>JAUPMV010000001.1:19382920-20756927 GCA_030848855.1 Branchinecta sandiegonensis
ATGCCGTAACTGCAATGGGAATCATCGATCTGACGAAAAAAGAAACTGCCCCAAGTATCGCGAATAAGTCGAAGTATTAACTGTAGCACAAAAGATGAACCTCCCTGTATCAATAGCAGCAATACAGCTAGCACAGCAAAAACTCAAGGTTCAACCACCCACCCCACAAAATACCCCTAACCAAGTATGGGCGCCACCAACATGCAGCACACCAAAGTCCATACCAGCTTCATACACCAGCAACTTCCCACCACTCTCAAAACCAACATCAGGTAACCAGGTTCAGCCGAGAACAACAACAACAGCAAAGAGACCAACAACCCTAGCAATCCACGGAATCCAGAAGATTACCCCTCGACCAACCCCCACTAGCCATACCCCGACAACCAAGAACCCAACAGCACCATCTTCAGCAACCACACAACACCACAACCAACCACCAGCAACAACAACACCGCTGATGCTCAACCTCACCAAATACACCCTCCTCTACAGTAGACTCAACCTTGCCAACCTTACAGGACCAACAAAAGTACAGATTCTAAGAGCGGCATCAATTCATTACTTCGGCCAAGCCTTGATAGATGAAGTGGAACACGACCTCTCCGCAGTGCTTAACCAGATCAACGTACATCAACCCAATGAAGCATAAATACGACCAGCTAAGAATACTCCAATGGAACGTCAACTCCCTAAACAAACCAGAAGCTTCAAGAACTGAGGAATTACATTGAAACCAAGGATATCAGCATAGTTTGCCTCCAAGAAACAAACTTTAACGAAAATACTGATGTGCATGTATCTATTCCGAAAAGACAGAAAATCTGGGCGTAAAGGGGGTGGTGTTGCCATCTTTGTCCGAAAAAGTTTAAAAGGCTGTGGAACAAGATACCCCGCATACAAGAATGAAGTAGACGCAGTGGGCGTAAAAATATGGAGCAAAATACTGAAAGAAATCAATATTGCATCATTTTACAACCCGAATGGCAATAATGACGCAGAAGATTTCTTCCAGGATGTTGGCTATAAAATGGAAAAAGAAGAAATACTCATTCTAGGAGACATGAACGCCCATAGCCAACAGTGGGGCAATAGGTCAAACAAAACTAACAGAGCTGGGAAATACCTGGAGAATCTTACTTCAATTAACCCACACATCACAGTGGCTACCCCAGAAAACCTGGACACGCACTATGATATTAAAACCGGCAAATTCTCCACGACAGACCTCCAAACTGTATCAAGCACGATCATAAATTCAATAAGTATAAGAAGAATAGATGACCTCCGAACAGACCACTTCGGGATAATGACAGAAACTGGAGCCAGCTTTGAAAGTGAAGCCCACGTTCCCAAGTTCCTGAACGAAAAAGCTGATTAAAAGTTCAGATATGTACTAAACAGCCATGATTATACGGAAATTCATGGAAGTACGAACCCAGAAACCTCGTCAGAAATAATCAACCGGCTGTTACTGGACGCTGCCACAAAAGCCATACCAAAATCCAAAGAATCACACAAGACCTACAAAAACAAAAGCCAAAAGCCATGGTGGGACCACCAATGCCAAACAGCAAGTGCTAACAAGAAGCTCGCTGAAAAAAGGTTCAGGAAAAGCCCATCAGTAGAAACAGCAATAGAGGCTAAGCGAGAAGCAGCAAAGCTGAAAGGAGCAATCTACAAATGCAAAACCAGAAAGATAACCCAGTATTTGCAAAATGTGAGCAGGGAAACCCCTGAAGGAAAAATACACCGTTTACTGAATCGAATGACAGGAAAACAAACCAACACCGACTCTCTAAGAAACTCCCTTTTGAACAATGGAAAAACAGTAGAAACAGACGATGAAAAAGCAGAATTGTATGCAGAAATATATGCAGAAAAATTCAGTGAACCCCCACCAAATGAAACAGAACCCCAGGAAGATTGCAGCATAGAAGACACTCGCCCACAGACTGGGCACGCAGACCTCACAAAACCCATCTCCATGGAAGAATTGAACAGAGCAATAAGCGAAGCAAGGATTGCTGCCCAGGAAAAGATGAAATTCACCAAAAGTGGCTCGCCCACTGCACCCACCGTTACAAAAGAGCACTCTTACATACATCCAATACATGCTGGAGGGCGTCAGTGTTTCCAAAAGTATGGAAAATCGCAGTTATCACACCCATACTCAAACCAGGAAAACCCAAGGATGACCCGAAGTCGTATAGACCAGTTATGGACCTACCTACACTAGGGAAAATCTTCGAGAGAATCATATACATCAGGATCTACTGGTTCTCAGAGAGAAACAAGCTAATTCCTCAAACTCAAACCGGGTTAACAGAAGAAATCCGGCTCTTGTTCAATAAAGGAACCATCCTCATCGAACATCGAATCAACTTGGATTCCCAAAGAAAGTAGCCAAATTCTTCACTGACTTCATGTCTGACAGATCCTTTGTAGTCCGAGTTAATGGCAAACTCTCATCAACTAAAACATACAAAAAGGATTGCCGCAAGGGGCAGTAATTAGCTGTCTACTATTCGACCTGTTCCTGTCAGGACTACAAGTTTCGCAACCAAAAGGGGAATTTGCAGACGATTTAACAGTGTGGAGCATAGGAGCTACCTTCACCGAGGCCCACTCAAAGCTTCAAACCGCCCTGGACGAGGTCTCTACCTTCTCAAATACGCCAGGACTACCAATCGCTCCAGCTAAATCAAGTATAGTACAATTCCACCGCAAGAGGACATCAGTACAAGGTAACCTCACCATCAACAGAACAGCAATACCAGAGACAAAAACCGTAAAATACCTTGACCAGAAACTCACATTCCAACCCCATTTCCAAGACATTATCACCAGATGCCACCGAAAAATGAAAATCATGCTACGCCTAGCAGGAACCCCATGGGGGTGCTCAGGCAAAACCCTCGTCGAATTCTACAAGATGAGCATCCGATCTCAAATGGACTACGGGCTGACAGTCTACGGCACGTGCGCAAAACAACATTTTCGTCACCTTGAAACTGTGCAAAACACAGCACTGAAAATCGCAACAGGAATGAGACGAACCACAAAAGCCCAATTCCTACGCGGAGAAGCAGGAATTATTGTCAACAGGAATATTGTTGACAACTTATTTTATCTTTACTTATGACTACAAAAACATCGTATTTGGGCTCTGCCCACGGGAGATATGTTTTGCTTTATTATTAAATAAATTGAAAATTGAAATTGAAAACTATCGAGCTCCGAAGACAGATACTCATGGCACGACAGCTGATAAAACTTGAAACCACGCCCCACCACATCCTACATAGACCAACACGAGCAAGCCACCAGCCGCGAACATCTATGCTGGCCGAATTTCGGATCCATCAAAACACACTCCCAACCGTAGAACCATCGCTGACCCCAAAAATAGAAGATAGAGCACCATGGCCGCGGCAACTCCCAATCGTCAGAACCACCTTCCTACCGACTAAAAAGGGTGACCTCCTCCCTCACTTGATAACAACCCACTTCCACCACATTTCATCCACCATATACCAAAACCAAATCCCAATATATGTAGACGGATCAAAGTCTGGAGTTGGTACCACTGGAGCAGCCGCATACCTCCCTACTCAGAAACTTTTTGCAACAGAAAAGCTACCGAAAGAGTCGAGCATACTAAGTGCTGAAATAGCAGCAATCAACATCGCACTTGAGCTAATCATGAAGATGAAACTGTCAAAGACAGATCTTGTCACATATTCAGACTTCAAAATCTGCCCTGTCCCTCATCGAACGGCCCACCTTCCCATCTGAAGACGTAGATCTGTACGACACAGCAAGCCTCCTCAAGCATGTCCATGAACAAGGAAAAAAACCCACTTTCCAGTATATTCCAAGTCACATGGGATTCCTGGAAAACGAACTTGTCGATACAGCAGCCAAAAAGGCGCTGTTGAACCCGGTGGAAAGTGGAAGACCACTCCCTATCAGAGATGTAATGAGAAGTAGAACAAACGGAATTCGGGGACCCCATCAAGAACCACACCTGTCACCTTCCCGATCCCGACATCTGACAGCATTCTACCACCCTATACGAGCAAACACCAACAACCTGAACCACCAAGCGCACCACTACAAATTCCACAATGCAGATGGAACTGTACCAACATCACCACTATGTCGCCTCTGCTCGAGAAAGGACGAGACCTAGCCTACCCAGCCTACCCACAAGAAACGAGAGACAACAGATCGAAAGAATATTTGCATCACTCCGACTTCAGAAAACCACCTTCTCACTCATCAGACAACCACCACCACCAAAAGACGCAGAAAAGAATGCGATACTAGCAATCCATTCATTTCTCCGACGCATGGAACTCGACCACCTAGTATGACCAAAATTAAAACCCAATGAAGACTACTACAATTAGTCCACCAATCACCACAACAGAAGAAGAAAACCCTGAGAAGACCATTGAAGTCCTGAGCAGTCATACTGCGAGGCCGCAAAAGGGAAGAGGCCTAAATGGAGTGTCACGCCGTCCGAAGAGGCCTAACATAAAGAAGAAGAAGAAGGACGTTTTTAAGTGGGGTTTTGGCAACAGAATTGCTGATCCTTGGAACAGCCTTACCGAAGATACGGTTAATGCTGACTCGATCAATAGTTTCAAGTGCATTGTTGATGGGATTTTTAACTCTGTTCAGTTCGACTACTCAAAATTTTTTAGAGTTATTTAAAGGCAAAAACCTTTTTCTCTTGTTTTGTATTAGGACGATGCTACACAAAATATTTTAGTGGCGAAACATTTATTTACAGTGGATCCCGGACCTAGCTATCGGCATGTGGCCAGATCGCTTGTCGGTTCGAGACTAAAACAGACAGGAATGAATGAATTCATGTCTTGTCAATCCGACATCGACATAACAACAATGAGTAACGACGGCGAGCGCGAGCAGTTACTGCCTTCTACAATTCTCATGAAAGACAAAACTTGAAACAACAACCTTGTTCTTATCTCGTCTCAAGTGATTTTTTCCAAGACTCGGACGCTGGACTCAAGACCAGCTCTACTCAGTAATCGCTTCCTACAACTGTAGGAACTCGTAATTTCATACGGCTGGCAGGAGACTTAAACAAGAACAGTCACAAGCTCCTTGATGACATGAGGCAGCATAATCACTTCATCAACACTAGCGCAGGTTTTGGCTGCTGGACCAAACATTTTGTAAGATTTTATTGGAAGCTGTCCATATCGGTAACAAATCTAAAGGCCTTTAAAAGTATGTAATACAAATCGACCTTCGTGGTTTCACAGCCAGATTTGCGATTATTATCAACAAAAATTTACAATACCATTGTTAATAGCCTACATTTAAACAACGCGTGCTTAGAAAACGACGTGTTCTGGCGAGTTTAGTTGGTACAGGACACAGTTTGTGTACCCTAGAACTTGCCATTCGTTCCAGTCGATTTCTGAGGTTTTGGAGAGGAGAGTGAGGATTTAGGAGCAAAGACGGTGAGATACCATGGCTGAACTAAAGTCCGTGCAAAGCAATGCACTTCTTTTCTTATTTTACAACAAGAAGTTATGATGCTCGATTTTGCATTTCACACTCACAAAAAGCATTTTCGGTCTTGGTGAACAAATTCAAGGAGAGAAGAGATTTGCTGTTAGCTGCTATGTATGGCTTAGCATCTTAATATCTACCAAGCCGAATTCCGAATTTAATGAAACTCCCTGAATGAATGCAGGTTGTTTGTCTTTTCCTTATGTTGTCTCTTATTTCCTGAGACACCTCCCTCCCCCTGCCCATTAGCATCCCATAGCTGGGATAAAAGTATGTTGCAACTTACTTCGCTCCTGATGCTCGGAAGATCCTAGCCCACTCTAGTGGATCATAGAACTCTGCTGTGAACTGAGATGCAAAGTCAGCATAAGTAAACCTTGGGGGATAGTTGTCCTTCGTAAACTGGACATACTTAGGATCCTTTGCTCCTGGAACATGAACAACAAGAATGAACAATGACTCTTGCTTTTTCCAGGCAAACATACCACAAAAGTATCCGTTGTAAACATTGTTTGAATGAATGTTTCAAAGTCAGCTTGGGCTCAAAGAATTTTTTTTTTTTTTTTTCATACCACAAATTTAGCAATTCTCAAATACAAAGACAATCCCAGAATGTAAATAACCCATTTTAGTTGACTTTCAGACTGAAAATAAAAGGAGTTCAATTTACTGTATTGTTCTTGTAGCCTTGCCAGTCTAGACCTACTCTAAACTTATATGCATGTTGATATCACTGATTTTGGCCAGGTCTGTTTCCTACTAGAAAGGGTCCTGCCTATAAATCGTTGCGATCCTACTGGGCTCAAAACCGGCAAACCCAAACCAGTAACAAAACCTCATAAATAATCTGATATCTCTGAAATTGACTGCTTGAAGGCATAGATCCCAATTTAGTAAATCAAAACCTTGATAATTCTAACTTTGCTACAATGCCAGTTTAATGGCTAAGAGTTATGTCATAAATCTGCTTGGCTTAATCAGTCAAACACAAATTCCTAATTCAGTAACATAGCAAACATTTCGGCTCGAGAACACAATGGGATTCCTAGGTACAGAACAACCAATTGGTAGGAAAGCCATAGCCACAGTCTTCTTAGGATTAAACGGAATGTTATGCTCCTTAGCAAATATACCACACACCCTCAAAAGCTTATTAAGACAGACCACAGTAGGGGAAAGAACAACAAGATCATCAGCGAAAAGAGAATGTTTAAAGCAAACTCCGCCAACAAAGCAACCTGTATTTGAATCCTTCAGTTTTTGAGAAAGTAAATCAACATAAACAGCATAAAGCAATGGCGATAGCACCCCTCCTTGCTGTAAACCATTAACCAACCCAAATGAACTACTTGTTTCACAACCCATTTTACTCAGAACTGCTGATTCCGGAACCGAAAAGCCAATAGGCAAAGAAATTACACTGGAACCTGTCTATCCTGCAAAATTTTCAAAATTTTACCATGGTGCCTTAGCAGATGCCTTAGCAGAATCAAAGAAACATGCAAATACAGGTGTTTAGTAAAACCCGAAGTATTCAATAGCAAAGTCTACTCTGTGTGAAGACTTGAACCCAAACTGAAAATCACTTGTTCACAAACAATCCAGATATACCCAGCCTATGCCATAGGCTTTCCCAAAATCAGGTGTTTGTGATACAGTACTGTTTGAAAATAAAACATATTTAACTAGAAATATGGTACTGAAGTAAAATTTATTTCCCCAATATGTAAACCATTCTGTTAGCTTGAATCTAGTCTAATTGTCATGTTTGTAGTTTCCTTTATAAGTCAGATAGTTTTTCCGGATTTTTCCTCGAACCTGGCCTAAAAAGGATGGAAGGAACTTTCAGTCCAGTCCTAAAAATGTCCTAAGTGTCGAGATGGAAACTGTGAGTGACCCAGGACCTGTTTAGGACAGCAAAGAAATTTCCTTGTAAGGTTTTTAGGACTTCTTCGAAGTCATATAAATTCGAGGTTGGATACCCCTCCTGACCCTGTAGCAGTCTAGTACACTAGCCCCTTTTCGGGCATGGTGCTCCAATGTCTAGCACCATGCCTGGGTGCTAGATGTTCAAGCACCATGCCTGGGTGCTAGATGTTCAAGCACTGTACCTTGGGTTTCATGCATGGTGCATGGATTTCAGTATACAGTGCATGCATGAAAAACACAGTTTCTGTCATCACAACTGAGCACCAGCTGGGACAGGATGGAAATTACTACCATGAATTAGAGGAATCAAAGACAATCCTTATCGAATTTTTTACAACAAAAACAAAAGGGCTTGACTGATGATGGAGATAAAAAACCTAACACCACCCTATCTATTTTCCATGTAGAGTGCCCCAAGAGCCAATATTCTGGTTGGCTGCTAGGTAGAAAAAGCTGAGGCACAGGACACTTTGCATGCAAAACCCTTGACTATGTAGAAAAGGAAATGAGGTTTTCACGTCTGTCATCAGACGAGCAATATTGCTTTTGGTATGAAAAATCTGATAAGGATTGTCGTTGATTTCTCTAATTCATAGTAGTAATTTCAGCCCTGTCCGAGCTGGTGCTCAGTTGTGATGACAGAAACTGTGTTTTTCATGCTTGCACTGTATACTGAAATCCATGCACCATGCATGAAATCCAAGGTGCCTGAAAAGGGGCTAGTGTACTAGACTGCCCTGTAGGCTGTACTATGTTTTAAGAAAATTTGTGGTAACTTTTCAGCAAAGTCAACTATTTTTACAAAAGAATCAAATGTTTTAAGGAAAAAATAACTGTTCTTTTAAAAAATCAGTCTTGATTCATTCCAACTCAGGTTTTTACCGACTGGCTAAGACATTGGGGGCAAATTGGGGGTTCCCCAGCAAATTTCCCCTATAAACAATAAAATACAATGGCTTTGACCTGACTGCACCCTAGCCTCCTTGTTCAGAAACAAGGTTCTTATTCCCTTTTATCTAAATTCTTACCTTGCCAGTTATCCCAGAACCATTCACTGCCAAATGATGGCACAGAAAAGACACCCCAATGAATAAAAATTCCAAACTTTGCCTTATCAAACCAATCAGGGAGAGCCCTCTTATCAAGTTCTTCCCACTCTGGAGAAAAATTTAGCGAAAGCAAGCCATCTCCTTCGTGGCGTTCTTTAACAGCGATTACAAGGAGGACTGGAAAAAACAAAAGTAGCAAAATCATGTCTCGAACCAAGTTCGAAAATTACCGCACAGCAAGAGAACCATAGAGCTAAGAAATTTCGTCAAACAGAAAACGTTCCCAGAATAACCGCGCAAATTTAAAAAAGAAAACTACACACCACTCTACTCCTGATGTGTCCTGGGCATGAACAACAAAGACTAGAAGTGAAAAGATATTTTCGGGCTAGGAAAATCAGTCTTACAGTGGAGACTATGTTGGGATAATGCAAAAATATTGAAGACAGTGTAGAGATGTGTAAGCTGACATGTTCATATGTATTTAGTGCAGATTTAATGGGAGGTCATATAATCAAGTGAAGTGATAGACTGTAGAAGTGTTTCCTTCAGTATAATCTATCTGTATTAAAAAGGAACCAACAAATATGACAAACATACTAGATTGAAGCTAATTGAATACTTTGCAGTACATATGGATAAGTAAATATTGCTTCAATATTTTTTAGCTAAACATACTTTTCTTTTCAAACAAGATCATCTCATTCCTTGCCATGAATTACAAAATGATGAAAAAGGTAGAATTACCAAAGTCAATAGCCAGAAAATCCCTTTTCAAAGCAGCTTCAAAAACAAAGGAAAGGCACAGATTTTAATATATTTGGACTCAAAGCTGTTGAAAAAAATTCATACTTTGCCTCTTGATTGTCAGGACAGCTTGTATATTTCATCTTAGCATTCTCGCAGCAACATTCAAGGTAGTGTAAAAACAATGTCTGGTACCCTCTGTACAGGAGAGATACCCAACCTCAAACCAGGTTTCAAATTTCCAGAGAAGTCCTTCCTTCAGAAAGATCTATCTGGCTTAAAAAGGAACTAAAAGTATGACAGACATACTAGGTTGAAGCTATTATAATGGTTTACATACTAGAGGAATAAATTTTGCTTCAATACTGGTGCCTGTAGGCTACTCAGAGGCGTTGCTAGCCAAAATTTTTGGGGGGGGGGGCAAGGCATTTACGGACTGGCTGCTCATACTGACCATTTTTGCAGATAAAAATATCTATTATTGAGAAAAAAACTACTGTTTTGCCGAAAAATCTGCTGATTTTAAGAAAAACTACTGATTTTAAGAAATATCAACTATTTTTTACGAGAAACCGACTGTTATTTCAAAAAATCAACTGTTTCCAAGGAAAAAATAGACTGTTTTTACGGAAAATCGTGGCACTTTGCACCGACTCGGCTATTTTTTGACGACTGGCCGACAACATTCAAGGGGGATGTCCCCCTCTCAACTATTTAGAAACCAACTGTTATTTATAAAAATCGACTGTTTCCAAGGAAAAAATAGACTGTTTTTACGAAAAATCGCGGCACTTCGGATGTCCCCCCCCCCCTAGTTGTGATGCCCCTGCCTGTAGTATTTCCGTTGCTCTCTGTTTCTGTACGCACCCTAGGGAATTAGTTTTCTAGCTTGGGTGTGCCTTAGATGCACCACACCTGTCTGAACTAGTTAAACCTGTTGAAAGATGTGTGTTTAAAATCATATTCACTGATTAATCTTTCTTAATACAGAACTTCTGGCACTGTTGTGACAGAAATGACGTCACGGCATCCCGCGTTGTTACAGTACAAGAGAGTCAAGGTCGAGTCCTGAAACACATAAAGACAAAGATCTTCTCTGTTTAAAACACTAAATTTTTGTTTGACACTTGCCCTTCGGCGAAGTGCCATATAGCAATCGCAATTACTGTCCGCCTGTTGGTCTGTCGGTCCGGGTTTTGCTAGTTTGGGCACTTCCACATAAGCTAGGACGATGAAACTTGGCAGGCATATCAGGGACCCCAAATGAGTAAGTTGGAAATAGTCACTTTCCCGAACCAAGCATCGTTGGGGGAGTGGAGGGAGGGGAAATCCGGAATCTTGAGGTATTTCTAACTGTTGAACGGGTGATCGGATCTTAATTAAACTTGGTATTTGAAAAGACCTTGTGTCTCAGACGATCCACATAAAATCGGGATTGGATCCGGTGACTTCGGGGGGAGTTGGAGAGGGGAACCGGAAATCTTGGGAAACGCTTAGAGTGGAGGGATCAGGATGAAAATTGGTGGGGAGAGCAAGCCCATGTCCTAGATACATCACTGACATAACCGGACCGGATTCGGGCACTATGGGGGAGTTGGGGGGGGGGGGCCGGATTTCTGATTATCCGTGAGTTCGGTACTTCCTGGTGTACTAGGACGATGTAACTGAGCATGCATGTCAGAGACTTGAATAAACTGACTTGACAATAGTCGTTTGCATGGTCCGATCATCATGGGGAGAGTGGAGGGTGGGGGAATCCGAAAATCTTGAGGTATTTATAACTCTTGAACAGGTGATCGGATCCTTACGAAACTTGGTATTTGGAAAGACCTCGTGTGTCAGACGATCCACATAAAATCCGTACCGGATCCGGTGACTTTCGGGGGAGTTTGAGAGGGGAACCGGAAATTATGTGAAACGCTTAGAGGTGAGGGATCAGGATGAAACTTGGTGGGAAGAGCAAGCACAAGGCCTAGATACATCATTGACATAACTGGACCGGATTCGGGCACTGTGGGGGGAGGGGGTCCGGATTTCTGACTATCCGCGAGTTCGGTGCTTCCTAACGTACTAGGACAAGTAACAGGCCTGGCAGATCAGGGACTCAAACAAACGTCGTTTGAATGATCCGATCATCGTGGGGGAGTGGAGGGATGGGGCGATCGGATTCGAAAGAAATGGAAAGAGGTGTCTTCTCAGATGTTCCTTGTCAAGTCCGAACCAGATCCGATACTTGTGTGTGTGTGTGTGGGGGGGGGGGGGGGGGTGAAGCACCGGAATATTCGGGAAACGCCTAGCACCGAGGGGTCGGGATGGAATTTAGTGGGAAGGACAAGCATAAGCCGTAAATAGATTCTTGACAGAACCACATCATATCGGGGCTTTTTAGCGGAATCGAAGGGGGTTTCCGGGAATTCCGGTGATCGCAAGCTATGGTACTTCTAGATGTGCTAAGGACGATGAAACTAGGCACTGTTGGCAGACATATTAGCAACCCGACTAAATAGACTTAAAGACCTTACACAATGCCCTAGGAAAATTTCTGTCTCTGGATCCGGCCATTTTAGGGAAGGCCATTCCCGTAATTACTGACTTGCGTAGTTTGCGAAAGGGTGGTCCTATTTGAGGGAAACTTTAGCGGTGATAAGGACTAATGAGCTAGACATGCAAAACATATCTCCGAACCACATGCAGCATTGGCTGGGGTAGTTGGGGGGGGGGGGAGGACCGTAAGCTTCGTGACATGGTAAACAACCAAACGAATGGGCCGACTGGGATGCAAGTTGGACAGTACGGAATTTATGCTGCCTAGTTTGTTATTTGGCGCCCGGACCGGATCCGGCAACGGTATAGGAGGAGGATCAGGCGGAAATCGGAAATTTGCAGATATGTTCCGATTCAAGTCAAGCTTGAAGGACGAGAAGAGAAGATGTCAGAGATGCGAATTTGATGTGTCCTGGTCGTATTCGACCACAGTGGGAGGAGTTGGAGGGGGGGGGAGTTGCGGAAATTTTGTAGCTCGCTTAGGGGCAAACTTGTAGCAAACTTGATAGCCGGTACGAGAAGATGCCTTAGATAATCTATATCTGTGGCTGAAACAGATTTGGCCCTGGTAAGGAAGGGCGAGGCGTACCGGCAGTACTATGGCACTCCTAGGAATCAAACTGGTATGGTGAAACATTTGCCCTAGATTATCCGAGGCGATGCCGGAAATGCTCAGGCTCGCGTGAAATTAGATACCATTTTGTGACTTTCTGATCTACTTTCTTGTACCACCTACTCATAACAAGTGCCATATGAGCTCGTATGTCTTGTTCTTGTACTGAATTCATGTTTGTTTCTAACAATTATGCAATTTGCTTTCACATTTTTCCAAGTACCTACAGTTAAACAATGATGACGTGACCGAAACAAAATTCGCGTGACCAGCCGTTACGGTAACAAAGTCACCAAACATTTTGGGGCCCTCGCAGAAACCATGTACTGGCAACACAGCTTGTACGCTAATATTTCGGGAAAAAAAACCTACAATGAAGAAGAAGCTGGCTTTCTTTTGAGATACTGTGTACCTCTTTTTGAAGTTTCTGTGGTGAGATAAAGACAACCGAAGCTGGGCAACGGAATCAGCAAGTTAAATTATAATGGAAAGAGTATAGGCTCCAGTATTTCTAGTTAAACATACTTTTATTTTCAAAGAACACCGACTCATTGTTAACTGAGCTAGATTCCTTTTCGTAATTTATAAAGTGACGACAAAGGTAGAGCTATAACCAGAAATTCTATTTTTAAAGCAGGTTCAAAACAATGAAAAGGCATATAATTTGTATGTTTTGGGACACCTGACTGTCAAAAAAAAATCTGATTTTGCCTCTTGACTCCTCTTGACTGTCAGGGCGGCATCGAGATGTCAAATTATTAGTTTTGTTTAAACCCAGGCATCTTTGCTTTCCTGGATCATCAGCTTGCACAAAGATGACTCGACCATTGGCCTTTTCAGTTCTCTTTCAACAGATGGGATGCCAAAAACACGTATTTAACATCTACAACCTACTTCTCCCCTTAGGACTTTGATAGAAGACCATGCCATCAGACATACAAGCAGCCAGCGACACATGTGGTGACCATATGAGCGAGGAAGGTAGCTATGCAGTTGAGTAAAACATGAGAAACAAGATTTATTACTTTTTCTTTGCAGGGCTTCAACCAATATAACAATGGAGATTTCAGCCTTTGCTGAGGACCTGACTTGATATCCCTGTGGTAAGATCTACCAAACGGTGATTCCGAAACTCACATCACCTCGGATCACCTCATGTGGGACCAGTTTATCTACACTTCTTCAAAAGAAAACAAGACAGTTCTTGTGAGAAAGAGAAAGTTTCCAAATGCTCCCCTGCTTGGTGATAAATCTCAACTACAAAAATCAAAACCTGAAGTTCATCAAGACTAAAAGCATACTGGTTATCGGGGCTTTTGTTGTGTGCTGTGTGGGAAGAGAAATAAGTCACTGAATATACTTAAAAAGCATTTGACAGCTTCACACGCTGACACTAAGTCGGATTGCCATGACTGTGGACAAAAATTCGACGACATTCGTACTTTCGTTTGTCATCTGGAACAACACTATCGGAAGAACAAGTGTCATCTTTGTAAAATGAAATTTGGTACTCGAGACGCGCTCGGCCACCACTTGCTGTACCATGCAGCCTCCCTTTCTTGCTACATTTGTAAAAAGGCGTTTGCAGATAGAGCTGAGCTAAAAAGCATCGAAAAACCTGCCGGCAGGTTCATGTCTGTTACCACTGCAGTTCATGTCACTGAGGAAAAAATAGCTTAATCACACATATCAGACGAAAGCATTTTCAACTCGGTGATCCGGTCCATTGCAACCAGTGCCCGGGAACGTTCTACCATCCAACGACACTGGAAAGCCACTGTAGCCAAGTTCACTTCCAAAAACCTGTGGTATGTATTTATAAATTCGTTTCTAACAGCCTGAGAATACAGGTCTGCCCTGTCCACGTTTTGAAATCTAGAAAGCTTTGATGGTACCAGGATAGAAACCCTGCCCAGACTTCATTCGAGGTACATGTGAAATAATGTTCAAAGAGTTTGTTGAGGTCAGTGCTTCGACTAGACCCTCTCTAAAAAAAAAGTAGCAGCCTCTTGAAAATAAAGTAGATAAAAGTAGATTTCGACAATAAAAAAAGTAGTTTTATGTCGAAAGGTGGGCTTAATTCAGGAGTAATGCAATCACCTGGCCCGTTGTTTCACACGTCAATGCTTAATGACCCCCTTTATTTTCAACCTTTCCCTTCAGGAATAACTTAAAAAGTAAAAAAATGGTTTCTTCTAAAATATGGAATTTCTAATATAAAACCATATTTTTAAACCATCATTAAATCATCCTGTTTTCTCCAAAAATTACAGATATTTTTGTGAAGCCAGATTGTGTTAAAATTCTGAAAAAAAATCCTGTTTTCTGCTAAAATACTGAGACTTCTGTGCAAATTGCACACAACAGGCAAAAACTTCAAAAATCTGACTGTTTTCAATTAGCCTACAGTTATTTTGGCACAAAATCAGTTCAAAATGAGCGCCGCAGACAAAAATTTTATCGTGCTTTCTGCTAAAATACGAGTACTTTGGCAGAGAACACAACTTGTTTTCTGTTTAAACAATTTGTTATTCTGTTAAAATTTTCGCCGCAGGCAAAAAAAAATCGAAAATCAGCCTCTTTCCATCTCAATCCAACCAATAGACAGCCTACAGACAAAAAAGAGTAGAAATAAAGTATAAAAGGCCAAAAACAGTAGAAATAAAGTAGTAAAGTAGATTAGAAAATTAAAAAGTAGAATGGTCCAAAATAAAGTATTCTACTTTGAAATACAGTAGAAGTGGAAGCACTGGTTGAGGTCATAGCAAGAAACATGAAAGTACCACTATACAATATTTATGCAAGTTGTAAGATTCCTAAGCCCTGATAATATGCCTGCTCCTCAGTATAATCGTATATAGTGTTAGGTGTAGGCTAATCTTTCTGCTATCTTACCCTTTTTACTGCGCAAGGAACCACACACCTAGTAAAGAAATTCTCCTAGTCGTTTTCACCCTAATATCCAAGGTGCATCTGCATGACCAACTATTGCCCCTCTTGTCAGGCCTTTTATAATCATCGAGTCATCTCTTGGGTCTAGCCATGTTTTGCAATATAATTAGACTCTCTCAGTGAAAAAGACCGAGGCTAAGTAGTTGGTCGCAGACAAAATAGTTATCGAGAAAATAAAGTAAGACTGCTTTTAATTTTATTTTTGTAGCTGCTTCTGTCAAAACATATGCGTCTTTACGGTTCACACCCAGTCAGTTTGACTCTGGCAAACCAGAATGAACAAAGAGAAGAAGAGTTGAAGGAGGACTGTTTAGACAAGACAAAACTTTGTGGAAGTTTACCCAAAAATGAAGACATCAGGGACACCATAGATGAAATTTACAACGCCATGTCGGATTCCGAGGCCATTTCTGCGGAGGTCGGAGGCACGACTAGGTTAGAAAGAAAACGCCGTCGCTACAAGAACATGTTTACAGAGCATGCTTTGTTTCCATGCCGAAGCTGCGTAGGAAAACGACATTTCGACCTAGAGGTTATAAAACAGCCAGAAAATGGGATTGTGTGCGTGCAATGTAGTCGTGTATTCTTGAAGGACATATACTGCCATCTGCACATCGAGGATTCTAAAATTGTCTGTGGCTTCTGTTCGATTGAGGTGAATGCGACCTCTCTAAGCGCCCATATTTTTGAACACTGGCTCGAACGTTCATATTTGTCTGACATTTGCTCAAGAGCGTGTCTGGCTAACGCTGTCGGGGACCGCAGTTTCACCCGTCACCCGAAATACAAATGTTGCTACTGCTTTTTTGTCAGTGTATGTAAAGAAGGCTTTTTTGAACACGTTGGAGCCCATCGGCATGACAGCTCTTGGTTGTATTGTGATTACTGCGGGAAAAAGTTTGTTAGCAACAGTATTTTCGTTCGTCACAGGCCCATCTGTGCTGGCACTGAAGAACCAGATGAGTCGACCGGTAAGGACCCTAAGCGGTTTCGTGTAACATATATGAGAAATATGGTATTCCGTCAGCATCTTGTCAATCTGTACTCGAACGACCATACTCTTTTGCCTTCCACGTTCTGTCACTTCCCAAGAATCATTGAACTGGAACTCATGCCGTCACACAAGGACCTAACCTGCCGCCAGTGTAGGCGAAGCATGTCAGCGGATATCGCTTGCCATGTCCATCAGACAGATAACAAACTAGTCTGCGGTTTCTGTGCCCAGACTTTGACGACGGAAACGGCAAATGAGCACATAAAGGACCACTGGTACATGTATTCCTGTTTGGCAACAAACAGTATGTTCAGTCAGATGCCTTAGCGACGCTTGGAAGAGTACTCGGAAGTAGTACTTGGAAGAGTAATCTGAGCAGAGTCAAAGGTCGATACTTCTGTTATGTATGCTTTCAGAGCCGACAACACAAGGACGGTTTGGAAAGTCACATCACACAATCACATGTCTCTAAGTCGGCATGGTTAACGTGTGACATTTGCGACTGCCCGGCTTATTCCAAGAAAAAGCTTGTTGAACACGGGAGAAGATGCCATGAGAAACGCCCCGAAAACAAGAAGACTTACCGAAGGTTTCAGTGTGAATTTTGCCATTTAAGCTTTGAAATGGCACCATGGTTAGAAAGTCATTTAACCTCGGTCCATTCGGACGTATAGCTGATATGCAGTGAGTGCAACATGGCTTTTCTCTCCGCTCGCATCTACCTTACTCATTGGAGAAACACTTTATTCAGTTTAAGTGCGGTAAATGCCCTCGTATGTTCGCAAACCAGGCTCAGTTGCTGCAACATTCTCAAGTCCACGACTTGGCGTTTCGTTTTGTTTACTGCAAACGGGAATTCCAGGATAAACCAGCACTTTCAGGACATAGCTGCGACTCCAAGTTCGTGTGTGCACATTGCAGTCGTCATTTGAGAACGAAAGCGAACTTGCGCCAGCATATTCATGAGCAGCATGTTCGGCTTGATCAGATGGAATGTCCGAAGTGCAGAAGAGTGTTCGCAGCGGAAAATGCATAGGTGTGGCAAATATTGCCCCGTATGTGCGAGCTTTGTGGTATCGTAAAAAGTAATCCGAATGAAATGGCTATCCATAAGTACTACCACCACCGGTTTAAAAAGACGTTTAAATGTGAGCAGTGTTCCTGCTCGTTCAAGCTAAACCATCACTTAGCGCAGCATGTTTTCTACAATCACACGACGGCGTTCCCCTTTGTCTGTGTGAAATGCGGAAACAAGTTTAGGCGAGGGAAAAATCTGACTGAACATATTCAGAGGACGTGCAAGAATTCAAAGAAAGCCGCCTCGAAATTACAATTGGTTGCCGCCCGAAGGGCCAATATGAAAACAACACAAGAAATGACAGTTGAAATTATCACAACGTAGCCGGGTTCCAGTGTTCTTCAGCAAAATTTTAGCCATGACTCATTTGTACCGGATAGCCCCCCCCCCCCCCCCCCCCCTCTTAGCCATATGGTAATGTCGCTGGTGTGATCTAGTGTTGTTATCAATCATTTTATTAGCAAACTTGGTCCAGATATCCTTTTGTTAGAGTAGTCAGATCAGTTTTTCCTGCGCACTTGGCTTCGAAGAGGGCTTCAGATAACTCGGTGTTGCCTATTAGCCACTTCATGTCGCAGAAGCATTCGAGTCTGTTACCTAAAATATAAAATGACGTGTAAACAAACCGTGTTGCAGCAAACGATACTTGCGCAAAAACTCCCTCCTCTTTCTTATCGTGACGGACTGAAGGCCAGGGGGACCAGAGAGAGAGAGATATGGGTATATTCAGATACTATCGTAGCGTCACTAATTCCAGTTTCATGTGTCAAAACAAACACTCTGACTTCGTGTTAAACAATTGTTGCGTTTTTGCAGATATCATGGTGTCTGATACCACGGTCTAAAGTCGTTTTCGTAGTGACCGTGGTATCTGATCGCGGAATTGAAAAATTCATTTCACTTTTATTGTCACTAACACAAGTCTTTTTTTTTTCTTTTCTTTTTTTATTTGGTGGGAAAGAAGTTATGTCACTCTATATGTCAGTGGTATCAGTATTTCTTTTTGGATGATTTCCAGATAGATAGAAAGTTTGTTCTGTAAACTGACTTTCGCGGTTATACAACCAAATTTGCGATTAATACCAAAAACAGAAAAATACAATACATGCGTCACTACACTTAAAAATTTGTCAAGCTTCGTTAAAAAGTTTCACGAACTCTGGAATAAAACTTTTTGCATATCTGGCGTGTTTTCTAGGCACAGGACAGAGCTTGGGTACCCTAGAACCAGTGTTGGGACAAGTACTTCAAGTTTGTACGTAAGTATTAAGTACTTCAAAATTTTGTACTTGAGTGTCAAGTATTAAGTACCATGCCACAATTGTACCATATTTAAGTAGTAATTGAGTTATAAGTTCCGAGCTTGTACTTAAGTAGTACTTCAGAAGTACTACAGAAATACTATAATTCTGTCATATAGGCTAACAAATTTGGCAGTTCGAACAAAAAATTAAACACGAGATACTGAACTACTGGTTCATATTTTGGTGCAGATATCGGGTAGTTGTTTGAAGGACAGCTGATCGCTTAAACCTGCGATATCCCAGTAAAATTCTTCCTGGAAACAAAATAGAGTCTCCATTTTAAGCGAGACAAAAGGTTTCGGCGGGATCCCAAAAAGGAATCGCTATTCGACTCGCCTCATTCAGACAATTGGTTCTTGTGGAGTTCCCGTCTTCGCAAGGTTGCGTATATGTTCTTTTTTTAATCCCTAATCAACCCCTTAATCAGATCCGCTAGGTAATCTCTCGTCTAGCCTAGATTACAGCGATAAAGTCAATACTATTTGAAATCTCACCGAAGACACCACATCAGCGTTCATGGTTCTCTTTATTTCGAAAGTGTTTTCCTACTCCTATTTCGACACCCGAACTGACCTCAGACACAAATTTTGCCCCTCACGAATTTCCCAATTTTGGCTGGATTCCGGGCAAACTACTTATCCAACAAGAAAAATAGAATTCAGCAATGCATTCAGTGGGCTGTACATCTAAAGTGAGTCTCTAACTGACTTTACAATACACTTTTACTTCTACCAAATTTCCGGTTTCAGTCAGAATCCGGGAAAACTACTTGTCTGGCAATTTAAAGCCTCTTTCCCACCAGTAAATATGGGGCTACAAGGCCTATCTACTAACCCGACCTGTACTTGACCCCAAGGATCCTCACAACGTGTTTCTTATAAAAAAAAAATTGTCTACTCCTTCGAGAGTTATCGTGCTTACAGATCTACGCTACAGACGAACAATATTTACGAAATCGTAGGTATCCCGTCACCAACGTTTTGAGATACCATTGAGTCTTACACCAGGAGCTGAAGATCGCAAAACACTGTTGTAGGCTACATTATAAAAACCTCGCGCATGTGAGGGTAACCTTATAACTAGATCAGTTAAGGCCCCGTCGTACTTCTTCTTCCTTTCACATTAATCCTAGCTCCCTTATGTAATTATCAGCTTCAGAAGTACCCGCCCTTCGTCACCGTAACCCACGACGGCCGAGGCGGTTTTGCCAGTCAAGTAGCCCACTCTTCGCTGAAAGCTTCAGGCAGGAAGCTACAACTCTTTTAGTAGGACAACTATTTTAAGAATAAGGGTATGGGAGACTTTTTTTTAGCTTTGAAGATTCGGTAGGTCTATATGTCTGTTGTGATTCAGACTCCTTTTCCTTCGCTTGGCGTTTCCCCTTGATAACCATGACGCCCGAAGTTTCCAAATATTTTGTCGAACCTCAGCTTCGTAGAGCAGGAAGTCTGGACAGAGTCGGCAAACGCCAAAATCGCTAATTTCACGGACTAATTGCCAAATATTGACTCATTGTGATTTGTCGTCCCTTGAACGCAAGACAACATTCATTTGTATAATATTTCGCCAACTCCATCGGTGAATTTGATACTCCTTTTTGTTGTTCTGAAGAAAAACACGATTTGATCTGAGCAAAATGTACTTGCAACAATATTTGAACTTTTATTGGTACTTGAGGTATTCAAGTACTCGGATATTTTGCTGAAATATCAAGTATTCAGAGCTCTGGGAAAGTTGTACCGTAAATCCAAGTGTTTTGATTTTGTACTTAAGTAGTACTTCCCAACACTGCCTAGAACTTACCACTCGTTCTGGTCGATTTCTAACATTTTGGTAGGAGGTGGGGGGGAGGGAGGATTTAGTGGAGAGGATGAGATACCATGGCTGAACCGAAGTCGGTGCTTCGCTCTTTTCTGCGTTCCTGCAGGGTTTTGAGGTTGCAGTGTTTTAAAAGGTGGAAGTTTTGGTCCACTGTGAATAATAAGAGCCCATTTCTGTATTATTTCCGATTTGTCTCTTCGTTCCTGCGATAATAAAAATGCCAAACAGGCAGGGGCGTCACTAGCCTTTTACCTTTGGGGGGGGGGGGGGACGTCCAGTTTGTGCCGACGGATAAAAAATTTGCCGACAAAACACGCCGTTGCCGCGATATTTCCCGCCAGCACAGAATAGAACCGGTGTAAAACTAACTGTAATGCATCAACTGAGATTATTCTTTCAGTTCTTGTATTCAGATTCACATATTCGGCTTTTCATTTCAGTTTTTCGTTAAAAATTAAGCTTCAAACGACTGTACCCCAGAAAAGGTTAAACTAAACCGCAGTAGGCGATTTTTTTTTAATCTGCCTTTTTCTGAAAATTTAGCTATACCTAAGATACAAGTTCTAGCTTTTAGTGTGTTTCAGTCCCTCACGAACATCAATCCTAAAACGCAAAATAAATGAAACACCGATCTTCCAAAGAGAAAACACTACGAAATGCGTCGCAGGCGAAATTTTGTGTAAAACTAACTGTAATGGATCAGTTGATATTATTTTAGCTTTCGCTAAAAAGCGAAGCTTCGAACGACTGTACCCAGAATGAGTAAAACTAAGCGACGCAGGCGAATTTTTTTAGTCCGTCCTGTTCCGGACAAGTTTGATCTTTACCTACCATACAAGTTCTAACTTTTAATGTGTTTCAAGCCCCCAAGAATTTCAACCATAAAATGCCAACTAATTGAACACCGTCCTTCTAAAATATCTACGAATTGCGCCGCAGGCGAAATTTTGTAGAAACGCTGATGAGCAAAGTGTCTTTTTGTGATCCCACATAAAAGTAAGACTGCCTGTGGAACCGAACCCTTTAGTAAATGCAATTGCGATTAAATTTATCCATTTTTCACTATCATCTAGGTTCCTTAAAATACAACCAATTAAACTGATTAGGTAGTGGGATGTAGACAACTTCTGTCTGTTGCCGTACTGTCGTGGATCTAACCAAGAATCTCGCCATTTAACCGCCTCTAAAAGCGCAAATCCGGCCGTTTTTGCACAACAACAATAGTGATACTACGGTAACTGCAAAAACGACTAATTGCAGATCCAGTTACCGTGGTAACAGATACTATGGTATCTCCAAATTGATTTGATAAAAGGCACAAATCGATCCATACCGATTTGTTCGGCATTTAGGGGGGGGGGGTGAATTTATTTTGTTGCCGGGTCAGATTGTTGGGAGGGGCTATTTTCGGCAAAAGAGATCAGTTGCTAGATCAGAATAGATTTACAAAACTCAAGATCAGAATAGATTTACAAAACTGCATAATCAGGTGTTCCAGCCATACTTTAAGGGGTGATAAATTCAGTTTCACAAGTGCTTGTTCGTGGACGGAGTTATATATGGACAGACTCAATATCCGGTAAAAGGTAAGCTGTGCGAGTGCGGAGTACAGATGGGTCCCACATCGGCCACGCGTACTTGAGCAACGGGCGAACATAGCACAGGTAAGCGCAGAAGGCTTTCGGTATCACACTCAAACCGCCTTATTTTGGTAAGTTTCTGAAGGCTTGCATTACCGAATTCTTATGAGTTCGTGTCACTCTTGGACCATGGCTTTTATGATTTCTTATGTGTTCCGAGTCAACTATTGAACTGCGGGGTGGCTCTAGCAGTCTGTCTGCGAATTAACCTTTTGGAACACTATTAGTGATAACTGTCGTACGAGCCTTGTAGGTACACATGTCATCCCATCCCTTTTCTACCTCTATTAACATGTTCACACGCAGCGGGTTGGTTGACTATTTGCACACTATCTAAAATGTTGGTCGACATTTCGTTCAAAGTTAGGTTTCCACAGAAAGCGAGTTCGCGTTCGCTAGGTGAGTCGGAATCGCCAAAAAATTCTCGGTTGTCAGGCCACACGATTCGCAGCGTTTCAACTCCCAAGTCGAATTTTATTCGCGTCGCGTCTCAATTCGTAAGCGGAAAAAATTGCGTTCAATGGGCGGCATAAAGAGTTTGAAGCCCGGATAGGGGAATAAAATTTTGGTTTCGTACTCATACCTAGCAGAATGACTTTGCCACTATTTTTGGCAACAGCTTGTAGCACTGGCTTGAAGGACGACTCCTTAAGTGCCAAGATGTTGTTCTGCGCCAAAGAGACAATTACTGCGTCGCTTATTCCTGGAATGAAAATCTCAGTTACCCAATAAGCGCTTCCAAGCAATAAGGATGTTGTTTCCCTATTTGACAGCTATATGGCCTAAGGGTGCAGCCGACAATCGCCTTCATGCCACAAGATGGAGATATCCTTGAAGGGGGGGGGGGGGATTTTCCTACGAGAACAGATTTTCTGCGGTGTCGTTTTCTTTAAGTTTAACTGAATAGCCAACTTACGTTTGTATCATTTAACTGATTACACTGCATTATTTTGATTGTGTTAAAGGACTGACTATTTGCTCTAGTATGACGTTCGTAACATTAACGCAGATGTCCTTACATCGCAGAATTCTCCTATGACGCGGAAAACTTGAATCTCAATATAAATGCGGCTTTTCGGTGGCCAGTGATCAACTTCCGAAGGATAGCTCACTGCGTGAAGTGTAAACGCTTATTTTTCGTAAATCGTTTTTGTCGAACATAGCACAGGTACAAGCGCATAAGATAGATAAGATAAGATAAGATAAGATTTAATTGCAAAAGAAAAGCCAGAAGGCCATGGCAACAAAATAAACAAAAAAACAAAAGAGATACCACAGACCAGACAGGAAAATTGCACTATTAGAAAATCGATGATTCGTAAATAGCAGAGCAACGAAGTAACGCATTTTCATCGGGTCTTCAAGCCTCTTTAAGTGAATAAGTGAATGGTAACTAGAATGTCCTATTTTAGGCCCTTTTCGGTTATGCTTTAAAGAGAGAATTTTCCATACCCACCCTATACTACTGGGTCGTGATGACAGCTTATGCGAAGACGAAAAGTCACTCGTCTACTTGGGTTCGGTATTTTTTTTCGTAAATCTAACCCTTTTGAGTGCTTGCGAACTTGTTCATATTTCAACTAGTGAATCTTATTGAAGTCGATAGCGGTTTTACTTAGGTTATGGCCATAAGTTGCGTTTCTGCAGATACCGTGGTATCTGATACCACGGTCAAAAGGCGTTTTTGTAGTTACGTAGTATCTGGCAAGGTACCTTTGTATCTGATATTCAGATACCAAGGTAACTGCGAAAAAACTTTGGACCGTGGTAAACGACTAACTGCAGATCCAGTTACCGTGATAACAGATATTATGGTATCTGCGAAAACGCGACTAGTTTATTAACGGTCACAACTTTTTGTCTGTGGAAAAAGGTTAAGCTGGGATCTGATCCCCCTTTCTGGTGTTATGTATCCAAAATGACCTCCCCGTCCCACGGTCGAATCCTCGATACAAGGATCCCCAAGATAATACTGACCGTCCCTAATAGCCTGCAAAGCTTCATCTTTCTAGCCCACCAGGAAGTAACCGTGACCAGAGACCCGGAAAGAGCGATCGGTATGCGGAATTTTAGATGGGTTGCGCAAACCCAAAACCATGCTTACCTCCAAAAGCACCCTCCTCTACTTCTATGATGCCATTCTCCTCAAAACTCAACTCGGTGACATGCGAATAAAACTGAAAGTTCCCCTTCTTGATAACTTTCAAATCATTCCCGTCGAAGTCGAACTTCTCAAGAGCTGGCAGGCCTTCGAAGCAGTAGTTCTCGATCTTCTGGATTCCAGTGTTGACGAACCTCAGATTTTTTAAATTTGGCAAATAAGGAAGCGGGGATAGTACTTTTAGATTTCTTAGCTCCTGAATTGCCAGCTTCTTCAAGCTAGGCAAGCTGGGGAGAGTACGGATTGAGTCAATTTTCAGGTCGGATAGGATGATTGTCGCTAGCTTCTCGAATCCCCAAAGTCCATCTAGCGGGAACTTGATCATTTCCTGGTTAGAGGCCACCATTAGTGCTTGCAGGACGTCCTTCGAACCAGCAAAAGCATGTCTGTCGATGCTCTTGATCTTCGACCGCTCGATGCTGATCCTCTCAAATGTCTTGTCAGAGAACGCATTGGCTGGGAGTTCTGGTAAGTTGGAATACTCGATGGTCAGGCTCTTTAAGCTATTGGATGGGAAGGACCTGTTGAAAATTTGGACAAGCTGGTCGACAGTCTCGATGTTCTCGCAGAGAAGGTCAGGCAAACCATCTTCCTGGAACTGATAGCAGCTACAGAATGGGGCTAAGATGGTCTTCTCGGGGCAGAGGTCGGCGTCAACTGTGGATAGCAGGAAGATACTTCCAATGAGGTAGGAAAACGAGTGTCTACGAAGAAGGGCGACTTAAAACACAATTTGCAGTAGATGATGTTTTAACAAGTTTTAGTTTAGAGTCAGAGCAATAGTTAGACAAGAAACATAATACTTTAAGTGGTTAGTTTTAGATTACTGGAAGCTGGTTTGTCAAGACTACTACGACATATTTAATTTGCAATTGTACACCACATGTTTCCATGTTTCTTCCTAGAAAGAAGAGAAACCAACTATCGAATACGTCCGGCTAAGGTTTTTATAACGATAGATTGAGATACAGTTCATACTCCAATATTCTCTCCTTTGAAACTCATGCTGGGTTTCTCAAAGATTATGAACCCTTAAAATCTTGCAAAAACGGAATTTCTGACCAAATGGGCTCCTCGCAAGCCACAAGTCTAATCCGCCTTAGAAACCAGGAGTTACGCTACCATACGAAGACTGGCGGAGATATTCGAAGGTGCTAAAGATTCTTTGTTCACAACCCAAGAGACAAGTCGCTCACAGACATAAAGATGCAAGAGAGTACATTTGGTTTTAGGCAGAAAATGTTTCTTTACAAGTTGTTCCAAGTTGTTCCCCACGATATCCGTGCATGAATTACAGGAGAAGCGCCTTCACGTCCAAGTCAAGATAGCTTCAGGGGGTCTTGTTTCTTGCCTTATATTTATGTTATGTAGTATGAATAAATGAATGACTGTCCAAGGCTTTGACACTAGCCTCTTTAAAATTCTTTAAAATTTAACTGAAAAACCAATTTATTGTTGTATCATTTAAGTCAAACACTGCACTATTTGGATTGTATATTGTGATTTTTTTTTTGTTTACTATTTGCGCTAGAATGACGTTCACAATATCTACGGTCGTCCTCACAACGGAAAATTCTACTATGAACCGTCAAATTTAATCTTAATCGAAACGCGGCTTAAATTTTCACTGGCCAGTGCGGAATCTTGCGGAAGATTGCTTAGTTCGTGAACATTTTTCGTAAATCGTTTTCGTAAAACATAAAACACGAGTACAAGCGCATCCAGTACCACGAATCTGATAGGAAAATTCCACTATTTGAACATCGATTATTCGTGAATAGCGGAGCGACGATGTAACGCATTTTCATTGGGTCTTCAAGCCTCTTTAAGTAAGTAAGTGATTGGTAACTAGATTGTCCTATCTCAGTCCATTTCGGTTAAACTTTAATAATCCGACAACCCAGACATCCGGTGTTGGTCAAGAAAATAGAACATCCAGGCAGGTTTCAACTCGGATATATTCAGATATCTTGTACTAGCTAGTTTATTCCAATATGGACTAATCTACTCCACCAGAAACACGCGACTAATTTTTTTTGTATTATTAAAAGATGGTCGCCGTGTCTAGTAGATATATAAATGACGAAAAAGCAAAAGAAAATAAGAGGCAAGCATCGGACGTTGAAGGCCAACGACATGGATCATTACGAATAAACCCACGAAACAGGCCCCCACCCCCCTTTACGCTCGCCACACAACACAGGCACACACAGCCGCATTTGTAATTATAGGAAAGTTACAAGTAAAAATAAGCTGTATTAGTTATGTTTATTGTTTATTTTGTCTTTATTGTTGCTAAGCTGTTATGATTCTGCATTGTCTTGGTTCGAAACAAATAAATAACTGGAAAATAAATAAATAAAAAGCAGACATGGGAAAGCACGGAAATAAACTCCTTACCGTAATTTAGACATGGTTCTATGAAGTCTCTAAAACACTATCTATACAGTTGCTGAATATCGACTCATCTGGAAAATTACGAGAAAGATAAAGACTAAGAAGACGTGTCTTTAGGGTGATGATGCTGATAACAAAGACTACAGATATGGATAAGCAAAGCGTGCCACTTAGATAGATAGATAATTGTTTTATTGATACAACTCGTAGCGCCGAAATGGTACTAAATATGTCGACCACTACATTCAACGGGTTAAATACGTATCTTATTGCTCCATCACGGAAAAGGAGTACGTGATCCATGTTTTCAAATAATGTATAAAACCGATACGTCAGCTATGATGCTTCATCAGCGATATTTCGGTGATGTCGCTGATGAAGCATCGTAGCTGACGTATCCGTTGTATACATTATTTGAAGATATGTTTCACAGTCAGCTTGGGCTCGAGGAATACTGATCCATGTTCCTCTCCTGTCCCACTACAACCGTCAATGGAACCATCCATAACCCATTACAGGAAGTCTGACTTCTATTTTCGTTGGGTAGCATACGGCCAACTTAAAGACGTGCGTAGATGAATCTTTTTTCTCCTAAAAAACAACTGCACTGTCTATTTTCTTATACCTGTAAACTTTTCATTCCGCCAACGTTTAGGAAACAATGACAAAACAACACGTGCATTCATTTCCTTTAGGTAGTTGATTTTTTCTAACCCCGTTGCTCGCCGCCCTCGCTCACTTGATGATTTCGCGTCGCCGAATTCCTAAATCCTTCCATGAGCCAATAAATCAATTTCCATGAGCCAATTATTCAATCCTTTTGAATAATTATAAATTCAAAATGTGAATAATCAACAATGGCATATCCGGGCGTTTTAGATGTTGACTTCCTTGCGAATACTTCAAATGTTTGCCTGAAGCCTTGTATGGTGTTGATAACCATATAGAAGATTAATTATGTTGTTTTATTCATACGACTCGAATTCTGATTCACCTTCAAGCGGTAGTTATCGCTGAACGAGTAGATTCCTTCACGTCCTGCGACGTGCAGGATCCTCCATCCTAAACCTTCAAATACGCGGAGCACAGATGTAACTTTAGACAGTATAGTTCCAACTGGAATCTGTCTCTAGAGGCTAACTGGTCTCGCCTAAAAAGGTTTATTGCTTTTTCACCAAACTTGGGTCGTCGTAGAGCCTACGCAGAGTAGTGTCTCACCCAATGGTTTATTGCCCTTAACCCCTAACTAGGGTGCGAAGAACCAACTGGTCACCTCTTCGGAGGTTGGGTCTTAGGGATTAACACAGGGTTAACCCCCTGTACCCAACTGGGTGTGCAACTGCAAACTAAGAACCAACTGGTCACCTCTTCGGAGGTTGGGTAGAGACGACCTGGGGGTGCTGCTTGCAGACCACCCTCGCCCTACTGGGCACGAGATCCAACTGGGTCTCATTAGGTTTAAAGACCCAACTGGTCACCTCTTCGGAGGTCGGGTATAAAAGCCCGAGGGGGTGCTGCTTGCAGACCACCCTCGCCCTACTGGGCACGAGATCCAACTGGTTCCCATTAGCTTTAATTAAGAACCAACTGGTCACCTCTTCGGAGGTTGGGTATAAAAGCCCGAGGGGGTATTGCTTGCAATCCACCCTCGCCCAACTGGGCACGAGTTCCAACTGGGTTCTCATTGATCTCTTTTGGGCCGAATTCTGGGGGACGGGAAACTAATCTTGAATTGACTACGTGTGGTTGTGCGGGCCGAGCATCTCGCAGAAGAAAGAAGAAACTGGCTTGGTTGAAGATCCGGAACACTGAGAATTAATAAAGTATTTTTGATCGTAAGTTGTGTTTGTAAATAAATCAATTCGTATTCCCTAGAACCATCCGAACCAAGTCTCCGAAGGTGTTGTTAAGGTCGTGCTGTGTTTAGTTGTCACGGTCGGTTGCGCCACGCTACCCTAAGGCAACGAGTGACGACTAAAAGCAACTCCACTGTAGGGAGATACCTTCTACATACAATAGCTGGTATAATCGTACGAAGAAGACCAATAGTAATCGACATTTATACATCTCCAATATGGCTACGGCTACTTCTTCTTATGCAACTTCTATGGCTACTTCTTCTATGCAAATTGGTTAGAGTTAAGCTTTAGCGCAGATAAAAAAAAAGCAGATAATTAGACCATAAGATAATTAAGGAAGAATCTTCAATTGTTTTTCCGCAAGTTTCTTTTCCAGCTTGAGCGGCTTGAACCTGAAGAGGACCCTTGCCAAGAAGGGCCGAAATATAGCTCGAATAAAATGTAGCTGACTTATCCGTTTTGCACCGTCAAATATGATTCGCAGTCAGCTTGGGCTGAAGAAACATCGACCATTTTATGTATATTATGTTGATGAAAGTTCTAGGTTGACTTACCTTTAGCCTACTAGCTATCATTGCTTTTTGGTCGGTAAGCGGTGTATTTATACACTGAATTCTAGCAAAAACACTGAAAAATTTACATAACCGTTTTTTTCTGACGAATAAGCTTCTTGCAAACAATCGTCAGGAACATGGTACGTGTCAAAAAAAGCGAAAAACAGCAAAGGTAAAAATCAGTGTGGTGTCGTGCGGAGGGTTCTCGAGCAGGATTTGTTCTCAGGAACATAGGTGTGAGCGTCTGGAATGACCTTCCAGAATCGGTCACAGCGGCTATAAGTATGGCATCATTCAAGAGAATGGTTACATCCCATTCTTTGAAAAGGAAAGAAGTGTGATAAGAGGAAAGGGTATTTATTTAGTGTTATTTATTTTTTTACCCCACCCCAAGGGGGGGGGGGGTAATGAAGGAATGATATAGCGGATTCATGGTGGTTAGAATTGCGGCCACAATCAGGATTCTTTTGTCTTAAAAGTGGCCATTAATGGTAAATTGTTTGTTTAATTTATATGTTTTTTGATGTAATTAAAAAAAAATGTCTGTAAAAAAAAATTGTCTGAATGTGCAGTTAGAAATTTGGGTCTCCGAGTTAAGTCATGGAGCTTAGCATCCAGTGTCCAGCATTCCGTACCACCTCTTACGCCTAAGGCTACCTTTCAATCAATCCGTCTACTACCCAGATCAAACAAGAGCTGTAAGCTCATATGGCACTTGCATGTGTCAAGATGATTTGATTGACCAAAAGTAAGTTTCGACTTTGCGGTTGAGATGCGCGCTCTAAGGGAGCTGGAACTTCATTTGTAAGCAAAACCCTTTAGGCAAAACTGCTAATGGGCTGATGGGCATCACGAAAATGCATATATTGCTTAAAAGTATTTTTTTTACTTTGCGGTCAAGATTGGTACTTTAAGGAATAATCGGATTTGGGAAGTAGCAATTTCTAAGCAAATGTTGTTGAGTCTCCAATATTCCAGCGAAGTTTCATCGTCCTAGCACATCTGGAAGTACCTTAACGCGCGATCACCGGAATCCCAGACCCCCCTCCCCCTCCTCCAACTCCACCCACAATAACCGGAGCCAATCCGGTTCTGTAAATGATTAATCCAGAGCATCTGTTTGTCATTCCCACCAAGTTCGATCCAGATCACACCAGTCTAAGCGGGTCAAGTATTTTCCGCCCTCCCCCCAATAATTGCCGGATTCGGTCCGGAAATGAAAAAGGTCAAGAGAAAAATGTCCTCTGTTTAATTATTAAATTTCACTCGAATCCGATCACCCGTTCCAAAGTTACGCATGACTCAATATTCCGGATTCCCCTCCCTCAACTCCCCCCCCCCCCCCAAGATTATCATATCGAGGATTTTTTTTTTATTCCAAGTCAGTTTGACCGGGTCCCTGATATGCCTTCCAAGTTTCGTCGTGAAAATCCCCCAAAAAGCGGAATTCCGGGATACCCCCTCCTCCCCCCCCCCTCAAGTGTCCGGATCCAGTCAAATTATGTAAAAGATTTATATGGACCAGATGTTTGTTCTTCCCAGCAAGTTTCACTCCGATACCATCATTCTAACCGTTTCTCGAGATTTCCGGTCCACCCCCCCCCACCCCCCCGCGGTGCACGTAGCCAATCCGATTCAGCAAATGACTTACCTAGAGCATCTGTTTGTTCTTCCCACAAAGTTCCATCCCGATCCCTCCATTCTAAACGGGTCACGTATCCCCCCACCCAATAGTTGCCGGATCCGGTCCGGATATGAAAAAAATCATCGGAGAAATGTCCTCTGTTGAATTCTTAAATTTCACTCGAATCCGATCAACCATTCCAAAATTACGCATGACTGAAAATTTCGGATTCCCCTCCCTCCACTCCCCCCACCATTATCTGATCGACAAAATTTTTATTTTGAAGTCAGTTTGATTGGGTCCCTGATATGCCTGCCAAGTTTCATCGTGAAAATCCCCAAAACCACCATCACCGGAATTCCGGGACCCCCCCCCCCCCCCATAAGTGTCCGGATCCAGTACAATGGTCTAAAGGACTTATCTAGAGCAGATGCTTGTTCTTCCCAGCAAGTTTCACTCCGATCCCTCCATTCTAACCGTTTCTTGAAATTTCCGGTCTCCCCCCCCCCCAACTCCCCCCTGGCTACCGAATCCGGTCAAGACTTTAAACGGGACATTACAGATATATATTCTGTTCAGTTATGAAGTTTCATTACAATCCGTTCGAAAGTTACACACTTCTCAATTTCCCGGATTCCCCTGCGGATTCCCCTCCCTCCATTCCCCCACCATTATCTGATCGACAAAATATTTATTTTGAAGTCAGTTTGATTGGGTCCCTGATATGCCTGCCAAGTTTCATCGTGAAAATCCCCAAAACCACCATCACCGGAATTCCGGGACCCCTCCCCCCCCCCATAAGTGTCCGGATCCAGTACAATGGTCTAAAGGACTTATCTAGAGCAGATGCTTGTTCTTCCCAGCAAGTTTCACTCCGATCCCTCCATTCTAACCGTTTCTTGAAATTTCCGGTCTCCCCCCCCCAACTCCCCCCTGGCTACCGAATCCGGTCAAGACTTTAAACGGGACATTACAGATATATATTCTCTTCAGTTATGAAGTTTCATTACAATCCGATCGTCCGTTCGAAAGTTACCCGGTTACCCTCAGTTTCCCGGATTCCCCTGCCCTCCACCCTCCCCCCCCCCCAAAAAAAAAATGGTTGGATCAGAAAACTGATTATTCTTAATTTTGTTTGGTCGGGTCTCTGATATGCCTGCCAAGTTTCATGGTCCTAGCACAACTGGAAGTACCCTAACTCGAAAAAGTGTGACAAAATGCCCTAAATTTTCAAGTTTCCAGCGCCCCGCACTCCCCTCCATATGGTCGGATCGGGAAACTGATTATTTCCAGGTTAGTTTGGTCGGGTCCCTGATATTCCTGCCAAGTTTCATTGTCCTAGCTCATCTGGAAGTACCCTCACTCGAAAAAGTGTGACAAAATGCCCTAAATTTTCAAGTTTCCAGCGAGTTTCCCCAACTCCCCCCCATATGATCGGATCGGGAAACTTATTATTTTCAGGTTACTTTGGTCAGGTCCCTGATATTCCTGCCAAGTTTCATTGTCCTAGCTCATCTGGAAGTACCCTAACTCAGAAAAAAGTGACAAAACGCCCTAAATTTTCAAGTTTCCAGCGCCCCGCACTCCCCCCCATATGGTCGGATCGGGAAACTGATTATTTCCAGGTTAGTTTGGTCGGGTCCCTGATATGCCTGCCAAGTTTCATTGTCCTAGCACATCTGGAAGTACCCTAACTCGGATATGTGGGACAAAAAACTCGGACCGACCGACAGACCGACAGACGGAATTGTGATCGGTATATGGCACTTGAGCCAGAGGCTGCAAGTGCCATAAAAACAGCAGGGAGTATTTCCCAAGACTTGAAAGAAGTGACACACACTCGAATATCAGAGACAATAGCATCACTAGCGATGGTGAACATCCCTACTGAAACTCAATCAGGCGTACACCAGCGCTGGCCCCAATTACTTCATGCTCTGAACACAAAAAAAAAGACACAACCTCCCCAGTTTCCCCGATGTGTGCAGACCGAATCTTTGCTTTACTGGAAATTTGTAAAACCGCAAGTTTGTCTTGCTTTAAATGCCGCAAGCATAGTGGGCGATGTTGCGAGTATGGCCCGTTTACGAAGAAATGAAAGCATAGGTCTTGACTACACTGTAAAAAAAAAATCTTGCAGTATTTGCTTCTAGGATTAATCTCGTCTCTACTGAGATAAGATTATCTCTAGTTCAGATCAATTTTATCCCAGTAGAGGTAAGATTAATCCCAGTAGCAAATACTGCTGTTAACTTTAATCCTTACTCGGAGAAACTTTTTACAGTGTAGTGTTATTTTGCTCAGCTCTTACCCACAGATGCTGGTGAACGAAGCCAGTCATACATAAATCCTAAATTTTTGGGCGTTGTGCTCCACCGCTGGGACACCATGTCCTGCAGCAAGGGCACAGTACCATGTAAGTAAAAATCAGCTGAACCGGAAATCTAAAAAGAAATTTGCTTTTCAAGCAGATTTTATGGGGTACTGTCCCAACGTATGAGCACCTTAGCTCATAAGTTGGGGCATGCCCTTACGTTGGAGCACCAGGGTTGCCACATGTCGCACGATAGTGTGAATTGTCACTATGTTGTTGTCACTTTTGTCCTGCATAGGACATAAAAATCACTCTATTTCCTGCGTAGGACATAAAAATCACTCTATTTCAGAAAACGACCAAATGTGTCATTTTTGCAGCATGGATTCCGACCAGAAGTAACTATTTCAAGTATTTTTCATGAAAGTAAAATTAAGATGTGTCATTTTTACAGAGACGATTCCGACCAAAAGTGAACATTTCATGAGAATAGATTTCACTCCCAATTCACTCTCTGTTTCGGGCCAAAAGTCACTCTCTAAATATTTTTTATGTGGCAACTCTGTGAAGCACTATGCCCAAAAACTGAAGATTTGTGCATGACTGCATGAAGCCTATATTTCAGTCACCTAATTATTTACCTGACGAGTCCGCAGGACAACTTTCCGCACTCCGCATGAGTTACCGTGATCAGCGACAACAAGAAGGACGAAACCTGCTTCGTTCGGGATACCAAAACCATAGTTTAGCCCAGTGGTTCCAACCGGGGGTACGCGAAGTTTTCGTCAAGAAATTAGAGTTTTGGCTTACGAAGGTTCAGAGAAACAGCGGAAGTGTTTTTCCGACCCTTGACCAGTTTGCGGACGAAAACGAAATTGACAACCTTTCAGCCTCAAGTATCCCATTTGTTTGTATATATTTTCACGCATTAATCCCATGCCGTCTCTTTGGCGTTCTAATCTTGACATATCTCAATAGTAGAACAATGATTCTTCAAAAAGGGGTAGGCTACGCAACTTTTATTAACCTTAAAGGACACCTGAATGAAGAGTACCAAGTATCATCCCTATCTGTATGACTTCCGTTAACATTGCCTGCAGAAAACCCAATCCAAATAGGAAATTGTTTTTCCAAGCTATGATTTTTGCTCCATTTTGCATCTTTCCTTATTTCAGTACCGAACAATTCTAGAAATGAACAAATGTCTGCAATCAACCCTTCTTCTGGAATATTTGTTAACCAGTTAAGCCCAAACGTATATCAAGAAGAAATTCCAATACCATCCGGCCAGCGCTGTACAAGATTTGAATGAATTGCGCTTTTTGTCTTGGAGTCTGCATGTGCAAACCTCCAGAAACGAACATCCATATTCTGAAAACGTCACGCTCAGGAGAAGAATGCTCTCCGTGGCCATGTCTGTAAATGCATTGTCCATGGTGTGTTCAAGTATGGTTTCATTGTTCAGGTGTCGTTTAATTAGGGGTACGCGGTACGGAAAAGGTTGGGAACCACTGGTTTAGCCGACACGGAACACCCTGAGTGTGTTCCACCCTATACTTACTGTATTTACTATGCATGACGTCACGGAGCCTGGCTTCTTGGCGCCAAGGCTGGAACGAATTTCCCTATTTTTAGCAAAATATCGTGCCTCAAGCTGATCGGAGCAGTCACGTAACAGAGATAGTGGTTACCACGCTAACTATGCTCCTAAGCGTGGTAAGCAGATAGTTGCTATTTCGAGAAGGTTGTAACCGTCAGCGTAGTAACTTTTCATGATGTTCGAACAAAAATAGTAACTAATAGTTACTATTGTTACAAGGGTGGAACACGCTTTCTTAAGCGGCGTGTAGATGACTGTTGCCAGAAACATATGAGATTCCTGCCGTCCCGACTGTCGAGGTACTAGCTTGAGCCCGAAAAGGGCCCTTGTCAAGAAGGGCCGAAATATCACTAATGAGTATCAGCCGACTTATCAATTTGACGCAGTCAAACATGGCATAACGCCGTAAACCAATCAAAAGCGAGGACAAGGATATAACAAGGGAAGAAATCACGTTTGTCTACGTTTAATAGAATAAAAATTTGACAAAAAAACATCTGAATCGCTCGGTCATGCACTGAGGCCTTTGACGGCTAAAGCTTAAATAGACGGAACTATCGAATAAAACCACATAAATACGAGATCGACTATGTCACGAACTTATGGAAAGACAACTGTTTGCTTGACTGATACTTAAACGGCAGCATGTCCGTTGTCCACGATTACTGCTGACTCTCCAAACATGGCAGATAGAAACAAAAATTAAAGGGCGTTCAAACGCGACTTAGTTTTATTTAACTTCATTCCCGGAAGAGCGCTACTTAACATCGACCGTATGCGGCTTTTACATCCACTTGCCAATCATACCTTCGGTATGAGCAGGCGAAAAGGCAAGACCCCTGCCCTAATTTTCTATTTTTTCCTCCTTAGGAGTTGAGACAGGAGCCCAGTTCTTCAGTAATTACGAGCAGAGCCCAGAAGCTAAGAAGTAAGCTCTAGACTCTGTGTTGGGACAAGTACTTTAAATTTGTAATTGAGTACTAAAGTATCAAGTACTAAGTACCTGACAACAAATGTACTTAAGTAGTACTCGAGTTTTAAGTGCAACAAAAGAAGTACTTCAAGTACTGCGCGATGAGTCGAAGAGAAAACATAGTATTTGCAGTTTTAAATGGAGCTCCCGCAATCTAGTAGTAAGCTTACTATTTGCAGTTCACTTCAGACTGCCCGATCATCACAAGTTTTGTCGGAAGGCTTAGAGTTGTTGGGTAAATGCTGCCAAAGAAGCATTGCGATGTGGAAATCGATGGGATCTAACCAGAGTGTACTTGAGACAGTACTTGAAATTTATTGGTAGCTGAAGCCTTCACGTACCTGGCTATTTAATTTAAGTAATAAATAGTAAGTACTGTAGTAAAGTTGTAATTTGGTAAAACCCAAGTACTTCGACTTTGTACTTAAGTAGTACTTGAAGTACTTTCCCAACACTGTCTAGGCCGTTTAGTCACTTATTAGGGTTAAGATAAACTGTAGTTAAACTATAAAGAATAAAAAAATTCTGAGATTATACTGAGATCACTTACGGTTCTCTCCTCTTACTTGGACTCCACAAAGATCAATCTATAAATCGGAATGAGCCAGGGCCAAAATTAGAAAATTAAACTGAGACTTAAGATTCCCGGAGCCAAGGCTGAAAACTTTTTTCTATCGAGCTTAGCTTAAGAGGCACCGCAGAACCCAACTCCTCTGTTTTTCGCTATCCCATTTAAAGCACAATTTGTAAAACGCACTGAGATTAAAAAACGCGAGAAAAAATTAGGAAATTAAAATTGAAATTCGTACGTTTGATCAGAAGAATCGGCAAATACGAAAATACGGTACCTTGGAAAGCGATTAGGCTTTGAGTGCGACAACGCAAGCGCCGGCGCGCGGACTGAGAAGCGGCGCGATCTGAAATATTTATTCTAATTAATTATATTACGTTTATAATCAATCACAGGCCGAGGCCAAAAACGGAATAGAAAAAAAAATGAAAAATGAACAGAATTCACTCAAAAGAAAGAACCAAGCATGGTAGTGAAGATACGAGGTAAACTTACAAGGTGCTCAGGGAGGAGGCGGTTCACAGCTTTCTAACGGCCACGCGGTTTATTTTCCAATATTCGAAAATCCGTGATCCCTCTGAAACTCTATTGGGCTTCTCCGAGATAAGAAACCCGTCTCGGCTGTTTTCAACCGCGCGCAGCCCCCTTGGTTTTTATGGCAATTGCTGCAATTTCTGTCCGTCCGTCGGTCGGTCGGTCCGGGTTAGCTAGTTCGGGCACTTCCACATAAGCTAGGACGATGAAACTTGGCAGGCATATCAGGGGTCCCAAAAGATTAAGTTGGCAATAGTTACTTCCCCGATCCAAGCACCGTGGGGGAATGGAGGGAGAGGTAATCCGGAATCTTGAGGTATTTTTTACTTTTGAACGGGTGATCGGATCTTAATGAAACTTAATATTTGGAAGGACGACCCAATTAAAACCCGGACCGGATCCGGTGACTTCGGGGGGAGCTGGAGGGAGGAACCGGAAATCTTGGGAAACGCTTAGAGTAGATGGATCGGGATGAAACTTGGTGGGAAGAGCAAGAACAAGTCCTAGACACATCATTGACATAGATGGACCGGATTCGGGCGCTCTGGAGGAAGTTGGGGAGGGGGGGGGGTCCGGAATTCTGGTGATCCCGCGAGTTTGGTACTTCCTGGCGATGAAACTTGGCTGGCAGATCAGAGACTCGAACAAACCAACTTGAGAATAGTCGTTTGTATGATACGACCAACGTGGGGGAGTGTGGGGATGGGAATCCGGAATCTAGTGGCCAATAACTTTTTAACGGGCAATCGGATTTGAAAGAAACCTGGCAAGTGGAAAGAGGTGTCGTCTCAGATGTTCCATGTCAAGTCCGGACCGGATCAGATACTTGTGGGGAGTTGAAGGGGTTCACGGGGATTTTAGTGAAACGCTTAGCTTCGATGGATCTGGATGGGATTTGGTGGGAAGAACAAGCATAAGCCCTAGATAAGTCCAGACAGAACCAGATCGTATCGGGGCTCTTTGAGGGGAGCTGGAGGGGGCGTCCCGAAATTCCGGTGATCGCGTCTTTGAATACTTCCAGATGTGCTAAGGACTTGGCAGGCATGTTAGTGACCGACCAAATAGACTTAAAGTTCAATGGGCACATCAAACTACCCCAATCCCACTCTGTAACAACCTAGGAACAATGCTTACCCCCTAGATCAGCAGCTTTTTCAACAGTTTCCTCTCTGTGATATTTCAAAGCGTATTTTTTTGGGCCATTACATGCTCAATTTAATAGCTTGGACAAAGATAAAAGGGATGTTTCTTATAATACTTAGTAGACCTTTATTTTATGCATAAATCAGCTTGTATAATTCAGATTTGAATAGGTTATTTGTTTTTGAATGATTTTTGTAGCTATGTTATTTTTTATAAGCTTATTGTATATTCTGGTACATTTTATAAAGCAAGTTAATCAAGCTTAACAACACTATTCCACAAAGAAAAACCTTTAATAGGCACTTTATGCCATGGAACTTCTGATGAAACACTAGAACAATCAGGTAAACTGCATCTGCGGCTTGACTTTGGCGACTCTATCAAGCATTGCTGGTTATTTTTTGAATTTCCTGCCACGATATCCCAGCTCCCAAGATTCGGATCGCCGAAATGCCAGAGAGGTAAAGACAAGGGATAACAAGAAAACGGCCGATTTTCGTAGCGCCTTCTAAAGGAAGTTGGAAATGTTTATTTGTGAAGCATTTAATACAAAGTAAACATTAGAAGTGTCCATTGTGCTTTAAGGACCTGAGACTACACCCTAGGAAAACATCCGTTCCTGGATCCGATCACTTTTGTTGGAGTTAAGGGAAGGGGGATCCGGTAATTACTGGCTTCCATTGATTGCGAACGGGTGGTCCGATTCGAGTGAAACTGTACGGGTGTTAAGAAATAATGACCTAGATATGCAAAATGTGTCTCCGAGACACAGGCAGCAATTAGACAAGGGCGTTAGTACCGTAAAGGCCCGCTCAAAACCAATGATTGCAGGACGACAAGAATGAAAGGGTTAGACCAATACGATATAATCCTCCTGTACGAATAAAGAGTCAAAGCAAATCTTACCGGCTCAATAGTGTTCGTCAAGGGGTCAAAAGCTTCAACAAGCGTTAAACATTGCTGTCCGTCATGACCACTTATGACATAGATCTTTTCTCCAAGTGGGCAAACGCCAGCGCCATCTCTTCCTACGGACATGGTGGCGACTATCGTCCAAGTGTCCGTTGCCGGGTCGTACCTGAAAGTTTTTTCGGACATAAAATGACTATTCTATTTTGTTCGGGCGTAAAAAAGACATAAAAAAAGCTGTTTCTTACTTAAAGCCAACTTATCTCCGTATATCGTGACACCAACAACCTTTCCTTCCACGAAGTTCCAGATACATTCAATACATTCGGGTTGACACTCGCAAGTTGATATCCCCTTAGTGCACTACCGGTGACGCCGGGATTCTTAATTACCTTCCACGAGAATAACGAAAAATCACTGAATTTATAACGTAAATTTTGAAGTTCAGCAAGAATCCTCGCGAATATTTTTTTCTTGCAGATAATTCACTGTTTACTTTCATTTTTATTTTTACTATTGCATGACATGATGAATCATTACTGAAGAGGATCAGTGCAACACCTGTGATCTTTAAACATCAGCATGTTATCCTTAGGAATATTTTAATTCATTCTTGCGAATATTTTCAGTGTCTCCTTTCACTTCTATTTCCGTTCTTCCTCGATATGGGTTGCTGTGTCTGACAAGAATATTTCATGCATGAACTTGCCGAACTTTGTTCGTCAATGAGGCTACAACAGAGATACTGCCCTTTCACTGTAAATCAGGACAGGGTGCTGTATATGTGACCATCAACATTACCTAGCGGCGTTTATTAGTATCATAGTCTGCTACCTAGCGGAAGTCATTCTATGTCTGTACCTTCAACATATTATCAGTTCCGTTAAGTTATGGCTACCCTCTCTAACTGGTTTTCGAATAAAACTTGGTTTATATTATCTGTGTTAATCGCGTGATGGACACAGCACAGGGCTACTTCCCTTTAATTGTCAATCAAAACTGCCTTTAATTATTACTGGGGTGCTGTCATAAAGAAGAAGAAGAAAACCAACAGAACAGGGGCCTGACCTTCCACGTTTTTTGCAGTTCATGCCTCGACGGTGGCTCAGTACTTAGAAGAGAAGGTAGGTTTGTTGTCAAGCAGAATTCGAAGACTGGATTAGGACTGGAATCTCCACGAGGTGATACGGACTTTTAACCCAGGCTTTAATAGCACCGATCCACTCTTCTTCTTTAATTGCTTAACCCGTACTTCCCATAAGGCTCTGGATTTCGCACGATGTATCCGATCCGTTCCAAAGACATCTCATTGATTTTTGCACGTCGCTATTTTAGAGCAAATAGTTATAGTATATACTTCTAATGTGGTTAGTATAGTTATAGTATAGTTACAGTACAATAGCTCTAAGATAGCTTTTAGAGCAGTGATGTAGTTCAAATAATAGGGGCTAAAGTTTTCGGCGAAATAAGGGGATTAGGGCGGTTCCTGAAGATAAGTTTCGGCGTCCAAGTTGCCAACAGCAGGGGTCCTGCCCGGTTTGGATGAATGAAGAGTCAACTACACCAGCACAAGAGAACTTGGTTGACTTGTATTGGTTGTTGGGTATCGATATTTTTGTTCCGCTATGGCCTGATGTGCTTCTTTGAGAGTTGTGCCATATCACATCGTTGTGTAAATAGGACACTGTTTGGCATATAATGTACAGTATAGGACGAGGCGGGCGATACATTTTCTCAAACTTTACAAAACTGTATAGATTGTATGAATTTCTGAAACTAAAAATCAGATTCAGATTACTAATAAAATTCTGATTTGTTCTAGTTAAAATAACATTATAGTTTTAAAATTATTTGAAATAGTGTAAGTTGATTTTAGACTTGAAATTTTGTTGCCGAATGGTGACGGTGAGTGGGTTTGTGATGCTAAACAGGTAAACAAATTCATTAGTTGCGTTTTTGATCGAAGTTTGAAGTTACCTTTAAACTCAAAGGTCTTTATTTAAATGCCGTTTTTGGTCGCCGGTCACAGTTTCTTTGACCTTCAAACTCTGACAGTCGAACTTCGTGAGCTAGCAAGTTCGAAGTTTGCTGGAATCGTCGAAGAAACGTCGACCTGGCAAGGATCGCCGGAGTCATAGAAACACTAATTAAGCAAACGGCGAACTTCGACGGAAACGGAAACTGAGCAACCGGCTAAGCGAACGGCGAACAAAACTTCGATCAAAAACGCAACTATTAAATATCGCCAAGCGGAGGAGTCGTACCCAAAATATTAGAATGGACGCAAAGCGGATCTAAAGAAAAATAAAACTCAAATAAATTACCGTTCAATACAGTCGTATGGTACGGACGCTGGATTTGTGCCGGGTGCATCATGTCCGCCGAAGGCATAGAGGCATCCGTTCATCACCCCTACGCCGACCCGGCCTCTTTTCCTATTCATCGGTGCTACCATAGTCCACCTGTCCGTATGCGGGTCATAGCATTCAACGGTTCGCAGGCAAGAGCTACTGTCTCGACCACCGACAGCGTATAACCTAGAATGGAATTTTAGATTACTTCACTCAATCCCACAGACAGTCGAAAAGCACACATGGCGTCATTTTTTTTAATTTTCCTACGACGTTTATGTAAAAGTTGGCATATTTTTTTTGTTTTTGGTATGATCTTATGGACTGAAATAAAGCACTAATAAATAAAATAGAAATATCCTTGCAGCTCCGGTTTCGTTGTCCTTTAGCTTATCTCACTGAATAACACACAATATATGTTTCCAAGTAAACCAAGTAGAGGGCTTATCGGTCGTTCTAATAACTTTTATGAGACTTGTTGGCGGGAAATTAAAAAATGTTTGATTAAAGTGCCAATTTTTTGCACTACATTGAAATTGAACTGAAACTGAATTGAATTGAACTACACAATGAGTGCTGACCAGAAAGTATCCGTTGGCCGCGAATTCTCCAAATTTCGACGCCATCGGCTTCCAAATACTAAAATCTCGAGCGGTTGATTATTATCAGGGTAAAACATTTTGCTCAACAATGTGCACGGTAATAGGTAAGCATATAAGCTCAGTCATTGACATGTTACGTATGATGAAAGGATTTACTTAGTTTTACTGAGAGACAAATATACATTGAACAAATGAATAACACTAGTTATAGTTGTTTTTAGTTGTTGAGTTATGTGATGAGAATGTACATGACGAAAAAATTTAATGTTCGGCTTCGTCCGTGAGGGAATTTTTGAAAATAAACTGAACGGAATTGATTTGAATACACCAATTATGCTGCTTTAAGGTAGGGGCTCATACTTCGGTATATATGTTTATCCACAAGGATGTTCCATTTACATCATTTTCGTGCGATCCCCCTCCCCCCCCCCCCCCCCCTCGCGTAAGTTTCCTCGGCTTCCGCTAGATGAATCGCAGCTGCGATAAACCGTACACGGTCAGAAGTGTGGTAAAATGTAACACAAGGATGTGCATCCACGTGTCAAATGTTAGCAAACTTTCTGACAGTGTAGTTTGTGCGCGGAAAAACCGATTTCAAGCAAATAGAACGAGTCTGCTCTTTTTGGAGATAAGATGAAGACGATAAAAATGGGCTTCTACAAACGCAGTACTTTTTCAACGGTGTCGTTCAGCGCTGGACCATGCAGTGGACTAAAGTGGCACTAAAAAGGGGAATTCTTTGCTCTAATGGAGGATAAGTAACGTAATAGTGCTTTGTCAATAACTAGGCCTCGAAAGACCTATCCCGGCCATGGTCGCGGTTTAAAGTGAAACTGAAAAATATCTTGGCCTTGAAAACACTTGATTCTTTTGATTTTGCTAAGGGAATTTTTATTTTTCATCTTGGACTCTAGAGTGACGTTTTAAGTGTGTACTGCTGGCCCGACAAGACAAAGTTCATCCCGATGCGAAGACTTTGAACTGCAACAAAAGCTCACATTTCAACAGCTAATGAAGCAAAGCTCAGGAAAGTGACGAAAGAAAGTGTCAGTGACGTCACAATCCCGCACTTCAGAAGAACGCCTGCTGTTACGTGCAGGGCCGTATCCAGGATAGGGGGGGGGGGGGGGGGGTAGGGGGTTGTAACCCCCTCCGAAATATAAAAAAAAAATAATCGTTTTTATAGGCTTAAACCTTTGATCTATATCTTTTTTGTGCTTTTTGGTATGACAGGCGGGTAAAAACCCGACTTTGAACGTGTCAGTGACGAAAGTGTCAGTGACGTCACAATCCCGCACTTCAGTCCCTGTTAAGCCCGCGGAGATGATTTCAACAGTTCCAAACAAAAATCCCTTGCCCTCTGTTCGTATTAAGGTAAGGAACGTTTCCAAAGAATATTCTTCTAAAGAATTTAGCTTTCCAAGCTTCCTATGTAGTAACGCGGAAAGCTTGAATCCCGATAAGGTGGCTGAACTTGAGAGCCTAATTGGCGTCACGAAATCTGCAAGAAGAATTTAGCTTTCCAAGCTTCCTATGTAGTAACGCGGAAAGCTTGAATCCCGATAAGGTGGCTGAACTTGAGAGCCTAATTGGCGTCACGAAATCTGCAATTGTTGTGGTATCGGAAGTCCATCGTCAGAATCCGGATTTGCTAAAAATAGCAAATTATAAAAGTGTTCTGAAACTCCGACCCGATAACCATCCCCTTGGAAAAAAAGGAGGAGGAGTCTTGATTTATTGCCATGAAAAAATGAACGCATCCATGATTGATGTCCCATGCCTTGGTGAGTTTGACGAGATTATTTGGACTTTTACTAAGCCTAAAAGACTCCCACGTAAATACACTGGTATTGCTGTTTGTAGTTATTATTATTCACCTGGTCAAAGCGCCAGTGACCGTTCAAATTTCCTGGAGAAATTGCAACTGAGTGCGGATTACGTCTCGGGCAGATTTCCCGGTTGCGGTATTTTTATGATTGGTGACGCGAACGAACTAAGACTTGATTACATCAACAAAGCGTTGAGTCTGAAGCAGATAGTTAAGAATCCCACGACAAAGGGAGGTACCATATTGGACAAAATTTCTACTAACATGTCTGAGTTCTATAGTGCCCCCATACCCGGTCCACCTTTAGGGGGCAGCTACCATTTTACACTAGAGCTGAATCCGTTGAACAAAATAAAAATGAGTTACCAGACGACGGAAACCACAAGTAGACCCATCTCCGATACCGGACTTCTCAAGTTTGGAGAATGGGTCCAGAATCAAGATTGGAAGGAAGTGTTTTCTGCTAGTAGTACAAGTGAAAAAGCATCTATTTTCCAGGACCTATTGCTTAACACTTACCACAATTGCTTCCCTGAAAAAAGGACGAAACGCTTTTCATCTGACCGTCCTTATATTACGAAGGAAGTTAAGGATCTGGTAAGGGAAAGGCGGCGTCTTTTCCAAGAAGGTAAGCGAGAACAGGCGAATAAGCTTAAAAATAGAATTAGGAAATTAACACGTAAAGCTGCGTCAAGTTATTATGATAATCAAGTTAGGCAGCTGTTTAAGTCTAAGCCCGGTAACTGGTATAAGAGTATCAAGCGTATGATTGGAAAATCCGAAAGTGGCATTGATTTTAATTTGGATGAAGAAGAGAAAACTACAGCAAATAAACTGAATGCTCATTTAGCCGAAATTGTCCAATCGCTTCCGCCTCTTCCTGATGAAGAAATTCCCAGTCCTGCGCCGGAGTTTACTGATTTCCCTCTGATCTGCGAATCAGAAACTCTCCGAAAACTGAAGAAGCTAAAACGGACTAGTATTACACCTGTTGACCTTAGAAAGGCTTTCCCAGAGTCTTTATGTGCCCCTTTGACCCATATTTTTAATGCAATAACTAAAACTGGGGAATATCCATCTGGGTGGAAGAATGGTTTTGTTACCCCTATCCCCAAAAAAGATTCTCCTAACGGTTTCTCAGGTGTGCGGCCAATCACGATGACGCCTATCTTCAGCAAGGTGTACGAAGGTTTCGTAGCTATTTGGCTAAAAGATTGCATATTGAGGCATTTAGACCCCAAACAGTTTGGAAATATGCCCAGGACATCAACCACGCATTATCTGGTGAGTCTACTGGACACTATGCTCAAGCACTTGGATGACCCAGAGCGCTGGCTAAACCTAATAGCAATAGACCTACGAAAGGCTTTCGACCTTGTGTGCCATAGTGTCCTTTTAAAGAAATTACTTAATGAATTTGTTGTCCACCCCTTTCTTGTGAAAATAATAGCTAGTTTCCTTTCTCATAGAGCCCAACGTACAAAGTATAAATCAACATTTTCTGATTCACTCCCGATTTTTTGTGGAGTACCCCAGGGTACCATTTTAGGTCCGCTACTTTTCCTTGTTATGGCTAATGAGTTAGCTAGGAGTTATCCAGACAGGCTTAAATACGTTGATGATCTGACTATTTTAGAAAAGTGCTTTAAGAACATCCAGAGCAGTGCAGCAACCATGATGAAAGATATCTGTGAAGAAGCAGAGTCTGACAAAATGATTGTTAATATGGATAAGTCTGTGATTTTAACCGTTTCTTTCCTTCAGGGCGTCCTGTCTTTCAACCCAGATATCCCCGAATCGTGTAGGGTTGGTGAACTGAAGCTGCTGGGAGTCACTATAACGTCAGATCTGAGGTGGCAACGACAGGTTGAAAATATGCTTAAAAAAGCTAACGCAGGGATAAGTTATCTTAAACTATTATCTCGTTACGGTGTTCCAGCCCTCCATTTGTTGCGAGTATATTTGTCATTTATCCGTCCGAATCTTGAATATTGATGTCCTGTGTGGCATTTCGGGCTGACCCATGAACAGTCGGATTCGCTTGAGAGGATCCAATATAGAGCGTTACTCGTAGTATCTAAAGCGCCAAAAGTCCCATATATTGGTCTTTTGAGGGAATTTAAGTTAATATCCCTTTCTTCTCGTCGACTAGAGCTGTGTATGAAATTTGGTACATCTCTGGTTCAAAATGCTTCTCAGCGCGATATCCTTCCCCCTGATTTCGTCCCATCCCGTACCCGACTACCACGACAGGCGTCTGAACCTGTGCCCCGTCTGGAACCGATTTTAACTTTACGAACACGGTACACTCAAAGTTTTGTCCCCGCGTTTGTTCGGTTGTACAACTCGGAACGTGTCTGAAATGGTTTGTTTTCTTTTGTGTTTATTTATGTAATGACATTTAGAACCTGACTATGTACCCTAATTGTATATATATTTATTAATAGGCTATTTATCAATCTTATTGACTTGAAAGCAACCAATCGGCTTGTCCGTTATTTGTTTTGAAATAAATTGAATTGAATTGAATTGAATTGAACCCCTTCGAAATAAATTCCTGGATACGGACCTGATTGCGTGTGACCAGATTTTTTGTTTGGCAATCGTTTGCCGTTATCGTCGTTAAATATTACAAGCTTAGAGGTACAAGCTCATAGACCGGCCACAAATACGAAAGAAAAAAAATTCATTCGATTAAAATCGATTGTATGAATAGCGAGCAACGAACTAACGCATTTTCATCGGATCTTCAAGCCTATTTCAGTGAATAAGTGATGGTTAAATAGAATGTCGTATCTCACGGTTATTTATATATATATTTAAGATGTCACTTCGGTACTTTCCAGCCCGTTTGAAATCGTATCTTGTGAAATCAGATGAGAATTTGCGGCGAAATATTCTCACTCCAATGTGTCGGAACAGACAGCCCGAAAACAACGTGCAAAGAACACTACACGCTGAATTTTTAGAGAGAATTCATACCTTCCGTTTAGGACTGCAACGCCCGCGGTCGATCTTGGAGAGTTCATGGAAGACACCAAATTCCACTGCCGAGAGTTCGGGTCCCACCGCTCGACTGAGTTCAGGAAACTCCAACCATCATGACCTCCAACAGCATACAGCGGACCTACATGAAACGAAAAGAACAATTTTTACAATAGGTATTTTTAGAAGACTTGGTAGGCCCGACCCGACTAGTCCTTTTTTGTTCTTCATTGCTTTATTGGTATATACAATATTGTATATGTATAAGATAGATGTTTATTCAAGCACTTGGGCACGAACAAAAACAATACAACATTCACATTCAGTATATGCATATACATTATTAATATTTTTTTGTTATATATATATAATCTTGCACATTCTCGCATTATCTAAACTCAGTGTGGTTGTCTATTTTTCTTTCTTAACACCGCACAGTTTCATATTTTTTGGTCCAGTGCATAATATATCTTCATTTCGGTCGTCTTCCACCCTACTTAGTAGTAACTACGCATTAAGTCACGGCTTCTAGCATCTTGGAGTCAAGGCTAGACCACATTTTTTTTACTTTCGGCAAAATATCTCACCACGCGTTAATCAAGCCATAGAGATCGTAGTTACTACGCCTACTACGCTACCAAGCGTGGTAAGAAACTAGTTACTATTTCGAGAAGGTTGGAAAGGTCAGCGAAGAAACTTTTCACGGGGTTGGAACGAAAATAGTAACTAATAGTTACCGAGAAGGGTGAATCACGCTCTTCATCGGCTAAAAATTCAGCAGGCTGTTCAGCCAATAATAGTTGCGTTTTTGCAGACACCATGGTATCTGATACCACGGTCTACAGTCGTTTTTGCAGTGTTGTCGTGGTATCTGATACCACGGTCAAAAGGCGTTTTTGCAGTTATCGTGGTGTCTGGCCAGTTATCGCGGTATCTGATATTTCTGCCGTATCCTGCCAATTCTTCAACCCAATGTTAACACAGTTTCATCCCAACATTCATTTCAGGTCATATCTTGTAAGTGTATTAGTTAATGTAGCGTTTACACGGACAAGAAGTCCAGTCGAGCAGAAAGGAATCTATTCATGAAGAACCAACTTCCGAGGAGACTGTTATCAGTTACGTAGGTCACGCCAGTTGACAGTTACGTAACTGATAACAGTCTCCTCGGAAGTTAGAATCCTTTCAAGATGAAAGGAATTCCGGTCTACTGAAAGAATCTCGTCGGCGGCGCTGGTAAAAAGACAAAAAAAAATGTCTAGCTAGCTTTTGAGAGCAGCAGTCATCAGTATATACTGATGTCATAAATGGTCTCAAGGCATTTTTTTTATTGGCTACTGAATTTATTTTTGTCAGATTTTTCGGTTTGAAGAATTTAGTTTTTTCCCTCTGCGTGTAAACATAATCTTGTCACCAAGATTGGATTCTGTTCAAGTTTTCCTGTACTTGTAAACGCTGCATAAGTCGTTTTTGTGTATTTCGTAAATATTTTATTCACCTCTTCTAGCTTTAAGCTATTTGGAATTAAATTTGACTGATTGATTGTATTATCTATTATCATTACTTACCACCTAGCACAGCAACCCCAAGGCCGTGCCTATGGGTGGTCATTGGAGTCAACACCGTCCAAGTTGCACTGCTCGGTTCAAAACATTCAACAGACGCCAAGGTTTTGAGTCCATCACGTCCGCCCACAACAAAAATCCTGTTTTCCACCACTGCGACCCCGAACTGAAGCCGGCGGCCATTCATGGTTGAGCATTGAGTCCAGTTATTTAGCCGGGGAGAGTATTTTTCCAGACTGTTGGCACCTGGAATCAGAAAACCGTCTGAAACTCACAAGAAACACGTATCCTTGTTATAAAGATGGAGGCAGTCAGGAGGCAGATCCGGCAGTGATAAAAGTTCGTTAGTATAGGTTATTTCATAGCAGTTTTCATGGGTAAGAGCATGTATGGTGATTTGGAATGGTAGTCCGGGATCCAGACCCCGATGTCGGGGGGGGGGGGGGGGGGTAGCGCAAAAGGTTTGAAGAAGTTTCTAAACAAACCTTTAGTGGTGAGAACGAAGATGGTAGATTCGAATTTGAACCGTTTATTGACAAGCCCAATTCATAGATTTGTTCAGCAGAAGATGCTAAATTATTCTGGTCAATGAAACAATCATCGTCACTCGAACGCGTTATCAGCACACTCCGCACCGATGTAGCCAAATTATGGTAATATTTCATTCGATAGCCGACAAACAAAGTACTCAGACTATGTTTGCTGTGGCCCTTGGGTAATTAATGTAAATAGAAATCATATCATACATATACTTTGTCGAGTTTGTTGTGTTATCGTTTGTTTCGTTGTGCATGGGGGAATGTTTCATTGAGCTAGTCTTTCTAGGTCTAAATTGGCCTTATAGGCAAAATGTCGGTTATCTGTACAGGTAGCCTATTTTGTTATCCGACACAACTTTCGTTCTCGGCTCAAAAAGTAGGTTTGGAAAGATCGTTCAAAACTTGGGTTTTCCAAAAACTGACCATTATAGGTTTTATAGGCTATTCAGCCTATAGTCTGCATAGTCTACGTCACCTAGGCGTGTCCTAAGGGAAAAACTAATGACACGATTGGATTCCAAGCAAAAAACTGGTTCTAAAGGTACCGCCAGACTAATATATTTATTTTAAATTTCCACGGTTGCCTTTTGATGAAACGTAGATGCTCTGCTCGAAAATTCCAGAAATTCTTAAAACTAAACACTTTTGAAGTTTTAATAGCTCAAAACGATTGACAAGAAACTTCTCTTTCTACTGGAATAACATAAATATGTAGTTTCTTGGAAGATTTTCCGAGAAAAATGACAATTTAGTTTAAAAAGTTTAAGAGTTTTTTTTTCTTTCTTGGTCTCTAAGACGTTTTGTAGGAAAAATATGTAAGTTTAAAAAAATAGTAAATGCACCATTAAGATAGACCATAAAAAGAGGATTCAGACTACGTATAGTTTGTTTGGTTTAGCTTATTAGGCCCTGCTAGGAAATTTTTTTTATAGAGTTGCTCTTTATAGGCCTAATCTGCCTTTATAGGCTAAAAAGTCGGTGACCTACATCGGTGCGGTAGGATTTTCGTTCACAGCACAAAAATTGGTCTGGAAAGTTCTTCAAACCTTCCGCAGCTCGTGAGCTACCCCCTATTTTTGAACGATAGAGGTGCCTGTATCCCGGACTATTGAACTGTTTTAACTATTTTTCCAATCTTTTTTATTTTTTGGAAAAATTTTCACACTAAGACGGTTCTTTTTGTAAGCAACTTTGTTGACTGCTTAATATCAAAAACCTTTCCCGAGACTGGTCTGCCACACGGTGCCCAAATTCGAAGCCAAAACTTCGCTTTGTTTTTGATAGGTTTAAGCTCTGGGTCAATACCCCAAATTGGTTTCCGAGTATTAATACTACATCGATCAGGGGGAACTGTCAGGGTTTCAGCTTGCTTTAAACATGAATACTGGAGATAATAGGGACAGCTTTCTGTTCACTATGCACGTAAGACCACCGGAAGGGCGACCACGTGTACGTCGAGCACTCACCACAAAATAAAAATTACGTTTGCTTCGCTTTAGGAAATTGACGGAAGAGGGACTTGGTAGATGCTCCTGCAGGCACACAATGTCATTAACAGAAAGCAAATAATCGACTGAATCATTTATCCTTGGTGCCATTTATGTTATATGAAACTATAGATACGTCCATTTCGTTTATTTAAGGTTTGGGGTTTTCTTTTTGTTGTTAACTATTTCACGAAGAACAGGGTACCGTAGGCTGTACGAAACATGGGGTCCATCAGTGTTAGCGCATTTGGGCTGCATTTGACACGGCGAATCACGTGTGGCCTCATGAGGACCAGCATATCGAGAACATTTCGGGAGAGAATATTCGTCACGCCGCCTGTAGGTGGTTGGATGAACGGCACTTACTGCAGCATCGCAGAAGATCATGAAAAGCAGAAACTCGAATGGAATCATACTCAATCCGGATACCATCTTTTAGAGCATGATCGTGTGACCTGGGATCCGTGAAACAGAGCTTTACGGGATTCGAGTTCCCAAGACGAATAGCATCAGTGATCCCAGGCACTTCCTTAAACAAGAGAGAGTTCAAAGCAACCATCATCGAAGTCCGAATTCATGTACTAAAGTAGATGTACCAAATCCAGCAGGCGACATGGTCTCATGAAGATATTGGGAAGACCACTTATCCTATGCGATTCTTGCTTCTTGTTTCACTAACCTTTGTTGGATTCCATCCACCCAATTAAGTAGAGGGCCCCCATAGTTGACTTTCTCGGTCGCGTTCTGGGGGACTGGAGAGCATAGCGGCGTTCCGGCAGAAGGTGGAACATGAGCGCCTCTCGTATCAGATCTTGGCAACCATATTCGTCCCGAAAGAGGGGGTCAGTTTCTATGTGGTCGGCAATGAACTAGAACAAGGTGGCAAAATTAGGGACAAATGAGCCTTCCAATATCGTCCACGACGACAGTCATATGGAGGAACTGCCATGCAACTGGGCTACGAGTAGACTCTCTCTAAGATAATTTTCTTCGGCTTCGAACCAGCTCGTATAAACTTAAAGAGGAGCAAGAATTAGGCAAAATGGATCAGAGCTACTACGGTCTTCACTACTACTAAGCTACTAAACTTTACTAAGAACGCCCCCCTGCTGTCAAGTTAAACCCTCACCCCTAAAGCTACGTCACTCATTCAATCCACTCAAATATTCTATTATTTTTGCTTCTGCATTTCCAAGATGCTCGCAAAGTGCTTCCTCGAAAACAATGACGAGTTCAGAATCCGCAATGGGGCAATGGCCTCTGTCTTTTTTGCTTATGCTTTCTACGCTTGGTCTTTAAAAGTTTAACTGAAAAGCCACCTTATTCTCAAATCTTGGATTTTAATCCACTGAATTATTTTTTTCATCTTGAGCTCTAGCAGTGACGTTCAGGATCTGCACTGCTGGATCCAACAAGACAAAATTCATCCAGACGCGGAGCATTTGAATTTCAACAAGAGCGTACATTCCAACGGACAATGAAGCGAAGCTTTGGACATGTTCATTTCCAGATTGTAAGGTCACTTCTGAAGAAAGCCCGCTATCGCGTGTGAACCAAAAAAGATCTAGTTTTCGGCAATCGTTTACCTTTGTAGTTTCTAAATATTTCAACCATAGAGGTACAAAGACATAGAGGTACCACAAATACAAAAAAAACAAGAGCTAGAAGCTCATATGGTACTTGGAAAGTTGGGTCAGAGGATGACTGTGGGAATTTGTCAACTCGTGGGTATACTGTAATCCTTTGTAAGCAAAACACATGACCCAGGCACGTGCGTTCACAAGCCCTTGGGGATCAAGAAAATGTATCGTTTAGTCGAAAGTTCTGTTTGGACTTTGCAATGATGATTAGCACTTTAAGGGCGCTAGAAACTGATTTGTAGGCAAAACCCTTAAGGCAAAAATGATCATGGGCCCTTGAGGATCACGAAAATATATCTTTTGGTAAAGAGCATTTTTTTTCGCTTAGGATGCACATTTTGAGGGAGCTAAAGAAATCCATTTTCAAGCAAAACCCTTGAGGCAAAAATGATTTTGGACCCTTGGGAGATCATGAAAATGTATCCTTTGCGCGAAAGTATTTTTTGTACTTTGCAGTTAAGATGAGTACTTTAAGGAATTAATTTGGAAGGAAAACCCTTGAGGCAACGATGATCATGGGCTCTTGTCTTAGCTTTGCGGTTAAGACGCGCACTTTAAGGGGACTAGGAATTCATTTGGAAGCAAAACCCTTGAGGCACAAATGAGAAACATCGAACTCTTCACAGTTATCAAGTTTCATTAAGATTTGATCACCGGTTCGAAAGTTTTGCATGCCTCAAGTGTCCAGATTTTACTTCCCTCGATCCCCCTCCCCCCCCCATGATGGTCGGATCCGGGAAGTGACTATTCGTCAATGTCTACGTCAATGTTGTCGGGTCTCTAACGCACCAGCCAAGTTTCATTGTCCTAGCACATTTTGAAGCACCTTAACTCACGATCACCGGGATTCAGGGCCTCCCTGTAACTCCCCCCCCCCCCCCCACAGTGCCCGGATCCGGTCCGGTTCTGTAAACAATGTATCTAGGGCTCGTGTTTGTTCTTCCAACCAAGTGTCATCCCAATCCCTCTATTCTGAGCGAGCCACCGGACTTCTCCCCCCCCCCCCTCCATCTCCCCTCAAGTCACCGCACCTGGTCCAGACTTAAAATGGGACTTTTGAGACAGGAGATCTTTCCAGATATCAAGTTTAATGAAGATCCGATCCCCCGTTCGAAAGTTATACATACCTCAAGATTCCAGATTCCCTCTCCCTCTACTCCCCCCACGATAGTCGGATCGTGGAAACAACTGTTCTTCCGTCAATCTGGTCGGGTCCCTGCTATGCCTGCCAAGTTCCATCATCCCAGCACATCTGGAAGTACCTGATCTCGGGATCACCGGAATTCCAGAATCCCCCTCCAACTCCCCCCACAGTGCCCGGATCCGGTCCGGTTCTGTAAACAATGTATCTAGCGATCGTGCTTGTTCTTCCTACTAAGTTTCATCCCAATCTTGCACTCTGAGCGTGTCAGACGATTTCCGGTTCCCCCCTCCAACTCCCCCCAATGTCACCGGATCCGGTCCGGATATAAAATGGGACATCTGAGACACGACATCTTTCCAAATATTATGTTTCATTGAGATCCCGTTCAAAAGTTATGTATACCTCAAAAATCCAAATTCCCCCCTTCCTCCACTTCCCTGTCGAATGTCGGATTGAGGAAGGGACTATTTCCAAGTTAGTTTGGTTGAGTCCCTAATACGCCTGCCAAGTTTCATCGTCCTAGAACATCTGGAAGCACCTTAAATCGAAAACAGGGGACTGATCGATGGACCGACAGACCAACGGAAAACTGTTCGGTATACGTCACTTGGCCGGAAGGCAAGTGCCTTAAAAAGTTTAATCGATGAAAATTGATTATATGAATAGCGGAGCAACGAGGTAACCCATTTTCATAGGGTATTCAAGCTTAGTATAATAGTAATTTATTCTGCTTCAATAGTATATTCATTCATTCTTGTTCCCGAGATTCTTCACTTCATAAGTGTATGCTATCTCCTCTGTTAGCAAATACACTCAGAATACACTCATTATCAAGTTTGCCAAGTTTGGTCTCTCTGCTGTTTCAAAGGAGCTCATTCACCCGGACACCGGTCATGCAAATTTTTGCCAAGATTGTCATCCAAGCCAAGGGATATGGAAAGAGGCTAAAAACAGCTGAAGCCGTGTGAATGGAGAGATGGGCGAATCCGATCATGAAAGGATTCGAATCCGAATCCAGGGCTAGGTACGAATCCGATTCCGAATCCGAATCCACCATTTCCTGCTGACGATTCAAATCCGACCTTAAAAAAAAATTAAATCATGTAATTTGCACATAGGTTGTAGTTTAAAAATCAAAGGTGACAGAAAGCACTGATGTCTGCGGTAATCAGATAACGTGATATATTACTGAGGATGGTTGGTAGTGGAGATAAAACAGTAGGATATTGCCCAAGCCCACAGTGTAAAAATTGGGAAACGGAAACTGGAAGGATGCTGACTAGAAATTTGAGCGGATTCGTAAAATTAAAGTTTTGGAATCCGAGTCCGATCCAGCCTGACAAGCAGAAGATTTGAATCAGGCCAAAAGGACGAATCCTGGATTCGAATCCGAATCCGGATTCTCCCATCTTTGATTGTCTGTAAGGAAAGCTTAAAGTGGTCAACTATCTCAGAATATCTGAGCAGAAACACTATGTAGAGTGAGGTGTCCTTTTAAACAATGCTACTTACATATGGCGTTAGTTGAGGAAGTTTAATGAGCGAAAGTAAGGAGCAGAGGTGTTGCCTTCTATTCTCCATATCGTACTTCAACCAGATGATCAAAGCCTGAAAAATAGACGTTTTCCATTGACCCAGAGCGCTTACACCCACTGAGTCCTAATTTTGTGCGTCTTATATCATAAGCCATAGAAACCTCAGTAAATGGTTAATTGAGTCCCATCTTTGGGGATCGAAATGGATGCAGTCTCTGGAAAGGATTTCATCTGGAAAGTATTTTCCTTCTCCGGCATATGAAATTATCACTGTCAGAAGCGTCATAACAGACAACACAAGGATGCGCATTGCAGTTTGAACAGACAACACTCGGGATGTAATCTGTTGTGATTTCGGAAACGTTATGCATTAAATCTTATGCATCACAAGCGTTGCCAGGAGGAGCCGAAAAAACGCTGTAAAAGCATTTGTTGACTTTTCCTATATCAGTACGACAAACAAAAAAGTCAGCAGATGTTTTTTCGGCGGTGCTTTTCCTGGCAATGGTTGTCATGCACAATATATAATGCATAACGTCTCGCAGATTATACACCAAGTTTTGTCTGTTGAAAATGCGCATCCTTGTGTTATCTGTTCTGAAACATCTGACAATGTACCGCCGAAAATAAAGGCAAAACTGCTTTCCACGATTTTCAAATTGTGGGTCGAGTGTGCACACACTCTCTCATGTTTCCGTCATAAATTCTCAATGTTTGGCCTACAAATATGCCGCAGACCACACGAAAGCTTTGACCATCGCTACCGATCTTATTCTTCTTTCGTTAAGAATGTGTCCCAAAAGCTCCAGTGTAAAATGCCGAGGTAGTGTGACCCAAGGTGGCCGCGTAAATCCACGGTTCACCCAACGACTGTTTATAACAGTTAGCTTTCTCGTCCTACCTGTTGATAATTATGAGGAGTTTTACTGCGCGCCGAAAATAGTCCAGAAAGAAAAAATTATAAACAAAAAAAAACACCGAGCTTTCTATAACGAGAAAAATGCGCAAGATTACAAAAAAAAATAAAAAAAATTTATAAAATGAGATATCTTCTCCCTAAACGGCAAGTGGAAAAATGTCAAGAGCAGAAATTTCAAGGTCCTGGACAATAGATGATAAGTTAGCGCAAGGACCAGCCGGTTAAAAGCTTAACCAACTGGGTGGGGGGGGGGGGATACCGCCCACTAGCAGACGTAGGGAATAGCGGTGTTCTCCCCGTGACTTATTATTCTTGGTGTAATGGAAGGCGGAAATTATGACTAAATTACCTGGAAGACGGCTTCTTCATTTGGCACATTCAAATAATCATTTGAAAAGAGCTTGATAACTTCGGAGGACGGAAGGGATAGGAACTCCTGATTCTTGATGACTTCCATGAAATGATCCTAAAATCGCAAAAACTGCAAAAAATACATTAACGAAAATGAGAGTTTCACATAATTAATTTGCTCAGGCTGTAGTTTTACTTCAGCACAAGCTACTGCCTACTGTCATAGCCTACTTGTCAGGTCAGAATGGCGTACATCCGCCTCCAGAAGGAGTTCCGCATCCCAACCGCCTGACGTGTTGCTATTTGTATCAAATTCAGGAACAATCTGATCGATTGATTGATTGATTCATTTAAAACATAACCACAAATCATGGCACAATGCCAAATAGCGTACTTAGTCAACAGATGAAGCTATATAAAAACAAAAATAATCATACAGTCAAATTATAACTTTCAAGAAATCGGACCAAAACACTAACGTCTATTTTCAGTCCCAATGCCCACCAAAACATCGATTACCACGAGCTAAAACACAAAAAGTCCCGGTTCTGAAAGAACCGAACGCTACAGAGAGAGCTTTGTGCCAGCATTCGCTGAAATCTTGAATTAATGATGAATGCTTTCCTCGATTTTTTTACAAGATATCTTCCGCTGCTGTAACCTTTCAACCCTTGTTCTTCTCCCTTTTTTCTTTTCTTTTTTTCCTGGCATTATTTTTATCTTTATGCACCATCATAGTTTCAAACACTTACACATGGTTGCACAAATTCAGCGATACGAGATACCATACTATCTATTGACGACATATAACATTTCCATTATGACCTTTAAGGCGTATTCTCGCCGTTACCCGAGGACTCCTCGGGGAATCGAAGGGAACGGCGAGAATAGAGGGAGTCACTCCACGCGGACTCCGCGTACAGAAACAGCGAGAACACGGGGAATGCTTCCAAATTGGATTTTGTTTTAAAAAAAATATGCAGTTGACGAAATTAGGTTGGATCCACTTTATTTTTGGTTTGTTTACTCTAATTGTTTAATTAATTTTACTTTGCACTAACACCAGCAAAAATTGATTCCCCTCTGAGTCTGAAAGGGTGTCCTTTTTGATGATGGTGATGATAAATCGGAGTACTCCCCAAGTGGAGTCCTCGGGGAACGGCGAGAATACGCCTTTAGTGTTATTTGTCGCAAAAGACATGTTGCAAGCCAGGTTAAGCATTATTTTCTAGAGAAATTACAAATTAAGAGACGGTGTGTTACCTTATATCTGTTTAAATAGGTATCAGTGCGGAATTCCATGTGACGTCACAGCTATTTGACCTGTTTAACCTCAGAACACGAAAAATCGTTGTTCATTCCTATCGGTGGCTATATATTGAGTCTATATATATGTAGAGCCGATCGACCAGCTAGGCGGCGGTCGCGTTTACATTAGCTGTGTTTTTGCAGATACCATGGTATCTGTTACCACGGTAACTGAATCTGCAATTAGTCGTTTTTGCAGTTACCGTGGTATCTGATACACGGTTACTCTGCAATAATGACAATTGCCGAAATTGCGCATTTCGAAGTCATCCCAAAAGAAAAACTGATATTCAGTAACATCACTTAAGTGCCAAACTTCTTTTCCACCAATTTGACACAAATTGATGAAAGTGATATTACTTTTTCAGAAACAACAATCAGTTACCACGGTCGGACCGTGGTATCTGAATATCAGATACCACGATAACTGGCCAGATATCACGATAACTGCAAAAACGGCTTTAGACCGTGGTATCGGATACCATGGTATCTACAAAACGCAACTATTTGTGAACCGTCCCAGGGACAATCAAATCCTATGTTAGGTCTTCAATCACATGACGTCATCAAAAACCTTAAAATAGTGCATCCTTGTATCAATTTATACAACTTCTTATAGCGGCTGCAGCCGCTAGCCAGCATGATTATAATGTTATGACAAAGTATGTTGTTATTGGTATACCACATTTTATTATGTTAATAAATGTAACAATAAGAATAAAATAATGTTATGACAAAATAACTTTTTTCGAACAGGTATGTAATGCATATCCTCCTATGACCCACGGCCAATTATTTTACGATAATCTTCACACAGAAAGTTAGCGGTAGATATGAGAGGATGATATTAGCCATATCAGCCTCCAGAGAGGATGTTATAAGTCATATCAGCCTCCAGAGAGGATATTATAAGCGATATCAGCCTCCTCGAGGATGTTATAAGTCATATCAGCCTCCAGAGAGGATGTTATAAGTCATATCAGCCTCCAGAGAGGATGATACAAGTCATATCAGCCTTCAGAGATGATTTCTGTTCGAAAAAGTTACAAGAGTTCACACACCTCCATCTCGGTTGATATCTGAATGACAACGTCGATGGCCATTTAAAAAATCAACCTCGCCTTCGGCTCGGTAGATATTTTTCATAACCTACCTCGCCTTCGGCTCGGATAGGTTATTTTCAATGACCGTCTCGGCGTTATTTTCCGATACCAACCTCGATGTCTGAAGTTAACCTTTAGTATGTTGTTATTGGTATACTACATTTTATTATGTTAATAAATGTAACAATAAAAAAAAAGATAGGTATTAAGTTATTTTCATATTGCTTGTTATTATTATAATTGTACATACCATTGTGTAATTCTCCGCTACTCTGTACAAATCTGTGCAACTTTGCGCATCCGCGAACATTTTGATTCCGAGGCAGTTGGACGGATGCAGTTGCTTTACAAGAAAATTGCAGCACGCTTCAACTACTTGAGATAGCTGCAATAGGCAAGCAGTTGCTAGAAGACCCTCTACGTTGTCTTCCTGTAGCTCCACAGATCCTAAAATAGACATCAAGATATAGATTTATTACCTGCCAAGACTGTACAAGGTACAATAGGGGGCAGGGGTTGAGAAAAAAACGAAAAGAGGAAAGAAAAGGCAAGAGAATACAGTTTAACAAGAATATATATAACGGACGCGATACACTCAACATTCAACTATTAAGTATAATCTCCAATTCAAGACGGTCTCTGAAGAGTCACCCAAGGGCGATATTGAGTCCGGGAAAATTTTGAAAATTAACAACTCTCATAGGAACAGCAACAGCGGGGTCAATCACATCAAATATTTTAATCACATACTGGTTATTGGACCACGGTGGTAGCCCAAGCAAATACTTCGCATACTTAAAGAAAATCCTACGCAGCTTTTCTTATCTTATATATGGGGATAGTTGCTCAAAATGGAATTTATTTCCTAGGAATACAAAGACAATCTGCTATGTGGTCCTTACTTTAGGCTGATGTGCGAGAAAATGAATGAATGTATTTTCCATTTAACGGGTGAATGTCAGGAGTTAATAGACCTGAGGGAGGAAGTATTTGGGGAAATGGTGTGGGGGGAGGAAAGGTTTAAATAAAGTTTGAAAAGTTTTAGTGATGTTAGAAATTTGGGAAGATTCCTTAAGGTGGCCATGATCCACAGGGAAAGTTTTTTGTAGTTAGTTGTTGAGGTTATGGTTCGTGTTGGTGTTGTTTTGTTGTTTCCATGGCCCTTTTTGCTTTTATGGAAATAAATCTTAAATCTTAAAAATCTAGAGCCAGTTGAGCTTAAAGCCCAAGCCGCGGTAGGTACAGTTTGTATTCCAATATTCTAAGATATGTGATTCCTCAAAAACTCTGCTTAGTTTCCTCGAAGATTATTAGCCCGTCCCGGTTGCTTTGAATCTTGCTCGTCCCTTTGGTTCCGATGGGCAACACGGAAAAACTGACAGAACCGTATTTCTGGCCAATGAGCTCGTCTAAAGCAATATGAGGGAGCCTGATCTCTTTCGAAAAGAGCATACATACCTGTATAACAGTAGTAGACAAGACTTTGCAAAGCATCTGGATCAACCTGGCGAATCTCGATCTCTGTTTCTGTGGCTTCTCGGACATCTGATGTAAACATGGCATCAAAATAATCAGAAGCCGCACTCAAGACGACCCTGTGTGCAGCAACTCTCTTGCCTCCTTAAATCAGACAATTGAAATTAGTGTTCTGGGGAAGATACTTCTGAACACCTTTTGGACAGGGCCAAGAGCTTCCTTCACTGGGTGTTGATGGGGCGGCTGGTGATGTTCTACTCCTTGTTATAAATCACAGAAGAACAATGATAAATGTTACGAGAAAAATCAAGTTTTTTTTATTTTGTATGAATTTCCAGGCGGCTATTTTAAAGGCGTCTGAGAAGTTGCGAATTTTTTTCTTGTCAATAAATTATTACTATACTATACTATTATAAAAGATCTATTGAACATTTCAATGAGGCAAAGGGGACAATAAGTGCTATGATCTCTTCGGATTCTGCATGAAGATAATGGTAATAATGACAAATGCAATGCCTGAAAACACTGGCCTCTAAACACTAAAACAATGGTCTTCGAAAGATTGTCCATGTAGAAGTTGTCCACTGAGTTCTTTATGTGACTGACTGGATGGGACTTCTGACAGTTCAATAGCCTGGTCCGGAAGGTCTAACATGTATGGTGAAGAACCAACATCTGCCTCAGAAGTTCAGTCTATGATAAATCCTTGTTTATTTAGGCAGGCTACGCAAAACGTTGGATACAGCCACAGTTTCGAACGGACTACACCACACATTGGTTACCCTATGCCAAATGCTGGTTGCCCTACCCTAACCCAACAAAACATTGATGGTTCGAGTGAAATTCAGGAATCAAACAATCAAAATTGGGTAGGTTAGGGTTTTGGTATAAAGTTACCCAGCATTTGGCATACGATTAACCAGCGTTTGGCAAAGGCTATCCCAAACTCAAGGGTTTGTGGTAGACTGTCCTACAGACACTGACGCATGGACACCCAACGGTTCCAGGTAGGCCTACAAGTCAACCAAGTCAACCAAAATTCATTTCTAGTTGGTGTGGTGCCCAGCATTCGGAATATGGTTGTTTAGCATAGACTATTCCTAATAGTGTGAACATCCTGTGGTTGTTTAGCATAGACTATTCCTAGTAGTCAGAACATCCTATCCCCGGGTCCTATCCAAAAATCAGAGATTCGTGGTAGACTGGCCTATCATACCAAGACTCACCTGCAATCAAGGTAACATCTGTCAGTATGCCACTCTTCAAGTAGTTCTCCATTCTTCGCATACAACTTCTTGTATGACTTTGGAAAACAAACTTTCCATCTGGCGATGACACATTGGAATAGGAACTAGGACTGCTAAAACTGAGCTCACTCGTTGTGACACGCCTAGAAGTCATATCCATATTCTGTCTGTATCCTGTATGAATCCCTGATTGGCTGTTCCATGCTCCAATCGGGATTCCAATACTTGAGTGCCTATGATTTGGGCCTGGCTGATCCATCTCCTATAAAAAAGAACGCTGACCTCGACTTTCTCGAAATCATACACCGAAGCCGCGTTTGACACCACGACATCGCCATAACGTTCTCAGAGCATCACCGCCTTTTCAATTCAATTCAATTTATTTCCAAAGCGGAAAAGCCGAAGATTCGTTTAGTCGTCAATAAATATATATTTACAATTTACAGTCAGCACTCATGAATTAATTTAAAATAAAAGTAACCGTAATACATTCAATAAAATAATTTAACATCAGGTACACAACTGACTAATTTAGTCAATTATGATACAAAGCTCAAATACTAAATACAGTCTAATATAAATATTCAAATACTAAATACAGTCTAATATAAATATAACTGATAAACTATAGCTGTAGCTGCTCTTTATTACTTGCACCGTCATTAAATAAACTTGACAAACGAGGAACAAAGCTTTTCAGATTTCGGTTTCGAGACACCTAGATAGGCTGTATGTGAGGTACAGCTTCTGCCACAGCTCTTGCTGGTCTTTCTCGCTGTGGCTTGAAATCAAAGGGTAGTATCAATCGAATGTGCTGTTCAGCAACCCTGTACCAAAAGCAAGTGACAGCTTTTGTCGTCGGCTAGCAACGAAATCTAGGCCAAACTGTTAAAGCCATTTCCAAAGGGCGCGCCCTTGAAAGGCCATGATGTGGTGACACTTGTAAGTTCCAAATGATTGATCTGATTCGAGTGAAACTTTATGGGTGACAGAAATGGATGTCCTATAAGTGCCAGTCGTTGGTCAGTGTGGTGTGGGAGGAGTACTAGGCACTTCCAGGACATGCTCAGATGCATGTAAAAGATCCCATTTCTAGGTCTGAACTACATTTGGCGACGATGGGGAGGATTTTCTGACATTCTCATTTTACTTTTGTGCACCACCTACTCTATGTCATAGTTTCGTATGTAAGAGACATACAAGGTTGTAGCTCTTGTTTTAGTTGCAATGTACATAATTTCGAAATTAGCCTCGAAAGGTCCTATACTGGTCCTACGTCATTAGATTTTGCTTTTTACAGTTGGAAACTAGTTAGGTCTGCCGATTTTGAGGTTATGCACATTCGAGGTTGGGTACCTCTGTGCCTCTTTTGCAATTTCTAAGAATTTGTATTGGGTAGCTAGACTAAAGACCGATGTCTATTTCTACACCCTAGAGGCCACTGATGGCTAAGGAGGATCTAAGGTCTAAGGTATGAGTTAGATCATAATGCCATTATAGTAAGCCTAAACTGCTGCTGTTCCTTTCTCCCAAGAAGATTTTTCATGACCACGTGCCACGACCACGGACCACGTTTTTGTGGTTTTATCTCAGATTCAAACTAAGCATCATTACCTTCCCTTCAGATAACCAAACACGCAACTCTAATCCAGCTCTTCTAATCACATGGTCAACAGTCTGCCAACAGTAGCCTAATCATGTTTTTATCACCTGTCTTCCAACGCCTTGGTTCATTTATGACATTTTCCCTGTTTTCCACCAAGCAGCTACTCCTCACTTCTCTTTTGGCTGTTTTTTTCACCAAGCCTTAGTTTGTCCTTTCTGACCATGCCAGCAAAGAAATGAGATTGGCAACTCGAATGTGAGTCTACACAGGTTGACCTATCTACAGCGGAGTTCAGGACAAGACAACCAATGAGAACAGTAAGTGAGTAAATGCCAGTCAACCACAACCCCCTGACTTTAGGATACCCTATGTCAAACACTAGGTATATCCAGCATTTACCATAGCCTATCTCTAACAGTGGATACCGTATGTCAAACACTGGATACCTGATGGTAGGTAATCAGGACCTCCCCCACTATAGATGAACTTGGATTGGTTGATTTCTGAGCTTCACTCAAATCATTAATATTTTATCAGGTTGGAGTATCCTGGGAGTATCTGGCTGTATCCAGCCGACATAGGACAATGCCAAACTCTAGATTTAAGTAACTGTTCAAATAAACATACAGGAGGGGTATTCAACCACGAATTTGTACAACCTCGAACCTGGCCTAAAATGATTTAAGGAAAACTTCATTGCAGTCCTATCAAGGTCCTGGCTGTGAAGAAGGAAGTCCTGACTGACCTGTATCCTGTTTTGGACTTCACAGAAGTTTCCTTGTAAGATTTTTAGGCCAAGGTTGAGGTTGGAACCCCTCCTGTACCTCTACTGTACATACCCAGTACCAGGGGCGTCCCAAGGGGGGGGGGTCGGTATATTTACGGGATTTGGTAGTTATAAGAATCCCAAACAGGCTATAACTCAATATAATGATCGGGATTTGGTGTAATTGCCAGGATTCGGTAGTTATCACAAATAGTGTGAACAAATATACTGAAATAATTCGGTAATTTTTCGATGTCAGGACAATTCGGTGTATTTATGGAGATTCGGTAGTTACACAGAATTCCAAATAGGATATCGGTCAAAAATTATTTGTTACCGTATCACAACTGAGATTCTGTAATAAATTTTTTCGAACAGGTATGTAATGCATATCCTCCTATGACCCACGGCCCACATCTTCACACAGAAAGTTAGCGGTAGATATGAGAGGATGGTATAGGTCATATCAGCCTCCAGAGAGGATGTTATAAGTCATATCAGCCTCCGGAGAGGATGATACGAGTCACATCAGCCTCCATAGAGGATGTTATAAGTCATATCAGACTCCAGAGATGATTTCTGTTCGAAAAAGTTATAACAGTTAACACACCTCCATCTCGGTTGATATCTGAATGACAACCTCGATGGCCATTTAAAAATATCAGCCTCGCCTTCGGCTCGGTAGATATTTTTCATCGGATAGGTTCAAACCTGAGTTCAATAAGTTCAAACCTATCTGATTCAAACCTTGGTTACAAATAATAAGATGTGGTAAAAGGACCAATTCAAAAAGTTTACTAAGTTGGCATGATGTAGTTATTGGCCTATATGACTTCCGACCATTTAAATTAGAACCTTTCTTTAAAATTGGGATTGTTGTTGACTTTTTAAAACTACTAGGAATAATACCGGTTTTCGAAATAATAGTAAAAAGCATGGAAATCAAAATCATGCTGTTAGCTGACAGCCACTTAAGGTGATTAGAATGCAATCCATCCATGTCGTAAGAACTTTTACTCTTAAGTTTTTCAAACCGACCTCTACCTCAGAAGCATGAATTACTATATTTTTTTGCTCATGTTTACTCAGCTCCAGCTCAAATTCTGTATCAAGATCATCATGTGCCTTAGGAAATTTCTTTGAAAATAAATCATTAAAATGGAAAGACCAATCCTCCAACGAAATACGGCTTTTATTTGTCCCTCTTGACGAACTTGAATAAGAACGAACAAAATTCCACATACGATTTTCATCACCAGCAATCATGCCGCCAACTTCATCACGCACAAAATCATTGTGGTTTCTTAATTCTCGACGAAAAATAGATTTATGAAGTTTCATATTTTCAAAAAACGGTCCAAAACGTGGTTTTCCCGCAGAATGCCATTGCTTAAAAGAAAAAACTGCCATCTGGTTAGCCGATTTTAAAAAATCATTAAATTTCCAACCCAAAATCCGCGTTCCTTGAAAAAATGTATCCACACCAAATGCCAACCGGGCCCCTTCCTTCAAAGCATGAACAATTTCAAAATAAAATAAATCAATATCAACTTGATCTGCAGACTCAGTATTAGGGCTGTCCAATATTTTTGACAAAATTACATCTGAAGCTTCATGATAATTTGAGACGCATTCTTTATTCCATTTAATAACTGAGATCCGTTTTCGACGACGGGGTACCGGGAAAAAATCTGATACTGGCAGAGAATAAGAAACCTGAAATGACAGAAGGAAATGGTCGCTAATTGGTAAATTTGCAGAAACATGAACTGGAAGCGATGGAACACATAAATCATGCCTAGAGCACACCACATTGTCAAGGTCATGGTCAACGGTTATACCACTCACTGACAACTGTTTCTTCCTCCAAACAATAATCGGATCGGGGGAGGGACTATTTTTAAGCCAATCTGATCGAGTCCCTAACATGCCTGCTAAATTTCACGATCATAGAAGTCTGGAAGTGCCCTAACTCGTGATCATCGGAATTGTGGAAACCCCCCTCCAACTCCCCCCATTGTGATACGACCCGGTCCTGTTTTGTCAATAATGTATCTACGGCTTATGCTTGTTCTTCCCTCCAAGTCCCATCCCGATCTCTCGACTCTAAGCGTTTCACGAGATTTCCGCCACCCCCCTCCAGCCCCCCCCCCAAGTTATCGGATCCGTTCCAGACTTGAAATTGATCATCTTACACACTTGTTCTTGACACTTGACATGTTTCATGCACGTCTGATCACCCGTTCCAAAGTTATGCATGTCACTAGAATCGGGATTCCCCATCCTTCCACTCCTCCCGACTCCTCCCATGATAATCGGATCAGGAAAGGAACTATTTTCAAGTCGACCTGGGAGAGTACCTAATATGTCTGTCAAGTTTCATGGTCCTAGTGCATCTGGAAGTACCCTGACTCGTTATCACCGGAAACCCGGGAAAACCCCCTCCAACCCCCTCTACTGTGACACGATCCGGTCTTGTTTTGTCAATAAAGTATCTAAGGTTAATGCTTGTTCTTCCCTTCAAGTTCCATCCCGATCCCTCGACCCTAAGCATTTCATGAGATTTCCGGTCCCCTCCTCTAGCCCCCCTCCCCCCCAGTTTTCGGATTCGGTCCAGAATATGAAATTGAAAATCCGAGACACGTGTTCTTCATAATTTTCAAGTTTCATGCATGTCCATTTATCCATTCCAAAGCTATGCATGTTGCTAGTTTCCGGACTCCCCATTCCTCCACTCCCCCCGCGACAGCTCGATCGGGTAAGTGATTATACCCGAGTTAATCTAGATGGTTCCCTCATCTGCGTCCCTAGTTTTATTGTGCTAGCTTATGTGGACGCGTTTCACGAGATTTCCGGTGCCACCCTCCAGCCCCCCCCCCCCCAGTTATCGAATCTGGTCCGGATTTGAAACTCAACAAACGAAACACTAATTCTTGACATATGTCAAGTTTCATGCGCGTCCGATTACCCGTTCCAAAGTTATGCATGTTACTAGTTTCCGGATTTCCCATCCCTCCAATCCCCCCACGATGGCCGGATCGGGGAAGTAATTATTTCCAAGTTCTTCTGGTCGGTTTCCTGATATGCCTGCCAAATTTGGTTGTCCTAGCTTTGTGGAAGCGTTTAACGAGATTCCCGGTAACCCCCTCCGCCCCCCCCCCCCAGTTTTCGGATCTGGTCCGGATTTGAAACTAAGCATCTGAAGCACTTGTTCTTGACACGTGTCAAGTTTCATGCATCTCCGATTACCCGTTCTAAAGTTATGCATGTTACTAGTTTCCAGATTTCCCATCCGTCCACTCCCCCCACGATGGCCGGGTCAGGGAAGTGATTATTTCCAAGTTAATTTGGTCTGTTCCCTGATATGCCTGCCAAGTTTCATCGTCCTAGCTTATGTGGAAGCGTTTTAAGAGATTTCCGGTGCCCCCCTCCAGCCCCCCCCCCCCCAGTCATCGGATCTGGTCTGGATTACTTAGCATCCGAAGTACTTGTTCTTGACATATGTCAAGTTTCATGCATCTCCAATTACCCGTTCTAAAGTTATGCATGTTAACAGTTTCCGGATTTCCCATCCCTAAACTTCGAAGCACATGTTCTTGACCCATCTCAATCCTTAAACTGTAATTATTCCTATATTCGGCTCTCAATACATGGTCGAATGGCGCTTTAAGCTAGCGTGTCGGGCTTCCACGAAAGAGATCACTGGATCGATACCACATATAGACTTTTTGCTTTTTCCTCCCCTTTTGCTACCTTTGTTGCTAGTTTCCGGACTCCCGGATCTGTGGAAAGTTGGATCAGGGAAGTGATTATGTGTAAGTTAATCTGGTCGGGTCCCTGATATGCCTGCCAAGTTTCATCGTCCTAGCTTATGCAGAAGTGCCCAAACTAGCAAAACCTGGACAGACAGACAGAACGACAGAATGACAGACAGACAGACAGACAGACTGACAGAAATTACGATCGCTATATGGCACCAGTCTAGTACACTAGCCCCTTTTCAGGCACAGTGCTCAAATGTCTAGCACCATGCCTGGATGCTAGACGTTCAAGCACTGTACCTTGGATTTCATGCATGGTGCATGGATTTCAGTATACAGTGCAAGCATGAAAAACACAGTTTCTGTCATCACAACTGAGCACCAGCTCGGACAGGGCTGAAATTACTACTATGAATTAGAGAAATCAAAGACAATCCTTATCAAATTTTTCATGACAAAAACAACATTGCTTGGCTGATGACAGATGTGAAAACCTCATTTCCTTTCCTACATAGTCAAGGGTTTTGCATGCAAAGTGTCCTGTGCCTCAGCTTTTTCTACCTAGCAGCCAACCAGAATATTGGCTCCTGGGGCACTCTACATGGAAAATAGATAGGGTGCTGTTAGGTTTTGCATCTCCATCATGAGTCGAGCCCTTTTGTTTTTGTTGTGAAAAATTCGATAAGGATTGTCTTTGATTTCTCTAATTCATGGTAGTAATTTCCGCCCTGTCCGAGCTGGTGCTCAGTTGTGATGACAGAAACTGTGTTTTTCATGCATGAACTGTATACTGAAATCCATGCACCATGCATGAAACCCAAGGTACAGTGCTTGAACGTCTAGCACCCAGGCATGGTGCTAGACATTTGAGCACCATGCCTGAAAAGGGGCTAGTGTACTAGACTGTATGGCACTTGAGTATGCTCAAGTGCCATAAAAACAAATTGAATATAAAACAAAGTCGCCTGCAGGCTCGATTTAATTATGTCCTGGGCATAGTAAACAAAAGCTGCTAAAAATGAAAGCTGGAATTTTGAATAGATGACTAGTAGCTGTCCAATCATCTTCCATGCCCTCTTTCGTGTTAATCTTTTCTATTTAATAATTTAAAGCTCAAATTCTCAGTTTCCAGGATTCTGTAGAATTTTAAAAAATTCAGTAAAAATTCTCTGCAGCCCCCGAATAACACACAAGATACGTTTCCAAGTAAACCAAGTAGAGGGCTTATCGGTCATTTCTAATAACTTTTATGAGACTTTTATGAGAAAATGTTTGATTAAAGCTCCAATTTTTTGCACTACATTTACTACACAATGAGTGTTGACCAGAAAGTATCCTTTGGCCGTGAGTTCTCCAAATTTGGATGCCACCGGCTTCCAAATACTAAAATCTCGAGCGGTTGATTGTTATCAAGGTAAAACATTTTGCTCAACAATGCGCACGGCAATAGGTAAGCATATAAGCTCAGTCATTGACATGTTACGTATGATGAAAGGTTTTACTTAGAGTTTTACTGAGGGACACATGTACATTGAACAAATGAATAACACTAGTTATGGTTGTTTTTAATTGTTGAGTTATGTGATGAGGATGTACATGACGAAAAAATTGGGCTTCGTCCGTGAGGGAATTTTTGAAAATAAACTGAACGGAATTGAACTGAAATGCACTTGCAACGCCCCTACCCATTAGATGCCATTAGATACCCAGCATTTGGCATAGGGTATCCCAAAATCGGGGCAGGGGTTAGTGGTCATGTGTGATAGACTAGAACAGTAAGTGCCAAGTTCCAAGCAGGTTCCAAGTAGGCTACCAGAAGCAGGCCAGAAAAGCCCCACTATTACTACAGACCAGCTACAGCTGTACAGACTCTTTCTACAGTTCTAGGTAGCAAAGCCAAAAGGTCAAATTAGCAAGGACAGCTATCTGAGCTAGAGAGGCCTGCGATCTCTTTTAGCAAAAACATAACTACATATGCTTACGTGAACAGTTACTTTAATGTGAACAGTGCAGTTTTGGGCTAAGAGGTAGAACGAAGATACAAAATACCTATACAGGTGTTTTCAGATGCCTTTAATTACCTACTTTGGCTAACTGGTAGTTCACTTCAGATGCAGCAAGTGCATGAAAATGGCTAAGTCCACTGTCAACAAACGTTCACATAAGCATACCTCTACTGTACTTATAACACCGTCTAAGCTTTAAAGATCTGTGTCAAGTACCTTGAAATTCCTGAAAATAGACACAAACAAAAGATTCAGTCCAGTCCAATCCAGTCCAATCCAGTTCCTTCCGAGACTTCCGACCGAGAGTCAAGCAAGACTTCCTAGTCCAACTACTCAGATAGAGTGAAGGCATTAATTTTCCCTAGATGGCGTACAATGTCCGGGCCAACCCGGAAACATTTCATGGAGGACAGCAGGACGACAGTGAAATAAACCACCTGCAAACCACAATATGCAGTTTGCGATAGCCTTATCTTTTAGTTACTCGAGTAATTAGTTTCTTACTTTCACATATTTACTAACAGGGGCGCCACGACTGGAGGGGGAGGGGGGACGCCCCCCCCCAATGTTGTCGGCCAGGCGGTGAAAAATAACCTTCGCGCCGTGATTTTTTGCCAAAACAGTTGATTTTTTCACGAACACAGTCGTTTTTTCTGAAAATCAGTTGATTTTTGGTCAAAACAGTCGGTTTTTCTGAAAAACAGTCGACTATTTTTCAAAACTGTGTTGTTTTCTTGAAATCAGTCGTTTTTCTGCAAAAACAGTCGGTAAAATTACCAGCCAGTCGGTAAATGCCTTGCCCCCCCCCCCCCAAAACATTTTGGCTAGTAACGCCTCTGTTTCATTAGGACTCTTTTTACTGGCCACAGTGATGGGTGTCCGCGAGTATACTCAGCGAGCTTTGACGCTTAATGAGTTTAACGATGGTTCTCGGGTTCTGATGATGTCGCAGTAAAAACTTGGCTAACTATGAAGTTCATTTCTCAAAAACTGCAAAAGATACCAATATAATAGAAACTAGCTCGGACCAAAAACCAAAAGAATACGCGGTCGGTAGGATTCGAACCTACGCTCCCAGAGGGAATCTGATTTCTAGTCAGACGCCTTAACCACTCGGCCACGACCGCTTGTGAGCACAGCACAATAGTGTAATGGTATTAAGTTATTTTTTTGTCAGCATTCTCATCAGTTCACATGCATCTCTGCTATCTCTTCTTTCTGCTAGAAGCCTCTGACAAGTTTCTTGAACTTGCTCGCAAACGGCCTTATTACTTGAATCTGTGGCGTCTATATCGAGGTCACCGATCATTTCAAGCTGTATGTCGTTCAGGAGAATGATTTGTGAGGGGTCCATACAAAGGCGGGATAGAAGATGGTTGGGGTCTTCAAAACAAGCGTCCGTTTGGTCCTGGGATGTCCTGTAAGACAGGGCGAGATTACAATGAGTACCGAGCAAGGGATCTGTAGGACTACCTCTGGTGTCCAAGCTCCAGTCAAACATCCGTATATGCGTGTGTCCTAACCAACAGTTGCAAGTCGCAATAACAAAAATTCTTTCCGCGTTTTTTTGTGTGGCCCACTAGTGTGTTTCCGTGATCAACTAGTTGTTTTGGGCTCGAATTCGACAAATAACTGTCGAGGTGATTTTCGATTTTGTGGCTCCAATATGGCGGTAAACTCAAATTTAGCAGCAAGATAAAACCTGAATAATAAACGAGATAATAAAATCAACTACTTTATCAAGCATAGGGCCAGGCGAAAGACATAAACCGAGGACCCCTTTTCTATTTACTGAGATTTTACCTAGCTTTCTTTTTATTTTCAGAAATTCTGGAATAACCGCCGAAAACACAGACAAAACGGCGTTTCTGCGGGTTTCAACCATGTCGCCCATGATCGTGCGACGGATAAACGCCTAAAAGCTGTTTTCGTCATTTTATGGTGTGAATATGCAGAGTTGAATGAATGGAAAAGAGTCGTGGGGTTTATTTCTCTGCGGTTGGCCAGAGGAACTAAAACTGGTAGTTCGTCAAGGGGGTTTGTCTGCCACTGGGGGAGAAAAGGAAACATGTGAGAAAATTAAGATTGAAGACGGGTGTCGGCTCATGTCTTACATGCGTGTGTATCTCGTTCTAAAAAAGTGTTTCCGCGGTCGTTTGTGTGGCCGACGAGTGTGTTTCCGCGATCGACAATGTTGTTCTGGCTCGCTGTTGGCTCTAATTTGACAAACAACTGTAGGGTGATGTTTGATTTTGTGGCTCGAATTTAGCGGAAATTCAAATATAGCGGCGAATTAAAGTCGAAATAATAAAATTAGATAGACATTAAACAGAGAATCCTTCTAGTACAGCACGGTAATGACGCAAGCATGATGTTGCATTTCTTGAGATTTTACCTGGATTTTACTTTTATATTGAAGCATCTGAAATTACCGCCAAAAAAAGAAAGACAAAACATCGTTTCCCTAAGTTTCAACTTGTGGGTCGAGTATTGAGTCGAGTGCGGTGTGCGGAAAAAGCCTTGTGTGGATTTCTAATGCGTTTTACCTAGATCCTGCAATGAGTCTGGATCAGCCGCGGTCATTTGTGTGGCCCACAAGCTCAAAACATGCGACTGATGATGTTTTGACCAGCTCTAAACATACGACTGATAGTACGATTATCAGAGACATAGCCCCCCCCCCCCTGTCTAAAATCCCTACCTGTACGCGGAGTCGCTCCATTTTTGGCCAGGCTTGAGAACCATCAATAAGGTGTCTTTAGGCAACGTCTGGAGATATTCATCGTCAACTAATAAAGTCCCGTCGCTTGCCAGAACAAGTGTGACATTCTCTGGGTTTTCCAGCTTAAGAGTTGAGACAACTAAACGAAACAGGATTAATATTACTGCGGTAACCCTGCTAGGTTCCTCACGAACAAGACCAAAGGTCCGATGGGGTCACAAAAATCTAACATTTCATTCAAACAATTGGGTCATGTCTTCGCCATTCAGTCTTCGTCAGATTCCTTGAAGATTTTTACTGTTAAAATAAAGTTCAAAATTGGATTCAGCATGTCTCCTTGCCCCGATACCGAATCTCTAATCGACTTCAGAAACAACTTGGAGCTGAAACCAAATTTCCAGTTTCAGCCGAATTCGTGATGAACCATTTGTCCAGCAAGAAGACTAAGTTCAGATATGGATTCAGCGGACCTCCTTACCCCCTCAATGAATAAACATCCTCGCTTGAACAACATATTCCAGCGTTTGAACATTATATATAAACCCCTTTGACCTTCGATTACACTAGATCTCTCCGACGTCCATATAATAAACAAACGAATGTCGTCATCCACAGAGCAGAGCTACACTAGTTTGTGAGTAAAGGGGTAGGGACTGCTATAGCCGAAAATTGTTCGACAAATTTTTTGTCCGGTTTTCGCCGGATTCCGGGTGAACTACTTGCCCGACGAAATAACTTTCATATTCGGATTCAGCATGTCTCCTTACTCATAAATCAACTATCTCGACAGCTTTAAAAAAAAAATGCCCCTTAATCTGAAACACCCTCCCCCACCCTTAAATATAGGGCTACAGCGCCCATCTACGAACTTGACCTTACTCTTGACCCAAAGGATACTCCCACCAAGTTTCATCAAAATATCTCATTCCCTTCGAGAGTTATCGTGCTTACAGACGGACGGACGGACAACGTTTGCGAAGTCATAGGCATCCCTCCACTTACGTTTTGGGATCCCAAAAACTAAAAGTTTCCCGATCTAGAAACGCAGCCTCACCCATGGAGCTGAATTTGTCGAAGCACGAAATGCTTTCATTCATCTGTGCTTCAGACCGGGGCAATCTTAAGCAGTAGTATCAGGGACCCATCAATTTCCTGTAATTACTCGCCATTCAGGGGGCTTGTCATTTCCTATGCTTCTATGTTGCTATGTTGCCCGAGCCTCGCCTAGTTTCCAAAAATTCCGCTTGGGTCGAATCGGCGTTCTAGCTCAGATAGACAAAATTTGTTGGGACTATTCAGCATGCCACCAGGTACCTAAGCTAGGACAAAAGATCCAGGATACTCTTCCATTGCAGAGAAATATTCCTAGTCCAGCACAACAGCTGCGAAAAATTTTGTCGATCTGGATAGTCGGATATCTTATCGCCGTGGGAATTTCTCGAACTATGTGACGCTCGGTCAAGAATGCATCAGAAATCTCTTATTGACAAGCCCCCTGAATGGCGAGTCATTACATGAAATTTATGCCAGTAGCATCCAGTCCTGGCATAGCAGCATGTAGTGGCGTTAGTGACTGATGCATGCTACAAGGGATTACAACTTCATAAATTAGTTGTCGAAAAAACTGTATCGGTTTCTCACATAGCATGATGGCAGCTATTAGGCTACACATTACTGTTGTCGCAATTCTCCATATGGGAGGCGGCAAATAAAGACTAAGCCGCTTACGCTGAACTGGTATAAGGCTTTAGTAAAGTTGAAAGTTGGTCAAAACCACTGCTATTTTCAAAACAACCGCTTTCAAAGAAGTCAAACAGCGTTTCTCAGTATAGCATTCGTTCGGCAATGATCACTAAACGTCCTCGTTGATACATAACAAAACCATAGACAATGTGCGAATTTCACAGCAGGTCTATCAGGAATATTTTAGAGTACCGTGTGACCAATTACTATCGCCAAGAATTTATAATACTACTGTATAGCAGAACGTCCGTCTCTCTCTTCTCATAATGCATCCCTGCTGCTGCCGAGGGGTTGTCCACTCCCCGGCACCTGCTGTACACCCTTTCACGGCACCGACCGAAAACTGCGGTGCGGGCACCGGTGCCGGCCGTAAATTAGGCGATTCCCGCTTCTAAGAGCGTGTTCCACCCATCTACAAATAGTGACTATTAGTTACTATTTCCGTTCCAACCTCACAAAAGTTACTACGCTGACCATCTTCTCGAAATAACTATTTGCTTACCACGCTCGGGAGCGTAATGGTAATGGGAGCGGCGTGGTAACTACGGATCTCTGTAACGTGATTGGTCGGATTCGCCAGTGGTAGCTGGAGAACAGAAAAATCGTTCCAGCATTGACGTCAAAAAGCCAGTCTTCGTGACGTCATGCGTAGTAACTACGGTAAGTGGTAAGTAGGATGGAACACGCTCTAAATATGCTGGTTTTAACGTTCTAACACATGGCGACCGGTGCCGGCACCGACCGGGCATTTGCTGTACACTAAAATCGAGAGTGGGCAACCCCTCGGCTGCTGCTATGCAATCTCCAACCCGAAAGAGGCTTAATCAGTCATCACAAGGCTTAAAGGACACGTCATACTTAGCTAGTCAGTCATTCAACTTCAGTAGTATTTCCACCCATTCTCGAAATTCAACACTTCATAAGTGTATGCTATCTCCTCTACTGGCAGATCACTGACTATCCTGCTTGACACGTTTGTTCTCTTCACGTGATGTATGAGGTTCCCGATCATTGTTATGCAACGTTATGTCCTCCGATTGTGCAAGTTTTGCCAAGTTTGTCATTCAAGATCTAAAGACAGTCGAAGCCTTGTCTAATTTGCTGTAAGCATGGCTAAGTTTTAAAGTAGTCAACAATCTCAGAGCAACAGCAAGGTTCTAGGATTGGACTATGCCTGCGATTCTCGTCGCCATCGTCCGCACGAGAAAGTTATAGCTTAACTTATGCGCGGATACACGATCAGGATTTCCCTGCCGGATCTGCACCTTGGTCAAGAGGTTGAACATATCCCAACTTTTCCATAAGGATTGATGATAGTGTAGATAATCTTGGCAAGTATTATATCCACAACCGCCAGAACCTCATCGTTTCGTCTGTTGGCAGCATTAGATTTAAAGCGAAGTACCCAGAAAAACCTAATCGTCTATCCGCAACCACTCTGATAACCAGCTAAATTCAAACCTGCAGAGGCATCAGGCGGCGATAATGGGACTATATACGGGACCGCTAGATTTCGCATCTATCTTGAAAAACTAGGATTGTATTGTATGTCCTTTTGACTGGCTAGCCTTTTTTATTTCACAGAATTTATTCACAGTACCTTTCCAAATCAGCTTTTCAACCGTATCCGCAACCACGCCAACTTTTTTCTTTCCGTCCCACGGAACAATTTTTAACGCTACCATGTCGTCCTTCAAACAGTTTTGGCGCCAAAACGGTTACCCTGGTTACATTTCAACAGAAAGTATAAAAGAGTGAATAATGTTGGCCAAGAAAGCTCCAAGATCGGTAAAACAGGAGCAATCACTAAAAGTGATACCAAGTTTTTTGAAGAGGTCAATGCTGACACCGGACAGGTATCCTCCTTTTATTTTCTCAGTTCCAAGAAGGTTATCAAACTATTCAGCAAAAACTGTGGCTTCTGTTTTATTAATTTGCTTTGCGCAGGAAAATGCGGCTCCTTGGAAACGTGATGTATGGAAATGTCAAATCATCGGTTGACCGGAAATAGTTAGTAAGTGACCTGCTTGTGCAAGGATGTGATGTGATGTGATACAAAAAAATGGTTTAATCTTCCTGCAGTGCTGTGACTCCACTAATCTGCTGCAAGAATTATTTTTGCTTGATAACACGATTGTGTTAACTGTGCGTTGTGGAGAAACAGCAGCCTGTTGGGAATCTTCACACCCAACCTCTATCTGGCAGGCAGTAATAAAGGCTAGGCTCTATCTTCCATATTGCCTTTGCGGATTCCAGGTTTCTGATTTCGTTGAAGTAGGTACAGAACGTGAAGCCAGACCGAAAACGTCTGGAAGTCCCAAGTAGGCCTACAAATGGGGGGAAGTAGGGAAATAGGAAGAGTGACTGGGAGTTGTGATTGATTTAGTTGCAACACAAATAGCGACAGGTGCATAAATGAGATTTTGAATAATAGCGAAATTAGCCATCATTATTTTCATGATATCCGGAAAAATTGTCTCGACTGTACGGAGAGCCCAGATTTCTGGTAATCTGGAAAGTGAAGCCCGTCTTTAAAGGCTGGGCTTCGTCTTCCAGATTTGCGGATTCCAGGTTTGCGTTTTCGTCGAGGTGGGTTCACGGAAGGTGAAGCTAGGCCGAAACCTCGGACAAACGTGTTGGGACTCCAGATTCCGGAATCTGAGAGACAGAATAAAAACGTAGATAGATGGTTTAGTTGAAAAAGGGAGAATTTTTTAAATTTAACCGAATAGAGGCGTATTCTCACCGAAGGGAGCGGCGAGAATAGAGGGAGTCACTCCACGCAGACTCCGCGTACAGAAACAGCGAGAACACGCGGAATGCTTCCAAAATGGATTTTGTAAAAAAAAAAATATGCAGTTGACGAAATTAGTCTGGATCCATTTATTTTTTGTTTTCTTTATTCTGATTGTTTTTAGTTAATTTTATTTTCCATCAACACCAGCAAAAATTGATTCCCCTCCGAATCTGAAAGGGAGTCCTTTTTGATCATGCCCCCCCCCCCTCCCCCGCATAAATAAACAATACCAAAGGTTTCGATGGGATCCCAAAAATTTAATATTTACAGACAATTGGGTCTTGCAGCGGTCCAGTGGTAATCATCAGAGAAGACGAAGTTCAAATATGGATTCAGCATGTGAGTTTACCCCTATAGCCTGCGTCATGTCTACTTTGACGAAAGTTCCTGCCTTACTTCTGCTATATTTCCGGTTTCAGCCGGATTCCGGGCGAACTACTTGTCTTGCAAAAAACTTAAGTTCAAAAACAGATTCAGCATATCTCCATACCATCCACATCTCCATAATCAACTTCACATAAACTTCAACTTTTAACAAATTTCCCAATTTCAGCAGGATTCGTGGTGAAATGTGTCCAGGTACAAAATGATTGTCGTATACGAATTCAGCATGCATTCTTACCCGTAAATCGAACACCTAATGAAATTCGTATAAAACTTTTACTTTTAACAAATTTTCCGGTTATGGCCGGATTCCGGCCGATCTGATTGTCCGACGAGAAAATCATTTTCATATTCGGATTCAGCATGTCTCCTTATCCCTAAATCGGATATCTAATCAACTTCAGATAAAACTTTTACTTTTAACAAACTTCCGGGTGAACTACTTGTCCGGCGAGAAAATGGTTTTCATATTCGTGTTCAACATGTCGTCTTACCCCGTAATCAACTATCTTATTAGCTTTTAAAAAATATTTTTTTCGCCCCTTAATTTGAACCCCCCCCCCCCCCTCCCCTAAATATGCAGCTATCGGTCCTATCTACGAACTCGACCTTTCCCTTGACTCGAAGTGTCCTCACACCAAGTTTCATCAAAATATCTCATTCCCTTCGAGATTTATCGTGCTGACAGACGGACGGATGGACGGACGGACGGACAGACGGAAAACTTTTGCGATTTGCGACTTACGTTTTGGGATCCCAAAAAGACAATGCCAAAAGAATCTCCTAATCCCAAATAATCCCTACGCCACGGATAGTACAAGGGATTAGCTGGGGTACCCTGATTGGCTCATGTACCACTGATGGATACATAAGAGTAGGATAACTGGACGCAATCCAGTAACCAGTATCCAGTAACAAGTGTAAGAATAAGCTTGTGCGTGCACAAAGGGTATGTGTATGTGATGCAGAAAGTGCTGGTTGGATGTGTTCTTAGTTTTGAATGCATTAAGCGCAGGCAGAACAAAGATAAACAAGGGAGGGGAGTGTAAAGCGAAGGTGAAGGCTGATGGTGACAGAATAATTGCTGAAGTGAACGACATTCACCTGAAGCTGTTGTTAGTGAGGTGTTAAAAGTGAAAGATCAATTCAAAACCCGTGCCACTCAGTGTAACGATCCCCCCAACAAATCCTTTCCCAATTCCTTCCCCTTCTTGGGGAGGAAGCTGCAGTTAATTGCCGTTAGTTTTTGGGATCCCAAAACGTAAGTGGAGGGATACCTATGACATCGCAAAAGTTGTCCGTCCGTCCGTCTGTCCGTCCGTCCGTCTGTAAGCACGATAACTCTCGAAGGGAATGAGATATTTTGATGAAACTTGGTGTGAGGATTGTTTGGGTCAAGAGTAAGGTCGAGTTCGTAGATGGGCTTTGTAGCCCTATATTTAGGGGGTGGAGGAGGGGGTTGAAATTAAGGGGTAAGCAAAATATTTTTAAACAGCTAATGGGACAGTCGATTATGGGGTAAAAAGACATGCTGAACACGATGGTGGAAACCATTTTCTCGTCGGACAAGTAGTTCGCCCGGAATCCGGCCAAAACCGGAAAGTTTGTTAAAAGTAAAAGTTTTATTTGAAGTTGATTGGATGTTCAATTTAGGGGTAAGAAGTCATGCTGAACACGATGGTGAAAACCATTTTCTCGCCAGACAAGTAGTTAGCCCGGAATCCAGCCAAAACCGGAAAATCTGTTAAAAGTAAAAGTTTTATTTGAAGTTAATTATATGTTCGGTTTAGGGGTAGTAAGACATGCTGAACACGATGGTGAAAATCATTTTCTCGAAGGGCAAGTAGTTCGTCCGGAATCCGTCCGAAACCGGAAAATTGTTAAAAGTCTTCGTAGTTGATTAGATATCCGATTTAGGGGTAAGAAGAGATGCTGAATTCGTGTATGACAGTCATTTTGTACCCGGACATATAGTTCGCCCGGAATTCGGCTGGAACCGGAAAATTTGTTTTAAGTTAAATTTTAATTTGAAGTTGATTAGATGTTCGATATAGGGGAAAGAAGATACGCTGAGTTCGATTTTAGCTTCTTTTTTTTGCCGGACAGGTAGTTCCGGAATTCGGACGAAACTGGGAAATTCGAAGAAGTAAGGCAGGAACTTTTCGTCCAAACAGATATGACTTATAGGGGTAAACACAAACATGCTGAATCCATATCTGAACTTGGTTTTCTCAGATGATTAGCTTTTGGCCTTAATCTGTTTCTGAATTTTAATAGTAAAAACGTTCAAGGAGTCTGGCGAGTCGATCTGGCGTAGACAAGACCCAATTGTCTGGATCAAATATTGGATTTTTGGTATCCCATCGACACCTTTGGTCTTGTTCTTATTGTACCAGAAGTCCACTTGACTTAGACTAAGATCACGGGAAATCAACATAAATGGTCTGGATTCGTATTAAATGTAAAGGAATTGGGGGGGGGGGGGGGGTAGCCGGGGCACATGAAACGGGGCACATGAAGGGGGGGGGGGTCACCGGAAGGGGGACCGGGGGGGGGGGTTACTGGGGGGGTTCTCGCCTAGGCCCCTCCAGCACTTGTGGATAAAACCCGAAGTCTGTTAAAATTGCTCATCCTTGTTTTAAATTTTCTCAAACTTCTGATAGTGTGCCTGTCTTCTTGGCATAATGATTATCCACAAAAACATGGAAACTGCAAGTGACTAGACGGCAGAAATACGCGCCAACTTCGGCTCCGTCCGAACAAAGGGTGGGAATGGATGAGTTCGAGAACAAGATTTCCGGCTCGCCCCTAAAGAGACTGAACAGACCCCGCTTCGTCAATGTTGTTAGACCCAGGAGTACATTTCCAAAACCTCCTGCAGTGAAAAAGACACGGATAATTCAGCTGGATAGCGAGGCCAAGGATACACACCACAATGGATGTTTAAGGCAAGTATCTGGTGAATCGTGAGTACTTGCGAAGAAAGCAGGCAAGCCACAGATTTACTCGGTCACATTAAAGACGGTCTTAAAGTAAGCTGTTTCTGCTTAAAACGAACTACTCGGTTTTCCGGACACTATGACAAAACTGCACATGGATTCTCTTCCATCAGTTGTTAAATGCAGAGTCTCTAAACCCCTTGATCAGTCTGCCTCTCTTTTCACCCAAATTTGCGATGCCGGGATTCTTATATATCTCCCGTGAGCAGAATGCATCATCTGTGAACAAATAGCAAATGGCTGGTAGACACCATCTTGTTTCTTTGCTAGTATTTTGGAATTCTTGTTTATTTAGTGACTTCTGTTTGGATTTAAATGTGTTCATATTGTGTCTAGGTACCCAACATGACCCATCGTTGTTCCCCTCGGACCCATACCCAAAAGCTGTAATGTAAAAATTTCGAGAACGACCGATCTGGTTTGTGCGACATAAAAATAAGGGGACAGAGGAAAAACCAGGAAAACCAGGAAAACTATTGTATTTAAAAAAAATGAGTTAAAAATTATTAAATAGGGAAACTTTTTTTCCGAGGGGGGGTGTAAGAGTATTTGAAGAGGGAGGGGGAAGGGCAAAGAAATTTATTTGGTTTGAGATTTTTCGTTCTATTAGTTACAAGAAGTTTTAGATGTTCCTACGGCCCAAGCTGATTGCGAATTATATTTGACGGTGCAAAACGGATAAGTCAGCTACATTTTCTTCGAGCTATATTTCGGCCCTTCTTGGCAAGGGTCCTCTTCAGGCTCAAGCCGCTCAAGCTGGAAAATTAACTTTCAAGTTAATTAACTTTCAAGTTAATTTTCCAGCTTGAGCGGCTTGAGCCTGAAGAGGACCCTTGCCAAGAAGGGCCGAAATATAGCTCGAATAAAATGTAGCTGACTTATCCGTTTTGCACCGTCAAATATACAAGAAGTTTATTTTGAAATAAGGCCCCTAGTTGGCGTGAATGTTTTCACGTTTGGTGGAGTGACGCTTCGTGTTTTTTCAGAATGCGACGTTGATGGATAATAAATCAATCAGCCAACAAAAAAATGTCTAAAAAAATTAACCATTGTGTTAGATAATCCGGATTTGCATTTCCGAGGACGGATCTGAGCTCGGCACTTCACCCCCCCCCCCCTCCCCTTCTACTGCATCTCAGAAGGTCAGTGAGAGTGGAGCGGTATAGGCTATGAGTGATTTTTTAAGCAAATGCCAATTCTTTCAGGCAAACAGTAGGCAGTGACCTCAAAATTCATTACCATGCATGAGCCCTCAGCCACGTAAGTGTCTCCACTCCTCCCTCTTGCTTCTAACTCGTGTGCTAGCTTCTCTATATTCAAGCTCTTTTAGGCCAACTGTGAACGGTGACGTCAAGCTTCCGTTACTACGAAATGAGCCTAGAGTCAAGTAAGCTTTTTTTTTTTTCCATCCCCGCCCTTGCTTAATGCAGACCTCGCACTATTTACTGTTTATGTTCCAATATTCAAAACTATATGAATACTGTAACATTTACCTCTGCTTTTAACAAATTATCCACAGCTTTGGCTGTTTTAAGCCCTATCCTCGACCCATTGACTTCTAGCAAAATCTCGGCAAAATTCAAATGACCGGTTTTTAGTAGTGACGGATTTTAGAAGTGGGCGTATTGACGGGTAGGGATAGTGACAACGACATTTTACTGCCAGGTAAATGTTACGATCAGAATCGGAAGTAATCGGGAAATTTCAGAATGAATAAATCCTCCGGTAAAATTTACAAGGTGGTGTATATATAAAGAGCCTGTCGGATCAGAACAGTTGGTGACGGTCGGCTAGAATTGGTATTCTAGTCGTAATCCGACCCATCGAAACCTTTGGTCTTGTTCTACTTGTCATTTACTGAGACGTTTTCCTGTTGTTTTTTTTTTTTATTCTTGCGCATCTCCCCACGTTCTCGAAAGCTTGGTGAATTTTGTTTTCTTTTCTCCTTACTGCACCATATCCTTTCTTTGTTTCACTGCGCAGAAAATTCATCATCATCATCATATTTTTTTATTCCTGAATCTATTCGGTTAGCATCCAAGGACTGATGGCGGTCTACCACCCTGCCTGAAGCGCATGGATTTGTACATTCATTTGCATACTGAGAAACACATTCGGCAATCCTTTAAAGCATCCGTGCCAGTACCTATGCCATTAATTTTTTGTGTTTTAGTATCCAGTCGCACTGCATATTTTCAGTCACCAAATTCTTACTTTCACAGAATTTCTGTTCTACCCGGAATTGCGATCGGTCAGACGTTCATAACAGAGAAGTTCAGAAAGAGATAACACAAGGATGTGCGGTTCTAAAGGCAGCACTCAACAGACAACATTTCCGACATCGTGACATTTCTGATATCATGGCGACAAACAAGAAAGTCAGCAGACAAGTCAGCTTTTTTGGCGGTTTTTCGGCTCTTCCTGGCAATGCTTGCTATGCATAGCATTTCATGCGTAACGTTTGTCGCGACAACAGATTACATCCTATGTATTGTCTGTTGAAATCGCGCATCCTTGTCTTATCTATTATGAAACTTCTGACAGTGTAATTAGAACCTTTTTTTTGAAGGACTTAGAAGGACTTTTCTTAGAAAGGACATTTTTTTACTTAATCACTTTCATTTCATGTGATTACGTACACGAAAAAGGAAAACAAATGCAAATAATACTGACCAATGAATCGACAATTTTAGAACAGGCTGTCACCGACTTCTCGAAAAAAAATTTGGCCAGGGATCAGAAATGGCAAATAATCTTGAAAAAGCCGCCACAGCTTCCAAAGCTACCGTGAACCCTCTACGTGGTTTTAACTGAGAACTGCTTTTCTCTATGAACTCTCTGCTTTCATGTGCTGACTGCCTAAATGGCGGGTAAATCAGCCGAAAAACCAAATATGATGTCATGTGTGCTTTAAGCGTGAAGTCAATCGCCTCAATAAGGCGATCGGTTTTAATTTAATTTGTATAGAAAAAAAATAAATTTAAATTAGGATATACAGAATAAACGACTTCCTCTGCCAAACACTTTCCCCGAGTCTCTCCCCCTTGACAAATTATTGTTCGACACATTTGCACCAACTATTCATTTCATTCCAGTCTGACAGGAAGGAATCAGTGGGACCTATCGCCGATGCGCCAGGGATATCCCGCCGCCTTCAAGTCATTCGATCCCGCAATTTTGTAAGTCTCTTTCCCATCGATTCGTGTGATGTTGATAAGCCATTCGGTAATTCCAGGCTGTTTCCGTCGAAACTTCGGGACAACACAGGCGATGATGCGTTCCGGACAGGTACAGTATGGGAAATACTTGGAAAGACTCAGAAACATTTGTGATCGATACATGTTACTGGTTGACAAGAGTTCTAATTGAGGACACGCGATTCTTTAGAATGTGTCAATGTTAATTCAAGATTTCCGTAAGAGATTCTTGAGGAAACAATGATCGACATACCCGTATCGAAACCTGAACATACTAGTCCGAATCCAAGCTTCATCTTCCTCTTCACACAAACCTAACCTCTTTTGGTGGTCATCAACAATACTAGCCAAGATCTCAGGAACGAAACACAGCAACCAATTTCGAGCAAGAACATTAGTAAAAATAAAAGAGGAGGATTAACAAGGACGAACCTATTGCATAGGCTATTGATCTTTTAAAATAAAAATACTACATTGCTTACTATCCAATGTTGATAATTATGGTCATTGGAAGGAAATTAAGAATTCCGACATCAGGCTAGAAAAAACGAACCTTCGAACTAGCTCAAGCCGGAAGAGAACCCTTTGTCAAGAAGGTCCGACAATCTCAGCTGGCTTATCCTTTTGGCGCAGGCTAAAGGAACACTTAAAGGACCTGTCTTGGGGCTCTCACGGTTGGATTCGTGGCTCCCACCACACTTAGAGCATTTGACGTTTTTCTTGTAGTCAGAGGCTAAGTGACCGAACTGTTGGCACTAGTAACACCGCTTTGGGGCATAAATGTACTTGAATATTCGGAAGTAGTCGTAGTCAATATGAAAACCCTCTTTCAAATTTCTCTCGAGATCATCTTGGGTTTCGAAGTAAATTTTGACGGCAAGGGACTTGTCGATACTTGTTACGCGGGTACAGCCAACCACGGCCTGTTGCACTTCAAGACGGATAAAGGAATTCCTTTACCAACCCCAATAAATTTTTCTTCTTTTATTTCTCCACGGAAATGCTTAGCGATGATGTGTGCTGATTGTTTGTCTTTGACTTTCACGATCCATTGCTATTTGACGAGTTTACACGGACCACAAAATCACTCGCGTCGCAGCTGTCAATTAATTTACGTGGTGGGAGCCACGAATCCAGCCGTGAGAGCCGGTGCCCCTCAACCTCTGTGAAGTGCACCAATTGTGGGAGTGCCAAACACCCTGCGAACAGCCTACTCTGTCCGAAAGTGACTGAGTTTACGAAGTCTACGAACTACTAATGCGCAGCCCCTTGAAACGGACGTGACTCAAGCTTGTTTGGATTGTGTTTTTATTTTGTGCTTCAGTTTAATCTGTTTACCTATTCATTTATTTTTTGTATTTTTGTCCATACTCCGTCGTTTGGCCTCGGCCAGTTGATGGGCTATAAATAAATAATAGTAATAATAATACTAACGCAACCAACTTCCGTAATCGCGCCATTCATTTCTGAACCCGGAGACCCAAATAATGGGTTTCGATTTAGCCCATTTAGCGGTACATTGTAACCCCTCGAACAAAACCTCACTGTTTTACTCACTTGCCGTGTTTTGCTACTTTTGATGTGGATCACGCTGCCGAAGGTTGTCTGCGAGAAATTTTTCCATCAGAAATCGGTTTTATAAATTTTTCCCTGTTTTCGCTATAAGTTAAGTGATCTCGAAAAAGACTTAAAACAGCCAATATTCAACTGTTTTAAAATACTGGAAGTTGAAGAGTAAATAGATGAAGGGTCCTTTAAGTCCTAACGGTATTATAGTGATCCCTCTTTTCAAGCCCTCTTGACTCCTGTGGTACGCGTAGATTTGTTCCCATTTACTGCAAGGATCGGTTTGTTCATGTATCGTTTAAGCTTTAGGCATATTTGTTTACAGAGACGGACTATGCTTGAATAGCGACAACGCCCTGGACACTAGAACTGGGGACGGATTACCTCCGTGGAACCCACATTTTGCCCACGCAAGGACACTATCCAGAGTAAGTGGAAGGATCCCTTCAGATTGACACGTCAAAACTTGGGTTTTGACTTTTTTCTTTTTTAAAGGACCCCTCTCAGTACTTACTGTTTATGTTCCAATCTTTTCCACGTCGGACGAGCACCACTTATAGGCTTCCCAAATCGCTGACGTTACGTCAGCTCTTTCACACCTGCAGCGAGTGCACGGGACCAGACTGGAGTCAGCGAAACATTCCGGAGTTTCCTTTTTCTTCTCAGTTTTTCCTTGCTTTCATTGACGGCAACTTATTGTTCTCATATTTATACATTATGATGGGTAATACAATTATTAATTAATAAATCCAAAGTCTCTCCTGGGCAAACTAATTGGTTCCTATTGAAATCTATGGAAGGTAACAGGAAAGGAAAGGTGCGTGTTATTCAAGATTTGTTGTTCTAGCCCCAGCATAAAACAACCGCCTAACAACGGGTGGGGTAAAACTGTCGTGAATACTACTTATTCATAGGAAGAAGTTATATGTTAATCGGAAAGACAGTAAAATGCTTACAACTTGTCAGTAAAAAGCTGCCTACCCCTTGTAGTTGAGAAATACTGAGAACTTAGAGACTTACTCTGCTCTGCTGGGCGATGCAAAATCGCCGAGTACCTAGCAGAAGAGCCGGAAGCGGCGCCACAGCTGTCCGCAACGATCGCCGTGATTTGTTGACACAAGATGTGAGTTGCTGAGTTTGAGTCGTTAGGGCGACGTTTTCTCGTTCTTCCTGAGGATCACTGGCGTGTATTGGACTTAGTCAGATAGAGTACTGATAACACCTTGGTCTTCCACCACCCATGTATCGCCGTCAAAAGAGGGTTTTCGCCCGATTGAAGCATCACCAGGGTTGCCACAGGGGATTTTGTTTCTGTTTGTTTCACCAAATTACTAAATTATGGTTATTTTGATATACAAAAGCCTCAAAAGTCGCCAAATCATCGCAGAAACAGATAACGTAAGTGAAACATCGGTTTAACAGAATGAGATAAGGCAAGGACGTTTTTACTGGTGATTAAGGTAAATTATACCTCCTGGAGCACTGGGCGAATGAACCCTCATTACGCCAGTGCTCCTATTAGTCGGCATAACGAGGATCAAACTTCACCTAAGGTAGGTTCGTTTAATCCTACGATTATACCTCCTGGAGCACTGGCTCCATTCAAGTTCATTCGAGAACCTCCGTCTTTGGTCCCATGCAGCGACCATGGATACCTCGATAAAACTGAGCGGAGCTAGAGGTACATGCTGTGAGGCTTGAGTTGATACCTGTCTACTTCCCTCTTCGCCGTTGCCCATACCAGGTGAACAAGACCAAAGTTTTCGATGGGATCCCAAAAATTCAATATCTGATCCAGACAACTGGGTCTTGTCTTGGCCAGATCCAGTCATCGCAGGAATCCTTGAACATTCTTACAATTAAAATCCAGAAACAGATTAAGGCCAAATAGCTGATCATCTGAGAAAACCAAGTTCAGATATGGATTCAGCATGTGTGTTTACCCGTATAAGTCATATCTGTTTTGACGAAAAGTTCCTGCCACTTCTGCCAATTTCCCGGTTTCGGCCGAACTCTAGAACTACTTGTCCGGCGAAGAAAGAAAGCTCAAAAACGAACTCAGGATATCTTCTTTCCCCAATAATGAACATCTAATCAACTTCAAATAAAAATTTAACTTATAACAAATTTTCCGACTCCAGCCGGATTCCGGTCGAACTATATGTTCGGGTAAAACATGATTGCCACACACGGATTCAGCGTCTCTTCTCACCCCTAAATCGGTTATCTAATCAGCTAGAAATAAAACTTTAACTTCTAACAATTTTCCGGTTTTGGCCGGATTCCGGGCGAACTACATGTCCGGGTAGAAAATTGTTTTCACATAAAAGTTCAGCATGTCTTCTTGCCCTAAATCGGACATCTGATCAACTCCAAATAAAACTTTTAATTTTAGCAAACTTTCCGGTTTGGGCCGGATTCCGGGCGAACTACTTGTCCGTAGAGAAAATGGTTTTCACCATCGTCTTCAGCATGTCTTCCTACCTCTAAATCGAACATCTAATCAACTTCAAATAAAACTTTTACTTTTAACAAACTTTCCGGTTTTGGCCGGATTCCGGGCGAACTACTTGTCCGATTACAAAATGGTTTTCACCATCGTGTTCAGCATGTCTTCTTACCCCATAATCGACTATCACATTAGCTGTTTCAAAATATTTTGTTTGCCCCTCAATTTGAACCCCCCCCCCCCCTAAATGTTGGGCTACAAAGCCCATTTACGAACTCGACTGGTCCACCGACCCAAAGAATCCTCACACCAAGTTTCATCAAAATATCTCATTCCCTTTGAGAGTTATCGTGCTTACAGACGGACGGACGGACGGGCAGACGGATAACTTTTGCGATGTCATAGGTATCCCTTCACTTACGTTTTGGGATCCCAAAAACCCTAGGATGCCTGCAGGGGTGGAGAACACGGTCTGCAGCGAGTTAGACGTGACGTCACAACCAATCAGCTATAAAGGACGACTCAGACGGCGTTCGTATTCTTCTACGGAGTTGTACTGCGATACAACTGTTTGTAAAGGTGGCAAATTATGATATTCTACGTAGCTCCTCCTCCGCTTGTTTGCATCGGGTAGGGTATCAGAATATATTTGACCTCGCATGGTCGTATTACAGAGATAGGGAGACGGAGGTTCTTGTAGATTACTTGTTCTTAGTTTTACGCGGGTTATTCTGGCATTTTTTGATTAGTTCTATTTATTGTATAGTACTAGTCAAGTAGTTAGTTACATACTCTCGATTTTTTGGCTTAGAAGGGAAAGAAATAGACCTAGCTAAATTACGACGTGATATTAAAGAGAATGATATAACAAAAAGACAAGAAAAAAGCAAAAACAGGAAAACAAAAGATTTACTGAAATAAACTGAGTAAATATATTTGAATATTTTTAAAAATATTGATGAAAACTGTTGATAGGTTAAAGGATGTGGGTATACTGCTCTTAATTTAATGCTTTTATGTATTGCAGAATTCTGGATCTAACAACTTGCCATTTTCAGAACGGGATGGCCAACGAAGACTGGCGGCGTCACGTCGAAGCTAGGCGGCGAATGATAACCAAGCGGAGGGAGAAAAGACGATGCGCCGTTTTTGGAAAAGTGCCAGTTGCAGACGCAGCTATGCAAACGTCCCGACCATCTTCCACGGTACGACATGGCTTGTCCGTATCAAAACTACGCTAATCTAACCTTCGGTCTTTGTTCCATACAAACTGTCAAGCCTAGACGAGACTTAAGGCAGCAAACATTCTCATTCTACGTAACAACTGATTTCGAGCAAGAAAGATAATATAAATTTAAGACGATATTCAGAGTATTCATAAGGATGAAGTATTACAAGCTATTTCTGAACCGGCATTACCACTTATTCACTGTTGACTCATAACGCTAATGGAAGGAATTTAAAAATCACGCGGTCGCAGAACAATGACCGGAGTTGAGTAAAGGGGTTAAGACTCTCCAACTTACAACCTAAAGGAGGTGAATTTCATTGCAGCTGTGCCATCCTTTATAATAATTTGACTGAAGAAAAAGCTTGCATTTTTAACTTAACACGGCAGTTTCGATTTCCAGCAGAAACAGCGTATTTTGAGACCGTCTTTAAATACCAACCCGGATCCACTAAAATCAGGAGTATTCAGCCTCTTTGAAGGGATCTTCATATCCTGAACGGGCTGTAGGTACTCTATGGGGACTAAACTATGGGTAACACAGTTGGGTTAAAGTTTAATCCTTTGTCACGAAATAAACTCGTGTTCTTTTCCATATGCATGTCACTAACCATAAAATACTGGGAATACCGTAGTTATTTCCCAGCGGTTGCAATACTCTTGATGACTCTCCCTGCCGATGCAGAATCTCCGGATACCTGCAGAAGAAAGGAAGAACAGTGTCACAGCTGCTCCGAAAGATCGCCGTGATTGTTTGACACAGGATTTGAGTCGTCGAGTCTGATGGTGGGTTTACACACTGCGTAAAACCCGAGCGTATTTTGAAATCCGAGCGTATTCTACGCACGTTTTGAGCATGAAAAGATTTCTAGCAATACAGACGTATTTAGATACAAAACGGACCGATTTCTCAAATATGTCCGTATTGCCAGAAATGTTTTCAAGCTCAAAACGTGCGTAAAATACGCTCGGATTTTATGCAGTATGTAAATGACCATGACCAAAATGACCATCGTTACGGACACGTTTACTCCTTCTTCCTGAGGATCACTGGCGTGTTTTGGACTTGGTCATATAGAGTATTGCACTAATTACGATACTGCGTGTTTTAAGGAGGACAATCAGCTTCCGAGGCTGGATGCGTTCAACGAGACAGAAAGAAATTTGGTGACCCGACCGCTGTCAAGTGAGGGGTCGACAACATCTTCTAGAAGATCACCATCGAATGGAGCGGTCCAAGTGGAGGTAGGATTTCAGTGATTTCGTCGGGTCCGTTCCTGGCCGAATGGATGAGCGCCGAACTCACAAGTGAAGGGTCGCTGGTCCGAGTCTGGGTGGTGCCGACCGTTTGGTTTAGGGCGAGGGTTAGTGGCGTTTACATTTAAGACAAGCCAAAAGTCTGCCCAGCTTCAAATGGGTACCTGGAGAAATCTAGGGAAAAGCACGGGAAACGTGTGATGATTTTCCCCCAACCCTCGCCCCAACCACGCATCGCGCTCTCGACCTAGGGCGGATTATCAGGAGATCAGCACCTGCGCTACGCGCTTCATCGGTTTATATGTGAAAGTTTGCTTTTTGTTGCTTCTTTCCTCAGGCAACGGCCTGAAAAACTGAAAGCAGAAAGAGGAAAATGCAATCTCTATCTTATGTTGCTTGCCTTAGTAGCTACTGGTCCAAGATCTTCCAGAAAGGCAGAAAAAGTTGAAAAATTGAAGAAAGAGTATACGTCAGGCCACTTTCCGACCTTAAACCGCCGTTAAAAAGCGTTTCGGATCACTTCCTAAAACGAGAGCACCCGATTGTTAGCAAACTGACCCCAGCTCTAGAATGACGTAGAAAACGATGCATTTTCTAACGAATTTACCCTCGAATGTACCAGACAATCTCGTCATGTCACTTTCTGAATGAGACATCCATAGTAGCAAGCAGTGGCAAACTTCTGCCTAGGCATACTAGGGAGCTGCCTAGGGCCCCAACCTTGGAAGGGCCAAGGACTGAGGTGGTAAATGTGAACATTATTATGTACAAAAATAGTATAGCTGGAACTATCTGTAGTGGAACTATCTGTACAAAAATCTTGCAGTATTTGCTACTGGAATTAATCTTGTCTCTAATGAGATAAGATTATCTCTAATTCGGATTAATCTTATCCCAGTAGAGATATGATTAATCCGAGTAGCAAATGCTGCAGTTAACTTTAATCCTTACTCGGAGAAACTTTTTACAGTGTCGTTCATTTCTAAGTCTGCTTGTGTCTGCACAAATGTGTGTGTATGTTAAAAAAACATTTGTTTTTTGCCTGTTTTTGGTGATTTAACAAAAAGGGGCTCCGGGTCTCTTAACTGCTTAGGGCCCTGGATCTCTATGTCTGGGCCTGGTAGCCAGAACGTATAACGTCTCTGCAGAAGAACATTCATGTGTACGGGAAATATAGATGCCCAGTTAGTATGAGTGGCTGAGTAGAAACGGGATCCCAGAGAAACCCACGACTTCTGCTTTCATAGAATGTAGCAAGTAATGCAACAGGAACTGCCACTAACAAAGAATCGATAAGAGAGAACGATCAAGAAAGGGCGGAAGCCATGTCGCACACGGCTAAGAAACAGGCCGCGCGGACATACTCCGTGGTGCAATAGAGTATAAGAACTAGCCTCATTCGTATCCGAAGATAAACGGTGAAAGGCGTCGACGCTTGAGAAATTTACCAACTATAAATGTAAGCCATTGCCGAAAAATAAAATAAAAATGTCATATTCCTTGCAAGAGATATCTAACATCAATTTCCTACTTTCTACTGGCGTAACTTTTCCGAGCTTGGCACCTTTAACCACGGAAATGCTGAGCGAATTTGGGTTGCCGTGCAAGCAGCTCAGAACCTAAACGTTATTACTAGAGGCCAGGGTGATTTTTTGTTTGTTTTACATAGTCTTTCAGATGAGTAAAGAAGCTGCCTTTTCAGTTAAACTATCCAGACGTATCCAGATATAGTTAGTTCTAGCGCAGGTTTATTCTTTGAGGAAATTTCTCTTTCCAGCCTGCATCGTTCGAGCAAACAGTAGCCCCAGTAATAGAAGCCTTAGCAAACTGTGCCTTAGATAACGCAGTTCATGAAATCATAGAAGAGGAGGAGCTGGAGGATATCCGGGCTCGACGGAAAACATTCCTGGAGCAACGTATGTCCGAAGAAACGAACTTCAAGCTCGTTGAGGTATGTCATACCGGGCGCTTTCTGTAAACTGAAAAATCTCTAATTGTTACCTGTTCCGAGAAGACCTTGCGTATACCAGGAGGCTGCAGAACTTGCCCATGATTAAGTGTTTCTCATCCCTTTATCAGATAAGGCAAGTACACTTACTTAAGTCTAAGTGGTCTCACTTTTTCCTCATCCCAAACTCTATTTATTCCGTGTAGTGGAAAAGAATTCACCCTGACCTGGATCAAGAGTCGCATAAAATTAGGCGGTAAATTCAATGTGTACGGAAGTTCCGCGCAATTTCTGTGATCTTTTTATTACCAAGCACCTGTGTTGCTTTACGCAATACCTTCCAAATGCGTATGCTCCGGTTCATTATAAATCTGAGGAGACGACAAGCTAAAACTAACAACTGTAATTGCTTGTAGTTAAAAAGGTTGCCGTCATTTTGTATTGGACAAAGCTGCTGTTTTTGCTGCTCCGCTTGCTGCTAAATTACAGTTTATAGGTAGGCCTATAGACTGAAAAGTAAACATTTTAGTATTTAGTCAAAGTATTACTTGTAAGTCTGGCAAAGAACAAGACAAGAGGTTTCGATGGGATCCCAAAAATTTAATATTTGATCCAGACAATTGGGCCTTGTCTTCGCCAGATCCAGTCTTTGCCAGGCTAATCATCAGAGGAAACCAAGTTCAGATCTCTATAAGCCATATCTATTTTGACGATACTGATCGAAACTTCCTGCTATACTTCTGCCAAATTTCCGGTTTCGGCCGAATTCCGAACGAACTTCAAATAAAACTTTTGCTTTTAACAAATTTTCCGGTTTGGGCCTGATTCCGGGCGAACAAGTTGTCCGGGTAGGAAATACTTTTCACATGAGTGTTCAGCATGTCTTCTTACTCCTAAGTCGAACATTTAATCAACTTCAAATAAAACTTTTACTTTTAACAAACTTTCCGGTTTTGGCCGAATTCCGGGCGAACTACTTGCCCGACAAGAAAATGGTTTTCACCATCGTGTTCAGCATGTCTTCTACCCATAAACCTAACATCTAATCAACTTCAAATAACTAAATACTTCCTCTTAGTCCTGTTTGGCAGTTGTTTTTACTGAATCTCAGAAATTATCTGTCCGTAGAGTGTATTTTCGTTTTGCAAAATTTCTTCTTAGTTATCCACCTTGGACCAGAAATAGTTATTTGATGAGTAAATTCCGCCTAATCTCTCCAACTTCTGTTATTGATAAACGTCTTCAGGATTTTCGTTCTTCTGTGTCAATATTGGTCAGCGCTATTTATTAAATCGTCTTTGTTGATATTCTTTGTATTTAGTGTTAGTGTTTCTTTTTTCTAATTATTTTGTTTGTTACTCTATCCTTACAGGGCGCTTCGCCCTCCTTTTGTTGAGGCTAAAAGCTAATCGCTTGTCATTAAATGCCGCCAAAACGAAATTTATATCATTTGAAGTAGGATTGGACACAAAGCAAAAGGAATTTCAACAATAACTGATCAAGCTACAGATATTCAAATTCAAAGGGTAACTTCACTCCGGTATCTTGGTATAATTATTGATGAAAATCTATCGTATACAGAACATTGTAATAGATCACGGGTTAAAGTTGCACAAGGAGTTGGTATAATACGGAGGTTTCAACATTTTTTCCCGTATGAAATTCTACGCCTGATTTATTTTGCTTTGATACATTCGCATCTTACGTATTGTCCTTTGATTTATTTGGCAACATTCAAAAATCATGTGAAACCGATACAGACTCTTCAAAACCGGGCTCTTCGAATTTTACAAAAATATTTACCGTCCCCTTCTTCTTATCCTAACAAAACTACAACTGAAACTCTATATTTGTTGACTAATATTTTGCCTGTTTCAGAATTATTCACTCTTCATTCTTTTTTATTTAAGGTAAAATATGACCGGTCGGAACTACCTTTTTCGTTCCGAGTAATTTTTTCCCTGAGCAACCTGACCATGCTTATGAAACCCGTCATAAATGGAAAATGCAGCACATTAAATTCTTATTTGTATGATGTTGATATGTTTTGGTTGGGGTCTATTTAAGTTGCCGGCCATCGGTAACCCTCGCTTGCGCATTGTTTTTTTTTTGTGGGATTTCGGGTTGATCTTACCGAGTGTCGGTGGGTTTGTGGGGCGGGTTCCCGTCTGGTGGTGAGTCATGGAATTATTAACATTTATTTATATAATTAGTTATATGTAAAATATGTTTGTTATATATATAAAGTCAGCTTGGGCTCAAAGAATACTTATTGTTATATATTGTACCGGGTTTTTGTCAATCGACCTTGTGTCCCCGGCTTGACCCTCTATTTATTTTGATTTTATAAAGAAGTATAAATTAAACCTTGAACCTTGAACCTTGGGTTATAAATAAATTGAATTGAAACTGAACTGAAATGAATTTTAACAGACTTTCCGGTTTTGGCCGGATTCCGGGCTAACTACTTGTCCGGCGAAAAATTGGTTTTCACCATCGTGTTCGGCATGTCTTCTTACCCCTAAGTCGAACATCTAATTAACTCAAATAAAACTTTTACTTTTAACAAACTTTCCGGTTTTGGCCGGATTCCGAGCGAACTACTTGTCCGATGACAAAATGGTTTTCACCATCGTGTTCAACATGTCTTCTTACCCCATAATCGACTATCACATTATCTGTTTAAAAATACTTCATTTGCTTTTCTTGCGCGAACTAATTAGTTTTTCTTTCTCATTTTTAGGAAAACTGCGCAAGAAAAGCGAACCGACTAAGAAAAGAAAACTCACTTCCGAACGGCCGACTGTACTAGGTAAAAATATACGCGGTATTTGTGCTTGTAAAAAAAAATTATACTACGAAGAAAATATTAAACAGCTAATGAATACTGAACTTCAAGACCCATGCTCGTCGACGTGGCCGCAACTCCAGCGTGAAGCATAAGCACTGTTCAAATAGTATAATAAGCTGCATAGCGATATGCGTGATGTTTACATCTGAATACACATACCCTTGTCCAAACTGAAAGTAAAAGGTTCTTATCAATGCGATGTTCGGTGTTGACACACTGATACAATTTTTCGAGCTTCTAAATATCAGAAAAAGTGTTCCTAGTACTATTTGAACTCCGGGAAATCAACTAAAAGTATAATTTTCGTGCTTCCCGTGACAACCCTGCTCTTTCCTCGGCCAGCTGGCAGAGTCCAAAAAAGAGAGGTGGTTGGCTCTGCATAAGACAAAACAGAATACACCTAGCACCTAACAGATACACCTAACAGTGCAATGCAGTTTTCTGTAAGTAACTTAGACAGATAGGACAACGCAGCATAGGCGTTATTAGCCATTTTTTTTTTTTGGGGGGGGGAGGGGGCAAGGTATTTACCGACTGGCTGGTCATTGTTTACCACAACTCTTTTGCAGAAAAAATCTACTGTTTTTACGAACAAGAGCTACGAGCTCATATGGCACTTGTTACGAGTAGGTGGTACAAGTAAAGTAAGTAGATGAGAACGTCACAAAATACCCCGCCGTCCAAAAATTTGGTTCGGACCTAGAAATAAGATTTCTAGTTTCACTCAAGTCTGAGAATTTCCGACGTCGTCTCGGATCATCTAGGGCCAATGACTTTTCTACCTTCCAAGTTTCAACCCAATGGATCCACTCGTTAGGTCCCTACACGTGCCACACGTATTCCGGCACCCCCTTCCAACTCCTTCCACCGCGGCCGAATCTGGTTCGGACTCCTAAAAGTAATAATTAATAATAAACATAAAAACTGCAGTGTCGAGGCTGTGTAGCTGTCGGCAACTGCCGTCGACGTCACCGGTGCTTACGCTCTGGAAGTTGACACTGGATTCCTGTAGCTAGTTTTCAAGGTCACGTCTTTCCAGTCATTGTCTAACTTTCCCTTAAAGGGTTCTGTCGTTTTGGTCATAACTGTTCCTCGCTAACGCCGAAGCTTTTTCTATCTAATGGCCCAATTTACGATGAAATTGTCTCCTCCTGTTTCTTGATCAGAGATCGCTTCAGTCTCTGTGAGTGTCTCTGAGTACCTTCGCGTCCTTCTGGATGTGTCTTTTACAAGCAGCATCATATAATACCAGGTCCTCTCGTCTTCGCTGAGAAGTCAGCGACGGTAGGGTGAACCGTTTTTCGTTCATTCCATTTTATTTTAACTAAATTTTTTTTTTTTTTTTTTATTTAATCTTCAATTTCCCAAAAGCAAACAAATAATAAAAAAATACTCTTTCATTCAAACAATGTTTACAACGGGTACGTCAGCTACGATTCTTCATCGGCGATATTTCGGCCCTTTTTGGCAAGGGTCCTCGTCAGGCTGTCAATCTTCTGGTTCAATTTCGGGGAATGAAACAAACCTGTAATCAAACCTGTGTTGATTACAGGTTTGTTTCATTCCCCGAAGTTGAACCAGAAGATTGACAGCCTGACGAGGACCCTTGCCAAAAAGGGCCGAAATATCGCCGATGAAGAATCGTAGCTGACGTACCCGTTGTAAACATTGTTTGAATAAATGTTTCAAAGTCAGCTTGGGCTCAAAGAATATTTATCTACGAAATACTCTTTCCACCTCTAAAAGTGGAAACAACCACTTAAATGAATGAAGGAAGGATTTATGACGCACTGCCCAAGGGCACAAGTGCAGTAGAAAAGGACAAAGAAATATAAAATAACCGCAAAACACTCAAAAAATATTTTCCATAGGAAAGAAGGAGGAAGTATTTAAAGTATTTAGAGTAAACTACATGCCATAGAAATATCTTTCTATCAGTTATGTTTTACCTCACCCTTTAAATTTTCAAGCACGGGTGAGTTCCAATAATACCCTCTGATTGCCCCTTTATTTATTTTATCCCCGTCCATTACGCATAGTCCCGATGAGCTCAGTCGCTGCCACCTGACGTTCATATTTGCATAAGGAAAAAGGCCAGCTGACGGCACTCCCGGACGATTCAGCAGGACTGTAATATTTTTAAAGCGCCACAGGATGACAGGTGGTGGTGGGGGGGGGAGATTATTCTAGTATGGTCATTATGTAGATTATGATGGATCTAGCAAGTACTGAGTCACAGCCTCGGTGCTTTCAAGGTTAGCTGCAGGAGATATTTTCCGCGACAAAGTTGTGGGCCAAACACTTCTGAGTAGGCCATTTGTTGAGGAAACAAAGATGGCGTGCCACACAGTCGAGCCACAAGATGAAACACGTGAAAACACCGTTTTGTCTGTTTTATGGCGGTAATTTCAAATATGATAATAAAAATAAATCCAGATAAATGTCAATGAATAGAACTTCAGGCTTGCGCCCTTACCTGTGCAAGAAGGATCCTCAGTTTTATGTCTATCTGCTTTTACGATTTGGCTGCTGCTGATGATGATGAACGATTTAAAGACCCCTCTCGACTACTAGGTCACCTGGGTCTTCTGTCCTTAAATCTGTGACACTCTTTAGTTAATAACTGTTCGAGAAACAACTCTATCGCATTCACTTATCATAATTATTGTCCTCTTCATCACATCTAACAATCCCTCCCGATCACGGTTAAAAATCGTGCAGCCATCTAAATCTCTATATTGTCATCATCATTCACAAAACCCCCCAATGTCATGTTTACACTCTGCTGTAGTCCTCTATCATGAAAAAATGTACTGATCTCACGTCTTTGGGGGGAGTACTGATCACACACTATGAGAAGATGCTCCACATTTTTATTCCATGTCGCAGAAGTCGCAATTACCTGACTCTCCATAAAACTTAGCCAGATTTGTTTCTGTAGCTGCACGACCCTAACGTAGACGGAAAGCCAATCTACCCTCTTTCCTACTTATTCCTTGGTAAACTTGTTTATCGAACTTTCTAGCCTATTTACGCGTAACAAACCAGTTGCCAGATTGGACCTTAATTTGCTGCTGTGTTTGAATTTCCCACCAAATTCCCAGTTTATCAAATTCGAACCACACAAATCGTGTTGGTGGTGGAAACGCACTTGCAAGCCCAACAAACGACCAGCGAAGCACAAAAGAGCGGCAAACACCATGTTGGGTCGAGGAAGTACGACTTTAGTCGATATTTGGTGACATGGTAGCTTTGTCCAACGCCTGTAACTTGTGAACAAAACACAGTTCCGCTTATTCTCTTGAAGACAGTTTTTCTACAGAAATTTGTCCTAGATCAGCGGTTCCCAACCGGTGGTACGCGTCCCCTAAGGGGTACGAGAGACCCTTGCAAGGGGTACGCGAAGGTCCTCAAAATCAAGTTAGTATGCAGCTTTAATATCTCGCCTCAAGCATTTTTGAGTTTTCTCACTTAGTTTCAATATTATCCGCAAGGCCAGTCCGAAAGGTCCAAGAACCGTACGCAATTTCAGATTCACATATATGTCGCTCAGGACACTAAATATCGTATTTTTTACTTTCTTTTCGTGGCAAAATACAGTAAAACATCGATTCGCCAAAAAGGGGTACGCAACCATTTTGAAATCTGATTAGGGGTACGCGACACGGAAAAGGTTGGGAGCCACTGTCCTAGATGACCAAAATGAGGTGTACTTCAGCGCCGTCCCAAGAAATGGACAGTTTTAGGGCGCTTCTGGCTTACGGATTCAAAAAGCAAAGCAAGAATCCGCCGAGCGCGAGAACAAACAGAAAGTCGCCTTTACAACTTCTCCCTGACTTGCCAAACCCACTTTCAACGTCCCGTGCGGAATGAATTCACCTCCTATGTCACTTTCCTAAACTAACAGAGCGCCAGAGTAGCCTCGGAAAGCGAAGCGAATTTTACCGAGTCAGAAGAACACACAGCGGATAAAGCAGTGGTGCTTTCCAGACCGTCAGAATCGCCCTTAAATCCGTCTGTCCCGGTGGATCTGATGCTGCTGACAGACGACAAGGGTCTGAGGTCGCGGACTCGAATTCCAGCCACGATTTTCCCCATCATCATTCCATACGGAAAAGTTGGAATTTTTCCAACTTGATGATGAAAGTACAGAAAATTTGTCCGGTGAATCCTGATCGCGTATTCGCAGAATAAGTCCTAAAAAGCCGACTCATCTGGTTATAGCTCACGTGTAACTTATCAGAAACAGATCAGAAGGAATACCCGAAGCCACAACCCTATATACACTGTAAATAAAAATCTTGCAGTATTTGCTACTGGGATTAACCTTGTCTTTATTGAGATAAGGTTACCCCTAATTCGGATTAATTTTATCCCAGTAGAGATAAGATTAATCCCAGTAGCAAATACTGCAACCTTATTCCGAGAAACTTTTTACAGTGTAGTCTGTTTCCCCTGCCAGCGACAGAAAAGGATCCAACATAACAAGAGGTTTGTATAAGACAGGCGGATGCTACTGACTGATTTTTTTAGTTCTAGCCAGGCTGACGGAGCTATGCTTTCTAGATCGTGTGCTATCGTAGCAAACATCATCTTTTTGTCTCTTGATACCTGACATGGCCCGTAAGGAAAAGTTGAGACTTTTTCAATGAAAGTGAACAAAAAAAAATCCGAGCAGGAAAACCTGAGAGACTATCCGGATCGTTATTAGTCGAAAGAATGACCCGAATGAAGCAATCAAAGATTTTATTCCTCGCGCGTATTTCATGCATTACCAAGGCAACCTGGGATAAACACTTTGAGTTAGATTCGTCAGTTTCAATCCCAGTATGCTAATAATCGCTTGGTCCCGTCATTGTTTAAAGCATCTTTTACCTTTAATTGAACTTGCAAGCCAAACCACATTCTTTTATTATCCCAAACAAGCCCACTAGAGGTCCGCGTCATACGCATATCTGGACATCTTATCTTATTAACCATCAAGTTTCACTCGAGTGATATAACATTTGTATCATCAGAGTTGCTCCATTCGTTTTCTCGATTTTGTTTCGACCGCTCGCCCACCGTGGCCGGATGAGGTATGAAAGGTGTATCTAGGGCTTCTTCTCTTACCATATATCAAAGTTCACTTGAACCAGGTCTTCCGTTAGCCACTTACGCCATCCACAAGGTCCCGATCCCCCCCCCCCCCCCCTACCCACGGATGACCGAATCGTTTACACGAACACCAAGCTTTATCTTCCGAGGTCACTTGGGTCGAACTAGAAAAAGTGTGACCGACGGACGGACAGACATTGCGATCGCCATATTACGGTAGGACTACAGGATGGCAGGCATGCTTTTATGACTCACCCTTAACTTACCAGCTAGACCATGGCGCACCATTACCTCATACTGATTACCATTAAAGCAAATATAATACCATGTCTAATGCATCTCGCAGCTGGCGTCAGCTGGCACAAGACAATTTAAAATCCCAGCTCCCCCCACCCTCTTGTGGGGTAACAGGTTGATTTTTCCCTAGATATGAGTAGGTACAAGTTATATCAGGGTTAGTCATCCGTCGTCCCTAGTACAGTAGAGATGGTGGTGCTAGAAATGGAGTTTTCTATTAGAAACATTCTAGAAATGCCACGGAAGAGGAAAGTGATAACGAGCGACAGGATTGAGAAGGGAGTGGTGTCAGAATTCTTCCCGCTTGATGATGTCGGGATGAATCTTGATGAACTGGAGTATCGTGTGGACGTAAGAAACATTGTCTGTTTAGTTTAGGATGTACAGTAGCTAGAAAACCGTCGGTCCTATCGCGGATTTCTGCACGCCGCATTGAATTAAGTCAGTAGTTCACTGAGATTGACTAGGGATTTGTTTTCCGAGACTGATATTCTATATTCTATGAGGCTGAAATAGGCGTTCCAGTAATGGTGCAATCGAGATATTCATATTTCGATGTATTTCTATTCCCGCAACGCAGAAGTATTCGTGAAAGGACACCTTCCATTATTTACTGTTTATGTTCCAGTATTCTAAAATAAGTAAACACTTTGTAAAAGGTCTCTGCTTATAACACATTATCCACGGCTTAGCCTTTCTCCAGGCCCATTGACTTCTAGCAAAAATACGGGCAAATTTAGATAAACGGATTTTCTGATGAATAAACTTTTCGCAAAAAATCGTCGAAAGAACGACACGCATGGAAGACAGCGAAACACGCCAAGTTTAGAAGGCAGTGAGGTGCCATTTTGGGGGGTTCTAATATACCAGATGAAGTTAATGTCTCCGGAAGAATGGCTGGAGCGATCACGGAAGTAGGTAGCCTTAGAACTGCAGCTTCTGAGTCCTGCTTTTCTGAACAAATAACTAGGATAATAATATACTTTACTATTATAATATAAATACCATAACAACCCCTCGGCCAATCTATTTACTTGGTCGCTGAAGACGTCTGTGTGATTTTAAATTTGACGGGCCAGGACTTTTGCTCGAACGGATTTCGATCACGGATTCTTTAAAGTTCGTCGAGACCCGGAGAATTTCAATTTCAACAAAGGCCTGAATTTCCATGTGTTACTGACGCTAAGCTCGAAAGACTGGAGAAAGCAACTCCTCTGAAGGGAGTAGGATCCGAAAGTGATGATTAGATGTCTTTATGTTATATGTATTTTTTTGGCAGTGGCATACATTTTTAGTTGCTGACAGGGGCATCCCGAGACTTTCCTGATAGGGGGGGGGGGGGGGGGCTTCAGAATTTTACCGGAGTTTTTCGAGGTTTTACCGGAAATTCTCCGTAGTGACCATCTGTGCAGAAACTCTGAAATACTTTTGTGTTCTGATTTCGATTATGCGTTACAAACAACAAACAAATAGGTTCGTTAATAATTAACTGAAAAGGCAGCTTATTATAAATCTGATATTTGTATACACTGAAATATTTTGACACAGCTGAGGGATTTTCCAGACGCGGAGAATTTGGATTTGAACAAAATCCTGCATTTTTCAGGGCTAAACATGCAGGCGATGCAGCATAGGAGAAGTTACGCTTGTATTAAGTCTTGCAATGAATCTGATATTTTTATTCTATTTTTCGGCAATGGCTTACATTTTTAGTTGGTAAATATTTCAAGCGTAGAGCGACAAGCACATAGAGGTACAACAGATCCGAAAGAATAAGTTCATTCTATGAAATATTTAAGTGAGTAAGTGATATGTCACTAGACTGTTGGATCTCAGCCCTATTCGGTTAAACGTTAAGATCTCCTAAGAACACCTGAGTAGTTGATTAGGTTTGACTTTAGCATTTAGCCAAAACTGAGCCGTCTCATGTGATACCACAGAATTGTGTCGTTATTGTGTTGTGAAACTTGTCGTTAGTTTCCGCTCGGACTGAACTAAGCCGCACTTGACAGGAAGATTGATAATTTGTTCACCCAACCTAAGAAGTAGTTTATGGGCTCTAACTTCTCTCAGTATGCACAACTACTTAGGCTAATTTTGTTGAATGCGCCTAAAGTCAGCGTAGAAGTACGTATTTTCTCAACTCCTTCTTGGATTCTCTTCATTCTCGGACTTGCACATTATCCATCACATCAGAGCTGCTTCGAATATAAGGTTTATGATTTAGTTGTTTTTTTTCGCTGGGGACGGTTCGCCGGAAGTGCAAAGAAATTGTGTTTATCCCTCGCACATCATCTTAGAGGGGTAACTAGCTGATCAAGAAAAAAACACGAAAATCACGGTTTTCTATTTCTGTTGCTACTCTCTAGTCCATCTTGACCGCGTCCGAGACCTCGTCTGCGACGAAACGAGAACCCACCGAGAACGAGATTATAAAAAAATTGCTCTCGAGAAGGAGTCCCGCTCTGAGTCCTACTTTTCTGAACAAATAACTAGGATAATAATATACTTTACTATAATAATATAAATAACATAACAACACCTCGGCCAATCTATTTACTTGGTCGCTGAAGACGTCTGTGTGATTGAAGACGATGCTGCATCTTTAGCCCTGAAAAATGCAGGATTTTGCTCAAATCCAAATTCTCCGCGTCCGGAAAATCCCTCAGATGTGTCAAAGTGTTTCAGTGTATACGAATATCAGATTTAGAAATAATCTGCCTTTTCAGTTAATTTTCAACGAACCTATTTATATGGCACTTGCAGCTCCGCTCAAGTGCCATATACCGATCACTTTTCGGTCAGTCGGTCGGTCAGGCCACTCATCTCGAGTTAGGGTACTGCCAGAAGTGCTAGGACGATGAAACTTGGCAGGCATATTAGGAACCCTACCATAAACTAACTTGGAAATAGTCCCTTCTCCGATTCAACCACCATGGGGGAGTGGAGGGAGGGGCAATCCGGAATATTGACGTATTTTTATCTTTTGAACGGGGAATCGGATCTTCATGAAACTTGATATTTGGAAAGACCTCCTGTCAGATGTCACACTTCAAGTCCAGAATGGATCCGGTGACTTTGGGGGGAGTTGGAGGGGGGAACCGGAAATCGTGTGTCATATTCAAAGTGGATGGATCGGGATGAAACTTGGTGGGAAGAATAAGCACAAGCCCCAGATACATAGTTGACAAGACCGAACTAACTAGGAAATAGTCCCTTCCACGATTGCCGGGCCAGGACTTTTTGCTCGAACGGATTTCGAGATGAGCTGAGTGAGTGAAAAAACGTCTCGAGACGAGTCCACCAGCTCTGCATCAGACAATATAATTTTATTTCTAGGTAACAGTGTCGCCTCACGGAAGTTTAATATCAACAGTAAAGCACCCCTGGATTTTTCTTGTCAACACTGCCAGCGACACCTCCTCGCAAAATGTAGAAATAGCCTGCGAGAACAATGCCTATTACCTCAAAACGACTAGAAAAGTACAAGCCGGCGAGGAACTTCTAATGTGGATTTCTGACCATCTTGCCGAAAAACTTGATTTGTGTGATAAGCCTACGGTGAAGGAAATCGGTAAGTTTGTCTGACTTTTATGGATATCCTCGCCTTAAAAAAAACGGCCTACAAAAGAAAAGTTAGAAAGAAAAAGCTGGTCAGATCCCTTTTATTTCGTGTTCTCTCTTTTCCTGTTCTATACTCCGCTTTTTTTCTTACTCTGTCTAGTGTAGTGGGTCAATGAAATGGATTTCACTTTAATAGGAATACTCTATATGACTAAGTCCAAAACACGCCAGTGATCCTCGGGAAGAACGAGAAAACGCAGCACTAACGACTCAATACCGCTTCCGGCTCATCCGCTGGGTACAGGGCGATTTTGCATCGGCAAGAAGAGTTGGTATCAAGAGTATAGATAGATAGATAGATAGATTTATTTGCGCTAAAAAGCCACAAGGGCCATGGCAAATACAAAAAAAAAAAAGAAAAAAAAAAAAAAAAAAAAAAAAAAAAAGAGCTTCCTACAGAGCTTCGCTAGGATGAACCGCCATTTGTCACAGCTCTATCAGGTTCTTCGCGTCCGACCACCGCAATGGGGAGTGAGCAAATCAGCTATCCTGTCTGCTACTGTGGTTTTACTTTGAGCTATATGGTGGCCTCTATCTTAATTTATGGTATTCTCAACGTTTGGTAATACAGGCCCGTTCCAGCGTCTAAAACCCCTGAAAAAATTACTCCGATTTCTTTGATTTCTGTTACTCGAAAGGAGGGAGATTTCGTAGATTTGGTCGTAACTTTTTTTTTCGTAAATACGAATTCGACAATATTTAGACGTCTTCTATGTGAATTCCGCTAAAGTGGGAACAAATCAAATTTGTCAATTCGTTCAATTCCATCTTTCTGTGATCCCGTTGCTGAAGGGGCAGAGACATTTTCACGAAATTAGGGCTATTCAGGTCAAGAGTAAGTTCACGTTCGTCGATGGGCTTGTGATAGAGGGAGATAGGGATTGGGAGAACCGTCAAGCTATGAATGAGGGATCTGTATTACAAGTAAAAGGTAACGCTAAAAATGGCTTACGAAGTTTTTTTTTAGGGATATCGCCAAGCTATGTCTGTGATTTGTGCAAAAAGCGGTTTAAATCGTTGAACTTTTTTCGGGTTCATCAGTTGTTAAAGTGTCGCAGTGGTCAAGCGTCAGAATTTTGGCAACATGTGCAGCAGCTTAGTGTCAGTGAACATCAAGTCGGCGTCTTCGAAGGACGCCACTTTCTGCCATCCCTCTCTTTTCGAACACCAAGAATTTCCCCGGAAGATGTAGAAGAGTACGTGACGAATCTGACTGGCTCACAAAATGGTCAGAAAGGTCATTTTTGTATTTACTGTGGCAAGGTCTACTCGAGAAAGTATGGGCTCAAGATCCACGTAAGGTAGGAAATGTTCAATAACACAGACCTTCATTTTCAGCGAAGACTCTAAAGCCCAAGCTAAGCAGAAAGTCTGGCTGAGATTGCAAGGACCGATCCCGTAGTATTTTCTTTATTGGATACCTTCAGAGTAAACAAGACCAAAGGTTTCGATGGGATCCCAAAAATGTAATATTTGATACAGACAACTGGGTCATGACTTCGCTAGATCCACTCTTCACCGGACTCCTTTAACATTTTTACTATTAAAATTCAGAAACAGATTAAGGTCAAATAGCTAATCATCTGAGAAAACCAAGTTCAGATATGGGTTCAGCATGTATGTTTACCCCTGTACGTCATATCTATTTTGACGAAACGGATCGAAACTTCCTGTCTTACTTCTGCCAAATTTCCGATTTCGGTCGAATTCCAGATGAACTGCACATCTAATCAACTTCAAATAAAACTTTAATTTATAACAAATTTTCCGGTTTCAACTAGATTCTAGGCGAACTATGTATTCGGGTAATCAACTTTAAATAAATCTTTTGTTTTTAACAAATTTTCCGGTTTTAGCCGGATTCCGGCCGAACTACTTGTCCTGGTTTTCACATAAGTGTTCAGCATGTCTTCTTACCCCTAAATCGAACATCTAATCAACTTCAATTAAAACTTTTACTTTTAACAAGCTTTCCGGTTTTGGCTGGATTCCGGGCGAGCTACTTGTCCAGCGAGAAAATGGTTTTCATAACAGTGTTCAGCATGTTTTCTTACCCCTTAATCGACTATCTCATTAGCTGTTCAAAAAATATTTTGTTTGACACTTAATTTGAACACCCTCCCCCACCCCTCAATGTAGGGCTACATAGCCCATTTACGAGCTCGACCTTTCTCGTGACCCAAAGAATCCTCGCACCCAGTTTCATGAAAATATCTCATTCCCTCCGAGAGTTATCGTGCTGACAGACCGACGGACGGACAGACTGACAACTTTTGCGAAGTAATAGGTATATCTCCACTTACGTTTTGGGATCCCAAAACGAATGAACGATTAAACCTATTAACTGTAAATACAAAATCACAAATGGAGAAAAAAACACCCTCCAACGATCAAGGGCCACTCCCTGACATGAAACGATTCTGTTCGTGGCCTAGATTCAAAAATAAATAATCACAAGGATTTAGAAGAAATAAGCTTTCCGTCTCTTTAATACGACCATGCAAAGTCGAATATACTCTGATACCCTACCCGACGCAAACGAGCGGAGGAGGAGCTATACTACGCAGAACATCATAATTTGTGGCCTCTACAAACAGTAATATCGCAGTAGAAACGTGCAGAAAAATACGAACACCATCTGAGTCGTCCTTTACAGCTGGTTGGTTGTCTACCATTGTGACGCTACGTCTAACTTGCTGTTATCCGCCCTAGCAGGCATCCTACGGTTTTTCATCTGGTATGCGCAGCGACGAAGAGGGAAGCAGACGGGTATCAACTCAAGCCTCACAGCAAGTACTTCTAGCTCCACTCAGTATTATCGGTCACTGCATGGGGACCAAAGACGGAGGTTCTCTTGGATTATTATTTCTTGCTAGATTGCATCTCCTTCTGCATCGACTTTTAGCGAAACCTTCACAATCAGAAAGGAATTCTTTCCTCATTCTAGTTTTCCGTATCACTTGCTTATTCATACTATACACGGCCTTGGGATGTTTCACTACAAATTTTATGTTATTATATAAATTCAAGTAATCGCTCATCAAGTTCTAGTTTTCCCACTGGATCGTTGCCAATCGATTGTTTGATTTTCAGTAGATCAGACAAGTTTATAGGTTCTTTTTTCTAGGACTCACACTGGATACAAACCTCTCACCTGTCCTGTGTGTCGGCGATGTTTTGGTGACCCAAGTAACCTAAATAAGCACGTGCGATTACACGCCGAGGGGTACACCCCATACCGGTAAGGAGAACTGACTAATTTAAGTCACATTACCTGCGTTCTTTGACACGGGAGTTCTCACCGACGGTCTCCGGTTATTCTTATAGGGCGTTTTTGCATCCACCGGTGACTACTCACAAATCTTATAACCCGTCCTTGAACTAACCGGTGTCCGGTTTTATCTCACCGGTGCGGACTCACCAGAAGTTCTGGTGCAGAACCTGCTCGGGAGCCCGGCTTTACCAAGAAGTTAGCAACTTTTCGTCAATTGACGGGGTGTCGCGCAAAATCTAGAATTTAGGCCGTTTTTGCACTCACCGGTGACTTACCCACCGGTGAACCAAAAAACGCGTTACAAGAGAAGGCAGTGCAACGAACGCAGCTATTAGCTGAGTTTTGTGTCTGTCACTTTGACCTTGCACCCGATGACAGAAAATGCCCCTGATTTTGCTACGAACGAAATTCTACGAAAGTCCAGTGGTTGATGAACAGAGAATAGAGACAATTAATGAACAAGCACAATTGCTAGCATAGTTTGATGGTTCCCGGCGACCCCCCCCCCCCCCCCCCCCAGTCCCCACAGTGTTAATAAAACAAAATACATTTTTATGAAAAGAATATATAGAGGCAAGCGGCCAGCGAGCCGGCGTCACGGGTTTACATTAAACTCTCGTATCAGGGGAAAATCCTCAATGCGGTCCAAACTGGAGTTTTTTGGTAAGCTAAGGTAAGGTAGAATTTTATTGCAACGGAAATAGCGCTACAGTTAAGAAAAATGCCCGACGCAGCATACAAATATATATAGATAAATATTTTATATTTCCTATCTATATTTATTTATACATCTATATTTCACATACATTTGCATTCGGGGGAGGGGTTTTTGGTACCGGGGGGTAGGGGTGGGGGGGGGGGGGCTTGATTAGATGATGGTGATTCAACCGTTGATTAAAAAGACAGGGTCACGTGTAACATTACGTCGAGCGTAGCAGGAGACGTAGCTATTCCGAATGCTGTTGGCAGTAGCTGGAAGTGTGTCAGATGCTACGTAAGTATTACCAAAAATATAAATTCGTCTCTTTCTAGGTGCGAAAAATGCGGCAAGATCCTGGTGCGAAAACGTGACCTGGAACGACACAACAAAGCCAGACACCCAGAAATGGATATATGCTAAACTTGGCCTGTCGAACTGTTTTACAAACCCAAACGAAGAGACACACGACCCTTTACACCAATGTGTATCAGTGTACGTCTCCTCATATTTGTTCACTGTGTTCCGATTTGACGGTGATGATGTTGCGATCTCCATAGTTTCTAGTCGTCCACCCCTCTACATTTTGTGCTAGTCAACCTTTTTTATTACTTGCATCTGTTGTTACATTTGAATAAAAATTAGTACGGTTTTGTACTTTTTGTTCTTGATTCACAAAGGGTGACACAGCGCCACTGACTGGTCGTATGTCCCAAACTCTCTTGGTCTAAACTGAAACTATCCAAGCGGCATCGGCCCTTCATTATGATATCCACCACACAAAGATACACTGTAAATTTTTTTTTGGAGTATTTACTACTGGGATTAATCTTGTCTCTAAAAAGATAATCTTATCTCTAATTCGGATCAATCTTATCTCAGTAGAGATAAGATTATTCCCAGTGGGAAATACTGCAGTTAACTTTAACCCTCGGAGAAACTTTTTTCAGTGTAGCGCCACAGACTCATTAATAATAATAAAATAATTACACATAAAAGGTTTCGCCTCTATAAATTTCTATGTACACCGAAATGAATGTCAGCCAGGTGACGGTCCTGACCTGCTTTAAACTGATTAATATTTTCTGAATTTACGACACTTTCAGGGTATTTAGTATTTAGTATATAGTATTTAACTATCCGGTTCCTGGAGCTCCACTTTCCAACAGTTGCGTTTTTGCAGATACCATGGTATCTGATACCAAGGTCTAAAGGCGTTTTTGCAGTTATCGTGGTATCAGATATTCAGATACCATGGTCCGACCGTGATAATTAGTCGTGGTATCTGAAAAAAGTCATCTCACTCTCATAAATTTTAGTCAAATCGGCGAGAAAGAAGTTTGGCACTTAGAGACGTGACTGAATATCAGTTTTTCTTTTGGCGTTTTTGCAGAGCAACCGTATATCAAATACCACGGTTACAGCAAACACGACTAATTGCAGATCCAGTTACCGTGGTAACAGATACCATGGTATCTGCAAAAACGCAACTAATGTCTTTCCGAAATTTGTCACCACGCACTTTCCAGCTGTGTCCTCTGAGACCGTTGTGGTTGAAGATAAGGACGTTATCAGGTCTTTATTAGTTAGCGAACAGAAAAGGGAACAACTTCTTAAACTGAGGGGTACTGCAAAACTCCCATGGTCCCATCTTTTTCCTGCTCGCAAACCTTTTTTATTTTTCATTTTTTCTTTAGTCATATGTTATTGTCGTAAATTCTCGTGTTGTCCTTAAATTTTAGTGTTGATGTGTGATAGTTTTTTGTTTGTTTTTTCTTTATCAGGTCTTTATTAGTCAGTTTTAGGCTAGAATTGTATTAATAATTTTTACAAACCCACCAGAATTAGTGAAGCGTCGTTTTTTATGCCACTGGCATGTCAGATGCTTTTGAGAAACTCCAGGTTTATTCATATTTGCTATTAAAATTGTACCTTACCTTACCTCAAGGAATATAATTAAACATGTCTCGTAACAGAGTTTTAGTTAAACATCGATGATGGTAATGATCCATTACCATCTATTCTAGTCTCTGAACTAGAACATGGAGAACTGCGGCTGAAAAATACTGACATCAATCTTCAACTGCCAACTTCATGCTGAGACGTTTTCTTCGAAATAAGACAATTTATTTACCGCAAATACAAATAACAACAGCAAAAAAAAACATTAATGAAAATTTTCTGATTACGGGCTAGATTCCCACGACTCCAAATTATAAAAACGACAGAAATATAAAACGTGCAAACATGGTACATTTGTATCTTAGTGCGGGATATGAGTGAAAAAATTATCAATTACTAATTTGAATTATAAAACATGCAACCTTGCGCTACCGTGGAATTAAATTATCAGTTTAGGTACCGATAATACCGAATCTTAAAAAAAATGCAATTTCTGTCCTGGTATTCTTGATAACATTTCCGGATAAGAGCTTAACGTCATCTTTGGCGTAGATGAAGGATCGATGCCTGAACAACAATTCATCAGTACTGGTTTTAAATTTCACTACTTCCCTACATCCTAAAAGATTACACAGTCTGGATCCTGGACTCGCCAAGTCGCTCAGTAATGGTAAAAATGAAGAAAAACCTCGTCGTGTATACAGAAATAAAAGCTTTGAAAAAAAAAACGTGGACGCAATATGAAGCAATACGCCCAATCAAACACAAATCCCGAATTTCTGGGTACAATGCTCAAACGTTAGGGTAGCCTATTCGAGCAGTGTCATGGAACACGGGGACAGTACCCTCATGAACCTCTGTTTATGGGGATCTAGATATTTAAATGATCCGTTGTATTAATAATACCAATGCAGCCTACTTCCATAACAGCATTCATTAATCCTTAATTCCGGAGACCCAAATTTCATGTCAATTTTAAACCCGCTAACAGCCAAAACCGTGGATAATTCGTTGAGCTTAGGGTTACAGTTTTCAGACAGTTTAGAATATTAGAACATAAACAGTAAAAAGTGCGAGGAGTGCTTTAAAGATTTTCATGGGGGGTACTGTCCCCTTGCTCCAGTGCTCATACTTGGGGGGCATACCCTTAATGTTGGAGCACTGTGCCCAAAAACTGAGAATTATGTATGAATGAATACACCTCAAAGGTTAGCCGATCATTCTCTATCACAATAGTCGCGTTTTTGACAGCCTTCCGACTTTCGGTATTACCTGCGGAGTTTGGCTTACCACAAAGTGGATGTCCAACTTCGTCATGGGCTGTTCGCCCGTAGTTTCTTAGCGATTAGCGACGATGCTCCGTCGCCATTCGTCTGGTGTTTATGCCCACTATGGATACACCTGTTCGTAAATCAGTTTCGAGACCGGCTTTTAAAACGTTCCTCTGTTATTACCTACATATACCTGCAAGTTTGCAACTGCAGGCGAATAGGATTTCTCCTAATATACGCCTCCATGGGTGCTGTCTTGTTCAAGTTTCCAGTTGAATCTCCACTGTTTGCCTGACCACTCTTGTCCAAATGTTGTTTGAAACTATTTGTTGTTTGGCTGGTAACAGTGGAATCTGCTAGTGCGTTCCACAAGTTGATTGATCTACTCGTGAAAGGTCTGTGCATTTGTACATGCATTTTAATTTGTTGTTCACAACAAATTAACAATGGGAGACGGATTTTTCCATCCCCAGATTTTATGCGCTGGTGATGGTGAGCGAGAAACGTCGAAAAACCGGTCTTACAAACGTTGAAAAACCGATTTACGAAGAAGTGAGTACATAGTGGGGCCCGGGCATAATCCAAGCGCAAATCCAAGGCACGTTAAATGTGACTTAAAGGCCTGCAAAACGCTAGTCGAAAGGCGATAAAAAACGCCACCACTGAAGCGAACTTACCACTAAGGACGCACAACTTAGCTGATGAATTAGTAGAATAAAATGACACGCTCTTGTGCCGAGCGTGACAGGCGGTGCCACTCCCGTTTCACGCACTGATACTGGACGATCGCACGCATACAAATGGTAAGACCTAAAAAAGATAAAGGATAGTCTTATCAATCAGTGTCACTTCCTATCCTTACAGACCGACCTTCTTCAGCTTTTACTTGGGATTAATTTTTTCGAATTTTTCACTGCGTAATGAAAGCTGAAGGGCGCCTTTTTTCGTCAGACAGACTAAATTACTTCTTCATGAAAGTCCATTTTAGTCACGCCGGCTTGGCTTCGTTACCAGTGTTACCAAGTGTGACATGTTTGGAACTTCTTGAAACTTTTGCCTCTGGGTGACACCGTGACACTTTTTCTCTGAAAGTGACACCTTTTTTTTTAGGACTGACACTTTTTAGGTTAGAAAAGCACTTTATCGTTTACTTTATTAAAGTGACGGATTAGCGCCCCAAAACACTGCCAAAAACATGTATTTTACTTTGATTTTGTACACAAAAACAGTTTAAAGCCTTAAATAAAGATCATTTCTGATTACAAAACTGTGATGTAACAGTTAAGAAATGTTTTGTTACAAATTCAGCAACTACCAATTATTTTTTGCGCGTTCGGCAGCCGAACGCACAAAAAAAACCGGGATGTCAAAAAGCACCTTTTTGCCAGCAATTGTGACACTTTTATGAGTCGAGCTCTTGGCAGCCCTTTACGTTCTTCGGCTTGGAAATTTTTCTTTCGCAACCTAATGGGGCGCTGAATGGCAACTTTTTTCGTGAGACACATTAAATTCATTTTACATGACAATCCAACTTAGCTTCGGTCTTTCGACGCCGCAGTACTAACTTTTCGTCTCTGGTTGAAAAAACAAGAGCTACGAGCTCATATGGCACTTGTTACGAGTAGGCGGTACAAGAAAGTATATGAGAACGTCACAAAATACACCCGCCATCCAAAAATGCGGTTCGGAAATAGAAACAGGATATTTAGTTTAACCCAATTCTCAGCAGTTCCGGCATCGTCTCGGATTATCCGTAGCAAATGCGCATGACTGTTCAAACTTCCAAGTTTCAGCCCAATAAATCCACTCGTTTGATCCCTAGACCTGCTACACGGATTTCGGTACTCCCTCCATCCTCCCTACCGCGGACGAATCTGGTTCGGACTCAAAAATGGATCATCTAAAGCATCTTCTTTTATACCATCTATGAAGTTTCGCTCGAATCTGAGCATTTTTGGAAAATTCCGGTACCCCCCCCCCCACCGTTGTCGGATCCGGTTCGGACCCTAAAATATGTCATGTAGGGTTTATGCTCTCTCTACATTCCAAGTTTCATATAAATTAATGCACTCGTTTGACCCCTATGTGAGCCTCAAAGTTTCCGGCAATCTTCCTCCAACTCCCCCACTGTGGCCGAAGAGGACTTGGGAACATAGATGTCGTATCTGTTAATCCCCTCTTCCCGTCCATCAAGTATTTACTGAAATCGGAGCATGGCCTATCTTCAACTTTCCGGTACCCCCCCCCCCCTACCTTGGCCGAATCCGGTCCGGACGCCAAATAACAAGCCAAATAACAAATATAGGCCGCATTAACTCGGCACTGTCGAACTTGCATCTCATTCGGTCCATGCATTTGGTTTTTGTGCATGTCAAAAGTTTTCGCCCTCCCCCCCCCCTCCAACACCCCCAACCGTGGTCGCATATAGTTCGAACGCATGTTTTACATGTCTAGGTCGTCGATTCTTATCACCCAATAAGTTTAACTCGAATCAGACCACTCGTTCGCAATTTGCATAAGTCAATTTCCATATTTCCCTTCCCTCCCCTCCTCCAAAAATGCTCGGATCTAGGAACGGAAGTTTCCGTGGGTATGTTGTGTTAGGTACTTAAGTCAATAAGGTCGGGTCATTATTATGCCTGCAAAGTTTCGTCGTCTTAGTACATCTAGAACTATTCTAACTCGCGACTACTGGAATTCCAGGAAACCCCCTCCAAATCCCCCCACAAAGCCTCGAAACCATCTAGCTCCGTCAATTTCGTATCAGACCTAATGCTTGTTCTCTCCATTAAGTTCCGCCCCAATCCCTCTGCTTGAAGCGTTTCTTCAGTTTTCCACAACCCCATCCCCCCACCGGTATTCGACCCGACCCTGACTTGACACTGAACATTTGAGGCGACAGCTCTTTCCACCTGACAAGTTTCATTCAAATCCGATCACCCGTTCAAAAGTTATGCATGAGACTAGATTCCGGACTCCCCATCCATCCACTCCCCCCACGATGGTCGGATCGGGGAAACGACTATTCTCAAGTCAATCTGTTAGGATATCTGCCAATTTTCATCGTCCTAGCACATCAGGAAGTATGCCGAACTCGCGCTATCGCTAGAAATCCGCCCCCCCCCCAACTCCCCCACAATGCCCGGATCCGGTCCGGTTTTATCAATGACGTATCTAGGACTTGCGCTTGTTCTTCCAACCAATTTTCATCCCGATCCCTCCACTCTAAGCGTTTCTCAAGATTTCCGGTTCCCTCCACCAACTCCCCCCAGTGTCATGGCATGGGATCCGGTCCGGATTCAAAGTGGGACGTCTGAGAGACGAGGTCATCCTAAATATCAACTTTCATCAAGATCCGATCACCCGTTCGCAAGTTAAAAATACCTAAATTTTTGGCTTCCCCCTCCCTCCACCCCCCCCCCCCCCAGATGGTCGGATCGGGGAAGTGACTATTTCCTATTTCATCTAGTCGGGACCCTGACATGCCTACCAATTTCCGTCGTCCTAGCACATCAGGAAGCACCGAACTCGCGGGATCACTAGAAATCCGGATCCCCCCCCCCCAACTACCCCAAAATGAGCGGATCATTTCCGGTTATGTCAGTCACGTATCTAGGACTTGTGCTTGTTCTTTCCGCCAAGTTTCATCCGGATCTCTCCACTCTAAGCGTTTTCTTCGATTTCCGGTTTCCCCCTCCAGCTCCCCCCAATGTCACCGGATCCGGTCTGGATTTAAAATGGAACGTCTAAGACACGAGGTCCTTCCATATATCAAGTTTCATTAAGATCCGATCACCCGTTCGTAAGCTAAGAATATCTCATTTTTCCTAATTTTTCCGGATTCCCCCTCCCTCCACTCCCCTCCAGATGGTCGGATCCGGGAAGCGACTATTTCTAATTTAATCTGGTCCGGTCCCTGATATACCTGCCCAGTTTCATCGTCCTAGCTTTTCTGGAAGTGCCCGAACTAGCAAAACCGGGACCGACAGACCGCCTGACGGACAGAAATTGCAATCGCTATTTGCCATAAAAAACAGTCGCTTGACCTGAAGATTTCCGAGATCCCTTCAACTCCACCCCGAAGTTGGCAGATCCGGTCTAGACTAGTCAACGGAATATGTGCACTTGCAGTGAATCCAAAAACGCATCTTGTGCAGGAGCAAAAAGTGCTGCAGCAGCGATGCGGCAGCACTATTGCAACAAAAGCGAGGCTCTGGTTAGAGCGTTGGTACTTGAAGCGTTGGTACTTGAAGCGTTGGTTATGGGTTCAAATTCCGCTTGAGGAGCATTTACGTTTTTCAGTTCACTAATATTACAGGTACGTACAACTTATTATGGACCCTTGATGAGGAGTGAGGAGAACAAGGCTCTTCCGCCGGACAGTACTTACCGAAAGCCATAACGAGATACCACAGCCAACGGTTGTCAGGGGAGATCAAGTCTGTCGAATGTTTCACAATGATAATCCACTTGGTCAACGACAGGCCAAAACCGGCCAGGGCTCCATAGCGGCCAGCGACTGTATGGCAGAAGCAGATGAGAAGTAGGAAACCAATCCAATTGAACAAAAATGCCACTATAAAAAATAATTTATTAAGTTTCACGACGGATTTTACTTAGCCCCCAGCCACTTGTGTTCGCAGTTCGAACCCATATCTTGCCATTTTTATTTGCGTTTTGCCATTTCTGCCACGAAGGCTCAGACGCGTGTCTGCAGTAGGTGAGCGTGACTGGCTGAGTCGCAAGCTGTGCGTTAAGCAAAATAATAACAGGCCCAACAGTCGTACACAAACCCATTCTAACAAAGTCAATCTAACAAACTATCCAGTTGAAACACAGGATAAGATATGTAAACTCGTTTGTGCCGTATTTTATTCGTCCGTTTAATACTTCTCACTGGTTTGTATGGTAGCCATGCAAGATACGGTATCTGTAATTCACCTTTTCCGGTCTTTTTTACTAACTTTACGGAACATACTCTACGGAAAGCTTCGCGAACCTTACAGACATCCGTCCTTTACTCTTAAATTCCACGTCTAGACGTTACTAAGTTTCAGAAATACGTCAGAGACTGGGGCAAGTACGCAATAAAAGGATCGGCCTAACGGAAAGAGATACACCAGCTTATTATTGCCTGACTGAACGATTATGATCAAGAAAAAGCCCAGTTTTGTTTCCTTCTTTTGGACATTTTTCTGAGGGGAAACAGAAATCCCGTTAATTCGTCCAAACTAGTATCTCCTATGCTTTAAAGGACACCTGAACAATGAAACCATACTTGAACACACCATGGAGAATGCATTTACAGACATGGCCACGGAGAGCATTCTTCTCCTGAGCGTGACGTTTTCAAAATAGGGATGTTCGTTTCTGGAGGTTTGCACATGCAGACTCCAAGACAAAAAGCGCAATTCATTCAAATCTTGTACAGCGCTGGCCGGATCGTATTGGAATTTCTTCTAGATATAAATTTGGGCTTAACTGGTTAAAAAATAATCCAGAAGAAGGGTTGATTGGAGAGATTGGTTCATTTCTAAAATTGCTCGGTACTGAAATAAGGACAGATCCAAAATGGAGCAAAATTCATAGCTTGGAAACACTATTTCGTATTTGGATTGGGTTTTCTGCAGGCAATGTTAACGGAAGTCATACAGATAGGGATGATACTTGGTACTCTTCATTCAGTTATTCTTTAAACAATCAAACCTTTCTTACCCATGAAAGACAGGAAGAACAAGAAATCCGTTCCAAGTACAAGGTCCGTTTCAGCGCGTCCTGCATCCTCTCCGTCAACAGACATCATAGTGATGGCAGAGGACCTAGCTTGACGAGGACCTGGGGGACCATCATCCTAAAAAGTTCGTCACTTAATCATTTTCAGTTCTTTTCATGAGGGTCCTAGATATTATAATTTGGAGACAACTATGGATTCAAGGAAAAAGGCCATATCCTTAAAGTTTAACCGAAAAGGGCTGGGATAGCACAATCTAGTTACCCATCACTTATTCACTTAAATTGACTTGAATACCCGCTGAAAATGCTTTACTTCGTTGTTCCGCTATTCACGAATAATCGATTTTTAAATAGTGGAATTTCCGTGTGATGTGTGGTACCTGTGTGCGCTTGTATTTTTGTTGTGTGCCTTACGAGAAATATTTATGATTTTTTTTCTGTTTGGGCACTAAGCAATCGTCACCAATCTCACCACTGCCCACTGAAAAGCCGCGTTTGTGTTATTTTAGATTAGATTATTTTAGATTAAAGTTTCCCGCGTTATACTAGAATTTACGCTGTGGGGACGGCCGCAGATATTCTGAACGTCATAACTTGAGCAGATAGTGGAAAATAAAAGAATCCCTTTGCAAAATCCAAATAATTCAGTGTGTTCAATTAAATGACACAAAAATAAATTGGCTTTTCAGTTAAACTTTAAAGGACAACCCGCGGCAGAATATCGTTTCGGCGCTCGAACATTCATAAGATAATTGATTACGTCGAACTTAGGTTGCGTTCCGGAACTTAACGATTGTTAACAAATTGTTAACATTTTGCTTTCCAGGTTTCTGGTTTCCAAATTTAAGCTCCGCCCACCTACAATTTCCGTTCCAAAGCTTTACGACTGTTAACTATGTTGTAACGATGGTCGGTTAGCATCGTTACAAAATAGTTTACAGCTGTAGAATTGGGAAAAGTTAACGATCGTTAAAGCTGCAGTTAGCTCCTCCCCGAAATTAAGTTCAAGATTGTTAACAATTGTTAAGTTTCTGGAACGCAACCTTAGCTTTGGTTTCAATTACAGACAACATCCGATGTGTTTAGCCACAGTCGAAACCCACTGGCTTTGAGCAGAAGCATAGAAAATTTTACATAACCGATCTTAGTGAAAAATACCTCCTAGGAAATAACAGTGGCGTTTTTATCGCTTTTCGACTCCACGTTAGCATGCCTTTAACATGCTAAGATGTAATTCACGAGGATCTCAACGCCCGTATCCTCTTTTCCAAAACTTTTTCCGTCCTTCCCAACTACCGGAAAGGACGACCCATTTCCAAAACCAACACGGCTATATTGGTATAATGACCGTTTATTTGATCCAGTCACCTACTACAGTATTTTCCTACGAGTTCTGGAGTCTCGTCCTTGCACCGAGGTATTCTAACTTGGAATGGTCGGGGGAGGGGGGCAGACTGAGGGGGAGTTTGGTGGTGCTTAAAACCGATGCTATTCCAGAAATACTATTATTAAATTTTTTAGTTTCGTTTGTTTAATTTATTAATTATTAGTTTTTGTTTGGGTGGATCCTGGATAATTTGGTCTGGCGTTTTTGTTGGTGTCATCCCTGCCGATATTTTTATTTTTGTTCTTTGTGCCAGGATAAAGAAGTGCAGTAGCTTACGACTCCTTTGTGTGGTCGCCCCCTTAGGATAGGTGAAAGCTTTCCGGGGGGGGGGGGCTAGTTCGCGTGTGTTCATTCTGCTCTATCAATAAAACTCTCTCTCTCTCTCTAATAAATTTAACAAATGTACAGGACTTGTTCGTACTCGGACGACAATCACCTGAATCGACTGCTCTTTTTTAACCGTGATGATGTACCCAGTGCTTTGTTTTTTAAATATATTATGGATCAATAAACCGAAATGAACTGAATAGGCTGGTACCACACCACTTTCGCAATTGATGGCCGTGCCAACTTCGAACACGAAGTATACGGTTTTACCTGCCTTAGACTGCCAGCTAATAAGATGTTTCTGGCCAACGGAGAAAGGGCATTCAAGCGAACAGCCGACTTCTCTAGGGAAACCAATTTGGACCTTTACTTGGTCTATCGACGTCAGAAGCAAATACACTAACCGTGACGCAAGTCAAAGTACAGCAGACAAAGCGAAAGTCGCGAGGCAATGAAAAAACGCCACTGATACACAAAAACTTGATAGGTCCCAAAAAGCTGAGCATTGCAAAACGTACGTACGCCACTATGGTGAAAACGCATCATACAAAGTTCGAAAGCTCCGGAATGAGAATGGACATGTCTAATCGACTCAGCTAGCCTATTACAGGTACAACGGGAACAGGTACAACCTGAAACATCTATTCCGCTTTCTGAAAGTCTTGTAAAAACCTTAATATGCCCATCGAAAAAACTATTAAAGAAACCATCAAGCTTGCCATTCAAAACCTTGCTCAAAGATACGGATCGCTTATGTTTCACTTGCCTCTAATATCACACATCTTTATTGGTTTAATCTTTCTAAACTCAACAACAGTCAAACTGTGCCCCATCTTCTTGCTATGTCCTCCATTTGGCAATTTTTTTCTGCTTCTAATAAGAAAATGTTCACCGGATCTATTATAAATTTGCCAAGTATCTGCTGCATTTGCCCCCTTGGACCAGTAATTCTTTTTGGGTACAGAAATTTCAATTGGTTCTGCCTGCAAAGATCATTGATAAAAGAGTGGAAGATTTCGAATCTTCTGCTAGTAAACTGAAGCACCAGTGGTCTTCCCTCTTCGTGTAATCTGTATTTATGCTTGCGTTTAGTGTCAAGTTTTGCTACGTAAGTTGTCTTTTTTTCTTTGCTTTCTTTTTTCTTTTGTTGTACTCTGTCACTAGGGCTACACGCCCTCTATTGTTTCTTTTGACGGGTTATAGGTAAATCGAACTGAACTGAATTGAAAGACGCTTTTACTGGTCGGTGATGATGGTACCAGCACAAAGCTAACATAACGATTATTCCAACTAACAAGTAAAGAAGATGACGAGGAAAGACATACCCGTCTCTGGTCTTCAATGACTTTTTCCCTCTGGACCTGATCATAAGATGGCAGCATGGTTGCCACTTCATACGCTGGCGGCGCTGCGAACTCCATTTTAGCTGGGAAACTGGACATCAGCTCATCATAAGCAGGAGGGGCAATTCCTGCTGCATTTTGGGGCTGCAATTATCAATAAATTAGTCCACAATACTCCAAACTCCCTGACCAGATCGTCCGGAATGGTGAGCAGCCTCACGCTGGATACCACAATGTTAGACAATGATAGTCAAGGGTGAGTTTCAACCTACTAACAGCAGTGTTGAAAACCTACCACTGACATGATACCTTTATTTAGTCTGGGACAACAGTGGTAGCTAAGAAGCTAAGTGATTACTGATAGAAGGCTTGTCCACACCCAGCACACACAGCAGCAGTGAAGAATACCAGTCAAATCATGGCTATCACAGATGCTTGGGTGAGACACAAAGCTAGTATGTATAGGGTTAGCCAAACTCTACCATATGAATCCTTCAATGCACTGTCTCATACCCAATGACTTTCTTCACTCAGGATGGATTCAGATACAAGGTGCTCCAACAGTTCATCCGTCGGCCAATAGCAGGTGTCTTTGCGAAGTGCCATGTACGTCTTCCGTGCGTCGATTCAAGAGGAATACTGGCAAGCAGTTTTCTCGATATCCTGCTAATTCTTCTTCCCGATTTTTACGTAGTTTCATCCCATCATTTATTTCTGGTAATACCTTGTAAGTGTATTAGTTAATTATTTTGTGTCTGTGTTTTTCGTAAATTTGTATTCCTCTTCTAGCTTTTATACTAGCTTATATACTTTAATACTGCACTCACAATGAATCTAGCAACCAGAGAAGCTAGCCAAAATGTTTTTTTTTGGGGGGGGGGGGGCAGGTATTTACCAACTGGCTGGTAATTTTAACCGACTGTATTTTAAAAAAAACCGCTGTTTTTGTGAAAAAATCAGTTGGTTTTGACGAAAATACGGGAAGCTTCTGGCCAACCCGGTTATATTTTGCCGACAGCATTGGGGGGCCATCCCCCCTCCCCCCCCCCATCATGACGCCCCTGCTACAACAATGGTATACAATCAGAAGAAGGCCATACAACAGACGCAACCAAATGATGAAAATTACTACCTGTCTGGGCTGCTCCTGTGATGTACCAGCTTCTTCAATAGTACTAGCCACAGGGTTCAAGGTTACAACCATGCTCGGCATATTATCTTCTGACGGCAACTGCAATTTTTCATGTTAAAATCAACAGTTAGAATACTTCCTATGTGAGAAGGAAACACTGGTCAAATTAGCCAGGAAATGCAGACCCAGATCCTATTAAGCAATCAAGCCAATTACCATCCCCCATACATAAAACACCTTAACCATTCCTTTCTGTTCCTGGTTGAGACTAGATCTTAGTCTAGTAAACTGACTAACTGAAATTTTTTTTTACATTTCTTGACTAAACCAAAATATGCAGTTTTTCACAGCCAGATAGTGGTGTAGGGTTTGGCCTTGTCCACTCAAGAACACCAAGCCCTTTTGGAGGAAAGGGTGCTGACGACTTCAGGCATGGCAGTGACTAGATTCTTAATGTCTTTGCATGGTAATTGTACGTATGAGCACCACAGAAGCTCTGACCAATACTGGCAACTATGGAGTTTGCGTAAACTGAAATTAACACCCCATAAACTGAATTTCACCAAAGGACATAAGATGTCCCTGCCTCTGCTGATTATTCTAACATGAAATATCATTATTCTAACATGACTTGGACCATGTGAGAACTATTTCCCACCAAATTGACAACAAAGAAATCTGATTGGTTGATTTCTGAACATCATTCAAATCATAATATCTTATTGGGTTAGAGTATCCAGCATTTGTCATACTCATGTCATTGGTTGATTTCTGAACTTCACTCAAATCATAATATTTTATTGGGTTAGAGTATCCAGCATTTGTCATACTCAGATCATACTAGATCCAGCATTAGGCATAGGGTATGTCAAACACTAGGCTAGATATTCTACCTAACCTTTGGCCCAAAACAAAATGTCACACATTTTCTGCGTGTCTCCCAGGATTTTTCTTGTTACAAAATTAAAAGCTTTCTGGTGTCTGTCTGGTGTGAAGGTTGTCTCTCTGCTTTTGTAACATTCACTAATGATAAAACACTACTGTGCAACACTTGTCCATCAAGCTTTTGGTCTCAAACAGACCCTATTCAATTGTAAATATCCCTTGAGCCCAAGCTGACTTTGAAACATTTATTCAAATAATGTATACAACGGATACGCCAGCTATGATGCTTCATCAGCGATATTTGAGCCCTTCTTGGCAAGGGTCCTCGTCAGGCTGCCAATCTTCGAGGTCCAACGTCGGGGGAAGGAAACAAACCTGTAATCCTGAAGCATCGTAGCTGACGTATCCGGTGTATACATTATTTGAATAAATCAATTCAGCTGTTCAAACAGGTTCATGTCATCGAAAACGGATGAAATACAATGTCCGAGTAAATACTTTTTGCATAAATATAAAAACAAAGTCACCACCCATATTTCAAAACCAGGGTAACATTTACTAACTTTAGCAACTTCTATATGTTAGCCCTCTTTAACAGAAACATTGGCCTATTCCTGGCAATTTTTTGCTTTATGATTATATGGAACAATTTTCTCCCAACTTTTGGCTTCTCTATTTTATTGATAAGTGCTGGCTCTTGGGTGTGAGAAGTAAACTAAGTAAGGTAAAGCATTGAAATCTGGACTGATATTTACATTCTTTTTTTTCTTTGATGTTAGTGAGGAAAGCGTTGCCGGTATATTTTTGCGAATTAGGTTTGTTGAAAGAGCAGAATGTTGGACGTTTTCTGAGCCTCTCCCAGGTTTTTATTTCTATGAGAATAAAGCTTTCTGGCATGGAAGGGATACCCCTCTGCTTTTGTACTCAAACAGGGAGTAACCATCTCGAACAGCTACCGGACTTTTACCAACAATGTTATATCCGTTATGCTTTTAGTCGCAAACAGACATAATAAAACTGTCAGAATAGCTTTAAGTCATCAAATACCGTTTCCGAATAAATATTTATCGCATAAGTATTCAAAAAAAAATAATAACATAATATCTTTTCCCGGCAACTTTTTTCTTTAAGGAACCACTTCAAAACAAGTAAAAAGTAAAATTTGGCCGACCTTTTAATAGCTATTCCGTTTTGTTCGCAAGTGCTAACACTTCGCCGTGAGAGATAAAAGAAAAATATTCTTTGAGCCCAAGCTGACTTTGAAACATTTATTCAAACAATGTACGATTCTTCATCAGCGATATTTTGGCCCTTTTTGGCAAGGGTCCTCGTCAGGCTGTCAATTGTCTGCATGTCTGGGCTGTGCAAGTTCCGTACTTTGTAGATAAATATTCTTTGAGCCCAAGCTGACTTTGAAACATTTATCCAAACAATGTTTTGACCTATCCGTTGTAAACATTGTTTGAATAGATAAAAGAAAACATCTGATGAAATGTTCGATCAACATGTCCAAATTCTGGTGTCTTTGAATTTCAACCTTTTACCTTATCCAACTTGAATTGTTCGGCCAACCTGTCACAACTGCCCTGTTTTCGAATTTCAATGTTTTAAATTAGGCCTGTTTTTACTGTACTTATTTGCTGTGCTTCCCCATAACTGAATGAGTTCCAAAGTGAAATAACATCACAAGAAGGATTCCTAATGACGGAGCAAGTCCCTTCCTACCTGTTCATACGCTGAATGGCCGGGCATTGCAGCAAAACTCATTGACTGTCTGATTCTTTAACCTAATTTTTCTGTGGTGAAAGCGCGTGAGAAGCTATGAGCGTCAACACTCTTAGTAAATCTTCACCTTCCGTGGAGTGCTGCAAGTCTACGAAGAAAAATAGCAGATGGCTTCGTTGATTTTGACGTGCTAGCTTTCCGCAGCGCAACATTCAAAACGCTGAACCCATCAGGTCGTGCGACGAGAGTTGAAGGCATCATTTAAGACACAATGTCATCACTGAAGAATGCATTCAAAGCCAAAAAGGCCCATCAAGAAAGGCATCAGGTATTTGTTTTGCTCATGGTTGGGTGAACTGATAACTATTACCTTACAGTATAGGTTTTGGCTTTTTCTTTTCCTCTTAAAAACTCAAATGATAATTATGGATTGAAAACGTAGTACTTAATAATATGCTCATAGCCAAGTGCTTAGGGTTTCTCTTGACACATAGAATTGATTCAGATTTGTTCTGTTTTGTGTGCTTTCAGCGACTTTCAATCTTTATACTTTGTGTTTATGTGTTACTTGGGACATTCGCCAAGACTCAAGTAATGCAAAACTGTTGCACTACTAACAAAATCATAATTTTGAGCTTTGTGGGTGGAAAAGCAACAGAGCAAAAGTGAGCCAAAGATTAAAAAATTGGAGCTTCTGGCTTTATTCTGGCTTGATCTTACTTAGATTATTGTTTACACTCACAATAGTGCATTAACCAATCTTCCTTCAAAAACTCCTTAGAGGTTGTATGATAAAAACCAGTGATAGATCCAGATGACCAGAAGCCCACTTTGGAGGTGGTTCTTGTGGTGAAAAAGGATGGTAAGAGGTGTATGTTTAGCAATGCTGGAAATAATCGGGAGAAAAAATAATTTGGTATTTTTCAAGACTGTTTTTAATGATAATCCAAATACTAATACCCTCTGTTCCATATGAATTGCTCCTAGGGTTTCTTCGAAAACCAAAGAAATTATAGCTGATTTAGAAGGACGAAGCAAAAGAGTTCTGTCTGTTCTGTTCTGTCAACACAAATAAGACTTGTGCAATAATTTCATTTTGTTTTTCAGCCTGAGTCAAGATCAAAACTTGGACTTCTTGAGAAAAAGAAGGACTACAAACTAAGGGCTAAGTAAGTATGGTAATTATTTTTTTTTAGTAAACTCAAAATCAGTAACTGATGCCAGTGTTAAACAAGTAGCCCCTTCTGCAGTACCAGTACTGCAATGCTAACGATTTTGATATTGCTGTTTGTGACTTGATTGAATAGTGAAAATGTGTGTTGATGCTTTCAAACACCTCAGCATATTTGTTTCTTTCAGTGACTTTCAGCAGAAGAAGCAAGCCTTGAAGGTTCTTCGGAGGAAAGCTCTAAACAGAAACCCTGATGAGTTCAACTTTCACATGATAAATTCAAGAATGGAGGTCAGTAGCCTTAGCAGACCAGGATCTGTTGAAAATCGAATGATCTGAAGTATATTAGAAAATTCAACTTGATGCCCTCACTGCTACCAATGAAGCTTTTCGTATGTGTCTGATTCTTCTATTGGAATTCAGCAACACGAACATCTCTTCTTCTACTGATTATAGTTGGAGGGATCCACAGCCACTGACCCTTTGCGACTTCTTCTTCCTGGGGGAGAAACTGTTTTCCCCTTCTCATATAGCTACTGGCTATACTTCGGCAGGACATGGCCCGATCCAGCTACAGGGTTACTTGAATGTTGTTCAAGAACTGATCAGTCTCAGAGAAGGATCACATGTATCTGTTGATGAGGAAGAGCTGTAAGTTTTTAGCAGAGCCTACGTCTGCTAACGCTGCGAACAGAGAATCAGGTTTTTCAGGCTGTATTTTTTTCAATTTCAGTATCAAGTTGTAATATCTCAACTTTTCCGTGTGGAACTGATGATGGTGAGGTGACAACAATCCTGGCAGGAATTCTAGTCTGCTAGCGCCCGAGCCTGGTCGTCTGTCCAGTCGCAAAAGCAAATAAGTACTTACTCATTTTCCCCCGCAGGATGGCACGCACGTCGAAGTACCAAAAGATGAAGTTGTCCCCGAAGAGCAGCTTCTTCTGATGCAGACGCAGGACTACAAATACATTTCACATAAGAGAGATGTTGAAGCAAAACGAATTGAGAGGCTCAAGTCGCGTCTGCACCTACTGGATGTCGAGGGGAAGCCAAGGAATAAACATGTTTTCTTTGTAGATACTGTGGAAGAAGGTAGGCTAACGGTTTGTCTACGTGCCTCTGACGTGGGTTGAGGGGCTAGCACGCTCGGCTCCCAGGCACAGGGGCGCTGGTTCGAGTCTCGATTGTGCCGACCGTTTGGTTTGGGGTGGGGGTTAGTGTTCTGACTCTGTACAACAAGCCGAACTCTACCCAACTTGGAATGGGTACCTGGAGAAATCTGGGACGGTGACAGGACGGATGTGCGAAAGCAACAGGATGGCTTGCCCCCAACCGCTCATTCCTCTTCCTGGCTGAGGGGGAGAGAATCGGAGACCAGCACCACCAGTTGGCCTGTCAAGGCTAGTGCTGGTACCTTTACCTGTTTTGCTTGGGGTCGTGGTTCTACGTAATTTTCCATGTGGAGAAACTCAACTAAACTAACGTAACTTGAGACCATTGCAGACATTAATCGTAGATAAATACTCCTTGAGCCCAAGCTGACTGGAAAATATATATTCAACGTGCGCAGCCACAGGTATAGATGTAAAATTTCAATACCTCTATTTTATCTTGCGAAATTTGCGAATATTCGCTGAAAAATTGGAAAAATTAAAAAAAAGCTGAAGAATAAGATGCTGAGCTCGAGTATCGTGTCTGTACGGATTTTCATCTGTGTCAGAGCACAGCCGAGGAACTCAGTCAAGGTTATGCTCTCACCCCGTATAACCTTATCAGAAGTATCTCTTTGCAAGTGAGCAGATCAACTGGCAGTGGTTTGCTCACTAAGACTCCTCTGCGCAAACAAAGGGTTCAGAACATTCTGAACATTGGCGGCTAGATGAATTGGTTTACGCAGAATTGCTTTCTGCTAATCAGAATCGGTTTGAACGCCACTTCTTCAGTTTTCAGTCAGCGAGGGATTTTTTTTTTACATATAATTTTCGTTGAAGACATTGTCGAATGCGCAAACGAAGGAGTTTCGAGTCCCGGTGTCACCTCCCTCCCTCCCCCTTAAAAATAATGAATAGACCTAGTAAGAAGTCCTTATTCGAGGCTGGTCCCATTGTTTCGCTTGTGAGAAGTTCATGACTTTTTCCCTTGTTTATTGATTATTATGGTGGGTGTTCATAAGAAATAAAATAACTGACATAAAACAAGTTCAAATGAAACGGACTAGCGGAATAATTATACCGCACCAGCAACATGATGTTTTTTAAGTGAGAAACCCCCTCTTAAAATGCAAACATCCTTTCTGCTAAGCTTAGAGCGTGTTCCACCCTTCTAACAATAGTTACTATTTCCGTTCCATCCTCACGAAAAGTTACTACGCTGACCGTTCCAACCTTCTCGAAATAGTAACTAATAGTTACTGTTTGCTTACCATGCTCGAGAGCGTGGTAAGCGTAGTAACTACGCATCTCTGCAACGTGATTGGCCGGATTCGCCAGTGGCATGATATCCTGCTGTAAAATAGAAAAATCGTTCCAGCCTTGACGGAAAAAAGCCAGAATTCGTGACGTCATGCGTAGTAACTACGGTAAGTAGGGTGGAACACACTCTTAATCTACTGAGGAGTTAAAGGTAGGTTATTTCTGGTGTTCGTCAAGTTCAGTCAGTACAAGAATCTAATTTACAAACAAGAGTTTCCATCTTTCGGATACTAAACTGCGACCCCTCCCCTGCCGATCCTGTTTTTTCTAACCTAGTAATCAAATAGAATATAATCACCAGTTACAAATAAAAAATTCTTTCTTTTCCTATCATACGTGTCCTTCGTAGCCTTTCTAAATCACACTCTAATTTCGTTCAGATGCAATGCAACCCTTGACTAACCTGACTCATCCCCAGTTATCCATCAAAGCAGGGACCCATAAATTTCCTGTAATGACTCGCCATTCAGGGGGCTTGTCATTTCCTATGCTTCTATGTTGCTATGTTGCCCGAGCTTCACCTAGTTTCCAGAAATTCCGCTTGGGTCGAATCGGCGTTTTTGCTCAGATAGACAAAATTTGTTGGGACTATTCAGCATGCCACCAGGTACCTAAGCTAGGACAAAAGATCCAGGATACTCTTCCATTACAGAGAAATATTCCTAGTTAAGCACAACAGCTGCGAAAAATTTTGTCTATCTGGATAGTCGGGTATTTTTATCCCTGTGGGTATACTGGTGTTCGTCAAGTTCAGTCAGTACAAGAATCTAATTTACAAACAAGAGTTTCCATCTTTCGGATACTAAACTGCGACCCCTCCCCTGCCGATCCTGTTTTTTCTAACCTAGTAATCAAATAGAATATAATCACCAGTTACAAATAAAAAATTCTTTCTTTTCCTATCATACGTGTCCTTCGTAGCCTTTCTAAATCACACTCTAATTTCGTTCAGATGCAATGCAACCCTTGACTAACCTGACTCATCCCCAGTTATCCATCAAAGCAGGGACCCATAAATTTCCTGTAATGACTCGCCATTCAGGGGGCTTGTCATTTCCTATGCTTCTATGTTGCTATGTTGCCCGAGCTTCACCTAGTTTCCAGAAATTCCGCTTGGGTCGAATCGGCGTTTTTGCTCAGATAGACAAAATTTGTTGGGACTATTCAGCATGCCACCAGGTACCTAAGCTAGGACAAAAGATCCAGGATACTCTTCCATTACAGAGAAATATTCCTAGTTAAGCACAACAGCTGCGAAAAATTTTGTCTATCTGGATAGTCGGGTATTTTTATCCCTGTGGGTATTTCTCGAACTATTTAACTCTCGGTCAAGAGCGCATCAAAAATCTCTTATTGACAAGCCCCCTGAATGGCGAGCCATTACAGGAAAATTATGGGTCCCTGATCAAAGCTACAAAAAATCGCCTTCCTATGAACCTCTTGGGCATGATTGCGTGCCGTGTTTGGACATGATTGCGTAGTGAGTGGTCGCAAACTCCCGAAAATTGCAGCGTTTTTTTTTATTAACATAGTTAGAAAATGGGAGCGGGGATACAACAGGGCTTCAACAGTCTGAAGTTTTCCGGAAACTGATAAAACCGAAGAGTGTGGCGTCTCTTTTAGAGTTTCTGTTTCTTTTCTAGCTAAGGTATTCGACGTGGCGACACGACTGGGAACAGATTCTGCGCTTCTTGATCGAACTTATAACCGCCTTAGATCCAGTCAGCTGGAAGAAATGGACATTTCACAGATGGCGAACCAGGAAACAGTCGATGTAAGTCTGGCTCATGTGACGCGGTTCCCGGCCGGATTCCCGGACTAGTCCTCAGAAAGTCCATTGAAAGTCAATAAAACTGGTTGAATAGATGGAAGATATTCTTTCAGCCGAAGCTGACTGCGAATTTCCAGCATTCATTTTCCAGCTTGAGCGGCTTGAGCCTGAAGAGGACCCTTGCCAAGAAGGGCCGAAATATAGCTCTAATAAAATGTAGCTGACATACATTTTGCACCGTCACCGTCAAATATGAATGGGTGAAGTATCCTCGTCAGGCTGTTGGACGTCAGGGGACAACGAAGCTGCAACTAATTGCGTGAACAAGTTGGAAATAAACTTCATGAAGTTAATTTGCCAGCTTGAGCATGACGCCCTTGCCAAGAAATATAGCTCTAATAAAATTCAGCTGACGTATCCGTTTTGCACTGTCAAACATGATTCGCAGTCAGGTTGGGCTGAAGGAATATTTATCAAAGCATCGTAGCCATTCGTAGCTGAGGTATCCATTTTATCCGTTTCTTGAATATGAACTGTGTTCTTCAAAACTGTGCTAACTTCATTTTTATAATTTTGGGCCCAGTTTTGTGTATGCCGTCTGCCTGAAGAAAGTAGGAACTCAGAAAGTTAAAACTTATCTACCTGTTAGATGGTGCTTATGTCGTCATCTAACACTTAGCGCAATTTAACAGAATACCAAATCAGCTATGTTCTTTCCAATGGTATAGTTAACTCAGTTTTCAAAGTTTTTTCAGTTAGCACAGTTTTGAAGAACACGGTACATATACGTTTCCCAGTCGGCTTGGGCTTCAAGGAGCATTTATCATTATCATGAAGATCTGGAGGGGTTTTGGCTTGATTGTGCCGAAGCTCTGGACATCTGGGAATCTGAAAGTTGAGGCATGGCTTTTAGTGACTTCCAGATTGTCGCGAGATTCCCAGTTAGCCCGTTGATGAATTTTGTTTAGTATAAAAAAAAATAAAAAAATACTGACACACTCGTGGAAATCCTGATTCAAAACCACAACTTGGCGGTCTTTTACTCTAGAGACATCCATTGTTTTACTCGAGCTGACAATATCCCTTCGTTTCAGCATAGATCTTTCGGGAGTCGGGAGTCCATGCGAAGGGGTTGTCTGTTATTTACCCAAGGTCGGGTCGTCTTCAGGCTTAGATTGGTTCCAGTGATATTTCGGCCCTTTCTTGGCAAGGGTCCTCTTCAGGTTGTACCTAGAGGAGGACCCTTGCCAAGAAGTGCCGAAATTTCGATGAAACAAATTTCAGCTTACTTATCCGTTTATCGCCATCAGATACCAACCAAACAAGCAAACAAGCGAGTCGTGTGACCTGTAAATTTCTTTTTAAGATGCTTGCTGAGAGACGTGCCAAGTCTTACAAGGAGCTAGCGAAACGTTTGGAACGTGAACATCAGCTGAAAGTAGCACAGGAGAGGATGGAGCTGAAACGCTACCTTGGGGTAAGTATCATCAAGTTCCCAAAACAAGCTGTTCACAGCTTAGCTATTCACAAGGGCCTTCCACTTCCGATCCGTTAACAGAATTATCTTCTTCCCCATTTGTTTGGGCTCACTTTTGTCCGCTATGGCGTTTGAGGATATCTTTGAAGTTCACATAGAACAAAATACTTTAAGAAAAACCATTATATTTTGTTTCTATAAGATTTTTTTTATTATCATTATAGCCTACCGAGAAAGAGCTCGCGGAGTACCGTCAACTTTTACTAGTAGCTCCACGGTCAGAAGTTTGATAACAGATAACACATGTTCGTGCTTCCTTGTGTTAAACTTATGAGAATCTGTCTCTTATGGCCGTTTTAAATGTTATTTTTTCGCGATATATAGCTTTCAAAAGAGCCATAATACGTATATTATCATAACGTTTAACACAAGGAGGCGCAAACATGTCTGGTCTGTTATCGAACCTCTGACAGTGTACATGTCATCTAGTGGAAAGTCAGGAAGCTTTAGATAGGGAAGGAAGTCGCCGAGAGATCACACTAGTGGAAAGCCTTTGTGAATAAATATGGATTAACAGGCAACGAGGTGTTTTCACATGCGTGTGTGAGCCTTTAGAAGAATGGCGCTTGTATTTGGCTCAACAGGTACCAAAACCAGCCAATGGTTACCAAACCAGCCAATGGTTACCAAACCAGCCAGTGGTTACCAAACCAGTTCCAACCCCTGCAGCAATCGTTGTACTTATGAGCTTAAAGCACACCTCGTACTATTTAATGTTTATGTATCAGAAACTATCTAAACTAACGAATCTCTGCTTGTAACACATTGTCCACGACTTTGGTTGTTCTAAGCCTTTTCCCAGACCCATTGACTTCTAGCAAAAACTTGAAGAATTCAGAAAACCTGTATAACGCATCAATAGCTCATCGGGAGTTAGTGAGGTGTCGTTAGTGGGTTCAGAGTGTAACATATGAAATTTGGGTCTCCGGTTTTAAGAATTAATGAATGCGGTTCCGGAAGTAGGTTTCAGTGGCATGACAGGTATGGCGGGTCCTTTCGAGGTACGTACACCCATTGACTTCTAGCAAAACTCTGCAAAATTCAGAAAACCGGTTTTACGCATCAATAGCTCATCGGAAGCACAATGCGCATGGAAACTAGTGGATCGCAGCAAATACAAAGATTAGTGAGGTGTCGTTAATTGGTTTAGAATGTAACGTATGAAATTTGAAAAAAAAGAATGTAATGTATGAAATTTGGGTCTCCGGGTATAAGAATTAATGAATGCAGTTCCGGAAGTGGTTGCGTTGGCATTACAGGTACGGCGGGTCCGTTAAAGGTACGAACACAGTCCGATAAGATTTCACATGTGAAGATTCCCGTCAACTATGCGGAAATTTCGAAAGATTTCCGAATTTCCGAAAATTTTCGAAATATCGGAGCGAAGGGAGGAGATTCGCACCAGACTGCAAAAATCGGACTGTGTGTGCACGTCACGTGTAGAATACAGAAGAAGTGCAATGAAAATCTACCTATCCGGTATGGAAGTTTTTATTTCGACGTCTATCGTCCCAGAGATGGAACGCAGTTTTCCAAGTCTTTGTCGTGCCTGACATCTAGAAAAGAAAATTTTAATTGCAAATTTGTCTATATCTGCTAATTTGCGTAACTTATCAACAGAGAAAGACGGAGCCTGCTGCAACCCGGATTCACCCAGGAACGAAGGACACAGCACCAGTTTACGTTTTCAAACAAGAACGAAAACGGTAACTTGTTTTTCCACCATTTGTATTACCTAAAAAGTTTCGATCCCAATATACTTGTCATTGGTACATAATGACTAGATTTTTTTCCACTCGCTATCTTTTGTATTACGGTAACGAAACAAGTTCAATATTTCCGGAAAACGGAAATAACTCATTCTCGACAACGAAAAATAACGTTCAGTATTTGTGGAAACGAAAAGTAACGTTCAACGTCTACGAAAGCCGTATTACTGCACATTTGCCTGCTTTTCCACAAAAGGAGGTCTTGGACTGCGACGAGGTCTGCCAAGACATGGAGGCGAAAGTCTTATTGCTGGATGTATACTGATATAATTGTAAGTAGGCTAGTGAACTGAAAGACAAAACTGCTCCTCAGACTGGATTTGAACCGACGATCTTTGGCTTACAAGGCCACTGCACTACCACCGAGCTATAGAGGCGCGTTTGAAAATAGGTTGCAAACCAAGACAGTAGTCAAATAGAAGCGGGCTGTAGGAACAGTGATCCCGCCGAAGGTTGGTCTAAGTAGTTCACATCCCCATGCCCCGGGATTGGATTATATTGCGTAACCTTGGAATGTGATAGAAGAGACGTTTAATAAATAAGTAAAAAAATAACTTTAACTTTTACTAAACCAGATATTGTTATTATAATTCAAAGATAACCATGCGGGAGTCCCCTCGTGGGTCTCCATCATGTTCTTCAACTCTGTGCCTGTAAATCGTGAGGTAGTTAATCTGTTCCTCGCCGTTATGGCCCTAAAGAAGAATCAGATTGACCCCTAGAAACATTAGTCCAGGCGTTGAGATGAACCATGCTATATGGTTGGTAATTAGTCCTGACGCGGAGCGAATAGGTTTGTATCGGACTGGACAAGAAACAATTTTGTTTTCCTAACTTATAAAATATATGATATATGTCGATCGACTCCTATATACGAGGAGTCGATCAATACTGTCCCTAAGACTTGAAATGCCTAGTACCATGCCTAGATTAGTTCTCATTGTCCCGATAGTTTTGCGTATTCTGACTGGAGAATAAGTAAAAATAGAAAACGATACCAAGTGGATAGGGCCAGGGTTGCCACTGGAAGCACTAAAGTTCTACTTTGTTGAAGGTTGAAGAAACAACTTTTCTTCAAAAGAACACGTTTTGCTCTGTAACGACTCCTTATTGGTTGTTCGAGGACCAGTGCTGACCATCCGTCAATTTAGTGGCTTTTTACACTATAATGGGTGTCAAATTGTACTCGTGTACTTCAAGTGACACTTTTTCTGATCTTTAGAAGCTCGACAAATTGTGCAAGTGTGGCAATGGCCCGTTGGTACGAGCTACGAGCCCGTTTCCCTCAATCGAAAAAGTAGAATTTGCAGAGTGTCTTATCTCGGTAGCCTACTGTGTCTGAAAAGGAGGTGAAAGAGTAATTTTAAAGACCTAATCCAAACTTTCTGTTTACCTTCTCTTACTGATCGCAAGCCTATTTAGATTTGAACTTGATTGTCGGGTTGCTGTTTTGGCTCGAGAAAAAACCCACGCAGAAAGTCGTCTTTTCCAGATGACGAAGTTTTCCACTTTTGATTAGCAAAGAATTAAAAAGACTATTGATCATTTTTGGTATTTCTTCAGAAGTACCACACTGGTCTTGGGCTTTTAATTTATTTGTATTTGTAATGAACAGTTGGGCATTAGATGGAAATTATTATTTTCATCATTGGCTCCCTACGTGCCAAAACGGCTGTCCTGGATAATCGGCTGAGATTTAGCCCAGACCGAATTATTTCAAACCTAGGAAATTTGGTGTTTTTTTTAATTTGCTCATTGTTTGACGGTGTTTTTTGTGGTTTTGAACTTCATAGTGACAATAGGGATGGTTAGCATTGTGTGTGTGGTAGAAAGACCATTTTGTGTGGTCCGCTTTAAGGTTCTGATTGAATTCCGAGGGAGAACAGAAGTAAAACAAAACATAAAAAGAGCTACGAGCTCATATGGCACTTGCTATGAATAGGTGGTACAAGAAAGGAAACGAGAACGTCACAAAATACCCCCTTCAGACCCCTAGGATTGGACCTAGAAATAGGATATCTAGCAATGCTATAGGATATCTAGCGATGTCGCATTTGCGGCATCGCCTCAGATCATCTAAGGCAAATGACGTGTCTACCTTCCATGTTTGATCCCTAGGAGTGCCACACTATTTCCGGTACCCCCCTCAAACCCTCCTAATGCGGCCGAATCTGGTTCAGAGACATAAACAGATTATATAAAGCATCTTCTCAACCGCCTATCAAGTTTCACTCGAGTCTGAGCATTTGTCGGGAAACTCCGGTACCGTGCTAAGACTCGGTTCAGACCCAAAAATATGTCATCTAGGGAATATGGTATCACTACTTTCCAAGTTTCATTCAAACCACTGTAAATTTCGACTCGAAATCTTTTTTCGACTTGTTTGACTCGAAATGGAGCATATCTGCAAATTTCCGCTTTATATCCGGACGCCAAATAACAAACTAGGCCGCATAAACTTGGTACTGCCCACCTTGCATCCAATTCGGCCCATTCCTTTGCTTTTGTGCATGTCACAAAGTCTCTGCCCCCCCCCCCTCCAACCCTCCAACTCCCCCACCATTGCCGCATGTGGTTCGGATTTGTATATTTATATATTTCTTGAATATTTCTCCGGAATTTAGTAAACCAAATTTTGGTCGAGTGGCATTACTGGAGTCAGGTCGATGAGGGGAGGGACCTTATAAAATGAATAGACCCTGAGCCTAAACCTCATTTCGATTTGTGAACTTTCAAGGTAGATTTCTTAGTTGTTATCATTTTTTTTACCAATAAAAAAAGAGAAATTACACATTGTCTTCGTAGACATTTAGGATGGGCGTTAGATCGATGGTTGGGAAATCTGTTAAGTATTTAGTGGGTTTGTTACGTACAGAAAGTAGGTTGTAACTCCGCTGCTGATGTCCGATAGCAGAAGCTGAAGGCGGATCCTCAGCTGCTAGTCTTCCTCTCGGCGAACACGAAACAAGTACCAAATCTTAACGCTCATCTCATGTAACTAGTAATTACGGCCCATTGAGAAGCCATCCTCGCTCTAATTTCAACATGATTTAATTTGTCTTTCGCCAGGTGTTCACAGACTCATAACTTACCCCTGGTTAACCCACCCCACAATTAAAGAAAACAAAGGTCCTAGTTAGATTGAATCGTAGAGATGATACCAAAGGTTGGGAGTAAGAGTGGGCTGAATGACGGAAAGGATCAAAACGTGCCAGTTGTGTCAAGAATTCAGGGTTGCCAAGAGGTCGGCTCTGAAAAGCATCCCGGAAACAAGGTGCTTTTTGAAACCTAGATTTTTTTTTTTTCTCATTCCGCTTGTGCAGTGCGAAAAATGCGAATAATTGGTAATGTTATTTGTATGAACATTTTTGAAAGTATTTCTTAATTGTTAGATCATAGTTTTGTAACGCAAATTAATTGGAAATGCGCTTTGTATAAGGCTTCAAATTTTTTTGTGTACTAAATCAAAGCAAAGTACATGTTTTTGGGGGCGAGGCTTTAGTAAAGTAGATGAAATGGTGCTTTTCTCACCTAACAGTGTTATTTGTATGAGAAGGTGTCACTTTCAGAGAAAAAGTGTCATGGTGTCACCCAGAGGCAATAAGTGTCAAAAACACTTTGTCACACTTGGCAACACTGGTCAAGATGTCTTATACATGCTTCCCTCTACTCTCCTCTCCTACGACCTCTGCGTGTTCTTGTGAATACCTGAAAGAGGAGGTATGCTGTTTCTGCTTAGAACCAGCTCCTCTCGGTATTTCATGGATACCATCAACCTTTTTTGGTCCACGAAAGTGCCAAAAACACTGAAGGAACCACAGCCACATTCACATTCTCCATGTTGCTAATCGCAAGTGGCTAAGCCCTTTTTTTTCATCACATGGACGCGATTCGCCGACGCCGGGATTCTTAATTTCCATCCAGGAGCATAACGGATTGTCACCGAATAATTGACAATCTAATAAATGTGCGTTCGTCCCTACGGAAATTCTGGTTTTCTTCTAAAGTTGGTTCCATGAGAACAGAAAAAATCAGCATAAAACGGATACGTCAGCTACAATGTTTTTGCAGCGATATTTCGGGCCTTCTTGGCAAGGATCCTCGTCAGGCTGTCGAACTCAGGGACAACGTTGGGGAAGAGAAGAGCCTGCAATACTTCCCCAACATTGTCCTTGACGTTCGACAGCTTGACCTTGCCAAGAAGGACCGAAATATCGCTGCCAAAGTATCGTAGTATCGTAATAGGTTTCCCAGTCAGCTTGAGCTCAAGGAGTATTTAAAAAAATCAGCATTTTTCTTACTCGCCTGTCGAAACTGCAGTCAAATAGATCAAGACGTTTCTGGTTCCGTACCTAGTTTCCGTTTTTTACGGTTTTCTTGCCCAAGACGAAAACTAACAGCATAAGCCAGTTCGAAATGCTGTTTTTACCCCAGAACAACCCTCTCTTTTGTTCCATCGGTCGGTTTGTGCCGTTCTCGTATTCCCGGTAAACCGGATTCCAGTCGAATAATAGTCTACATTAAATTCAAACATTAACAGCATATCTGATTCACCATGTTGCGACAAATGGACCTCCAAACAGTATCGTCGGAACACTAGCTCAGTTAGTAAATTTCCGATTTAGCCGTATTTCGGCCGAGCTGTCTAACCAAAATAGGAAGTAATATCATTTCTTGAAAAATGCTTGATTGTTTGGAGCCAGTTTGAACTTAGCCTGCGTGTTCCAGTCCGAGGTTGGAAAAGTCTCAAACTCGCCTGCCAAATCGTGCTTACGTGGAGTTCGAACTACCCTACATTCCCTTTTGGATACCTTTTCGAATTATTAGGCGACGATCAAGGGCTCATGATGTGTTATCTTACTTCCCACTAGTTAGCTTGTTATTTATTTATTTATCACCCGTCATTTCAAAAAGAAAAAAGGACGGAGTACAAAAGAGGAAAACAAAAACAAAACATTACACTTTCATAGGAAAAAAAAATCAACAATTACAAAATGGGTGGGAGTGGATTTTTTAATTGTACTTGTAAATCAGGTTAGGAATAGCAAGCTCAGGGTCTCTTATGTTACATATTCTCATTTTCTTGTCCAAGGGAGAAGCCGAAGTGAGTATTTAGAGAATCTGAAGTAAGTCGAACGTAGTTTATTTTTTTCACTAGTTGAAAATATTTGCTAGAAGGGGGCTAGGTAGGCGAAAGAAACTGGGTTGTCGAATCAGTTCTCCGTACTCCAGTTCATAGCCGCCATGCAGTTTAGTTTCCATTGTTTCCTATGTGATCATCACCATCGTCTAAAACATGGCTTAGTAAACCCCCTTTAAGCTAAGCGTTGAGAACTTAGATTCTTGAAGAGTATGAATTTTTAAAATAAGCTTTTAATAAAGCAAAAAGATTAAAGATATGTGAATTTCTAAAAAAAAGGCGTAGGGAGTTCAAACGTGAGTAAAATAACAAGTGTTGTTTTTCTGAAGTTTTTTTTTAGCTTATTAGTTAATGGGCGAGTCAATTGCCATTTGGCTGGTAAACACTATTCTATCCTATGCGGGTCCACTTCTACGGATCTGTTAGCCGCATTGCAAATCCAACTGCATATTTCGCGTCCGATTACGAAATTCGGACTATGTAGGCTACACCCGTTACTTTAGTCGGACCATTTCAGTCGTGCCCGTCCTTCCTCTAATGTTGTTGAAACTCTCTGCCCCTGATAATCAACCTCGCAATTAAACAAGAAAACAGAGGTCTCTGCCAATTGTACCCGGGTACATTCCTAAACTGCTATCAATCTAAGGACTTGACGAGGGTCTGATAAATCGAACAATATTTTGTCACAAATCCTAGTCATACTTCACGTGGTATTGCGATTTTGAGATGGAAGTTGGTAAGCTTGCTTGGGGGTAAAAGGTGGCTGATTACACTGAAGTAATTAAAATAGTTGCGAAAGATGCCACATTTAGCTATAGGGGAATGTCTACCTACCCTGAGCGTAGGAGGGTCGTTTTCCAACAAAGCATTATGTCCTATCTTTTGTTTTGATGTTTTCGTTTAATTTTTTTGCGAGAATAACGGCTGTATTTTTTGAATCAACATCTTCTGGTTTTCTTTTTGCTGATTTATTTACATTTTATATTATCTAGGCCTATTCATTATCACATGTTTTTTATACTGTAAGTCACTGCTTTGGCATGCGTTACGTAATGACGATCCTGTGCTAGCCATAATCTATTGAGCTGTTATGGTAATACACAATATATTTGTTATTTATTTATTTTCAGTTGTTTACCGTTTAATAAATCATGTTCAGAAGCAAATTTTACCGCCAACATCTTTCGGCGAAACATAACATTTAACACATTGATTCGGAACCATATATAAGAAGTTATGAGTAATGAGTTTTTACAGTGTAGTAAATAAAAACGCAGCTTAGCTCTCGACGAATCATGTATAAAAGATCCGCATTCGACATCTTTTTATAGCCTGCTTATAAACACACGCTAGCGAAGACACATCTATTATATCAATATAATAAACATGTTCAGTTAGTTTCCTTTTTTCCATTCGCATTTTAAAGTTACCTTTTTTAGGGTTGCACGAATTTGAAAATGCCGAAATATTCAGTAGTATCATAACCATTAAGAGCGTGTTCCATCCTACTTACCGTAGATGCGTAGTTACCACGCTAACTACGCTCCCGAGCGTGGTAAGCAAATAGTTACTATCAGTTACTATTTTGAGAGGGTTGGAACGGTCAACGTAGTAACTTTTCACGTGGTTGCAACGAAAATAGTAACTAACAGCTGCTATTGTTGGAAGGGTGGAACACGCTCAAAATGAAAAGGTTTCAGACGTCCACAATTTGCATTCTACTACGTCAAGCCTAGTCCAGATACACCCCACGTTAACGGTAGGTGTCGTTTGAGATTCTATGTGACATCAAATTTTTTCGTTCCATTTTTTTGGCCTGGATCATGCAAGTGTATAGCTTTTATGAAAAGAGAGGATACTACCAAGTAACCAAGCTAAGCCTTTTCAATAGATAAACAGGCACGTCCTGAACTATTAAATCATTTCCAAGTTCACGCCACAAAATAATGTTAATACCATCATTAAACACTATAAGTTAGATTTTTGTGTTGAACTCGTATAGCGTTACCAAGGCTGCACCCAGAGGAGGGGGGGGGGGGGGGGGGGCAAAAAATGTACAAAAAAGTATTTTTGTAGGTTTAATTCCGTGGTCTGTACTTTTACTTTTCCAAGCGGAAAGTGTACCGCAATTTAAAAATCGGTTAAAGAAACATCTCCATGAGGGTAGTTGGTGAGTGGAGGGTTTGGAAGACGAGAGAGGATTAATTGACAAATTAATTTATTCATTTTTAGTTTATTTTAGCGAAGGTTTGATTAGTTATGTAATATGGTAGTAAATGTTAACTGGTTGCGTTTTTCAAGCACGTATTTGCTTTGTTTGTAATCGGTCGTCAAGCCGGAATGAATTTTTTTTTTTAGTAAAGTTTTTGAATCCTGAATCCTGTGTTCTTGTTTTACTGTTAGGTTTCAACAGGGCCGTATCCGGGGGGGGGGGGGGGGGTCCAACACTCCCCACGAAACATAGAAAATTAATCGTTATTTATAGGCTTAATCTCTGATCTACGTATTTTTTTTTAACTTTCTGGTCCGACCCATGAGCACCCCCCCCCCCCCCCCCCCCCCCGAAAAAAATTCTGGATCCAGACTTGGGTCTGGATAAGGTCCGAATCCAAATAAATTCCTGTACAGTAGAGGTATGCTTATGTGAACAGTTACTTTAATGTGAACAGTGCAGTTTTGAGCTAAATGGTAGCATGAAGATGCAAAATACCTATACAGGTGTTTTCAGATGCCCTTAATTACCTACTTTGGCTAACTGGTAGTTAGCTTTAAACACAGCAAGTGCAAGATAATGGCAAAGTCCACTGTAAACAAACGTTCAGATAAGCATACCTCTATTGTATGCAGGAACAGTATCATGCAAGTCTCCACGGAAAGGTGTATGATATTCCTCCAAGTCATGTCTTGTCCTAAATAAACTCCGTGTTCACGCCCGCACGGATCCCGTCGGCTCCACCAAGTCTAGGCTGCGCCGAAGGGGGTAGCCATGCATCAAACCCTAGCACGTCCTATTCAGACAGTTCGTTTGATCATCTTATTGAATCCTTTGGAAAACGGATCGGCAAGGGCGGTTTGTTTGATTTTTAGGGCCGGGATTGGGTCCAAAAGAAAACCGTCGGCGATTCTTAAATCACGAAACTTGACATTTTAACTTGTCAGGCGTACGAGCTCGTTGACGCGGTAGAGGTACAAAAGGTCGGTAGTCAGTCCTAACAAAGGTATTCAGACATTCAATGGGACTATCTGTGGCATGTATCTTCCTACAGGAGAAGTATGTTAACTGAGACAGTTATTTGACTTCGGAAGGTGTGACGTTTGCGAAATGATAAAATTAAAGGCTATCCTGATCAGATGTTCCTAGAGACCCAAAGGAAATTGCTTGGGGAACCAGGCCCTCAGAAGTTTGGTAACAGATAACACAAGATTACGCATACTTATGTTAAAGGACCCCTCTTGCTTGTTCTGCCTTTTACAGTATACTTAGCTCCCATATGGGACTATATGCTTCTAAAATCCCCATCTTTCTACATTGTTTCGTTTCGTAACTGCGAATTTTTAGCGCTTCTCCGGCCTTGCCGAGTTTTCCCGTTGCCCAACGAAAAGTTTGCCGGAATCTTCAACTTCCGCTGACAACTCTTTCACACATAAGGATGTGATAATCTTCTGTTTGTTACTTCTTTTACTTGCTTGGTTTTCCCACTTTTTAACCAAGGCATATTCAATTTTCAAATGTTTTGCGCCCAGCCGCCGCGTCGGAGAGCAGGAAGGCTGGATATAGTCGACAAGCGCTAACAAGAGAATCGCTAGTTTTAGTGTGGAAAGTAATGGTATTTTCAAAAACGTTTTTTCTGATTCATTTCAGAGGGAAAAGATCATTTCTAGTAAGAGTTGTGCTTTAAACGTTATGAGAACATATCAGTTATGAAGAACTTAAAAGGGCAGACATTTTGCATCCAGACATAAAACTTAAAAGGGTTATAACAGATATATTCTCACAACATTTTAACACAAGGATGCGCATTTATGTGTTATCTGTTATCAAACTTCTGACAGTGCGATGCCAGCACCGCTGATTTCGGTCGGTGCCGGGAAAGGGTGCAGAGCAGGTGCGTAACCCCTCGGTACTTATTGTGAGAAAAAGTCAATTCTTACAATGTTTTCATAACAGATAACACAAGGATGCGCAGTTTCAACAGACAACACTTGGGATGTAATCTGTTATGATTTGAAAAGGTTATGCATTAAACGTTACGCATAGCAAGCACTGCCAGGAAGAGCTGAAAAACCGCATAAAAAGCATCTGCTAAATATTTCGATATCATGACGATAACCAAAAAAGTGCGGTGCCGCCCATGAATTAGGTAATTTCGCTTCTAAACATGCTGAACTTAACGTTCTAACACGTGGCAACCGGCGCTGGCTGGGAATCGCGGCACTTGTTGTACAGTAGATTAGATTTTTAGATTATATATGGGGTTTACTGGAAAAAATGCTAGGAACTACAAAACCCTCCAGAAGTTTACACTTGTTAAGAGGTTTAACAAACCCCCTTTGACAGATTAAGCTACATAACACTATAATAGAGAGATAAATAAGAAAAAAGAGAGGAAGAGGAAAGAAACAAATAAGCAAAATTATGCACTTACTCGGTTCCTGGTCAAACACCCAACAACAAAAAAACTACACTCCAAAATCCCGTCTCCAAAAACAAACAAAACCAAGCAAATTAAGTATAGATGGATAAATAAACATAACGGAATCTGGGCCAACCTGAGAACGACTCAAATCAAGATAACGAAAATTTAAAACTCATATTGGTGGGGACAAAGGGTTTTAAGATCTCGACGGAATTCACACAGATCCTCTGACCTTCTTAATGATTCTGGCAATTTATTCCATACAATCGGTCCAGCATGACGTAGTGAAAATAGTGACCTTGTGCCAACAACCTGTGGCATTCGTATGTCACTAGCGTTACGCGTTGGAAATTGGAATACACGTGAAAATGATACCTCCTGAAGTTATATAATCGTCACAAGTAACATGTACTCAAAGGAAACATGCTACGAGGATCTACTGTGGCAGAAGACACGGACACCTTTATTTAGGACCCTACCTATTTTACTGATTCAGTCTACGGTCTAAGCGTTCAATGCGTTTTCATCGGTGAGGTTTCGAACTTATCGTCATCTTTATCCGCTCTAACGGCTCTACACCAATTACAAAAATAAATATTGTCGCTGTCAAGCGACATTTTTCGAAATATTCAGGAGAAGAAAAAACGTTTCAAAATCTATTTTTCAACCGATCTTGTTTTTTATGTTGAATAACATCTTACTTTACAGCCGATAGAAGAAATGAACATTCGCAAAAAGACAGAAGAAAGGAACTTTCATAAAAAGGCTGACAGCATTCTTATTCACCATAACCTTTTTCTTTTTTTCACAAAGAGTGCCCTGAATCATTTTTTTTTTTGCTTTGTCTTTGTAAATTTAGTAGGCTAATTTGTTTTTAGGCTTTGTCAGCTGTTTATATTTATGTAAGTGTGTGTGAGTTGTGACTGATAAATTGTTGTTTGTTTAAATTTCTATACATCACTCTTCAGTTGTGAAGGATTCAAATAAATAAAAAAAATATGATTTTTTTCACAAAGGAATTAATTATTTTTTTGTCGTTTAGCTCGTTTTGACCGTTCTCGTGGCAATTATATCTTTTGAGCAACTCATGTATCTCGGGAACGGCTTGTTGTACGGCTCTGAAAAATCTGTTTTAACACGTTTTCTCTTCTTCTGAACATTTGGAAAACTGTCGCCTGACCCCTTAATGCGTGACAGCGACGATATGTACGGCCATCTCGACATTTGCCAAACTCACCCTCTCGGTGAATAACCAACGATTTGTCAAGTTCATTGTCCAGCTTGAGCGGCTTGATCCTGAAGAGGACCCTTGCCAAGAAGGGTCGAAATGTAGCTCTAATAAAAATGTAGCTGACTTATCCGTTTTGCACCGTCAAATATGATTCACAGTCAGCTTGGGCTGAAGAACTATCAAGCAATGATTACATGACTAGTTCATTCCACAGATCCGAGATTCCACAGATTCGCACGCCCTAAATGCATGTTGAACTCTTCTATTTACTTAAAGGCCGCTTTTGCAACGTAAATATGTACTTTTTATCATATTTTATTCTAACTTAGAGCTCTTCCACGCGTCCGCGCCCACCAGTCGAACGCCCCATACAGATGTAAACAGAAGCTGTTAGAGGTGTTGAGAATTTGCAAAATTCATGCACCACTTCGTTTTGCTTATCTGATGGTCATTTTATTCAAGTAGCCTCAATTATGGAAAGTAGACCACGCCGGATAGACCTTTTGAAAAGAGCGCGTGCCGCCAATTGAAATGACATGGAAATGATTGCTAGGTACTGATTTCATTAGCTAACTAATGAGCGGGGGCACCCGCTATTTCCATTTAAAGAATTAATGACATGCTGTGCGGCAGCACTTTTACCTGTCAACCAACTGAATCTCTTATCGGTCAGTTTAAATGTTTCTTTTGGTTTTGAGGGACGTTTCGGACAACAAAATACGATAGGGCTAGAGAATAAGATCTTATGTTGATTTTAAGTGGTATGATATAGCATATTGGATTCTTTTGTTTATTTATTCCATTTAACTTAGTTGGCTATCAAAACTTCAAATCAACTCCGTTTTAATCACATTTGGAATATTTTAACTTGGAGAATTCTTATTTTTCAGCTAGAAATTATAAAATAAAATCCGACGCAAACCTCCACAAAAAAGAAGAACGAAAGATTTGTTTTTATCTCGCCTGTATAGTCTGTATAAACCAACGCTGCAATATATGTTATAAGTAGAGACAAGGTTGCTCTATCAGGAAAGGCTAATAGTTTTTTCCTCGGATGAAGAATCCGGCCACAATTCGGTACAAACAGGATATCTACGATTGAAACTATAGATACCCCATGAACCTCATTGGTGGGTCGATTGAGAGGTAAAAAGAACATGCTGAATTTTGATCTGTTGTTAGTTTTCGAACCACACGGATAATTCAACCGGAATCCGGTAAAAGCTGGAAATGTTAGTCGATCCAGAAAACTGGTAAATAAAGAAAGGTAAAGGAGTTATCGAGACAGGATATTCTATAAGCACTTGGCTAGAGTCTATAGTTACATCCTGTCCTGCCAGCCCGTGAACCTGTTCTTTGTGACACAGTTCCAGATCCAGTTTAGTTTAGATTTTGTGTGTTTTTATGGCACTTATGATCAAGTGCCATATCGCGATCGTAATATCTGTCGGTCTGTCCGCATTTTGCTAGTTTGGGCACTTCCACATGACCTAGGGCGATAAAACAATTGGCACGCATATCAGGGATGTGCCGACGACAATACATAGGCCCGAAAAAAGCATGCCGATTCGATTTCTTCCGTATTTTGCCCGACAAAAAGTTTGCAGGATTTTATTTCTTGCGTATAAAAAGAACCCGAGGTGCCGACGAGTCGGCGACGCCCGACAAAAGCATAGAAGTTCGATTTTTTCTGTATTCCTTGAGTTGGAAGCTCATATAGCACTTTCAAGGCTGGGTCAAAGGATTAAAGCAGGAATTCGTTAGTTCGTGGGTTTGTTGTGATCATTTGTAATCAAAACTCTTGAGATAAGAATGGTCATAACCGGATTAACTTGGAAATAATCACTTCCCCGATCCGACCATCAACGGGGGAGTGGCAAGATGGGGAATCCGGAAATTAGTAAAATTCGCAACTTCGGAACGGATAATCGGGCGTGCATTAAACTTGACAGGTATCAAGAACAAGTCTCTCGGATGTTCATTGTCAAATTCGGATCGGATCCGATAACTGGGGGGGGGGGGGCTGGAGGGGGACACCCGAAATCTCTTGAAACGCTTTTTCTAGTTTTTGTCAGACCCCTTTTTTGTCTGCGCCTGGATGAGTCATTCTTTCGTCACACTAGTGCTCTGCTCGTCGATGAGTCATTGTTTGCCTAAATTCGTTCGGAGAGAGCTAGAGCAGAGGGGTTGGTATAATATGTTGTTGAACCTTAGTAGGGGTTGATATAGATTAGGGACTTCCACACAAGCTAGGACGATGAAACTTCTCAGGCATATCAGGGATCCGACGAGATCAACTTACAAATAATGACTTCCCCAATCCGACTTTCCCCGGACCCGGGAGTCCGGAAACTAGGGACAACGGTAGTAAAAGGAAGCAAACAGAGCGCTGCTCAAATGCGGTATCGATCCGCGGACCCCTGTGGCGTAGGTCCAGCGCTCTTCCACGGCGCCACGACTATTTAGAACCGAATGCGGGAAGAGATACGGTTTAAAGATTAAAGTAAGACTAAGTGGTCAGAACGAATGCTAAATGGTAACCAGAGCAAAATAACTAGAGCTATTTTGCTCTGATGCTAACTAAACTTAAACTAAACAAATCTCGTGAAACACTTCCACATAAGCTAGGACAATGAAACTTGGCAGGCATATCAGGGAACCGACCAGATTAACTTGGAAATGATCATTTTCCAGATCCGATCATAGTGGGGGGAGTGGAGGGATTGGAAATCCAGAAACTATTAGCATGCATAACTTTGGAGAGGGTAATCGGACATGCGTGAAACTTGACATGTGTCAAGAACAAGTTTTTCGGATATTTAGTTTCAAATCCGGACCAGATTCGATACCTGGTGGGGGGGGGGGGGGGCTGGAGGGGGGCACCGGAAATTTTCCTGAAACGCTTCCACATAAGCTAGGACAATAAAGCTTGGAAGGCAAATGAGGGAACCGACCAGGTTAACTTGGAAATATTCACTTCCCCGATCCAGCCATCGCGGGGGGAGTGGAGGGATGGGGAATCCGGAAACTAGAACATACATAACTTTGGAACGGGTAATCGGACATGAATGAAACTTGACACTTGTGAAGAACAAGTGTCTCAGATTTTCGATTTCAAATCTGGCCCGAACATAACTGGGGGTGGCGGTAGAGGGGGGACCGGAAATCTTTTGAAACGCTTAGGGTCGAGGGATCGCGATGGAACTTGAAGGGAAGAACCATCATAAACCCTAGATACTTTATTGACAAAATAGGACCGGATCATGTCGCAGTGGAGGGTGTCGGAGGGGGTTTCTTGGATTTCCGCGGTGATCACGAGTTAGGATACTTCCAGATGTACTATGACCATGAAATTTGGCTGACATATTAGGTACTCTCCTAGGTCGACTTGAAAATAGTTCCTTCCCCGATACGGTGATGTTGGGGGAGTGGAGGGATGGGGAATCCAGCATCTTGTGACATGCATAACTTTAGAACGGGTGATCGGACGTGAATGAAACTTGACAAGTGTCAAGAACAAGTGTCTCAATTTCAAGTTCGGAACGAATCCAATAACTGGGGGGGGGGGGGGTGCAAGAAATCTCGTGAAACGCTCAGAGTCGAGATATCGGGATGAGACTTGGAGGAAAGAATAAGCGTAAGCCGTAGAGACAATGCGAGACAATATTGACAAAACAGTACCGGATCTTGTCACAGTTGGGGGAGTTTGAGAGGGTTTTCCACAATTCTGGTCATCACGAGCTAGGGTACTTCCAAATGTGCTATGACCATGAAACTTGGCAGGCATGTTAGGGACTCTGTCAGATTGGCTTAAAAATAGTCCCTACCCCGATCCGATCATCGTTGTGGGAGAAACAGTTATCAGTGAGTGGAGTAACCATTTCAGATTTAGTAGATCAAGCCGATTTTCTGATGAAATGAATTTCGGGATGATGAACGGGGGAAATGAACATCTGACAGACATGCTAACTGCTCTTACAAGTGCCATATGAGCTTTCAGCTCTTGTTGTTAACAGGGTTTTTAAAGGAATAGTACAGCCTATGTTTGTTACTCCGCTGTAGTAAATAAGCGGGTTAGAAGTAAATTTAAATTATTTTAAAAATAAATCAGCAAAGATCTGGAGAAAAATTTGAAACCGGGTATGGACCCAAAACTTCTTGATCAGGTTAGATTAGAGCGTAATCTTCGCATTCTTCGCTTCCAGCTTCGTCATCAGACCAAAGATGACGCGGCTAGCGGGGTTGGGCAAGCCGACCAGCCGTTCCAGTTGTTGTTCAAGATCCAGCCAAGAAGATCAACAAGGAACAAGAAGTGGGAATAGTTGCAAAAAAGCTTAAAAAAAAGGGGGCAAAAGATAAACCATTTGAACAGTAGGAGACAATTGGGCTTACAATCAGCTAGGTTCGTTCCGATCCCCATTGTCCCAACACCGATAGCCGCGTCGTAATATACAAATCGACCGGTTTTCGGAGAAAATCTGTAATTTGCTCATAACTGCCTGATGAAGTTGTCGGATTTGCGGATACGGGTGGAGAATACATGCTAAATCTTTTCTTCCGATTTTCTTATCATCGGATCGCTAACGTGATCGAAGTCGAGAGAACTGCTACGGGCTACACGGGATCGGGGACTGCTCCGCTGTACAAGAAATCACGTATGCGACAATTTCATTTTCCCGGATAACCTGGTATTGAACGTTACTTGAGCTTGCGATCCCACCCAAGCCTTGGTCTTTCTGTGGAAGATATGAATAATTTCAGTTGTGTATGCTTTATTTGATTTGTCAGATTAGCTTACCTCACTTGACTTGTGTTCGTTGAACATTTTAATCAGCGCTCGACGATTAATTTTGATTTCTTATCTGCATTCCTAAACGTTCCATGTCGTACGAGGCACATGCCAAGACTTTTGACTGGGCAATTTGTTACACAGCTACAAGCTGGGTGCTACAAGAGCGCCCTGCGTGGAAAAAATCTCCCGATTTTATCTAAAAAATTTCTATCATCGATCAAATGAATAGTGTCTGTAATAGCTGCGACACTGACTTGGGTAATAAAACCAGCCAGCCTGAATCGACAATAGTACCACATAGCGAGAGGGTTTGAACATAATCGTAATTGTTGATCAGCTTTCTTTGTGTACAAAGATGCACGTCATAGTAGGTTTGGGATTTCGTAGTGACTAGATAAGTCCCCCTTGTAAGTGGATCTGAAGGCACCCAGATGAAGAGATAAGATAGCGTACGCCCCGAGGCAGGCCAACATGGAAATTTGCCGGGAAAGGTCCCCTGTTCTAACACACTTCCTTTTCTTGCTTTAGTACTTTCAGTACTTGTACTGTAGTACTTGCTTTAATACTTGCTCCTTGCAAGTTTTCCCCGCACCAAGCAGTGTTTCTACTAAGACTTTTTGAGACAAGTGATTACATTAAAAATCTGCTTACAGCAAATTACCCAAGGCTTCGTCTGTTTTCAGCCTCTCTCCGACCCATTACTTCGGGTGATAAATGCGGCCAGATTTCTGACTAATAAGCTTCTCGAAAACAACGATCGGGAGTCTGGTTCGTCGCATAAAGAGCCAAAGACGGCAAGCGTTAAAATCAATGTGACGTAACAGAGGGAAACAGAATATATCTATGAAATGCAGATCCTCGGGAATAAGAATGGATCAGAAAATTACAGAAGGAGAGGGAGTTAGTACCACATATACGGCGGTTCCTTCTTCCACAGTGTTCAGTTCATCGTTAAAGCACAACTCGTACTAGAAATGAACGTTTTCGAAAATACCATTACTTTCCACCTGAAACTAGCGATTCTATTGTTAGCGCTTGTCGATTATATTCAGCCTTCCTGCTCTCCGACGCAGTGGCTGGGCGCAAAGGATTTGAAAACTGAACGTGCCTTGGTTAAAAAGTGGGAAAACTAAGCAAATAAAAGAAGTGATAAACAGAATATTATCACATCTTTATGTGTGAAGAGTTGTCAGCGGACAATGAAGATTCCGGCAAACTTTCCGTTGGGTGACGGGAAAACTCGGGGAGTCCGAAAAAGCGCTAAAAATTCGTAGTTACGAAACTAAACAATGGAGAAAGGCGGGGATTTTAGAAGCTTATAATTCCATATGGGAGCTAAGTATATTATAAAAGGCAGAATAAGCAAGAGGGGTCCTTTAAATTCAAAGGTGATGCGTGTCGTGGTTCTCATTTTCTGCCCCATGAGTGGCCGACTGTTTGTTGGAGGATGTTGGGTTGGATAGGAGCTTCTATTTATGTATCTTTGAAAATTCTAAACTAACCACTAATTGTAAAATCCATGTGAACTACGTTTGCCCCCCCCCCCCCCCGCTTGGAAGACTGGCTGCGACTTTCTTATAGTCGGTGTACATAAATGTATTTATCTTCAACTTCGTGCCATGCAAACCGCCGTTTAAGTCGAGACCTCGGTGAAGACAAGTTTTCAGGAATGAAACATTTTTTATTCCAAGTGGCAGCACATACTAACAAAAAATAATGAAAGAACAATCAATATCATGTTGTTACTGGGCCCGAGCGCTGAAATAATGCTTCTTTTATTCTGTGAAGTTAGACCCTGGTGGCGAAAAAGTCTGAATTGTATTATGCATAAGTTATGTTGTCTGGAGGTGTGAGGTACCATCCCACCATATATGAATAAGCAGAACATGCTCAGCCACTTGCTGGGCTTACCAGGAAAGGATCGGAACCCATTTTACTATCCCCGCTTAGGGTCGAGGCGTCGGGATTTACTACCATCGTTAGCATATAATTGTTGATTTTCCTGAGACATCCAACTTTGATTTAGGGAATCAAATACAGGGTTCTCATGAATACTTAAGTACAAAATGAACAATAAATTTGGCCGAAATCCTAATATGTCATAGGAACCATACAAGAAACACCCTAGTCTCTGACTGGTTCAGGATTGGCGCTGGTATCATGTGTGGTTGGTGTAAATCACAAATGTATTGACATCTCATCAGGGTGGTAGCATTAGGAGGTCAATTGATATGGACTTTTTGAGAGGATCTTCTAATTTATTATGCATGCAAACTTCACCAATCACTTTTTGCGTTTCGTTTCTTATGAGTCAGCAGTTGAGATGAGTAAGCTGGCTAATCCGGGTCTTCGATTTTTGGTAATTGCTCCTTTGGCAGCATTTGTCCAAGAATTAAAATCTTCAGAAAAAACTAACGGAATTCATGCAGTCTGTGAAGTACACTTCACCCTTGGTAAGAATCAAGGCCGTATCCAGGGTGGGGGGTTAGGGGATTGCCCCCCCCCCCCCCCCCCGAATTCGGCGTGCAGTACTGGTAGGACTACTAAAGTACATTTCGTTGCTATCACGCATAAAGGGGTCAAGCGACATTTTTAATGTTCAGGAGAAGAGAAAACGTGTTAAAAATTTGTTTTTCAACCGGTCTTGATAATTTTTATGTCATGTGACATCTTTTTTTGAGGTGGATAAAAGAAAAGAACTTTTCATTGTTTTTTACTGATATTGATGCTTTATGTGCCGCTTAGCTCTTTTTGACCGTCGTCGCTTAGACCTTTTTGACCGTTCTTTTGGTGGTTAGATCTTTTGAGTAACTCCTGTATCTCGGGAACGGCTTGTCATAGGGCTCTGTAAAGTAGGTGCAGGACCTAAGATCCAACTTCCACAAAAAATGTCGCTTGACCCCTTAATGCGTAATAGCGACGATTTGTTGCCGGTACTTATTAACTGATACATACTTAAAAATAAGGAAGTACTTGATACTTAATACTTAAAGAATACGTCGTACTTATGATAGATATTCATTGTACTTCATTAGTATTTCCATCCGTTCTCATTCTCGAGATTCTTCACTTCATAAGTGTATCCCATCTCCTCTATTACCAATACACTGGTTATCACGCTTCCCACGTTTTTGCTCTTTACGTAACGTATCATGTGCCCGATCATTGTTTCCGAGTAGTTTATTCGTCCGGAGACCGGCTATGCAAATTTCTCATGGAAAGAAGCTAAAAAGAGCCGAAGCCGTGTGTAATTTTCTGTAAGCACAACTTAGCTGTTAAGTGGTCAACTATCTCAGAACTTCTGAGCGAGTTTTCCACTAAGTAAAAATTTTAAGTATTTGTCCTAAAACTTTACCCCGCCATATTTTATCTTCCAAGCAAGTCAGTATCGTTCCGATGGTAAGCAGTCAACAGTGTAATCATCTCACATATTCAATCGACATTCAAGGTAGTAGTCTCAGGATCAATCGTTATGGTAGTGGCCATTTGCTCCCAAGTTCATTAGACAAATCAGGCAGACTTTCATCAGTAAAATAATTAATCTTTGAGTCATTAGTACTGTTAACAATACGCTACGGAGGCTATTACGAAATTCCAACGTAATGACCAGGAATCCCGGGTATAATGATACGTATAGTATCATTTTTCTGCTAGTTTAATTGGCAGACTTTGTGCTTGTACTCGTGATATTTATGTTAAGTCTGCTAGAGTGCATGAAACCGTCGACGGAATAATCCAAGGAGTCCTGGCGTTTCCAAAGGGCCACGCACCGCACAGTCTGAAGTTTCGTAACAGATAACACAAACGTTACGCATTAAAACGATATACATACAAGAAGAGCCGAAAAAACATCAGCTGATTTTTTGTTTGTCATCCTTCAAGTTCATTTTCAAGCTTGAGCCTGAAGAGGACCCTTGCCAAGAAGGGCCGAAATATAGCTCTAAAAAAATGTAGCTGACGTATCCGTTTTGTATTGTTAAATATTACTTGTGTAATCTGTTATAAAACTTGACAGTGTGGCATTTCAGCGTAAATGGGGTGAGAAATAAGCTCCAGGGGCATCTGAAACTTGCATGATTTTAAATTCAACCCCGGGATGAGAGTCCCTACGACAGAGCCAAGAAATCTTTCCATATTCATTAAGCGCTTTTTTAAACTTTTTGTCCAATTATTGCCCATATTATCCGGTGCTACTCGGGTGGCTTCTCCATCCTTCGACTGGTAACACTTATACGGGTATAAATACAATATCGATGGTCCAATGTTGAAGCTTAATGAGCTAGATTGACGATTATCGCTAAACAGAGCGACCACAGGTGGCAAAGGATTGCTTCTGAGCATACTTTGTCCGTGTGCATAAATATTGAAATTCAGTACATAAGGTTGTTTGTATACGTGTGTCAACCGCGTGGGCTATTGGACGAAACAAAAAAATTTCGGTCGATCAATCAAATTTGTTTCCAAATAGCTCAAAGCTAGAAACATTTACAAATTACACAAAAACGAAACAAATTAACGAACACATTTAAAAGATATGACCAGAAATAAATGATGGGATGAAACTATGTAAAAACTGGGCAGAAGAATTAGCAGGATATGGAGAAAACTGGCTGCCAGTGTTTCTCTCAGACCGACGCACGGACGACGGGATGGGAAGGGGTAAATGTTATGATCACCCAGAATGATTCTCACTGCTCTCTTGTGGACATTGTCCAGGCGATCAGAGAGCCCCACAGAAAGAGAAGAATGCCAAACCAGTGAAGCATATTCGAAATGACGACGGATATAAGTTTTAAAATAACAAAGGAGGCACTTAGTATCCAAACCGAAAGATGTGTTTGTGAATGTTTGTGAACATGTGAAGTTTTACGGATAATATTAAATATTTCAGCAACCAATGCAAGCTTCACAAGAAAACTATTTGTTCTGCTGCATTTGTTCTGTCTTTCTGCTGTTTTTGTATTTTCTCATAATTACTGAATGCAACACAATAGCCTTAATTGGGTCTTTAACCCGTTATGACATGTAACTCGACGGATTCCAGGACCACAGCAGCAATCCAAGCAAGAATTCATCAATTTTGTAAAGGTACTTCTAATAGCTCTATATGTACGACATGTGGAAAAGGTACTAGCGCAAGTGCGCAATTGTTAATGAATAAGATTACTGAAGTGCATGTGGCAATTCAAGAGCATGCTTTATGCAAGCACCAGTCTGTTGTAACGAGCTTTGACGCACGTTACGTAAACGAGCAATAATGAATTAATGTACTCCATCAATTTTTATTCCATTGTGCGATGGGCGACAAATAAACAATATCTTACACTACATTGGCTTGAAAATTGTAATGTTAATTGTTGATTCATTTATGGACAATTTTGAAAGGCGCGAGGTATTTTCAGCAGTCAAAAGAAAATTGTCCAATGGACAAGAGAACAAAATGGCGTTTGCAAATTTGACGAAGACTTGGGAGTTGCATTGTATTAAAGCACAACTCTTACTAAGAAATGATATTTACCCCATGAAACGGATCAGAAAAATGTTTTCGGAAAATACCGTTACTTTCCATCTGAAATTAGCGATTTTCTTGTTAGAGCTTGTCGACTCTATCCAGCCCTCCGACGCGACGGCTGGGCGCAAAACGTTTAAAAACTGAACGCGCCGTGGCTAAAAAGTTGGAAAACTAAGCAAATAAAAGAAGTCAAAAACAGAAGATTCTCATATCCTTATATGTCAAAGAGTCGTCAGCGGACATTGAAGGTTCTGGCAAACTTCGCGTTGTGTGACGGACAAAACTCGGCACATCCAAAAAAGCGCTAATAATTCGTAACAATGGAGAAAGGTGGGGATTTTAGAAGGTTCTGATTGTAAAAGGGAGCAAAGTATATTTTAAAGGCAGAATAAGCAAGAGGGGTCCTTTAAGGGAATGGGGCACTTCCCGAGGTTAGCGATAGAACTAGATTTTGGGGTGATAAAATAGGATGAAATAAGGAAATGGAAATTGTGATGTATGTCATTAGGTTGCAGAACGATTCTAGAGGAGACTTTCGTGTTTGTTTTTGTGTTTAATTGTTGTCATGTTCTGCGGGCGGCTTAGCAATAAATCTATCTATCTACCTTAACTAACATGGGAACATCCTTCCGGCTAAACGTCAAACTATCAATCATTCATCCTCATAATCCCAGATGCTTCCTTGAAAGTAGGAGACCTGACACCAAAAGTTTACAAGAATCTGGGATTTTACAAACAAGGCCCAAATGCGGGTTACTCTATCAAACTGAAGTAGGTTTGATCGATCTATGAAGTATCACTGTGGGACCACTCGCTTCAGACCCATCGTAATTCATCGCGTGTGTACTGTTGAACCACAGGACTCGGGACGAAGATGTCATATCAACCGCGAAGATGCTTGTATCAACGTTTCAAACTTTCTGTAAATATGTTGCATTGTTCAGTTCAGTTCAGTTCATTTTTCTTAAACATAACTACTAGACATACCATTCCTGTATACAGGCTATTTCTTCTAACTAGAGCCTGACGAAGACCCTTCCCAAGAAGGGCCGCAATGTCGCTGGAGCAAGTTTTACTGACTTATTCAATTAGCGTCATTCTTCGATTCTTCACTGTGGTCTATAGCAGTGGTTCCAATTTCCTTATTTTCCTTATTCCCATTTCCTTATCGCGTACCCTTATCATGGTTCAGAAACGTTGCGTAACGCTATATGACGAATCATTATTTTGCTATTTTTTTTTACCACGATCAGAACGTGAAAAGACGATATTTAGGCTGTTGTAATCAATGACAAGGCATTAGTGTGTATCTGAAATTGTGAGCGATGCCCTGTCAGAAGTTTCATAACAGATTGCGCATAACACTTTCAAGAATAAAACCTTTTCACTTAGAAATAAAGTGTTATGACCAATTTAGTTTACACTATTTCGTGCCTAGATCTCCAACAGAACCTTCAATTGGTAAAAATACTAACGGGAACGAAAGAAACATAACATATAACATCTCAAAGTGTTATCTGTTGAAACCGCGCATCCTGCTGTTGTCATTATGGAACTTCTGACAGTGTAGTATTTTTACCTATCGAAGGTGTTGTTGGAGATCTGGGCACGAAATAGTATAAACTTAATTGGTCATAACACTTTTTTCCTAAGTGAAAAGGTGTTATTCTTGAAAGTGTTATGCGCAACCTGTTATGAAACTTCTGACAGTGTGGGGTATCAGATCTTGAGGACATTATCGAAACTAAGTCAGAAGACTCAAAAATGATTGAGGAGAGATATTAATGGTATAGACTAACTTCATTTTGGGACCTTGATGTACCCCGTGCGAGGGTCTCTCGTACCCCTTTGGGTACGCGTACCAACGGTTGGGTACCACTGGTCTATACAAATTCTTTCGTTCACGCAAGTTACTTCGATAGGTTAACCTCGTTTGGTGATGCCAGGAACCAAAAGATTTTCTGTCCACATTGTGAAGAATTCAGTTTAGCTGAAAAGCCATCTTATTTTTGTGTCATTAGTTGAATTCAGTGAATTATTAGACTGCGTCAGGGATTTTTTCCCCACTAGATCCTCCAGCATGGCCCTCTGTAAATCTACGGCCGACCTCACAATGAAAAGTTCTGTGATGCAGGAACATTGAATCTCAGTAAAAACGTGGCCCTTCAGTGGCCAAAGGTTAGCTTGGTACATGGAGCTGACTGCGTGAACAGTTATTTGTCATAAATCGTTTCGTCAAGCATACAACACGGGTACAAGCGCATAGAGGTACCACAAATTCAACAGCGAAATTCCACTATGTGAAAATCGATTATTCTTGAACATTGGAGCAACGAAGAAACGTATTTTCATCTGGTCTTCAAACCTATTCAAGTGAATATGTGATGTGTAACTAAATTGTCTTATCTAAGCTCTTTTCGGTTAAACTTTAACGTCTGACTTTCAGAATCAGACAAGTTCCATGACGGTTTTTTCGAAGCCTACTAGCCATTTCGGTATTTCACATCCTATGGCAAAAACATTCTTCATGTAAATACGAAAATTCCATTTCGACGGGACGAAGCTTCCGTGGTGCTTTAAAGGACCCATCATACCCTTATTAAAAATTAACCCTACGTGAATAACCGGTAACATTCATCCTCGCTCCCAAGATTCTAAACTTCCTATTTAATGTTTGTCCACCCTTGGGGAAAATTGCCTAATTCTTGTATTTTTCCGTGTTTGGCGCTTCTCGAGCCAAGCTCTCGCGTATCGTTCCCGAGGAGCCGATTAGTCGGAGATACCGGTTATGCAAGCGTTTGCTTGTCTCTCTTCCTTCTATGAAGGGGGTTGTGCGGGGCTCAAAACCGAGACCGGTTCGTAATCCTTGAGAAATCCAATAGTATCAAAGGGTGTTCGAATGTTCATATTGGGGTACCAACTGTAGCTGCTGCGAATTGTGCCTTAAAATTCCTACCCGTTGATCCGTTTGCAAAGTTGCGCTTGATCCGGTGATCTGCTGGATTCGTTTGTAAAGTTACGCTTTAAACTTTGTTACCTGTTGATCCGTTTGCAAAGTTGTTACTAAATACATTGACATATTATTATCCTCACTTTACTATTCTTCCGCTATCTATTCAGGAAGCCGATTTTATTTAAAGGTGACGTTTATTTTGTTTTGTTTAGCTTGGGCATATACTACGCCATCAAAAGCTTTAGTGATTATTTTTTTTTGTCATCCCTTTCTTTGATGCACTATTTTCGCTTAAAGGACCCCTCTTGCTTATTCTGCCTTTTATAATATACCTAGCTCCCTTATAAAAATTACAAGCTTCTAAAATACCTACCTTTCTCCATTGTTTTGTTTCGTGCCTACGGATTTTTAGCTATTTTTTCGGCCGTGCCGAGTTTTGCCTGTTACACAAAGCAAGGTTGCAGAAATCTTTAAGGTCCACTGACAACTCTTTCACACATAAGGGTGTGAGAATCTTCTGTTTTTACTATTTTTATTTGCTTAGTTTCCCGTCTTTTTAATCACGGCGCGTTCAGTTTTCAAATGTTTTGCACCCAGCCGCCGCGTCGGAGAGCAGGAAGGCTGATAGAGTCGACAGGCGCTAACAAGAAAATCGCTAAATTCAGGTGGAAAGCAACGGTATTTTCGGAAAACGTTTTTTCTCGTCCGTTTCATAGTGAAAAGATCATTTCTAGTAAGAGTTGTGCTTTAGGTACGAAATAAGCATTCGTTCCTTCATTTGTCTATACCATCATTATCCTCCATTTTTTTTACGGCTTTTTGTCGTCTCCTTTAGAAATTAGCTATTTTACTTTTTATTTTTTCTGAGCCAAGTTTACTCCCTGGACAGACAAACAAGTGCAAACTCTCAACCGTTATTTACATAACGAACAGAACGAACATGGGTTATAATAGCCCCCCTACCTGGCTTCAACAAAGTGCCAAAAACCAAAATATTTTGAATACTATTTACATATGATACCATAAATATATTTCGGTTAGTTTACATAGCTAGACGGCACGACATCGTGCTGGCGCGGAATTCTGCACTCCGGCGCGACAAATTAGCTATAAATCCGCGCCGCTGACAAGCGTCATTTTAAATAATCAATCCAGAATCGGCGGGAGATTTGAATTTGGGGGTGTAAGGAAGGTATAATCCCCCTTAGGTTTTGACACTCGCCTTGCATAAAAAAGCTATTAGCAGGGGCAACCAGTGGAGAAGTTTTGCCCTTATTTGGTTTATACTTTCAAATGACAAAATAGTAAGAATTTCATTGGAGCCCTCGGTCTTCGAAGAATGTGACACCTGTCTGATCGCGCGGAGCAATTGGAACATCTTGTGCGTGGGACGCCTTGTGTTATTCACTGTTACTTATTTATGTATGTAGGTGGTGTTAGTAAAGGTATTTATAGTTTAACTAAAAAGCCAACTTATTTTTATATCCTGAAGTCGAATACACTAAATTATTTTGACGCTTCTAAGCGATTTTTATATTTTTTATCTTGGGCTTTTATTTTTTATCTTTATATTTTTTATGTTGGGCTCTAGAAGTGACGTTCAGAACACAGCAAGTACTGACACAAATCTGAGGATAATATACCTCCAGTGATACGTATCTTTCTATCTTGTGTGACGTCACAGGAGATTCTGCGGCCTAGGCATTTAGCCAGGGCTTGCGCTGAGCTTGACTTAGCTAAACTGAGCTATGCTAACCAAAAATAAGCTAAAGCTTCAAGAATATGCGGTGTCGTAAACCGCATATTCTTGCATATTCTTGTCGTGAGGTAAATGGTAACATCATGTGATTTTATCCTTGGATGGTACGTATCTTTTTATCCCTCGAAATCCAGGACCTCGCGGTGTCAGATACTGGTGCAGAATATGCACTGCTTCATCCAGCCGCGGCGAATTTGAATGCCAGCAAAAACGTTGATTAACAGAGGGAAGCTTATGGCGAGAGACGAGGGCATCTGAGGAGAAGTAAACCGACGTAAAGGTATGACAAGTCCGTAGGAATAAGTTCATTTGATAAAATAGATTATTCGGAATCGCCGAAGTAACGCATTTTCATCGGGTCTTCAAGCCTATTCAAGTGAGTAGAGGATGGATAGCTACACTTTCGCATCTCAGCCCTTTGGTTAAACTTTAATGTCCGTATGGACAAACATGGACTTCTCACGCAATCTAAACTTCAATTTTTGCTTCACTCTACTCCACCATCTGCTATTCCCACTTGGTGCTATACCATCAGGGCGAGACAAGATTTCGTGTATCAAAACATCCTCAGTATCAACCTATTTTGATGAACACAGAAAACAAATAAGAAGGAAGACATCCAAGATTTTAGCAAGCATCAACTATGTAGAAGTTAATATTTATACTTTAACTGAAAAGGTAGCTTATTTTTGCATCTGATCTTTGTATGCACTTAATATTCTGACACATCTAAAGTATTTTGTATTTTTTCACCCGAAGCTCTAGTGATAACGCTCAGAATGTGCACTGCTTGCACGAAAACCCGAAACTCTTTCAGACGCGGAGAATTTGAACTTCAAAAGAAGCCTGCATTTCCAGGGTTAAAGATGCTAAACCCGAACAGGCCTAGCTTTCCAAGAGGGCCGCCCAGAGCTACCCCTGGAAAACCGAAAAATTGCCCCAAAAATCAGTTTCTTGTCAGAACTGTGAAATCTGGTTGCGCCATGTCAGTTGACCAAGGTCACTCATGAAAATTAAACTTTTTAAATTCGAGTAGGAAGGGGAGGGATCGACTAAAACCAGGAAGGGAAGGGAACGCGAGAAAAGCAGGAAGGCATACTAAAACCAGGAAGGGCATACTAAAACGAGGAAGGCTGTCGCCAGAATTCGCCGCACCGTTCCCTTACTCTGTTTAGTATTCTTCGAGGGGTTGGCAACTTTTCAAACCCAATGTTCACCATCCCTTCCTCGTTTTAGTATCCTGACAGGGGTAGGCATTATGATCAGTGAGGGGTCGGCAACTGTCAAAATTGTAATTCACCTTTTCATTTCTTTTTCTGACGGTAGGCGACTAATCCCCCGAGTCCAGCGAGGGGTCGGCAACTAAGATATTTGAAGTCCACCATTTCGTTCCTCGTTTTGGTACCTTGAGAGTACTAAAACGAGGACCGGAATTGGAAATTTTAAATTAGTCTTCTTTAAGGGGTCGGTAACTTTTTTAAATTAAAGTTCACCATCCATTCCCTCGTTTTAGTACTTTCAAGGTACTAAAACGAGGAAAGAAATGGTGGACTTGAAATATCTTAATTGCCGACCCCTCGCTGGACCTGGGGGATTAGTCGCCTACCGTAAGAACGAGAAATGAAAAGGTGAATTAGATTTTTTTTTAGTTGCCGACCCCTCACTGACCTTAATGCCTACCCATGTCAGGGTACTAACACGAGGAAGGGATGGTGAACATTGGGTTTGAAAAGTTGCCAACCCCTCGACGAATACTAAACAGAGGAAGGGAACGGTGCCGCGAATTCTGGCGACAGCCTTTCTCGTTTTAGTATTCCCTTCCTGGTTTCAGTATGCCTTCCTGCTTTTCTCGCGTTCCCTTCCCTTCCTGGTTTTAGTCGATCCCGAAGGGGAGAGGGTCAGCAAACACTCAATGCCTTTTCCACCCAACCCCAACTTGCTTATTTTGTAAAACGGTAAGAAAAGTTTTAAACCTTTGTTTAACGTGGGTTACAGCAAAGGCTACTCTGTTTCAGTTTTGTTTCAGATGGTCATTTGTTTGGAAAGTGTCGAGTTGAATCACCGTCATGTACCAGTTTTCAGTTAAATGTCTCACACTGTTTGAAATATGACGTGACCAAATAACTTTTTGAGCTCATCTGTGATAGGTGGCCCTTGCTTTGATTTGTGATAAAAAAATACGATCATAAAGAATTCCAAAATTTTCGCCGGCGGCGCCTTTTGTAGTACGCTCTGTTTGGGCTTACAGTTTTGGGAAACCTGCAAATCCAAAAACAATTTCGCCTGCGGCGCCCATTGGCATTTTGTTGCTACACAGCCATTAGAAGCTGCTGCGGGGGCCTCGCTCTCCAGCGTGTCCCTGTTATTAAGATGACCTTTACCTTTCACAAACTGGTTTCTTGAAATTCGTTTAGTTTTCCGGATGTGGTGCAGTATGTTTCTTGTTTTTTGTTTCTAAATCGTTTGTCTCTTCAGGCGAGCTGTATTTCCGACAAGTAGATTTTGGGGATTCACCCCCCGCTCAAGCACTTCAAATCCCGCCGCCCATTCGTCGCGGGGACCGAAGGGGGCCCGGGACGCCGCCGCTGCCCCCCCCCCCCCCCTTTGATTTCAGCGCAATGACGCCTCTGGCTTTCAGGCCTTTTTAAATGAATAAGTGGTGTGTAACTGGAACTGGACTGTCGATTCTCAGCCCTATTCGGTTAAATTCTAAAAATCCAAAATTTGCTCATGGTGGGAATTAAGCAATCCCGACCACTTAATCGCTCGAAATGACTGAGAAACGATGAAGAGCAGCGTGTTCCTTGTTTTAGTCAGTTTACTTCCGCACGAGGTGCAGGACTCATTTGCTTTAATATGCAGCTATGTTATCTGTGCTGCAGGAGGAACAAGTACTAAAACGGGAATGACAGGCATATTTTAAAGACTACTAGAACAGGGATCGTGAACGGGAATGATCTGGAACTCGTGCCCAAACAAGCTACAAAAAAAGGAGGGTGCAGCGTTCCACCTTTTAGTAGTGATCATCCCACTCGTGCTCAACCAAGCTACTAAAAGCAACCCTTTTAGTGGTGTTTTTCCTGGTGCAGCTTTTCAGATTTTTGTATACATTGCTCCCGTTTTAGTACGCGTTCGTCCTGCACCGTGTCATTCCGTCCCATTCCCGTTTTTATCTTCTTATCCGAGTTTCGGCGTCCGGCGTTTTGCAATACAATCATGGCCGTGTTCGAAACGTCCCAACAGGAGAAAATAATATCAAACAAGGAACAACAAATCGGACCAAACTATTCTGACTTAATCCTTTATATCAATAGAGCTGATGTTAAGTTCTTAATTCATCATTCAGTTTGACTGTCCTACGGGGCGAAAATCAAAACCAAGGCGGTCTGAAATTTAGAGAAGTATTTCAAGAACCATACTTTTACTGTACGGTGTAGTTTAAACAGTCATAACCTCCCATCTTCTCTTCGACTACTGGCACATAACCCGTGGGATTCGAGCCCGGGCGACTTCAATATTTCACGTTTAAAAAAACCTACCCGAAGCTGAAAACACACACGCCTGTCAAAATCGCTGCTGGGTCCCAACGCAGGGTTTTTCTCACCCTAGGCCTGTCACTGTAAGTTATGAAGTTTCAATTAAAATGCAAACAATCCCTTGAAACATTTTTTATAATGGGAATTCGGGCCAGGTGAGAGGGGGCCTTCGGCACGCCTCAAAGAAGCGAGTTCTCTCAAGTGTGGCGGTTTGAAAAGGATCGTTTGGGGATCGTAGGGGGGTCTTTTGTCGTGACAATTTTTTCGAAGGAGACGGTGCTTTGATAGCAGATTGTGCAGAGTACGGGAATGTACTAGAGTTTGCCACTTGCCGGGCCTAGTGTTGCTGAGGGGTTTGTCCTGTCGAAATATTTCTAGGAGGAAATTCCTACTCGGAATTTTTGTGATTGTTTCGGATGAGTCGTGCCATTTTTTCGCAAGAAGCTGCTTTGATAGCAACTTGATGCTCTCCTTCTGGTGATGGCGAGTTCCCATATGCGGCTGAGTTTGCCAATTTGGCAAACCCTACCCTGCTTTTTTGTGGGTTCTCTCCAGGTTGATGTGCTGAAATTTGTTTTATTTTATTTGTAGTTTGTATTTATCCAGTGTTTGTTAATTATTTTGTCATTTGTTTGACCCTAGTTGGTCGTATCCTAATTTAAATTTAAAAAAAAAAAAAATACATTCTGTTTCAGTGGTATATCCATCCGTTCTCGTTCCCAAAATTCTACACTTCAAAAGTGGATCCTATCGCCTCTATTAGCACTACATTGACTGTCACACTTGTCACGTTTGCCATCTTAACGTGACGTATCAGGCTCCCGAGTATTGTTTATGAGAAGCTTATTGTTTGGAAGACCGGCAAAATTTTGCCAAGTTTGTCATCCAAGGCATAGAAAGAGGCGAAAAACAGCCAAAGTCTTCTTTTATTTTCTGTAAGCATAGCTAATTTAGTCAACTGTCTCAGAACATCTTATCAGTAACACTATGTTGTGCGAGGTGTCCTTTAAGGAGAGAATTCGACCGTCTAGGAGCCTCGAAAGGATCTAGGACTGGTTGATAGGAACAGCTGGCGTAGCAAACGCAGCGATGGGAGTGAGTACCCCACTATGATTCAAAGAATGGTTCATTTCAAGAAACGAAACTCGGACTCAGTTGTCAGCTTGTCATATTTTACTGAGTGGAAGGAAGGCAACTGAATGAGGAACTTTGAAGTACTGTTTGTCGGACAAAGAAGTTCTTTCATTCGTTATGTAGGAACGTAACCGTTACTCACAGACCTAGGCGGTAGACAAATGTCTCAATTGGCTAAATAAGAGCTTGTGGCAGACAGAAATACCCCACCCCCCCCTTCACCGAGAAACACAATTTCTATTTTTTTACTGTTTTCTTTCCATCATTTAGTTGACTGGTTGGAAGAGAACTGATCTCTCTTTTTTTGGGATCCCAAAACGTAAGTGGAGGGATACCTATGACATCGCAAAAGTTGTCCGTCCGTCCGTCTGTCCGTCCGTCTGTAAGTAAGATAACTCTCGAAGGGAATGAGATATTTTGATGAAACTTGGTGTGAGGATTCGTTGGTTATCGGACAAGTCAAGTTCGTAGATGGGCTTTGTAGCCCTACATTTAGGGGTGGGGGAGGTGGTTCAAATTAAGGGGCAAACAAAATATTTTGAAACAGCTAATGTGATAGTCGATTATGGGGTACGAAGACATGCTGAACACGACGGTGAAAACCATTTTGTCATCGGAAACGTAGTTCACCCGGAATCCGGCCAAAACCGGAAAGTTTGTTAAAAGTAAAAGCTTTATTTAGAGTTGATTAGATGTTCGATTTAGGGGTGGGAAGACATGCTGAACACGACGGTGAAAACCATTTTCTCGACGGACAAGTATTTCGCCCGGAATCCGGCCAAAACCGAAAAGTTTGTTAAAATTAAAAGGTTTATTTGGAGTTGATTAGATGTTCGATTTAGGACAAGAAGACATGCTGAACATGAAGACATGAAGAAGAATGTGAAAACAATTCTACCCGGACATGTAGTTCGCCCGTAATCCGGCAAAAACCGAAAAACTGTTAAAAGTTAAAGTTTTATTTGTAGTTGATTAGGTATCCGATTTAGGGGTAAGAAGAGATAAAATTAAAAGGTTTATTTGGAGTTGATTAGATGTTCGATTTAGGACAAGAAGACATGCTGAACATGAAGACATGAAGAAGAATGTGAAAACAATTCTACCCGGACATGTAGTTCGCCCGTAATCCGGCAAAAACCGGAAAACTGTTAAAAGTTAAAGTTTTATTTGTAGTTGATTAGGTATCCGATTTAGGGGTAAGAAGAGATGATGAATCCGTGTGTGACAATCTTTTTTTACCCGGACATATAGTTCGACCGGAATCCGGCTGGAGTCGGAAAATTTGTTATAACTTAAATTTTTATTTGAAGTTGATTAGATGTTCATTATTGGGGAAAGAAGATACCCTGAGTTCGCTTTTTAGCTTTCTTTTTTCGCCGGACAAGTAGTTCCAGTTCCAATTGGCAGGAAGTTTTCGTCAAAACAGATATGACTTATAGGGGTAAACTGAAAGGTATCTGAACTTGGTTTTCTCAGATGATTAGCTATTTGGCCTTAATCTGTTTCTGAATTTTAATAGTAAAAATGTTCAGGGAGTCTGGCGTAGACAAGACCCAGTTGTCTGAATCAGATATTGAATTTTTGGGATCCCATCGAAACCTTTGGTCTTGTTTGCTTATGATAGGTGACACCTCACACTGCATAGTGTCTCTGCGGCGTTGTTCTGAGATAGTTGAATGCTTTTAAAGCAAAGTTATGCTTACAGCGAATTTTGCAAGCCTCTGGCTGGTTTTAGCCTCTTTCCGTGTTCCTGGACTTGGATGAAAACGTGGGAAAGTTTTAATAAACGGTCTGGTGACCAATAGATTCCCGGAAACAATGGTCGGGTACGTCACGTAAAGAGAACAAATGTGGCAAGCGTGATAATCAGTGGAATGCCAACAGAGGATAGAGGATATACATATATAAGGGTGGAATGGCGGGAACGAGAACGGATGGAACTACTATTGAAGTAGAATGAATTATTATCATAAGTACGACGTGTACTTTAAGCTTGTTCCGTATATTTCTCTATTTCTTCTAGAGATACTCCACCTTCATCTTCTGGGTTGTATCATGGGTTAAAATTACATTAGTCCTGATAATAATTATATGGGCAATAGATAAGATCAGAAGGTAGACAGATTTAGTTGCTAAGCAGTCATAGGGCAAAAGTAAAACCCAAAATGCACAAAAAGTCTAAAAAAATAGATACAAAGATTTAAGACGTTTTACCGCGGCGTCTTTGTATCCCACACATACCTGAGGGTTTGTCACGAAAACAGAAGCGTTTGCCATAGACTTGACCCACAAGTTGAAACTCGCGGAATGGCTTTTTTTTGCCGGTAATTTCAAATGCCTGAAAGCTAAAACAAAACCAAGATCAAACCGCAATAAATTATATATCAGGCTTACGCTCTTGCCATTCTGTACTAAAGGAACTCTCAGTCATATGACTATCTGAAAGTAGCTAATTTTATTAGCCGGCAAATTTGAATTTCCCGCCTAATTCGAGCCTCAAAATGGAAAATCACCTCGAGTGTTTGTCAAATTCGAGCCACAGACCGAGCCACAAAAACCTTGTTGATCGCGGAAAATCCTTTTTCAGCCACAACTGAGCCACAGCCTCTTTGTGGGATCGGGGAAAAACACCGTTATGATTTAAGCAGCCCGAGGGCGGTACCAAAATTAGACAAAAAACGTCTATCTAAATCGTCAGCTTTTACCAAAATTAATTTCTATGAGGATGAAAGTTGACTACGGATCATACTTGTTGGCAGAGGCGTTACTAGCCAAATTTACCGACTGTTTTTGCAGAAAAAACGACTGTTTTCAAGTAAAAATGACAGTTAAAAAAAAAATCGACTGATTTTCAAAAAAAACGACCGTTTTGACAAAAAATCAACTGATTTGACGAAAAATCGCGGCGCTTCACGCCGACTCGGTTATTTTACCGACTGGCCGACAAGATTGGGGGGGGGGCGTCCCCCCTCCCCTTCCCACTCGTGACGCTCCTGCTTGTTGGCGCTAAGCGGAAAAGTCAGCCGAGAATTCTTCTAGCGTTTTTTCAGCCCTTATTGAGAAGCATCCTCTTCAGGCTCAAGTCAGAAAGACGAACTATAATAGCAAGAAAATATACTAAATATGGCTAGAATAAATCTCAGCTGACTTTCCCGGTTAGCGCCATCAAACATGAAAAAATATTGCGTCTCAAAGCGGGAGATGAGAAAGCAGAAAATCCCCAAACGTCTGTCCACATCTGCATTAGTATTTCAGCTTTCAAGATCTGATTCTTGGGTGGGAACAAATTTCAGATTTAAGAATATGTTAACCCATAGAACCCTAATCATCAGTCTGTAACTTGTAGTTAGCCCCGGGAATATCAATGTACTTCGAGATGAACAAAAAAGTTATGAAACGCAAACACGTCCCATATGCTCCTGATCTTCCCTAATAATTTTATTCCAAACCATAAGTTTCCTTTAATTTGTAAAAGCCGCTCAACTAACTAGCTCGCCACTAGGCGAGGGGTCTGTTACTGCATTAGAGGTATAGTAAGAAATATAGTACGTTAGTTATAGTTGCTAGAAATGTCATTTATTTTATAGCAGGTTTTAGCTACAGCCTGACGCTGACCCTTGCCAAGAAGGCTCTAGTCACTTACGTTCTGGGATCACGGACACTCTACATAGCGTTTCTGCTCAGATGTCTTGAAATAGTTGACCACCTTAAAACTAAGCTATGTTTACAGAAAATTATACACGACTTCCGCTGTTTATAGCCTCTTTTCGTGATAATCTTGGCAATCTTGGCAAAATTTATCTTCACAATCTTGGCAAAATTTGAATAACTGGTGTTCGGACGAATAAGCTCCTCGGAGACAATGATCAGGGGCATGGTATGCCACGTAAAGAGAACAAACGTGGCAAGCGTGGTAATCAGTGTATTGCCAAGAGAGGAGATACGATACAGTCATGAAGTGAAGGATCTCGGGAACGAGAATGGATGTACATACTACTGAAGTAGGACGAATTATTAGTTTAGTACGACGGGTCCTTTTAAGGACTACCAGCGATTAAAAATCTAGTTAGAACCTCGGTCAGAACTACACGAGAAGGGAGCGAAATGCGACATATCAGAAACGGACAGCGCTAGGACTTAAAAAACCACACCTATCCAATGACATAATAGACCCCTTGCTGTTTCTCGACGAAATGATTACCAAATTAGTGGAACCACAAGGTACCGAAACTGATTTTTGAAAAAAGACGCGAGCCATACATGGTTTGGGTTTTAATGATCACACTCATTAACACCTTAGTTTGTTTTAATGATTCCTGTGCTTTGACAGATCAAAAACAAAGAAAATTATAGGAATATGAGATCGGTCTGTGGGTATTTCCCCAAAATGGAATGCTTGGCTCATTTTACAGAAAGTGGGCTTAAACTACTACCTGCCTACTACACAAATGACTCCTTTGCTGTTTAATTTTGTGGTAGTTTTCTTTGGTAGATATTATCATATCGTTACTGAGAAAAATCCCCCAAAACGTACTCAATGGAAGGCTTTTAATTTTTTGTCCCCAATCGTCGGGAGCATGATACGCATATAAAACAGCGAAACTAGCAAAGTGTGAAAATCAGTGAGGTTTTGCTAGGGGGGGGGGGTCAGACTGAAACGGGGACTGTAAGGAAATGTTCCGTATAGAAGAATTGGAAGTACGGATTTCCCCATTAGTATTTTTGTCGAATCTTCTGCACCGGCGAGTAGCGGTAAAGTTAAAACCTGTCGTGAGCTAAATGTTGCTTCAACAGTTTCAAAAGTTTCGGACCCCTTGCCAAATTGGGGCAGGACGAACATTTAAGGGACAGGCAGCATTTACACACCGCTATCACTTGCACTCAGGGTCGGATTTCCCATACGGCCAACCTAGCCAATGGTAGGGTCTAGGACAGGGGGGCGTAGACCCAGAAGAAATAGCAAACAAGTATTTACACATGTTTCAGGGTTATTTTGAAAAGGTCGTACAAAACACTGTTAACGGTGGATGGGTACTGGGGTAACCGCTTCTCTTCATTGCGATTTTGCACATCATGAGCCCGCCAAGTGTTGGATCTTGTTTCCGCATGCTGCAAATTTCTTCTTTCACAAGATACGGGCGCAGAATTGCGTGGTTTGGCCTAGGGCGCAGAAATGTGTAATTCTGTCCCTGGTTACATGGACCCAATTTCTCAAAAACCGCCACAGCCGGATTACTAAACAGTCAATGTAGACGCCCCCCAAAGGGCCACACTTCTTTTGGGACAGATAGGAACAGATAACCTTTGTTGGTTAATTTCAATACAAAAATATGTTTATTAAAAACAAGAATTTGTAGTGTTTAGTTTCGTGCAATAAAATTGGTTTACCCAAATATTCAAGACGTAGGGGAGATCATTTAGGAGGGGACCCCGGAATTCTAACTGCCTGAAATTCCTGATATCCCCAGAATTCTGACGCCTTCAAGTGTTGTATCGTAAAGCTACTGATATTGTTAATATTCATAAATAGACAACAGGATATATAGGTCGATTTTTTTTTTTTAGAAGCCACATTTGCGGAGTATGTTTTAACCTAAGGACAATCTGGATATGAATATTTCAATACATCAATATATTATTTATTGCATCTTAGCAATACGGCTGTGCTTCTCGGCCACGGCTTGGACGCTTTGCTGAAATGTTAGGGCTGACTAAGACCCCAAAATCAGTCCCGTCTTTACCCTTAGGCCGGTGCTGGGGGCCAGGGAAAACGAGAGGCCAAACGGTCAGTGAAAATGGTTGAGAAAGAAAGATCGTTTTGAATCAGATTGATATGGATGGTGTTATCAGAGGCATTACTAGCCAAAATGTTTGGGGGGGGGGGGGGGGTGAAGGTATTTACCGACTGGCTTGTCGTTTTTACCGACTGTTTTTGCAGAAAAAATTACTGTTTTTAAGAAAAAAACGACTGTTTTGACGAAAAATCGACTGATTTTAAGAAAAACCGACTGTTTAATAAAAAAAAAGTAAAGTATTTTTACAAAAAAACAACTGGTTTGAAGAAAATCGACCATTTTCGACATCGACATTTACCGACTGGCCGACAACATTGTGGGGGGGGGGAGGGAGAGGCGTCCCCCCACCCTCCCATACATGACGCCCCTGGGTGTTCTTACCTATTTTTCTGCTTTGAAATGCCGCTGAAAGTGCTAAACTGTTGAAGAATGATCACTGCTTTTATTTCTTAATGGTTTTATAACTGTTAATACACCAAGAATCATGTTCCCTAATGTGTTGGCGTTCTTACATTTTTTACTCATGAAAAGGGGCCAAAAATCCATGGATGGCTTAGGGTCCACCGAAATTAAAAGACGACACTGCCCAAAATACTCCAAGGGTCCCAAATGGCTCATTAAGTGGGACTGGCAGTTCCTTGAGTAACTTTGAACCCAAAAGTAATACTCCGACCCAGTGCCATATCCGGGGGTTCGACCCCCCCCCCCTAAACATACAAAAAGAATCAATTTTTTTATAGGTTTTAACCTCTATCTATGTCTTTTTTTGCTTTTTGGTAAGACCCGCGGGCACCCCCCCCCCCCAAATAAATTCCTCGGTTTGGACCTGCTCCGACCCAAGGTATGAATGACGCAGTTGGTCATCTAAATTACGATACACCTGACAGTAAACGAACACTTCGCATTGGTCAGCGTCCATCCAGGCTATTCACCAATCAGCTCTAGGTCTTAGGTCAAAGAAACTCAATTACAACCTCTAACCTCAAAATTCCGTGTAATAAACATGATATCAAGTGATCGAACGCTACCACGCGCGTTTGATGGGGGATTTCATGATTTATTAGAGTTTAATTGTCCATTTGATGAATGGGATTTAACTATTTGCATGGAGATGGGGTCAAGTGATCGGCCCAGATGAATACCAAGACCGCTGATGAGTTTCTTCAGCCTCAGGTATAAGCGTAAGGCGTCAAGGGAGTTAGTTGATATGGTGGAAAATGGAGGTAAATTTTCAGTCAATAGGAAGGATTATATTCAAATAATGCATAAAACGAATAAAAAAGATCACAGGTTTGTTTCCTTCCTCGACGTTGACGCTGAAGATTGACAGTCTGACGAGGACCCTTGCCAAGAAGGGCCGAATATCGCTGCTAAAGCATCGTAGCTGACACATCTGTTTTATGCATTATTCGAATGTATGTTTCAAAGTCAGTTTGGGTTCAAGGAATATTTAGGAAGGATTATTGTGAACAGTGTTGTATTTTTTGTTCTTCGCAACAGCAAAGATTATTCACAACTAATAGAAAACGAATTAGCACCTTGTGACAGCGAATCCGATAACCTCGCACGCACATGAATATTATTCTAGAAGAACATATACAGGTCACCTACCTACCTACATTTATCCCACGACTAATGCAGAAACGCCATTGGGGAGGGGGGGGGGGCATGCCCTCCAGATTTCTAAATCTTAAATCTAGTTATTATTTTATGTCCCCTAAATAGGTTTCAAAAGGCAAAATGCAAAGCAATGCCGTTACTTTTTGAACGGCTTTGAATTTTATCCCAAAAAGAGAAATTAAATTTTGAGTCTGACCTGGAAACCTGGGATGGGTCCTCAAATTTGATCTTTGACCCCCCCCCCCTAAACTTATTTAAAATGACACCACTGGTGATCGGATTCGTTCCGCAAATCATGACATAGAATGTGGTTTGTTTGTTTGTTTTTACCCTGTTTGTTTGTTTTTATCCTGTGCATTTACTGCGTTATCGAAAGCTCATTGTAATTTTTCCGTTTCATTTTTGTATTGCGGTATTCTTTTCTTCTCTAGTGTGTCAATAAAATTTCATCTCATCATCAGAATAAGCATGGTCAAGCACGTACTAGCTATCCAGGGAAACAGGGGCATAAAATGGTCTGAGACGAAATAAAGTAGGTACGCTAGAATGGAGAGGAGGCTGATTCTCGCTGCAAGGTTGGATTCGACTTACCTTCAAATGGAGGTTCTCTAGGGTTGACGTGGATGGCGCCTGTGTGTATGCTAACCCCAAGATCCAAGTTTTACATTTACATAGGCGAACGAAGGACCGTCCGCAAGTTTGTGCGATGAGAGGATCCGTTCTTCGAAGCCTGGAAATGAAGTCGTACCTTCAGGTAATTCGGTGAGATAGTTGGGACGCAGTTTTATAAGCATAATTTATTTTCAGAGCAAAATTTACCTTCATTTAAGTGATCAGGTGTCGATTGTTACCTTCGATTCATCGATTGTATTCGTGCAAAGTGTAGTGTTGTAAACAATCGTTGGTGTGTTTAGTTCATAAATATATAATAAATCAAGCCTCTACGTTCTACCAGTCAGTCTGAAGGTGTTTGCGATAAATCTAGGTGGTGAAAGGGAACAGGTTGTATTTTTATTCTCGATCTGATTTTTTTTTAACTGAATGTTTCCAGATGAACATCAAGGGCGACATGTATTTACATTCGTGTATCTTCTAATCGTCCGGCCGGTTTAATAAAAATCTCTCTCTCCGCTAACTTCTGGATTTGCTGGGCTGCACATTAAGAATATTTTCCCGATAATTCCTAATGGTTAATATCAGGGTTCTCCGGTCAGCATCAGAACCCGGCGGGAAAATTTTCGGGGACATTCCTTGCATTGTAGCCATATTCGCCTGCCAAACGTTAAGCGGTTGTGTCGGCACGTAAGCCTAACATGGTCTGCAGGACCCCTCAATGTTTTTGGTCGGAAATCAATACCAGGCTTGAAAATTTCATGCTTCTGAATCTCGTCACCGGCTGCAGCCACAGGCACACAGGAAAGACGGGGAAAGCACTGTTCTTTCATCCTTCTGAATATCTGAATTTTCTTCGGGGCAAAAAACTACGAGCACGACCCCTGTTCTCATTTGCTTCTTCTTCTTCCTTAAGAGTTAGGAGGCAGGAGCCCTCTTCTGATGTAACTATTCTTCCTCTTCCTAGACACATTTTGATGTTTAGAGCCTTAAAGACAGAAGCATGTTCGTTACGAAGCCTTTTTCTTTCACTGTTATGACTATTAAACTTTTTATGACATTTTTCTTCAAAATTTGTTCGAGTAGGCTACACCTCCAAAATGATGTCGAGACCGAATCGGGGTCGATTCCGGCTTCAATTTCTCTGTCCCGAAGTGGACCTTGCATTTTTCGGTACGGAGATGGAGACGGTGCAAGATGAGCCATCCTAGCAAGCTTTGCTCTGTCAAGCTCCGATGTTCCGAGATAGTTTACCACCTTAAAACGAAGCTATGCTTACAGAAAACTACACACGGCTTCGGCTGTTTTAGCCTCTTCCCATGGCCTTTGCCTCGATTACAATCTTGGCAGAATTTGCAAAACCGATCTTCGGACGAAAACAGTTCCTCAGAAACAATGATCAAGGGCCGGATACGTCCTGACAAGCCGTGGCAAGCGTGAAGTCAGTGTATTGCTAACAGAGGAGATAAGATAGGATTCACTTATGAAGTAAAGTATCTCGAGAACGAGATAGCTGAATTAGTATCGTAAGTACAACGTGTCCTTTCAGTGTTATAACTTTTGAACTTTTCATGACATTTTTCTTCAGAAGCTATTCGGGTGTAAGACCGTGAAAACTGACGTCGAGGTCGAATCGAGGCTGATTCCAGTTTCAATCAGCCCTCGAATTTTACCCTATATTTGCCTGTACGGAGCTAGAGACGTTAGGCCGTAAGATGTGCCGCCTGAGGAACGCGGTATAAGCAATTCAGTGGCGCGATGAATCCTGTCACTGAAACCAAAACACTTTATACATATCAGTTTAACCCTGGGTCGAGTTGTCGCACATTCCTTCCTCACTTCAACCGCACAACAGGGGTAAGCCACGGATATCAAGCAAAGCCTGGAAAATTGTGCTACCCGCAGCTTTGATATCCAAGCAGGTGAACAGTCGATCAGTATGTTCTCCATCAACTTGTTCTTGTTTCTAGGTTTGAGGTCGGTTTAATGCATTGATAAAAGAAAGAATGACAGTATGATCACGTTTTGCCGTATCTGTCCTATTCATGCACTTCAAGCACAACTCTTACTAGAAATGATCTTTTCCCTATGAAATAGACCAGAAATAACGATTTTCGAAAACACCATTACGTTCCACATGAAATAAGCGATTTTCTTGTTAGAGCTTGTCGACTCTATCCAGCCTTCCTGCTTTCCGATCACGGCGGCTGAGCGCAAAACGTTTGAAAACTGAACGCGCCGTGGTTAAAAAGTTGTAAAACCAACAAATAAAAGAAGTAAAAACGAGAAGATTATCATATTCTTGTATGTGAACGAATTGTTAGCGGGACATTTAACATTCCAGCAAGCTTTGCGTTGTCTGACGGGCAAAACTCGGCACAGCCGAAAATGCGCTAAAAATTTGTAGGCACAAAACGAAACAATGGAGAAAGGTGGGAAATTTAGAAGCTTATACTTCCACAAGGGAGCTAGGTATATTATAAAAGGCAGAAAAAGCAAGAGGGGTCCTTTAAGTGTTTAAATAGTTTTATACCAGCGTCTGTTTTGTGAAAAGCGAAACGATAATTCGCCACGCGAAAGCAGTTCCGGCCATAAAGCTTTCCAAGACCGCTTTCCAATCCCGTCGCTGATTTGCTTTCCAAAACAATGCGTTTTGCTTTCTGAAGCTAAAGTCTAGAACATAAGCCGAAGTCACAGGAACAGTTGGCGCATAAATGAGCGGAGCAAGACCCCCAAAACCTACCTAGGCAAACTAGGCAACAGCCAAGCAGGGGCGTCACGACTAGGGGAAGGGGAGGGAGGGACGCCCCCCGAATGTTGTCAGCTAGTCGGTAAAAAAAATAGCCGAGTCGGTTGAATATATGCAATTATTCCAGAAAAGAAAATAAATCACTTGTTATTTGTTGATCTTCTCAGTGAAGCAAAAGTCATTTGACTTTTGTTATCCTATTTGAGTTTTTCACCGTTGTCAATAAAAGTATACCTTGCCTTATATTCATTTTTTCGCTAAATTACCAAAAAGGGGGCCCCGACTCGGTTAATTGTCTAGGGGCCCTGGATCTCTTTTTCCCGGCTTGCCTAGCGTCGCTAGCATCTCCAAATTTGGGCAGCAGTTGAATTTTGCTACTGGACTGTCCTAGATGTGCTGCGCCCACAAGCCAGCTACCCCAGCAAGCCCTCACTCGTGTCTAGCATATCCCACCAGCACCTATGACAGATCGGGACACACATAGCTACGTGTAAGTACAACTCAGTGGGTGCCTTTGTGGTGCACGAAAACAGACAAATATTCGAATAAATGTTGTGACGTTTTGGTATTTCGTTGTTTTTGTACCATTATTCACTGTTAGACCTTCAGGAAACACTCACTCTGAATTCTTATCAGAGAACTGTCGCGTTGTCCGAAATATTGATTATAGCCTATATGTCCACAAAGGACATGGGTATTAATAATAATATTTGTCAGCCAGACGTGGACACTAAACATTCGGCAAAAAAATTCAATCGTCGAAATCAAACTTTACTAGTACTTCTATACTTGGTCTTGTTTTTATGGCACTTGCCCTCCGGCCAAGTGCCATATAGCGATCGCAATTTCTGTCCGTCTGTCCGTCCGTCGGTCTGTCTGTCGGTCGGTCGGTCGGTCCGGATTTTGCTAGTTCGGGCACTTCCACATAAGCTAGGACGATGAAAATTCGCATGCATATCAGGGACCCGACTAGATCAACTTACAAATAATCACTTCCCCAATCCGACTTTCCCCGGATCCGGGAGTCCGGAAACTATAAAGCAAAAGCGGAGCGAAACGTAGCAAAACGAGTGCTGCCGAAATGCGGGATTGAACCACGGACCTCTGAGACACGAAGCCAGTGCTCTACCACTGGGCCAAGACTTGCTGTATGATTCAGCGAATGCGGGACCAGATGGAAAGTGGTTAAACTAAACAAATCTCGTGAATCGCTTCCACATAAGCTAGGACAATGAAACTTGGCAGGAATATTTCATGTATTAGGGAGCGAATGCGGGAGTACATTGTTTAAAGATTGAACCTGGGACCCGACCTGATTAACCTGGACATAGTCAAGAAACATAAATAATTAAGACTATTTGATCCTCTATGACCTGTGTCAGTCTTTGAGAGATATCACGAACTCGTTCTCCCTGCATTAGCTTGCGTGATTTTCATTTTGTATGGTACTTGCCTTCCGGCCAAGTGCAATATACCGATCACTTTTCCGTCGGTCGGTCTGTCGGTCGGTTCGTCCGGTGATCGTGAGTTAGGGTACTTCCAGATGTGCTAGGACGATGAAACTTGGCAGGCATGTTAGGGACCCGACCAGACTAGGTTGAAAATAGTCACTTGCCCGATCCAACCATCGTGGGGGAAAGGGGAGGTGGCGGAATCCGGAAAATAGGGTAAGGGTTTCTTAATGAAACTTGATATCTGGAAAGATCTCGTGTCTCAGATGTCTCATTTCAGTCCGGACCGGATTTGATGAATCTGGGGGGGGGGGGGGGGGTCGGAGGGGGGAACCGGAAATCATGTGAAACTCTCAGAGTGGAGCGATCGGGATGAACCTTGGTGGTAAGAACAAGCACAAGCTCTAGATACAACACTGACAGAACTGGACCGGATTCGGACACTGTGGGGGAGTTGAAGGGGGTTCCGGAAGTCCGGTGATCCGTAGTTAATGTACTTCCAGGTGGGCTAGGACGATGAAACTTGGCAGGCATCTCAGGGACCGGAGAAGATTAACTTGGAAACAGTCACTTGCCCGATCTGACTATCGTGGGGGGAGGGGGAGACGGCGGAATCCGGAAATTAGTAGCATGCATAACTTTCGAATGGGTAATCGGATCTCAATGAAACTTGATATCTTGAAAGACCTCATGTCTCAGCATGTCCCATTTCAAGTCCGGATCGGATCCAATGAACTGGGGGGGGGGGGGGTCTGAGGGGAGAACCGGACATCTTGTGACACGCATAGAGTGGAGTGCTCAGGATGAAACTTGTTGGGAAGTACAGGCACAAGTCCTAGGTGCATCAGCGACAGAATCGGACCGTATTTCGGGGACCGACGGGGGGGGGGGGGGAGAGCTGTAGGGAGTGTCCGGAATTCCGGTGACATTCCTACTTTCATCCTTTTACCAAGCCTTACAAGTGCCATTTGAGCTTCCAGCTCTTGTTTAAAGCCCCTAATGCCAGAGCTGGTTGAATCGGACCTTAATCTCGTCTCAAAATGCCCCTTTCACGGACTCGGACTCGGCTTGGCTCATGTCGTGAGCATGAGTCTGGTCTCGGACTCGCCACAGACATGGTGGACTCGTGCGCACTTTCATTGTGGCCTTCCTGTGCTGTTTCTCTGACGCTTTCGAACGTTATAAACCTGTTTAGTGTTATGATGTACATAAATGTAGGACTTAAAGGCTCCTCAAACAATTCTCATCTTAACTGGGTGACTGTATGATAAAAAGAAATCATTCCTTTCATTTCACTAACACAAAAACTAGAAGTATAGGCAGGAGAACAGGAATACCACGTCTACTACACCACTGGAGGTGCGAGGGGATGTCCATTACTACTTAATGGTGTGCACGGTTCCGTGCCTCAAAACCACCTCCGTGGCTTTAGCAAGCCTGCAGCCATTTGCGTCCACCAAACAAACCAGTGAGAAACCCTTGGATAAAAGGTGTACAGAGCACCCAACAAATTATTAATCCTCGGCAACTTCTAGTTACCCCCTACTGCCTAACACTCGTTGGTTTCAATTCGGCATTTCTGCTTTTCTCATGATCCATCAGGTGTGACAAATTACGTAAAGCTCTTGGTAACGTCAGTTATGGAAAAATCGTTTCCGTTTGATGAATTCCCTCTTTTTGCCAAATCAAGCTTGGTCTGTGCTGTCCCGACCTCAGATGTATCACTGTCTGAACGATAAAAGAAGAATCAGGAACGCAATTCTAGACGTATCACTGTAGTGTTTTGTTGATCATCCCATTTCCTGAACAAGGCATTTATTGTCAGATGGCAGCTCTGGATCTGGGACACATTTTTTTTTTTTTTTTAAATACCACGTAGCAATTTTTACCAACTTTTCAGACTATACCTGTCTTCTATACCTACTATCACCAGCCTGATGCTACGTCTCTCTCCCCCCTCGATGACATTAAATCCTAACTTACCCTATTCTTTGCTTATTAATGTCATCTGCATTAATTATAAATTTAAAAATAGTATTTACTACTTCACAAACGTAGGATATTATTCTTATAATATCTACTCAATAAGTAAGCTAGCGACAATCTACATTGGTAAAGAGTAGACTGGTATTAATAATCAATCTTAAAAAATAGCAAATGAATTTCTCAGTAGGCTACCCTAAAACTATTCATAAAACATTCAGCTTTAAAAAAAAAGTTTAACTTTCGTTCGTACTAAAGTTTTGCAGAGCTTACTTATGACACCACGTAGATATCGTCTCGAAAAGAGTCGGTATAAGCAACAAGACCAAAGGTTTCGATGGGATCCCACAAATTTAATATTATTGTGGATAATTGGGATTTGTAGATTTCCGGTCTCCGCCAGACTCCTTGAACATTTTTACTATTGAATTTAGAGACAGATTAAGGCCAACGGCTATTCATCTGAGAAAAACAAGTTCAGATTTGGATTCAGAATGAAGTTTACCCCTATACTATGTCGAAATTGATCAAAACTTCTGCCAAATTTCCATTTGGAAATTCTTCGCTGGATTCCGGGCGAACTACTTGTCCGGAAAAAAACTAAAGCTCAAAAACGAATTTAGCATATCTCCTTAGATGTTCCTACGGCCCAAGCTGACTGCGAATCATATTTGACGGTGCAAAACGGATAAGTCAGCTACATTTTATTTGAGCTCAAATAAAATGTAGCTGACTTGTCCGTTTTGCACCGTCAAACATATCTCCTTACCTAAGTATCGAACCTCTAATCAACTTAAGGTAAAACTTTAAATTTTTAACAAATTGTTAAAAAGATTTAACAACTTTTTAACAACTATTTAACAACAAATTTTAACAACTATTTGTCCGGCGAGAAAAATAACTTTCATATACGTAATCGGCATGCCTCCTTACCACTACTCCGAACATCTAATCAACTTCAGATAAAACTTTTACTTACACAAATTTTCCGATTGCAGCCGGATTCCGGATGAACCGTATGTCAGCATAGAATATGATTGTCATATTTGGATTCAATATTTCTTCTTATCCCCCAAATCGGACATCCAATCAACTTCAAATAAAACTATTACTTTTAACCAATGTTACGGTTTTGGCCGGATTCCGGGCGAACTGCTGGCCCGGCGACAAAACGATTTTCATATACGTGTTCAGCATGTCTTCTTACCCCTAAATCGATTATCTCAGTAGCAGTTAAAAATATTTTGTTCGTCCCTTATTTGAACCCCCACCCATAAATGTAGGGCTACATAGCCCATCTTCAAACTCGACCTGTCCCTTGACCCAAAAGAATCCTCACACCAAGTTTCATCAAAATATCTCATTCCCTTCGAGAATTATCCTGCTGACAGACGGACGGACAGACAGACAGACGGACAACTTTACGAAGTCATAGGTTTAGATAGATAGATATTTTTATTGATCTAACTCGCAGCGCCGACATGGCACTAAATACGCCGACCATTACATTTAATGTGTTACAATACTTGAATATATACAATTATTACATAAGAGAAAATAAATCACTTGGAATTCACTCATTTTTTGTTTAATTTTCTCAATAAAGTATAGGTTTCTCTTCTGGGATCCCAAAAATCAGTCAAATTCAGGACGAATTAGAAAGAAAGTATGACATTTGAAGTTTAGAGATTCACTGTCAGATGTTTCATAACAGATTGCGCATAACACTTTCAAGAATAACACCTTTTCACTTAGAAATAAAGTGTTATGACCAATTAAGTTTACACTATTTCGTGCCTAGATCTCCAACAACACCTTCAATTGGTAAAAATACTAACGGGAACGAAAGAAACATAACATATAACATCCCAAAGTGTTATCTGTTGAAACCGCGCATCCTGCTGTTGTCGTTATGAACTTCTGACAGTGTAGTATTTTTACCTATTGAAGGTGTTGTTTGAGATCTGGGCACGAAATAGTACAAACTTAATTGGTCATAACACTTTTTTTCTAAGTGAAAAGGTGTTATTCTTGAAAGTGATATGCGCAATCTGTTATGAAACTTCTGACAGTGTTGTCACGGATACAGTAAATGGGAAGAAGAATGGCACAAACTTCAAATTCTTTTCTTTTCGAAAACAGCCCAAAGGCGGCAGACAACATACTGTATTTTTTTTTTTTATGAAAGCAAATATGTTAACAAAAATAAAATATAATAGTGTCAGACGGAAAATTCTACTCTGTATCAGGCTGGTGAGAATTTTAGGAACATTTTACAAGCCTCATATCTATCGCCGGGGTCGAGACATTCGGATAAGTTTACCCTCATTATTGTCCGGACCCCACTTGCGAGCTCAAGGGAGCAGTGGCGGAGCACGGTGTTTCTTTCCTAAATAGGACTCAGCCACCGAACAACGCGCTGTGGCTCCCTTGTACGCTTTGTGATAAGAACCTCAGGAGATCAACCATAGAACCCTGCTAATCTCACGAAAGGGAGGGTAGGGTTTTGATAGCTGGGGTATAGCCGACAGTCCTAAAGAAAGGCCCGTTGCTAATTAGTTTTACTGAAGCTATGAACCTCAGGAGATCAACTTCACAACCCTGCTCTTGTCACGAAAGGGAGGGCCTTTGGATAGCTGGGGTACAGCCGACAGTCCTAAAGAAAGGCCCGTTGCCGGTTCACGTAGTATATCGTAGATGTATTTGGTTGTCTCAGGCAAACATTTCAAAGCCTAAATATTCCTTTAGCCCAAGTATTCCCTTCAAAGCCTATCCAGCTCTCCAATTTTTGGGATCCCAAAACGTAAGTGGAGGGATACCTATGACATCGCAAAAGTTGTCCTCTGTCAGCACGATAACTCTCGGAGGGAATAAGATATTGTGACGAAACTTGTGGTGAGGATCCTTTGGGTCAATGGGAAGGTCGAGTTCGTAGATGGACTCTGTAGCCCTACATTTAGGGGTGGAGGTTCAAATTAAGGGGCACAACAAATATTTGTAAACAGCTAATGAGATAGTCGATTGAGGGGTAAAAAGACATGCTGAAAACAAGTATGAAAACCATTTTCTGGCCGAACAATTAGTTCGCCCGGAATCCGGCCAAAACCGGAAAGTTTGTTAAAAGTAAAAGTTTTAGTTGAAGTTGATTAGATGTTCGATTTAGGGGTAATGGAGATACACTGAATTCGTTTTTAAGCTTTTTTTTCCCGGACAAGAAGTTCGACCGGAATTAAAGCCGGAAACTTGGCAGAAGTAAGGCAGGAAGTTTCGATTAGTTTCGTCATAATAGATAAACACACGTGCTGAATCCATATATGAGCTTGGTTTTCTCAGTTGATTAGCTATTTGGCCTCAATCTGTTTCTAAATTTTAATAGCAAAAATGTTCAACGAGTCTGACGAAGACTGGATCTGGCGAAGACAAGACCCAATTGTCTGTATCACATGTCAAATTTTTGGGATCCCATCGATACCTTTGGTCTTGTTAGCTCTAAACATCATAAACCTATCCGGAGTTCCGATCCGGCGGGTGCCAACTCAAAAACTGCGGTACACTATGTCCAAAAAATTGAGTATGCCAGCAAGTCAATTTTGCGGTGCTTTATGGAGCGAAATTCGTCACTGTCCGTGAAGTAATTTCAATTGTGCCTGACTCCCCGGTACACAGTATGCCTAACAGTTGGCACCCCTTTGTTCCAACCATTAATCTTAAAAATACAAGTCGCATAACAGTTCATGAATGGACCTTCGACAAAGCTTTCTGATGGCTCTTTCGCCCGGAGACATTACGGAGCAATATGACAAGCAGTTCAGATGAAGTGTTTCCTCCTCACTTCCGATGAGGAGGGGTGTTGGAGGAATATGAACATTACTAAACAAAGTGGCCTGTAAGAGCACCAGCAGTCACACACTGCCGTTTACGGCTGCGCTGCGGATTCGCAAGAAATTCTACCGGCAACAAAAATAGGTACAAGTTATCTGGAAAAACTTTGTCTGGATTCGGGAAAATATGAAACTTTATCCGGACTCCGGAAAATATGATACCTTATCTGGATTCCGAAAAAGATATAATTTTCGTGTGTCCGGAAACACGAAACTGCTATGTGACTTTAGATATATTGGTTTAAGATATTAAAATACTAAGACCCGATTAAAGGGCTATACCTTCAGCCTCTCAACGCAGGAAAGGATACATAACTCACCGATCAAGGTCGGGCTCCACCACTCACCCATAAGCAACTTCCTCACAAATGCACAACCGAACACGTTAAAGCTCCGTTCAAACACAGTCCGGAAAGATTTCGCCTCCGAAAATGCGCACGCGAAACTGGCGTCACTATGGGGAAAACTATATGCGATTCGTCAAAATTTCGAAGCGAAGGAGGAAATTCGCATCCGACTGCTACAGTCGGACTCTTGGAACGTTTACACGCTGCGTAAATCCGAGCGTATTCTGAAATACGAGCGTATCTAACGCAAGCAGTTGGGCTTAAAAAGATCTCTAGCAATACGGTCGTATTTGAGAAATCGGTCCGTTTTGTATACAAATACGTCCGTATTGCTAGAGATCTATTCAATACCGAATACGTGCTTAAACTACGCTCGGATTTTACGCAAACCCACCATGTACAAACCCAACTGTGTAAGCCCACCTGTAGGTACCGTAAGTCATAGGATTCAAAGTATGACCTCTACTGCCAACCATTACGCTTGTCTAAGCTGGACAGTGAATAGAGAGTAAACAATTATTCGTGGCATCTCTTCTACACTGTCACCATAACATTTCCGCAAGGATGTGTTTCAGAATGATTTCCATTATGACTTTTTAAGTATTATTTTGTCGCTAAATGGTACAGTCGGTACATGGTACACTGTTTAGTGTTATGTGTCTCAGAAAAGTGACACTTAAAGCTCATAACACAATTTTTCTGTAACGTCAAAAGGATAGTATGTTACCTCCTATCGGTTGGAACTGCTCGTCCTTGTGTAGATGTCAGGAGACTTCTGGTAGTGTAGTCCAGGAATAAGTATTTTATTTTTTTTAATTCTAAGAAAGAAAAGAATGCCAGTGACATTAGCTCCACGACCAAAAAGGCGAAAGATACAGGAGAAAGTGACCCAACTACGAATAAGTGCGAACATCCATGTTACACACACACAGTACCACCATCTGGTAACCAACGAGTGATAGCTCAAGCTTAAGTCATTGTTGTCTGCGAGGGGCGGGGTTCCCTAGAACAATTTCAAGGCTTCCTTATCTTTAGACTTACTTCGGCCCACTCCTTTAAAAACCAAAGCTTTAGTATGATTCTAACATTCATGGGAAAGGAAATGTCTGATTCCTTCTATCAAACCTTTAGTATGTTTCTAACACAGATGAGGGGACCAAGTGTGCATCTCTTTTGAAGCAAAAGATATTTCTTTCTGGTCTACTGGTCTCGGTCATTATACTCTAGTGGTCACGTGGCGAAGCAGTTATGACGAAGGCGTAAAAAATCGTTCAACTGTTTTTCGTAGCCATTAGTACATCAAATCTTGCCGATAAGAGGGGGGATTTGTCATGGTTGTTTTCGCAACGAAATATATTGGTTCCTGTCCTTCTAGTCATTTCCTGGGGAGAATGTGTATTTAAAAGGGGGATACTGATATTCCAATGTGTGATATAGACGGTTGCGATCGCAGTCTTCATCATGGGTAACATTGCGGAAAGATGCTTCAGGTTTATTTTTGTCGATCACCAAAATATCATATAAAAGTTATGACATTAACCACATAACGCGAACCACAGAAAAACTAGTTCGAATAGTTCAAACTCATGCTCACACCACCAGCTCTTGAAGGCATTGGATGTTCTTCCGACTCCAAGATGAAACCTTTTTTTTATTTATTGTTCTACGGCCTTTCGAGTTACAAACATTATTTTCGCGTTGACGCTGACAAAAATTCTACACTGGATCAACGTTGAGGGGTGAGGGGAAACATCAGAGTTTATCCGGCTGGAGATTTGCAAAGTCGGAGTTTTGAGGCTCTAGCGTCTAGCCCCTTATTCCGTACAGCCACCAAGATACAACGCTTAGTCCATGTCCATTTTTGTTGTTTTCAATTGTTGCATTACTGTTTTCGGTATGATCCGACCAGCAGAGGACCCTGCAGGAAAAGCTACAGAATTAGCCTTCGGCGGGATCACTGTTCATATCTATCTGTTCATCTTCTATCTGACTCTTTTATTGCTTTGCAAACTATGTTCACAAGCTCCACTATAGCTCAGTGATACAGCAGTGGCCTGGAAAGCTGAAGGTCCTGGGTTCAAATCCCGGCTGAGGAGAATTTTCATCTTTCATTTCTACTCAAAAATGAAAGGCTGCAACATCACCAACCAAGGTTTGCGGCTGGTGTCGTATGATACGCGCAACGATAACAAATCGAGATGGCCGTATGTCTACTTAGCCCCATGAAACTCACCCCACTTTCAAATTTCGCGCCAAGCGGACGCTATTTAACTGCACTAAACTGAAGCTTGAATTATTGCCCTTAAATCGATGTAACGCCCCCAAAATTCTTTTCTCTAGGAACGGCTGCCTACCCCTGATTGATTTGACACATATAGTTACAGCCCAGGTAGTAGCTCTGTGGTTACCTAGTGTTTAAATGACTAAATTCCTAAATAATTGTAGGGTTAGGTTTCGATGTTTTCTTTGGGTTGAATGGAACTTCGATGTGTACGAGAACTGGGGCGCCAAATTCTTCGATAGAAAGATGTCGTAAGTTCGAAAATACAAGTCACGGACAAGCTATAATTCTTTATAAATATTCCTTCAACCCAAGCTCACTGCGAATCATGTTCGTTGGCGCTGAAGTTACGGGCACACACAATCCGATAAGATTTCGCATGCGAAAATATGTGTGCGAAATTCGCGTCACTATTGGGAAACCTGAACGCGATGTGTCGAAATTTCAAAGCGAAGGAGAAAATTCGCATTCGACTGTGAAAATTGGACTGTGTGTGTACGTACCCTAAAAGTTTAACTGAAAAGCAGCTTATTTTTACATCTGATATGTTAATACACTGAAACATTTTGACCCATCTAAGGGATTTTGCTTTTTTTTTCGAGGCTCTAGAATTTGAAAACAAGCCTGCATTTACAGGCTTAAAGACGATTAGCGCCAAAATATTTTTCGGCAATGGCTTACCTTTGTAGTTGGTAAATAATTCAAGCATACAGGGACAGGCGCATAGAGGTACCACAAATCCGAAAGATAAGTTCATTCGATGAAGTCCAGTATCTGTAAACAGCGGACAAACGGGGTAAGGAATTTGAAAACAAGCCTGCATTTACAGGCTTAAAGACGATTAGCGCCAACCTATTTTTCGGCTATGGATTACCTTTGTAGTTGGTAAATAATTCAAGCATACAGGGACAGGCGCATAGAGGTACCACAAATCCGAAAGATAAGTTCATTCGATGAAATCCAGTATCTGTAAACAGCGGACAAACGGGGTAAGGCATTTTATTTTTTTCAGGCATATTTAAGTGAATGCGTGATGTGTAACTAGATCTTAGCCCTTTTCGGTTGAACTTCAACCGGTAAGTTGAGTTTATTTCTGCCTTGCTTGGTAAGGGTGTTTTTGAGGTTGTAGCCAGAATGTGGTGGCGCTAAACGGAGCTAAAGGAATCATGCCGGGTGTCGCAAGACGCGAAGTCAGTTGAGATTTCAGCGCCATGTTGGTCGTTCTTGGCAGGGGTTTTCTTCAGGCAGGGACAGCCTGATCCTCCACCCGCGCAATTGGTCTCACTACATTATATCATATTTTACTAAAAGTCTGATAATGAATCAATATAAAATAATCAAAATAAAAGAAGCTGCGGCCGCAAAAGCTACGCTGTAATACACCATTGTGCTTTTGCCAAACGTTGAGTATCGTGGATGGAAATAAATAGTCCCGTTCTTTTTTCTGTTTCTGGTTTGTTTGTTATTAATTTTCCGTCGATTTATTTTCTTGCTTCATTGGTTATGTGCTGATCAAGTTACGGTCTGATCTTTGGCAATAAAGGCTGGGTTGGAAGGAGATCTCCGCTTATGAAAACACTGGTTTACCTTTTTTAATTCTCCCTTGTCAAATTAGGGCCCCAATATCGCAGAAATAAAATCTAAGCTGAATTTCCCGCTGCGAAAACCAAAATTCTTAGAGGTGCAGATGAGAGATTAGGATACCAAAGACCTTGGCAACACATAGGCAACTGTCCGTGTTTCCGAGTTCTGGTCTCTGGTCCTGGAAAAAAATCCAGATTTATTTGGTCAACTGATATAAAGCGATGGAAACCACCAATAAAGCTGAAATTCACGAATACGGTTTGCGGCATTTCCATCAAATAAAAATTCTATCAGCGATACGGAAGAAACTGATTTCATTACCAACTCGACTCGGAAGCAATAAATTCTTGTTTCCAAGACCCCTTGGACCGGTCCATTTACAAGGACTGGCACTGATAAAGTTGAGCGGTGGCTTTATGGTTTGTCAATCGACGTCCTATTCGGGCTTTGGTAAAGAAAGATAAAAAGGTTTTACAGTGTTGGTAATAAAACTGGAAATATCCAGCGATTAAACAACGGACATGGGCTAGGAAAAAAAGTGTGAGGGTGAGTTTTTTCTAAGACCAAAATGTCGAACAGCACTCTGTGGGGACAGTTTACTCTAAAATGTCACGTTCCCCAGTTTCCAGAAAGAGGCTGGAGACCGGAATGAAACTGGTGAGTTTGCTTGATGAAGCTAGTACAAATAATATCTACTCTGACTGTGTCCCTATAGAACTAGTAAGGAGTATTGAATGTTAAAATACTGTATGCTGATGATGATGATCAAGAATTTATTCACGCACTAGACGAGAAAAGGGGAATATGAAACTTTATCCAGATTGCGGAAAACACGAAACTGCTATGTGATGATGGTTTTACAGTGTTGGTGACAAAACCGGAAATATCCAGCGATTAAACAACGGACAGGGGACAACGGACAACGGACTAAGAAATAAAGTGTGAGGGTGAGTTTTTCTAAGACCAGAATTTCGGACAGCACTTTGTGGGGACAATTTACTCTAAAATGTCACGTTCCCCAGTTTCCAGAAAGAGGCTGGAGACCGGAATGAAACTGGTGAGTTTGCTTGATGAAGCTAGTGCAAATAATATCTACTCTGACTGTGTCCCTATAGAACTAGTAAGGAGTATTGAATGTTAAAATACTGTATGCCGATGATGATGATGAAGAATTTGTTCACGCACTAGACGAGAAAAGGGGAATATGAAACTTTATCCAGATTGCAGAAAACACGAAACTGCTAAGTGATGATGGTTTTACAGTGTTGGTAACAAAACCGGAAATATCCAGCGATTAAACAACGGACAGGGGCTAAGAAATAAAGTGTGAGGGTGAGTTTTTCTAAGACCAAAATTTCGGACAGCACTTTGTGGGGACAATTTACTCTAAAATGTCACGTTCCCCAGTTTCCAGAGAGAGTCTGGAGACCGGAATGAAACTGGCGAGTTAGCTTGATGAAGCTAGTACAAATAATATCTACTCTGACTGTGTCCCTATATTATGAGTAACTAGAAAAGAGTATTGAATGTTATCAGCTGAATTACCGTGAGCTAATGATGATGATGAAGAATTTATTTACGCACTAGACGAGAAAAGGGAAATAGCGCAGTACAACGAAGAAAAGAAAAGGAAGAATTACACTAAGCTTTCATTGAGAGTAAATGCAAGGATAACAAGAGCTAGAAGCTCATGTGGCACTTGCAAGGCTGGGTCAGAGGATGAAAGTTGCAATTTGCTAATTCGTGGGTTTGTGCTGAATTCCGATAATGTCTAAGCAAAACCCTTGAGATAAGAATGACCCAGGGTATTGTATCGTTTGGTACAAAGTATTTTATTTGTGCACTTGGCTGTGATGTGCGCTCTAAGGGCACTAGAAATCTATCTGCAAGCAAAAACCCCTGAGGCAAAAATGATGATGGGTCATGGGGGTATGAAAATGTATATTTTAATCAAAGGCATATTTTTTTTACTTTAAGAATTCACTTGTAAGCAAAACCCTTGAGGCTAAAATGATCACGGGCCCTTGGAGATCACGATTATGTATCGTTTAATCAAAAGTAATTTTTTTCACTTTTCGGATAAGATGCGCACTTTAAGAGATGGTCGGATCTGGGAAGTGACAATTTCTAAGCCAATTTTGTCGAGTTCCTAATGTTACAGTCAAGTTTCATCGTCCTAGCACATCTGTAAGTACTGCGATCACCGGAATTCCGCCCCCCCCCACTCCCCGACAGTGCCTGAATCCGGTCCGGCTCTGTGAGAGATGTACCTAGTTCTTGTGCTTGGTCTTCCGACCAAGTTTCTTCCTGACCGCTCCACTCCAAGCGTGTCACGATATTTCCGGTTCTCTCTTCCCCCACCCCCCACATTCATCGGATCCAGTCCGGACTTGAAATCGGACGTCTAAGACACGAGGTCGTTCCAAATATCAAGGTTCATTAAGATCCGACCACCCATTCGAAAGTAGTACATACCTCAAGATTTCGGATCCCCCTCCCTCCACTCCCCCCACGCGGATCGGGGAAGTGACTATTTTCAAGTAAGTTTGGTCGGGTCCTTAATACGCCTTCCAAGTTTCATCGTCCTAGCACATCTGGAAGTAGCCTAACTCGCGATCACCGGACTGACCGACCGACAGACGGACGGACGGAAAAGTGATCGGTTTATGGCACTTGACCGGAAGGCAAGTGCCATAAAAACAAATAAACAAACAGAAAAATGAAAAGGGACTAACTGGGTCTAAAGTCTAAACAATCTTCTTTCCAGATGGAAAGCGCGAAAATGGTCAAGAGCAGAACGTGAAGGTCGTGGGCTTTGGACGATAGCCTTGCATCTGGGTCAGATGTTAAAAAGTTTGCAGTTACGCGGGAATTCCTGTAGCGACGAGGAAGGTATAAAAGAAATTTACAATATCTGAAATAGAAATCTATTCGTCTTAGAATACCAATAATTCTGGAGACAACTCGAGAGGGTGCTCACTCCTAGAATAGCTGTATATTAAGTGCCTAGTGCCAATCCGGTGCCGACAGAGGCCAAACAAGTGAACATCCCCTCGACAAATCTACCACGTCGCTACCACCCAATACAGATTCACAACTTAATGGGGAATCTGGAATCTTGAGGTATGTATTAACAACCCTGGATTGTTAAGCTGTGATCAGATTCAAGAAGTGTTTGCAGTGTTGCCATTGCTCAAAGAATTCTGCGATTTCCCGACTTCTCCCCAGTTTCACAGCCGTGACAAAATTTGTCGCAGGAAATCGCACTTATCCCCAAAAGGTTGACTCAAATAAAAAGGCAAAAGTTCCGCCACAGAAAAGTAGCAACACCGAAATCGAAGGACTTGGGCTTGAATACGGCAGAACGCGGATTCGCATTCGCCTCGCCAATAGTCACTATAGCGAAAAACATTTGCGACGCCAAGTTTCAATTCCAAGTAGAATTTGGTCGTGTCGCTTCCCAAACAAGATTGGCTTTCTGACGCGAACGAATCCGCGTGGCGAAAGTAAATCATCGCGCGACAATGGGTATGTCAGGTAAGTTTTATTGGAGCGATATTTCGGCCCTTCTTGGCAAGGATCCTATTCAGGCTCAAGCTAGGGAAAACAAATCTGTGATAGAATAAATGAAGATTCTAGCAATTACATCTATATGATTGGGTGAATTACTTCGTCGGGATGGCTGGGAGTTAAAGCTGGTGCTGAGAACATTTGCCAGATCAAAACGGACACATCAGCTGAATTTATGAGTCGTTAGCTGAATCAGATATGATTCGCAGTCAGCTTGGGCTTAAGGATATTTATATCGGTGCTGAGACTTCATTTTGGACACGGCTGCTGTTTTGCTGCTCGACTGGGTCGTCCATTTTCTGGTAGTGAGTACTTGCCTGTGTCTCCGTTTAGCATAATCAGATAGTGTCGTTCCTCTTACTTGAGTATTAACCGAGAACTAAAAAAAATGTACCACCAGTTATTGAGATATACTCTTGACTCTTGATACGAGGCGATCCACCCGCGAAGCCACCTCCGGACTGCCGAAAGTCAAACGGTACGAAAGTTCGGTTTGTCAATCTGGCTGAAATCCGGTCAAATGAAATCCGGTCAAAAGAAATCCGGTCAAATCCTGCTGGCAACACGACGGCATTTGACGGCGTTAAATGGATACGCCAGCTGAGTTTTATTCGAACGATATTTTGGCCCTTCTTGGCAAGGTTACTCAGGCTCAAGTTAGAAAACGAACTTGTAAGCTAGAAAACCAGTGTCACAGGTTCGCTGGAGCTTTGAAGGGGGGGGGGGGTAAAGGTTAGGGATGGTCAATGTCGTCAATAATTTTGCTCGATATTTGGGGTGGAAGATTAAGATTTGATGTTGAGTGTGAAGAGCCGGGGGGGGGGGGGGGGTCCGAAATATCTGGTGATGAGAAAGGGGGTTAGGGATGGTACGGGAATTTAATAAAAAAAAAGTTTTTTGGTATTAAGAATTGTCATCGCGATAATCGGATAATGTAGCTACCTAGTAGATTTTTGTTTTTATTTCGTATTTCGGCCATGGTGCGGAAGGTTTGTTCTGTGTGAATAAATATGCTTTAAAATCATCATATGTACGGAACTACAGATACAACCAAACTCATTTCATTCAAACTGTCTCGCCTATCATCACACAATACGGGTAGGCTACAATAGCCTACTCAGCACACGTAAAGATTAAATTGCATGAATTCGGGGAAGAAAACAACATCATGAACGTGTATGCTAAGTTTATCATCTTTGATGCCGCAGTAAACGGTGGTAATGGTCATCCTGCTTTTCCCAAACCTTCAGTCAGAGTACGTACTTCCGTAATTTTTTTCGGCTTCCGGTCCGCCCTTCGCCACTTTCCTTCAACCTGTCAGTGACAAATTTCCATTTTATACCGCTAGGTCCGAACAATACCGCCCGGATATTGTCATACAAATCCATAATTAGGCAAGTTAGAATCTGAACATGCACTTGTTCAAGAACATCAGTATGCTTAGACATGCCTGTCAGGACGACATAACATATGTCGTTGAGGTCATAGGTAAAATTGAGGTGTGCAACCAACCTGTAACTCCTCCCCCAATCAACCGGATTGGCCGGATGTTTTTCGTGTTGTGATGTATGTGACATTCGGCCATGTTATGAATCGAATTTCGAAGATCTGAGCTTCTTAGAGAGAAGATTTACGATCGTCTAGATAAGGTTAGAAACCATTTCGTGATTGGGCTCAGATTAGACTCTCCACACCTAACTTATTGACCTATAGCGAAAGAAACATACCCGAGCCCTCATACATATTTAGATTGAATGTGGTACTACAGCCCTTACTTGGGTTCCTTCCCTAGTAGGGGTTATGTCCAGTTACTCCAGGCCCAGTATGTGATATTTTCCTCAATATCTCGGGACAGACAATGGTTTACCCTACACATCATAGCGAGGGGTTACTAACTCCGAATTTCCCGACGGTGCCCGACTTCCTGCTACCACGGTGTGCTCGCCAGTTGGTAAGCCCTCGGGTAAGCCCTAGCATCACAGAGCGTCTCTGAAGAGGAGAGGGCAGGCGAGGGCTGAAAAGGTATCCATGGAGGTCCTTAAAGTCCGTATCAAAACCTTGATAAACCAGTCCGAATCCAGCCACCGGCTTGTGCATGACACCGAGGGGTTTCCCGCTCTCGATTTGAGTACAGCAAGTGCTCGATGCCGCGGTCCCCTGCCGATGCTGGTACCGGTTGCCACGTGTTTGAACATTTTAACTAAGTTTAACTGAAAAGCCAACTTATTTTTGTGTCATTTAACTGAATACAATGAATTATTTGAATTCTGCAATCGGATTTTTTTTTGCCACTATCTACTCTCGTTACGACGTTCAGAATATCAGCGGTCGTCCCCACAACGAAAATTCTACTATGACGCAGGAAATTTTGATCTCAACACAGACGCGGCTTTTCAGTGTGCAGTGGTGAGATTGGTGAAGTGCCTGAATAAAAAAAAATCATAATTCTTTCTCGTAAGGCATACAACAAAAAACAAGCGCATAGAGGTACCACATATCACACGGAAATTCCACTGTTTGAAAATCAATTATCCGTGAATAGCGGAAGAACGGCGTAACGCATTTTCAGTGGGTCTTCAAGCCAATTTTAGTGAATAAGTGATGGGTAACTAGATTGTCCTTCCCAGCCCTTTTCGGTTAAACTTTAAAATAAGCATGTTTAGAAGCGTTTGATAGATGAGGTGACTCATCAATAGAAGGCACCGGTGCCGGAACCGCTTATTTCGGTCGGTGCCGGGAAAGGGTGTACAGCAGGTGCCGGGGACTCCTCTCACCTATGCCCGACTCCCTGGTTCAGCAATGTGCTCGACAGTTGGTAACCCCTCGCATCATAGAGCGTCTCTGAAGAGGAGAGAGGGCAGGTGAGGGATGTAAAGGTATCCATGGAGGTCCTTAAAGCCCGTATCAAAACTTGACAAACCAGTCCGAATCCAATCACGGGCTTCTGAACAACACAAATGTACCCTCTTCTTTCGGCCCTCCTCCGGGTCATCATCAACACCAGCTAGGAGCGAAGTAATCTTGTTCTACACAGCAACCAGTCCGCAAATAGAAATGAAAGAAGACACTGAAAATATTCGCAGGGACGAAATTATTTAAGACTAGCAAGATATTACATTGCTGCTGATTGATGATTCATAAATGCTCTGGAAATAAATTAAGAATCCCGGCGTCGCTGAAGCGTATTCAGGGGCGAGCAAAGGGATTAGCCAAACTGAAGGGAGTGTTGGTCAGCTAAATTCCTCTGAAAACTTCCAGTTTGACCTTGTAATTTGCTAGAATGGTCAGTTTTTCAACTTTAATGCACATTAGTTACCCCACTTGTTGACTTACATTTGATGATTAGTTTTGTTGGACATTATTTTAGAAATGCTGACTGTTGACTTGTATATCTTAGCGTGTTAATGACAACATAGACGACTAGTCCACTTCCCGTTTTGAAAATAAAACTGAATCGAGTTGATTTAATTGGATATATGTGCATTTTTCTTCAATGGTTATGGTACTTTCATGAAGGAAAAGGTTGCTGATATTTACTACGAACGGGAAGGAGTTGGCTTTAAGCCAAGCGGGATCGATTGGTCGAAGCTTCGTCTGTCTAGTCTGAGCCAGAAGAGGACCCTTGCCAAGAAGAGACGAAATATCGCCAGAATATAAATCTCAGCTGACATATCCGTTTAGCGCCGCCAAATATAAGTAATAAGAATTAAAACAAACAAAAATTAAAACAATTACAAATAGAAATCCAGCAGAGTAAAAAGAAATCATAAAAAACCTTAGGCTACAACCCAGAAAAACCTAGCCAACGGAATGTATTAGCAACCGTAAACTAAGCTAGGTAGCTTAACTGAATCTCGAATCCACACCCGAGTACTTAAAAAAATGTAATTTAACACGCGAACAGCTACTTGTTCCATGTTCGCTTAAATGAGTGCTGCCTGAATTTCTCAGCGCTTTTGGAGCTACTTGAAGGAGGAGGGGTAGAATTAAGGCTCAAACTCCTTCTTCAGACTTTTAGCAGCTGGTCCTGGAATTTACAGCACTACTGTTTATGAGCGAAGCTATCATTACAATCAGCTTCACCTCTCTCGAGCCTGATTAACTTCTCTTGATAGTTAAAAGTACATGATCGCAGGTAGGTGATAAATTGAAGGTGGGTTGGCTGAGTGATTTTGCGGGCTGATTCAAATCGTTAGAGCACGATCTGATTCGGAGTAATAAGGCGTTTTTCCGCTACCCTACAAAGAGGTTGTGGCTCAAAAAGAGTGTTTCCGTGGTCGTTTGTGTGGTCCACAAGTCTGTTTCCGAGACCAATAAGGTTTGTGTGGCTCGAACTGCGGCTTAAATGTGACAAACAAACTCTCGAGATGCTTTCGTCGAAATTCTGCGGTAAACTCAATTCTAGCGGTCCAAATAATAATATATTTCCATTATTATTATTATTGTTCTTCTATTTACTTAGATTTATTTTTGTTTTAAAGCCTCCGAAAATAACGCTAAAATATGGACAAACTACGTTTCCGGGAGTTTGCACTTGTGGGTCTCGTGTGCAGGGGCGTCACGACTTGGGGGGGGCGCCCCCCCCCCAATGCTGTAGGCCAGTCGGTAAAAAATAACCGAGTCGGCGCGAAGCGCCGCGTTTTTTCGTCAAAAACAGTTGATTTTTTCTTGAAAACTGTCGATTTTTCTGAAAATTGGTCGATTTTTCGTCAAAAATAGTCGATTTTCTGAAAAACAGTGGACTTTTCTGAAAATCAGTCGATTTTTTTCAAAACTGTCATTTTTTGTTGTTGAAAACAGTCGTTTTTCTGCAAAAACAGTCGGTAAAAATTACCAGCCAGTCGGTAAATGCCTCGTCCCCCCCCCCCCCGAAACATTTTGGTTAGTGACGCCTCTGCCGGTGTGTCTCAGTCTTTTTTTTAAAACAAATACACGATAATGACCGACCTATCTTACTCGGAGGTAAACAGACAAATGACAACTCTGAGTGTGTCTCTGTGTCGGCGACAAACAATCAAAAATTTGTAAATGACGAGGTAAATGCTCCGCGGAAAAACGCCTTTAGTGGCGACGGCACTTTCACAACTGATTTGGCACTTGTTCAGCAGGATTGTGCTGCTTCCTAGGGAAGGACAACACACTTTTGGGGAGTCCGTAGATCTTCTCGTCTTTCCCTTCAGAACAAAATATTGCAGCCCCAGAACCCTCTTTTGGCTCTTCTGTCCAGCTCCCACATGTGGCTATTTCTTCCCATTTAGCTGACAAGGAGTTGGGTGTTTCAAAGGTTCCCCCATACAGGATAAACAACAAATCGTAAGGAAACCAAACAAAATAACAGACTAAGAAACAGCACTTCTCAACTCGAGCGCTTTTTGCACACAGTTTCCAAAAGAAACAATCACTCTTGGTGACGCAGATCGTAAGATACCAAAATTCCGTATTGTTATATGGAATTTTGGAACCTTTTTATGGAACCTTGGAACATAGAATTTCTGTTTGAAGTGCACGTAGATAAGTTGGTGTTTTGCATTCTTAGCATTCACATTAAAGCCCTTATTAGATAGGATACTCCATTGGAAAGCAAATTTCAGTAAAATCGGAAAATCGTCATATCACAATCCGATTCGAAAAAGAGACGTAGCCTAGTTATTATGTATCCAAAATGTGTTTTGTTTACTCATTAAAGCGAGGGTGACGGGGTATTTGCTAGTTGTTAAATTTCAGTAAAAGTGTTTCAGACAAACTGAGTGCATTGCGGGCTGATTCAACTTCGTACCCGAACCAGAAAAGGTTTACTCACAGGGATGCCTTTAAAAGCGTGTGTTTGATTAGAGAGTTTGGTAGCACATTGGATTCTGAAGAAATCTGGAAGTTTTTTTTGGGACTATCAAACCGAGTTTGATCCAAAATCTGATGAAATCCGACAGAAATATCGACATGTGTTTTTCCGGTCAAACGCAATTTCTAGTCCGAACACGAGTGCGACATGAGTGCAAATTGTGGAGAAATCTGGCCAACATTTTCAGGACCAAAATATCAAACGGAATCTGATTCAAAATCAGACGAAAATGCGACAGCATTGTCGACCAGAAACAAAATCTGGTAAGATATCTGAAAAATGTATGCAGCGAGAATATGAACTTGGGCAAGGCAATGACAGCGTAATCTGAGTAAATCATTGTCAAATGAAGGAATCTGGGAATCCCGGACTCGGGTCTGGGCACCTGGGGTCACACAGCAGAACCACTCCGCGTTCCATTGCGCTTTTATTCTTTCCTAAGCCTTTTTACTTTCTGAAAAAATTTAATCGAACCATCCCTTGGTCACGGGGACAAAAGAAACGGCCGGTAAAAGGGTGAAATCGAGAAGGGGTAAATAAAGGGTGCTTAAGGGGCCAGAATGAAAGAATGGTATCGCAAGTACAATCAGTGTTAAAAAAAGAGCAACTGTTGCTAAAGATCTAATCGGGTTGGTCTTAGCATGGGTGGGAAACACGATAGCTTTGTCGAACCTAGCGGGGGTTTTGTCTGTTGTATAGAAACGGGGTGAAAAGCAGTTAAAGGGTGCTTGTTTTCTCAGGGTAGGTATCACATGAGGCAGCTGATAAAGTTGAAAATGAAACGACCGTAACGATTCATCGAGAGAGCTTTTCGATGAAGTTTTGTATGAGCAATCCAAGGGGTTGAGGTTTACTGAAGTTTCTTACACCAAATTGCGTCACTTGAATATGTTGTAATTTTCCGAGTTTATAATGGTTTCGGAACACTTTCTTTAGTAACCAGTCTAGCCGACATAATAAAGTAAACAGCTAGATTTAAACAGAAAACATACATTGTAGCCTATTTTCTACACTCAGATTGTTACGACGTGCGCTATGCAAATAGTGTCAAGTTATTTGAATTTGATATGCTTAGTTGGTACGTTTACCAAGAACATATTAAGCTGTGATCTTTCACATTTTATGCGCGAATGCTGCGATTTGGGTGGATTAAGAGATTAAATATTTCGGAGGAGTGTTTTAGCGAGGGGTTGTTCACTTTCTATTTTAGTCTACAGCAAGTGTCCGGTGCCGGAGCCGGTTACCACGTGCTGAGACTTTAAATCAGCATGTTTAGAAGCAGAACCGCCTTACTGATGGACGGCACCGCTGATTTCGGACGGCCGACCGGTGCCGGGAAAGGGTGTACAACAGGGGCTGGGGAGATCTAGTGTTCTAAGTTAGTTTATGGATTTTCTTTTTGTTTAATTTTCTTCAACTGTGCTTGTTTTCCATTGATTTGTTGCTATGGCCAGTTATTGTGAGCGATCGCTGCTCGCGAACGATATTGCGTTTCACAATATATTATTTAGCATAATAGATAAATCAAATTATTGATACCATATCGTAAACCGAAAAATATGACAAAATCCAAACTTAGCAAAATCAATTTTTTTTTAATCTGTTGCTCTTTTTAAATAATTGCGTTTTTGCAGATACCATGATACCTGATACCACGGTCTAAAATCGTTTTCGTAGTTACCGTTGTATCTGATGTCACGGTCAAAAGGCGTTTTGCAGTTATCGTAGTATCTGATATTCAGATACCACGGTCCGACCGTGATATCTGAAAAAGTCATCTCACTTTCATATCACCAACAATAGGGCCTAGGATTTTGTCAAATTGGTGGGAAAGAAGTTTGGCAATTAGTGATGTAGCCTAACTGGATATCATTTTTTCGTTTGGGATGACTTCGAAAAGCGCAGTTGCGGCAATTGTCGTTTTTGCAGAGCAACCGTGGTATAGGATACCACGGCAACTGTAAAAACGACTAATTGCAGATCCAGTTACCGTGGTAAGAGATACCATGGTATCTGCGAAAACGCAACTATTATCTCGCAGACTGTTCAGCAACAGAAGAAAAAGAAGATCAATAAAGAAAAAGGAAATTAGGTTTGGTGAGCTTGTTCCGTCAAAAGTAAGCTGAAACACTTGTCTCTTGGCCGATATCAAGTTCTTAAATTATTGTTTCAAGTGTGTCATTTCAAAGATATTCCATCAGCCCAAGCTGACTGCGAATCATATTTGACGTTGCAAAACGGATAAGTCAGCTACATTTTATTAGAGCTATATATCGGCCCTTGCCAAGAAGGGCAAGGAGGCCCTAATATCGACCCTAATAATATCGGCCCCAATATCGGCCCTTGCCAAGAAGGGCCGAAATATAGCTCTAATAAAATGTCGCTGACTTATCCGTTTTGCACTGTTTTTGCACCAAGGGTTTTGCTCAACCCTTCGAAAGTTACTGTGCTGAAGCACGGACGGGACAGACGGACGGACGGACAGATAGTCGGGCGGAAGGATGAAATTTAAAAAGTCATGGGTATACCGGGTAACGTTTTGGGATCCCCCAAAAGGCCAACAAATACACTGATTACTCTAAGACCAATGTCCTGACCGGACAAAGCCTATGAGATATATCCTGTACAGTATAGATTTGTTACTTTGAATGTCACCTAACTCCGGATGGCGCCGAAAAATTTGACGAAATCCAAATTGAGCAAACAATTAGAACGCTTTCAGATCTACTTTAAATTTTTGAACTCTAGTCATTTCTGATGTCCCTAAGGCCGCAGGGAATTTAACTGTCATAATTCGGTTAATCATGTTTGTTTTATTTTTTAAACCCTTGTAGCATTTTTCTGAAGTTGGTTCAGCTTTTTTACTTTTTGCGCTGCGACATCTCCTTCGATCCTGTAATATTTCCTAAAAACTCTTTAACGTCACCTAATCAACCCTAAACAAAATAATCAAACAAACTTTAAACTTCGAAAACTGAATCTCCATTTCAACTGTTTAAACTTTTTTTTTTATCAAATTTCCAATTACTAATCGAAAAGAATTGTTTGAATCACGTCTAATTATAGTTCTTATTAATTCTTATTTTCAATATTGATTTTTTGTTCGTATCCGCAAATCATTAGAACCACACTGACGAATCTCATCCCCAACGAAATTACTACAAATGAAAACAACTCCCCAGACACAAAACCATGAAAATTACAATTACATCTCAAAATGCAAGCGTTACAAACTAAAATATTTACTTTCCAATCTAAGGTATATATTCTAACAGAAATTTCCTTTAAGGTCCCCACACTGTCAGAAGTTTCATAACAGATAACACAAGGATGCGCAGTTTCAACAGACACCGCTTGGGATGTAGTCTGTTGTGATTTTGAGAAGGTTATGTATTAAATGTAGCAAGCATTGCCAGGAAGAGCCCGAAAACAGCAAAAAAGCATCTGCTGAATTTTCCAATATCACGAAGACAAACAAAAAAGTCAGCAGATGTGTTTTCGGCTCTTCGGCAATGACTGCTCTGCTATGGATAACAATTCATGTATAACGTTTCCAAAATCACAACTGATTACATCCCAAGTGTTGTCTGTTGAAACTGCGCATCCTTGTGTTAGATGTTATGAAACAATACATGTTATTCTGTTACAATGTTTATTTTATGTTTTGTCATGATGTTTGGTATATGCATTCTAACAAACTTTACTTTTGATTCGTCAAATTGCAGGTAGAGCCTTTCGATTACGCAGGGCAATATATTAAATAAGGTGATGACATACCAGTCTCGCTAATTATCTTCCCAAAGGTCTAATGTTCATCTGCGAACCGCTGGAATCTTCCAAACTTAAAACTCTATTCCATTCACGGTAATTTTTGGTCGCTAGATGGCATCCGGAACGCTCTTCTTCTTACGATATAACGATAAGGGGCCAGAGACTCGAGTTTAGCCAAACAATCTCAGACTAATAATGACTACATAGACTATACAGGTGAAAGTAGGAAACTATTTTGGGAAGGGAGCTTTTTGGACAGGCTACAGATTCACCGATTAAAATGTTAGGCGTAAATACTCTTTCAGTCAAGCTGATTCGGAATTATACATAAAAAGTTACTCAAAACGGATAAGTCAAAAGGTAGAAAGTACATACAGTTCTTCTGAATGTGGTCAAACTCCCTGAATTAATAAACAGTGCACTCGAAAAATTTTCTCTCTGCTATTTCATGTGTTATTTAACTGACTGAAATTCAAATGTGTCCTTATTATAAATATTCTTTGAGCCAAGGCTATAACTGGGAATAAGATATTCAAGCAATGGCTAACAATAGAATTTTGCAGGTTCGTTTCTTCCAGCTTCGACGTTTTCCCGGACGTACAACAGCCCCCTTGCCAAGAAGGGCCGAAATATTCGCATCGCAGGTGACAAATCCGTTTTTAGCCATTGTTTAAACATATTTTTCGTTTAGTCATGTTTGAATATGTTTCATTTAATTTTTGTTCGTAGCTGTCTGTGGAGCTATGGCGGGCAATAAATCAATAATAATGATAATATACATCTATTTATTAAAACTAATTAACCGCAATCGACGGTCAAACTGATTTCTGGACAGAAGGAAGGCATTCTTCAACGAATACGTACGACGCTATGCAGTTCCTCTTGAACCCATGCAACCAACAAAAAGGCTTATTATCCAGGTTTGGTCACCAAGAACCAGGGTGTACGAGTTACTTCAAGATACTTTGGGTTACTCAGGGTTACTTTGGGTTACTGTTGGTTACTCAGGGTTACTTTGGGTTACATTGGGTTATTACTTTGAGATACTTTTGGGTTACTTTCCAGGGTGTACGAAGTTACTTTTGGTGATCAACCCTGGCTTATTCTGTAGGACGCGAAGATGTTTTCGCGCCTAACCCTAATGTTAGTACAAGAAACACACATTACAGCTGTCAGCAGTACATCTTATTGATTTCCTTCAAAAGCGGGTTATAGATAAATAATTTGTATTCCCATTTCCCATAATTAATGGGAATTACACAAATATTAACGATAGGCCCAAGCATCTAAATTTCAGATTATCTTTCAACTCATCCTAACAGGCGTAAAATTCAAATTCCAAACGTCCGACCCTGGAAAAAACAAACTATTCAAGGACATATTCTTTCCTCTCCATTTAAGAAAAAAACTCAGGCCGTAAGACAATTTCGAGGACACTCTCAGCAAGGTATATGTCCATGAGAGAATAAGTGTTTTTTTCAAAAATACACAAATTAAAGCAGCCAATCAATAGGTCAAGCACACCCAAGTTGCGTTTTATTTGAAGTTCATAGTACAGCGGGAGCGGACAGTGAACTGTAAGTTGCCGTTTTATTCCTGGCGGACTACGTCAGAAGGTACGCTGAACTGTTACCTGCCTCACCCAGCGTACAAACTAGCGGGTCCGCTGGCACTCAGCGGGACTCAGCACTCAGCTGGCGAATAAAACGACAAATCACGAACACGAGCGTAAAATTCAAACTCAATTGCGACCTTCTCAATAAACAGTAATAGTAATTTCCAGATTTCTGACCCTTAGCTATAAACAAATCAGAAAAAAAACTAATAAGAGGAAATGCTAATTTCCTGTATTTTCCATTTCAAAACAAACCCTCACGGTAAAAAAATTACACTCTCAGTACATATTCATGAAAGGACGTTTTTTCTTCATATACACAAGCATTGTCTTCCAAACCATCCTGACACAGGACCTTCTCAATAAACAAAAAAAGCAATAATCAGCGGAAACATTTCAACTCCTCCATTTTGCATTTCAAAACAAAGTTCCCCTAATATAGAACGTATAAAATTCAAATTCCGTATTTCCGACCTTTACCAATAAAAAAAAAAAATCAGGGGAAATATTCATTTCCTCTATTTTCCATATCAAGGCAAACCCACGCCGTAAAACAATTTCGATGACACCCTCAGTACATATATGATAGGATGTATTTTATTCATATAATTAAAGATAAAGGATGAAATATAGAATTAGCCTTTTCGTGGGTTCGTTCTGGTCATATTTAAGCAAAACCCTTGAGATAGGAACAGTCATAGACTTGGAAATCACGGGAATGTATCGTTTGGTGAAAAGTATTTCATTTTTGAACTTGGCTGTAATGATGCGCATTTTAAGGGCGTAAATCCCTTGAGGCAAATTAGGGATGGGCCCTTGGGGATCATTAACATTTTTCGTTCTAAAGTATTTTTTTCACTTTTCGGTTAAGATGCGCACTTTAAGGGTGCTAGAAATCATTTTTTAAGCAAAACCCTTGTGGCTCAAAAGATCATGGGCTGAGATGTATCGTTTCATCAAAAGTGCTTTTCGACTTTGCGGTTAAGATGCGCAGTTTAAGCGAGCTAGAACTTTCTTTGTAAGCAAAACCCTTGGGGCAAAAATGATAATGGCCTCATGGGGACCATGAAAATGTTTATTTTGCTTTGCGGTTAAGATTAGTACTTTAAGGAATTTTCGGATTTTGGAAGTGGCGATTTCTGAGCCAATCTTGTCGAATCTCTAATATTACAGCCAAGTTTCATCGTCCTAGCACATCTGGAAGTACCTTAACTCGCGGTCACCAGAATCCCCCCCCCCTCCAACTCCCCCCACAGTGCCCGGAGCCAATACGGTTCTGTACATGATTTATGTAGAGCATCTGTTTGTTATTCCCACAAAGTTCCATCCCGATCTCTCGAGCCTAAGCGGGTCCCCTATTCCCCCCCCCCCAATAGTTGTCGGATCCGGTTCGGAAATGAGAAAGATCACCAGAGACATGTCCTCTGTTTCAATGATTAAATTTCACTGGAATCCGATCACCCGTTCCAAACTTACGCATGACTCAATATTCCGGATTCCCCCTGCCTCCACTCCCCCCATTATCATCGGATCGAGCACATTTTGGGAACCCCCCCCCCCCAAGTGTCCGAATACAGTCCAATTGTGTAAACGATTTATGTAGTGTATATGCTCACATGCTTGTTCTTCCCAGCAAGTTTCACTCCGATCCCTCCATTCTAACCGTTTCTCGTGATTTCCGGTCTTCCCCCCCCCCCCCCCCCCTAACTCCCCCATAGCTGTCGAATCCGGTCCGGACTTCAAACGGAAATCAGATATAGATCATTCAGTTATTAAGTTTCATTCCAATCCAATCACCCGTTTAAAAGTTACGCACTACTCAGTTTTCCCTATTCCCCGCCCCCCCCCCCCCCCCAGATGGTCTGATACGAAAACTGATTATTTCCAGGTTAATTTGGTCGGGTTCCTCATATGCCTGCCAAGTTTCATCGTCCTAGCACATCTGGAAGTACCCTAGCCCGCAATCATGTGACAGACCGCCCGCCCGACCGACGGAATTGCGATCGGTAGCCTACATGGCACTTGAGCCAGAGGCTGCAAGTGTCATAAAAAAGGCAATAATCACAGGAAAATTTCAATTCCTCCATTTTCCATTTCAAAACAAAGTACCCCTAATAAAGAAAGTGTAAAATTCAAATTCCAGATGTCCGACCCATAGCAATAAACAAATAAGAAATAACTGATCAAGGGAAATACTCATTTCCTCTATTTTCCATTTCAAAACAAACCCGCTCAGTAAAACAATTTCGATGACAGTCCAGTACATATTCATGAGAGTATGTATTATTCATGAACACAAACATTACCTTCAAAATCACCCAAAAACAGGCGTAAAATTCAAATTCTGAAGGTTCAACAAACAAAAAAGGCAATAATCAGCGGAAACATTTTTATTCCTCCATTTTCCATTTCAAAACAAAGTTTCCCTAATACAGAAAGTGTAAAATTCAAACTCAAAATTTCCGAGCCTTAGCAATAAAAAAAACTAATCAGGGAAATATTCATTGTGTTGCGAGAGCATCACTTTGGCTTTGTCGTGTTTTGTTTTCCCTAGAACCCCGATTTCCGCCTATTGCTAGAAAGTGGTAAGACCTGTGCGGCTTTTACGGAAAGTGTGGACCTTAGGCCGGTGATGAATATGACATTGCATTTTGGAAAGCTCCGTAGAACTCTTGCCTGGGGCAAAAAGGATGTTTTTGCTTGTAATTGAGCCAGAGCCTACAATGTGTGAAGTGGAGTGGAGTTGTATAGCCTATATCAGAGGGGACTATCTGAAGTTATGCACGCAAGCTTTCGTTTCATCAAGCCATGTTTCTGCTTTCGAGTGGAAAGCTCCGTTCTAGCAGGTAAGCAGACAGGTACTAGTTTTAAATTGAAGATGGACTAAAATCTAAAAGTGCTAAAATATGTGCGGCAGTTCCCTGGCCCCACAGCCAATATATTTTCTTTGAGTGATAAGTAGAAAAAGAAAATTACAGACTAAAAAAGTGGCTTTTTCCCACGGGTCCGGAAGTGCTGTCATCTATTGTTTCTACCCATTTCGTTTCGTGATTTCAGCTGAATTTATCATTTCTTTTCTTACACTTGGGATTGAGGAAAATAAATGATATCAGATGGGCCTCTTAAACCTTAAAAGTTCTTTCACTCTTAAAGTTTAACTGAAAAGCAAACTTATTTTTCTGTCATTTAATTGAATACACTGGATTATTTGGATTGTGCAAAGGGATTTTTCTATCTTCCGCTATCTGCTCTAGTTATGACGTTAAGAATATCTGCGTCCTTCCTCACAGCGTAAATTCTACTATGACGCGGTAAATTTTAGTCTCAACACAAACGTGGCTTTTCAGTGGGCAGTGGTGAGATTGGTGAAGATTGCTTAGTACCTGAATAAAAAAAAAATCATAAATCTCTCTCGTAAGGCATACAACACAAATACAAGCGCATAGAGGTATCACAAATCACACGGAAATTCCACTATTTGAAAACCGATTATTCGTGAATAGCGGAACAACGAAGTAACGCATTTTCAGCAGGTCTTCAAGACAAATTTAAGTGAAGATGTGATGGGTAACTAGATTGTCCTATCCCAGCCCTTTTCGGTTAAACTTTATAGAAAGTAGATATTATCCTTTGCTCTTTTCTAAGTGGTGATATTAGAAAGTTGGCCTGCGGCAAAAAAGTCGACTTTTGAACTAATACAGATAGAACATTATTTCAACAGCAATCGAGGCCTTGATGAGCTGACCAAAGTATACGTCATCTGTTTTTGGGACACAAATTCCTTCATGAGATACAAAAGTTTGAAAGTTTAAAGGGGTTGACAATTTCAGTAGTAAGGTACACACTGAAACAAAAAATAGGCCGATCACAATCGTGAGACATGTAGGGGACTTGTTAGCAACAATCGGCTGTTAGAGCATAATCATCTTCAGCGATGAGGGGTTAGCAACTTTGGTAGTTGGTGTACCTATTAATCTTATTTATTTCTTTAAGGTGTATTTAATCGTGAGAACAGTTTGGTACCATGTCTATCACGGGGAGATGGACTTGTAAGTAAGAATCGGTTGCTAGAAGGGGTTCATGAGGGTCTAGAAATTTGTGAAAATTGGTGCAAATTTTATTTGATCCCTATAGATCTGAGGGTAAGAAAATTAGTCTTCATGGGCTATCATTGTAACCTAGAATTAAGTATTTGAGGGGTTGACAACTTTAGTGGTAGGGTACACACTTGAACAAAGAATAGGCGGAACCCAACTGTGAGACAAGTCAGGGACTTGTAAGTAATAATCGGATATTACACGATAATTACTTCGGCGATGAGGGACTTCCGACTTTTCCTAGTATGTGTACCTATTTTGTTTCCGGTGTTTCTGATGATAAGAAAAGTTTAGTCCATGTCATCGTTCAAGAATCGGTTGCTAAAGCATTGTCATTTTCATGAGATGCTAGAATGGTCTATGGTGATTGTCTTTCATCGTAACCTAGAATTAAGTGTTAACGCAATGGATACAAATGATAATGTAAAACAACGACAGAGTTTCGCAATAATTAGCAGAGTGGCATCTATTGTATTTTAACTAAAAAGCTACGGATAGCTTATATTACCAACTAGGTTATCTAAGATAAGGATAAAGTTCGACTGGCTGCAAGAGTCAATTTAGTCCCTACTTCCGATATTATGTTTCTTTTTCAACGCTGAGGGATAACCATGTGATTACAGATTGTGTCATCATTTCAGAAAAATACTCTTCTTGGATTGGAACGTGCCATTTTGAAAACCTCGATGGGTTGACAAATTCAGCATTGAATCGTTAGTGAAGAAACAAAAACCAAAGTGTTGCTCTTTTAGTCGGCAAAGCCGAACAAAGGTTGCTCCAACACTTCACGTTACCCACGGACAACGTGAAGAGGCCTAGTTTCCTCTATTTTCCATTTCAAGACAAACCCACGCGGTAAAACAGATTCGATGACACTCTCACTGCATATTCACGAGAGGATGTATCATATTCATAAACGCAAACATTATCTTCCAAATCACCCTGAAAAAGGCGCAAAATTCAAATTCTCAATTGTGACCCTCTCAATAGACAAAAAAGCTAATAATCGGCGGAAACATTTCAGTTCCAAGTCCACTTAGGACAGACGTGTAAAATTGAAACTCTAAATTTCAAACCCTTAACAATAAGCAAACCAAAAAAAAAACACTCAGGAGAAAATTCATTTCCGCTATTTTCCATTTCAAAACAAAGTACCCCAAGTATACCCAAAGTATACAGAAAGTGTGTAAAATTCCAATTCCAGATTTCTGACCCATAGCAATAAACAAACAAGCAAAAACTAAGCAGGGGAAATATTCATTTCCTCTACTTTCCATTTCAAAACAAACCCACGCGGTAAAACAATTTCGATGACACTCTCAGTACATATTCATGAGAGGATAAGTCTTTTATTCATAAACACAACGAGTCCCCTGAATATTTCCCGGGCATTCCTGATGAGGCGTGACGTCAGGATGACAGAGAATTTGAAAGTATAAACTCATGGCAATCGATTCATAGTAGAAAATTTGAATTGTAGAAATGCGGGAAAATGAAAACAAACAAATCGTCAACGGAATCGATGTAATGAAATATTCAGCAAACACGTGGTAATTTACAAGAAGTGACGCGTCCTGATTCTACTTGCAAAGATTATTCATGAGAAAGACAAAACTGGGCCAGAGACGGTTTCTCTGGCTTGCGCAAATAGAAAACTAGAAGATATTAAAGGTTAAGTTCCAACGTCGAGGTTGATACCGGAAAATAGCAACGAGGTGGCGGTTTAAAATAAACTGTCCGAGCCGAAGGCGAGTTAAGTTATGAAAAATACCCACCGAGCGCAGCGAGATTAATATTTTTAAATGGCCGTCAAGCTAGTGATTCCGACATGAAACGAGGTTGAGGTATGTTAACTGGAATAAGCTACCTTTTCAGTTAAACTTCAATGTTCTGTGTCTTCTGTTGGGACGATTAGAAAAGTGACGCAGAACTGATACGATACTAAAGACCATTTGAGAGTGCAAAAGCAACTCAGCATAAAACTCAGCAAAAGATTAATCATTCACGCTACGTCTCTGATCATTTCCATCCACTATCATTGCGAGATTCCGAAACAGGTTTCATCCACGCTAAAGGCACTACATCGATTTTGCATCTGTCGTTCCTGGCTCTTTTCGAAGCGGATCAGACTCCCGCGTCAAGCACTGCTAAAAAAGCCGGGGGGAATAAATCTCAGTTTTTCCGTATGGAACTGATGGTGATACCGAAAATTCTGGCGGGAATCCCAACCCACGATCGTCTGTCCCAATGTCCCAAATCCCAACCCATGATCGTCTGTATGAGATATTGAGAGACCATTTTTGATGCCTTCGAGATGTCAAAAAGGTATTAGGCGAGCGACCATCAATTAAGCATCTTTTCAATACGCAACGGAGAAATGTTTTTTGTACTTGTTGCAACCCAATATAGGCCTGTACAGTGTCGGCAGACATTTTGCCGAGTCATAAAGACCTAAGCCGACGGTTGTAAGAATAATAAACTTCGAAAAACTTGAGAAGGGTCCTCCGTATTACAAAAGGATGTTAAAAAGTTTTTTTGCACCCGAATTTCTTTCTTCAAAACCCCAAACTTTGGATACGTAAATCTAGAAAAACAGAGGCTATAAAATAGGCAAAAAGTTGACTCAAAAACATGCTCCCTTTTGCAGCTGTAAACATGTCCGCGGAAAGGACACTTTTTTCCGATTTCCAAAAGCTTTATGAGGCCCAAACTTTATAGCGGTTTCACATGTGAGACCAAACTACTATACCCACATGCAATCTGGGTAAGTGTTGGGTCTGGTTGCGGCTACCCAAAAAAAGCAAATAAACAGCCGAGGATAAATAAGTGGCTAAACCACGCGAAAATGATCGCAAGTAATTTTGCAAAAAGGTGCATTGCGCTACTGGCAAAGGGGTCAATTGCGGAAAGAGCTCTAGTTGCGGCTTGCAAAAAAATAAATAAGTGGGGTAAACAGTGAAAAACCAGCAAAAATGATCGCACGTAATTCCGCAAAAAAGGTGGATTGCGGTACTGGCAAGAGGGGGTCTATTCTGGAAATGGCTCTAGTTGCGGTTGGCAAAAAAATTAAATAACTGAGGGTAAAAAGTGGCAAAAGCACGTGAAAATGATCGTACGTAATTCTGCAAAAAAGGTGCATTGCGCTTCTGGCAAGAGAGGATCAGTTGCGGAAATAGCTCTCATTGCTGTTTGCAAAAACAAGAATAGGTGAGGGTGAACAAGTGGCAAAACCTTGCAAAATTGATCACAAGTCATTCTGCAAAAAGATGCACTGCGCTACTGCCAAGAGGGGGTGAATTGCAGAAATAGCTCTCGCTGTGACTTGCCGAAACCATCATAGGTGAGGGTAACAAAGTGACACAACCCACAAAAATGATCGCAAGTCAAGTAAATATGCAACAAAAGTGTAAATTGCGCTACTGGCGAAAGCGACAAATGGAATTGTCTGTAGGCCTTGGGGTAAATGAGTGGCAAAAACAAACGTCAGCGCCAAAATTATCGCAGTTGTAGGCCTATTGAGAAAAGGTTGCATTGCGCTACTGTTTAAATATGTTTGATCTGCAAAAACGACGTAACTGATAAGTTTACGATGAGATACTGATGCGGATCGTCTGAAGGATAAACAATGAAGGTTTAGGGCAATGTCGTAACTGATGGCATAAGTTCGGTTATCACGTTAAACTGTAAGGATACTGGATTGTAAGCTACTTTGTGAAGGTCGAGTCTGAACACCCAGAAGTGTACGCAATAGTTTAAGCTCCATACCATAGGAATTTCTTTTGTAACATGTCCCAATGATGACCTCGCCCACCCATTCAGTTGTTCTGCAGAAAGTCTAATCCAGGGTTGGTCACCAAAAGTAACTTCGTACACCCTGGAAAGTAACCCAAAAGTATCTAAAAGTAACCCTGAGTAACCCAAAGTATCCTGAAGTAACTCGTACACCCTGGTTCTTGGTGACCAACCCTGGAGTCTAATCCCGAAACGTCACCATGAAAACGCTTTGTAGTGTGGACTTTTTTTCGGGAAAGTTTTTACGTTTCACATCTAACCCCCCACATCCTCTTAGTTTTAAAGAATCAGTGTTTTTTCCCTATCGGGATGGGAAGGACTATCACACGAAACTATCCAATCGTTTACGAGCACAATGCCCATATTTTATTAGATATACTCCGCGCCACCTCGAACTGTTCTCAATAGAGTCGTCTTTATTTTGTTTTATCTTTCTACGTTGTTATTATGTTTATTCAAATCAGTGTCAAAAGTATTTTTTTGCCATGGCTTAAGGGCTTTTTAGTAAATATATCATATTCTATTGACGAACAAAAGACCTACGCGTCAGCTTACGCTCGATTACTGCACTGCATTTTACACAATTGGAGTTGCGACAGTGACCTGACCTCGCTAGCTACTATTCAGGACACCAAGATGGGGCCTCACCTTTACCTCCTATGGGACTCTATTCTTTAGACCTGCAGTTAACGCCTACCGACCCCCGGGTTTTACGGTAATTGCTGACCTAGTTCTGACTTGCTCTTTCCCATCAAATCCCCAGATCAATTGCACAACGAGGTCACTAATGAGGAAAACCCTCTTGAGAATAACAAGGCCGAAGGTTTCGCTGGAATCCTAAACTAGGACCTTCCATGATTCAGCCAAATTCGGTTTTGGCGTGAATGAGACTAGGTTACGAGGACGAGGTCAGCACTGAGGAAAACTAAAATGACAAGAACAAAGGTTTCGACGGAATCCCAGACTGGGACCTTCCTCGATCCAGTCAAATTTGGTTTGGGCGGGAATGAGACTAGGTAACGGGACGAGGTCAGCACTGAGAATAATACGACAACAAATCCCAAACTGGGGCCTTCCTTGTTCCAGTAAAATTTGGTTTTGGCGGGAAAATGACCCGTGAGTAGGACTCCAAGTTAGACGCCCAGATACTTTAGCGCGCGACCATTTGAATGACGGATTGATTTATCGATTCGTAAAGAACGTAACGTAAACTATCTCCCCTTTATTTTTAGGAGGTTCACAACTTTATCAAGATATGTGTTGTTTACGAAATGTCTCGTTTTCTCCAGATTCCGATCGAGCTTTTGGTCAATTGTTATAAGACTTTTATACTCCATTCAACCTGGTGAATAGCCCAGAGCCCAAATTCCATCTTCGTCTTGGCCATCCAGTCAACTTTTGTCAAATTCCATCAAAATCTCTCCACTCATCCGGAAGGTTTAGTGGTCACAGACTGACGAAAGAACATTTTTATGATTTATTGATCTTCCTCAGTTTCTCGTTTATGTCCGCTAGTAAATTACGTGAAAAAAACCAACATTTTATTTCCGTTATTTCTTTTTCTATCCGTTAATCATAGTATTCCCCGCGGTCAACTTCTTCTCATCTGTAATTTAATTGCAGAAATAAAGATAACAGTCTGCAACAATAGCTTTCATCAGGCATCAATTTGTATTACGAAAACTCAGTTTGTTATTCCAGATTATTTGATACTTCTTGGATACATATTATATGTCTCCAAGTCTCCCTCTATAGTCATACTTTAGCATCAGATAAGATCAAATTGATTGCAGTGTTTACTTCCACCGAAAACAGAATTGCCGCAATTGCAAGCTGCGAGGCGAAGTGAAAATTCATTAAATTTAGCAATCGGATTCAGCACGCAAGAATCAAATCCGAATCTGCACCAAACGATCTACAATCAATTCTAGAAATATTACATTGAAATTTTTTGAAACATTCCGTTCATGACAATCCAAGCACAAGATCCTGGTCCCGCCCACTTACATTCACCCGATAAATTTTACAAATACTAATTTTTCCTGTTAATGGTTAACCTAAGTGAAAATATTATCTTTTTTTTGTACAAATTCCTTACTGCGGAGTCATGAAAAATAATTGCAGAAACAAGTACACCTTACTTAAAGAACTTCTCTTCAAGTAATTTGTAATTCGAAAAAAGTCTCATTCCACAATATAAGGCGAAAATACAACAAATCTCGAATAACCGAATTAGCTATTCAAAAAGATGAAATTCCTTGTGCCGAAGGAGTGTTCATAAAAACTCTTTCGGCACAAGATGACTGCGAATCAAATTTGATGGTGCTAAACGGGTTTGTTCTTACGATTTATCGGCCCTCCTTTGCAAGGGTTCTCTCCGGCTGTAGCTAGAAGAATCGAATCTGCAAAAAAATTTCGTGCTGTAATCGGGAATCCTTCTTTCGGAGCTGTTCGCTCGTTAGTAGTTTTATAATCTAAAGATAATTACATTTATGACGATAATTATGTTTTCATTCTTTGAGGTCCATTTCTTCGAGCTACTGCCTGTTGAGGACCCTTGCCAAGAGGGCTATATCACTAGAACAATCTCAGTTGACAGATCCCTCTACCTCCATCAAATTTAAGTGTTCGTCGTCATTTAGCCAAGCTGACTGGGAAACATATATTCAGACAATTGATCAGGCTGTCGAACGTAGGTTGGGGAATAGAAGAAACGAACCTGGAAAACCTGCGCAACGAACCTGTTCGTTTCCTCCATTCCTCAACGTTGTCCCTTACGTTCAACAGCCTGACGAGGACCCTTGCCAAGAAGGGCCGACATGTCGCTGCAGAAAGCATCGTAGCTGACGTATCCGTTTTATCCATTGTTTGAATACTAGCCTAAGTGTTCATATTTCAAAGGATACCCAAGAAAGAATCAAATTGGATATTCAGAAGGAATAAATTCAGCGTTCATTCCCAAAACCAGTTCCCGATTAAAGAATTAATTTGCACATTTTTTACCGACTGATTTTTGCGCTAAACTGATCTCGTGAACATTGTTTGCGTCACTGAACTCCGTCAAGCTTTGCTAATCTGTCCTGGCAAGGCATTTACAGCTGTAATGCAGGGGGTCCTTTTTATGTTTTTGCATACCTCGACTTTGCTCCATCACCCTTTGGCGATTGTTTAACTCATCCTTTGCAAATCTGGCAGGTGTACCAGAGAAACGGCTAAACACACCCAGATGCGAGAAAAGTTTCGAATTCGTACTTGCAACCAGTATAGTTACGAATTAGGTTTTAACGATTCCCGGATGTTCAGAATCTTGTCACACCAATACACCAGTACACACAATTACAGGATTTAAATCAGACGCATGCGAGTATTTGCGATGTCTAGATCACCCCAGTTCAACTCGCAAGTTCAAACCAGGACTCGAAGATTTATAAATTTCAGGAACGAAAGCTGTATCCGCTAGCATATTGCGCACTGTTTTACCTATGAGCGGGCGGAATGGACAGAATCATTGTCATGACTGGGTTGATTATTTTTCTGTTAGTTGGGAGCAATGTTGGATGGCGTCATAATTTTTCAGAAAGATGTATATAGTAGTGATAGAAATAATCAACCTTGCTGACTAGTAATGGTTTATTCCTATTTTACGTTTTATCAATTCACTTCTTTAAATTCGTCCGTATTTTTGCTGCGGTGATATTCAAACGGAATCGATATGCGCTATTTCAGAATTTTATCTGGCTGTTATACACCCAAGTTTAAACCCAATTCTATTTTGGGTGCAGCGATATCTATCGTAATATGTATGCACTATTCGAGTGCGAATCGACCATCTTTTAATCCGCAACATTTCAATTTTAACTATGCAGACATAAAGAATTCCGAGCGTAATACATTTATATTTCTTAAGATATAATTCCAATGTAAAAGTTGCTTTGTAAGAGAGCCTTTGTTATTGTTAATGCAGCCATTAATAAAACCTCTATAGTTTTAGTTTGTAAACTGTACACCGTTTAGTGACTGGTGCACAATTTTTAGTCAACAATCACTGTCCGTTCATATTTAAATGGCCAATAGCAGCAAACATGCTACTTTTCCAGCTTCATTAGTTGTGGAAGCAATGCACTTTTTGCTGCCACAAAACTTTTCATTTTTTTATTTAGTCCTCAGTCCAGGTTTCTTTTTTCATCTCCCGGCATGCAAATCGAGGAAAAATGACCCGCACATCATCTAAGTATTACTTTTCAAGACGTTCATGCTCCGCCTTAGCTTTTGCTTATTTGTCTCACCTCTTTCTTAAACTATCAAATTCCCATTCTTTTCATGTACGGTTCATTCCATCTCGTCAGCATATCCGATCCCGCATTGTTCTAGCCATCTCCAGGTTTCCCAGATCAGGAAACCTCCGGGAAACGTGACGTAACATTCCCTGAACCAATCACAATCTTTGACGTCACATGTTCACCAATGACTTCGCCTCAAAGAAACCTTGAGGCGTATGGACAGCCATGCAAGAGGTGCGCGGCGTCTATGCAGCCAGTATTGAGCTACATGCTTTCATGCATAACACATGAGGTTGCGCGTTAGCAATTCCGAACAGGCCTGTGTATAGTGTCATGGCGACGACGACGTATTTGGAATCAAGTGCAGTCACTTCTGAACCGTCAAGTGTATCGGACGATATGAATATTGTGAACAGTCAGGGGTATTCCCCCCGCGAGCCTCATGAAATGAAATACATGGCAGCGGCGGCAGTGCAGCACCCTGGTGGACACCCCGCATTAAGTGTACACAACCCTTGGGTTGGCATGGATGCCACACCATGGGCCACCACCATGCATTCGCACCATCATGGATTACACCAGGATATTAAGCCACAGATGGGAGATATGGCTCTGCACCATCGAACCCACCAGATGCATTCGTGGCATACCGCAGTAAGTTCACCTTATTCTATGCCAGGTGGTGGTTCACCCCTGCAACACTATAGCATGAATGGTATGCTGGGTGGACCTCAGCTTCACCCTCACCACCCACATCTGCGTGAGCCACCCGGCGGTAGTCCACCACTCCACGAGCACGACATGCACGACCACGACGGCCTCCACGACCCAGAAGAAGAAAACCCGACTAGTGATGACCTGGAAGCGTTCGCGAAACAGTTCAAACAACGCCGGATTAAGCTCGGATTCACACAAGCCGACGTCGGATTAGCACTAGGGACCCTCTATGGCAATGTGTTCTCGCAAACGACCATCTGTAGGTTTGAAGCTTTACAACTCTCCTTCAAAAACATGTGTAAGTTGAAACCGTTGCTTCAAAAGTGGTTGGAAGAGGCGGACTCGACAACGGGAAGCCCAACCTCGATTGACAAAATCGCGGCGCAAGGACGAAAGCGCAAGAAGCGCACAAGTATTGAGGTGTCAGTGAAGGGCGCGCTCGAACAACACTTCCACAAACAGTCAAAGCCTTCAGCCCAGGAGATTACGAGCCTCGCGGACAGTTTACAGCTCGAGAAAGAGGTTGTGCGAGTTTGGTTTTGCAACCGACGGCAAAAGGAGAAGCGTATGACTCCTCCCGTTCCAAACGGTCCCAACTCCCCCAACATGCGAGTTCCCGACGGGTACCACCTAGACCATTACGGACACCCTGATAGTTTAGTGCATGGACAGAACGGACACGGGGGCTCCCCAGGGATGATGCATAGACATAGCCCCCCTATGCTCTCCCCCCAACCTTTGAACGCTCACGGCGTACCCGTATCTCAATCTTTGGCGGCCCATTGACGCCAGATGGAAGTGCTGTGATTCCGTACATAATACGCCCCAGTGTACTTGTATATATTAGAATGTACAGTGATAGTGTGCGGAAGCTCAGGGAGGATAGGATTGGATCGGATCGCCGTCGCTAACTACGAATGTTAAGGTAAGTTTTGTTTCTATTTCATTTCTGATACGACCCCAGATGCAGTCGGCATTCTTGAAGCCGTATTCCTTTTTATCTTAAGCCCCCCCCCCCAGTCCTGTGCGAAATTCGGTTTCAAATGGTCCGAGAGTGCAATCCTGTTAGTATAGACCCGCCATCGGTTTTTGACATATGCGAATGCGAATTATTGGGAATAACTGCGAAATTCCAGACTTCGTGGGAACTAGGGCCCAAGTAACGTGCACGGTTTCGCGGTTGCTTCATTTTTTATCGCTCCGAACATTCGCATCCGAAACTTCATCGGAGCTTCTTCAGTCAAAAGCCGTCGGCGTCTCAATCTGAATGCAGAAACATATCCCGCACTTAGTCTTGATAAATTCCGTCCCGTGAGATTTTAAATTGGTATAGAACGGAACATAAACGGGATACAAAGTATGTAAGTACTGTAAGTATATTTGTATCCCACAAAATATTTTACAAAAAAAATAAATGGAGTAAATATAGAAAAAAGAAAAGAACAAAGACAACAGCAGAATAACTTACAAAACATACAATAGGCGTACAACTATCTATAAAAAAAAAGTCTAATCAGTCGGTGATGCGGCAACAGACGTAGACTAGATTTCTGACTGTGTATTTCTTGCACAATGATTTCCGTCAGGCATTCATTTACTTATATTTCGATGTTCTGAATGTTTCCGGATCACCATTTCACAAAATGATTGAATGTTTATTCGTGATGCTTTACCAGCACCGTAATATCGAATCCTTTTTAGATGGGTTAATAAGTAAGTAAGTAATCTATTTTTCACCCGCCATTTTGGAAAGCGGAGTATAAAGAAAATGAAAGAAAGAAAAAAACAAACAAATGCAAAACATAAAATAAAAAAAATTTATTCTTCGGCCAGGAGACAGGATAAAAAGTGATAATTTGTGCCATGGACAAAGAGCATTCACCATTTGCAATGAGCCACAATGCGTAAATTTCTTTTACTGTCTATGGGGTTGCTCTACTGTCTTTTTGATCCTTTAGCACAGTGGTTCCCAACCTTTTTCGTACCGCGTACCCCCTAATCAAGGTTCAAAAAGGTTGCGTACCCCTTTTTGAAGAATCACTGTTCTACTATTTTACTAAAATCTGTTAAGATCAGAAAGCTAAAAAGATGTCATTTATTGTCATGACGGTAAGGGATAAATTTTGAAAATATATAGAAATAAATGGGATACTTCAGGCTGCTTTGTAGCTGAAATTTGTCAAATCTTGGCTCGATGTCATACTTCTGTGTTTATTTATTATTAATCACATTGCTAGAAATGAAAATTCGTAACGGTAGATAGATCCAAATTGCAGCAAAACAGATAGGGCGGTTCCGCTTAGTTCTTTGTATTCTCCCTGTACCTCCAACCAAAACTAGTTCAATCAGATTTTCTATAAGCTTGTCATTAAGAGGTCAAGTTTCCACTAAATGTACATTGGTCCAGTCCCGAGTTCTATCTTTGGTGGTCATCGGCGGGAAACATGAAACATTCAAGTTCATCTCGCAACTTTGTCAGATGCTCCGGAATACAGTCACAAATTGTGTTAAGGTTGCAATTTCATTACCGACCGCAAACTGGTCAAGGGTCGGAAAGACACTTGCGCTGTTTCTCTGAACACTTTCTAAACCAAAACTCTTAATTGCTTGACGAAAGCAGACATTTTCGAATTCAGATGTTTGAGACCTTCGCGTGCCCCTTACGAGGGTCTCGCGTACCCCTTTGGGTACGCGTACCCCCGGTTGGGAACCACTGCTTTAGCAAGATGGTCCTTATTTGTGCCATGGACAAGGAGCACATTTCTTTCACCATTACTATATTGTTTTTTACTATTCACAAAGTCGCTCTGCTGTTGTCTTTACAATTATTAGGCGTGTCATACCGCAGGAATGAGTAACTACTTCACACCATCCCTAAATTCCCAATTCCCGTCGGTCAATTGGTTGTCATTTGCCGCAATCACGTTCGTTTGGTCAGTTGGGGTCAGCCATGGCTTAATCTATGGTCTTTTCCTTGGCTATCGAGCCCAGCACATGCAATAATGATTTCTCGGTCCATTAGAATGGAATTTACGGGGTGACACCGTTCTAAGGGGGTAAGAAAACGATTTGTCTCTCGAAAGGGCGTAAATTTGCCTCCAAACAAGGGGTGGGAGATCCTTGCAAGGTCAGGAGAAAACCGACAAAGATTCTTGGATCAGTTTCAGTCAGTTCAGTGCCGGATCATTGTTGCCGTATTAGCGTATTGTACGCCTAACTGACGAAACCATTTTTGCAATAGGCGTGTGTTCTTAACTGGCTCGTTTTAGGCGTAATATGATTTTTTTTTTTTCGGAAGAAGTTGAGTCGTTCGCTGTGAAGTTGCGTCACTATTTGGTGTCGATATAAATATGATGATGGGATATCCATTGGTATAATCAAGCCGAAGGTTGCAGGTTCATATCCCGCTCAACGAGCATTTTTATTTCTCGGTTCACTACTTCACACTCTCTTAACCCTAAACCCCCCATAAAATAAAACGGACCTTCTCTACCCGTTGGATCTACCCTTAACGATAACTCATGGCAGAGCTTGATAGTCTGTTTTGCCAGTGCATGCCCTATCCTTATTTACAAGTCTAAGACAACATGGACAGTGTTTATTTAGATAACTTTCTGTGTGGGTTTGATATGTCAACAAATTTCTGCTTCTGACAGTACATTCTTCGCTGGAAGCTAATCAATTAATTATCTCATTTCACACTTAGTTATGCGAAAGAATTGACAAATTAGGGGATGTCGGTTTTTCGGCTGGACAAAAGCGGCATGCAGATAAATGGATTAGAGTATTGGAGGGTAAAACAAATCGAGGTTTTGAGGGGGACTAGAATCCCCGAAGTAGTAATCTGAGGGACGAGTGCTACTCAAGCGTGGTAGCTTAACTACCAGCATATGACCTTGTAACTTTTGGTTATATTTCAGATTCTTTGCAACTCTCTTCATTTCGCTTTTACAAGAGGCTTGAAATTTAAATTATTTTGACGCAGCACAACCCCCCCCCCCCCCCAAGCGTGACGTGACACATTGATGTAAATTTATGCCAGTACAAATCAGATACGACAATTCTGAAGAAAATCTAAGCCGTCTTTTGAGGTTTTGATCCCTCGCCCCCGCCCTACCATGGTCATAACGCTTGGACTTGTCACACCGATGTAACTTTTTTTTTTCAGTGAACTATGTAATAGTTTGGTATTCAAACGTTTCGGTTCGTCTTCAGCCACGTAAAACTTGATATTGTCGCGTTTTCATCTTTTATTGTCATCGCAGCTAAACAAAAACAAATCTGATGAAAGCAAACGGGATAGGATACAACCAGGGACCGATACATTTCCTGCAATGACTCGCCATTCAGGGGGCTTGTCATTCCCTATGCTTCTATGTTGCAATGTTGCCCGAGCCTCACCTAGTTTCCAAAACTTCCGCTTGGGTCAAATCGGCGTTCTTGCTCAGATAGACAAAATTGCCAGCATGCCACCATGTACCTAAGCTAGGACAAAAGATCCAGGATGCTCTTCCATTACAGAGAAACATTCCTAGTTCAGCACAACAGCTGCAAAAAATTTTGTCTATCTGGATAGTCGGGTATTTTATCCCCGTGGGTATTTCTCGAACTATCTGACGCTCGGTCAAGAGCGCATCAGAAATCTCTTATTGACAAGCCCCCTGAATGGCGAGTCATTACATGAAATTTATGGGTCCCTGATACAACTGACTTCTGAAAGTAGGCATATTTTAAATGCTAACAACATTTGTCAATTCGCTTGCTTTCTCTATGTTGCAATTGAACTTGAGTTTTGGTAAAGCTGGTAATTACACATTTATTTCCCTTTAAGCTGCATGAGTAAAAATGAAAAGTGCAGACGTGAAAAAAGACACAGCAAAGAACAATAACGGTCTTCTATCCAAGTGTCAGTGAATCAGAATTCTTGATCAGCTACTTACGACGTGACATGATTGCATTAGAAGTTTTATCATATGAATCAAAGTTGGCAGTGAAGCCAAAGGCCCAATTATTCTGGTGTAGGATGCCAATCTTCGAATCGCATCAGTCCTAATTTTCAATTCGATTTTATCTTTTATACACATTGTCCCTAATCACTGACTTACATCTTTCGTATCGTTCTTTGCCTCATTGATTTCGCCATATTAGATAGAACTGCACTGTGGGTTCGACCCATCTTGATTGTGGCTTGTGTGTATTTATTGTGGGAGGCTTCTTGCCTTCCACGTATAAATTTTCTTTCTTTCTGTGTTTAAATTTAGTTGTACTTGCAATGTACTTGGTGTACAATGTACCACCACTAATGGTGGTATGTATGGAAATACATACCACCATAAGAAACATCCCACCATAAGTTACATAATGTGTTGCCTAAAAGCGAGGAAATACAACGTCAGAAGTTTGGTAACATCTAACGCATGTTTGCGCATCTTTGTGTTAAACGTTATGAGAATATCTGTTATGAACCTTTTAATTGTTATGTTTCCAGACAAACCTTCTGTTATGACTTAACGACCCCTTTAAGTGCGATGTCTCGTGGCCGGATAGTATTTAAAATGGCCGCGGTATATGTATTCCCAACGTTTAACATAGGGATTCGCAAACGTGTGTTATCTGTTATCAAGCTTCTGACAGTGTACTTTTGCAACAATTTGGTATTAGCGCTGCCCAACCTCCTAACCCGAAACAAGCGCTTTAAGTAGAGTCTTAAAGCTTAACTGAAAAGGGCTGAGATAGGTCAATCTAGTACCCATCACTTATTCACTTAGAGGCTCGACGACCCAATGAAAATGCGTTACTTCGTTGCTCGAGTCACTCAGAATAAAAGAAAATCCCTCAGCACAAGACAAATAATGCAGTGTGTTCAGTTAAATTATACAAAAACAAGTTGGCTTTCCAGCTGAACTTTAAACTTTACACTATCGACCTGCTTTACTCTCCTTTCCCTCCATCCTCCTCCCAGACTCTGAGCTGCGTAATTAGTGAACTGAAAGAACTAAATGCTGCTCAGCCGGTATTTAAACCCAGGACCCTCACAAGTCCCTTGTAGCTCCATCTACGTAATATCTGTCTGAGCTTTGGTGTTGTGTTTCTGGAATGCACAGAAAGTTCATTTTGTAACGACCGTTTATATTATTTTCATAGCCTTTGACCCCTCAACATCCATTAAGTGCCGAGAGTCGATTCAGATGGGTAATGGGCATGGCGGTATAGATTTTCTTGATGATAGGAAATCAGAGATATGAGGCTTGTTTAGCCCAAAGGTTGTGGCGAGGGTAATTTGTTGTTAGACCGTCTCAAGACCGTCCAGTACAGACAGTAAAAGCAAATAAAATTTAAAATGCGTCTCATTTTTATCCATACTGAATAGTGATGATTAGGTCCATATTCGTGACTTTTTAATTCAGAAAGAGACATTGTCAGAAGTCTGGTAACATTTAAAGCACGGTCGTACATGCTTGCTTTAAATGTCATGTAGAGGATACAACTGAAGAGCTAGCTAGAGTGCACTTTTTGATAGTTTCGAGATAATCGCATTTAAGTTTGGGAAGTTAGTATGTCGAAAGCTTATCTAAGAACGAAAGCTAGTTAACTCCACAAGTCTTATGTATTATGCTCCATCAGCCCGAGGTGATTGCGAGTTTTACCTGGTACCTGAAGATGATCCCTGTAAAGAAACAAAATTCAAATCTGACCAACCCTTCGTCACCACCAAATTTAATCGCTTTCATTATTAGTTTTCCATGCTGAAATGTTGAAAAGTGTTTTGACTCTCCTGTATGAAAATGGTAAAAGTGAGAAACTGTAGTCAGGAATTCCGATCATGTATGACAAGCATCCGGACAGTGTGCACAGGGCCTAATCCATATTCGAGTGCTAAACATTACACTTTTTCAGGCCGTTTTTCATCTGCTCCGATCGTTACGAATCGTCCGTCCTGCGAGCTTCTTATTTTCCTCTGTGCCAACATCACCATGGTCGTCGTACTGCTCTGCCCCCCCCCCCCCCCCACACACACACACGTGACTGGATGACAAGTTAACACGTGGTAAGAATTTGTGAGAATATGTGATCCTGACACGTGATCAAGGAACTTTGCGGGGGCAAGACCTTTGCGACGCCTCGTGACCTGTGAGAAACTTCGATGGTGCCATACGTATGTAGTTTGTGCCAATTTAGTATTGTTCTACCGTACTAGTCCCGAGCATTTTTAAATTTAGTAAAAATCAAAATCTGGAAAAAGAGAGGAAGTCTACCTCAGATGAGTGGCAAATGCAAAATTTCCAAAGACATTTTCCAGTATTTGTTTTGCGCAGGGTTGACTGGTATGGACCACGTTAGAGTATTTACTAAGAGGTCCTCATTTAGTATATTTGGAAGATTTAGTAATTATTTGGCTGTATATATTTTTTTGTTGATGATTGTCTGATTTGCGTAAGAATAAACGTTAAGTCTCGAAAGGCAAGATTCAAACTTCTATCCCAGCCATTATCCCCGTGCCTATGCCCAACATTTCCAGTTGATTTGCCCGCTTAAAGACTGGTTCTCACTACCCAGGTTTTCATTTCGGACAGAAATAAAACTTTGCAGTAAATTTTATGTGGCATATTTAAATGTCTCTCCTCCAGAAGAAGTGAGCACAGCAATAACGGGATATCCCCTTCTACCATTTCTCTCTGTTTAACCGTCATCTCTACTTATGGTGCATTTACACACTGCGTAAAATCTGAGCGTATTTGAAATCCGAGCATATTTTACGCAGGTATTTGGGCTTGAAAAGATCTCTAGCAGTACGGACGTATTTGAGAAATCGGTCCATTTTCGGTCTAAATACGTCCGTATTGCTAGAAATCTTTTCAAGCTCAAATACGTGCGTAAAATACGGTCGGATTTTACGCAGTGTGTAATCCCACCATTAGCTGCGCTCAACGGATACGTCAGCTTTCTTTTATTTCTAGGGATGTTTCGGCCCTTCTTGGCAAGAGTCTTCTTCAGACTCGAACTAGAAAAAGGAACCTCTCAAATTGTAAATGAAAATTCTAGCAACCACAAGTAATTGATTTTGGTGAGTTATTAGTAGCAGCTAGAATCTTCATTTATGTTATCAAAGATTCTTTTTGTAGCTTGAGCCTGAAGATGGCCCTTGTCCATAAGGACCAAAATACCTAGATACATAAAGATGGAATGTTACCTTATGTATTCAAACAATGCATAAAACGGATACGTCAGCTAGGCTGCTTTGGCAGCGATATTTCGATATTTCGGCCCCTCGTTGGCCCTAACGTTCGACAGCCTGACGAGGAAGGGCCGAAATGTCGCCGCCAAAGCATCGTAGTGACGTATCCGTTGTATGCATTGTTTGAACATATGTTGTCGACTTCTTCGTTAAGCACAGACGAATTTTGATTCGTAGTCTGATTGGACTGAAGGAATATGCACCTTTCTTTCTCATAAAAGTCTGTACGGAATTTCCTTCTGGGGGAACCCCATTTGATCCGAAACCTATTGAAATTTGGCAATATTTTCGGAACAGAGAACAAACCTGCCCATATTTGAAAACTAACCTGGGCCGTGAGAAACTTTCTTAAACCCCGTTCGCGGACCGTCTCAGTTTTGGTCTTACTTCATCGGCACGCCCACGTTCTGGTCTAGGATAGGACTGGGTAGAGTGAATTTACTCCCAGACTATGACTGAGAACTCTGGCCTACTGAGAAGTACTCGGCAGGTATCCACACAACAAATCATGATATTTCCGGTCACGGAAAGATAAGCATCAAATCGCTTAGGAGAATCAAATTGACTTACGACTGAAAACCGACGGCCAAGGAAATGACAGTTGTTGCCGAGAGAAAACTTCAAATTACTTCACATACCTCGATGTGTAGTGCACGCACATATGCTGTAACACAGTCCCAGCCCTACAGAGGAATTAGTCGGTAAAGAGAGGCTGGTACTTTCTGAGCTGTCCGAGTGCATCAGAATATATTCTGATCATATATATTTTTCATCAGAATATATCATGAAATATTGAAAATCCTCTCTTTCTCCACCGATATCTCAAAATCCTCAGCTATTCTGTCCCTCCATATCGCGTCTGTGCTCATCCATCGTCATCCGTTTTGAAGCTTGGTATTGAAGTCAGGCACAATCGGCCTATTGGCTACTTCGACAAGACTTGTGAAAAGATTCACAAACAAGACCAAAGGTTTCAATGGGATCCCAAAACTTAATATTTGATACAGAAAACTGGGTCTTGTCTTCGCCAGATCCAATATTCGCCAGACTCCTTGAACAGTTTTACTATTAAAATTTAGTAACAGATGAAGGCCAAATAGCTAATCATCGGAGAAAAGCAGAAAACCTAGTTCGGATATGGATTCAGCATGTGTGTACTCCTATAAGTCACATCTGTTTTGACGAAACTGCTCGAAACATCCTGCCTTATTTCTGCCAAATTCTCGGTTTTGGCCGAATTGCGAATGTGCTTGTCCGGCAAAAAAAAATAAAGCTAAAAAATGAATTCAGCGTATCTCCTTATCCCTCGAACATCTAATCAACTTCAAATAAAACTTTAACTTGCCGGATTCCGGGCGAACTATATGTCCGAGTAGAAAATGATTTTCACCTAAGTGTTCAGCAATAGGTATTCAGCATATCTTCTTACCCCTAAATCGGACATCTAATCAACTTCAAATAAGACTTTTGCTTTTAACAAATTTTTCCGGTTTTGGCCGCATTCCGGGCGAACTACTTGTCCGGATAGAAAATGATTTTCACCTAAATGTTCAGCATGTCTTCTTACCCCTAAATCGAACATCTAATCAACTTCAAATAAAACTTCTACTTTTAACAAACTTTCCGGTTTTGGCCGGATTCCGGGCGGATTACTTGTCTGGCGAGAAAATGGTTTTCACGACCGTTTTCAGCTTGTCTTCTTATCCCTTAATCGACTATTTCATTAGCTGTTTACAAATATTTTGTTTGCCCCTTAATTTGGAGCCCTCCCCCACCCCTAAATGTAAGCCTACAGAGCCCATCTACGAAGTCAACCTTTCCCCTGACCCAAAAAGAGTCTTCACACCAAGTTTCGTCAAAATATATCATTCCTTTCGACAGGTATCGTGCTGACAGACGGACGGACAACTTTTGCGATGTCATATATAGAGCGTGTCCGAAAGCTTTCAGGACTGTAAATGCTGCATTTAATGCTGCATTTTTATTTTTATTTTCGTCCGAAAGCTCTTACCTTATATGCAGCATTAAATGCAGCATTTACAGCACTAAAAGCTTTCGGACACGTTCTTTATTTCTTCTCTGACACTTCTAATTCCGAAATTTAGCCTTAATCGCCAGCTCCCCAGTTTCTTCTTGAAAATTCAGCCTAAAATTTAGCATCTTCGCTGATTTTTCGATGAATTTTATGCTGAATTAATGCTGCATTAACTGAGCGAAAATTTAAGTCCGAAAGCGAAATGCTGCATAAAATGCTGAATTAATTCAGCATTTTCGTTCGTTTCCGAGCTTTCGGAAACGCTCATATCCCTCCACTTACGTTTTGGCATCCCAAAAAAAGAACCGAAACGAGCGAGCAACGCTTTCTGAAGTAACGTCAAATGTCAGAAAGTTGTCGCTTGTCTTATCTTCGGACCATGTCAGAATGACCATTACAGTCTCGACCTGAAGTATCCCCTAATAGACTACTGCCTCATTTTCCTAATTCGAAAAAAACTTTTCTTGTCGGATTGACTACCCAAGATTTAACTCTATTGACCCGCGAAACTCCAAAAGCCTCCAGTCGACAGAAAAACATCTCACGCAAACGGCCGCTTAGGATACCTGCTTGCATAGCTGCACGCACTTTGTGGGTTGGACACTCTCAATCGTCAGGACTGCTATTGCTTCCATTTCTCAATATTCCTCTCTTTTACGCCAGAGGGTATGTGGCGAGAATTCCTCCCGCTGTCGCCGGCTACCACCCCGATACTGCTTCATCTCAACTAATGCGTTTATCCTTTCCTATAAATCTACACTACTATCAATGTTCCCACTGCTTTCATCTCCGACATCCCCCTTTTGCAGAGGCGGTATAGAGCTGTCACTAGAAAGGTGTTTAAAAATAAAATTCCCACAGTCTTCAATCACCATATCGGTGCTTGTCCTCTTCACAGCCGCATCCATACTTCCCCTTAAATTCATACACTCATCAATGTATCCTCCACAACATGGTCGTATCCCTCGAAGACTTCATGACGCGGTCGTTCAAACCACCGTCCTCTGTCACCATATCGGTGCTTCTTCCGCGACTATAGCGTTCACCCTTTCCCTCTAATCTTTCTAAGCCTCAATCCTTAAGCCTCTTCGTCGATCAACCCGCCGTCCTCGGTCACCACCGCTCTCCACTGTCGCGTCTCCCTCCATCCACTCCTTCAACAAGACCAAAGGTTTTGATGGGATCCCAAAAAAATATTTACTGGACTACTGATCCAGACAATTGGGTGTCGTAGATTTCCGATCTTCGCCAAACACCTTTAACATGTTACTATTTATCCGTAATCAACCGCTTGAAAATGTACAAAAATGTTAAGTCTTGGGATTTTTTGACAGCCTTTTGGCAACGGCGGCAGAACAACTCATCAGATGAGAACAACAAGAGCAGATATAGGTTCAGCATGCATGTTTAGCCTAAATCTCATCTCTAATCGACTTTAGAAAAGACTTTTACTTTGAAAAATACAGAGCAAAAGAGATGGTGACGATGAAAGGCGAACCCAGAACCGCTCCATCCAAATTTCCGAGTTTTTGTCGGCAGAATTAAATGTCTGACGAGAAAATAAAGTTCACACATGGATTTATCTAGTGTCCTTACTCTCGATACGAACTCTCTGTTCTTACTCCCGAATAATGAACTTTAGTTTTTACCAAATTTCCGATTTGGCCGGATTCCGGGTAAACTTCTTGTCGGACGAGAAAATGAGTCTCAGAACTGGATTCAGCATGTCTCTTCACATTAAACTGACTATATTATTGGGTTTTAAAACTTCCCTTCAGATTTCCGGTTCCGGCCGGATTCCGGACGAACTACTTGCCCAAAAGGAAAATAAATTTCAAAACTGAATTCAGCTTGTCTCAGTGCCAGAACATCGAATCAGTACTCAACTTGAGATTAAACTTTAATTTTTAACAAATTTTCCGGTTTTGGCCGGATTCCAGGTGAACTACTTGTCCGGCGAGAAAATGAATTTCATATCGGATTCAGCATGTTTCCTTACTCTTAAATCTCTCGTTAGCCTTTGAAGAATATTTTGTTCGCCGTTAATCTGAAACCCCCACCCCTACATCTAGAGGTACGGAGCCCATCTACGAACTTGACCTGTAGTTTGACCCAAAGAATCTTCATACCAAGTTTGATCACCTTTGAGTTTTAAATTGTAACCTATGTACATGATTTGATTTTGTTAAGGTCGGATTCGATTCCGGATCTCAGCATGAAATGGTGGATTCGGATTCGGAATCGAATTCGCTGTATTCGATTCCTTTCATGATCGGACTAGCCCATCTCTGCGTCGAGGTAGCCGTTCAGCTCCCCTAAGGGACTTGATGCCTGCGTTTTCTCTAGAAAAGATTTTAAAGAAAGTACTCGAAGAAAATAACAGATATTCGTCAACAGCACTGTATTGGCCTCCGAAAATTATTCCTTGCGAAAAAAGGAGATGACACATCGTCGTTTTAGGTCAGTACAGTCACTCTTTTCCTGCTGGAGGTATTTAAAGCTCGTTACAACTCAGGTTGCCAACGTTTCCCTTGAAGAGAACCTGCTTTCCACTATCTTCTTCAACTAAATGGTAGTATGCGAAAAATTTCAAGCTGCGATGTTACAGCTGAATTTGGAGTGAGCAATCCCCGCTTGGTATTTAGCTGAATAGCCGCACGCACTAGGCATAGAACCTCTGGGCACTTCGTATTGTCCGAAAATTATAATCGACCAAAGGTATAGCAGGTGTATGTAACCCCCGCCGAACGGCACGAGACTTGGCCTAGGGGTATCATACCTCACTGTCCGCTGTTAGCCATTGCCACCGCCTTATGTCAACACGTAGGAGAGGATTAACCTCTGGTTTAAGGGAAATAATTTGGAATTCGAGATCACGAATTAGAAAATGGTACATTTCCGATTGAAACTGGATGACCGATATCGCTGCGTGTCTCGCAGACCTAAAGTCGGAAGTCGCCATATTCAAATTCAGCGCTTCTAAGCGGACTACTTTCTGTTAATCCCCCTATGCCTCACCATCAGCACTTGTCACAGACATAGTAAAAAAAATCTGCAGGTTGATGAGTAGAAAATCTGCTGCCCAGGTATGGAGGTTTTGCATATGTCTCAGTAATAGAAAGTGAAAGTTACCCACTACCTTATGGGTCTGACTTTTTCCTGTGCCTACACAAGTGCTGAATATGAGACAAGGGGGACTAACAGAAACTAAACCACTTGGAGCGCTGAACGGGAATGAGGTCAAGTGTGAACGAAAAATACAGGACCGTTTTCACTATCCAAACCTGGACTACTTAATCAAAACTAAAAGTTCAGCTTTTGCTTCGTGGAAACCCACCCTCTGTTAGGCCAACTTTGAAAACAAGACAAGATTTCAGGCACCAGTCAGATTCTGCATAGCAACATGCTTCAGAATAAGACCAAAGGTTTCGACGGGATCCCAAAAATTTAATATTTGATCCAGACAGTTGCGTCTTTGTAGATATCCGGTCTTAGCCAAGCTCCTTGACCATTGTTACTATTAAAATTTAGAAACAGATTAATGCCAATGGCAAATCATCTGAGAAAACCAAGTTCAGGTATGGATTCATCATGTGTGTTTAACCCCATACGTCGAATCATCGAAGATGATTCCCGATGAAAAGAATAAAGCAGCTTCAAATCGAAAGAGGAAGCCAGATCAACAGCAGTTTGAAACCGAAAGAGGAAGCCTGATATACAGTCACCTTAGAACAACGATGATACGTTGCCAACCACGACAACGCCAGTATTGTTGGCACTGTGCCATGAAACAGGCGCTTCTGCGCCAACCACTGCGCGCATGTTTTCAAAGATTCCAATGAGATTTTAAGCAACATGAAGAGGGAGGATGCCCATTAGTTAATTATTATAATTAGTCCTAAGACACGGCTGCCATTACCGCTTGACAAATCGCGTGCGACATTCACTAACTAAACCGCTATGCTATCCGCACTATAATTACCAATATTCGCGCTACACATCCATATAATCTATTGGAAAGGCACATGCAGGATTACCTAGTATAGGAGGTAGTTTCAGACATCACTTATTCTGCTCTGGGGCAGGAGGTTAAGCGTGTACTGTACTTTACGTAATTGATACTTTAACGCGAAAATTTATCACTTAGAAGTCGCGGACGTCGGGGTCACGACCCTGGAATACCTTTCTCAGGGTCCTCGCGAGGCAGTACTAAGAAATGTTACGGCCAATGATCAGGGGAAACAAGTCAGAGATTAAGTAGTGAGCGAAGCTTAATCTTACCTCCTTGTCGGCGTTTCACGATCCGGAAAGGTCGAGTGAAGTGTGTCATCCAGTCACAAATGGTCTATACACTCGCAGGTAACATTTAACATTTAGCGAAGGTTTGCGCATCCTTGTGCTAGACGTACTGAGAATATATCTGTTATGAGTCTTTTAAGTATTATGCTTCGAGAAAAAGTTATGTTATGACCATCTTACCCATGTCTATGTTTCATAATAATGAAAGATTGCGTTAAATATGTCTTCCACTCAAAAATGATCTTTACACTCTCAGAAGTTGGATAACAGATAACATATGTTTGCGCATCCTACTGTTAAACGTTATGAGAACATATCTGTTATGAGCCTTTTAAGTTGTATGGTTTGAAACTAAAGTTCTGTTATGACCGTTTTAACTATTGTGTTTCATGAACAGATAACGTTTAAAAGGGTAATAACAGACGTACTCCCATAGCGTTAACACACGGATGTGCAAACCTGTGTTAGACGTTTTCAAACTCCTGACAGTGTAGTTTCGCTACCGGAATGCTAAAAAAAGTGAAGTAGAATGGACTGGTTGTTCTGTAGGTTGTTTAATAATAATGTTTGTTTATTCAGCCTAAAGGCCCTACAAGATTAATGACATGTTTCACGTCACATAATATAAACCGTCACACCTGAATCAAACTTAACTAAACTTTCTGTTCCAAGTTTGAATGCTCTTACAAACTTCCCAGATGAGGTTGGGGATACAACTGAAAAGCAGAACTAACTCACCCCCCGAAAAAAAAAATTTAATCTCAAATTTGGTTATCCATTGTGCGGTGTTTTTCTGGTTTTCAAATATAATATTACGTAAAATAACCATTTAATTAGAATTATGTCCAAAGAAGATATATTTTTATTGTATCTTCTGTTACAAGACGAAGTATCATAAGAAGTTGGTCCTTTATGAACAGTGTCATACTTTTGTTTTGTTTACAATCAGGACATCCCCAGTTTGTACTGCATTACCCTGTTGCAGCGACTCATTTTTTGTGTGGTAAATCAGCAAATAAGAACTAAGATAAATTGACAGTGTAAGTCGTGTATAAGAAACAGCTTTTGCGTCATGTTTCAGCGGGGGTTGCCCACTCTCAATTTTAGTGTACAGCAAGTGGCCGGTGCTGCGATTGCCGGCACGGTTGCCACGTTTTAGCATTTGAAAGATGAATTGCCTAATTTATGACCGGCATCGCTGATTTCGGTCGGTGCCCGGAATGAGTGTACAGCAGGTGCTGGGGAGTGGTTAACCCCTCGCATGTTTCCCCAAGAAATCTCAGAAACCTGACTTCTGTTCCTGGCCACCCCTTGCTCCACAAATAAAATGGTAAAGCAAAAAGATCAAAAATAAGTATACCTGCAATGTTAAATGCCGGATATAGCAAGTTCGAAAAGCGCAACCAGTTTGAAATTCGGTTGCCGAATCAGTGAAGATGCGTGGGAACTGCTCGTCTTTGGCCGAGTTATCGCACATGAAATTCCCACTAACCATTGAAATCAGTCCTGCTTCGAGGTGCATCTATTCTCGATTCGTCGGTTTGCGAATTACGAGTTGGCGAGCCGGTGGAAAAAGCCTTAAAATCGATTTAACTGCGCCCGAATCGCATTCGAGTTTCACAATTCATTTAACTTGATATCTGCTCTTTTTTCTTCAACGGGAGCACTCTGTGCTTCTATTCCCGCTTCGTCGGTTTGTGAATTCGACTTGCCGAATCGATCGAAAAAACCTTAAAACTGCTTTAACCGCGTCCGAATATTCGCATCCGATTTCACAATTCATATAATTCTTCCACGCGAGCATCGATCGAAATAGCCTCAAGTTGCTTTTACTGTGTTCAAACAATCCATCCGATTTCCCAACTCATCATTATTAGGTTAATTGGTTAGAAATTAGTTTCTTGTTTTATGGTATCATATTTTTCCGTATAATGTTTTTTCTTTTCTTTTTGTAAGTATACTCCGTCTTTCTCTTTATGAGTGTATGATGGATCAAAAATAATTATTGCTATTATTCTAACTTTGCTTCTGCTAAATTTTGCCACGCGACAATTCTGTTCTTTCAATCGTCGGTCTACGAAATTTCAAAGTCTAGTCAGCAGTTCGGTAAACCGTCTGAAACGTCACCTCTCTGCTTGCAAACTTTTCTGCTAATTCACAAAAAACGCATAAAAAGAAACAGGTCCTTTCAAGATTAACACTAACTACCGTCCGCTATACTCTCAGCACGGACCTGTCCTGAGGGCATGCATTGACCGCCTTATGAATATTTATATTTAACCATTAATTCTACATTCAAATATTCAGGAAGGTCGCTAAAAAGGAATCTATCATGTACATTACTGTTTGTGTTATCGGAATTGTTCGAACTTTGCGACAAAAATATGTTTTGGGGGGAGAAAGAAAACTGAAATGGAGCCAGGTGGCCCGAGCCCGTCTCAGACACGAAAATTCTTGATGCGGATTTTCCGGTTTTGTTGTATAGTGAAGATATATGGTAAGGCGTGTGGCTTCAGATTCGACGTGGGTAAATGACTAGATAGGCGTAACGAAAAGGTTTACACAATAGAATATTTAGGTAATGAGTTATGCAAGCTGAAGTAACAATTGTTGCGACTAGACCGCGGACTAGTTGAAGAACGTCTGAAAGTCTTTGGTAGAAAGAAAGAGGCGAGGAACTTGCCTGCCATCTTTGCAGGAAAGAAGAAAGAGGGATGGTTCGCTTCCTGAGTGACTGCAAACAGATTTCGTAAGAAAGAAAGACATGCTTGTATGACACATTCTTCTCCTACAGCAACATGTTTCGAGCAAGAACATACATAGAAATGAAAGAAGACACTGAAAGTATTCATAAGAATAAATTTGTTTCACGCTGATATTTAAACTCTTAAATGAAATTTAAACTAAAAACAATTTAAACTTAAACTGAAACTTAAAATTATGACATTGCTTATGTGATTCACTGATGATCCGTCGTACGCAAGGAAGGGATGTACGAATCCCAGCGTCGTCGACTATATAAAGGGTTCGAGCAAAGGGGTTAGACATGTGCAAGAAGAAATGTGAAGGAAATGTAGTGGACTGGCTAATCCGTTTAGCGCAGTTAACTATGATTGACAGTCAGCCTGGGCTGAAGGAATGTTTTTAAGTATTCTTTAACTCAACGAATGTGCAGACATATCAATTTGCATGGTATTTTCGGAGACGGAAAGGTGGTTTAGAATGTGCGAATGTAATACTAAACTAATAAAAATACTAAACCACCTTTTCCGTCTCCGAAAATATCATACAAACTGATATGCCTGCACATTCGTGTTACATAGAGGATTTGGTTTTAAAGGACCCATCGTGATGATTCTGCGTTTTATTTTATCCCTAGCTCCCTTATTGAAAGCCACGCCTTTCACCGTTGCTTCGTTTTGTACCTACGAATTTTTAGCGCTTTTTCCGCCTAGCCGAGTTTTGCTAGGCACGCAACTCAAACGCGCCGAAAGCTTCAAGATCCGCCTGCAACTCTTTTACGCACATGTTTGAAAGTGTTTTTGTTAGTGGATTGTTCCTTGGAAAATCCACTATTGCGAGCGCTGTAACAGCTTTCGGCTTTCGATTTTCGGTTTCCGGTTTTTGGTTTTCACCGTATTCTGTGGAGCTCATAACTTGTGAATCAGTGCAAGTATCAAGTTCAAGCCTGGTACACTAGTGGGTATTGGGGTCTAGCTGTGCCTTTTGGGGGTCCCACCCCCCACCCCAACCCGGTTCAGGGGCAAACGGGCCCAGATTCCCTAGTGAATAATGTTCATAACTTGACCAGAACTGGACATAGGACGATGAAATTCCATGTACATGTAGATCCTAAGGCTAGGAAATTGCTTTTAAAGTTGCACCACCCTCAGCCACCCCGTTCGCGGGCAACTGGGCCCAGATTGCCCAGGAGTAAAGGTCGTTACCCGTGACAGGAATCAACAGATAGCAAGTTGAAGCTTGGTAGGTTTGTGAGCATCGGGGTCTCTTTTTACTTTTTGCGGGTCCCCCCCCCTTGGTTCAGGGGCAATTGGGCCCAGGTTGCCCATTTTTTAAAGGTTTTAACTTGACAATAACTGGAAATAAGGCAATGAAATTCCTTTGAGCTTTTGGATCATCGGGGTTGGGGATATGTATGTGGAGTTGAACCACCCCCCACCCTTCCCGTTCATGGGCAAGTGGGCCCAAATTGCCCATGAAAGAGTTTTTGGCCCGTGACTGGAATAAAACTCTAAGCTGGTATACTTGAGAAAAAAGAGGCGTAAATACGCATTTTGATGGGTCCCGACCCCCCACCCCCCTCCCGTTCATTTCATGGGCAGCTGGGCCCAGATTTATCGTTTTTCATATACTCCGTATGGGCACGTTCTGTGCCATTTCTATATGGGTTAATAAAACTACTGATTGAATGATTGATTGAGATTTCCCATGAGTTCAGTTCGTTTATGACAGGTCTCAAGTCCAACTCTTGTATATTTGGGGAGATATATCTATTGTTGAGGATTTTGGTGTAACAGCAACAAATACGACGCGACGTACTTTAATCTTTAATGAACAGTTGGAAACTGGACTGTTATGTCATATGATCGATGACATGCCGTTCTTAATGAATTGTGACAAAGGGAGTAATAGGCTGTTACGATTTGGTTTATTGCACTTGTTATTACCTTGGTAATGGAAAAGAGGTTTAAGCGTCGGACTGGCTGGCAGACCATTGTTGGAACTCAAGCTATTCGTGCAAGATCTTCAACATTTCTTTGAATTTATACTTACGGTTTGTTTAGCCTACATTTAAAGCTTTTAAAGTGGGATGATTACAAATTAGGTTATTTCAATAGTTGTTTGGTTATTGGGGACGTGAAACGCCTTGGTTCTAAAGCTGTTTGTATATAAAATGTGATAAACATTTTACTTTCACACTCCACGTCTGAGCGCTTGCGCACTTGTTCATTTTGGAAGAAATGGTAGGCCAATCACGGGCTCGATAGAGTCGACAAGCGCTAACAACATACTCGCTAATTTCATGTGGAAAGTAATAGTGTTTTCGAAAAATGATATCTCTGAGCTATTCCATCATGGAAAAATCATTTCTGTTAAGAGTTGTGCTTTAAGCAGGAATAACATATTTGATGCCCCTTTTAAATATGCCATCTTACTTAAACCAAGTCCACCTTCCTTTGTAGGCTACCAGCTCGTTCGGTGCTGACCACAGAACATCTCACTCAAAGATGCAATACTGTCAGGACAAGATATCGAGAACTAGGGCCTCTGATCAGTTAATAGAGTCGTGGCACCTTTTTCGGTTACAAACTTTACTTTCATTTTTTATAATATGCCTACTTTATACGTACTTTGATTCGAAGCAGACATAGACATAACATATAGAAGTGCCAAGTATACTTGTGTACGCATTATCATCTGTACATTTACCAGTCCTAGGGCCCCAATATCGGAACGGCTTAGTTTACCTTAGCCAAAGTCGCCACTGAATACTGTTGACTAAACCTCCCCCCCCCCTCCTCCGAAAAAGAGAGCATTGCAGAGACAAGCCCCCGAAATCTCAGCGATGCCCGAACCCTCTGCAAACCAAATATTTATTTCATTTTTTACTTAACAAGAGCTGGAAGCTCATGTGGCACTTGCGAGGCTGAGTCCGAGGATTAAAGTAGGAATTCGTCAATTCGTGGGTTTGTTGTGATCATTCGTAAGCAAACCCATGAGACAAGAATGGTCATGGGTCCTTGGAAATCACGAGAATGTATTGTTCGTAAAAACTATTTTATTTGTGCATTTGGCCGTGATGATGCTCACTTTAAGGGCGCTAGAGATTCATCTGTGATGAACACTCCTGAAGCAAAAATGATAAGAAGCTCATTGGAATCATGAAAATGTATATTTTGCTCAAAACTATTGTTTTTACCTTAGGAAATTCAGTTGTAAGCAAAACCCTTGAGGCAAAAAAGATCATGGGCCCTTGGGGATCATGAATATATATCGTATGGTTAAAGTGTTTTTTTTACTTTTCGGTTAAGAAACGCAATTTAAGGGTGCTAAAAATTAGCTTTTGATTTAAATTGTATACTTTGCTTGAAAGTATTTTTTGTACTTTGCGGTTAGGATTAGTACTGTAGGGTTAGGATTAGTACTTTAAGGGATGGTCGGATCTGAGAAGTGACAATTTCTAAGCCAATCTTGTCAAGTTTCTAATGTTCAAGCCAAGTTTCAACGCCCTAGCACATCTGGAAGTACCTTAATTCACGATCGCCGAAATTCCGGACCCTCCCCCTACCAACTCCCCTCATAGTGCCCGAACCCGGTCCGGTATTTTCACTAATTTATCTAGTTCTTGTCCTTGTTCTTCCCACCAAGTTTAATCCCAATCGCTCCACTCTAAGCGTTTCACAGAATCCCCCCCCCCCCACCAGATTTATCGGATCCCGTCCGGACTTACAACGGGACATCTGAGACAGGTCTTTCCAAATATCAAGTTTCGTTAAGATCCGACCACTCGTTCAAAAGTTACACATACCTCAAGATTCCAGATTCCCCCTCCCTCCACTCCCCCACGATGGTCGGAAAACTGACTATTTCTAAGCCAAGCATGTCAAGTCTCTAATGTTCAAGCCAAGTTTCATCATCCTAGCACATCTGGAGATACCAAACTCGCGACAGCCGGAATTCCGGACTCCTCCCCTCTAGCTCCCCCCACAGTGCCCAAATCCGATCCGGTTCTATCACTGACGTATCTAGTTCTTGTGCTTGTCCTTCCCACCAAGTTTCATCCCAATCGCTCCACTCTAAATGTGTCACAAGTTCCCCCCCCCCCCCCCCACACATTCATCGGATCCGGTCCGGATTTTTAATGGGTCATCCAAGACACGAGGTCTTTCCAAATATCAAGTTTCGTTAAGAACCGATCAAACGTTCCAATGTTATACATTCCTTAAGATTCCAAATTCCCCTCTCCCTCCACTCCCCCACGGTGGTCGGATCGAGGAAGTTGACTGTTTCCAGGTTAATCTCGTCGGATCCCTGACTTGCCTGCCAAGTTTCATTGTCCTAGCCCACCTGGAAGTAACTTAACTCCGTATCACCGGAATTCCGGAACCCCCTCCAACTCCCCCCACAGTGCACGAATCCGGTCGGGTTCTGTCAACGATGTACCTAGGGCTTGTGCTTGTTCCTGCTACCAAGTTTCATCCCGATCACTCCACTCTAAGCGTGCCACACGATTTCCGGTTCGCCCCTCCGACTCCCCCCCACATTCATCGGATTCGGTCTGGACTTGAAATGGGACATCTTGAGACATGACCTCTTTCCAAATATCAAGTTTCATTAAGATCCGATCACCCGTTCCAAAGTTATGCATGCCACTAAATTCCAGATTCTGGTCGGATCGACCAAGTGACTATTTCCAAGTTAGTTTGGTCGGGTCCCTAATATGTCTGCCAAGTTTCATCGTCCTAGCACATCTGGAACTACCCTAACTCGTGATCATCGGACTAACCGACCTACCGACAGACCGACCGACCGACAGACCGACCGACGGAAAAGTGATCGGTATAAGGCACTTGGCCGGAAGGCAAGTGCCATAAAAACACTATCCATATAAATTGCCCACCATCATCCCGCAAAAAATAACTCAGAAAAAAGTAGCATTTTGAAGGAATCCCAACAAGAGATCACTATTTCAGCATGTGGGCGTTTTGACATAAAAGGATATTGACAGACTGACCGCTACACAGCCATACAATCTACAGTTACTATTTGCGAAAGCCGCCTACCGAAACTGAATTCTATACAACCCCTTGTGTGCATTGGTAGATCCGTCGATGGCACTTTTGAAAATTTTGTTTTGTTTTAACTTTTTTATTACCTTTCCAACTTACTTCGTCCATTACTCTGTTTTCGTGGCGTGCACATACTAAATAGCCAAAATACAAATAGGCTTGGAAGATAAGATTGGAGATTGGATATGCTTCAACCCTATCTCTTAACATAATGGCAAAAACAAAGGCCCAGATTTTCCCAGTCTTAACACATATTTACCGTCTTGGACTAACTAGGGTCATTAGTTGCTCGGCTACTAGACTCTCAACCCTATCTCTAACATAACGGCAAAAACAAAGGCCAAGATTTTCCCTGCATCACTGCACGTTCCCATACACCTGCAGTTGCGCCCGACAATCACTCATAAATCTACCGGCGGTTTCTGTACCTACTTTCAACCCGTGGCATAACTTGGAACACTCAGACAGGGGACTTTAATTGTTCTAATTATTTATAGTTCGTGTCACTCTTTAATTTTGAGAACCATCGTGGTTAAAGGTTAGGCTCGACACAAGAGCTGGAGTTATAAACATCAGAGACGCGCGAGGGTATAGAGATTTCTTCTGCCAATTCCGGGTGTTCTGGTTCGACCCTTTAGCTGGTTCAGGATTTTGATTTGGGGACAGGGTCCTTGTTTGTAGTACGACTTCCATGTGGGGGGTTGCCTACTCTTGATTTTGGTGGACAGTAGAGGTATGCTTATGTGAACAGCTCGGAGAACAGTTACTTTAATGTGAACAGTGCAGTTTTAGGCGTAATGGTAGAATGAAGATACAAAATACCTTTACGGGTGTTTTCAGATGCCCTTTATTACCTACTTTGAGCTAACCGGTAGTTAGCTTTAGACACAGCAAGTGCATGAAAGTGGCAAAGTCCACTGTCAACAAACGTTCACATAAGCATACCTCTACTGTACATAAAGTGCCGATGCCGGCACTCAGCTCCACTTGCCACGTCTTAGAATGTTAAAATCAGCATATTTAGAAGCAGTAAAAGATCAATTGCCCAATTTATGGCCGACACCGTTGCTTCCTGCCGGTGCTGGATCGGTGCCGGCCGCTGCAGGGAAAGGGTGTACAATAAGTGCCGGGAAGTGGGTAACCCTCACCTCCATTTTGACGCACAGGAGAGTAGAAAAGCTCACCTGTTTTGGCATTTAATTTGTACAGTGACAATCGACATGGTCAGCCCGGCTAGTGTCACTCTTATTTTAAAGTTGAACTGAAAAGCCAGCTTATTTCTTTACCTTCGATTTGAATTTCAACAAACGCATGAGCGTGACTCGTCCATGGTCACGACCAGACAAGAGTTCAGTCATCAAACATTTCCATTTTAAATAGCAACCAATTCCAGTCAAGAAAGATAATAAAATGAAATATGACATACAAAATATTTGGAAGGACGATTTTTTTTTTACAAAATGAAATCGAAAACTCATAGATATGGCCTTATAATTATTTACTGGCCTTACTAATTATTCACTAATGATTCAATATTCTGTCAGCCCAAGGTGGCTGCGAATCGTCGTCGGTACTGACAAACGGAAACGCTGGTAAGTGAACTCCCAGCTTGAGCGGCTTGAGCCTGAAAGGGATCCTTGCCAAGAAGGGCTGAAATATCGCTCTAATAAAGTACAGCTGATGTATCCGTTCGTCACTATCAACTGATGATTCACTACGCGAATGGACGGACTTGGAGAACCCTGGCTTCGCGGAGCTGCGGAACAAAACGACAGGCGGTGAGCAGCAAAGGAGTTAGTTTTATGACACTTTGGTGGAAGGAAAATTACAGGAATCAGAAAACTGAGAGTAAACGCATGCGCACAAACAGTCAGATTATCGCAGTCGGGTGCGATCTTTTTAAAAGCGTGCATTTGTTGAAAGCACAGCCTAGTTTTAAAGTACTTAAATATATTAAAATACTGTAAGTTGAAGAGTAAATAGTGAGAGGGGTCCGTTAATAAACTGGCCGATCAATGAACCGCTCCAACGGAACTGATCAGGTGAAGGCACTCCAGTTCCAAATGCTCCCTTTGAGAGATTGACTTCTGAGAAAAACATGGTGGACAGCGGTAAAGGATATGCGTTTTTTTCGCACATTAGTTCGAAAAATAGCAAATCCGGTGCGGCGCAAGGTCACGATTTATTGTTTTTCATCGTCTGAAGCAAACTAGGGGTTGGTCATTCGCTAACCGAGATTAACAAAATTAGTAGCTTATGAATAAAATGGGAATAAATGAGTTGAGTATGAAATGGTAGATGGTATGAAAGGCATACAAGGATAACATTATATATAAGAATACAATCATCATATAAATTTGCATTTTAGTCGCTATTGCGTCAAAGGTAACATTCAAGAAGAAAAGGAAATTAAGTGAATGCCCCCCTCCCCCGAATACGGGGTTACAGAGGGCGTAGACGAGCTTTAAGACTCGCTTCATTAGCCATTGACATGCAAGCTTTGGTCGAAACTCAAATTCTCCGCGTCGAAGTGAGCTTAAGGAGGGTTTTCTCTAAATCCCGGAATCACTTTCCGGCAAGTGAAGAGCATCGCGCAAAGTGTGGGAAAGCGATTCCTGGAATAACTTTCCACTTTCCCGCTGGACTGATCGCGAAAACGCGTGGAAAGCTGATATCGCCGAGAAAATGTTGAATTACAAACTTCTAAAAAAAAACTTAACGGTTCTTTGATTCTCACATATCCCATAGAATTCACCTTAATTACGATTGCCATTTTTTTATTTATTTATTAGTGACACTTGCACTGTTTTTTCTCCACACTTTTGAAATTCCCGCCGAAACATTCAACTTTCCGCGGATCTTTCCACTAACCTCGTGGAATCACTTTCCGGGAAAGCTGCTTCGGTTTCCAAAGCGCGAAAACCGGGTTGGAAAGTTCGACAACTTTCCGAAGTAGCGCGAAAACCATTGGAAATTGATTCCGGCTTTGCTTTCCAGCTCGCGAAAACCCTCCTTTAGTCTTGTCGGGCCAGCAGTTCGTATTCTGAACGTTGCTACTACAGAAAAAATACAAAAAATCCCATAGCAGAGTCAACATAATTCACAGTACTTACATCTGAGATATAAAAATGAACTGGCTTTTCAGTTAAACCTTAAAGGACCCCTCGCACTATTTACTGTTTATGTTCCCGTATATTAAAAAAATGACTATTTTTAAAACTAGGCTCTGCTTTCAACAAACTACCCAAGTGCTTTGGCTATTTTAGGCATTTTTCCAGGCCCGTTGACTTCTAGAGAAACAAGACCAAAGGTTTCGATGGGATCCCAAAGATCTAATAATTGATCCAGACAATGGGGTCTTGTCTTCGCCAGATCCAGTCTTCGCCAGACTAATCATCAGAGAAAACCGTGTTCAGATATATCTCCATAAGCCATATCTATTTTGACGATACTGACCGAAACTTCCTGCTTTACTTCTGCCAAATTTCCGGTTTCGCCCGAATTCCAAGCGAACTACTAGTCCAGCAAAAAAAAGAAAATTCAGAAACGAATCCAGCGGATCTCTTTATCCCTATAAAGAACATCTAATCAACTTTAAATAAAACTTTGACTTGAAAAAAAATTCCGGTTACAACCGGATTCCGGACTAACTATATATACGGGTAAAAAATAATTGTCATATACAGACTCAGCGTCTCTTCTTACCCCTAAATCTGTTTCGCTTTAACCCTTTAAGTACGGCTGTCCGGTTTTGGCCGGATTCCTGGCGAACTACTTGTCCGGTGAGAAAATGGTTTTCATCATCGTGTTCAGCATGTCTTTTTACCCTTAGATCGAACATTTAATCAACTTCAAATGAAACTTTTACTTTTAAACAACTTTCCGGTTTTTGCCGGATTCCGGCCGAACTACTTGTTCGGCAAGAAAATGGTTTTCACCATCGTGTTCAGCATGTCTCCTTACCCCTAAATCGACCATTTAATCAACTTCAAATGAAACTTTTACTTTTAACCAACTTTCCGGTTTTTGCCGGATTCCGGACGAACTACTTGTCCGACAAGAAAATGGTTTTCACCATCGTGCTCAGCATTTCTTCTTACCCCATAATCAACTATCACATTAGCTGTTTAAAAATATTTTGTTTGTCCCTTAATTTGAACCCCCTCCCCCACCCTCAAATATAGGGCTGCACAGCCCATCTTCGAACTTGACCTGTACTTTGACCCAAAGAATCCTCCCACCAAGTTTCATCAAAATATCTCAATCCCTTCGAGAGTTATCGTGCGGACAGACGGACGGACAACTTTTGCGATGTCATAGGTATCCCTCCACTTACGTTTTGTGATCCCAAAAAAACAGGGACAAATTTACATAACCGGTTTCTCTAATTAACCAACTTCTCGCAAACAAATGTCGACAGCATGATACGCATCGAATGTGGTGAAACAAGGCAAGTGGGAATATAAGTGAGGTGTCGCTAGGGTGTTAGAATATAACGTATGAAATTCGGGTCTCCGGTTTTAAGCATAGGCGGAACGATTACTGAAGTAGGTTGCATCAGTTTTACAGATAAACAGGTCCTGAATTCGAAACTATTTTTTACTGACCACTGACATTACTGACTACCTGTGATTGACAACGAAGGTGGAGGGGGAGGATGAAATCGAGGCGTAAACCAGCTCCATTAACAGCCATACCTACTATTGTAAATACCATTAATTGTTTCCATCAATTGAAACAAGTGCTCGAGCAAGAGCTTTAAATGCTTGCGCACAGCATAATTATGCTAACTCGATTCGTGGTATAGATTTAAGTATTATGTCTAGTGCGTGTATATATTTTCCTTAGTTTCTTTTCTTCTTTTCTTTTTCTTTATGTACTCCGCTTTTTCTCTTTTGTCAGCGGGCAAAAATAAATATATATATATCTGAAAGAGTCTGATACCTTTTCCATCCCAAGACAGTTCTCCCATAATCCAAGGCTCTGGGGATCTATGCCGGCAAAAAATCGATATATACCTTCTTGTGAGTTCAATCACGTTCGTCGGCCCTAGCTGGGACGATGATATGAGCGCTTTCTTGGGATAAAATGTAGAAGCAAATGGCTGAAGCATGATTCCAAGTGGCAGCGATTTTAGAGGAAAAGCGTGAACTACCCGATGAAAATGTGTAGCCTTCGTAGTTGTATGATAGTTTACGAAAAAGTTGCATGTATTGATATGTAATAGTAAGGAATACTATAATTTAATATGCCTCAGACGGGGCCAATCTTAAGCAGTAGTATCCAGTAGCATCCTGTCTTGCTATAGTAGCATCCGGTCTTGCTAATGTTAGCATGCAGTAGACTGCAGTAACACACGTCACGCGATAGTATATATTCTGTATATATTATATATGTTCTCCATATTCTGTTTGTCCTTTTGTCCTAACGTTTTTCGTAAAATTTACTCTATTTCAGAAAATGTAAAGCTTTGTCATCCTTGCAGCAGTGATTCCGACCAAAACTGACCATTTCATGTGTTGTCAGGAAAATAAAATTCAGAGTGATTGCAGTGATTCCGAGCAAAATCGACCATTTTCCATTTTTTCGTGAAATTTTTTTTTCTTCCAAATTCGCTCTATTTTTCGTAAGAAGTCACTCTAGTTTTTTCTATGTGGCAGCCATGTACATCCCTAAATCCAAGTCAACTAGCAAAGTTATACAGCAGCGTTACACCACCGGGTGTACTTTACTTAGATCCATTCGGTCAAACATTGAACGATGAGCCAGGTAACGTATGAATGAAATTTATTCCCAAACAGTACTTGAAACTTGCACTAAAAGCCAGTTCTTCATTTGTATCTTGAAACTGAATACACTGAAATGTTTTGACTATACTGAGAGATTATCACTTTTTCACAATGGGCGTTTCGTAGTGCGTTGAGAATATGGATGGCTTCGACAAGATCAAACTCACAGGTAGCCCGCGCAATTCGAATTTGATAAAAAACGGGGCTTTTCGTTTTATAAAATTGCTAGCGAGGCTATCAAGGCGCTGTTTTGTTCCTGATCGTAAAATAATTTCCTCTTCAGTTTAGTTTGTTTGAAGGAACGCTTTTTTTGCAGTTTAGTGTCGTTGATGCCAAAAATTTCTACCAACACAAAGGTACTACAGACTCTGATAGATTTTTCACACAGATGAACAATGCTTATTTTGCAATAGTAGAGTACTGGAATAACGGCTTTGCATCCGGTTTTCGAACACTATTAAAGTACATCAGTGATTGTGAAATGAATTTTCACATTTCAAAATTTTCAGGAACCTTAAAGTTTAACTGAAAAGCCAGCTTATTTGTATATCTTGGATTTGAAAATATTGAATTATTTTGACTCCATTAGGGATTATTTTTTTTTTATCTTGGAATCTAGTAGTGACGTTCTACATATGCACCACTTGCACGGCAAGACGAAGTTCATCCCCGCCACAAAGAGTTTGAATTTCAACAAAAGGGCGTTATTAGTTACTATTTTCGTTCCGACCTCGTAAAAAGTTACTACGCTTACCGTTCAACCTTCTCGAAATAGTAACTAATAGTAACTATTTGCTGGTCATGCTCGGGAGCGTAGTAAGCGTGGTAACTACGCATCTCTGTAATGTGATTGGTCGGATTTGCCCGTGGCATGGTATTCTGCTGGAAAATGGAAAAATCGTTCCAGACTTGACGGCAAAAAGCCTGAATTCGTAACGTCATGCGTTGTAACTACGGTAAGTAGGGTGGAACACGCTCTATATAAGCAGGTAGATGTACACATACTCAAATAATTCTAAATAATCAGTGTCAAAAAAGTTTAAATCTGTAAATCTGAAGATGATGTTGGCTAAGGAAAAGAAGCATATCGCTGGTTTGGTGGACTTGGACTTGCAGTGTCAAATGAGTGTTCAAGACTTCAAACTCAATGGAGTAAAACGTGAAGAGTTTTTTCTTTTCTTTTCAATTTAACAACGACAGTCCAAGTACACCAGGCAAGCACGTGGAAACTTAGATCCTACATTAACCCCTACAAAAAAATCTATCGGAAGTTTCGTGACCAAGAGCTATCCGCCTCATAACATTTGCATATATTTCTTTGCGCATGCGCGGTATCGCGAAAAAAACGGATGACTATTTTGGCAAAAAACTCTTCCGTTGTCACATAAGTGCCATTCGCAAAGTTTTCAAACTTGACAATCTGCATACGAAAGTAGCGGACTCGGCCTATATTAGAACCTTAGGTACGAGTTAAGGGCATTGAAAAAAATAATATTGCCATTAAGGGACAGGATTGCGGGTTTCTGCGAACCGTGTATGATTTTATGGCAGGAAATTTGAATTTTAATAGCATGCACCAGGTAAACTGTTAAGCCATGCACCAGATTAACCGTACAGCAAAGGTCTGTCCACGGGCTATTTTTCGCATTCTGAGCAAAAATAGGGCTTTACAATGTGCTAATAGCGGTTGGGTCCCCCTAAAGACCCGAAAATGACTCCACAGTTGTATATCAGGCTTACACAACACAGCATGTGGTCATTTTGATCCTAATAACCGTGAAAACACGAGGAAAAACAACCGTGAAGTTGGAAGATGAACGAAAGCCTGCAGAACAGCTAGGGTCCCAGCTTAGACTTCAGATGATGAGAAGGTATGTAGTAGCAATCATTCTTATTATTTTTTTGTATGATGTTTGTTCTGTTTATTCAAACCAGTGTAAACAGTATTTTCTTTTACCATGGCCTCCGGTCTTTTGTGTAAATATATTATATTCTATTCTATTCTAGCAGTAGTTTAAATACTCCTCGAGTCCAAGCTGACTGGGAAAAATATGTTAAAACAGTGACTAAAACGGAAAGTCAGCTACGATGTTTCACAGGGATATTCGGCCCTTGTTGGCAAGGGTCCTCGTCAGGGTGCTGCCGGAGAACCTGCAATAAATCAGTAAAACGAACCTGTCATAAATGAGGATTCATTGCAGGTTTCTTCCAGTCCAGCAACAGCCTAACAAGGACCCTTGTCAAGAAGGGCCAAAATATCCGATTTTAGCCATTGTTTTGATAGTAAAGTCGTTTATTTGACACTAAATCCTTGCTGCCATGCGAATATACAGAACACCTAAAATGAAAACAATTTACATATTATACAAATAAATAAATAAAATGAAGTCGGAACCCGGGCAAGACTACAGAAAGTGCTCTCTGTCCGACATTCCCAGACAGATAAACCTTCCAAGATTTGTAATTCCCACAAAAGATTTTTCTCAAAGTAATTCATATGCACCTAAAATTTGAAAACAGAATGCTACCTATATCATATTTTTGGACTTCTCACTTGGAAATCCTTTGTTTATGATAAAACAATATGATAAAACCACTGCCATTGAGAATATCCACGTTAGTGGGGTTCCATGTGTTGAACGATACATAACAAAACAAAAACACAGATATTTATTAATTTACATACACAACAAGAGCTAGAAGCCCATATGGCACTTGCAAGGCTGGGTCAGAGGATGAAAGTAGGAATTTGTCCATTAGTGGGTTTGTTCTGATCACTGAAAGCAAAACCCTTGAGATAAGAATAATCATGGGCCTTGCAAAATCACGAGAATGTATCGTTTGGTAAAAACTGTTTTACTTTTGCAATTGGCTGTGATGATGCGCACTCTAAGGGCGCTAGAAATTCATCTGTAAGTAAAACCACTGAGGCAAAAATAATGATGGGCGGTATTATGCTCGAAGGTATTTTTTGAACTTCAAGGAATTCAAAGTAAGCAAAACCCTTGAGGCAAAATTGATCATGAGCCCTTGGGATCATGAATAGCCTATTGTTTGGTCAAAAGTATTTTTTTTCACTTTTCAGTTACGATGCGCACTTTAAGGGTAAGGGAGCTCGATATTCATTTCTAAGCAAAACCGTTGAGGCAAAATGATCATGGGGTGATGCTGACCATGAAAATGCATATTTTGCTTTAAAGTATTTTTTGTGCTTTGCGGTTAAGACAAGTGCCTTATAAGTACCAACCGACAGCAGCGTTTTTTTTATCTAAACAAGAGCTACGAGCTCATATGGCACTTGTTACGAGTAGGTGGTACAAGAAAGTAGAGGAGAACGTCACAAAATACACCCGCCGTCCAAAAATGCGGTTCGTAAATAGAAATAGTATATCACCCAATTCTGAGCAGTCCCGGCATCGTCTCGGATCATCTGTAGCAAATGCGCATGACTGTTCAAACTTCCAAGTTTCCGCCCAATAAATCCACTCGTTTGAACCCTAGATGTGCTACACGATTTCCGGTACACCCTCCATCTCCCCCTACCGTGGCCGAATCTGGTTCGGTCTAAAAAATTGATCGCCTAAAGCATCTTCTTTTATACCATCTATCAAGTTTCACTCGAATGTGAATATTTTGGAAAATTCCGGTATCCCCCCCCCACCACCGTTGTCGGATAAGTTTCATTTGAATTAATGCACTCGTTTGACCCCTATGCGAGCCTCAAATTTTCCGGCAAGCTCCCTCCAACTCCCCCCCACTGTGGCCGAAGACGACTTGGAAACATAAATGTCGTATCTCTTAATCCCCTCTTCCAGTCCATCAACTTTTACTGAAATCGGAGCATAGCCAATCTGCAAATTTATGGTACCCCCCCCCCCCTACCTTGGCCAAATCCAGCCCGGACACCAAATAACAAATCTAGGCCGCATAAACTCGGCACTGTCGAACTTGCATCTCATCCGGTCCATCCCTTTGGTTTTTGGTCAAAAGTTTCCACCACCCCCAATTCTCACAACCGTTGTCGCATATAGTGCGAACGCATGTCTTATATGTCTAGGTCATCGATTCTTATCACCCATTAAGTTTCACTCGAATCAGACCACTCGTTCGCATTTTGCAGAAGTCAATTTCCATATTTCCCTTCCCTCGCTCCCCCAAAAATGCTCGGATCTAGGAACGGAAGTTTCCGGGGTATATTGTGTCAGGTTATTAAGTCAGTTAAGTCGGGCCATTAATATGCCTGTAAAGTTTCATTGTCTTAGTACATGTGGAACTATTCTAACTCGCGACTACCGCAATTCCAGGAAAACCCTCCAACTCCCCCCACAGAACCCCGAAACCATCTGTCTCCGTCGATTTCGCATCTAGGCCTACTGCTTGTTCTCTCCGATAAGTTCCGTCCCAATCCCTCTGCTTTAAGCGTTTCTTGAGTTTTCCGGTCCCCTCCCATCCCCCCACAGGTATCGGACCCGACTCGGACTTGACACTGAACATCTGAGGCGATAACTCTTTCCACCTGACAAGTTTCATTCAAATCAGATCACCTGTTCAAAAGTTATGCATGCTACTAGATTCCGGACTCCCCATCCATCCACTCCCCCCACGATGGTCGGATCGGGGAAACGACTATTCTCAAGTCAATCTGTTCGGATATCTGCCAATTTTCATCGTCCTAGCACATCAGGAAGTATGCCGAACTCGCGGGATCGCTAGAAATCCGGACCCCCCCCTCAACTCCCCTAAAGTGAGCGGATTCGTTCCGGTTATGTCAATGACGTATCTAGGACTTGTGCTTGTTCTTCCCACCAAGTTTCATCCCGACCCCTCCACTCTAAGCGTTCCTCAAGATTTCCGGTTCCCTCCTCCAACTCCCCCCAGTGTCATCGGATCCGGTTCGGATTTAAATTGGGACCTCTGAGACACGAGATCATTCTAGATATAGACTTTCATCAAGATCCGATCACCCGTTCGCAAGTTAAAAATACCTCGATTTCTGGCTTCCCCCTCCCTCTACTCCCCCCCCCCCCAGATAGTCGGATCGAGGAAGTGGCTATTTCCTATTTAATCTGGTCGAGTCCCTGACGTGCCTGCCAATTTTCATCGTCCTAGCACATCAGGAAGCACCGAACTCGCGGGATCACTAGAAACTCGGATCCCCCCTCAACTCCCCCAAAGTGAGCGGATCCGTTCTGGTTATGTCAGTCACGTATCTAGGATTTGTGTTTGTTCTTTCCACCTTGTTTCAGCCGGATCTCTCCACTCTAAGCCTTTTCCAAGATTTCCGGTTTCCCCCCCCCCCCCCCCCAACTTCCCCCAATGTCGCCGGATCTGGTCTGGATTTAAAATGGAACGTCTGAGACACGAGGTCCTTCCATATATCAAGTTTCGTTAACATCCGATCACCCGTTTTTTAAGCTAAGAATATCTCATTTTTCCTAATTTTCCCGGATTCCCCCTCCCTCCACTCCCCTCCAGAGGGTCGGATCGGGTAATCGACTGTTTCTAATTTAATCTGGTCCGGTCCCTGATACGCCTGCCAAGTTTCATCGTCCTAGCTTATCTGGAAGTGCGCGAACTAGCAAAACTGGAACCGACAGACCGACTGACGGACAGAGATTACAATCGCTATATGGTCGAATGGTTGGATCGAGGAAACTACATTATCAAGCCAATCTGTTCGGGTCCCTGACAAGCCTTCCAAGTTTCATCGTCCTAGCATATCAGGAAGAACCTACCTCGTGTGATCACTAGGAATTCGGACCCCCCCCCCCCCCCAACTCCCCCAAAGTGACCTTATCCGGTCCGTTTATGACATTCATGTATCTAGTACTTGTGCTTGTTCTTCCCACCAAGTTTCATCCCGAACCCTCCACTCTGAGCGTTTCCCAAGATTTCCGGTTCCCCCCTCTTAACTCCCACCAATGTCACCGGATCCGGCCCAGATTTAAATTGGGGCGTCTGAGACACGAGTTTTTTCTATATATCAAGTTTCATTGAGGTCCGATCCTCCGTTCGTAAGTTAAAATTACCTCAGTTTTCCGCGGTCCCCCTCCCTCCACCCACCCACCCCGACGGTCGGATCGGGAAAACGACTATTCTCAGGTCAATCTGTAGGGTCCCTGACATGCCTGCCAAGTTTCATCGTCTTAGCAAATCAGGAAGTACCAAACTCGTGAGATCACTGTAAATTCGCATCCCCCCCCAACTCCCCCACAGTGAGCGGATCCGGTCCGGTTATGTCAATCAACGGATTCCCCCTCCAAATCCCCCCTATGTCACCGGATCCAGTCCGGATTTAAAATTGGACGTCCGAGACACAAGGTCTTTCTATGTTCCAAGTTTCATTAAGATATGATCACCCGGTCGTAAGTAAAAAATACCCTTTTTTCTGATTCCTCCTCCCTCCTCCCCCCCCCCCCCCCCCAGTTGCTCGGATCGGGGAAGTGACTATTTCCAGCTTAATCATTTGGGGTCCCTGATATGCCTGCCAAGTTTCATCGTCTTAGCTTATGAGGAAGTGCCCGAACTAGCAAAATCTGGACCGACCGACCGACGGACGGACAGAAATTGCGATCGGTATATGGCACTTGGCCGCAAGTGCCATATAAAACCTGGAGGGGGTATAGGATTAATCGAAGTAGTGAGTGATATTTTGTTTAAGGAAGGTGGATGCTACGAAAAATGGTCGGTGAAGAAAGTTGTGTGTTTTTAATTGTTAAGTGTGGATATTTCGTATAGTCAAAGTTTGTTTTTACATATTTTCTTTAAGTCAGGTCGCTCGTTAATCACTGGAAAGTAAAAAAAAATTGATAAACCAATCAGTCAACCCAAAATCTATGTCAGGACTAGAGCAAAATTAACACAAGGAGTAGCGCCAACACTCGAAAAAAGTGACACACACTCGAACAGCAGCGAAACTAGCACAACTAGCGATAGAGAACTTCCCTACTGAAACTCAATCAGTCGTGCACCAGCGCCCGGGTCCGATAACTTCATATTCTGAACCCAAAAAAAAGGATACAAGTTCCAATGTTTACTCGATGTGTGCAGACAGCATCTTACCTTTACTAGAAACTTCTAAGCCCGCAAGTTTGCTTTAAATGCCGTAAGCGTAGTGGGCGGCGCTACCAGTGGCGCCATTTGGGGGGGGGGGGGGGGGGGGGGGGGCTGGGGGGGGGGGGGCCTTGGCTCCCCCTGAATTTGAAAGGGGCCCAAAATCCGAGGTTTTTTGTCTGTATTCTTTTTTGTTTGATATGCTGAAGTAAAGGCATTTACCAAATCGCGAGTTTCACACTGCAGAACACAGCTAGTAATCTGGTTCTGAATCGAAATCTTTGGATTTTAGCAGAAAAAAAGGCTGATTTTTCTTTATTTTTTTTGCCTGCGGCGCTCAGTTTCAATATAATTTAGTGTTTGATAGATATTTGAAGATGTTAATCCCATATTCGAACTCAAAAGATTTCATGAGTCCAGACCTAGTTCTCGAGATCGCGATCGAAAGCCTCAGAGGGTCTAAAGTCGCTCTGTCATATGGGTAGGCCTCAAACTCCAGGTCACATTGTTTTATTTTTGTGAAGGGTCTTTGAACAATGCGTGATTCTTGCATATGCTCATTATGGTCTATTTTAAAACTTCTTTAATTTTACTCTAGAAAAGCAATTAAATTTTGTGTTTGAGCAAAAAAAAAAAAAATTAGGATGGGGGCCCAAAAAGGATGTTTGCCCCTCCCCCCCCCCCTGAGGTTTACTGAAATGGCGCTACTGGGCGCTACGAGTATGGAACATTTCAGTTTAATTGAACACTTACATACTGAGGATATGAATATTCTGATTTTAAAATTTGTATTTATAATTATTTTATATTTCACTTTGTATCTTGGTGAAATAGTTTACCAATCTGAATTAGTTTCAGGATTTACTGGCCCATTAGTGAAGTATGGAAAGCATAGTTCTTGCCGCTATTCCCTAGCGTTATTTGCTCTGGTCAGGACTAGATAGGAACCGCAACCCATGGGAAGGAAAATTCAACGGTTTTCCACGACTGTCATATCTAGCCAACCAGCGCCATCGGATTATCTTGTTCTTAGAAGAACCCTTTTCTACCGGCAACTGTAGCCCTTCTTTTCAATTTCTAACAGCCCCCAAGGCACCGCTTCGTGGGGCTTGCAGGGGTGCCTTTGTGAAGGTGCGATCCCGTAGATCTCGATAAAACGTTGATGACAAAGGATTTGAAAACTGAAGAATGGCACCCTTAAATCTTCCGTCTAAAGGGTGAGAGCTTCAAAAAATAAAACAGCCAATTCATAACTGCGGACAAAGGAATGTTGCGAAGTAACCACTCAGTGTCGCTTGGTGGTAACGCAATGGGTAGCGTGGAAAAGAAACTGAAATATTCCCATGAAAAGGGAGGGGGTGGGAAGGCTGCGAAGTAACTTATTTCCAGTGAGAAATGGAGGTATGAAGGGGGTCGAGGGGATGCGAACTAGCACCTTTTGGTGTACGACGTCCCCTGCATCAATGGTAATGCGATCGGGATCGGTAGCGCTGGTACTGAAACATCTAAATATTCTTTGAGCCCAAGCTGACTTTGAAACATTTGTTCAAACTATGTTTACAACGGATACTTCAGCTACGATTCTTCATCAGCGATATTTCGGCCCTTTTTGGCAAGGGTCCTCGTCAGGCTGTCAATCCTCTGATTCAACTTCGGGGAAGGAAACAAACCTGTAATCTACATTTAATCTATTATTACATTCTGTAATCTACTATTACAGGTTTGTTTACTTCCCCGCAGTTGAATCAGAGGATTGACAGCCTGACGAGGACCCTTGCCAAAAAGGGCCGAAATATCGCTGATGAAGAATCGTAGCTGACGTATCCGTTGTAAACATTGTTTGAATAAACTGAAACATCTGTGAAAATCGACGAGGTGGGAGGCGGGGGGGGGGGTTAATCTGTGAAAATGAGGAGATGGGGGACTAATTTACTTGTGCTCAGTGAGCAATGTAGGTGGGGAGGAGGAGCGAGGGGATGCTAAGTTGCATTTCTGCATGTACAACGTCCGCTGCCTCGGTGATACCGCGTTTGCCGCGACCGGATCGGTAGCATGGAAACTGCAATATCTGTGAGAAAGAGGTGGCGGTGGTGGTGGTGGTGGTGGGGGGTATGTTACTTATTCTCAGCGAGAAATGGAAGTGGAGAGGGGAGTCAAGGGTATGCGAACTTGCATCTTTTGGTTTACAAGGTTCCTTGCCTCAACGCGATCAAAACTGAAATTTCTCTGTGAAAAAAGAGGAGGCAGTGGAGGGAGAGGTTCAATTAACTACTGTCTGTGAAAAAGGAAGCGGGGGGGGGGTATAAGGGTTGTGAAAAACAACTTATGCAGAAGCATATGGGTTGCGGTTGATTTTCTTTAAAGGTCAGTGGCCTATTTTTGCGTTATATTATTATTTTTATTATTATAAGGCGGCTATCCGAATTTTCAACCTAGTGAAGAAAACCTGTAAAAGCATAGCTTCTGCGGACGTAGCATTTTTGTTGTATGTGCTTTTTATTTATCATGTAAGTATATATATTTTTTATTAGATTTTAGTATTGAATAAAATGAAATGGATGATCTCTCCGATATTAAAACTGAGAAGGAACTTGACTTACTCGGCTTGATCCTCGTGGCGTTGAGACAACGGGGCGGAGCCTGGAAGACTTCTTCTAAAGTATCCCCGGCTAGGACTACCTGACATCTACACCCTTCGTTGGGATCGTGATTGTGATAACGTCATTCAATCGGTCTAAAAAAAAATTTAAGCGGTTACCTAGGCGCGGCATGCAGTACCGCGGTACGCATAAGCAAAAGCTATATGACAAGGGATCGTAAGATTTGGAAAAAGCCTCAAAGGAATGATTGCTTCACTTTACGATCCAAATAGTTCCATCCACTCTCATTTCTGTTAGTTCGAACCTCCTATGTCATTCTTATCCAACCAACAGCATTGCACTGATTTTTGCATTTGCCGTCTTTGGGTCTTTTTCGAGGCTGATTGTCTCCCGCTTATTGCTTCGGAGGAGCTCATTCGTCAGACATACCGGTTATGTACGTTTTTCCGTGTTTTTCATCAAAAAAGGGGGAGAAGCGGGTTTGTGATCTTTGAGAAACCCAGCAAAGTTTCAATGGGACCCACATATGTGAGAATATTGAAATGCGAACTGTACCAACCGCGAACTCCGCACCAGAACAGGACTCCTGTCTCTCGACTCGTAAGGAAGAAGACGAAGAAAATTAGAACATGGGTGCTGCCCCTTGTTAGGATCCAGGCAAGGACCGAGTCGGGTAAGGTAGCTGCGAATTACTGCCTTTTTTTGTACAGTGCTCTTCAGTGTTTGGCCAGACATATGAATGTGCTATCAAGCTTGGATGAAGGAATACTTAAAAGCACTTATAGCACTATCTATTGTTTAGGTTCCAATATTCAAAACTATTTGAATACTGTAAAACTAGGCTCTGCTTTTAACAAATTACCAACGGAATTTTCTGTTTCAAGCCCTTTCACTGGCCCCTTGAAAAACTCGGAAAATTCAGATAACCGGTTTTACGCATCAATAGTAGGACAAGGGAAAACTCGTCGGGAGCATAATGCGCAGAGATAATAGTGAATCGTGGCAAGTGCTTGGATTTTTGCGGGCTTAGAATGTGGCACATCAAATATGAATCTCCGGGAAATAGTAAATGCAATTTCGGAAGTAAAGTAGGTTGCGTAGGAATTATAGACACTACGGGTCCTTTAAAAAATTTTAAACTATAAGCTTACTCTCCAAGTTATGACTATTAGTTGTATTATCTGGTCTTTTTATTATGGAGAACAAAATTTCGCAACAAGCACGAGCATGTAGCCTATTGTCATGAATGTAAAAAAAAGTCTACTCTCGTTGCGGAAAAAGTGGAACGATATGTGATTAACGATGCTTATCGCAACGCGGGTAGTATGCAATGGAAGCTGCAATCTAACAATGACCTCACCCTAAGAAAACTCTCCCTAACAGTCAGCTGCAATTTCTAGAGCTCGATAGAACTCTAAACCAACCGATCACATTGCAATTTACGACTTATCGCATTAGTTGATATTGTTACCAGTTTCGATTCAAGTCTCCTCGAACGCAACAGCTACCCCCTACGGTTGAGACTGGGAGGTCTTTTGTTACGCGGACAATGGAACCCCCACCCTATTCACACCTTGGACTACCGCAAGTTCGGACTGATGCTTTCTGGGCCATCTTTTCCTTTTTTCCACAACTAGTTTGCACTATCTTATCATAATATATAGCATGCGTTTTTGAATGGAGTTATTAATTATGTTATTATACATAGTTAGGTAAAAATGAAATGAGTTATGAGAGGTTTGGTCCATAGGTAGGTATTATGTGTTCATCGAAATATCCGCAGAGAAAGTAAAAAAGTACACTTACCGGGTTAAATAGAAAGAGCATACTAATATAATAAATAATAAGGTAAAATAAATAATATAGGTTATATTTTGAGTGTATGATGTGTCAAAAATAAATTATTATTAATCTTTATGTCATTAGCACTAACAACATTTAAATACAGTCAGACGGACCGAAGCCTGTTGAATCTTTGGCTCTATTTCACTAAGTTTATTTCGCTAATGTTGCGGCGCTCACTGAACAGAAAAAAGTTCACACTATTATCATGACCAGGGCCGTATCCAGGGGAGGGGGGGGGAGGGTTTCAATCCCCCCCCCCCAAACAACATAAGTTGGTGCTGAGATTTCATTTTGGACACGGCTGTTCTTTTTGCTGCTCGAATGGTTCGATGACATGGTAGAGATTTATCTGCATTCAGATGGATTTTCGCTTTGGAGGGCTTGGGCTTTGAATTTACTTTCACTGACAATGCCGTTCCATGTTCCATCATTTCATGGCAAGAAGCTCACTAGAAGCCCGCGTTTCCATGAAATGAGGCCTCTGACACATCGCTCCATGTTAAATCGGAGCATTTACCAGATATCTGTTTGAAAGAACCCCACCCAAGAATCGTTTCCAAACAAATTTCATTAACTATAACGATAACATGTTTTGCGATGAAATCATGGACCCAAAAACCTTGTCTCAGGTGAAATGTCTGTCATTACGCTCACAAATCGAAATCAGCTTTCAAATGGCATGCTACGTTTTCTTGTACTTCTATCTTATCCGATAAGTTGGATTTTCTGGAAAAACGGACCACCGAACGATTCCCAAAGGGGGCATTTCTTGCTCAGAGAAGGGAGATAACTGGAACTATAAGGCGAAAATGTCTCCCCAGACAGAGAATAGATAAATTCACTTATGGTTTCCTGTCCCCTCCAGTGTCTCCCGCTTCCCTCAGTCAAAGCCATAGGGGGTGCTTAAACCAACGTAACTTCTCTGTATACCTTTATCATTTTTACCTTATCCTAAAAAAGTTATTACGTGCATTAAACAAGCACTCCTGAGAAATAAAAAATCGCACCGCCAATTAAATTTTCAGGCAGCTTTCGAGCGACCGGGTAGACGCTAAATATACAATAATACTGCATACAATATCTGTTCTGAACAAGACCAAAGGTTTCGACGGGATTCCGAAAAAGTACTATTTGGTCCAGACTTTAACAAATTAAGGCCAATGGTAATCATCTGAGAAGACCAAGTTCAGATATGGATTGAGCATGTGTGTTTACCCCTTTTTCCTACGTTGTATCTACTTTGTCGAAACTGATCAAAACTTCATGCTTTACATCTGCCAAATTTCCGCTTTCGGCCGGATTCCCGGCGAACTACATGTCTGGCAAAAATTACAGCTCAAAAACGAATGCAACATGTCTTCTTACCCCTACAACGAACATCTAAACAACTTCAGCTAAAAAATTACTTTCAACAAACTTTCCTGTTTCACCCGGATTCCGAGCGAACTGTATCTCCGGGGAGATAATGAGTGTCATATACAGATTTAGCATGTGTTCTCACCCCTAAGTCGAACATCTAATCAAATTCAAATAATACTTTTATATTTTACAAATTTTTCGGCTTTAGCCGGATTCCGGGCGAACTACTTGTTCGGCGAGAACATAATTTTCAGGTTCGGATTGTCTCCTTACCCCTTAATCGAACTCTAATCAACTTCACATAAAACTTTTACTTTTTACAAATTTTCCGGTTTTGGACGGATTCTGGGTGAACTACTTGTCCGACCTTAATCGAACCTCTAATCAACTTGAGATTAAACTTTTACTTTTTCCAAATTTTCCGATTTTGGCCGAATTCCGAGCTACTACTTGTCTGGTGAGAAAATGTGCATATTCGGATTCACCATGTCTCCTTGCCCTTAAATCGACTATCTTATTAGCTTTAAAAAAAAAATTTCGCCCCTTAATTTGAAACCCCTCCCTCAGCCCCAAATGTAGGGCTACAGAGCCCATCTTCGAACTTTACCTGTACTTTGACACAAAGAGTCATCATGCCAATTTTGAATAAAATATCTCAACCCCTTAGAGAGTTATCGTGGTAAAAGACAGACCGACGGACGGACGGAGAGAACGGACAACATTTACGAAATCATCGGTATCCCGTCACTTACGTTTTGGGATCCCAAAAAGCAGAAAGCCATGTGCAGTATTAATCAAACTAATATAGACAACTAGAAACGAATAAACAGTACTTCTCAACTCAAGTGCACACAACTTCTATAAAAAATACAGTGCTGACGTAGTTCGAGGAATACCAAGAAGTTGCCCATTACTCCAGAAAAAACGACGAACCCCCAAATGCGAAAGCTCCCGGTACCTGAAGAGAAAATCGCTTTGTTCCAGCTTTTTACCAAATGGAACTATGGGTTTGTCATTAGTTGACTGTAAAAACCCGGACTAGGTTGTAACTTCGGTAGCAAACTTGATAAACAAAATCAAATATTTTAGTTATTTTTATCTATTTGTAAAATGATAAATCAAACAAACAAAAACTTCTTCCAAACCTGCGGCGTCACAGCCCCGCCTGCCACCCCGTTAGTATTTTCTGTCTTTTTTTTAAACTTATGTCATCGTAATTTGACATTCTGTTCTTCATTGTTATTGATTTGTATGTTCCAAGATTTGGAATGACAGGATTTGAACTCTAAGCGTATGTTCCATATTTATGATTTATTTGTCTCATGAATTTGGCGGACTGAAAAGTTTTTATCATATGATATCCACAGAGTTATAGATAACAAGTTCGAGTCAGCTCAATTTTATTTTCCAAATGCGACTTTGCCAGTCAGAGGCGTCACTAACCAAAATGTTTGGGGGGGGGGGGGGACGAGGAATTTACCGACTGTTTCTGCAGAAAAAACGACTGTTTTCAACAACGAAAAATGACACTTTTGAAAAAAATCGACTGATTTTCCGAAAAATCAACTATTTTGACGAAAAATCGACCAATTTTCAGAAAAACCGACTGTTTTCATGAAAAAAATCAACTGTTTTGACGAAAAATCGCGGCGCTTCGCGCCGACTCGGTTATTTTTTACCGACTGGCCGACAGCATTGGGGGGGGGGGGGCAATAAATGGGGCTCTTGACAGTAAAATCATCTGCGTGGTTTAACCGCTCATTCCTCAAAAGAGCCAGCGATTGCTAAAGGGGTAGTAAACGGCTAAGTTTCATGTCACCCACCAGTGAACTCAAAACATCTTCTGCGAAAAAACAATAAAGAAAAATCTCAGCTACTTAGTTTGCAACACTTTCTATCCAAATCCGCAAAACCGCTTTGCTAAAAGCAGCAGTCGAATTTACAACTTTGCGTCATCAAATGTATTCAGACTACGTCACTGATGAGATGCATGTATTCAGAGTAGCGTGCTAAGCACCAAACAAAAAGGGAGTTAATATGTTAGCCAAGGACTGGTACGATCGACCGTGCATTGTAATAAGAAAATTTGAATTGCAATTTCTTAAATCGGGCTCCGGCGTGGTCCCCAACATTTAGGCGAGATAGCAGTCCACAACTTGTGTTCGGAGCAGAGCATTGCTCGACTAGTTCGATTTGAAATATTTGCCATTTTATGGAAGAAAATGGATACAAAAAGATGGTGAAATGCGCGTACATCGCCGAATAGACGTAAGTGTTATATTAGTTGCATTTTCGCAGATACCATGGTATCTGATAACACGGTCTAAAGTCGTCTTTGCGATTACCGTGGTATCTGATACCACAGTCTAAAGGCATTTCCGCATTTACCGTGGCATCTGGCCAGTTACCGTTGTAACTGACATATAGAAGTCATCTCACCTTCATCCTCACCAACAGTAGAGCCTAGGATTTTGTCAAATTGGTGGGAAAGAAGTTTGGCACTTAGTGATGTGACTGGATATCAGTTTTTCTTTTGGGATGACTTCGGAAAGCGCAATTTCGGCAATTTTTGTTTTTATTTATTTATTAATAGAAAAAGACGATAAGCCGAAGCTTCTCTCTCTACAAGCACATAAACTTTTACTACATTTTCAACACTGCACTATACACTTATAAAAATACAACAAATATAAACTAAAAAGGGTTCACATACGCGCTATTGTTGAACGTTGCACCAGCAAGATGTTGTTTGAATGAAAGTAGATCTGGTTGGGACACGGTCTCCTCAGATAAACCATTCCATGCCTGGCATGCACGGTAATAGAATGAACGTTGACCAATTTTCCGGTTTATTTTTGGTGGGTATAACCTCAAAGAATGCTGGCGGGTTGACTGATTGGAACTAAACTCGAAAAACTGTTTTTTGTCCAAATTATCAACCGTTGTATCAGATACCACGGTAACTGCAAAAACGACTAATTGCAGATCAAGTCACCGTGGTAATAGATACCATGGTATCTGCAAAAACGCAACTATTATGTCCTATTTTCGGATGGAATCGTTGCTTCACCAACGATCGAAGCTCCTGTCACCTTTATTTCTTTCGGCAGCTCTAAAACGAGGGGTTACTCTCTTGCTGGCCACCACTGTCCAAGCCTCCGAGGCACCGGGCACTTATGGTACAGCCACGTTGGGAGTGACTAACCCTACCTCTAAGGTCTATTTTCTTTTAACAAGCATATTTGACAGTTCAAAACGGATACGTCAGCTGAGTTATCCGTCTTGCACTTTCAAATATGATTCGCAGTCAGCTTGGGCTGAAGGAATATTTATTTAAACAAGTACTGTAAACTCTGTACCAAAACCTGGACATAGTGATCCCAATCGAACCTTCAACTTCCAGTTTTTTTAGTAAAGTAACACTTTCAACCTTAAGCAACCTTCGTGGATGGAAAAGGTTGTTGGTGTGGCGCAGGTTTCGAGTCTCGATGGTGTCTGCTGTTTGGTTTGGGGCGGAGGCTAGTGACGTGACCGTGTAAGACAAACCAAAGCCCAACCCAGGTTCAAACGTCTACCTAGAGAAATCTGGGGAAGGAGCTAGGAAGGGTGCGCGAATGCACTAGGCGACCTTGCTCCCCACCACCCTTTGCACTTTCTGTCTGAGGGCAGGCAATCGGAGATCGCCAACGCCAGCAAGGCCTGTCTAGGCTGATGCTTATACCTTTACCGTTCACTTTTTTATCACAGAGTTAGTTTTATAACAATGTATTTAGGAGTTAGCAGAAACTACGTATTTGAGGTCCTCTTGAACACAAATAAACACTGGGAATACCACTCGACGCGTGCGTAGGTGGCTCCGCAAACACTGACGTGAGACAGTAGCTGCCTTTAAAGGATCTTATCTATAATAATAACGCAGCCTTCTTCCGTAATTCCTCCAACCGTTTCTAAGCCCGGAGGCCCGACTTTTGAACGGTACATTCTAACCCCTCTAATAAAACGTCGTCGATTTTCTCACTTGCCGTGTTTTACTACCTTCAATGCGTATCACGCTATCGACGTTTGTCTGCGAGAAGTTTTTCCGTCAGAAAAAACGGCTATGTGAATTTTTCCTCATTTTCGCTACGAGTCAAAGGATGTTGAAAAAGGCTTAAAACAGCCAACGCCCTGGATAATTTGTTGAAAGCAGAGCCTAGTCTTAAAGTATTCAATTATTTTTAAATACTGGGAGTTGAAGAGTAAATAGTGCGAGGGGTCGTTTAAGGTTTGAGAGGATTTTCAAGTCTGATGTTTTTTCCTATCTTTATTTTTAAATTTGTTAGCCTACTGAAACACAATGAGTCAGTCTCATCAGCCATGTTTTTTTTCTAGCCATGGTATCTACAAAACAACCTGACTGCATTTTATGGGTGTGCCTATATAGTTTTATCAGGGTTCTTTATAAAAGGGGGTAGTGGAAAGGCGGTGGCTGATTTCAGATGAAAGGATTAATCGGGCACTGTGGGGAATGCAGCTCCAGACAAAAGTTGACAGTTTGAAAATCTGAGTTCAGATACTACACTGTCATTAGTTTCATAACAGATTACACAAGGATGCGCAGTTTCAACAAACAACACTTGTGATGTAATCTGTTGTGTTTGAAAACGTTATGCATAACAAGCATTGCCAGGAAGCAGGAAGCATCTGCTGAATTCATGACGACAAGTTTTTCGGCTCTTCCTAGCAATGCTTGTCATGCATAACATTTCATGTATAATGTTTTCGAACACAACAGATTGCATCCCAATTGTTATCTGCTGGTTATCTGTTGAAACCGCGCATCATTGTGGTATCTGTTATGAAACTTCTGACAGTGTATAGATCGGCGTAATCCGTGACCATCTATTTCACGCCTGTTCGAATTAAAAATTAAAACAATCCAACATAAAACACTGAAATATTTGTTCATCACAACATATTGCTCAATTTAACCCTCGGTACAGGCCGTGCGGTAGGTTTTTTATATTTCAAATAAATATCACAAACAAAACCGATCAAGAGGAAAAAACTTTGCAGCTGAGAACCTTAAAGTCCGTATCAAAGCCTGGGCATACTAGTCCTAGTCCAATCCTCAGCTTCTTCTTGACACAACCCTACCCTTTCTTGTACATCACCATCAATGCCAGCTAAGATTTCGTGATCATAAATGTATGTTTCCAACCGATGACGCCGCACACTTGCCAACCAGTTTTAAACACACACAAAATTAAGAACCACTTGCAATTCCTATCAATGTGGCAAACTCCCCGCATCCACTTTGCAAGAAGCCGCACCTCACCACACACGTGCCAAAACCGAAGTCGATAACACTACTGTAATTACATTAGAGGTAATTATAAAGCCTGTAATTGTACGTACATTTTTCTTATTTACAATTCGTGGTATAACATTTACGACACGGGAGAAACAGCTTCAGACTGGTTGATAAGCATAAAAATCCCACCTTCTTTCTAGTGAAAAGACAAAATAAGCGGTGTTTCTTTCTGTCCCGTCCTCGTTAACACTCGCCGCTGATTTAGCTTTAAGGTGTATATCTATCTAATAGATATCCATATCTATTTTGACGATATTGACCGAAACTTCCTGCTTTACTTCTGCCAAATTTCCGGTTTGGGTCGAATTCCGAGCGAACTACTTGTCCAGCAAAAAAAGAACAATTCAAACGAATTTCAGCGTATCTCCTTATAAGAAGAGAACATCTAATCAACTTCAAATAAAACTTTAACTTATACAAAATTTCCGGTTTCAACCGGATTCCGGACGAATTATATGTCCGGATAAAAAGTTATTGTCATACACAGACTCAGCGTCTCTTCTTAGCCCTAGATCTGTCATCTAATCAACTTCAAATAAAACTTTCGCTTTTAACAAATTTTCCGGTTTGGCCGGATTCCGGGCGAACTAGTTGTAGAAAATGATTTCCACATAAGTGTTCAGCATGTCTTCTTAGCCTCCAATCGAACATCTAATCAACTTCAAATAAAACTTTTAATTTTTAATTTAACCAACTTTCCGGTTTTGCCGGATTCCGGATGAACTACTGGTCCGGCGAGAAAATGATTTTCATCATCGTGCTCAGCATGTCTTCTTACCCTATAATCAACTATCACATTAGCTGAAAATATTTTGTTTGCCCCTTAATTTGAACCCCCACACCGAATTGTAGGGCTACAGAGGCCATCTACAGACCCTTGACCCAAAGAATCCTCACACCAAGTTTCATCAAAATATCTCATTCCCTTGAGAGTTATCGTGCTGACAGACGGACAACTTTTGCGATGTCACAGGTATCCCTCCACTTACGTTCTGGAATCCCAAAGATGAAATAACTTTTTATGAAAACGATTCTATCAATCCCACCCGCTCCCGAATTATTTAGCGGGTTAGAGAGCGCATGATAGTTTGCCGATACATTTCTTCTTGAAATTTAACTGACTGTTAAGTAGAAATAACAATAAAACCTCAAAACAAATTACTGAAATAAACAAATAATACTAAATATTTGGCTGTATGTTTACTTTTTATCGTCATCCTGATATTCTGCGTAGGCTACTGTAGACCCAACTGTGATTACCCAAGTGGGGTTGTACGTCGATAAAAATATCGTCTCACTAACTGCAGAAGGGCGAGGGGGGGGGGGTGCTGTCAAAGCAACAGTGGAATTAAGCTCTATTTCTTTTTTAAGTTTGGAAAGAAGGAGAATTTTGTGAGTTTAAGTTATTTTTCTTTATCTTGTTCGTGTATATGGATGGCCCTTGGGTTTTTAAAATACACTGGTCTATCTATATAACTATATCAAGCTAAATGTTTTTCTTTTAGTCTGATGTTCTTGTTAGGAACAATTTTAGAGACTTTTTCAGTTTAAAAATGAAAGTGCAGAAAATCCGCTTCCGGACTGCGTCGCTAACGTCGCCACGGTTGCAGTCCTAGTTTGAACCTGGGACTTGGATAGGGTTGCAGAGGCTAGAATGCTTTCGATCTAACTCCTTCTAGACCATGAACAAAAGATCGGGTTGGGTGCTGGAAGACGGGAATTCAATGTTAAAGGTTTTAATTACACTTCTGTATAAAGTCATAATAAATAGAGGATCAAGCCGGGGACACAAGGTCGATTGACAAAAACCCGGTACAATATAGAACACACCTATTTTACATATAAATTCCAGCCAGGATTTTCAGCACCATCATAAATTGAGATTTTTTTTCCAAGCTGATGATGAAAATGCAGAAAATCCAGCCGAGAAAGCCTGATCGCCTGTTCACAGCATTAACAGTAGTCACTCAGCAGTCACTCAATACTGGAATGTTATTAAATTCGTTAGATACCTCTTGTCTGAACCGTTACCTGAAGTGGGTATGGCATGTTTGTTTTGAGGAAGGAGGAAAAGAGAATGGCTGATGTCACCCTACTTAGGGGGTAGGCAGTTATCCAAGCCGCAGAGTAGATAGTACTGGGGAGTTGACAACTCTGAAAAATAGGAAGTTGGGTAGCCGCTATTTTTTAAACAGATATTTCTATATTCTGCACACAAACAGATTTCTTGGATTCTTATTCTTTTCTTTCCTTTTCTTTTTCTTATAATCCATTTAAGACAACATTTTGTCCTGCAGGGAAATAGATTTTTCATTATCATATTTTAGGTTGGAGTTTTTGGTTGGTGGGAAAAGTTGGAGGTCCATGAGTAGTTTCTTTATTAATTATTTATATCTGTAGTTAAATCCACAGTTAGTTGTCCAGCCTTCTTGAGCTTTGCCGGTTCTGTGTATATATTCATATTTTAGACTAATGCAACTAAATGAACCAGAACCTACTCAGATTATGTCTCTTGTATTGAAATAATTAGTTGTTTGTTAAATATGTAAAATGTAAATAAGTGTCCGTGCTTGAGTGTAACTTGTGATTTTGATGGGAGTTTGTATCCAGACTTTGTAGCGAATAGTGAAAATAAAGTAGTGTTAGTCTGTCCATGTTCATATGGCAATATAAATAGGAAGAAGTTGTAAATAAAAATGACGCAAAAAGGATAAGTCAGCTAAGATTTTCACCTCTTGAGCCTGAAGAGGAACCTTGCAAAGTGGCCGAAATATCGCTGACGAACATCGCAGCTAGCTTTTCCATTTCGAGCCATTGTATAATAAATAATTGTATTTAAGCCCCGTATTTGGGACGCATGACATACATGTTTCGGACCGAAATTTCCGATCCGATTTGGACACAAAATATTATACTTATATCGGTGACAATTTTAAACGCGAGAAATAGTTGTCTTCTGCATCCAGAACTATAAACAGTTATGTTCGGACACAAATGGAAACATTGGTATAGTGACGCGAAGTTTATTTGATAGTGCAATACGGATGCGTCAGTTGCATTTTATTAGAGCTATATTTCAGTCCTTCTTGGCAAGGGTCCTCTTCAGGCTTAAGCCGCTCCAAATGGAAATTGAGCTTGTCAGCTCTCAGCTTTTCCAGCTTGAGCCTGAACAGGACCTTTGCCAAGAAGGGCCGAAATATAGCTCTAATAAATGCAGCTGACTAGCCGTTTTGCACTTTTAAATGTGATTCGCAAGTCAGCTTGGGCTGAAGGAAATATTGACACGAATTTTTCTAGAACATCTTTTCGAGCTGTGTTTGTACGTAGCCTACCTATTATAAGGCTTAGACAAATTCATGACGGTAGGCATAAATTAAGGACCAACATGGAATAGCAAATACACGACTAGAACGAAGTCCAAACTCTGATCCATTGGGCCGACTAATCTGCACACGAAAATGGCGAAGGCAAAAAATAAAAATAAAAGTAGAACAAATCAAATCCGAAATCAATTAAAAGTATTAAAAAAAAACAAATAAATTTCAAAGAAAACAAATATCACTTTTTTGGAAGGGACGTGAACTGATTGGACAAATCTGCTTCCGGCGGGATCACTGCTCTAATGGTTCCGCTTCTTCAGACTATTATAGTGGTTTGCGAACTATGTTCACAAGCTCATCTGTATAGCTTAAGTGTTAAAGTAGTGGCCTAGAAAGCCGAAGATCCTGAGTTCAAATCCCGGCTGAGGAACATTTTTGGTTTTCAGTTCGCAACTTACAAATACTATTACTTGATTACTTTCTTTATACAACAAAACACCTTCTATAAGACTGAGCGTATACACACATCTCTACAGTGTGCGTATTGCGGACATGACAATAGTATAAAGTGCACAATACAGGATGAATAATCCAGATCAAGACGGAAACGATTAGGAACCCGAGTCCGGACATCGGGAAGCTGGCATCCCCTGCGTTACGTTATCGTTCCAACAAAGAAGCCCAGTAGTTTCCCAAAGTGACAATGCTATAATCCTCCACTTCCTTCAGTCGGGTGTGCCAAAACCACAGTAGCTACGTTTACCTTCCGTAGTACTTGAGCATTTACTCAGCGGCATCACCTTACAAAGACAACGCATATTGTGTCATATTTGGCGTACGGTTGACAAGTTGGGTGGTGCCTGCTCTAAAATCTCTCTTAACGAAAAAACCTCGGGCTTATTGTCGGGGCAAAATATCCGGGTCGAGCGGTCGTGCGATGGAATTCCTGCCAGTGTTCAGAGCCATATTCCAAGCTTAGAAATGATCTTTTCACGATGAAATGGCTCAGAAATATCATTTATCGAAACACCCTTACTTGCCACGTGAAATTGGGGATGTTCTTCTTAGCGCTTGTCGATTCTACCCATCCTTCCTGCTGTACAACGCGGCGGTTGGAGGCAAATTTTAGAAAACTGAACGCGATGTGGTTAAAAAGTGGGAAAACCAGGCAAAAGAAAAGAAGTCCGAAATGAAAAATAACACCTTGAAACTACTCATGTTGTCGGTGAACCTTGAAGCTTTCGACGAAGTTTGCGTTGGGTGAGTGGCAAAACTCGACTGGGCCGAACAAGTTGTAAAAAGGCGTAGGTACAAAATGAAAATAGCGAAAGGCGGGGATCCAGAAGCTTACAACTCCCATAAGGGAGCTATAACATAAAAGGAAGACTAAGCAAGAGGGGTTCTTTAAGAGTTACTGGAAACGGATAGGCCACAAAAGATATTCTTCAGCCATACCTGCAAACGAGTGCAGGTTCGTTTCTCCTAGTTACAGCCCAAAGAAGAGCCTCCACGAAGGGGAATATCGCTTCTGATAAGACAAAAAATTACTCAAAACGGATCTGGATATTCAGCGGTGCCTGCATACTGATTGATTTTAGGTTTGTTTCTCCCTGCTACAGCCTGAAGAGGACCCTTGCCAAGAAGGGCCGAAATATCCGCCCTAGTGACGGAGTACAGAAAAGAAAAACAACAACACGCACGGTGCAAAACTTTACACTAAACACAGCACAAACATAACTAAAGATTACACGAAGAGGGAAGGCCACTGGTGGTTCAGTTTACAAGCGAAATCTTCCACTCTTTTATCAATAATCTTAACAGGCAGAACCAGTTGAAATTTCTGTGCTAAGAAAGAATTACTGGTCCACGGGGGCAAATGCAGCAGATACTTGGCAAACTAAAAATAGATCCGGTGAGCATTTTTCTTTTTAGAAATAGAAAAAAATTGGGGGACATAGCAAGAATTCATTTTTTCATATTTTTACACATGGTTCCCAGTCAGCTTCGGCGAAACCTGATCACAGGTTTGTTTTCTATCTCACGCCTGAAGAGAACCCTTGCCAAGAAGGGCCGAATCTCGCTAGAATCAATATAAGCTGACCTATCCGTTTAGCGCAGTTAAATTTTACAAGAAATATCGCTTCGACAAAATGGCCGACCGACAATTTTATGTAGCAGAAATCAAGTTTTCAAAAAATTAACATTTTGTTTTAAGAAATGCCCTATTACATCTACGATAGAACAGTCGGCTATCTGCTCTTCCAAAGCCACGGTGAAAGCAAGGCCTTGTGTCAGACGCCTTTCGATATCACGAGTAACAGAGAAATCGAGCCCTTCAAGCACACTGTACGTAAGAATAGTTGCAAAACAAGACCAAAGGTTTCGATGGGATCCCAAAAACTTGGTATTCGATACAAACAATTGAGTCTTGTATTCGCCAGTTTCCGTCTTCTCCAGACTACTTCAACACTTTTACTATTCAAATTTAGAAACAGATTAAGGCCAAATAGCTAATCATCTGAGAAAACCAAGTTAAGATATGAATTCAGCATGTTTATTTACCCCTATAAGTCAAATCTATTCTGACGAAACTGATCGAAACTTCCTGCCTTACTTCTGCCAAATTTCCGGTTTCGGCCGACTTCCGGAACTACCAGTCCGGCAAAAAAGTAAAGCTCGAAATCGGATTCAGCGTACCTCCTTGCCCCTATATCGAACATTTGATAAACTTCAAAAAAAATTTTTAGCCTACATTTAACAAGTTTTCCGGTTTCAGCCGGATTCCGGGCGAACTATGTGTCCGTGCAAAAATGATTGTCATATACGGATTCAGCATCTCCTCTTACCTCGAAATCGGACATCTAATCAAGTGCAAAGAAAAGTTTTGCTTTTAACAAATTTTCCGGTTTTGGTCAGATTCCGGGCGAACTACTTGTCCGGGTAGAAACTGATTTTCACAGAAGTTTCTAGCATGCCTTCTTACCCCTAAATCGAATATCGAATCAACTTCAAATAAAGCTTTTACTTTTAACAAACTTTCCGGTTTGGGCCGGATTCCGGACGAACTACTTGTTCGGGGAGAAAATGGTTTTCATAGCTTGCATGTCTTCTTACCCTTTAATCGACTATTTTCTTAGCTGTTTCAAAATATTTTGTTAGCCCCTTAATTTGAACCCCCTTCCCCACCTCTAAATGTAGGGCTACAAAACCCATCTACGAACTCGACCTCTCCCTTGGACCAAAGAATCCTCACACCAAGTTTCATCAAAACATCTCATTCCCTTCGAGAGTTATCGTGCTAACAGACGGACAGACAGACAGACGGACAATTTTTGCGATGTCACCCCGTCCACTTACGTTTTGGGATCCGAAAAAGCGCTCCTCAGCCAGGATTTGAACCTGCAACTTTCGACTTCATATACAGATGTTCTAACCAATTGTTCTATCAAAGGCTTCTAAATTCAAAACGGGTTTCTGGTTCATTAGCCACGGTTAAAGTCCCTTGTACGAGTTACAGCTTCATACAAGTATCTGTTAGATATTTCTTAGGCACTATAAGCTTTTCACCCATCTCTCTCCATTCTCTACCACAGTTGGGCCCAAGAAATCGCTGTGCAAAAACCAAGCGACAATTTTATTTGCAAAAAACAAGTAATCCAACAATCCAAGTTTAACTTTGCTCTGAGAATCTGCAGAAATGTCGCTTAGACACATCTACGAATAGTCGGATTTTTACTTTTCCAAAGCTATGGTCGAAACAAGGTGTTGTGTCAGCCGCCTTTCTATCTTTCCCGAGCGACAGACTAATCGGGCCATTTAAGCATACTGTAAGCTTTTCATCCCTCGCCCTGGGAAACCAGATGTCTGGGCATTAAAAGCACAAAAGATGCACCAAAAAACTAGCAACAATGAAATGTGGGTCTAGCTGACGACATCGGATTTAAACCTTTTGTCTGGATTTTTTTAAAGTGAAACAGTACCCTTTGGAAGACGGTATGCGACAGTTCGTAGGTTGGCATTCTCAGCGCTTTTTCAATTAAACGAGATGTCATCTTCGGGGTTCACACTCCATTTCACCGAGGCCGCTATTCTTGGAAATAATCTGTAGGCCAGAAATCGGCCGCTGCAAATACAGCCGTTTAAAATAATGCTTTAATCCTTTGTGAAATTTTCACCACACTTACCACAGTTTACGGGATTTTAGAGAAATCCCCAAAATGGTGTATTTTAAAGGATTCCCCAAAATGGTGGATTTAGAAAAGCCTCAAGATTGGAGATTTATAGTTTCTAGAAAATTATTTTCGTTTTATGGCAGTCGAAATTCTATCTTAATCAAGCTCGTGTTTTTGTTACGGCCTGAAGATGACCCTTGTCAAGAAGGGCCGAAATATCGGCTAAAAACAATCTCAGCAGATAATCCGTATAGCACCACGGAACAGGATTTGCAGTCAGTTAATTAGGCTGAAGGAAAACTTATCCTCCAGTACATTCATCTGAGAGTTACCCCAAATCTTTGTACTATATTTTGTTTAAAAACAAAAAATCTCAACTATGTAATTTTGACCAGTCGTGTTGATGTTATGATTTATTATCATGACTTTTTAATTATGGACTGAGTGTTTAAAACACTGGCACATCTAAAACTATTTCTACACATTTAAAGATGTTATGAATTAAATCATTAATTAATTTATTATGTATAATTTAACATTTCCACCTGTCCTGCCTACTCATATAATTCGGACAGCACAGTACGAGAGAGTCGGAAAATGCGAAAAAAACAATTTGTGACCCGGATTACCAAATTTTCAAACTAAGTCTAGAAATTTGAATATAATTGTTCCTTCAGCCCAAGCTGACTGCAAAACATCGTTGATGGCGCTTAGCCAATAAGACAGCTGAGATTTATGCCAACGATATTTCGGCCCTTCTTGGGAAGGCTCTACTTCAGGCTGTCTCTACAATGCTTGTAGGTTCGTTCTTCTAGCTAGAACCTGACAAGTACCCTTGCAAAGGAAGGACAAAATATTGGACATAAATCTCAGCTGACTCAGCCGTTTAGAACCATCAACCCCAATATCGATACTATTTCTGTTGTTTTTTCTATACAAAATCTTTGATTAATACTTTTTTTAGCGAAGTATCTTTTCATTTTAATCGCCTGTTCGGTCCTTTCGTCATCTCGTGGACACATGTTCTAAATTATTGAGATATTCACATTGTGGTCTCGAGATCGTCCACTTACAGGATAACATGTTGTTAAAGATCCGATCGAAGCTGTTATAGAGCGTCGTGCTCGATTTTTGGGATCCCTTGACCCTCTGAACGGCCTTTATCCAGCAACCAAGCAATAGTTAAAGAAACAATGTAGCCTATTATTTTAATTTTTCGTTTTGTTTTGTTTTGGAACTATGCATTGTTAAACTAATCCTTTCTGATCTGTTGCTGTTCCTTTTTTTCTATTTTACTTTTCTTTTCTCTTTATACTCACTCATTGACATTTTATGTAAAGATGACGAAAATAGGGCCGAGCTAACGAGCTCGTATCCCTGCCGGCCCCCAAAGATCGAAATATATTGTTACGGCGTGTCTTTGGAATTAAAGAACATGAACCTAATAGGCAATAAACTTATTAATTCATCTATTGTTTCTTTTTAAATCCTGTAAGTTCCCGTCCAACATGAACGGCAAGAAAGATCCCATGGCTTTCCAAAACCAGCAGTCCAAATGAGTCACGTATGTTAGAATATTGGGACTGAAACTGCACCAACTGCGACTTGTGCTTTAACAGTAATACTTCTTCATGTCAATAACAATTTGTGAAGAAATTTCCACCGTATAAACCGTTAAATTGATTAACGGTTGTATTTTTCTTCTTGTTTTCTATCGTTTTGTTTAGTTGTCGATTTTTTGCACGCAAGCCAGAGATGCTAGTGGAAGCGATTGGTTACGCGGAAGTGTGACTGGAATAAAGCGTAAGAAAGAATATTCCTTCAGCCCAAGCTGACCACGGATCACATTTGACAGTGCAAAACGGATACGGCAGCTGAAAAAATCTAAAACGATCTGTCTAATAAATTTTAGCTGATGTATCCGATTTGCGCTGTCAAATCCGTAAAAAAGAAAAAAATTAAGCTACGTGCACACATTCCGATAAGATTTCGCATGCGAAAATACGAATGCGAAATTCACATCTCTATAGGGAAACCTGTATGCAAGCGTCAAAATTCCGGAGCAAAGGAAGAAATTCGCATCCGACTGCAAAAATTGAACTGTGTGTGCACCTACCCCTAAGCTCTAGCACTGAGGAACCGTCCCTGAGAAGTCTTTAAAGTTTAACCCAACAGGGCTGAGACCCGACAGCGAGCCTGACAGTATGGTTCCACATAACTTCTTAGCTTAAATAGGCGTGCAAATCCAATAAGAATGCGTTACTTCGTTTTCCCACTATCCCCAGGTTATCAGTTTCACCGAACAAACTTTATTCTTTCGGATTTGCGGACTTACTCTTGGGCGTTTTCCAACATTCTAACAATATTAGCCTAACTATTAGTTACAAATTCTGTTACAACCTCACGAAAAGTTACTACGCTGACCGTTCCAACCTTCTCGAAATAGTAACAGTAGTAACTATTTGCTCACCATGCTCGGGAATTTAGTAAGCGTGGTAACCACGATTCTCTGTAACGTGATTGACCGGATTACCCCGTGGATCAAAAAGCCAAAAAATCGTGACCTCATGCGTAGTAACTACGGTAAGTAGGGTGGAACACGCTCTTAACGTCCTTTTCTTGCTTCCTTCAGCCGCGACTTCTCAGAGCTCAGCAGCGAAATCCATGCTTTTACTGAAATTCAAACTCTCTGCGTCTGGGTAAATTTTGGGTAGTCTTGCAGACGGCGAATATTCTGGCCGTTATTTATAATATATATACCCTTAGATAACTCAAAATAATTCGGCGCATTCAAATATCAGATGCGAAAATCTGCCTTGCTACTTTAAATGTTTCCGATAATCTAAGAAAGCTTTCGACAGCGTAAAATTCAATAAAGTATTTTTATTCACTCTGCAACCAAGAACCATGCATCAAAGTTTTTCTACACTCAAATTTTCATTGCTCATAACTTGCACCAGGTGGTACCACTAGTTCTTTAGTTGGGTTGCTTATAATAAATCATATTCTTAGGAACGGACCCAAGCCAAAGTCTTAACCTGTCCTCTAAATCAGTCTGTAAACAGTTTGCTGAAGATTTAGCACCGCAGTTCCAGGCAAAGTGTCATGATGTGGTAATGTCACAACGGATTTCCTGTGGGTTGTGTTTCATTTTGATACGACTTTTCAGATCTGATAGGTCAAATTATGGTTACAGGTCATATGTCAGAGAATACGAGTGGAGCAGGCGTCGCATGCAGCACAAAAAGTAAAAAGGTCCGTATCAAAACCTAAACATAATAGTCCCAATCCAATCTTTAGCATCTTTGTCTGAAAACATAATATTAAAAGGGTCGCAACAGAAATATTCTCAAATCCTATAACACAAGGATGCGCAAAAATGTGTTATCTGGCATCAAACTTCTGACAGTGTAGAAGCTTATTAAGTTCTATCTCAGATCACGAGCAAACTAGTTTGATATACCAGAGTCGGAAATTGTGGAAACTGTTTATAAGCCTGCGAGACATAAGTTTGCCACGGCGGAAGGAATGGCAGCCGTGACTTCGAATTTCCTTCGTAATTGCGTTCAAGACAATGGAGAAATACTGTATTGTCAGGCGACGGAATAATTAAAATTTCGGAAATGAACAAGAACACGCGTTAGGGTAGAGGTTCTTTACCCGACTGATGTCTGGTTGTACTCCCGGTAGTACATGGAGCAGTAGAGATTATGAGAAATAATTTTTTCTCGAAAAGGTATGAAACACAGATCATCCTACGATTCCTATGTCCCACAGGTAGTTATAGTAATCTTCACTGACTTTGATCAATTTAACCGAGATTGAGGAAAGTTAACTGTCATAAGTTTTTCGATCCGAACCATGAACTGCGTGTTTATCTCTCGTTCACCTCACTCCTGTTACAGTACACCTTTAGAGGCTAACTTCTATCTTTCAATTGTTTTCTCGAACAAAGGAAACATATTTGTTTTTTGTTGTTTTATTTAATTTATTTTACATACTCCGCTTTTGAAAATGACGGGTTAGAAATAATTACTTACTTACTTACATTTTGTAGAGGTAGGATAGACATTACTTATATCCACGTCTAGAAAAGTGAGTTAAACAGCCATAATATAATAGCATAATAAGAGTCAATAAGTTTCTGAGTGAAGATTATCATACTATACCCCAATACCTGTGGCACATACGAGATATGCGTTACACACATGTTCAAGAACGATTACTGTTATTCTCCATATTTCAAGATACTTGACTCGTTTTGAAACCATTCTATAACATTCGACTGTCAAAATACTGTCAACATTTTTTACTTAATATTTTCGTTCCATCTTTTATTTTGCCACGACATCGTAAGAAGATAGGTTATGGATATTTCTATATTTTCCCGAATTTTTCTATGGGTTCCGGAAGTAACCCGTTTTCCTCGTTTACGGTAAGTTTCCGTGAGACGGATCGCGTCAGTGTGAACGTGCCCTATTGCCTAAAACGTGCTCGAGTAACCAGGAAACGATTAGCTTGCTGGCAAGGACCGAATTACTTGATTGATGTGTCTACTCTTGAATTTCAGTTCCGAAAGCGGCTAAACTTGTATTTTCAAAATGTGAGCTTGATGCCAAGGTAATCGCAACACATCAAGCTGAGCTAAAAATAAGCGATTTGCTTCTTTCCATGGAGGAAGTACAATCAGACTATAAGAAGCAACAAACTGAATGGACGGAACTTAACGGACTCGAAGTAGTAAATTTACACTGTCAGAAGTTTCCGAGGGGTTGCTCACTCGCTGGGCACCACTGTACACCCTCCCTGGGCACCGGCACCGCTGGGCACCGGCTGAGCACCGCTGGGCACCGGCACCGCTGGGCACCACTGGGCACCGGCTGGGCACCACTGTACAACCATTTTGGGAGTGAGCAACCCCTCGGAAGTTTCATAACAGATAACACGAGGATGCGCTGTTTCCTCAGATAAGAAACACTTCGGATGTTGTGTTTGAAAACGTTATGAATGAAATGTTATGCATAACAAGCTTTGTTAGGAAGATCCAAAAAAGCATCTACTGACTGCAGAAACTTTTTGGTGGTTTTTCGGTTCTTCCTGATGGTAACGCTTATTATGCATAAACTTTTGAAATACAACTTATAACATCCGAAGTGTTATCTGTTACTCATTATCTGTTGAAACCGCGCATCCTCGTTTTATCTGTTATGAAACTTCTGACAGTGTAGTGAAGAAATAAACTGGGATATTGTCACCAATTAAATCAAATAAAGTGTCAAATCAGTCATTTATTTCATCAATAATTTTTTCATTACTTGTGCATCAATGCTTCCATCCAGGGCCATCTCCAGGGTGGTAGGGGGTTCGACCTCCCCCCCCCCCCTCCCGAATAAATTCCTGGATACGGACCTGCTTATACACTCAACAGATAACAATTAGGATGTTATCTGTTATTATTTTGCAAACGTTACGCGTATAATGTTATACATATAAGAAGAGCTGAAACACTGCTGAAAAAATATCTGCTGTTTTTTGTTTATCGTCATGATATCGGAAAAGTCAGCAGATACTTTTCCGGCGGTTTTTCGTTTCCAAAATCAAAAGAGATAACATTCCGAGTGTTATCTGTTGAAACTGCGCATCCTTGTGTTATCTGCTATGAAACTTCTGACAGTGTAGGATCTTCAGGAAGACTTTCAAAAACATCCTGTCCTGTCAGCCCACGAAATTATTAGCCAGTTTTTCAGTCCTGACCCCGTTTAATGTGCTTGTCACTGTGTAAATTTTTTTAAGTCTATTTAGTGTGTTTTTAAACTATATGAAAATAACGTAGGCTAGTCATGTTTATGTACATTTTGTTTAGTGTTTTAATATGTGTATTTTATTTTGTGTGTTTTACTCAAAAATAAATAAACTTTCCAGACTTGGTACCACCTTGAGCACCACCAACCCTTGCTAGTTACGGCAGGTAACAGCATTCTTTGCTGCACGGACAAAAACTGAAAATGACAGATAATGATACTACTTAATTTTTTGTGTGATTTTCAACCCTATCGTATCTCAGTTATGGCTGGACTTTTCGTGGCCAACGCAGCCCAGGCTTTAACTTGTACCCTGTTATTTGAAGCTCGTAAATCTGAAATTGGCTGGCAGACAAAATTTTCCACTCGAGATACCTTCGATGTTCTCGTGCTCAAGTAGAGGTCTATAATGACAACACATTTAAAATAATTAGAGATGCGCATGTGTGCAATAAGATAGGTTTTGTGGATGACTAACTCGAGAATGGCGGTATGAGACATGCGAGGAGGTGACCAAGTGCAAAAGAAGAGCAAAAAGTCTGAGAAACGCCTAACTTCCAACTCTGAGCCTTGGAAAACTCAATGATGAGAGTATGGTTAAAAAAGTGCGATATTTTTTAATTATATTAAGACAATGGATAAAATCTTACAGTTCAGCAACAGCCTCACGAGGGCCCTTGCCAAGAAGGGCCGATATGACACTGTCAGACATCGTAGCTGACTTTCCGTTTTTACCTTTTGTTTTAATATGTTTACCAGTAAGCTTGGGCTCAAGGAGGTTTTATTTTTCCTTCAAAAGGATTATAAAGGAGTAAAACAATTAACGTTTTTTACAATCACCTACCAGTTCATCTTGAGTATGCACTGTTGGCCTGAAAAGAAAAATTTCACCCCGACGCGGAAAATTTGAATTTCAACAAAAGCGTTTATTTCAATGGCTAATGAAGCGTAGCTCAGGAAAGGTCAGTTCCAGATTTGACCCAAAGAGATTTCTTTTTCGGCAACCGTTTACCGCTGTGGTTGCTTAATATTTCAAGCCCCAAATCTGAAAGAAAAGTTCATTCGATGAAAATCGATTAAATGAATAGTGGAGCAATGAAGCACGCATTTCCATCGGGATCTTTAAAGTTTAACTGAAAAGGTCTTAGATAGGACAATCTAGTTATCCATCATTTATTCACTTAAAGAAGCTTGAAAACCAGGCAAAAATGCGGTACTTCGTTGCTCCGCTATTCACGAATAATCGATTTTCAAATAGTGGAATTTCCTTGTCTGATTTCTATGCTCTATGCGCTTGTATCTGTGTCGTATGCTCGACGAAAACGATTTACGAAAAACAAGCTTTCACGCAGTGAGCCACCTTCCGTAAGGTGATCACTGGCCACTGAAACGCCGCGTGTGTATTGAGATTCAATTTGTCTGCGTTATAGTCAAATACGTTGTGAGGACGACCTTAGATAGGCTGATCGTCATTCTAGAGCAAATATTGAAACAAAAAAATTGGTTAACACAATCCAAAAAAAGTGTGTTTAGTTAAATGACACAAAAATAAGTTGGCTTTTCAGTTAAACTTTAAACCTATTTTAGTGACTACGTAAGGCTAACTAGTCTGTCGTATCTTAACCTTATTCGGTTGAACTTCCAAGATATTTTTATGCAATATATTTAGTTTCCCATTTCGGGTTTAAACCATTCGATGTACTTTTCCTCGTTCAAACCTGAAATAATCAATTTTGAGTGCAGAGTATTCTGTTAACAATGTTTTGTGCACTACTTTAGTGTTAAGAATAACAAAAAATTGAGCCTTGAGGAAAAAAAAGAACTCCGTGAGACAAATTTTCCTCCGTGATCAAAATAACGTAAGGTTCACGTGAACACGAGGAACCCCACGCAAGGCTGTCCTCGTGAACCCAAACATGACTGCCCCATATGTTATTATGTCTGATACGCAACATCTTGATGGGGTATACTGGATTACGCTGAGGATAAGATCTTCTTGGTAATCCTTCAGTTTTCTGGATGAACAGAAGAAACCGACAAAGCCGGAAAACTAACATACAACAACAAGCATTATTATTTACAACGCCCACTGCTAATAAATCGAGGGGCTCCTCACTGATAGTTTTCATGTACAAAGAGGGTCAGAGGCTTGTCGGAGGTAGGAGATCGTGTACGATACATCAGAGCGTATCAACTAGTAATGAACCCAGATCGAGTACAAGAATACTGTCTTTTTTTTTACAAATGAACCTTACTTACTTCAGTTTAATCATCATTTAACCATCAGTTTAATTAGTAATGGCCCATTTGTGAGTTTTCAATATCATCTTGTAAACAGTAAAACCCTACGACTATTTTCTGTTTTTTTCGCTTTTATTTTCTTTATTGCTAAAAATACGGAATTTCGGCACTCGGTAATTAGTTAGGAGGGTGGCTCACGGCAGACTGTGGATTTGTGTACAAATGCTGAAATAAGATCCGGACCACTAAATCCAGGTCTGGACAAGGACTCTAAACTAAAGAACCCGTAAACCCGTAATAAAAGCTTCAGTCTATTTCTCTAACCGTTCAATTCCATTCTCCCGCATATTCTTCCGATGAGCTCATTGGTCAGAATTACCGGTTACGCAGGTTAGTCGTCTTTCTCCTTAAAACACAAGGGGCCTAGCGAGGCTGAAAACAGTGAATAAGTAATGGTAACTCGATTGTCCTATCTCAGCCCTTTTCGGTTAAACTTTAACAGTTATATTTCTTCATGTCAATAACAGTTTGAGAACAGAATAGGACACTGTCATGCTTTCAAATATGACGTGAGAAATGGACTATCGCTTCAAAGACATGACCCAATTTTACCAGCCTTGCAGAAACTAGTGATGGTATCGTTTTCATGAACGCACGTTAAAGGGACAACCACTCTGATTTCCACCTACGATCTGGCGAAGCCCATTAGGCCGAATGGACCTATCTACCCAATAAACGTGATAGAGATGCACCGATAGGCCATTTTAGTTCGTGATGGTATCACGGCCATCAAATTGGTTGTGAAATTCTGTTTTCTTTCCGAAGATTACATGTTTTGACACATTTTACGTTTTAGCGTGGACGAGGAGTGAGAGACTCTCAACTCATTCTTCAAAGGTACAAATTAATATGAGAAATGCACTTCCGCCAGCAAAATAAACAATCGTTATTTCCTAATAACGAAAATTTTCCTATAGTGGGAAACTAAACACGAGAAAACAGAAAACTATCTCTGCTCTTCTTCTCCAAACGCCCCCCGATACCTTATAGCCTGTTGTAAGCCCGCTTTCAGTTTAGCGAGTTTGGAAGTAAAGTAGTTTGGTACGTTTAACACGGAGATGCGCATCCTTGTGTTAAATATTTGACGGTGCAAACGGATAAGTCAGCTACATTTTATTGGAGCTATATTTCGGCCCTTCTTGGCAAGGGTCCTATTCAGGCTCAAGCCGCTGAAATGAGGTGAAACTGATGCGGGCTGAACAGAAGTTGGATGAATTACCAGATTCGATAAAGCCAATAAACACGTTAGATCACCCAATTTAGAAACATGTGGACAAAATTGAACAAAATTGGCAAAACTGAGCGGCTTTAGCCTGAAGAGGACCCTTGCCAAGAAGGGCCGAAATATAGCTCCAATAAAATGTAGCTGACTTATCCGTTAGCACCATCAAATATGATTCGCAGTCAGCTTGGGCTGAAGGACTATCGTGTGTTAAATATGATCGAGCATGCGCAGAAAATTTATAGCCTACTTATATTTATTGTATGATCTTTTTACACTTTCCTTTACGGACAACGTTACGTTTAATTTTAAAACGAACTTTACAAATTCTGTACGAAAGACAAAAGAAGTTTGACAACAATTTACATAAGATACAGACCCTTAGATTGAATACTGTCGAGGATGTTTAGAAAATTATGTAATGACTCTGAAGTGTCAGAAGTGCTATTTGTATAAAAATTACGCTTCAGTAGGTTTAAAATGGTATGGGGACCTATTTTGCAAGAAAAGGTAGTAAATTTGTTACTCTAATCTGTCTTCTGTTTTTATTACTCCACCGTTTATGCTTTTGGTTTTGTCGGGGCCAAAAATAAACAAATAAATAACGTAACGACAATTTTGCAGTTTTCAAGCTGTCAAAGGCTTTAGCCTATCAATTGGAAATATATTAAAAGTTAACTTCCGAAATCGAGGTTGTCATTACGATATCGAGCGAGATGGAGGTGTGTTAACTGTTATAACTTTTTTGAACAGAAATCCTCTCTGGAGGCTGATATCCTCTCCTCATCCTCTCTGGTGGCTGATATGACTTTGTATCATCCCCTCATATCTACCGCTAACTTTCAGTGTGAGGATTATCGTAATATAACTGACCGTGTGTCATAGGAGGATATGCATCACATATCTGCTCGTTAAAAGCTATAATAAAATATCCCTAAGCGGTGATAAGAAATAAAACAGAAACCATGATTTGAAGGCGGCGTGGCCGGACGAACCAGAAAGTCGAAGTGACAGGTACAGAACTGTTGACCCCCTAGTGCCGTATTTAACGTCCATTTCACAAGCCAATTACGCCTTAAACACATTATTGTTATTGCATAATTGCTATAAATAAATCGCTCGTGGATTCAAAGAACTGAACTAAACGCGAAACAAAAAGCTTTTAGCGTTGTCACGGCACCTTCAGACACCAAAAGGAACTTATCAACTCTTCCATTTCTGATAAAGCTAAGACACTGTAAGAACATAGAACATAGAGTGCCAACTGTTTCCTCGCTCTTCTGGAAAAAACTGTCCGGCGCTAAGGGTTAGTGCAGGTTCACGACTCGACTGTTTTATATGTCATTAGCTCTACCAGTGAATTATCCATGCCAATAAATCTCACTTTAACAGGAAGTCTTTCTCGGTTGCCAAAGAGGGTAGGCTAGTTAAAAAAAGTATAAAATGTAGATAAATAACCGAATGTTGCTGCCAGGGGGTTAGCACTAGCTTTCACCAAACACATTCCTATTCCTAAGTTTCAACTCTCTATAAAACCAGGGCCATTGCATTTGAACTTCACAACTAATAACACATTTTCAGTTATGACACTACATCTAGTTATTACAATTTCGTCGACCAAGCAGTGCACCATATATAACTTGACATGATCCGCAGTTCAGTTTAGTTTGTTTTACTCATACAGTACAATATAATAAAGAAAATGTTATACAGCGTTGTATAGATACACACAAAACACAGCGGGTCAAAACGGTGTGACAGGCCTCGTAGTACTATAGACCCACAAACAACAGTATAGTAGAAACTCATTGAAGATCTACTACTCCAGTTCCACGGTATGCCGCACAAAGCAGAATGTACAAAAAAAATCTAAAAAAAAAATCTCCGAGCTTGGAACTATTTCAACTACGAAAAATAGCAATATCGGACTATCTCTTGCCAACATCCCTCTCTCTTTTTCGAAGGTAGTATTATCTATGTACCTGAAGCATGAATACGCATGTTTATATTTTGCAGTATCACTGACAAGAAGAAGAAGAAACAATAATGAGCGAACTGAATGGCAGAGCTAATCAGCATTCCTCCCAAATGAACAACAGTATGTACCAGCATTACTGATTGCACTCCTGAACACATGAAGAGTAAATAACTCACTGTTTTGGTAAGTCATCTACACCTCCTCATAACCACAACTAGTGGCGTAATTTCAACAAAATAGACGTAACTACTAAGCTATAGTTAGGGCATTTGTCTAAGGGATACGGTCACTACCGATAGACTGCGCTTTATTGTCGTTACCTAAAATACTTACTAACCACCCTGGACAAGCAACAGTAGTAAGAAAATTCGTTCTGGTGGAACCTAACGAGGTTGTAGAAAAGCAAGTTCAGAAAGTTCTTGGAACGGCCGCACACCCATAGTTACCAATAGTCTGTGCCCAGATGATCACTGATTAAGTCGTCCTTTATGTTTTTCTACATTTGTAGTGTTGTATATATTTTGATATTGATCGCTAATTGTCTTTTCTCTCTATTATTGTTTATTCTTTCTTTCCTTTACTCCGTTCTTGTTCAGTTTGAGTGTAACTGGTTTTAAACAATATATATATTCATACATACTACTGCCCGATGCGGTTTAATTCGGAAGAGAAATAGTTTGGGAATGAATGTGTGTTGTTTATGGGTTTCACTACGGGTTCATTATGCTGGTTCAGATCACCAGGGATTTGAACCAGCAACCTTCGGCTTTCTTGGCCAGTGCTCTACTACTGAGCTACCGAGGAGTTCGGAAGGTAGGGGTTCGCGAGGTAGTTCGCAAACCACTACAATAGTCATATAGAAACGGGCCATAGGAACAGTGATCCTGCCGTGGTAAAATTCTTCTAAGCAGTTTATATCCTCTTTTCACGTGATGATGAAGAAGTCTCCATCCCCGTACTTTCTATGTCCACACATGATTTGAGCAAAGGCTTGACACTGCTATCGCCTATCAGACATGATGCATGGCATATTTATTTGTCTTGTATCGAATTCGTATTTCTACTACAGCCTGAGGAGGGTCATACCAACAAGAGCCGATATCGCTGAAACAAAATCTCAGCTGTTTCGCGCCACCATACTTCTATGAATTCTTGATGGTTCGAGAGTTGCTTGGCTCTTCGTCAAAAACAATTGCGTCTCCTCTTAGCTTCTGATTCGATGTTGTTTCGCTCTAATTGCAAACTAAATGAAGTATCGCCAATTGCAATTTTGCGGTTACAAATTACCCAATAGGATGCCTGCGACTTCCTATAATTCGTGAGAATATTTTTTTGAAGGTAGTGCACTTTAGTTCTTAGTGGGAGGAACTTCATAATTGTATTCGGTCGTTTGTATAGAGTTTTTTAATTTCTGTTGGACTTGCAGCCTTCGGCTCAAGTACCCCATATCAATCGTAATCTCTGTCGGTCTGCTTGTCTAGCTAGTAGAATAACAGCAACTGCATCTGTTACATCAGTGAGTTTCAATGCACATTTCGTTTTTCTCTTTTCTTTCCTAGTCCTAAGATTTCTGCTCGGTGCTAGAAGATGGTAAGGTTCTAACCTATGTGGTTTTCACGGATATTCTGTATCTTAGGCGGCACAGACAGATCTTAGAAACCGTGCCTAGGGTCAAAAAGGATGCTTTTGCTGGTCTTCAACCCAGAGCCTACACTCAGGATTCAGGATTTCAGGATTCAACAACTTAACTAAAAAAAATTCATTCCGGCTTGACGACCGGTTCCAAACAAAGCACATACGTGCTTGAAAAACGCAACCGGTACATATTTACTACCATATTATATAACTAATCAAACATTCACTAAGATAAACTAAAAATTAATTAATTAATTTGTCAATTAGTCCTCTCTCATCTTCCAAACCCTCCAGTCACCAACTACCCTCAAGGAGATGTTTCTTTATCCGATTCTTAAATGCGGTACACTTTCCGCTTCTCGAATTGAGTCTGGAAAAGTATTCCAGACCACCGTACCTGAATACCTTGCCACGTGGGGAACGAACCAATGGGGAAGTTCTATAGTCTATAGGCGTATTCTCGCCGTTCCCCGAGGACTCCTCGGGGAATCAAAGGGACCGGTGAGAATAGAGGGAGTCACTCCACGCGGACTCCGCGTACAGAAACAGCGAGAACACGGGGAATGCTTCCAAAATGGATTTTTTCGAAAAGAACATCATGCTGTTGACGAAATTACTCAGGATCCACTTTATTTTTGGTTTTGTTTATTCTGATTGTTTTTAATTAATTTTACATTGCACCAACACCAGCAAAAAATTGATTCCTCTCCGAATCTGAAAGAGAGTCCTTTTTGATGATGGCGATGATAATCGGAGCATTCCCCGTCCGTGGGGACTCGCGAGTAAACGGGTAGTGAGCCCCCGGGACGAACAAAATGCGGGGACTCTTCAAGTGGAGTTCTCGGGGAACGGCCTTATGTCCGATAAGACTGTCAACTGAACATTCAGCCAAGCTTCCGTTTCTTCCAATCACGTTTCTGCTTTTGAGTGGAAAGCTCGGTCCTAGTAGACAAGTAGGCAAGGCATCAGTTTTAAGTTGGAGGTAGACTAAAACCTAAATATGCTGAACATTTGTGACAGTTCCCTCGCCAGACACCCAAAATATCTTCTTCGAGTGATAACAGAAAAATTTACGGAAACCAAAAAGTAGCGTTTTCCCACGGGTTCCACGACAGTGCTGCTATCTGTTTCTAGCCATTTCTACTTGGGTTTGGGACTGAGACTCAGAAATAACATGCCTCCTTAGCTTTAAAAGGTTTCTCACTAGTCTACTACAGAAGTTGCGGTAATCCTTTGACCCTTTAAGTATTAACATATCAGAATGTTGCAACATATTAGAATGTTGGCCTACGTCCTTTTTAACTAAGAAATATATAATTTATTGCCAACGCTGAATGTTAGTTCTCGACAGGATGACCAAAATATATGTCATCAGTACGAAATCATGTACGAAAATTCCATATTGAGATATACCATTTTAAAGGTTTCGATTTGTTGACAACTACAGTATGGAGATCCACATAGACAAAGAAATCGGATAAAATATATGAGACAAGTTAGGGACTTGTTATCAACAATCGACTGTTACACTACACCTTCGTCATCTTCGGGGATGAGGGGTTTGTAACTTTTGCTCGTTGGTGTAAACAAAATTTGATTCAGATGCATTTGAGGGAAGAAAAATACGTTTCTATGTCTATCACGGAGAGAGACTTCTAAGCAAGACTCCAGTGTAAAAGTGCGGTCATCCTAAGGGACGAGGAGCATAAGGGATGAATACACACAAGTTAAATAAACGAGTCCCTTCAACATCTAAAACAGAAATATATGATAGACAGAATAAATCATTTCTTACCACTGCTAATTCAAAATGCACGTCGATTTTTTTTTTTCAACAAATAGACAGTAACTGAAGTTTAACAGCCAGGTATGTCACCCTACTCTCTACTAACCAAGATTCGAGTAACCTCTAATCTGGGGAAAATGCCAAAATCTTTCTACGGCAGTTCTGCTGCACCTTTCCCAACTTTTACCCCTTTCACTTTTAGACGTTAATTACACGCGACACTAAAACCTGACTCTGTCATTAGTTCCCATCAACGTGTAACGACCCAAATCCGCCACCACCGACTAGAGACCGCCAAACATGTAAGAGTTCATATTACAGTGGTGTAAAACGAAACGACCACTAAGGGGCCCATGACAGCTCAGTCGGTAGCCTATTTGTAAACGGTTTTCATGTTCTTTTACACATCTGATACTTGATGAATCAAACGAGAAATTCAATCACTCACTTTTGTGCTACCGAAGACTTTAGGACCTTATCCACTAGTCCCACCTCTCCTCATAGGACAGGGGGATACGAGAAGATGAGGTCTGCCCTGTCTGGACGCTATCAAAAGAACCACCAAGAAGATGCGTTAAATTCCCGTAATTTTGAAAAAAAAATAGTATACGGCCTATACCCTAAAAAACGTTAGTCTACGGGTTGTCTGCGAAACATCCACTGTCGGAACATCCGCATGACGAAACGTACCCTTTTTGCAAGTAAATTTCACAAGTAAGCCTAATATACTGCCCGATGTTCCAAAAGAAAACACCACTGACAGTTACAATCAAGCTTTCTTAAATTGTTTCGGTTCAAAGTAGACGTGTGTAATGAGTGAAGTAATCAATGAATTCGTTCCCCAAAATGCCCAGGGGCCTTGGGAGGAAAAAATGTGGAACACTCGGACAAAACAAAATGTTTGTTTAAAGAAAATAAAATCAAAAGGGCTGAAAACTCGCTTAATTTGGAGCTCGATCTTCTGTAAAAAGAACGATCTAGCAACATTGCTGAATAACTGAAGAGGCACGGTAGGCCCCTGTTTTTGATGCCCTCCTCCACTTCGGCGCTAAGGGGCCCCACAGTGATTTGTAATGTTTGTTGGTTTATTAACTAAAAGAAACTGCTAGTGTTTAGTTTTGTGGAACAAAATTGGTTTGTTATAATTGCTGATTGGCAAACTCAAAACGTTTTTTTCAATTAATTTGCAAGCAAGCCACGAATTCCCTGCTTCATTGGGACTCAAAATGGTTTAATAATAGTAAACTGATTCAAAGTCCCGACAATAATGGTCAGCTATTGGTGAGTCAGTCAACGTAGTTTCCTTGAGAGCTCGCAAGCTGTTGAGGTTTGCGAACCATGTTCACGAGCCCCTCGGTAGCTCAATTGGCACAGTGGTCACCTTGTATGCGGAGAATCCTGGGTTCAAATACCGGTAGAGTAGCATTTTTGTCTTTCAGTTCATGACTTATAAATGTAGCCACGATACCAAACCAGCCAATGTCCTGTGTCCGAAAATCCGAAACAATCTAGTTCTCCAGTTCCTGGTACCCGAAAATTTACCCAACCATAATTACTAATGGTCAATTTGCTTACTGACCCTTCGGGAAGCACGGACCGATTAAATCCCCTGTCACGGAGAGATAGCAAATCTCAGTTACTGTCAATTACTCGTCGCTGGAACCCCGCAGCGTGTTTTGCCCCCCACTACCAGATGGTCCTCCGGTCAAAAAGGCGGATGGGGTTAACGGCTCGAAGAGTTACCACATTTGATTCGACATGGGGTTTTAAAGGATTGTGACTGCGATTGCGGCAAGAATAAAGTAGTTTGACGCTCTTTAAACAATTTATATGACTCATTTACATGTCCATGTCCGTATTTTCTTAAATTTTTGCTGTGCTTCATATCGCATTATGTCTTGATGGTGCAAAACGGATACGTCAGCTGAATTTTATTTGAGCTATATTTAAAAAAAAACACATTTAAAACGACATTATGTCGTTTTTCATCTCTTTTGTATACTCAAGTGCCAAGTTTGATGGGTAACTTTTCATTCACTAATAGGGCAAAATATGGGGGACATTACCAGACGATAGAAATGGTTATTGTTACCACAACTGTACCCTTTTCCGCAAAATCTTAAAACCAGCAAATATTACTCACAATTAACAGAAACCCTTTAACACAAAAAAATCCTCTTTTTTTTCTCTCCGGCTCACTAACTGTTCAGTAGGCTGATAGTATACACTGACCGCAACACTGCTTCCCCCCAATGTTTGGCGAATTTCTATGCAGAATAGACATACGAACCTCAAAACAAATCACTGAAAGAAATAAAAAACTGCCAAATATTTGGCTGTTTTGTTTTACTTTCTAATTCAAACACCTCCTAACTACTTTTCTTTCTCAAAGTAACGGGAGCTACTTTGAGAGCTCCCAGTCCTGTACTTTAAATGCCCTTCCACCAAAGGGACAGTAACAACGGCAAAGCCGAACACAATCATTTCCTTCGTGCAGTTAAATGCTGTATTTCGTACGGTACCGCCTGTCAAGTCAAGGACTATGAAACTCCTTCCATGAACATACGGAATACTAAATACTTACGAATAATTAATTATTTTCTTTCATTGTTCACTTCCCGTTGCTACAGGAACATCTGATGCCTGAAATCTTGTGATTTACTAATTTGACGTTTCAAGACCTTTCCAGGGATTCTCTTAATTTTCATCGGATTCCCTGACGCCCCAAGGCCATTTGGTTACTCGCTCAGCAATGTCCACTTTGAGGTCCGTCGCTAGGTCCAAGCAAGTTCCTATTTATCACACGACTCGATAGATTATTTCGTTTCCCTTAAAGGACACGTCGCACCTACAATATCAACTTACTTTACTTCCGTAGTATTTCCATCCATTATTATTTCCAAGATCCTGTAATTAGTTGGTACATCCTAAATTGCTATGTATCACACTGGAGTTTACTCTTGCCTTGCTTATTGTCTTTACGGGGCGGGGCGTATTCAGCTCCCGACCATTGTTTTGAGAAGCTTACTGGTCAGAAGACAAGTTATACACATTTTCCCATTTTTGTCTCCGAGGAAAGGGGCACGGAGAGATTAGAATTAGCCCAAGCCTTGGGTTATTAGCTGTAAGCATAGCTGGATTTCGAAGTATCTTGGAGCATCTTAGCAGAAAAACTACGTAGTGCGAGGTGTCCTTTAAGTTTGACCGAAAGGGCTGAGATAGGACAATCTAGTTACCCATCACTTATTCACTTAAAGAGGCTTGAAGACTGTAGACCTGATGCAAATTGATTTTCACATAGTGGAATTTCCCTGTCGGATTTGTGGTACCTCCATGGGCTTGTACCTGTGTTGTATGCTTGACGAAAGCGATGTGCGAAAAATAATGTTCACGCCATGAGTCACCTTCCGCAAGCTGATCACTGGCCACTGAAAAGCTGCGTTTGTACTGAGATTCAAATTTTCCGCTTTATAGTCGAATTCTGCATTGTGAGGACGGCCGTAAATATTCTGAACGTCATGCTATAGCATATAGTGAAATTTTTTTTTTAAAAATCCGTTAACACCATCCAAATAATGCAGTGCAGTCAGTTAAATGATACATAAATGAGTTAGACTTTCAGTTGATCTTTAAACGACACGTCGTACTTAGGACGGTATTCTAGTAGTATTTCCATTCATCCCAGTTCCGAAAATTCTACACTTTATAAGTGTACCATATCGCCTCTATTACGGATGTCTGATTATCACGCTGACCACTTTAGTTCTCTTTGCGTGACGCGTCAGGGTCCTGATCATTTTTTCCTATATGCTTCTTGGCCCGAAGACCGGTTATGCAAGTTTTGCCAAGTTTCGCATCCAAGGCAAAGGCCATGGAAAAAGGCTAAAAACAGCCGAAGCCTTAATTCTCTGTAAGCATAGCGAAATTTCAAAGGTGTCAACTATGTCAGAACATCTTAGCAGAAACACTATGTACTGCGAGGTGTCCTTTAACTCTTTTCCTGACTAAGTGAAGAGAGAAAAAAGATAAAAGACGAGTTGACGGCTTCAATTAACTTGCAGAGGTTAATTCATTTCTCGGTGCGTCTTTTTTCAAAAAAGCTCTCTTATTAAATGTGGACATATGATCAATCTCTGCGCTTTTTAAACCAACGGCGTCTAGTCAGTCCTGAAAAATTCAAGATTCAATTGGATTTGCCCGATAGAAGAGAAGAAAGGCGTGCTTGTACGCTTCGTCTCGTTCTGAAGATGACAGTTTCATGCAAGCAAAAATACAAAACCCATTCAGACAACTATAAGGGGTCAGCGAATCTGATCTTTCCCTCGACTGACTTTACACTCTTTCACGGTACCGGCTGGCACAGGCCGAAATCAGCGGTGCCGGTCATACATTAGATGAATCCTCTTCTAAACATACACAAATTAATTACTTGTTTGTTCACTTTGTTCACAGAAGAAAATACAATTTTGTATGCTTTTGTTAACTTGGCCCATCCAGCGCATGGCATTTTACACTCTTTTCTGGCCGAAAAATAAAATATTGTATATTGTATTTGTTTTCTGTTGTGTTTTATTTAATTTCATTATTTCATTTTAGATTCCACTTTTGCAATGGCGGGTCAGAAATAAATTACTTACTGACTATTCTAAAGTTACCCGGGCACTTGCTGTACATTAAAACGAGAGTGGACTTCCAAAAGGTAAAGGGCAAAAGTTTTAATCATCAAAAGGCTGCAAAGTCCATTACTGTAAGATAATTAACTACAGCACGTCAACAACACTCCCAGAGCATACAAGTTAAGGGAGCCATCTCACCTACACTGCTGCTTCAGCCTACGTCCCTAATCGTTCAATCCATTCTCAATCCCAACATATCTAATTTCCTATGTCCGAATTATCCACCAGAACGGCACTACGCTGTTTTTCCGATTTTCCGTGTTTTGCTATCCGGCGTATAACTTCCGAGGAGCTCATTGGTCAGAATTACCAGTTATCAAGTTTCCCGTGTTTCGTATTTGACAGTGCAACTAGAGCTACTAGAGCTATATTTCGGCCCTTCTTGGCAACGTTCCTCTTCATGCTCAAGCCGTCCAAACTGGAAAATGAACTTGTGAAAAAAGCTTGTAGTTTTTTCCGAGTTAGAAAATGAACTTTTGTGGTTTTTTTCCAACTGGAAATTTTGAAAAAAAAACTTGTGTGAAAAAAAAACTCCAGAATTTCAGAAGTATCGTAACAGATAACAGAAGGATGCGCAGTTTCAACAAACAACACTTGGGATGTAATCTGTTGTGATTTTGAAAACGTTATGCATTAAAATTTAATGTTACAGATAACAAGCATTGCCAGGAACATCCGACAAATCGCGAAAAAAAGCATCTGCTGACCTTTCCGAGACCATGACGACAAAAAAAAAGTCAGCAGATGCTTTTTTGGTGGTTTTTCGGCTCTTCCTGGTAATGCTTGTTATGCATAACATTTAATGTATCAAGTTTTCAAAATCACAACAGATTACATCCCAGGTGTTGTCTGTTGAAACTGAGCATCCTTGTGATGAAATTTCTGACACGTGATCTTTTCCAGTCCTACATTTTTTAAGACACCTCAGAGGGGTTGCGAAGTTTCAATGATCGTGCGATTCGCCCATTCGCATTATAGCGCCCAAACTCCCACGACCTCGAAAAGTAACCGGATACCCATCTCTTGCCGCCTAAAGCTTGGTGCCCACAGCAAGTGAACCTTTTCCGCGGTGCGACATGATTTCGGCTTGGAGTTGAAATAGCGCGGAGCAATATTATTCCGACCGCGACACCGTATTTTCCTAGGCGAATACGAACCTGCGTACTGTGGGTACCAAGCTGAAGCCAGTCTTTAGAAAACGTTACACAAGTACGGTATTTTGAGCAAGTGACAGGTATCAATCAATCATTTATGATGGTGATGAAATTTATGTTACGCACTGGACAGGAAAAGGGAAACAGTGCAGGATCAACGAGGAAAAGGAAAATAATTACACAGAACTTTCAATAACGCGGCGAATGCGGAAGATTAAAACAAAAATAGAAAAAAACTGATGGAAACCCACAACAGAGGGTGCATTTGAGTATGTAAGTATATACTTGTATACGGACTTCAAGGGTTGAAAGTCCCACAGAGGGATCTACAGAAGTCTTGCATCAGTCACACATAAACCCCCAATTGTGGGGTATAACGCACTGAATTCCGGCATGTTACAACGTAACAGCACAGTGCCTGGCGCCCTAGCGCCCCGTTGCTTACACTGGTTTCGGTAGGGTCGGCATCCCCTCAAACAAATGTCATGTCACCCGTTTGATGGACAAGACGTGAGAAAATTGGCCTGCAGGTGTTTCAAAGTTGGATTGTGAAGAAGAATGTCTGTCGATAACCCCTGCTGACACGAATGAGAGGACAAGTGTATCATGAGTTTCTTGAAATCAAGTAAAGAGGAACAGTGGCGTCGGCGTCTTTTTTCTTTCCTTTTATAAAGCACCGTTATGATCAACTTTCCTAGAAGAGATGCATTACTTCGAAGATTTATGTAACTTCGACGATTATTTTTTTTTCTTTTCTAGATGGTATATGAAAATCCCAGAGCATAAACTCAAACTTGTTCAGGGACCTTAGGGGCTACTTTAACTCATTACTGATTAGCTTTAGTTAAGTAAGTCGACAAAAATGGAACCGTCTCTGGACTGGGAGCAGGACCGTATCGGGGGGGGGGGGGGGGTATGCCTGCGGGTCGGACAAAAAAGTACAAAAAAGACATAGATCAGAGGGAAAAGCCTGTAAAAATGGTTATTTTTGTATGTTTCGGGGGGGGGGGGGGGGGGTTCAACCCCCTACCCCCCCCCCCCCCTTGGATACGGCCTTGGGCTACCTGGCCGTACCTACCTTGGGCTAACCTGGGCTAGTTAATCCTCACCTAACGTTAATATTTTGTGTTCTGCCTCCCATCACGATGAAACGAGATTGCATGAAGAATTTCGAGCAAGAAAGAAATAAAATGAAAGAAGACATTTAAAATGTTCGCATCAACATTTTCCATGTTGACAAACTTTGCTTTGTTTAAAACCAACGTTTGTTGCAGACTTACGTCCATGCTAGGCGAATGGTTTCAAACTGGAAGTAGATCTAACTGACTGCAATTGCCCATGGATTACCCGTTTGTCCAGCCTGCCTTCACGATAGACAAGATTTGGCTTTCAGCTTACCTTTTTCTAAATAAATAAATAATCAATCTAGGATTATGTTCTTAATTGGACTCTATTTGTATTTCATGAGTTCTGTTTTTTCCGCTAGTCCTCACGTAATTCACTAGGTAAATAAAATTATAATTCGTTCATACTTCAGACCAACGCCTGGCTAAAATCTTAGTCAACATTTCTTTCTGGGACCGTCCTTTAATTTTTTTTTTCGGTCCAGTAAAGACCAGCTCCAAATAAGGATCCCTTTGTTAACTCATCTGAGACTCATCATAATTTCTTCTCGACTAATTATACATGTTTTGTAAATAATCCTTGGATGTTACGGAAGTATCCTCATCACATTACAATAATTATGATATCATTAAAAAAGCAGCACCTGCTGCCCCCAGGCCCGAAACCACACTCGGAAAATTTGCAGTTCTTTATGGTTTACCGTCATTTGGTTGATAACTGTTTAAAGTGCCCCCCCCCCTCCCTTTCCTGGCTGTTGCATGCACTAAATAAATTACTGAAGCGCCTTGCTAAGTGCGGTGTCGTCAAAATCTCAGCCGATTATCCGAGGACTGTGACGTCGCATCTAGTTACATGAGTGTTTAATATTTTCCATTTCCAAACCTAACTGATTGTCCCGAGAACGGTTTATAAAAGTAAACGCGTCCGGCGCCTCGCTAGCCGCTCTGCTCTATGTATATTATATATATAGATCCAAATACATATTTACTTGAATTTCCCTACTATTTCCATGACGTCACACAGACCTCACGAGTATCGGATAATCGGCTGAAATTTAGTTTATAACTCCAGGCCTCGAAATCTCGTGACCAGCTTCGTAAATAATATTCTACTAGTGTACACGTTGACCGCTAGATGGAGACTACCATCACTACTGTACAAGTACAAGATAATTATATTTTAATTTTGAATCTGGGTGGGGGGGGGGGAATTCAAGTGGATGGTGAGCCTTAGGGCAGACGCACTTCCAGTGGGGTTCCGGAGAAAGTCGTTGATAGAGAAAAGATAGGCAAGGTACTGGTTCTTGCTTTAGCCGATTTTGTGGTAGTGAAGGGGAAAATGCGGTACATTTTGTTTGTTGTTGTCAGTGAAATATTTGAGGTAGGGAGTGTTTGGTCGGGAGGTTTGAGAGCTTCAAGTATGGGAAGGTGTGTTCTCCGACTACTGGATAAATATTTCCATAGATTTGTTTTTGTTTTCTTTTGTCCCGAGTGTTCTACATTTTTCCAGCCAAGGCCCATGGACATTCTGGGGAACGAATTCATTCATTAATTCACTCATTACACACGTCTAGTTTGAACCGAAACAATTTAAGAAAGCTTGATTGTAACTGTCTTCTAGGATCAAACCAATAATTAAGTAAGTGATTTATTTGTAACCGACCACTTTTAAAGCGGAATAAGTGAAAGAAAAGAAATAGAACACATAGAAAAGACATCACTAAATTTTAATCTTTGACCAGAAAACAGTGGTTCAGGTTCAGGTTCAGGTTCTTTTTAATAACAAACTAAATAACAAAATGTCCAGAGCCCGGCTGAGAAGACAAATTCGCAATGCACGGGTGCATTACGGGAAAACAGTGGAGAACGTCATGCTCGGTCCATGACTTTGTATACTGATGAGGAAACTTCCAAAGAGTAACGCTTACAGCTTGACTTTGGAGCTTCTTCTTTAGCGTGTGGTCAGGCCCGTATCCAGGAATTTATTTCGGGGGGGGGGGGGTGCCTGCTGGTCGGACAAAAAAGTACAAAAAACACATAGATCAGAGGGAAAAGCCTATAAATATGATTATTTTTGTCTGTTTCGGGGGGGGGGGGGGGGGGGGGGGAAGGTCGTCTGTCGCGGCTCTCATGGTCTTATTCGTCTGTTTGACTCTTGAGTAGATTTTGTTTTCCCAATTATGTCTTCATATACTCCACTGTTTTCGTCTTGTGCGGTTTGTGGGTTAAAAATGAACCATTATTATTATTATCAGCCTACGGTAAACTTGACCAGCATAACTAGGATAACTGAAGTTTGTTTAAAGGACCCGTCTTGCTTATCCTGCCTTTTTATAATATACCTAGCTCCCATACAGAATAATAAGCTTCTAAAATCCCCACCTTTCTCCATTGTTTCGTTTTGTGCCTACGAATTTTTTAGCGCTTTTTTGCCCTTGCCGAGTTTTGCCCTTCACACAATGAAACGTTTGCTCGGATCTTCAGCGTCCGCTGGCAACTGCTTCACACAGAAGGACCTGAGAAGCTTCTGTTCATTAAGTCTTTTATTTGCATAGTTTTCCCACTTTTTAACCACGGCGCGTTTAGTTTTCAAATGTTTTGCGCCCAGTCGCCGCGTCGGAGAGCAGGAAGGCTGGATATAGTCGACAAGCGCTAATAAGAAAATCGCTAATTTCAGGTGGAAAGTAATGGTATTGTCCAAAATGTTTTTTCCGATCCATTTCATAGGGAAAAGATCAGTTCTAGTAAGAGTTGTGCTTTAAGAGTAAAGTTGTAATACGAAGTATGAAACAAACGTGATAGGGGGGACAAGAGACAGAAAGCTTCGCTGTAACAACTGACCCAGACACTCAAGTCGAAAACCAGAAGCTCGAATGTGACGTGCGCGCTGACGACCCTTATCTCGAACAACTCCTTCTAACAGCTATGTAGCATATTATTTACCGGACCGTATCGCGCTACTTATAATGCTACCTACGACTCGGGAAACCAAACTAATTGGGTCCCTGCTAATTAGCTCATAAAGTAACTACCTGTATACGATAGACGGTCGAAAGCACCGCCCATTCCGAGTCAACATCAAGCATACCTTAAATTTCGGTTTACATCTCGTCTACTGATGGTATTAGATAAGGACTTGTTTTTACCATTCATTATTATCGATAATGATCCAACATGGTTTATTATAACGACTTTGGCAATCGATACCAGCGACAATGTTGTCAATTAAACTATTCTTGCAGGTACAACAACTGAAGTCAGCTCCCAACCTCTTTACTTTGGAAATGGTGCCCTCGTGAACGAGGTCCCTGACCTCGTTCACTGAGGAACAACAATCAGTGGTAAGCTAATCTTCAATGTGCTCAATTTGAACATCCTAAGGATATCTTACGACGATGAAAAGCAAACCCACACAATTTCAATCATGGTGTTCAATTTGAAGCCTATCCTTAAAGCACAACTCGCAGCAGATCCAATTTCTGTTCCAATATTCGAACATACGTGACTCCTTTGAAACCCTGCTTGGTATGTAAGAGTTTACGGCTGTTTCCAGCCTAGCGCAGCCTCCTTGGTCCAAATGAGAAACACGGAGAAACTTGCACAACTGCTATTTCTAACCAAGGAGCTCATCAGAAGCGATAAGCTTCCGATCCGATCCGCGTCGAAAAGCGTACAACGCGGAGAATGGAAGAATCAGGCTAGCGCCGTTAGGGTGGATAAACAATAGTTGCGTTTTTGTCTGTTACTCTGACGAATTGTTGTTTTCGCAGTTATCGAGTATATGTTACACCGACAAATTGTCGTTTTCTTAAATACCCAGCAACATGTTAATAACCCTGGAATCTGGTACCGAGTAACCCTGCTGAGATCGGGGTTACCGAAATTCAGTACCCTGGTAGGGGGGAGGGGGGCAGGTCCGGAAATCGGCTCTGCAAGCCTCACTATTAAATCTAAATTGCGCGAAATTGTTTTTTAGAGTGGCCACACTTATACGCTTCTTCTGGCAAAAATGCCAGCAGTTGCACGCATACAATCATACCAAACCGATGTTAGTGTCGCCTTTTTTGCACGAAAGTAAGTTCTGCGTCATGGAGTTGGCACCTCGTTTTGGTGGTTCTGAACCCACATATATCGTCGGTGATTTTTATTTAGGTAGTTTAAGACTGGATCTCCCATATCAACAAGAGCTGAAAGCTCATATGGCACTTGCATGGGTCAAAATGATTTGATTGATCAAAAGTAAGTTTCGACTTTGCGGTTGAGATGCGCACTCTAAGGGAGCTGGAACTTCATTTGTAAGCAAAATCCTTGAGGCAAAACTGCTAATGGGCTGATGGGCATCACGAAAATGCATGTATTGCTTAAAAGTATTTTTTTTTCTTTTTGGTCAAGATTGGTACTTTAAGGAATAATCGGATTTTGGAAGTAGCAATTTCTAAGCAAATGTTGTTGAGTCTCCAGTATTCCAGCGAAGTTTCATCGTCCTAGCACATCTGGAAGTACCTTAACGCGCGATCACCGGAATCCCAGACCCCCCCCCCTCCTCCAACTCCACCCACAATAACCGGAGCCAATCCGGTTCTGTAAATGATTAATCCAGAGCATCTGTTTGTCATTCCCACGAAGTTCGATCCAGATCACACCAGTCTAAGCGGGTCAAGTATTTTCCGCCCTCCCCCCAATAATTGCCGGATTCGGTCCGGAAATGAAAAAGGTCACCAGAGAAAAATGTCCTCTATTTAATTATTAAATTTCACTCGAATCCGATCACTCGTTCCAAAGTTACGCATGACTCAATATTCCGGATTCCCTTCCCTCAACTCCCCCACCCAAGATTATCATATCGAGGATTTTTTTTTATTCCAAGTCAGTTTGACCGGGTCCCTGATATGCCTTCCAAGTTTCGTCGTGAAAATCCCCCAAAAACGGAATTCCGGGAAACCCCCTCCTCCCCCCCCCCCCTCAAGTGTCCAGATCCAGTCAAATTATGTAAAAGATTCACATGGACCAGATGTTTGTTCTTCCCAGCAAGTTTCACTCCGATACCATCATTCTAACCGTTTCTCGAGATTTCCGGTCCACCCCCCCCAGCTCCCCCGCGGTGCACGTAGCCAATCCGATTCAGCAAATGACTTACCTAGAGAATCTGTTTGTTTTTCCCACAAAGTTCCATCCCGATCCCTCCATTCTAAACGGGTCACGTATTTCCCCCCTCCCCCCAATAGTTGCCGGATCCGGCCCGGATATGAAAAAAATCATCGGAGAAATGTCCTCTGTTCAAATCTTAAATTTCAATCGAATCCGATCACCCATTCCAAAATTACGCATGACTGAAAATTTTGGATTCCCCTCCCTCCACTCCCGCCACCATTATCTGATCGACAAAATTTTTATTTTGAAGTCAGTTTGATTGGGTCACTGATATGCCTGCCAAGTTTCATCGTGAAAATCCCCAAAACCACCATCACCGGAATTCCGGGACCCCCCCCCCCATAAGTGTCCGGATCCAGTACAATGGTCTAAAGGACTTATCTAGAGCAGATGCTTGTTCTTCCCAGCAAGTTTCACTCCGATCCCTCCATTCTAACCGTTTCTTGAAATTTCCGGTCTCCCCCCCCCCCCCAACTCCCCCCTGGCCACCGAATCCGGTCAAGACTTTAAACGGGACATTACAGATATATATTCTTCTCAGTTATGAAGTTTCATTGCAATCCGATCATCCGTTCGAAAGTTACACACTTATCAATTTCCCGGATTGCCCTGCCCTCCAACCCCCCCCCCCAAATGGTCGGATCAGAAAACTGATTATTTCTAAGTTTGTTTGGTCGGGTCTCTGATATGCTTGCCAAGTTTCATGGTCCTAGCACAACTGGAAAAAGTGTGACAAAATGCCCTAGATTTTCAAGTTTCCAGCGCCCCCACTTCCCCGCATATGGTCGGATCGGGAAACTGATTATTTCCAGGTTAGTTTGGTTGGGTCCCTGATATTCCTGCCAAGTTTCATTGTCCTAGCTCATCTGGAAGTACCCTCACTCGAAAAAGTGTGACAAAATGCCCTAAATTTTCAAGTTTCCAGCGCCCCAACTCCCCCGCATATGGTCGGATCGGGAAACTTATTATTTCAAGGTTACTTTGGTCAGGTCCCTGATATTCCTGCCAAGTTTCATTGTCCTAGCTCATCTGGAAGTACCCTAACTCGAAAAAGTGTGACAAAATGCCCTAAATTTTCAAGTTTCGAGCGCCCCCACTCCCCCGCATATGGTCGGATCGGGAAACTGATTATTTCCAGGTTTGTTTGGTCGGGTCCCTGATATTCCTGCCAAGTTTCATGGTCCTAGCTCATCTAGAAGTACCCTAACTCGGAAAAAAGTGACAAAATACCCTAAATTTTTCAAGTTTCCAGCGCCCCGCACTCCCCCGCATATGGTCGGATCGGGAAACTGATTATTTCCAGGTTAGTTTGGTCGGGGCCCTGATATGCCTGCCAAGTTTCATTGTCCTAGCACATCTGGAAGTACCCTAACTCGGATATGTGGGACAAAAAACTCGGACCGACCGACAGACCGACAGACGGAATTGTGATCGGTATATGGCACTTGAGCCAGAGGCTGCAAGTGCCATAAAAACGAATTTCCGTAACCGATACAGCAGTTTGAGAGTTAAATATTTATTTCTGTCAAAACAGCACCAAGGGCAGGTCCGGACAAAAGCACTGGGGGCAGATTCGGACAGCAAAGAAAGAGAAGCTGAAGGGGAAAAAAAATATAAAAAAGATTAAAAGACGAGAAAATCAGCCCAGGGAAGGAAAAAAGTCAGCAAAAAGGCCCAGAAAGTCTTTACGACCCATTCCGGAAGAAAACAAGTCATAATCAGGCACAATGGTAACAGCATATCCGGATGATAATAACAGATGTTGAAAAAGTGGCGGTATACTTGGACAGTTTTCCCAAATGGAAGCAAAGGAACGAAACTGAACTGAGGCAACGAAAGCAAATGAAAAAAAAACAACTGTATACAACTTTCTTGAAATTCGACAAAGTAAAATGCTAAGACACGATTCTAGATAGTCCGAAAAAAATGAAATCAACAGAACATAAAACGAAATCTTGGTATGCAAAAAAAGCAAAAACGTAAGGAAAGTTTAACCCTTCTCCCTAGCCTGGCAGTAACCGGGTGTCTGAATTCTGAAAAACGACAAGAGTGTGCTTAGTTACCGGGTAAGAGTAACTCTAGGTTACCGCAAAACCGCAACTAATGGACATGGAGATCCGAGAGATCGGACGAAAATCGAGAATGGGAATGGAGGGAACGATTAGGGACATAGGGTTAATGCGCAATATAGGTATGACAGGTACTTTAACTTCTGTTTCACTTTTACTTTATAAAAATTCTTTATTAATGTTCCCAGCAAAAATTCTGATTTCCTGCGATCTGCGGAAGGCCCCTAGCACTCGACGTCATCGCGGCATCATTTTTCATGTTTTCAAGTTTTAGTCATTGGACAAGCACTGTGGAGGAACTGAATTCGTCCAGGCAGGGCTTGCCCAGTAATTTTACATTTATGTAAAGAAAAATGACAACGCCGGATAAGTCAGAAATCAGTCTTATTGATTCCGGTTCGTCGCGTTTCGGACTCCTTTTCTTTTCTTTTCATGGTTTTAACCACGCCGTGCTTATTCTTCAAACATGAAGCGCCTCGAAGAGCCGGAAGTCCGGACTGAGTCGACAAGCGTAAACAAGTTTTGGTATTGGTATCTGACCCTTTATCGCGAAAAGATCATTTGTTGTACTTAAGAGTTGTGCTTTAAAAGAAAATAAGTACTTCTTCAACCTCTGATCCGGTGGTGTAGTCCTGTTGTGTGGGCCCTAACGAATTTCTTCCAACCCCGAAACTACAGATATTTTATTTTATCTCTGTTGTTTTTATTGTGCTTTAAAAGAAAACAAGTAGGCTACGGCTATTCTTACTATGCTTTAAAAGAAAACAAGTACATCTTCAGCCTCGGGTCTAGTGGGGAGCTGAGGTCCCCTAATGCATTTCTTCCATCCCGAAACTACAGATATTTCATTTTATCTCTGTTGTTTATCCAAGAACAATATCCGATTTTCCGAGTCCCGGAAAAATTTACGGCTAGTGTCAATTGCAACTGACCCATTATGGCTAGTGGGAGATGACCGTACGTCATAATTTGCCTCTGGCCGTGTCGCCTGATTCGATTAAGAGACGGTCAAACAGAGCGTATCCCCTGTTCAGGGGGAAGTTTATAGCACTTGGGTGTGTTCGGTGGATTTTCAGGGATCGCTTTTAGGACCTGCTACTGACAGGGACGATGCAGCGGGTGATTTCTCGTTTTTCCTACTTTTAAAGGGAGATAAAGGGGACGCTGCCGTTAACTTTAAGGTTAGGGATAGACTAAACTGTTGAGTTTCCTTCTCCAATGCCGTGTGAGCCAATCAAAGGGTCACGTTAGCGCGTTCTCCGAAAAAAGAGAAGAAACAAGACTTGTGCGTTATCCTGTGTTTAAGACAATAAATGCAGCTATCTTAAGCCACGTTCACAAGCATGCCTAGCCAAGCACACATGCCTAGCATCAATATTCACCCCATAACTGGGCACAGATTTTGGGTCAGTCACGGGGTTCTAGGCTCAAGAACTGGCTAAGCCTGGGCACGTGCCTAGGAATATGTGCTTGGCTGTGCATGCTTGTGAACACGGCTTTAGCACACACTGAGAATACGTCTTCTAAGCCATTCAGCTGAACTTTAAAGCAAACAGGGCAGGACATCATTTTTTATCTTTCAGCAATTTCAGCTGCTTTGTACTTGTTGATACTTGGCATTTATCTGATCTTCACGTGAAAGGTTAAAGCGGACCACAAAAAATGTTCTTTCTACCACACACACAGTGATAACCATCCCTATTGCCACTATGAATGTCCAAAACCACAAAAAACACCGTCAAACAATGAGCAAATAAAAAAATAAAATAAAAAAAAATCCAGGTTTGAAATAATTCGGTCTGGACTAAATCTCAGCCGGTTATCCGGGAACAGCCGTAATGGCACGTAGGGAGCCAAGGATCAAAATAATAATTTCCATCTAATGCTCCAACTGTTTATTACAAATACAAATAAATTAAACAAGAGCTGTAAGCTCATATGGCACTTGAAACTGTATGTAGTAGGAAAGGGCTCTGTCCCTGAAATGCCTGCCAAGTTTCGTCTTGAGAAACGCCATCATAGGAATTCCGGAAGGCCTCTCCCCCCTCCCCCCCCAAGTGTCCGGGTTCAGTTCAATTGTGCAAACGATTTATCTAGAATAAATGCTTGTTCTTCCCAGCAAGTTTAACTCCGATCCCTCCATTCTAACCGTTTCTTGAGATTTCCGATCACCCCCTCCCAACTCCCCCATAGCTGTTGAATCCGCTATCATAAGTTGAGATGAATCATTTGATAAAAAGTACTTTTCGACTTTGCGGTCAAGATTGGTACTTTAAGGAATAGTCGGATTTGGAAAGGGGCGATTTCTAAGCCAATCCTGTCGAATGTCTAATATTCCAGCCAAGTTGCATCATCCTAGCACATCTGGAAGTACCTTAACTCGTGATCACCAGAATTCCGCCCCCCCCCCCCTCAAACTCCCCCCACAGTCGCCGGAGCCAAACCAGTTCTGAAAAAGATTTATCCAAAGCATCTGTTCGTTATTCCCACAAAGTTCCATACCCATCTCTCCAGTATCAGCCAGTCACGTATTTTCCGGTCCCCCCCCCCCCCCCAACTGTTGTCGGGTCCGGTCCGAACATGAAAAAGATCACTAGAGACATGTCCTCTGTTCAATTATTAAATTTCACTCAAATCCGACCACCCGTTCCAAAGATACGCATAACTCAATATTCCGGATTCCCCTCCCTCCATCCCCCCACGACTATCGGATAGAGTAAATTTTTATTTACAAGTCAGTTTGATCGGATCCCTGATATACCTCCCAAGTTTCGTCACGAAAATCACCAAAACTGACATTACCGGAATTCAGGGAAACTCCCCTCCACCCCCCCCCCCCAACCGTCCGGATCCAATCGAATTGTGTAAACGATTTATCTGGGGCAGATGCTTGTTCTTCCCAGCAAGTTTCACTCCGATCCCTACATTCTAACCGTTTCTCGAGATTTCCGCCCCCCCCCCCAAATCCCCCGTAGCTACCGAATCCGGTTTGGACTTCAAATGGGACATCCGAGATATGTCCTTGATTCACTTATCAAGTTTCATTCCAACTCGATCACCCGTTCGAAAGTTACACACTACTCAATTTTCCAGATTCCCCCGCCTTCCACTCCCCCCCCCCCCCCCAAATGGTCGGGTCGAGAAGCTGATTGTTTCCAAGTTAGTTTGGTCGGGTCCCTGATATGCCTCCCAAGTTTCGTCGCGAAAATCCCCAAAACTGACATCACCGGAATTCCCGGAATATCCCCTCCGCCCCCTCCTCAAGGGTCCGGATCCAGTTCAATTGTGTAAACAATTTATCTGGGGCAGATGCTTGTTCTTCCCAGCAAGTTTCACTCTGATCCCTTAATTCTAACCGTTTCTCGAGATTTCCGCCCGCCCCCCAAGTCCCGCATAGCTACCGAATCCGGTCCGGACTTCAAATGAGACATCAGAGATATGTCCTTTATTCAGTTATCAAGTTTCATTCCAATCCGATCACCCGTTCAGAAGTTAAGCACTACTCAATTTTCCAAATTCCCCCGCCCTACAAGATGGTCAGATCAGGAAACTGATTATTTCCAAGTTAGTTTGGTTGGGTCCTGATATGCCTGCCGAGTTTCATCGTCCTAGCACATCTGGAAGTACCCTAACTCGAAAACGTGTGACAAACTGCCCTAAATTTCCCAGATTCCTCCGCCCTCCACTCCCCCGCAGATGGTCGGATCTGGAAACTGATGTTTGTATTAGGTCTTTAACACACACTAAGTATTTCCAAGAAATTCCAAGCAGAGCAAAATAACACTAGGGATTAGCAACAAGACCTGTATTTTCCATGCTTCGCAATCAGGCCGTACCCGTAGCGCCACCCAATACGCTTGCGGCATATAGCGAGACAAACTTGCGGATTTAGAAATCTCTAGTAAAGCTAAGATGCGGCCTGCAGAAGTCGAGGAAACAGGGACGGTTGTATATTTTTTTTTTGCTGTGTTCAGAATATGAAGTTATTGGATCCAGCGCTTGCACTTGACTGATTCCGTTTCGGTAGGCAACTATCGCTAGTGGTGCTAGTGTCGCTGCTACTTGAGTGTGTGTCACTTCTTTCAAGTCTTGGAGATACTCCCTAGTGTTATTTTGCTCTGGCAAAGACCTATGCTTTCTATGCTTCGCAAACGGGTCATAGTCATAGCGTCGCCCATTACGCTTGGGGCATTTAAAAGCGAGGCAAACTTGCGGGTTTAGAAATTTCTGGTAAAGCTGAGAAGTGGTCTGCACACATAATGGTAACAGGGGGGGGGGGGGGGGGGGGTGCATCTATTTTTTGCTGTGCTCAGAATATAACGTTATTAGAGCCAGCGCCGGTGCAGGACTGATTGAGTTTCAGTAGGGACGTTCTCTATCGCTAGTGATGCTAGTGTCGCTGCTGTTCGAGTGTGTGTCACTTTTTTCGAGTCTTGGTGCTGCTCCCTACCAGAGCAAAATAACACTAGGGATTAGCGCCAAGACTTGAAACAAGACAAAAGGTTTCGATGGGATCCTAAAAATTTAACATTTACTGGACTTCTTGATCCAGACAATCGAATCTTGTAGATTTCCGAGTCTTCGCCAGATCCCTTTCATATTTTGCTACTTATCCGTAACCCACCGCTTGGATATGTACAAAAAATAATGTCACCGTTTTGGAGTTTTTGGCGACTTACGAATTGATTAATCAGATGAGAAAACCAAGTTCAGACATGGATTCAGAAAGGATGTTTATTTCCAATATCTCTTCCTAATCGACTTCAGAAAGGTCCTTTACTTTGACAAAATTCTTCGTATTTTAGCAGCATTCCTGGCGAATTGCATGCAGAGCAAAAGAGCCAGTGACATTGAGAGGAGAACCTTTCAATTCAAATTTCCGGGTTTTGGCGAATATTGCCAGCTTACCTGTCAAGGAAATAAAGTTCAAAATTTAATTGAGCATGTCTCCTTACCCAGATATCGAATCTCTAATCGACTTCGGAAACAACTTTAAGCTTCAACCAAATCTCCAGTTTCGGCCGAATTCCGGGTAAATCATTTGTCCGGCAAGAAAAACAATCTCGACCCCGCGACGCGACAGACTTCATCCATGCCTAAACCCTAAGAATACGTGCAAGAAACGTGACTCCCTCCGGGACCCATAGATTAGACAAAGCGTATAGTCCGACGCGCATAGCTTTCGCCTGTATGGATAGAGGGGTAGAGTAGGGACTGGTACAGTCATCTGTTTTTTTTCGAAAATTGATCGACAAACTTTATTAAATTGTTCGCCAGACAGTTGTCGGATGCATTCTGCCTTTTTGACCCAGCAAATGCCGGTTGGAGCTTTGAAGACAACAAAACTGATCGCATACACTTTTTATTTATCTTTAGTATTTCCGAAAATTGCAACAGCGTGTCTCCTCACCCTATATCAACCTTATAATTGGGTTTTAAAATGTCATGCTAAACTTCCGGATTCCGGGTGAACTGTTTGTCCGGCGAAAATTAATTTTCGTCTTCGGATTCAAAATGTCTCTTAACACAGAATCGACATCTAATCAACTTCAGATTCAACTTTTACTTTCAAAAATTTTCCGGTTTTTGCCGGATTCCTGGTGAACTGCTTGTCAGGCGAGAAAATAATTTTCATGTTCGGATTCAACATGTCTCTTTACTCCAAGATCAACTATCTCATTAGCTTTAAAAAATATTTACTTTCGTCCCTTCATTTGAAGCCCCTCCCCCACCTATAAATGTAGGGCTACATTTATCTATCTACGAACTTGACATGTCCCTTGACCAAAGAATCCTCACACCAAGTTTCATCAAAATACCTCGTACCTCGTTCCCTTCGAGAGTTGTCGTGCTCACAGACGGACGAACAGACGGACAACTTTTACGAAGTCATTAAAAACTTACGGTTTGGGATCCCAAAAAGTGACACACACTGGAATAGCAGCGATACTAGCACCACTAGCGATAGCGAACGTCCCTACTGAAACTCAATCCGTCGTCCACCAGCGCTGGCTCGAATAACTTCATATTCATAACATTGCAAAAAAAAATACAACCTCCCCTGTTTCCTCGACGTGTGCAGACTGCGTCTTAGCTTTACTAGAAATTTATAAATCCGGAGGTTTGTCTCGCTTTAAATGCCGCAAACGTAGTGGGCGGCGCTATGAGTATGGCCCGTTTCCGTACCAAGGAAATCATAGGTTTCGACGCTACTTCCTAGTTTTACTTTGCTCTGCTCCCTAGTGTTATTTTGCTCTGATTCGAAGTAGCCAAGTAGAGGGCTTGGACTTCAGTATGGTTCTTTAGCAAGAATTTCAAAAATGCGCAAACACTGAACAAGGCATCGGTTTTCGGAACAGCCAGAGACGGTGTGTTCTAAAATTTGCGACTTGAATGGTCTGAATTATTTCGCACTTGTTTTCTTTTCGTTTTAAATGTGCAAAATAACATAAAATTAAACTGTCAATTTAAGCATATGGCTTTCAGATGAAAACCCTGGGTCCAGTGGCGTCATTGGCTTCCAGATTCTCAATCTCGAAGATTCGCTTCCTGATCTGGACAAAACATTTTGCTCAAAACCGTGATCGGTAACTTCATAGGAAAGACGGATGCGATTCCGCGTAGAAACAAATTAAGTGTAACTGATTGAAAAAGACACAACTGCAGCTGAGAAAAATAATGATTGGGCATGATATTGGCATGACTCCTTTAAGGCTGCCGTTAATGTCCCCCTTTTTAACTGCTAGTTTGGATCCTTAACTGCGGCCTGAACAGGCCCTTCCGGACAAGGGGCGAAATACCGGCGAACAACTGAGCGTTACCTAATCCGTATATCAACATCAAACTTTTTCGTATCCTCCTTGGGCTGAAAAAGTGTGCTTTTATTGGTTTTAGTATTCCCGGTCTTACCTATGTAGGCTAAAAATTACATTTAAAGCACACCTAGCAATATTTAGGCTACTGTTTATGTCCTAATATTCAAAACTATCTGAATACTGTAAAACCAATCTCAGATTTCAACAAATTATCCACGGCTTTGGGTGTTTTAAGCTTTTTCCCAGACCCATTGTCTTCTAGGAAAACTTGGCCAAATTCAGAAAACCGGTTTTACCGTCACATTCGTCGGTATTCGAACACTCGTCGGGAGTATAATGCGCATGGAAACTAGTTATTCGCGGCTAGTGCAAAGATTAGTGAGGTGTCGTTAGCGGGTTCAGAAGGTAACACGTGGAATTTGGGTCCAGGTTTAAGAATCAATGATTGCAACTACGGAAGTAGGTTGCATTAGTCCTTTAAGAATGCGAAGGGGGCCCGGGACGGCGCCATTGCTCCAAGTCTCCGCGAAATGACGTTTCTGGCTGTAACCCTTCCGTGACCCCTCCTCCCATTTGTTGTTTGAATGGGAGAATTTTAGCGGACTTAGGTTGGACATTTTTGGAGGAAATGAAAGAGGGGTGGACAAAGAATGGATGTGCAGGGTGATAGGGAATAGCTTTAAAAATATTAAACAGTTGGCGAGGTTCCTCAGCGTAGCCCTGGCCCAGAGGTAAAGGTGTTTTATAGGAAGTATTATTTTTGATTGATTGTATTTGTTTTTCATGTATTTGCTTTGGACCTTGGCTCTTAGTGTTAATAAATATTACCTTATAAAAAACACACATACACTGTCACACATTGCTGATATTTGGGTGCCCCTCGCCCGCCCTCACGAATGTCGTGAGTGCTTTCCGTGTACATTCATAATTAAATATTTATTTCTTCCTAACTTCCGCGCGGTCAGTAACAAAACAATCAGGGTTAATAAGAAACTATGCAGCTTTGTCCCCAGGTGTATTAAATATCGCCTTCAACGTATGAAAAGATATTTTATAGCAAGAAAGAATGCGCAAGGGGCTGCCAACTTTCTGCAAGGAGTCATTTAAGATAGAAATCGCTATTATCAGTTCAGCTACGAGCACAGACACTCCGATAATATTTCGCATGCGAAATTCGCATCACTATGGAGAAGTCTGCAAGCTATGCGTGAAAATTTCAGAGCGAAAGAGGAAATTCGAATCCGTCTGCGAAAAGTTAACTGGGTGTGCAACTGGGACCACTGCAAATCGTAACACATCAGCTTAATACACAACAGAACCAAAATCTAACTGATCCGTCTCCGCGAAAAAATAGGACTGTCCATGTTTATATGACACAATCCAAGGTCAAGCTTTTTTCCTCGCTGGTAGGAGAAGGGTAAGGCAAAAGGGAAGAGCGGTCCTTACTTTGGTGCCATGTGCGGTCCAACCTTAGGTCAAATTTTGAATCTAAGGACAAGCTTTTCCTCGCTGGTAGGACAAAAAGGAAGAGCGGTCCGGACTGGTGTGCCATTCGCGGTCCAATCTAAAGTCAATCTTTTCTTTGCTGTTAAGGAACGGGTAAGGCATAAGGTAAGAGCGGTCCTGGCTGGTGTGCACTCGCGGTCAAATGTAAGGTCAACCACTTCGTCGCTGGTAGGGAACGGGTGATGCAAATGGGAGGAGCGGTCCTTACTTTTGTGTCATGTCTGGTCAATCTAAGGTCTAGCTGTTCATGGCTTGTAGGGTACGGGTAAGGCAAAAAGGGAGAGCGTCCTTACTTGTGTGGTAGTGATGAAGAGCGTGCGGCTCATTTACTGTGTGAGTGCTAGGAATTAATTGGATGGAAAAGAGAGGATTAGGAAGGGTTGCATTCAAGTTGGTGAAAGATCAATGTTTTGCAAACACCTTGGGGCGTTAAGTAAGTCTCGCAATATAGTACCATGGATCGAACAATATTGTTCTTACTTCGTTTAGCTTTTGCCACTGCCCTCGATCTTCTATTTGCATGAACCCTATCATTCATTCACGAGTTACAAAATATTTCTTTACTTCCAAATATCTCGCCTGACGACAAGAAACTTCAGGGCCAGTACGAAACTTTGAACATGAATGTATTATTTTCTGTCAGAGACGAGGAGTACCTCCAACTTTCAAGCGAGCAGCCCCTTGGAATGTCGTGTGTCTCGCCGGTGTCTCTGTCTTGGGCGTTTCGGTCCCAGTCGGGGGCCGTCACAAACTAAGGCCGACCCAGGGGTTCCACCCGGGGGGCACAAAGACCCTTGTGGGCGAAAAAACGAATGATTTGTAACGCTGCACTAGTAAGCGCAATCGCAGGCGTGACGCGAATGGTACAAGCGTGAAATAGCGCTTTCATGCGATTCGCTAAGTCAAAAGGAACGTTTATTGCTTTGCAGGAGTTAAGTACTCTACTATTAAACCTTTGGTGTAAAGGAACAAAAGCAAAGCGCGTAATTTTGTTGTGGGCGTCAGCTTTTGATTATTCAGGCAAGGTGCACAGTTTACTAAACTTGTGTCCGCAAAGGATACTCAGCTTAGTCCTACGGAGTGAACATACGATATTTTACGAAACAGAACCATACGTAAACTGTGATCACAGGTTTGTTTTTCTAGCTTGAGCCTAGGAGGGCTCTTTCCAAGAAGGGCCGAAATATTGCTACAATAAAACTCGGCTGACGTGTCTGGCTGAAGCTTAGTGCCCAGAGAACGAGGATTCGCCTAGGCGAATTCGGTTTTGCCAGCGTAAAAAAGTCGCGCCGCTCTCCAAGTCAAATTTGTTCGCGTCTTGGAAAAGATTCGCGTTCTATGGGCACCGAGATGAACGCAGTCAAATCTGATTCGCAATCACTTTGGCCTGAACGAATATTTAAACATATGATAAAAAATGGCTTCTGTTACAGATAATACCAAAATATTACAAATGCAAATTTATACATTTTTTTTCAACTCTTCTGATATTATCAAATTTATTGCCACGGAGGAAGTCAGGTTGTTCGAGAAAGTCAAACAGAATTAAAAACAATTCACATACAAGAGAAGCTGCAAGGTTAAGAAGAAGACAACACACACATATTGATGAACTGCAGCGAACCGACTTCCGACAGACAGACAGATGAAGCAACTCGTATAAGTTCGATCAAATGACTTATGGTAGGCTAATCAAAATGATAATCGGAGAAGAAGCAACCAATGCAAAAGATTTCAGCTTCAATCGCTCAGCTTCTTTCAAGACCGAGGGGTTGCCCACTCTCAATTTTAGTGTAAAGCAAGTGCCCTGTGCCGGTAACCACGTGTTAAAACATTAAAATCAGCATGCTTAGAAGCGTTTGAAATATGAATCGCCTAATTAATGGCCGGCACCGTTTTCGGCTCCGCTGGTTTCTGCCGGTGCCGGGAATGGGTGTACAGCAGGCGCCGGGGAGTGGGCAACCCCTCGCCAATTCCTAGATGGGACACTGGAAATCAATACTATTTCTTTTGGAAGGGTAAGAATAATCGCATTTTTACGCTGATTTGGTTTTATCAAATGCGCAAACCGAAGCAGATTGCAACATCGGCTTTCCCATCCAACCTGCGTACATAGCTGTGAAGATACACGTCACGCAGGAGGCCAAAGGCCCTCGAACATTGGTAGATGAACACTGAGTTAACTACCCTTATTTATTTATTTTATTTGAACTAGACAACCACCAATTAGGGCCAAACGAAAAAAATAAATGACAAAAATTAAATAATGGGACAAAAATAGGTACATCAACTTGGGTAGAACCCACTGTAGAATTGGGTAAGGGTAGGCCAGGGATAGGCTGGATAAGATAAATCATAAGAGTGAAAGTTCTGCGGATATGAGATCCAGCTATTAGGCTAGACGGGCTGGCAAGTACCGTATCGTGTATAACATTTCCTATGAGCATCGGTGTAATCTTTCCTTCTAAAAGTTGTCCCAAAATCTGCAACGTAAAATTTCGACAGTGCCAAATCTATCAATCCACAAAATAGCAGACTGACAACACATATTGTGATAATGCCGCGCTGTATTTCTGTTAAGCGTTCATTTACTTATTTTCTGCATATACTGTGCAAATGCCTTATTATCAGGCTGCGTGTAATAAATCAATTCATTCATTCATTCAATCTGTCCCTTCACTTTTATAGCTTTTACAGAAAATGCCATTATCGCGTTTTTGGGATCCCAAAACGTAAGTGGAGGGATACCTATGACATCGCAAAAATGTCCGTCTGTCCGTCTGTCTGTGAGCACGGTAACTCTCGAAGGGAATGAGATATTTTGATGAAACTTGGTGTAAGGGTTCTTTTGGTCAAGGGTAAGGTCAAGTTCGTAGATGGGCTTTGTAGCCCTACATTTAGGGGTGGGGAAGGGGTCCAGATTAAGGGACAAACAAAATATTTTTCAACAGCTAATGTGATAGCCGATTATGGGGTAAGAAAACATGCTGAACACGATGATGAAAATCAATTTGTCATCGGACAAGTAGTTCGCCCGGAATCCGACCAAAACCGGAAAGTTTGTTAGAAGTAAAAGTTTTATTTGAAGTTGATTAGATGTTCGATTTAGGGGTAAGAAGAAATGTTGAATAGAATGGTGAAAACCATTTTTTCGGCCGACAAGTAGTTAGCCCGGAATCCGGCCGAAACCGGAAAGTCTGTTAAAAGTAAAAGTTTTATTTGAAGTTGATTAAGATATTCGATTTAGGGGTAGGAAGACATATCGAACACGATGGTGAAAACTGTTTTCTCGCCGGACAAGTAGTTCGTCCGGAATCCGGCAAAAAACGGAAAGTTGGTTAAAAGTAAAAGTTTCATTTGAAGTTGATTAAATGTTCAATTTTGGGGTAAGAAGACATGCCGAACACTTATTTGAAAAGCATTTTTTACCCGGACAACCCTGTCAGAAGTTTCATAACAGATTGCGCATAACACTTTCAAGAAAAAAACCTTTTCACTTAGAAATTAAGTGTTATGACCAATTAAGTTTACACTATTTCGTGCCTAGATCTCCAACAACACCTTCAATTGGTAAAATACTAACGGGAACGAAAGAAACATAAGATATAACATCCCAATGTGTTATCTGTTGAAACCGCGCATCCTGCTGTTGTCGTTATGTAACTTCTGACAGTGTAGTATTTTTACCTATTGAAGGTATTGTCGGAGATCTGGGCACGAAATAGTATAAACTTAATTGGTCATAACACTTTTTTTTCTAAGTGAAAAGGTGTTATTCTTGAAAGTGTTACGCGCAATCTGTTATGAAACTTCTGACAGTGAACTAGTTCGCCCGGAATCCGGCCGAAACAGGAAAATTTGTTAAAAGCAAAAGTTTTATTTGAAGCTGATTAGGTGACAGATTTAGAGGTAGGAAGATACACTGAGTCTATATATGACAATAATTTTTACCCGGACATATGATTCATCTGGAATTCGGTTGGAACCCGATCTTTTTATAAGTTAAAGTTTTATTTGAAGTTGATTAGATGTTCTTTATAGAGATAAGGGTATACGTTGACAATTAGTTCACTCTGAATTCGGCCAAAACCGGAAATTTGGCAGAAGTAAAGCATGAGTTTCGGTCAGTGTCGCCAAAATAGATGTGGCTCTGAACTTGGTTTTCTCTGATGATTAGCCTGGCGAAGACTGGATCTGGCGAAGATCTATTGTCTGGATCAAATATTAGATTTTTGGGATCCCATCGAAACCTTTGGTCTTGTTCCTTTCTTTTGCAGAATACTGCCGCTCAATAGCAAACCAATTTCAAACTTAGTTTCAGTCGCCACTTTTCTATTCCTCTATTTTCCTAAACTGGTTTCGTCTCTTGTATTGATTTAAAATGCAAATTCGGAAGACATCACTCCTCCTCTTCCTTTTTCCAGACTTTTCCCGTCCCGGGACGGTTCCACTCTACATCTTCAAGACGGCGATCTTCCCAGACTAAACTACGTTATACTGACATGGAACCAACGGCCCATGATATTTTCTTATTTTAATACTTCTGTTCCTCCTCGAGTGCTAGGAGATCTAGCTTAATTATTTTTTGAACACTGGTGATGGTGATGATTATAGGATAGTTAATAAAACTAGCATCATGGTGGCTCTGCAATGGGATACGGAGAATAGAGTTGATTTTGATATGCCAATAGGGTTACTTGTGTGAATATTTAGTACGGGATCCGGCGAATCCGGCAGGAATTCGAACGACTTAGTTTCCGATGAAACTGTCGCTTACATCTGCTGAAAAAAATGCGGGACGAAAAGATGCGGGTATTTTCAACTTTTTATGGCACTTGCCCGCCATATAGCGATCGCAATTTCTGTCCGTCCGTCGGTCTGTCGCTCCGGGTTTTGCTAGTTCGGGCACTTCCACATAAGCTAGGACGATGAAACTTGACACAAATATCAAGGAACCGACCAGATTAACTGGAAAAAAGTCACTTCCCCGCTACGACCATCCGGGGGGGGGGGGAGTGGAGGGAGGGGGAATCCGGAAACTTGAGGTATGTATAACTTTCGAACGGGTGATCGGATCTTAATGAAACTCGATATTTGGAAAAATCTCGTGTCTCAGACGACCCAGTTCAATTCTGGACCGGATCCGTTGACTTTGGGGGGAGCTGGAGGGAGGAACCGGAAATCTTGGGAAACACTTGGAGTGGAGGAATCGGGATGAAACTTGGTGGGAAGAACAAGCACAAGTCCTGAATATTTCGCTGATATAACCGGACTGGATTCGGGCACTGTGGGGGGCTGGAGGGGGGTCCGGAATTCCGGCGATCCCGCGAGCTCGGTAATTCCTCGGGTATTACGACGATGAAACTTGGCAGGCATGTCAGGGACCCGAACAGTCTGACTTGTGAGTAGTATTTTTTCCGATCCAACCCTCGTCGGGGGACTGGAGCCACTGGAGGGATGTGGAATCCGGAATCTAGTGGCATGTATGCATGACGATTGAACGGGTGATCGGACTTGAATGAATCTTGGCAAGTGGAAATAGCTATCATCTCATATATTCCGTTTCAGTTCTGGACCGGATCCTATGCTTGTGGGGGGAGTTGGAGGGGGGCACCGGAAATCTCGTGAAACGCTTAGAGTCGAGGGATCGGGATGGAATTTGATAGGGAGAACAATCATAAGACTTAGATACGCTCGTGACAGAACTAGATCGTATCGGTGCTCTTTGGGGGGAGGGGTGGAGGCAGCTGAGGGAGTTTCCTGGAATTCCGCAGATAGCGAGTAAGGATATTTCCAAGTGTGGTACGGACGATGAAACATGGCAGGCATATTAGTGACCCGACCAAATAGACTCAAGGATCCGACACAATGCCCTAGGGAAACTTCTGTTCCTGGATCCGACCATTTTTGGGAGAACTGAGGGAAGGATAATCCGGAAATTACTGACTTCCGTAGGTTGCGAACGGGTGGTCCGATTCAAGTGAAACTTCATGGGCGATAAGAACTGATGACCTAGGAATGGAAAAAATGTGTCCGAACCACATGCGGCCATGGTTGGGACAGTTGTAGGGGGGTGGGATCCGGAAACTTTGTGACATGCACAAATCAAACGAATGGGCCGAATAGGATGCAAGTTGGACGGTACCGAGTTTATGCGGCCTAGGTTTGATATCCGGACCGGATCCGGCCACGGTAGGAGGAGGATCAAGCGGAAACCGAAAATTTGCAGATATGCTCCGATTCGAGTCGAACTTGACGGACGGGAAGAGCAGATGTCAGAGATGCTGTCTATGTGTTCGTGTCGTATTTGGCGACATGGGGGGGAGAGTTGGAGGGAAGTCCCGAAAATGTTGTGGCTCGCATAGTGGTCAAGCGAGTGAAGCGATTTGAATGAAAGTAGAGAAGTCATATGCCGTAGATGACATATTTTAGGGTCCGAACAGGATCCGGGCACGGTGGGTGGGGGACCGGAATTTCCTGAAAAATGCACACATTCGAGTGAAACATGATAGGTGGTAAAAGAAGATGCTTTGGAAGATCCATTGATCTCTGAACCAGGTTCGGTCGCGGTAGGGGGAGTTGTAGGGGGGTAACAGAAGCAGTGTGGCATGCCTAGGGATCAAACGATTGGATCAAAACTTGAAAATTAGAAAATTTCTTTGCCCTAGATGGTCGGAAGCAATGCCAGAAATGTTCAGACTAGAGTGAAACTAGATATCCTACTTCTAGGTTCGAACCTAGGGGGGTTGAAGGGGGTATTTTGTGACGTCCTCATCTACTTTCTTGCATCACCTACTGGTAACAAGTGCCATATGAGCTCGTAACTCTTGTTGATTACAAGATTAATCGGAACACTGTCCCGTTAATGACATTAGCTCTTCACCACCTCCCTAAATGTTGAGGTACTAGCCCGTCTACGAACCACTCGTGCCGGATTCCATGGTCCAACTTCCGCCCGAATATCTCACTCTGCTCGGAAGTAGTCGTGGTCACAGACAGGCGGATAGATCTATGATATTATAGACAGGCCGTACTTTCACCTGGAGTCCCAAAAATACGCCCTGAACAGGCTGAAAATGAATACCGCTATAATCGAAACTGACCAAATTAGCCGGACAGGAGAATTTGGTCAGATAATTAAACGGACAGATCGACACCCCGACAGTCATCGAACGTCACAGACAGACGGACAGATCTACCCATCACAGACAGGCGTTTAGAATCCCAAAAAGATGCCCTTATCATGACTATCGATATAACAAAAATTGACGAAAGTGTCTTTATATCAGTTGAACAAAACGTGAGATGAAAAGATGCAGCTCTTACTATGAAGAAGGAACACAAGGGAGCATCGAGGTGCGGCGTAAATTCTCGCAAACTTCAGAGTAATATTGCCTGATGGCGTCGGATGAAATATCGGAGCTTGAAAGCATGACGAGAAAACAATCAGTGTAACACTCAATCGGACTTCGGTCACACAAGACGTTACTGAATTCACGACTCAATTCAATCGACTTTTCGATTTTATTCTGACAATTCACAAATGTCTTCGTAACGATCTCCTGCTGAGAGAAAGGGGTCTCTCCCATCGGTACCCGGTGTACTCTAATTGTTCCTTCGGCCCAAGCTGACTGTGAATTTGGTCGACGACACTAAACGGATGGGTCAGCTGAGGTTCATATTTTGGCCATTCACGTCAAGAGTCCTCGCCAGGTTGTGACTAAACTACACTGACTACAGGATAGTCTTTTAGCTACAACATGATGAGGACCCTTTCCAATAGGGGCCGCAAAAAAATGGGAAGATAATTTGACGCCCAACGATGCATAGCCTAAAGCTAAGCTGACCTTTCCGTTTAGCGCCTACAGGCCGAACCGTTTCGGTAACGTAAAAAGTGACTACCGGCTTCAATTTTAAAGCAAAATAATTGTATCCTGTCGACTCCTTGAGCAAAAGCGCGAGTAGCCAGTTGACTTTCAGGGAAATCACTCGGAAAATCGATCCAATTGTGTCCAGGTGCTGTTCACTTCTGTAACAAGGTGTACAGAATCCTCTCTGCCTCTTGGCGTATGTCAAAATTGTCAGTGAGCAGCCCGAACCTTCGGATTCTGTAAACCAGTATAAGAGCTGCTGACTTTCTACATGCGATTGGGGATTGACAGACCCCTAACCTGAGGCAAAAGGATTCAAACCCCAGGAACGTGTTTACATCATTACACGACAATATAGACAGAGGTCGAACTGATAGCCCCCTATTGATAATCAAACTCTCCATCCGCACTTCGGAATTCGATATAAGGGTGATATCTACCTAGGTGGTAAAGGATTGCGGTCAAACAGGGGCAATTATTTTGCTCATTAAGAAAATGACAAAATGCCAGGACGATTTAGTGTACTCAACCCAACGGTTGCGATCAGGTTATCCTAACTATTCCCAAAGGGCGTGTTATGCTTAGTGACAGACAGTAAACTTACATCCATGAACAAGACCAAAGGTTTCGATGGGATCCCAAAAATTTAATATCTGATCCAGACAAATGGGTCTTGGAGACATCCGGTCTTCGCCAGACTCCTTGAACATTTTTAACTATTAAGATTTAGAAACAGAAGAAGGCCAATGGCTAATCTGAGAAAACCAAGGTCAGATATTGATTCACCATGTGTATATTTACCCCTAGGCTATACGTCATATCTGCTTTGACGAAATCAAACCGTCCTGCCTTACTTATGCCAAATCTCCGGTTTCGACTAAATTCCGGACGAACTACTTGTCTTGCAAAAACTAAAGCTAAAAAACGAATTCAGCGTATCTTCTTACCCCTATATCGAGGCAACTAAGCAACTTCAGGTAAAACTTACTTTTAACAAAGTTTCCGGTTTCGGCCGGATTCCGCACGAACTACTTGTCCGACGAGAAAATGATTTTCATATAAATGTTCAGCGTGTCTTTTTCGAGGTCTTCGTGTCCCTAAATCAAACATCTAATCAACTTTAAATAAAACTTGTGACTTTTCAGAAACTTTCCGGTTTTGGCCGGATTCTGGTCGAACTACTTGTCCGACGAGAAAATGATCTCATCATCTGTTAAAAAATATTCGCCCCTTAATTTGAACCCCCTCCCCCACCCCTAAATGTTGATCTACAGAGCCCTATATTTGATAGTGCAAAACGGATAGTCAGCTGAATTTTATTAGAGCTATATTTCGGTCCTTCTTGGCAAGGGTCCTCTTCAGGCTCAAAGCCGCTCAAGTTGGTGGGACTTGTGGGAAAACCACAAGGGAGGGGGGGAGGGTCCACAAGTTCCTTTTTACAACTTGAATGGCTTTGAGCCTGACGATGATACTTGCCGAGAAGGGCCGAAATATAGCCATAATAAAATTCAGCTGACGTATCCGTTTTGCACTATCCAATATGATTCGCAGTCAGCTTGGGCTGAGGGAATATTTATCTACAGAGCCCAACTACAAAGTCGACCTCTCCCTTGACCTAAAGAGTCCTCACACCAAGTTTCATCAAAATATCTTATTCCCTTCTAGAGTTATCATGCTGACAGGCGGACAGACAGACGGAAAACTTTTACGAAGTCATAGGTATCCCTCCACTTACGTTTGGGATCCCAAAAAGCTGACATTCCGGTGCGCCAATCACAGGTGTGCGAGTATACTTCGTTTGTTTCATCTTTTACATAGCTTCGACTAATTTTTAAAGTTTTGACCTAAACGTTTCACTTTTACGTAACATAACGCTTTAACAGAATGTGGAATTGCCAAATCTATTGGGCGCAAGCCATGATAGTTTTGGAAAAGAAAAATATTTGTTCATCAACCTACGACCTCGCTCCTGACGCCAACTTCTTGGTTGTCACAAGCTGGTTATCACTAAATGTACTCTGATTTATGTTGTACTTTTAGTATTTTTCCTGTCCCCGCCGAAAACTAGTAAAGCTATTTCATAAATCACACAATACAAAAAAAAAATGTCATGCCAACTTCTGTGCAACAAAAGTGACATAACAACTGCGTAGGCGTCAGATTCAAATCTCGCGCCCATCCCCTTTCTTGAAACTATTGATATAAAACCAAAAGTATAATGTACAAGGATAGTCTTTTACTTCCTGATCGTGTCAGAGGTTATCTCTCGGTAAGACATTTCAGAATTTGACATCTAGTACTTATTTGACCCCAACTGCAAATAGCGTAACTTCGTAGCAAGAACGGGGCATCAACTACGAAGTTACCCATTGGAATCAGCGTGACATGGATCTCATGACAACCCGAAAAATGTACTTCGACTTTTTTTAATACTAGTATGCGATCCTCCCCATTGGAATACCATGGCTCCGCCACTCCTCGTCAGGGAGAAAGCCACATTTGGGAGCGCCTATGAAGGCCGGACAAGACCGGTTTGGTTACGAGTTTTTGGCTCTTTGCTGTACTTCGGAAAAGGTTCTGTCCAACGATCAGTATCGTTTCAACGGAGTAACTTATTCTCGCCGAAGCATAAAACGAGTGGCAATTTAACGGTATAAAAGACAACAAAAACCACAAGCGTCGTGCTCACCGCAGGGCTAAGGAAATGAAAGAAAAAAAGCGAGGGGTTTCCCACTCCCGGGCACTTGGTGTACACACAAATCGAGAGTGGGCAACCCCTTGAAAGAAACCTCGAGGGGTTGCTCACTCCCAAAATAGTTTTACAGTAAGTGGCAAGCGCCCACGATAGGGGTTGCAGTTGTTGCAAGTGAGCAGCCCCTAGGGAAGCCTAGAGTGGTGGGGAATTCCTTGCCCTCATTCTCAAATGTTAATCTTACGTAAGTAAGACCAGGATTAAATAAATAATTAACATATTTGATGGTACTGAACGGCTAATTAAAATAAAAGACTCATTAACAACGTTATTATTATCTTATTACTAAGTATCAGACAAAGCCAAATAACTACACAGAGGAAAGACAAAGGTCTACGTACTCATGTTACCGCACCTCGCCCACAAAAATGTGGACATTTAGAAAGAAAAAACCTTGCAAGCAAAAGCTTGTAAATCAATCCAACAAAGACCGCACAAGAAAAAGAAGTTTTAATCTTATTAACAAATTCTTCTCAGCCAGTGAAGTTGAAGAACTAGGAAAACGTGGCACATTCTGACGGTGACAGATACTTTGAATGTAAGCATCCAAGCAAATCCCGTACAAATCAGTGTTGCCACCTTTCTTTGACGGAACCACTGACATTTGGAAGCAAAAACCTACGACATTCCGTGGCCTACGAAACTTGGTCGTTTTTAGTGGAGTATTCCTTGGAACAATCCACTATTGCGAGCGCTGTAGCAGCTTTCGGCTTTCGGTTTCCGGTTTTCACCGTATTTTGTGGAGCTCATAACTCGTGAACCAGTGCAAGTATGAAGTTCAAACGTGGTATACTTGTGGGTATTGGGGTCTATTTGTGCCTATTGGGGGTCCCACCCCCCTCCCGTTCTTGGGTAACTGGGTATCTATACTATATATGTATAGATGCGGATTTTAGTGTAACAGCAATAAATAAGACCATGCGGCGTACTTTAATCCTTAATGATCAGTTGGAACCTGGACGGTTTTGTCGTATGATCGATGATATGCCGTTCTTAATGAAGTTGTGACAAGGGGGGTATCAGGCAATAAAACGATTTGGTTTTATTAGACTTTTTACCTTGCTAATCGAAAAGAGGCTTAAAGTGTCGGACTGGCTAGCGAGACATTCAGTGTTAAACATAGAGCGTTCTTGCAAGAGTTTGAAGATCTTCTCTGGATTTCTAAATGCGGTTTGTTTAGATTAAAAGCTTTTAAACTGGGATGATTTCAAATTAGATTATTTCAATATTTTTGGTTATTGGTGATGTGAAATGTCTTGGTTCTAATACTGTTTGTTTATAAGATACGATAAACATTTTACTTTCACACTCCACGTCTGAGCGCTTGCGCACTTGTTTTTACCAATTATTCAAGAGAAATCTCATTTTTTCAGCTTCAGATTTATATGCTTTTGACTTTTTTTTTTACGGTCTCTGGTCTCACCTGTCGCAGAGTTATGTCTCGCTTTGTCAAAGAACTCGAGTACCTATGACAAACGGAAGAATTCTGCGACCAGTGGCAACACTGGTAGAGGCAACTCATCGGACTGACATTACTATGGCTTGGGAATACAGATCGAGAGTAGGTGGGCTGGTAAGGCGATGTTACTGATAAACAAGTATAGGTTTTCAGGCGTGTCGCCATTTCTGACCAAAAAGTACATCCTTCGTCCAGCATCAAAGCTACAATATGATCAGGTACGAACCGATGCAGCAAATCTTGAGATTGACTTCCGACCAGTACCGATTCCCGACCATGTAGCTAAATGCACTTACAACGGCCAAGGAGTCAGTTTGCTTCCTTTTGGAAGTCCATTATGTTGCTTATTTTTGTATAGTCGGGAAACAAACGATACTGGCGGATTTGATTGGCTACCTCACGATTTACAGTGGATTATACGGAACTTACCTCTTCTCATTAAAAAAAAAACATAAAAAAAACAATCAAACTTTTTTTTACAGGAACCGTCGCACATGTAATATAGGGGAGCTCGGGGTTGGAGTTGTCGCTAAATTCTGAAAAAAAATACATAAATCTGCTTTTCCGGTTTTGACAAAAAGTATAGAAAACTGGTTTTCTTGAGGTAAAAGTTTTTAGCTCAAGGTAGGTTAGAACGCTGTACCCCAAAGATTAGTGGTAACTGGAAGGCAAATAATGGTATTATAGAGCGTGTTTATAGCCTGCTTAGTACATTCGAGACAGATCACTTAATATTCCTGTGGTACGCCATTTAGTCATTTCAGTCAGGGTGGTTGGTTCGCACAGTCTTGAAGGGGTTGATTCGGACAGTCTTTTCCTGCTGATACCCCAGAAAAACAAGAAACTTAGTTAGAAAACTACTAAAAGATATTATCAGAATCCTTATAGTATTATTTGTTAACAGAATTAGTCGATTCGGACAGTCTTTTCCTGCTGATACCCCAGAAAAACAAGAAACTTAGTTAGAAAACTACTAAAAGATATTATCAGAATCCTTATAGTATTATTTGTTAACAGAATTAGTCATCAAAATCGAGAAAATCAACGCTAAAAACAGACGGCCACAACCGAAGAAAATTAGCTAGAAGAATTGTCTACAATAGAGCAAAAAATTTGATATTTTTCGTATTTAATGAATTTAATGTAATTAACCTGCTTACGGTATTTTCAAGGAGGGGAAAAACACGAATTCGTCCTTGTGAAGTTCAATTTGGGAAAAGGACGAACCAAAAGTGTGTCTTAAGTGGGAAAGTCGAACAAGAAAAGGAACAGCTTTCTACGAAAGAGTGGGACTAAAATAATCTTTCTGCAGAATCGAGCACCGAACTTTTGCTGACTTAAGTTTGACGGTACCATCCCCTGGAATTGCTGACGGAACTGAAAGGACAAATGAAGGATTTTCATTTTAATGCAACCTCGGCTCTTGAAACATTTGTCTTCTTCAGATTTTGTTACTTTTGAGCTGCAATATTATTATTTCCACTTTTTTACATATTTAATCAAAGTTGAGTAAAAAATAAAAAATTAAAACCAGTGTCCGAACCAGAGCAAAACGGTTGTTTTTCTCTGGTCCGAATCAACCCTGTGGGTACGGAGTTGGTTCAGACAAACTGAAAAACAGCAAAAACATGTTTACCTAAAAACCTGATGCAGAAAAAATCTGAAAAAATTACCAGCTCTTCTCTATCTCTCAGACATTCTACACGTAACAACGATGTAACTCCGTCAAGAAATGGCTGCCTAGCAAGAAAAGGAAAATTAGTGTCCGGGTCAACCGCGAGCTCCCCTGCTATTGCAACTACATTGCGGAATCACCCGCTCCTTGCGTAATCGACGCATCCATTCTTAAACTCGGAATTTGTAAACCTCCGATTTACAAACTACACCGCCATGGTTTTTGCGTTTTCTGTGTTTCATTGGTTTCGACGAGTATCATGCTCCCGATAGTTGTTCGCCAGACTCCTTCATCATGAATGTGCTTTTGCTAGTAGCCAACGAGCCAGTAGATAGACTTGAAACAGAAAAAGAGCTGTGTAATTTCTTAACGCAGAGCCTAGCTATTCAACTGTTTTAGAATATTGGAACATAAACAGTAAAGAGTGGAAGGTGTCCTTATATGGCAACAAAATCCCATATATTACTAACATAACTCTGAGAATATCAAGGCGTACTAACAGCACACCGAACTGGGAGACCCCTCAACGCAAGAGGATAATAACAAAAATAGACCTTCATTCTCTAATGATTTCGAAAACTTCATGACACACGGGATAGAAGATGATGCAGATTTTAAAATCATCTACACAATTTAGCACTTGGTAAGAAAAGGATGATGTCATACAAAGAAAACCATTATTGTAATTTAAGCTGCGAAAACAGTACCATAGATTTCAGATTCACGCGAAAATGGCGAAGCATAAAGCCATCCTGTTTTTACATCAACTCGGACCGCAGTACATGTTTCCTTAAAGGAATCAAATGGTTTCGAGGGGTCACGTGCTCCAACGCAAAGTTCGTACATTGGCAGGTGTTCTTTAGATTTATAGAATTCGGTGAAGTTTGGCACATACTAAGTTTTGTTTTGTAAAGAGTTTATATCATCTGTATGATAGTTGTTTTGTTTGTGTTTTTCTTTTTTGTGCTAATGGTTGGAATTAGATATTCCTCGAGCCCAAGCTGACTTTGAAACGTATATTCAGATAATGTATACTACGATGCTCAATCAGCGATATTTCGGCCCTTCTTGGCAAGGGTCCTCGTTTGGAATTATGAACTTATAGGTTCTCAAAATAAAAAAAATGAAGGTATCGATGGAAATTCAGACTTAGAGACTCCCTTCGAATGGTATTACATATGTCTTCATAAATTTGTCATAACGAACGAACAGAAACGAGATTTCCGGGGATTTTATTGATCAGCTAATAATCCGAAACTGAGCAGCTAAATATTCGAAACGAACGGTCTTTATTCCTCACTTAGTATCTTAAAGGGATAATTGGCTGATCGATAAAAACCCCGATTATCTCGTTTTGTGTTCTTTCATTATGAATTGCCAGCTTGGCTTTAAACTTCAAATTTGTCATACGAATAGTATTTATTCATTTATATATAATCAGAAAGTTTAAGGTTTTCCGTAATTCTCGCGTGCATTTGAGCCAATCCACGCGATTATGCTAATAAGTTCTCACGTTCGTCGTATGCTTCAGCACTCACACACGTTCAAACCTCCCTTGCCTGAATTTTCTCACACGTGATGTAATGCATGACCAAGTAAAAAAGACCACAAAATCAAAACAAACCCTACCCTACAAGTGCCATCTCTGTTGCAACTTTTCACTTTTCTTCTCAGCTTTCCGGTTTCACTAAAAAAGTCACCAAAATCCCTCCTTGAATCATTTATCCCAAATTATTCAGAACGTAAATACAGGCTAACCAGTTAAGTGGCAAAACGCGTGGAAGATTAGCAATTGAAATGAAGCTATGAGTATACAACGCTACTTCATTCATAAAATTAAAGCGGTCTCATTACCATAGTTATCACAGCGCTGAATAGGCAGTAGCCATATGTCCGGTGTCGTTGACGGGATGCACGCGTTTCTGATTTATCCCTCTAGAATATTTAATGAAGTGGTCATCACGGGCGGAATGAATAAACGCCTGACACCCGGTATTTTCGGTCTTTTGACACCCAGAGAATGACTGAAGAAGACTCAATTTCGGCATCGCAAAATTGGTCTACAGGTTGATAATTCGTACGGAGCTATGGCCCTTCTTTTGCAGTGCGGGATGCATGCGTTTCTGATTTATCCCTCTTAGAATATTTAATGAAGTGGTCATCACGGGCGGAACGAGTACACGCCGGACACCCGGTATTTCGGTCTTTGGACACCCAGAGAACGGTCGAAGGAGGACTCCAGTCCAGCATGGCAAAATTGGTTTACAGGTTGATAATTATATGGTCCTTCTTTCGTAATGCCGATAGCTTTATTGTAATATCGCCATCAGATAAATAGATTTATTGATTGCTGAGCAGCCCGAGGGACTGGCAACATGTAACCCCAAGAAAAATATCTCGAACACAAAGGAAAAAAGAAGAAGAAACTGCTCTGTAATCTTTCTCTACTCCGATCCGAAATCTTTCTCAATACACAGTGATTGATTTTCCCTATTCCAAAAATCTACTCCACTTACGTTTTGGGATCCCAAAAATAACTTCAATTTTCAAACTTTTCATTTTTCCATCAAACTTTTTCAAATTCTTGAATTTTCTATTTTTCCCACTATGCTACCCTATCTACAAAATTTTGTTCTATCATGCTTAATATCCAAATCTCTTAATTTTTCTCTCATTTCATTCATTTTACCTTACTTCTTAAATCTTAAGAAACTCAATCATCCAACATTCTACCAAAAAAATCTTATAAGACTTTGAGCACTTTTTTGGGAGGGGAGGGGAGGGGGGATTTTCTCATTTATTTTTCGTAATTTTCCTATTGGTTGTTTTTTCTTTGTACGAGTGTACGGGTGGCTCTAGTTGGCCAATAGTTCAATAAAATAAGTAAATAAATTTGCCACGACTTGATCTAATTGCTAACAGTGACAGTTTTTACTGATTGATTTATTCATCTTCAGTTTGACTAAAAAAATCATTAACGAAAAACACTCGTTTCTACTTTAAAAGTGCAACTAACGCCTGAACAAGAAGGAAACCCTCTTCAGTAACAAAAATCTTCGTCGAATTTGTTAAATTTTCTTTCGGTTTTCCGAATATTTGCTGCGCCTCCCCCCCCCCCCCTCCTGGACAAGGAAAAGGCTAGTTGAAAAGTTCTGTATAGCTGATCCGTCTTCGGCTGTCCTGAGATCCATCAACGGAACGAAGCAAAAATGCAATCACCCATGGAGCTCTATCAGGCCCGTATCCAGGAATTTATTTCGGGGGGGGGGGGGGTTGCCTGCGGGTCGGACAAAAAAGTACAAAAAAGACAGATCAGAGGGAAAAGACTGTAAAAATGATTATTTTTGTATGTTTCAGGGGGGGGGGGGGGTCAACCCCCTAGCCCCCCCCCCCCTGGATACGGCCTTGAGCTCTATGATGTTTCGGGTTACTGACTTTTAATAATTTTGATGTTTACCATACTCAGTATCTACCTAGACGGGTTATAAAGAAAATTCAACTCAATTCAAAAATATTTAAATCAAACTAAACTATACTTAAAATTCTATAAATTAAAACAAACAACTTTCTTCTCGTTACATTTAATACATGCTGGACAATCTATGTGAGTCATAGTAGTTTCACATTTATTTCATGCTATTCAGTGTTGTCGGACCATAAACACAAATAAATATACAATGTAAACGCAGCTGTCTTCGGTCAGTCAGTCAAGTGGTATTTTGTTTTACAAAAACCTTCATCACAGTACCAGCCCGAATCATTAGTTCCTTCTCAAACATCCCCAATATGCAATTTTGCCAACCATATTCAATAACTACTAGGTAAAAGTCGGGGAAAAAATAACAGTTTGGAATGGTGGATCGATTTGAAGCATTCAGCAGTTTTCAAGCTTATGAGCTAGGTGCGATAGTCCAGAAGCCAATTCCGGCGGTAACAAGGGACTGAGCGCTTCTGGGGACCGACCGGGGAAAATTACTGCAATTGACAATTTTAAGAACTACTTTAAAGCGGGCCTCAAAATCCTCTGTTTCTGCTCGAAACCAACTGTGTTGTGTAATACCAGCATTTTCCTTTTGAGAAATTGCCACAGACACAAAAAGAACTGTGCACACAAACGCTTCCTCGAGCTTGCTACTTGCAAGTGGCTAACCCCTTTGCTCACCACCTGGACACGTCTCGGCGACGCCAGGATTCTTGATTTTCTTATGGGCATAACGAATCTTTGAATACTTAGTAATGTAGTATCTATGTAACTCAAATATCAGTAAGTTTATCCTTGCGAATGTTCCCTTTTAACCTTTATTTCTGTTCTTGTTCGAATTAAATTGCTATGTATGACACGAATGTTTGATGTCTGAAATATAGACTAAGATCGATAGTGGCCCACAAGAAAGGTTAGGTTTTTGCCTGCAGACACCGAAGACTGGATTAGAACTAGTCTATCAAGGTTTTGGTACGGACTTAAGATAATACCTTAACACCACTGATACATCACTGCGGTTCTTACATTACCATCCGCCTCAGTACTTGGTGTGGCATGTATTTCCGGTCGTACATATTTTGACTGTAAGTTTACCCTGGCTTATGCTGCTACTCTACATTCAGTATTCTACTACTTTCCTCCTTTTTGCTCGGTTGCTTCTGCACCTTTTTCCTGCCAGGTTACGGCATTCAAAGAACTGCTTTATTTTCATAACCTTCCTGCGGATCCCAACAAAACGGGAATTCAAAGAGAAAAAAGAAAATTTCATCCCTGATTGTCAATTTCATCCTTTATATCAACAGGAACTGAAGAACTCAGATATGATATTAAATTCTTAATTTATTATTTCCATTTGACTGTGTTGGAGACAAAACACCACAACCCAGGTGGTCTAAATTTAAACGTGTCCAAGGAGGGAAACCATATTTTTCTAATACATCTCTCACTGCTGAAGGTTTGTACTACAGACCTGGGACATGACACATTTTGCCTTGTCGAAATAAACGGGGTGGGGTACCCCGTACGGAAATTTCGCTCCTGAAATCGACCCAGACAAAGTCAAACAAATCTCGACCCGACCTCAGCTTAGTTTCTTCCTCCTCAGACGACCGGAATTTCGGCCTCGGCCGATTTGGTGGGACGATTTCGACCGGAATTTGGGTCTCGGGCAGAGCCGAGGTGAAATTACGGCCCATCCGAGGAAGAAACTAACCTGAAATCGGGTCGAAACCTGTTTCACTTTGTCTGGGTCGACTTCAGGCGGGAGATTTCCGTAAGGGCAATGGTTAAAGAAGCATTGAAACATGATACTAATCCATTATTTTCCTTCTCAATAGCAAGCGCCATCACTAGTACGACTATTCTCGGTTTTCGTTCACACTTATTTTCATGCTTTTGCTTTGTAACCAAATACAGACTTCCCATGGATAGTGTTTTCACAATCAAACCCCACCTCGCGCACCGTTTGTGATCGGTTCACTCCGAGGGGTTGCCCACTCTTGATTTGAATGTACAGCAAGTGCCCGGTGCCGCGAAGCCTGGTCTGTAGAATTAACAAGTTTGGAACCTGGGATCGCCTAATTTATGGCCGGCACCACCGGTTTCCGCCGGTGCCGAAAAAGGGCGTACAGCAGGTGCCGGAGAACGGGTAGCCCCTCCGTTCACTCGGAGGCACGGACTCTACAAACCAATCAGAGACAGCGTTTGTTGGTGATGCTAGTCAAGATTGCGCGTAATAGGTGTTTACTCGTGGAGACACTGGGAAAATTACCGCAGAAGAGATAATATGTTGTTTTTTTCTTCTGGGGAATTCGAACCGGAACAAGTGTATGCCCGTAGTTGGAGACTGGACGATAAGTAGTAACGTAGTAACTATGACATCAATGCAGCCTGCTTCCGTAATCGCTCCTTCCATTTTCAAACTTGGAGACCCGAATTTCGTACTACAGCGGCCTTTTTAATCCCCCCCCCCCCCTAAAGTCACCACACTATCCTTTACACTTGCTGTGTTTTTGCTATTTTCGATGCGTATCATGCTTCTAACGACTGTTTACAAGAATTGTTTTCGTCCGGAAAACAGTTATATAAATTTGTCCGTGTTTCTGCTAGAAGTCAATTGGCCCGGACACCAATTGGCCTGGACAAAAGCTGAACAAAGCAAAAGCCGTGGGTGGTTTGTTATAAGGAGAGCGTAGTTTGAAAGTTTTCAAACAAAGACTCTTTAGTCGTTTTCCCACAAGTTCATTTTCCAGCTTGAGCCCGAAGAGGAACATTGCCAAGAAAGGCCGAAATATAGTGACGTGTCCGTTTTACAGTCTCAGATGTTATTCATCTGTGTTAGAGTATTGGAACATAAAATGTCCTTTATGAATAGGGCATGTGATGGCGAGAGTGTACGATTTATGTACCATACATGGATGAGAAGGCGACCAAGTAAATAGACGAGTTATACGCTAAGGCAACTAAGGGCATACACACACAAAACAAAACAGCAGACAAAACAGTAATGAAAAAGGGAAGGAAAAATCATCAGTTTAGACAGCTTTAAAGTTTAACTGAAAAGGCAGCTTTACATCTGATATTTGATCATTCTGACCCATCTAAGGGAAAGATTAAGTTCATTCGATGAAATCCATTATCTGTGGACAGCGGACAAACGGAGTAACGCATTTTTAATTTCGAGTTTCCAGGCCTATTTAAGTTAATTATTATTATTTATTATTGTTATTACTGCTTTATTTCAGTCCATGAGACCATACTTACAACAAACGAACATACGCTAAAACAGGCACTAAACAAAAATACAAAAGTAATCTACCCGATGCGAAAGATATCCAGGAGGATACCCTTCCATACGGGTAGCGCATAGAAAATGGATAGGGCAGCAAAAGCCACCAAATTATTATCACAATCTTTTTAACGGCAAAACATTGCGACATTAGCTTTGCGGCGCAGCTCCTTCAGGGTAGCAACTACTGAATACGTGAATTGTAACTAGACTTAGCCCTTTTCGATTAAACTTTAAGCAGTTCTCTTTTTTTCCGATAGGGGTCAAGATGTGCGACCGACACTTTAATTCTGGTTAAACTCGCAAATAAAAAAGAGAATAAACTTAAAAGACGCTTTTCTTTTTTTAGATGTAATCGAGGATGCTATCTATCATCATTGCACGGAAACCAAGATCAAGTTATCGTTTAATGTCAAGGGTATAAGTATTTCAAGGTGAACCGTTTCTAAGATAATGTTGTCAATGTTGATGATATTTACATGCAAGTGCGCAGTTAATACTTTTTGTACTTATTCCTCGAATTCGGCGAATAAGAACTGAACAAATAAATTACGGAAAGCGCTGGATACAGGAAGGAGCAAAATGGTCACCAAAGCTTAGGTATTCCTTCAGCCTAACCTGAATCATATTTGACTGCGTTAAAGGACACCTCGCACCGTTTACCGTTAGTGCTGAGTGCTCTGAGACGACTAACCACGGTATAACTCATATCTACCAACCACGAATTACACAAGGCTTTGGCTGTTTTTAGTCCGTCACCAGACCAATTGCCTCGGATAGGAAATGTGGCGAAACTCTACTAGACGGTCCTCTTGGGAAAAAGCTTCACGGAAAAAGTGATAAGGAGCCTGATGCTCCGCGTTAAGCGAAAACTGCGCAAGGCTAAAAAATCTATGTAATGACGAAGGAAGGTCAGAAGGTTAATGAATGTCAGGTACGGTGAGTCCTTTAAGCTTCAGGTACCCAAAGAACGCGGATTCGCATTCGCCTTGGTGAATTCAGAGTCGCTAACTGTAAAAATTCGCGCCTCGCCATTTCAACACGAATGTCGGTCTCCTCGCGGAAGAGATCCGCATTCTGTGGTCGCCAAGCTTTAAACGGTTACGTCAGCTGAGTTTTAATCTAGCGATATTTCGGCATGTGATCACAGGCTCGTTTTCTACCTTGAGCCTGAAGGGGACCCTTGCAAAGAAGGGACGAACTATCGCTAGAATAAAACTCAGCTGATGAGTCAGAACGCAGTCAAATACAATCAAAGCTGGCAACAATGTCAATCAGCACTGACACCAATAGGCTAATAAAAAGGAGTGATGAACTCCTCGCTGGTAACCGAGCCCGTGAGATGGAGTCACTTTATCAGCTCGTTCTTTATAGATAGCAATTACGCTTTGACGACTAACTGAAGGCTAACATGCAAGAAAAAGCTTTACGACATACGTTCCCGGAAAAGCCAAGATTTACGAAGTCGGTACATACGTGATCAATTTGTTCTTTAACTTTTGAGCGGCTTCTTCGGTAGATCAATTTTTATATTTATATCCGACTTCAACCGTCAAAGCGGTACATTTTTATTACGGAAAAGATGATTAATTCGTAGCTTCACTTCGGAATGAGATGTGATTAACTGTGCCTCTTAGACTCGACGAATGCAATAACTTAGCTGAGCTAAGAACTGTTGTGCGATATGTATCTGTATGTGTGGTCGTGTCATCGATGTTTCTTCAAAAGCAGTAGATTTTTTCTCAAAAACAGACGGTTCATTCGCAAAAATGGTCGATTTTTTTTTCTTTCTTTCACAAAACTAATCCGTATTTCTTAAAACAGTCTGTTTTTAAGAAAAAATATCCTGCTTTTCTTAAGAACACTCAATTTAAAAAAAAAACAGGACGTCGGTAAAAATGTCCAGCCAGTCGGTAAATACCTTGCCCCCCACCCCGGGACATTTTGGCTAGTATCTCTGATTGAGGACTGTGATTGAGAATAGTTTATAACTTGTAAAAAAGTATAGTTGCTACATACATATTCCATTTCTGAGTCTACTATTTTCTAAAGTCAACGTCACAGCTGAATTACAAAGAAAGGGGCCCCTGTGTTATCTGCCCTGGGGTCCTGGAAAAAGTTAAAAGAAAAACCAACCGGATAGGCTTATAACAATTCCGTTCTTATAGACAATAACAACACAAATTAATAATAACATGTTAGAAACAAAACTTTCGAAACCTACGGAAAAGATTTCACTTTTGGGATTAGATTTAGTCATTAGTCTCAATAAGGAGATAGGACATTCAAAAAAACTGACACAGATTTGTGGAAAAATCACACAAAAAACTGAAATGTTTTACCTTTAAACAGAACGTTCAACCGAAAGCTGAAAAATAACGATGCACGAAAGGAAAAGAAAAAAAGGCAAATAAGGTATACCCTTCTCTACTTCAATCAAAATTTCCAGCTGAAGCACTACAGCTAGTTTAGACGCCACCTGAACCATGCTTGAACAAAAGTGATCTCTATGGGTGACACCCTTCCTTCAACTGCGTATTCCCTCACCCGCATATACGCGTTTATCGGAATTGCAGTAAATTGCATCCTGTCAAGTTCTAAAGCTGAAAGAATGACGCGTTTTAAAGTGGTAGTACAACCCGTGTGGTGATTGAAAACTCTGCCATGTCCCACTCAAACAAGTTTTCTGATCGATTATTAATTGTTCGACCGAATCAACACCCCAAACTGTGCACAATTTCACGTAAAAATTGATAATCCACATTTACTCGGACAACAATTGCATAAATTTGTACTCCGATCGGTGAAACTTTCAGAAGTAAGTAGAAACTGGAAAATGACACGAATAAAGTAACATCGGAATTTTTCTTTAAAACATTGGACATTGGAATAGTTTTGCTGTTGTGATACTTCGATCTTAGGGCTTGGAAGAAGGAGGCGACGTGATTTTATTTTCTTTAACCATTTTGCCCTAAAACAAGCACAAGCACTCGATGGGATCACTGCAAAGGAAGAATAGACCAGCTAAATTTCAGATTTAGACCTCATCCGCGACTTTCGGGCGGATACCTCGTCTTACGCTATGCAGTGTGCCCTTTGAACGTAGCCTACTAGGGAAACGAAATTTTGAAAGAAAGCTGGTGATTTATTAAGCAAGATATGGAAAGAAAAGAACCTAGATTAGTTGAGAAAAAACTGATTTGCTAGGTTTGGAGTCACTTGGGTTTTCTACTAGGCGTTGCTATCTTGCTCGCAACAAACCGTGACACGTAGCGTGATTTTCAACAATATTTCAAGAACCAACCTAATATTTGTAAATACTCAGTTTGATACTTTTTGTCATGGGGGAAACTTTTTTTTTTCTCAAAACAAAGCCACAAATAGCCTGCAATCTGGGCAAAATGTTTCCGGCCTCAAAATTTCACTGAGAGCTTTCGTTCGATTGTTGGTACCAAAATCTGTTAGAGACGGTTACAGCCTTATTTGATATATTTAGCGGGTTTCGGGTGTTCGGTCTGTACCCTACCAGTTTCGTTTGAGATGTTTTTACATGACTTGTCCATATATAAATATTCTTTGAAATTGACCACGCCCTCTCCAACGGACACCGTCATAACTATACTTTCAAATCTGCACTTGCAGAACATATTTTCGAAAACCCATCCCATTCAGTATATTTTGAAAAAGCCGAAATTCTTGCAACGTGCACCGGACTCCATCAAACCATTCGAGAAGCCGTTGAGATAAAGAAAAACCGAGCAGGCATTAACCGAGATACAGGCGAGTACTCCCTACCAGAAACGTGGAACGGGGCTATTAAGGGAAGAAAATTTAAGCCTCAGTCCCTTATTAACAACAAAACCGAAGTTGATCAAAATGCATAAAAAAAGGTTTCTTGCCGTCGCCCCGATCGTGCAGCAAAAAAAGGAAAGCCGTGTCAAAAATTAAATCTCAGCACTAGTTTTTCCGTGCAGTCATTATTCAAAGTAATAGATACAGACGAGTACTCGATAACAGAAACGTAGAACGAGGTTATTAATAAAATAATATTTAAGTTTTCTGTCCCTTATTAATAAAAAAAACCTAAGTCGACCAAAATGCAGAGAAAACCCTTTCCTGTCATCGCCCCAATCGTCCAGCAAAAACAGCGTCCGTGTCAAAAATAAAATCACAGGACTAGTTTTTTCATTATAGTAGTATTTGAAGATAACTTACTTTAATAAGATATTTATAGTCGGTAGAAGCTTCAGTTATTTATTACAGGTTTGTTTCTTTCCCCGAAGGTTGAACCAGAAGATTTACAGCCTGACGAGGACCCTTGCCAAAAAGGGCCGAAATATCGCTGATGAAGAATCGTAGCTGACGTACCCGTTGTAAACATTGTTTGAATAAATTGTCCATATATATAAATATGTAAATTAAAAAATAACTCAATACGGAAGAGTCGGCTAGGAAGTTCTTCAGTGATATTCCGGCCCTTCTTGGTAAGGGTCCTCTTTAGGCTGTTGCTGTAATAAACGAACAGCTTGGGCTGAAGGGGTATTTACATGCCTGTTTGGCCATGCTTCGTGCTCTATGACCGTTGAGAACCACAGAGACCCACCGATGTAATAACAGTTCCGGCACTTAATGTAATAAATCGGTTGCTACTTGGGGTAGGCGTTAGATCAATAAATAAATTTTCAATCTCTTTAATCCGAAACCGAAGTTCGGAACATGAATTATGTTCATGAATAGCGTTCATTCTTGGATGACCACACGAATGTTCAATTGCATTCCTGGTCTAATGAAGCGAAGCTAAAGGTGGACGCGTGCGGACATCGCCCTAAGGCCAGCATGACCGCTGCTGCTCTTAAAATATCTTCAATGGCACAATGCTGAGATGCGAGGAGATCTGAGCTCTGCTTATGAGAATACCCCACTGTAATTTAGATAGATACAGATAGCTTATTACTATAAGCAACCCCAGGGCCATGGCAAAAATTTTACATACGAAAAAAAAACAAAAAAACACCAATATATAATAATACTCTTTTCCTTTTAATTTGTTTTACTTATTCCAAAAACCTACTTCTGTGTTCCATCGCTAACCTCAAAAATCGCCCCATTTTCTTTATACCAGCAAAACACTCATCCTTAAAAATTCGTTTTACGCACTCTTCGTCAAATACGCGCACACCATACTCTTCTTTTCTCCATTCACTCAGCTCAATACAATCGCAAAGCATGTGAATCACACTCTTATCCACGCAACCACACATCGGACAGAAGTAAGGACCGAACTTCTGCATACAATTACAAATATAACGTCTTCTAACCTCAATTGGTAGACAATCTGCCAACAATTCAATAATTATCTTCAACTCATCCCGTCTAAGACCCGCTTTAAACATTATATTCTCACCCCAAGTCTCCCTTACCGCAGCATAAAACCCCAAAGATTCCGACTGGTCCTTCTGGGCGTGCCAAACCTGTACTTCCTGGCTCTTAAGTATTTCTTTCACAACCTTAGTCCCTCCTTCCTCCTTTCCTAATCCATCATTTCATAATTCTCCAACTTCGCAATCATCCAGTATCTTTTTTACTATTTACGGCCATGAAGTAGGCGATTCTTCTTTCAACGCTTCTAAATATGCAGATTTTAATAATCTAACACGTGGCATCCTAACAATCCTTTCCCAAAACGTAACCATATTCACTAGTCTTACATTTCTTAAAGAAGTTGAACCTAACTCACCCCTAACAACTTTTTCGATTTACTTACTCCTAGCCACCTCTTAAAATAACCTAACTGCACTACTTCTATCTTGTCTATCTTCTCATACCCCCATACTTCAGACCCATAATGCATTACCCCCAGGGCTCCACCACCTTAGACCTAAATATTTCTTTGTGGGCCCTAAGGTTTCTAACATCCTTTAGTTCACTCCTAAGTGTCGAATTCGAACATAATCTACCCTTCCCTACACTCTTTTCAATATGTGTACTAAACGTCTTACCTTTAGCTCTAAGTCTTACTCCCAGGTATGTCCTCTCTTCCTTAACTTCTATTTCTTTACCTCCATAATTAAACTTATCGTCCGTCCTCAAATTTCCTCTTTTTTATGGCACTTGCAGCCTCTGGCTCAAGTGCCATATACCGATCACAATTCCGTCTGTCGGTCTGTCGGTCTGTCGGTCTGTCGGTCGGTCCGAGTTTTTTTGTCCCACATATCCGAGTTAGGGTACTTCCAGATGTGCTAGGACAATGAAACTTGGCAGGCATATCAGGGACCCGACCAAACTAACCTGGAAATAATCAGTTTCCCGATCCGACCATATGGGGGGGAGTGCGGGGCGCTGGAAACTTGCAAATTTAGGGCATTTTGTCACTTTTTTTCTGAGTTAGGGTACTTCTAGATGAGCTAGGACAATGAAACTTGGCAGGAATATCAGGGACCCGACCAAACGAACCTGGAAATAATCAGTTTCCCGATCCGACCATATGCGGGGGAGTGGGGGCGCTCGAAACTTGAAAATTTAGGGCATTTTGTCACACTTTTTCGAGTTAGGGTACTTCCAGATGAGCTAGGACAATGAAACTTGGCAGGAATATCAGGGACCTGACCAAAGTAACCTGGAAATAATAAGTTTCCCGATCCGACCATATGCGGGGGAGCTGGGGCGCTGGAAACTTGAAAATTTAGGGCATTTTGTCACACTTTTTCGAGTGAGGGTACTTCCAGATGAGCTAGGACAATGAAACTTGGCAGGAATATCACGGACCCGACCAAACTAACCTGGAAATAATCAGTTTCCCGATCCGACCATATGGGGGGGAGTGCGGGGCGCTGGAAACTTGAAAATTTAGGGCATTTTGTCACACTTTTTCGAGTTAGGGTACTTCCAGTTGTGCTAGGACCATGAAACTTGGCAGGCATGTCAGAGACCCGACCAAACAAAATTAGGAATAATCAGTTTTCTGATCCGACCATTTTGGGGGGGGGTGGAGGGCAGGGGAATCCGGGAAACTGAGAAGTGTGTAACTTTCGAACGGATGATCGGATTGTAATGAAACTTCATAACTGAAGAGAATATATATCTGTAATGTCCCGTTTAAAGTCTTGACCGGATTCGGTAGCCAGGGGGGAGTTGGGGGGGGGGAGACCGGAAATTTCAAGAAACGGTTAGAATGGAGGGATCGGAGTGAAACTTGCTGGGAAGAACAAGCATCTGCTCTAGATAAGTCCTTCAGACCATTGTACTGGATCCGGACACTTATGGGGGGGGGGGGTCCCGGAATTCCGGTGATGGTGGTTTTTTGGATTTTCACGATGAAACTTGGCAGGCATATCAGGGACCCAATCAAACTGACTTCAAAATAAAAATATTGTCGATCAGATAATGGTGGGGGAGTGGAGGGAGGGGAATCCGCAGGGGAATCCGGGAAATTGAGAAGTGTGTAACTTTCGAACGGATGATCGGATTGTAATGAAACTTCATAACTGAACAGAATATATATCTGTAATGTCCCGTTTAAAGTCTTGACCGGATTCGGTAGCCAGGGGGGAGTTGGGGGGGGGGGAGACCGGAAATTTCAAGAAACGGTTAGAATGGAGGGATCGGAGTGAAACTTGCTGGGAAGAACAAGCATCTGCTCTAGATAAGTCCTTTAGGCCATTGTACTTGATCCGGACACTTATGGGGGGGGGGGGGTCCCGGAATTCCGGTGATGGTGGTTTTGGGGATTTTCACGATGAAACTTGGCAGGCATATCAGGGACCCAATCAAACTGACTTCAAAATAAAAATTTTGTCGATCAGATAAAGGTGGGGGGAGTGGAGGGAGGGGAATCCGAAATTTTCAGTCATGCGTAATTTTGGAATGGTTGATCGGATTCGAGTGAAATTTAAGAATTCAACAGAGGACATTTCTCCGATGATTTTTTTCATATCCGGACCGGATCCGGCAACTATTGGGGGGGGGGGGAAATACGTGCCCCGTTTAGAATGGAGGGATCGGGATGGAACTTTGTGGGAAGAACAAACAGATGCTCTAGGTAAGTCATTTGCTGAATCGGATTGGCTACGTGCACCGCGGGGGAGCTGGGTGGGGTGGGGGGGGGGGGGTGGACCGGAAATCTCGAGAAACGGTTAGAATGATGGTATCGGAGTGAAACTTGCTGGGAAGAACAAACATCTGGTCCATATAAATCTTTTACATAATTTGACTGGATCCGGACACTTGAGGGGGGGGGGAGGGGTCTCCCGGAATTCCGTTTTTGGGGGATTTTCACGACGAAACTTGGAGGGCATATCAGGGACCCGGTCAAACTGACTTGGAATAAAAAAAAAATCCTCGATATGATAATCTTGGGGGGGGGGGAGTTGAGGGAGGGGAATCCGGAATATTGAGTCATGCGTAACTTTGGAACGGGTGATCGGATTCGAGTGAAATTTAATAATTAAACAGAGGACATTTTTCTCTTGTGACCTTTTTCATTTCCGGACCGAATCCGGCAATTATCGGGGGGAGGGCGGAAAATACTTGACCCGCTTAGACTGTTGTGATCTGGATCGAACTTCGTGGGAATGACAAACAGATGCTCTGGATTAATCATTTACAGAACAGGATTGGCTCCGGTTATTGTGGGTGGAGTTGGAGGAGGGGGAGGGGGGTCTGGGATTCCGGTGATCGCGCGTTAAGGTACTTCCTGATGTGCTAGGACGATGAAACTTCGCTGGAATATTGGAGACTCAACAACATTTGCTTAGAAATTGCTACTTCCCAAATCCGATTATTCCTTAAAGTACCAATCTTGACCGCAAAGTAAAAAAAATACTTTTAAGCAATATATGCATTTTCGTGATGCCCATCAGCCCATTAGCAGTTTTGCCTCAAGGGTTTTGCTTACAAATGGAGTTCCAGCTCCCTTATAGCGCGCATCTCAACCGCAAAGTCGAAACTTACTCTTGATCAATCAAATCATCTTGACACCTGCAAGTGCCATATGAGCTTACAGCTCTTGTCTGAATACTAATACTACCGTCTTACCTGTGTTTAGCTCCACTTTTTTTTACCTTCTAAGTACTCTTTCAACAAATCAAGAAAAATCTGCAGATTATTTCTACTATATCGATGGTATTTTTCCAAAGTGTTATAAACATTTTTTTTAATTTTAAAAGAAAAAAAAATCTCCGAACTGGAAAAGTTGTTGTACTGTCCTCAAAACTGGCACAGATTATACGGTCTGAATCTTCATGTTTAAGCTTTCTTCAACACATTTTTGAAAAGTAATGTTGCAGCTGTTGTTACAAAAGTGGCACTTGTCACCTTTTGGCACGAAATGGCGCGTGTCACCTTTGAGAAAACTCTTGTGTCTGCGGTACGGAAAAACTCTGTGTCTGCGGTGCGGTTGCTTTGATTTGGCTAAAATTTATACCAGACATGCCCAACGCAAGCATCAATAGCCAACAGGGTACTGCTGACAACTTAGTTTCGAAAAACATGTCGCTTATCATCTTTTGGAAAACACCGTCTTCATGGAAGAATTTTGCTAGTTGCAATTCGGCTTCCAATAGACGTGGCAATGATTGAATCCGTAGGTATCCAGGGATTACCCACTCCCCGGCACCGACCGAAACCAGCGGTGCCAGCCATAAATTAGGCGATTTCCGCTTCTAAACATGCTGACTTTAATATTCTAACACGTGGCAACTGGTGCCGCTTGGTGTCACCGGCACCGACCAAGCACACAGGAACCAGGCACTTGCTGTACACTGAAATCGAGAGTGGGTGACCATTCGGTTGGTATTCCTTTGGTCCAAACTGACTGCGAATCATATTTGCTGTTGCTAAACGGATAAGTGAGCTGAGATTTCTTTCAGCAATATTTCGGCTCTTCTTGGCAAGGGTCTTCTTCAGGCCGTAGTTAAAAACACGAGCCCGCAATACTTCCTTTTTTTGCAGGTTCGAATTTCATTTTTTTTTGTTTAAACATATTTACTACACTGTCAGAAGTTTCATATCAGATAACACAAGGATGCGCAGTTTCAATAGCTTGTGAACAAGCAGCAGTTCACCATTTTACTACAAATGCCCGAAGCAGTTTCACTTTGACATTCCGAATAGTAGGGGAATTCAAGATCACCAATATAAAATGATGCGTAACTACTACTTCTAGTCACCAAGAAGTTACGAATGTGCAGCGCACGCCATCTACAGCCTACTCTATGTACCAACAGAGTCGACAGGACAAGGCATCTATGGATTAGAAGTGGAAACTTCCGGGTCGGCGTGATTCTGACCGTTGTTTCTTCACTTCATTCTAGTAAGTTTTGAAGGAGTTTAGAATGGTTGGTCCACTTAACTGTGATGACACATCCAGCACTATATTTAAAGTTATGGATCAATTAACCGAACTGTGATTGTAATTATAGTTGTAAAGAAAGCATTCTGAATTATTAAAAAAAATTGGCTGAGGACAAACTGTCTTTCGGCCCTCTTACTCGTAGTCCTCTTTAGACTGACTACATGGGATCATTTCTAACTTTCTGACAACATGTTCAGACAGTGGTTGCCCTTCATGTTTAGGCCCAGGTTCATATTTTATTTATGTTTTTAAATAATCATTTACTCCCAGTATGGAACAAAGCACGACTGGCACGGGAGGGACCAGTGAAAAATATCTACCTTCTTCAAAATGTGAATACTTACTAGTTCAAACTTGCAACAAAACAATCAAAATGAAAATAATAACAATCGAACACAGAACTAGAACCGACTAAAGGCACGAATCCAACAACGCAATAACAAAACAAAAACCCTTCCAAGCCTAAAGATAAAGAAATATGTTACCTCTGTTCCGCTTTAATGCGTTAATACGTGCTACATGAGGGCAGATTCGAAGACTGAGCATATAAACTGTTTGAAACATAACTGTTCGTTTAGCCGTTCTTCATATGCGTTCCCGAACCGGGAGAGTGATCATGAAGTATTAAATCTGGAAATCTTTCAAAAATCTGCCCCTTCCGACATGCACCATCATCTTCCAGAAAAGTGACCAGCTTTCATCCCTCTACTCTCTGCTTATGTATCAGACAGGCCATTATTTCAAAACCTAAATCCACACTGGAAATATTCCCGGAATTAATTTCGGAAATCTCCGAGTTTGAAAAGCCCCTAAAATAACAGGCAGTATTTAGAAATCTTCGCCAAATGTTGTTTAAACAGATTTGGTCATGTAGACCGTGAATGTTTGAGAAAACAGGAATTAGGGCGGGGGCGGGGGCTGAATATAGGGTGGGGGTCCTCAGTCGAGTGAGATAGGGGAAGTATGTCAGGTGGAAGATGAAAGGAGGCAATATTGTATATTATTCATTTCTTCTACGAGAGAAGAAATGAAGATTAGACCCAGGGGGATCAAAAAGCGGTCAGTTGAAATCCAGGTTCAGACGGCATCCCACAGAAAAGTAAAAAGAATAAAGGTACAAATTCAAAGCCATTCCGAAGTCCCAAAAGCAATCTTCTTCACAGTTCTGTTTAGTCCGCATTTCATCTTAATAAATACATACAAACGAATGAAGTAAATAATAACTCACACAGAGCTCAATGGCTAGTGGGTGCATACCAAAATCGGTCTGTTTTCGACGGAATCTGGAAGCAAATAAGGTCAAGAGACTTACGGGTTTTCTTGAAAGGGACATTACTTGTATTTGTCAATTTAATTTCATGTAGTTACGGATCAGTCAGACACAAATCCTCAATTTTCGGGCATGATATTCGAATTCAGGAAATGCCCCTACGTATGAGTACCGGTGCTCATACGCTGGGCCACCATGATCTGCAGCAAGGGCATGGTACACCTATAAAAATCTGTTGAACTGAGAATCTGAAATGGACATTTGCTTTTAAAACAGATTTTTATGGGGGTAACATGCCCGAGCTGAAGGGGATGCCCCAACATAGGTGCATCGGTGCTCATACGTTGGGGCATGCCCTGACACTGGAACACCAAGTCCAAAAATTTAGGATTTGCATGTGACTGTTACTGGTACAAAGCACGAAAAGGAAACAAGTGCAAGATAATTCTGACATGTTGAGACGCCAATTTTAGAATATTCGAAATATTTGTTTTTATTTATAATACTTTTTGCAAAGAAACAAAAACACCCATGCTTCTATTAGCTGCTAGTCGCACACCGTAAGTATATCTGCCTCGACCATAAATTTTTGAAAGTGCGATACAGAAGAACGCCACAAATTTCAGCAAATAAGCGAATACTAATGATATTCTCTCTTCGAAAAAAAAAATGCGCCCAACTCAACTTCCTCGGCTTAAGGAACCACTATCCTCATCAGTCTATTTCCTTCCCTTGCCAATTTCCTGAAAAGGTTTCACCAGCACAAGACCGAAGGCAGCCCTTCATAGTCAACTGAATCGAAATCCTAATCAGCTTATTCGAAGCCAACAAACCGCAGTTTGGCGGCGGGCGGACGGATAATTCCGTTCCAACGCGCTCGCCAAATCCAATCATATTCAGGGAAGTCACCAAAGCGTTAGAATTGCCGGGAATAGTCTCTTTTTAATTGAGTCTAGAGGAAAGGGAACATGACTGAATAGCGGGAAATTGGAATTTAAGGAATTCGCTTTCGCTTTTCTTACTCTGATTAGTCCCCTCTAGTTTTCTTTCGGCCAACTACTTTTGTTGTCATGGTCCTGACACCATGCAAGCTGGCAGAGATGGAAGTTAGTGTGATCAAGAGAGGAGTTACCCACTCCCTGGCACCTGCTGTAAACTCTTTCCCGGCACCGAGCGGTGTCCGCCACGAATTGGACGATTCCGCTTCTAAATATGCTGATTTTAATGTTCTAACACGTGGAAATCGGTGCCGGCTAGTGTCAGCCGGTGCTGACACCGGACAGTTGCTAAAATCGAAAGTGGGCAACCCCTCGGTGATCAGAAGATTCTAGTGCTAAAGCAGTAAGGTGGGCTAAGCAACTGGTGTAAATGGTGAAGGTTTAACTAAAGTTAAAGACTGGTCGCAATGATCTGATCTGCTGTTTTCAAAAAACTACACATGCCTTCAGCTGTTTTAATTGCACACAGGGACTTGGCTGCAATCAGAAACACGACCAGTGAGCTTTCTTGAAAATATAGTTGGGGCCTGTCGGGTCTTGGAAAAAGACAAACAGGGCTATCGGATCCATCAGTCTTGAGCCGTTAAGGTGGAAAACACGTTAAGGCGGGGACTATGTCCGGAGGGGGGGGGGGCGCCAGGGGATTCTTAGCCGGAACCCTTATTCACCATACGAGGGCTACCAATGAGCTGCAACACTTAAAGAAGGCAGCACCGACATGTTGAGAACAGTCACATACACCTGTGAAACATTCACATTTTCCAGACGGGGAAGGAGGGAGGGATAATAACCAGTCTATTTGCCATCGCGGGCGATCATGCTGTCTCTTTGATTCTTAATCAGTGCCGGAGGCACCAACGCTGAAGTCACTTTGGTGCCGGGGATATCACTTGTAAAAGGGATTATTGGAACGACGCTTAGTGTTTGATCTCTACGATAGGGCATTACAGCAAAGCCCCTCCGGACATTTTCTCAGTTCTGTGATTAGGTGGGTGAAAATAAAGCCAGACGCCCGAGGCAATCCCAGAAAATTCCCGTGTGGGAACTTATGCAAGTATGTCTCAAGTTCTGAGGAATATGACGCCGTGCTTGCCTCGGTGCTTGCTGCACGATGCCGTCATTTGGGCAAGGAGGACGAGAATGACAGACATGGCAGTTAGAAGAATATCTGTCCTACTTTTCTAACGTAACGTTTCTAACGTTTTCCAACTAACCTCGCAACTTCCCCAACTTCCAACGCCAAATTTCTTAGGTTTGAAATAACTCTGTCTGGACTAAATCTCAGCCGATTATCCCGGACAGCTGTTATGGCACGTAGGGAGCCAAGAGTCAAAATAATAATTTCCATCTAATGCTTCAACTGTTTATTCCAAATACAAATAAATTATAAAACCAAGACCAGTGTGGTACCTCTGAAGACATACAAAAATTATCAGTTAGGTCTTATAATTCTTTGCTAATCAATCCTGGAAAATTCCGCCATCTAGAAAAGAAGACGTCGTGCGTGGGTTTTTTTCTCGAGCCAAAACAGCAACTCGGCAATCGAGTTCAAATCTAAACAAACCCGTGGCATGCGATCACTAAAAGAAGGTAAACCGAATGTTTGGATTAGGTCTATTTCTGGAAACTGGCTGCCTTCCTGAGATCCCGGCCGAAAGTAGATGGCTTACCTTGTCAGCACCGCAAAGCGTTAGGAGGTAGGTCCAGCCTTTCTGATAACGGTGAAATAAAAGACAAAATGCGGGGCCCGCCAACTTGGGCTTGAAATGCAAATGCATCTTGGAGCTTGTGAACATAGTTTGCAATATTACCACTTCCATAAACTTTCAAACCGCTTCAATCTTTACGGAAAAAGCAATATGGTGTGTGTTAGGTCGAATAGTCGCAAAAAAAAGGTAAAGTCGCTTTCCCAAGGTTTGCAATGCACCATCAAAACATGTCCATCAGTCACAGACAAACATTAATTTAGCTCAATACCGTGTTCTATTTCCAAGATGGAAACGGTTCAACAAGTGTCCCAGTTTAAAACCCGCCAAAGCATTTGGAGCTTAATTAGCCACGGCAACCAAATACCTTAAAGCACACCTCGCACTATTTACTTTGTTTCAACATTCAAAACTATCTGAATACCGTAAAGCTAAGCTATACGTGTTAACACATTATCCACGGCTTTGGTTGTAAGCATTTTTCCAGACCCATTGACTTCTAGCAAAAACTTGGCAAAATTTAGAAAACCGGTTGGCATCATAGGTACGACGGGTCCTTTAAATCAGATGGTTGGTCAGCAACATGGTTGCTAATTAAGACCTACAGTAGCCAAACACTTTAAGGAAATAAAGACACTAATTCCTGAACTAGACCCTCAGAGACCCAGTGCACATTCTTACAATTATATAGCTACTCCAGCCGCTAAAGAGTATACTCAGTTGTTCACTCGGTACGACAGAGATTATGTTGGTTATGTTTCACAAAAAGAGAAAGAGCACAGTCTCCATTCTTACCGAGATTCTTTCAAATATTTAACCTCACCCGATCAAGAGTATACTCTGAAAGACAGACATTATTTTATTACTTATTTCACAAACGGAGAAAGACAAAATTTAAAGTCACTTTTCCCTGATTCTCCTCAACGCACTGGACCCTCAGAGACACAGTGCCCATTCTTACAATTAGCTAACGCCCGCTCCCCCCGCCCGCTAAAGAGTATACTTAGTAGTTCTCTCTGCACTGCATTAGACTTAAAAGTATTAGCTTGGGATTTCTAACGTTCCACGCGCAGGGGTAATTCCGGGTCCCGACGGGATGGTATTTTACGCTCACCCCTCTACAGGGGGGACTGCTTAGAATTGTCACCTTGCCGAAAGCTTCTGTCAAAGCCTATCTGCTTGATCGCCAGTTGGGAGGATTAACAGTGTATTTTTAGGGAAAGCGAATACCTTAAAATGGAAAAGCGGGCAGATGGCAAATGGCCGTTCATGCATAATTGCCACGTATTAAGCTTAAAAGGTAAGCTACCGAATTCTTCGTCTTTGAAGTAGAACTAAAGAAATGTACACCTGGATTTACGAAACACGCTCCCGGGCAAATCTTGAAAACTTCCGGCCATAGGTGACAACAAAAATTATCTCAGCTTCCCCGTACCTCACAGTCTTAGTCACTTCTACTAATTCTTGTAGACTGTATGGTTTGTCCTTATTTTTTTATTTTTTTTATCGCTGTACTTCATAGCGGGTTAGATAATACATTAACGAAATATTTCCCTTTTCATTATTTCTCTATTGAAGGAGGAGATTCAGAACCTAATAACTTTTACTGTTTGTTGTATGCTGTATGGGTTGTTCCCGGTTTTTCGTGTGTGTGTTTTTGTCGTTGTACCTCATACCCAGATTGTGGCTTGGTAATACATGAACAACATACTAAGTATGACGCTTTTTCATTCATTTATTGATTAAAGGAGCTGCTTCAGAACCATTTCCACTACTTGAAATTCTACCTCGCCTTGATTCTCATCTCCAGTTTAAACTTTTAAACTTTTTTTAAGTTTCTTTGAAGGTGCAACCATCGACTTTCGGAATCTTGAAACTGAAAAACTAGGGGATCCTGTTCAAAATGAAAACCTGTTTCTGCAGATTGCCTATCATGTCCTGTTGTATTTGTTTCTTACTTTCTATATTAAATCTGTTCGTGCCTTCTCCTTACCATTTCATTACAATCCGTCTACGTCTTGTATTATTTTTACGGGTTATAATTAAAAAATGTCACTATGATTTGGTCAGTTATCGGGTCATACCTGCCCCACCTCCCTCCCTGGCCTCAGAACAGTAAAGCCTTTCCGTTAGCCTTACTAAGATAATCCAACTTTCGTATCCCAGTTCGGACTTGTAACCTTGTAAGGAGTCGGGCTTCTGTAATGTGTTTACTCCTGTACCGTACAACGTATCTACTTTGTCGAAACTGATCAAAACTTCCTGCCTAACTTTCGCCAAATTTCCGGTTCCGTCCGGATTCCCAGCCAACTATTTGTCTGGCAAAAACTTCAGCTCAAAAACGACTTCAGCATATCTTTTTACCCTACACCGAACATCTAATCAACTTCAGATAAAAACTCACTTTTAACAAGTTTTCCGGTTTTACGCAGATTCCAAACGAACTGCACGTCCGGGGAGAAAATGATTATCATATACAGATTCAGCATGTCTTCTCACCCCTAAAGAGAACATTTAATCAAATTCAAATAAACTTTTACATTTTTCAAATTTTCCGGTTTTGGCCGGATTCCGGGCGAACTACGTATCCGGTGAGAAAATAGTTGTCATATTCGGATTCAGCATGTATCCTAACCCTTAAATCGAACCTCTAATTAACTTCAGATTAAACTTTTAATGTTTATAAATTTTTCCGGTTCTGTCCGGATTCCGGGTGAACTACTTGTCCGGCGAGAAATTTTTTTTCATATTCGAATTCAGCATGTCTTCTTACCCCTAAATCGAACCTTTAGTAAACTTCAGATTAAACTTTTACCTTATACAAATTTTCCGATTTTGGTCGGATTCCGGGCGAACTACTTGTCCGGTGAGAAAATAATTTGCATATTCGGATTCAGCATGTCTCCTTAACTCTAAATCGACTATTTCAATTGCTTTTAAAAAATATTTTTTTCGCCCCTTAATTTAAAACCCATCCCCCAGCCCCAAATGTAGTGATACAGAGCCATCTTCGAACTTGAGCTCTACTTTAACCCAAAGAGTCCTCATGCCAAGTTTGAATAAAACATCTCAACTCCTTCGAGAGTTATCGTGCTAACAGACAGACAGACGGACAACTTTTACGAAATCATAGGTATCCTGTCACTCACGTTTTGGGATCCCCAAAAGGTGAAGATAAGTAGCAAAAAAATCGAACATTCTTACGCCTAATAGACAAAACGGACTGTGGCCGCTCTTGCATTATCTCACTCCGCCGTCAAGAAAATTGACTTTGAGCAATTGTTTTTACTATAGTACAATGGGTTCTGCAATGATTGAGACAGAATTTTTAGCAAACCTGGTCTGGAATTTAGTTTAATCATCTAGGACATTACCAGGCACCAAAATCTTGTTCCTTAGATCCCATTAATCAATGAAAATCTGATTTGTAAGCCATTTGCGTGAGCATAAACATTTACTGAAAATCAGTCGGATAGCCTGAATGAAATAACTAGGCTAACCTTTAAAACGCTGACAGCGGGGCATTACCGTGGGCGGGTGCCCACAGGTCACTTACAGAATGATGCTTCGACCAAAGGTGGGATCGAAATAACCAGGTTGAGCGAAATAATATCATTCGACTCGCCCATTGCTTGGATAAACTACTTGTCCTGTTTAGTCTCGTTTCACCAATACAGCCGATTTTAACAGGTATCCATATTCAAAGGGGGGGGGGGGCAAGGTACATTTTTTACGAACTGTTTTGCAGGAAACGCCGAGTGTTTCTGAAAACAACGACTCTTGTTAAGAAAAGTATGTTTCCAAGAAAAAAATCGACTGCTTTCACGAAAAATCGCGGCTTCGCACCGACTCGGTTGTTTACCAACTGGCGGACAACATCAGAGGGGAGGGGCGTCCCCCCCCCATATGTGAGGCCCCTCTCCATGTTAGTCGCATTCACGAATTCGGCTGAAAGATCCATGATCTTTGCGATGGATGCCGACTCTCACGTGTCCATTACCTATAGAGCATTAGAAAGTCCTTTTTTCTTGTTCTTCGGAGTCCAAGTTTTCGTCCATAATCAACGACTGTATTTATGAAACCTTCTTCTCACCAGAAGTGGACTTACTTCTCCCTTAAGACTAAATCATGCTCTATTGAGTCCTCTTTCCATAGACTGGTGCCTAAACTGTGGTTCACAGATACAAATAAATGACAGAAAACACACAATGATCAACAGAAAAGTAAAACTATACAGTCCGAAATTACCCCTCCTTGTGCGAAATTTTCCTCTTGACTTTGTCCGGAATTACCCCAGACGCGTTTTAAAAAAGGGCAATTCTGGACAGTTCTTTTTCCTTTTATATATCAAGTGAAAATTACGCAAAAAATTGCCAACGCTTCCCTTCTCATTCTGTGTACTACCATACTTCATCGTTTCTTAGATCCAAAGTTTTCAAGCGATGTTTTTCATGCCAGGTGCCAGGTCCACTTAGAGACTGGATGGCTTTCCCCAAACAAGGGCGTTGACAGTGCGGTTTGTGAATCGACGAAAGCCATAGATGTCACTATATTTGGCAATGTTTTTGAAAGTTTTTGTACGGGTAGTTACCGAGATACTTGCAATGTCAGGAATTACCCCGTTCACCTAACTGGTTTTCCGTCCTTGCAAAAAAGGAATAAATATAAAACATACAGACGTAAATTCATAACTTAAGTTTATCATAACGGTCATAGTATACAAGTTTTATATAATATAATCCAACCTTCGTATACCAGCTCCGACCTCTAAGGGGCCTAGCTTGTATAATCATACTTCTCATTACAGCGCACGACATAGAAAACCCAATTATTCAAAAGAACAGTGGATCCGTCACCCATGGAAATACGCCCCGCTGCACACAAAAAGACAGAAAAGCGTAACATAATTCCCGTTCTCACCCTCAATAGAATACTCGAATCCAGCAGTTTTTCCCATTTTCAAGGGTGCAAATTTCCATATCTACAGAAAGCGTCTAACAATCTAAAGACCCGAAGGCGATATCCTGGTTCCTAACAGATATGAGGGGCTTTGGACTCCTGGGTATATACTTAGCACAAATGTTACTAGAAATGATCTTTTCATAGTGAAATGGTTCAGCAACATCTTTTTTCGAATATACCATTATTTTAAATGTGAAATTAGCGAATTTCTTGTTAGCGCTTGTCTACACTATCCAGCCTTCCCGCTTTCCGACGCGGCAGCTGGACGCAAACTATTTGAGAATTCATCGCGCCATCGTTAAAAAGTGGGAAAAACCAAGCAAAACAAAAGAAGTCCAGAACAGAAGATAGGCCTGATGGCCTAGCGTGTCTTACAAAATGAGGAACACCACTTTCAAGCTTTTCATGTCCTTATGCGTGAAGAGTTGTCGGCGGACCTTGAAGCTTTGGCAAGGTTTGCGTTGCGTGACTAGCAAAACTCGGCTTGGCGAAAAGCGCTAAAAAGTGGTAGGTACAAAACGAAACAATGGCGAAAGATGGGAATTTCTGAAGCTTATAATTCCATAAGGGAGATATGGATATAATAAAATGCTAAGCAAGGCACAAGGCCTTTAAGACACAGTCTTACTGGAAATAACTTTTTCACAAGAATGGTAAAAAAGTAATGTTTTTTCAAAAATATCCAAACTCGCTTCGTGAAATTGGGGATTGTCTTGTTAGCGCTTGCCCAATCTGAGCGGGCTTCCCGCAAAAATACTTGGTTTTCCTGGCAAAAAATTTAAAAGAAATATACCCGTGAGCAGCGAGCAGAATCAATTGTGTCAAATAAAGATTTACTCGAATTTTGCAAAGAGGGAGATTTCGGAAGTTAGTAGACCACGTACGTCGTCACTGGTGGCGTGAAAACAGTGAAAAGCAAGAGGGGTCGTTTAACTGATTACGTGTTAAGACCCCGAAAACATAACAGCGACGGTTAACCCCACGAAAGCCACTGCCGTGACAGGTAGTTTCAGCGAAACAAATAAACCAAAAGAACATTTTTGCTCCCATGCACTGACTGTGGATACCCCGACAAAACTAAGCAGAGCTAGAGCTACTTGCTGAGCTATGAGTTGATGCCCCCCCCCCCGCGTAGCAGGCAAATCTGCATAGTACCACACGTGACGTCACAATGTTAAACAACCAATAGTTTGCTTACTCTCAACTTTTCTTCTCCGGGTCTCGTGATGAGCTGTTTGTAAAGGTGACGAATTGTGATGTTCCGCGCAGCTCCTTTCTCCGCTCGTTTCTATCCGAAAGGGCATCAGGAACCTCTTCGATTCCGCATGGTCGTATTACCAGGGAGACGGGAGGTCGGGAGACGAAAGTTCTGCTTCTTCTTTGTTGTTGGTAAAGTACACACAGTCCGAATTTTGCGGTGGGATGCGATTTCCCTCCTTCGCTCCGTCCTACGGACGTCGCACACGCATTCTTGCGTTCCTTCGGTCCGATGTGAGTAAAACTATTTCAAAAAGTCGGAAGAAGCGGGCAGTAGGAACAGCGATCCCGCCTGAAGGCAAACTCATCTAAGCACTCCCATTCACAACCAGAATTCTGGTTTATTTGTCACGGTACAAGTCCCTTGTATAACATCACGGTTCCTATGGCCAGCTTCTATCCGACTGATGTAGGGGCAGTAGGGGTTTGCGATCTATGTTCACAAGCTCTGTAGCCCGGGTTCCAACACCGGCTGAGGAATACGTTTGCATTTCAGTACTACTTTTGAATGACCGAACCATCCTAGTGATAATTATACAAAAGTCAAAGGTTCACTGAAAAGTTGATCGTGTCCAAGGTTGCACCGCCGGCATACAGAACTCCAGTTCAAATTCCCAACAAGAAAACCCAGATGAGCTCCTATGCATTTAATTATCGCAGCGTTTCTCTACTGTGAAAGCACACTACCTATTACGCGTAATCTTGACTAACATGGCTATCGCTAACAGTTGTCTCTTATTGGTCTGTACAGTCCGTACCTCCGACTGAACCTATCACAAACGCTGCGAGTGGCAGGTCTTAATTGTGGAAAGATTCTCCATTAGAGGACAAGATTTGGTCAGAGAGGACAAGCATGCAAAAAACTGTGGCAAGAAAATCGAAAATAGGCGGACTGGTGATGGCGCTAGTTACTGAGAAGGAACATAATGGAACAGTATCAGGTTTCAGTTCTACTTTAAGGGGTTACAGCAGCATTCACAAACGATTCAAATCCTTGAACACCGACGTTCTTGTTCAGCCTGTACAACACAAGGACGGATTTCCAGCCCCCTCCATATATCGCCCGAGGATGCATTTCCGATGGTACTTGAATGGAACAGTCACGCTTTGGGTGAATAGAAAATAAACAAGGGAAATAAAAGAAGTAATGGAATAAAATTAGCCCGTTGACTTCAAGAGCTTATTATTGACTGGGAAGTACAGGGTCATGAAAAATGTATGAAGGCTGTTGAGAATGTTTCTAAGTGGCTAGGCAAGTAATCAGAAGTTTTTGAGAAAGTGTTTGCCCGATTGGCACCCATTCTTTAGTTCAAGTGATGCGGCAACATTGAATGTTTGCTTGATTTTGGAAAATCATAAACATTTGGTTCGATGGGTGGGGGGGGGGGGAGCTAATCAGACTTACAAAACGCGATCTGTGTCGTGAGATACGTTGTTGGAACATTGGTCGGAACACGCGAGGTGGTGGTGGTGGTGGTGGGGGGGTAAAGTACATACTGTCAATCGTGTAGCCTACCATCGCACAAAAATTAGGCTTATCCATTACTGGGAATAAGACAGTATAGATAAACATTGTCGACACGATTGAAATGAGTGAATGACCCACTATCAGTAGCACATGGGCTGCGATCGACAAAGCAGATAACATTATAAGAAGTGAACTCAGAGACAAAAGTGATCCTGAGACTGGATTTGAACCAACGACCTTCGGTTTACAAGGCCACTACACTCCCACTGAGCTAGAGGGGCCCTTGTCATTTTTTGTTGTTGTGAAATTCAAGTAGTGGAGGAAATAAAATAGTAGATATGTAAATCAAGGCCACCATTCGGAAAAATGCCCTATGTATTTTTAGATGGGGAGAGCATTCGAATTTCACGAGAGGTAATGAGAATAATAAAAGTAAAGAGTGAGAGAGTGAAAGAAAGAGAGAAATGGTTGTAATGCATGTTTGTATGTTAATATTTGAAGGCCATTTGTTAACTATTTGTAAAGTTTGTTTGGCGATGTCGTCCACATGGTTAGTGGAAAAACTGACAAATAAAAGGAGGTGCAACAGTAAAGGAATGTTGTCCATAAAAGTGTGATACTGTATAAATTTATGAAAGGTACATATATAAAAAAGCCTTGTACACCAAAAAGAATTCTGCATTGAATCAATCAATCATTTACTATACAAACCGTAGCCAGAGGCAGCCGATCGTTTTTCTAGGAAAAAAAGTATGAAACATAGACCTGTACAATCGTTACTGCATTAAATTTGTCATAACAGTCTTATTGTACAAACTAGCGTTCAATACTTTAAACATTAAAGGTTTCTTGTAGGCCTATAACTAAACATAACACTAACAGAATAATATATCATGCTTGCCTTTACCATTTTCGTCTAGTGTGGCAACCATGCTTTGAACAAACCACGGGGCCCTGAGAAAGAATCTTTCGTTCAATCGAAGAGGGCACCGCTGCGGCATGTAAGCCACACAAGAAATCGATTAAGCAACCCCTCCTTTTCTTCCACTGTAATTGTGTTGCGAGAGCAACACTTTGGTTTTGTCCTGTTTTTTGTTTGTTTTTGTTTTCAGCTTATTGCTGGAAAGGGATAAGGGTCAAATCTGTGCGGTTTTTACGGAAAGTGTGGACCTTAAGCCGGCTTGATGAATATGACAGTACATTCTGGAAAGCTCCGTATAACTCTTACCTGGGGCCAAAAAGGATGGTTTTTCCTTGCCCTCGAGCCAGAGCCTACGGTGTACGAAATGAGCTGGAGTTGTATAGCCTATGTCAGAGAGGACTATATGAAGTTGTGCAGCCAAGCTTTCGTTTCATCAAAGCATGTTCCTGATTTCGAGTGGAAAGCTCTGTTCTATCAGGCAAGCGGGCATACACCAGTTCGAAATTTAAGATGGACTAAAATCTACGAGTGCTAAATATGTGCGGCAGTTGCCCGGCCCATAGCTAATATATCTTCTTTGAGTGATAAATAGAAAAATTTACAGAAACAAAAAATTGTCATTTTCCCACGGGTCTGAAAGTGTTGCCATCTATTATTTCTACAGATTTATGTTCGTGATTTCAGCTGAGTTTATCATTCCATTTCTGCACTTGGGATTGCGACAGAGAAATGGTATCAGATGTGTCTCTTGAACTTTAAAACTTATCTCATTGCTAAGGAAATTAACGCCCAGGAATAGCCTTTGATCATGTCTCGGATCATGTGATTACTGATTGTGTTCTTCTTGCAACATACCATTTCGTAAGCTTCGATGGGTTGACAACTTCAGCATTTAGTCGAAAAGTTTACACTTTAGTCGGCGAAGCAGAACAAAGGTTGCCGCAGCACTCCAAGTTACCCAGGCAAGTTGGGCCTTGGGTCTGGCTTGGTGCCAATCCCTTTTCCCCTTTCTGTTCTTCTTATTCTTAGACATCATGCGATTGTACGACTTCTATCATCTGTTTGTATGTAACACTTTCCGTATCGGGACTCGGAAGTGGTGGCTTAAATGTGGACCATTTGCACCTCTGAGTACCAAGATTCTGTCACTCAGGGAGTTCGTCAAACTGCAAATTCATTCCTTCTGGGATCCACATATCTAATCACGAGATTGAACCCGTCCACGCACATCTCCCCAGGCAATTTAAGAAATGAAATACGCAACTTGCTGCCGTACAGGGGGCGATAAATCCCCATACGAAAATTTCACCAAAACCGAAACTCCCCGGGGAATCCTATTTAAGGTTCTAACGACTCCTCCGAGTCATTCCAACTCAGGACAGTGAAATGAACCTCGTTGAAATGCAAACTAGGAAGTGTTTCGATTTTGGGATAAGTCAGAGGGGATGCCGAACCTCAATTTGATGGGCGTGCGACATTGACTGCATCCCTCTTAAAGGGGTGTGGGGGGAACGGGAAAAGTAAGACCGACAAATGCAGACCTTAGCAACAGCGAAAGTGCACAACAAGGGGAAGATCAAGCCCCCCCCCCCCCCTTGCATGGACAAGACAAGCAACATCAAGTCTGGGCATGATCAAACTAGAGTTCTAATGCAGACAACTGGACTTACCACCTGCTACATGTCAGGGAGTGCGAACTCCCACTTTCAGGGATGGTTGCGTTGTGGATCACAGACCACAGACACTCAGTTTGTTATTCTGCAAGAGAAAAGGTGGTTAGAACTTGGGACTGGTCTAGGCTAGAGGTAATAACACAAACTACCAGAGCCGTCATTTCAGCTTTCGCTAGGGGAGAGGGGGGGGGGGGGTAACAAGGGCGATTTTATTTATTTTATTTTATTTCTATCCGCAAGAATCGGCGTCTAAATTACAAAGAAAAAGCACAGGAATATGAAAACAATTACAAAAAAGTAGCCTACGATTATTCACATATTGCAACAACAAACCAAATTATTACTTAAAGAAGCGAACTGGTTTTAAGTTCAGTCTCTTTCTTATTTATAACAGTTGTCACATTTTTCATATTGTGATCATTGTTCATTACTGTGTTGGATTCGTAACTGTTACTCACATTGAACAGTATTAGATCTTGCCCCCCCCCCCTCCCCCCCCCCCTGGCGCTCTCTACTTTCAGACCTTGTGGGAGGCACACACCCTCACGTGATGTGCTCTTGGGAAACTGGCTGGTCGCAGACAGGCGAGATCAATGCGAGGCGAGACTATTAAAATAAGATATTTGCTATGAAAATTCTACACAAATGGCTCTTGACAATTTAAATATTGCTTTCAGTTCTGCGAATCATATTTGACTGCGATAAACTGATACGTCATCTGATTTTACTCGAGCGATATTTCGGCCCTTCTTAGCAAGGGTCCTCTTCAGACCAAAAGTTACAAAACTGAACCTGTGATAAAATAAAGGAAGGATCTAGCTACTATAAGTATCTGATTTTAGTGAGTTTCTTCGTAAGAATCCCTTAGAGTTCAGTTTGCGCTGAGATTTCAGAAGACAAATTGGGTAGAGATAAACGGTAGAAAGAAAGTTGCAGCATCTTCAATATTAAATACTTGCTTGTTGAAATTCTTTTGTGAATATCTTTTTGTTTGTTAGGAAGTCAAGTTAAAATAAGTAAGTCCAAAGATTTTAAAAATTCGTATATATTTATCTGGGATACGGGGGGTTTGGTCGGGGGGGGGGGGGGGAGGGACGGGGGTCAATACCGGTGTGTTTCCGGGGGTGGATATGCCCGGGGATTTTTCGCCGGCACCTATCTGGGAGGTTGGCAACCTAAGATAGACTACGACAGCCTTCTTTCTACCTGTCGTACAAGACATAATCAGACTTCCTTTTCTTTATCTAACACCTCACTTTCTCATAAGCATCAGTTGTGGCTCCAGCGTTTTCTTCTTATGGGAAAACTTCTGATAACCCGATATTTTGAGCAAGAAGACAGACATGTACGTGATATCGCGTCGAGCCACGTTTCCGGGAGTGACCGACAGAACGTGACCAGAAATACGAAGGAGCCTAATCAGGCTATTTAAACGTCTTGGATCTTTTCCGAAATTAGATTCCGGTGTAATATAGGCAGTGGAAGTGATTGCCTAACGCAGCTTCTGATGGAACTGTAAGTCCTCCTGAAAGGTCTAGCTAGCCATTCCTGTAGATAGATGCTCGGTGGTAAGCAAAGTATATTCAAACAAAGGATAAAACGGATGCGTCGACTACGATGCTTTGGCAGCGATATTTCGACCCTCCTTGGCAAAGGTACTCGTCAGGCTGTCGAGCGCGAGAGGTTGCTCACTGGCCGATTTCGTGTACACCATGAGGCAGGGACCTTGTACACCATGAGGCACTTCAAAATCTCTAAACGTGTCACCAGAATGGGTGATGAGGCACGTGAGGCAAGCATGAGGCACGTGAGGCAGGGACCTTGTACACCATGAGGCACGAGTGCGCAACCCCTCGGTCGAGCGTTACGGATAACTTTGGGGAATTGAAGAAACCTAAGCAAAGCTAACAGGGGCGTCATTTGGGGGGGGGGGGGGGGAAGAGGGGCATCTGCCTTGAAGAAATATTTTTTCATCTCCTCCCTGACTATACAAGGGGGCCCAGAACTACCTCGAGAGCTACCCGTGAAAAAACACTGTAAAACCTAGTTGGCGAGGCGCAAAGCCGAACCTGTAACTCTTTATACAAAAATAATATTTTTCAGTGAATATATTTACTCTATCTACTCTATATTACTATATATACAAGTCTCCGTGAATATATTTATTTTTCATTCACTTTTCATTCACAGAATGTTATAGTATTTTCGGTCTCACCTATATAAGATTTGCGTTAAAGAATGCCAAGGGGGCTCGGGACGCCGCGATTAGCCCCCTTAGGTTCCTTGACATACCGACTCTGAAACTGAAATTTCAAAGATTTCGACGAGATCCCAACATTGGATGTATTTTGACTGATCTTGGTCCTGTCAACGCTGTTTCCTGCTGGACAGGAAAATTACAGCGTACTCGTGTAATGCGTGTGCGTAGTAATCCCCCAGGCTCGGGTTGGTGTATGTATCAAAAGAAAAATTCAGACTTCACTACACTTCAGAAGTTTGATAACAGATAACACATGTTTGCGCTTCTTTTGTTAAATGTTATGAGAATATTTCCGTCACAATGAGACACAACTTCTGTTATGACCCTTTTAGTGCTACCGTTTCGCGAAAAGATGTCATTTAAAAGGGCTGTAGCAGAGTGTATTCTCGTAATGTTTAACACAATTATGCGCAAACATGTGTTATGTGTTATCAAACTCCTGAGAGTGTAAACTTCCGGTTTTGGCCGGATTCCGGTCGAACTGCGGGTCCGACGAGAAAACGAATAAGAACCCTAGGCTGACTCCAAATAGTATTCGTAAGTAATAGTAATAAGTAACAGCTTCCCCACTCCAACTTTTACAAGGAACGGAAAACTTTAGTGCACGGTCTAGCCTGAATAGGGAGGGCCCTTGCCAAGAAGGGTCACTGGAACAAACGCTAGCTTACTTAGCCGTTCAACACCATAAAATCTGAGAAAACAAGCGAGGGGTTAAACACTCTCGATTTTGGTATCCAGTGCAATAGTGTCCGTTGCGACGTGTTAGTTCATTAAAATTACCTTGTTAGACGCGAGAACCGCCTAATTCAAGGCCGGCACCGCTGGTTTCGGTCGATGCCGGGAAAGGGCGTGTAGCAGGGGCCGGGGAGTGTGTAACCCCTCGGAAACGAAGCAGGGGGAGAAGGAAGGGCTTTCCACACTATGACACAGTGATCCCGCCCGAAGGCAAATTCATCTAACCAGTTCACATCCCCATGTCACGGAAACTTATAATAATACATAGATGGCGTTTTCCACAAGGGACTTGTACCGTGACCAATTAACCAGAAATTTTTTTCGAATATAATTTAGAAGTCTAGGACTCCATTGTCGGAGCCACGTAGACATACCAGGACCCACAAGACGGGGTCGCATAGTGAAAACCACTATGACACACTGTGACTATGACTATAAAAGCCACTTTTCACTATGAGACCCCGTCTTGTGGGTCCTGGTATGTCTACGTGGCTCCGATAATGGAGTCCTAGACTTCTAAATTATGTTCGAAAAAATATTTCTGGTTTATTTGTCACGGTACAAGTCCTTTGTGTAAAGTGCCATCAGTGTATTATTATGATTCTACGTACTGCGCTAAGCTCGCTCTACTCCAGGCAAATGAAAAATTGATTCGGTCTCATTGGAATTCCAGCCAGGATGTTGGGTACCATCATCAATTTCAAACTGAGTGTTCATTTTTTTTTCAACTTCATGATGAAAGTGAAGGAAAATCCGACCGGAAAAAACCCGGTCGCACGCCCTTGTGAACCTTGAAGACCTTGTGAACAACTAAGGTAACACAACAACTTCCTTTGCTGTGCCGCTGCCTCGAGTCTCTCTTGTCCAGCAATATGCAAATCGCTTCGAAAATCCTCCACCGATTTACGGGGATCATGACTGAAAGGGATAACTGATGTGATTCCCGTCTGCCTATTCCCGCAGTAATAGACCACAAGGGATCCCATCCATCATGTGTATCTGTGCTGGTGACGCGAAAATCCTAAATTATGCACGCATATCAAGATTGTAAACTGGAAATGACGGAGGATTCATCCCTGCTCTTGTGTCATATTGGATGGATGGTTTGGTGATCTGGTTCACAGACTTTCGCTGGACATCATTGAACTCGCAACATAGTATTGGAGCAGCATAGTTTTTCTGCCGGGTCCACTGGGTCGGGGATCACTCACTCCCGAAATGGCTGTACAGTAAGTGCCCAGTGTCCCGGCGGTGCCTATTTTTTTCCCCCTAAAATCCATCACAGGAAGAAATGAGCGGATAATTACTATCTAATACGATACTCCATTTTGCTATTGCCTATGTATCTTATAATCAGATTTACTAAGTTGATTGTTTCGTGACGGCCATCGGGACAAACGTGTTTTAAGAAACCTGTCCAGCAGGTATTCCCTTAAACAGCATGTATCCTCATATTTTTGTACCTACAGTTCGACCTAAACTGGGGAAATGGTGGTGGGGGGAGGAATAGTTTAAACAAATATTGGGATATATTAGTTTTAGAGATATAAGAAATTTGGTCCATGAGTCACCGGAAGGTCTTTTTTGTCAATAGATGTTGAGGCTATGGTTTGATTCTGATGTTGTTCACACGGCCCTTTGAGCGATTACGGAAATAAATCTTTATCCATCTATCTTATCTTACCAACTAAAACTTACGAATCCTATAGAAAAACTACGCAAAATTGTCCTAGAAGTGCTTGAACAAGAATGCCAAACGTTTGCGTAAGCCACATGCTAACTCAATTCTGTACGCAAGTTTTATTATTAATACTTACTGTGTGTATACATTTTTTTTAGGTTCTTCTCTTCTATTTTCTTTGTTTTTCTTTGTTATGTACTTTCCTTTTCCCGTTCGTAAACGAGCAAAAATAAATACATAAATAAATATACATAGGTATTTCTGTTCATGAACCAGACACTGTCCAAGTTGCCTAAACATAGATGAACACGGTTCACGGGGAAGCGTCCCATGATATGAAGGCGACCGGAAATGAGGTTCGTAAGTTCTTCCGTTGTCTGAAAATGGCACTCACCCAAACCCCCTAAAAAATAAACGCGAGGGAGGGTAGTTGTAAAAGAAGTCATGTACCTTTACTGGATGATCACAGCTTGTAAATGAATGAATGAATAAAGTTTGTTTACACACTGCACTTCACGGGAATTAGTCAAGTATGATAAAGTAAACTGAAAACCGAAAAAAACACACATAAAGTACACGAACAAAAACAATAACATCGAAACAAAAACGTTAACTAGTCGGATGCTGATTATTTCTTTAGTCATCTCTGGCCGCACATGCGGGTGATCCAGTGGTGATTGCCGGAACGAAGGGTTGTGATCAACAGAGGCGTTACGAGCGTTACACAATGTTTCGGGGGGGGGGGGGAGGAAGGTATTTACCGACTGTTATTGCAGAAAAAACGACTACTTTGAAGAACCTTCTGTTTTGATGAAACATCGACTGATTTTGAGAAAAACGATCGTTTTAATGAAAAAATCAACTGTCTTTTACGGAAAACCGTGGAGGGTGTCCCCCCTCCTCCCCATACGTGACGCTCCTGGTGGTCAACGTACCAAATCGGTTGGTCCCAACCCCCTTTCCGCCACCTTTGCTCAGTTCCCAATCCCCAGTCCCAACCGCCACGTGTGGTTTGTTTGCTCCTCAGGCGCCATAGTTGGTTCAGTCTTAGGTGTAAACACCCGCCCTCGGGCACTGGCACTAAGTAAGCTTTAGAGCAAACATACGCGAAGCTCGGAAAGTTATAAAACTTCTTGGACAAACACATTAGAGCTCCCTAGAAGTGTGTGGATTTGCCGTTGGAAATCCTACTGCTGCTGATCCGAACATGGCTTGCCAAAACAGGAACGATTTGAGAGGGTTTGTAAATGTGTGTGCTAGACAGTACCTTTTGGGGTCAGAGGCGCTATTTGGGGGGGGGGGGCAGGCGACGCACTCGGATTTCCGAGGAGCACGAAATCTTCCATCTTGGTAGTACTTTATGGTAGTTCGAAAATGGCATCAAATGTACCCCTGAATAATTAAATTGTGGGTCTGAGTGAAAAACACTTTGAAGCTTCTCAATTCCTTATGCTGTATGAGTTGTCATCGGACCTGAAGTTTTTGGAAAAGTTTGCGTTGCGTGACTGTAAAATCTAGGCGAGCCGAAAAAGCGCTAACAGGTCATAAACACAAAACAAAGCAATTGCGAAAGGCGGGGATTTCAGAAAGGGATATAAGGGAGATATCCCAGCTCCCTTATGGGAGCTAGGATAATATGAGAGGCAGATTAAGTAAGAGGGTCCTTTAAGGTTTGCTGATATTGCGCCTCTGAGTGGGATCAAATTTCGCTGGATTCACTGAGGTTTCAGGACTAGCTAACCCACGCTGGTTTTCCGATCAATGTTCCTGGAGTCCTGAAAAGGTCCAAAAACGCGCTGTTTCTAAACAAGCCTTCTTTCCCTTTCGTTATACCTGCCAGCAGGGTCGGTTTTAACTAAAAGTTTGCTAGGATATGTGTTTAATTCTATTCGCTGAGCAAAAAAGGCGCGATACTCCCTGACGATATGACTTTTGAATTTCCCTTCAATTTAAAAAGTCAAAGCTTCTATTTTTTTAATATCTATGTGTGATAGATGCTGATATGGAGGAAAGGCAGATTGAGGCAGTGGAGACAAACCCACGCCGAATAACCAGGGATATTGTTTTTTACTTGTTGAGAGGAAAAACCAGTGAAGTAGGGTACAAAGATGAAACAACCTAAATTAAAGCAAAAAGTAGGAAAACACACTAAAAGTTACTCAGAAATTTAGAAACACCTTGATGTGCAGAGAAGCTGAGCATATTAATTTTTCTTACTTAGGGCTGACATTCTCAAGGACAAGATTAGAAAATATGCAAATAATGTATAAAACGGATGCGTCAGCTACGATGCCTCATCAGCGATATTTCGGCCCTTCTTGGCAAGGTCCTCGTCAGGCTGCTGACCCTTGCCAAGAAGGGCCGAAATATCGCTGTTGAAGCATCGTAGCTGACGTATCCGTTGTATACATTATTTGAATAAATGTTTCAAAGTCAGCTTGGGCTCAAGGAATATTTAGAAAATATGCGACATTGTGCTTTAAAGGACCCGTCGTACCTATGAGGTTTGGAAAAGCATTGCTTTCAAACCCAACCCATCGAGACATCCTACCCGCAGACGCTCCACCAAACAGAAGAACCAGACAGAAACTCCAACTGACCCCTATACGTGCGCGGACAAACCGTTATGCTAATTCGTTTGTGCCCTTTTTTTACGTCTATGTTTAACAGTGCCTAATTTTTTTTTTTATGTAATGTTCTGCAACTGCAAATTAGCCAAGAGCTATGAAAGTTGTACAATAAACCGCTCTCTCTCTCTCTCTATATATATATATATCCCTGACTCGCTCTCTAATTCCCTGGTCGTTCCATATCCTCATTCCCGAGCTTTCAACCTTACTATAAGTAAGTAAGTAAGTAATTTATTTATGACCCGCCATTTTGAAAAGGCGGAGTAAATGACAAAAGTAAAGAAAATAAACAAAACACATATATACACACAGAAAAAGACACTTAATTTTTAATCTTCGGTCAGGAAGCAGTGGACGACATCGTGTGCTGGTTGGGCCTTGTTGTCCATGAGTTTTGAAAGTGATGACGAAACATCCAAAAGGGTAACACTTGCGTCTTGAATTTTGAATTTCTCCGTCAATGTATGGTTATGACATAATTTCGACAAGTGGAGGAGGTGCTTTGCATATTTAAAATAACATGATCTCATCTTTTTAATCTCCTTCTTTCGCAGAACATGAGTGACGCCAGAACGAAATAGTATAGAAGGAGCGCAGAAGGTGCTGTACAAATTTCCCAAAGCTTTACGATTATAGCGCCCCCGGTTGGGGACGATGCGCCCATAGGCGCTACGGATCGACTTATAAACTTCTTGAACAACCGATGAGCAAAATTTTGACAATGAAGATTTGAATGTTATGCCGAGCCACCGTAGAGAGTCTGTTGATTTGACGATGAACGATCCAAGAGATATAGAAGCTTTAGATGCACTCGAACAATTTGACGAAGGGTTGAAATGCAGGTACTCACATTTTGAAAGGTTAACTTCAAGGCCAATTTTCAGAAGTTCTGACGACAGCTTACTTACATTTTTTGTGAGTGTGGATCGGCTACGGCTTACTAAGAGCAAGTCGTCCGCATAGGCTATGTAGCTGAAGGCATAGTCTTTATAGAAGTAAGCAGGAAGCAAAGAATCGAGACAAGAAGATATGGCCGATTTGAAGATGTAGGGAGATAAGACTCCCCCTTGGCGAAAACCAGTTCGGACAGAAATAATCTCTGACAAGCTACCTTGCCATTTGAACCTTACTGAAGAATGACCATACCAAAATTTTAACAGATAGACGACAGACAGATTCACGCCAGAAGTAATGAGAGAAAATAGGGCCTGAGAATGCGTTATATTGTCAAAAGCACCAGCTATATCTATAGAACATATATGTATAGAAGACTTGTCGCGGGTAGCCTGTTTCATCATTTTTGTCAATATGTGATGAGCATGCGCACAACTGGCGCTCGAACGGAATCCAAACTGCATTGAACCAAAGCTACATTTTTCAACTAGTTCTGGAAGAAGGACGTATTCCAGGATTTTGCTTATGGTACAAGAAACTGTAATTGGCCGATAGCTTTTGCAAAGGTCCGCGTCTTTCCCTCGCTTAATCACCGATGTTATAGTACCCAGGAGGAAACTATTCGGAACCAAACCCTGGCATAAACAAATTTGAAATAGCAGCTGAAGGTGTTGTGTTAAAGCTGGACACTCAATTTTGAAAAAATCGGCACTAAGGCCATCAGAATCTGTAGAACCAGTTCTTCTTAATTTTCGGAAAGCAATTTCGATGGAAGAACAAGTAACGGGAAGAACAGAAGGTTGAAATATTTTCCTTGGTAGGTATTTAAGAAGTAAATTTTCAAAGTGCTGCTGAATCTGGTTTTTGCAACCACTGAATAGACCACGGTAGTGGTTGGTCCAGTCAGCCTATGGAATTGTATCCACCTAATGACACTACACTGATTGTTTGTTTGTTGATTGTTTAGCTTTGTCGAGACAGGCCAGGGCAAAATGTATGTCCGGGTAGAAAATGATTGTCATATACGGATTCAGCATGTCGTCTTACCCTAAAATCGAACATCCAATCAGGTTCAAATAAAACTTTTCTTGAAACAAACTTTCCGGTTTTGACCGGATTCCGTACGAAATATTTGTCCGACGAAAAATAGTTATCATCTTCCAAGTCAGCATGTCTTCAATCTCATTAGCTGCAAAAAGTATTTTGTTCGCCCCCTAATCTGAACCCCCACCCCTAAATGCAAGGCTCCAGAGCCCTTCTACGAACTCGACCTGTCCCTTGACTTAAAGAAACCTCACGCCAAGTTTCATCAAAATATCTCATTCCCTTTCAGAGTTATCGTGATTACGGACGGACGGACAGACGGAGAACTTTTACGAAGTTGTAGGTGTCCCCCCAAAAAGCTGGAGTTTCAATGGTTTCACCTATCTAAGGACAGTTATTATCTACTGCGATACGGTTCTTTAAGGTTGCGTTCCGTCACTTAACGATCGTTAACAAATTGTTAACAGTTGTTAACTTTTTGCGTTCCACGTTACTGGTTTCGAAATTTAAGCTCCGCCCACCTACAATTTCTGTTCCAGAGCTTAAAGATTGTTAACTATTTTGTAACGATGGTCGGTGAGCATAGTTACAAAATATTTAACAATTGTAGAATTCGGAAAAGTTAACGATCGTTAAAGCTGCAGTTAGCTCCGCCCCGAAGTGAAGTTAACGATTGTTAACAATTGTTAAGTTTGTGTAACGCAACCTAAGTCTCTCTCGTCGTATTATTTATTACATTATCTCAAGCTACTTTCCAGGCTAGTCTACTGAACTCGGAAAGGGCAAAGGCTAAAGGAACATTTTACGCATAATGAGACCGCCGAAAGTTTGGGGTGACGAGCGCCTTCCCTACTTTGCAAACCAGAAAAGCCATATTAACTTGATAATTATACCGGCGTTCGGACTTGCAGATGAACCGGCATGAATGTGAATGACGTTTTTCTGCCAGCTCCCCAGATCGGGGCTTGAATACATCAAAATACTGAATACGTATATAAGAAGATTCGAACTAGAAATGTCTATCATTCCATGGTGAACCGTCGGTGAGGAAGGAGAGGAGAATTTCCCAGCTAGAAATCTAACGAAATAACGAAAAAAAGAAACGGAAAAGACGAAGCAAGAAAAGTGATTAACGTGTTGTATCGTACAATATCTAAGTGAAATAATCTAAGTGAAACATATTTCCGTCGGGAAACGATTGATGGGCAACTAGGATTTAATCTCGACTCTCACTTTGTGAACAGTGAAAATATGCTGAACACAAATTTCAACACAAATTTTCTGCCGTCTTTTGGTTTTCCGTCGGCTCCCGAGGGGTTACCCGCTCTCAATTTTGAATACCAGGTGCCCTGCGTACACCAAGTGCCAGAGAGTGGGTAACCCCTCGTCGGTTCAGCAAATACAAAGGAAGTGTGAATTGACGAAATCGATGGATTTATATGTGTGAAGTAATTCACGTACCTCCAGTTTTGAGTATCCAAGGATGGAACAGCGAAACAAAAGTAGAGGTATGTTTCTTTCACCTAACTTTTAAAGGACCCGTCTTACCTATATTGCTGCTTCACTTTACATTCCTAATCGTTCTGTCAATTCTCATTTTCCAACTTCCTATGTCGTTTTCCATATATTTTTTTCATTTTTCCATATTAGGCTCTTCAGACTCGGCGAATCAGCAAGTTCTTTCGCATTCTTCATCAAAACCAAAAGGGCCAAGCCAGGGTAAAAACAGCTGGGATCGGTTTATACACTTCCGAGTTCCAGAGGAGTCACGCAAGTAACTACCAAAAACTGTAATTAATGCGTCTTGGGCTTTAAGAGTAATTGTGCACTTTTGAATCAGAACGCGATAGAGAAGAAGGATGACTTATGTTTCTGGACGAAAAAAAAACGGCAATCGTTGTTTACAAGCTATCCATTTCTGTTCTTTTTGCTCTTTCATCTTTTATTAGCCTAACGACTCAAATTAAAATACTTCGCAAATTAAAGGTTAACTTCCGACATCGAGGTTGGTATCGAAAAATAACAGAGACTGACAAGGAAACAGTGGGTGAACATATTAAATGTTAACTTCCGACATCTAGGTTGGTGTCGGGAAATAACATCGAGACTGACACGGAGAATAACCCTCGGAATAACCTATCCGAGCCGAAGGCGAAAATGGCCGTCGAGATTGTTATTCCGGTATCAACCGAGAGGGAGGAAAGTGAACTGTTATAACTTACTGAATAGATCCATTAACTGCGCGTTTACTTTTGCTCTGCGGGTATCGCATTCACCTTATTCTTCTTTGAGTACCTTTTGACAAGCCAACTTTGCTTTTGTTGAACAAAAACAAAATTAAACAAAACAAAAAATTGTGAACATTTTGTCAAGGCGGTATTACTTTAATACCGATGGAAGTCAGTGAAGATTACCAGAATTTAACTGTGGGATACACGGTGTTTTGCATCACATACCTGTTCGAGAAAGAATACTTAGCCTATCAGTTATACCATTGGGTGAGCATAACCTGAATACCCCCGAATTGACGAAAGCCTATCCTTCCCTAGCATGCCATAGCCTACGTATTTCAAACCGATAAATCTCAGCCAAAGTTTGTTTATGTCCTTATTTTCATAAGCATTGATAAACATGGGCTGCTTATACCCTTAGCACCAAAAATTCCACAGCACCCAGCTGTGCTTTCACAACCAATCAAATTATAGAATGAATTTGCCGTAAATCTACTGAAGCCCCGTGCTATGTGTCAACCTCATTGATTTTTCATGAATATAAAATAAACACAACTTTATGCTAACTAAGGTTTGAAATATATCTGAACAGCCGAGCCCAGTTGTAAATCTTTTTCGGAAAGCAAGGGGTCGATAATATCAACTCACACGCTACACCTCTAAGCGACTAATGAATGAATTAATTTTTCCTAATAAAGCCCATGGGCCAGGGCAGAAAAAATAACAAAAATTATATAGCACTCAAGCAAATAAATAACAAAAATATATCGAAAAATCACCATCGAAAGAAATAATTCGAACTTGACTCGGAACTTGATAATTTGATACCTTCTTATATCCTAGCCTGCTCCTTTAAATGACGGCAGCTGAAACAGTTAGAACATGGACGATTAAATGGAACACACAAATGTAACGACACTGTGCATTTTATTTATTTCCTCGTGTTTTTCTTTGTAGGCTACTGTACTCCGATTGCTTTTCTTTGCGTATCATATAATTACAACTATAATTTTCGGTTTTCAATGTTCATTAATTTAGTATGAATTTGTAAAAAAAAGAATGTATATCCCTGTAGTTATAAATATTGGCATAGTGTTCTTGTTTTCTATTTATATTTTTTTTTCTTTTGTTGTTTTGGTGCGATGGCCCTTGTTGGCTTTTATGCATTAAACATCTATCTATTTACCTATCTATCTATCTATATGTACTCATTTTAGCTGTGTATAGTTTTTTTTAGCAAAGTTGAATATGAATAAATACATCAATCATTCATCAATCACAGATTCAAATCAATCCTCGAATCAATCAACTCTTCATTCTTCAACATAGCCAACATTCAACATATTCATATACCAATAATTCGTCCTAATATATGACAACAGCTCACTTGTGCAAGACGGACAACAAATTACCAAAAACTATTTATTAACAAACATCTTTTTTTTAAATCGATCAAATCAGTCAAAACATCGACCAACTCACTCCATATCAGCTTTCTTCAATCAAACAACCTCCTCGACAACCTCAACCGACTTTCCTCCCAAATTCCCAAGCCTCCTTCCCTCCTTCTTCCACTCTTAAACCACCAACTTAACTACCCTAAATCACCCAAACAAAATTCAAGCCAAACACTATTTTTGCTTTTATCTTTTGCTCATTTTTACTATGTTTCTTCTATACACTCGAACAACAAAATTACGGCGTCGTTTTGCAATTTTGCATTACTTTAATTACCGTTCAAAGTATCCAACAGAACATTAACAAACCCTCGAACAAACCAACAGCAGACGAAATAAAAGCGAACATGATTACATTCTGTGTGTCAAAAGAAAGCTGAAACATTAGCAGATGTCAAGTTCTTAGTTTATCATTCCCATTTTACGGTTCCAGATGCGAAAAGCAATTTACAGAAGCAACATTGACAGAACTGACAGCATACCTCTGTAGCATACCTACTGTACAGGTCGTCAACAGTAAATCAACAGGATACATATTCATCACGACGATTGCTCACCCCTATTTCACTCCAAGCTGTGATATAAGGTAATTTTAAAGAAATACCGTGATGCTTTATCACGAAATAAACAAATTCGTTCATCTCCAACGCAATCTCGAGCGAGTATTCCCTAGGCCGTAAATCTGCATCAAGACACATTCGTATAACTATGCTAAACATCCACGGTAGTCCGAGTTTGATTTCAGGTGGGTGGTTCGCAGTTGATCCATCGCCATTCCGTTATTTATAACGACGGATCGTATCTGAAAACTGTTAATCATCAAAGAAACCATGGCCTCCGAAAAGTGTCCGTTTCATCCCACCCCTTTGGTTGCATTGGCTCCTAAAGTCTCCGGGAGGTTGGCCAAATTAAGTCTGTCGGAGAGCATGCGTTTTGCATATTAATGAGGATGTGCTTTCTAAGGAGATAAGTAACAAACTCTTGCCAGGGATTAAGGCAAGAAATTAATCAGTAGGAATAAATGGGAAAATAGGAAACAAGAAGGCAAAAAATAGATTTGCGAGATTTCGACCTTAGAAAATGTGTCATAATCCAAAAGTCGGAAGCTTTCTTCGATAAGGATAAAGAGAGTCTCAAAATATGCCGTTTCTGCTTAAAATCAACTGAACTCGTATTTCCTGCCGCCTCTAACTTTTCCTTCCGACTAAGTGTCACAGTAGCATGACAAAACTGCATGAATTCACTTCCTTCAGTTGTCAGTTGCAAAGTCTCTAATTCTCTTGCCTATCGCCAAATTTCTTATTTTCACCAAAAAACGGCGATGCCGGGATTCCTAAATTCCTCCCGTGAGCAGAACGAATTATCTGTGAATAATTAGCAATGACATTTTTGTGAGTTTAGACCTCGTTTTAGATATCATCCTGAACAACACAGCCACAACAGAGGGTGGATTCGTACGAGGCAAAAGCTGAGGATAAAGAAGTCCATGTTTTGATAAGGACTTCAGACCAAGGCTCCAACTTTCAAAGAACTCTCGAAAGAAAGAAGGTCCCTGAAGGTCCAAATTTTGACACTATTATCAATGAGTTGCAAGTAAAAAACGATGACCTAAAATGTATAGTTCGAGAGACAGAAATCACCCCGTCTCCTTAATCGAATTTTGATTTACCGAGGAGTTAGTCCCTTGGTGTACACCCTTTCCCAGCACCAGCCGGCACCGGGAACGTGATGTAAAATTCCTCACTTTACCCCTGAATTATAATAAAAAAAATACTTACTTTCACCTTTACTATTCCAGATTATTTTTTGCGTGGTGATCGGCAATTATGACGTTTTCTAGAAAAAATAATTCAGTCCAGGGAAACGAGCAAACAGGAAGAAAGGCAACAGACTAATAATATGCAAGGCCATGTGGAAAGTTGAATTTTTGTGTGAACGAGTCTGAGCTAAAGTGTGTCGAGGACCACGTGTTTTGCTACTAACGATGTGCTTTTGTGCCTTTTTTTTACCACAGTGTTTAATATGAAGTCATAGTGCCTGTGTTTGTATGTAAGAAACTGAAATGAAATTATCATGTTATTATAAGGATCCACTTCCACTCTACTTCATCTTTTCCAGTAAAAGTATATTTGGAATAGCCTATATTTATTTATCATTTCAGAAGTATTTATTTTTTGTATCATTCTTTTGGTCATTTTTCAAAGAACTATATCTCCACCTTTTAATGAATCCTTAGTGGGAAGTCTTCGTTTTCTTCCTTTAGTTCTTCATCATCGTAATTATATAGAAAAAGAGTTGTTGTTAAAACTAATTCAATTTATCTGAATTTAATCGTGATTTACGTTATTATTAGAACTTTAGAACACTGTATAATCTGTCCAACCAGTGTTCAGCCGTTGTTAAAGTTTAACTGAAAAGCCAACTTTTTTTACACGTTTGATTTGAACACACTGAATTATTTTGACTCATATAAGGGATTTTTGTTTTTTACGTCACGTAGTCTAGTAGTGACGTTTGGAATCTCCGCGGTTGCACGACAAATAACTTTACGGCGAGTCGCGGAAATTTTGAATGTCTGCAAAAGCGTGTGTTTCAATGGCTAATAAAGCGAAGATTTGAAATGTTCGATTCCAGATTGCAGAATCACATCCGAAGATAGCCGTCTGTTCCGTGCTACCCCGAATAGGTTTCCTTTGTGGAAGGACACAGTCAACAAAGAACTTGGCCAGCATTCCACCAAGTTGATTAGCAAGTTCGAGTTTTCAACTGGTCATGTTTTTCCCTCATGGCAAATGCCAAGTCCTTCCTGGTCACTTTCACTTCCCATGTTACTTTCATCTTCCTGGCTTGAAGAATACAAATCCGCCATGGCTTGCTATTACGGCAATTGGCTGCCGCTGTAGTTGCTAAACATTTCAAACATAGAGCTACGTCCGTATAGAGGTATAACAGTTACGGAAGAGAAATTACGTCAGCTAAAATTCAAGAATCGTGGATAACAAAGTAACGAAGTAACGCGTTTTTGTCGGTTCTTCTAGCCTACTTAAGTAAAAATATGATAGGTAATTATACTGTCGTATCTTAGCCCTATTCTGTTAACCTTTAACAGTTCGGCTCTTTTATAATTCGCGAAGAATATTTCTACTACGGGTGCAGGGAGCTCAGGTTCATTCTGAATCGCTAGAAGTGTCAATACACTACCTTCTGCTCCAACGAAATAGTTTCGGAGAAAGATAAAGAAAGAAGAGAGGGGTCTGTGTGTTATAAACCATCCTAGCATTGTAACTAATTTTACTTACATACAAACACAAACACGACTTCATATTACACATTGAGGTAAAAATAAAAAAAAAAATAAAAAAAACGAGTTTCCGTATCGATTTGTTCGGGCTTGATGGAGAAGGTGGGTTGCCGGATTCGATGTACGGGACGGGCTATTTCCGGTAAGAGTGACCGGTAAAAGTGTTCGGATATGCTGTAATCTACAAACTGCAAAGCTCGTGACGTAAAATAAATTTCGCAAGATTATCAAATATTTATCCTTTTCCAGGGCGAAAATACAACTAGTCTCCAAAACGTATTCAACTGAATAATTGAAATAGCGAACTCAAAAGTTCAGACATCAGATGAAACTGATGCAAGTTCGATGGCGGCCAGACCGTTGACGAGGCGCCAATTCAATGCACCGAACAGAAAATGTATCCAGGCCATCAGCAAGCTGGATGTTTCTCTAAGTTGATTCCTGATTATCCTCAAAGAACCACCAAACTGAGTAATCGGAAGCAGGGAGTTTCATCGTCAAACGATTCCGCGGCGACTACTTAATTTGTGATGGTCTATTTTGTCGGTAATTATGCTTGCAATTTTTTAAATTACATTTTTGCCAGCAATCCACCAGAGCGAATGTCTCATATTCCAGCTATCATCAAACAGAGTATCTAAAGCGGCAAGTCTTCCTCAAACTGGGTGCAGTGTGCCCGACTGTGCCTGAAATGTGCCCGAGGTCAATTTTGCAGTAATTTATGGACCGAAATTAGCCACTGTTAACAAAGTAATCCCAACTGTGCTTGATCCCCGGTACACAGAGTGCCCAACAGTTGGCCTCCCTCCTAAAACGAACTACCAAATTGAGCCTTTGGAAGTAATACACTCATTTACACGATGAAACGGAACGATGAAGGATAATCGATTTGATAAAAAACGATTTTCTAGCATTTGAGTGGGTGGGCTCCGCCAGGGTAATATCGAAAAGAACAATCAAATTCAGTATTTGAAAGTAATGACCATCAAGTAATCACCTTTGGAAGTGATACCCTGACCTCCATGATCAAACGGAACGGAGAAAGGATACTAGATCTGATCAAAAGCCAACAGTGTTTTCTAGTATTTTTTATCCGCAGGTGAACTCTTGCAAATACGGGAAGAACAATCAAATTGAGTCTTTGATAGTGTAAAGACAATGAAAATGAATAATAAAAATAATTCAAAACGGCTACCTAGGATATTCTTCAGCGTATGGAGTCATCAAAGTGAGTCTTCAGACGCAGCAAACCGAATCTTCAGCGCCAAGCGGACCCCCCCCCCCCCCCCAAATTTATTGTGTGTTTGCTTCGGCCGCCTGTTTTTACAGTCACTATGCTGCCAACAGCCAATATTTTTTGTCTTTAATTACATTTTTGCCTACAACACTGCGCCCCGAATCCAAATCTCCACGGATCAGGGGGTCGGTCATTAGAGCGTCGCTTGCGCTTGCCCGTGGCAGGTGGTGAATGACTCCGATTGTGTTGGTGTCACCAATTTTATCACCCTAGGGGTACGCCACAGTGTGAGGGGAGGGGGGCAATAATAGTGTATTTAGTTCCGCCGATGCCAGGGGATCAATCTGTCATATTTTGGCGGGATTTCCTCAGTTTAGAAGGGATGCGGCAAAAAGTTAATGAAGGAAAGGGATACAATCGGATCAATGAAGCTTTAAGGCTCGAACAGAATCTTTTGATGACACTTCCTATGGCGACTGGACTCCCAGATCGAAAGGTCTAAACACAAACGGGACGTTGAGCTGAAGAAAGCAGACACAGATACATGCAACTGAAGGTTCCTTTCTTCTAGCTACGGAGGATTCGCAGTCAGCTTGGGCCGAAAGGGCATTTAAAGTTTAACTGAAAAGCAAGCTTGTTCTTATACCTTGGATTTGAATACACTGAATTATTTTAACTCTGCTCAGGGATTCTTCATTTTTCCACCTTGGGCTCTAGTAGTGAGTTCAGAATATGTACTTCAGGGCAGACAAGACAAAGTTCACCGCGACGAGGAGAATTCGAATGTCAACAGAAGCGTGAATTTCAGATTGTAGCGTATCATATCACCCCCAAAATATTTTTTGGCAATCGTTAACCATTGTGTTTGCTAAATATTTCAAGCATAGAGGTACCTCGAGAGCCGGCCCGTATCCAGGAATTTATTTCGGAAGGTGGGGGCGTGGGTCGGACAAAAAAGAAATAGATCAGAGGGAAAAGCCTATAAACAATCATTATTTTTGTATATTTCAGGGGGGGGGCGGGGTTGAGCCCCCTACCCCCCTGGATACGGCCCTGCTCGAGAGGTACCAGAAATCCGAAAGAAAGAGTTTATTTGATGATAATCGATTATATGAATAGCGAAGCAACGAAGCAGCGCATTTGCATTGAGTCTTGAAGCCTATTTTTGTGAATAAGTGATGAGGAGCTAGACTGTCTTATCTCAGCCCTATTTGTTCCCAAATATATGCGTATTAGTCTACATGAAGTCAAAATGTCAAATAGTAATATTAACATGGCCAAAGGTTTCGGTAGACTATAAGCAGACGAACGGCCCTCGGCTTGCTAGTGGCCTTTCCAAACATATGTGTATTAATCTGCATAAAACGAAATATTAATGTGAACAAGACAAAAGGTTTCGCTGGGATCACAAACGTGGCAATCTTTTGACGATCTTGTTTCAGGTCTAACTGGCGTCAACGCCTTTCGATCCACGATAGGTAGAAGTCACCGGCATCGACAAGGCACTGTCTGCACGAACAAAATCGAGTAAACAGGCCAAAGGAGAAAAAATACCACGCGGACACCAAGGGGAATAAAAACAAACATCAAGTGGCCATCCCCTTCTATAGACACGCCGATTTCGTTTCTGAATTTTCTTTTTTTGCTGGACAAGTAGCTCGCTCTGAAATCGGCCGGAATCCGAAATTTGGCAGAAGTAAAGCAGGAAGTTTCGGTCAGTATCGTCATAACAGATAAGGCTAATAGAGGTATATCTGAACTTGGTTTTCTCAGATGATTAGCCTGGCGAAGGCTGGATCTGGCAAAGACAAGACCCAATTGTCTGGATCAAATATTATATTTTTGGGATCCCATCGAAACCTTTGGTCTTGTTCTGTAAAGAAGTCCATTTTCGTCAAAACAGTAGATTTTTTCTTAAAAGCATGCGTTTTTTCTGAAAATCAATCAAGTTTTCGTCAAAATTGTAGTTTTTTCTAGAAAACAATAGTTTTTTCTGCAAAAACAGTCTGTAAAAATGACGAGCCAGTCGGTAAATACCTGGCACTCCTCCCAAACATTTCGGCTAGAAACGCCTCTGCTTCAGACTAGCAGGAAAACGCTTCTGGAGTCACTGGTGTTTTTAGTTGGTTCTTCTCTAGAGACGAGTCCTCTTTTCTTCGTGTTCCTAAATCTAGTTTATCCTGCCTCAAGTCATCATTTCTACGAGACGTTATCTTTGCCTCATTTGGCACTAGGGCCATAATTTGTCCAGTCATCAAGGGGGTATTATATCCGGACCAATGAACACGTCACACGACATCACAAGTTACCGCCCAGGGGTACAGAATAGTCTTTTGTCATCCATTAATTCCCCTTTCTTTGGCAACGTCCGAGGGAAGGGGTTAATCACTCCTGATAATCCTCCCATTTCCGGAAAATCCCCGGAATCAGACAGCAGATTCTTAGTATTCCAAGCGCAAGAAGCTGAGCAAAGGTACTTTCAAGAAATGAGACTGGCAAGGACAGAAACTCCCTCCCGTGTGAATAGAATGGATAAATTTGTTAACGAAAAAGCCCTAGGGCCATGACAACAAAAATAATACAAATACACTGGCGGGTTCAAAAAAATGTTACAAATGACAAAAATACTCTACAGTCTCCAGGGGCTACCCACTCCCCGGCACGTGCTGTGCACTCTTTCCCGGCACCGGCAGGCATCGGACGAAAACAAGAGGTGCCGGTCATAAATGAGACGATTCATCTTTCTGCTGATTTCAATGTTCCAGTGATTGGTAACTGGGGCCGACTGACATCAGCTGGTGTCGGTTCCGGTCCATTGGTGTACACAAAAACCGAGAGTGGGCAACCCCTCGCAAAGTCTAAGAATGTCATTCCATGCTCGATCGGAACCCTCAGGCTAAAAGATATTCATCCTTCACACCCTTGCCTTCCACTCTTCATTAAATTCCCTCTCCCCAAAACCCTTCTTTCTCTATTCATTCGATTCCACACATCGAATGAACTACACTTTCATCATCACTACCACACATATGACAAAAGTAAGGACGGATCCTCGCTTTTGCTTTACCAATACCATTACCAGTACCCCAAGTAGTGGTGAACTATCAGCCCTCATTTCAATCATATCGGCTACTTAACTTCTTCCCGCTTTGGACCTCATCATGGTTGCTGAAACCTAAGTTATTGTATCCGGACTGTTACCGATCTCTGATTTTTGCCGGATTCTTTTTTCGGATCCAATTTCTCGCAGGATTCGGCTGTTCCTAAGGCTGACATAAGCGGTATATGCAAATCGGGGTTGATGGAACAAAATGCAAATACGCAAAATATTTCCAAGTGACCAGACGGATTTGGAGACGGCCTGAATTAAGGTTTTTCGCTTTATGTTTTGACTCCCGATAATATGCCGCATCAGTGCTGAAATGGTCACTGGAATCTGCTTGACATTCAAGGAGACAAGGCAAAAACGTCGCTTTAACAAAGAGTGATGTCTAAAAACCATTTTGTTGTTCTTTTTCAGATCCTATGGTTCGCAACTGTGGAAAAGCATTTACCATTCGTCTCTCGCTAAACGCTAATTTCTCTGGTTTGTTGTTGTTCTTCTTCTAGGGTAGATATGATTTATGCATCTTTGACAACTTATCTAAATTTCAGACTAGCTTGGTCTTATTTTCACCACTGAACAGTCAAACGTAAATCGAGATGCGAATGAAAAGTCGAAGACTTAACATCAGCTAAGAGTCGAGTGTTTCATCTTTCTTTTGGCATACAGAATTAAATCAAAATCCTTTCGTTGCAATTTGTTTTTTCGTTTTTAACGTTATTTTCCTTCTGTTTAGATATTTCGGACGGCCATGAAACTCATCAAAGCAATGCAAAATGTCATAAGCCGAATCTGGCGGAGAAAGGGTAAAGAATAAGCTGAGCAATCAAGAGCAAAAGATTCAAAAGAATACCAGCTGGTGGTTTCAATTTACTTTATTTACTTAAAGTACTGTTCCGTCAGTACTGTCTTTGGTATTGTGCATTAATGTTTGCTAGGTTTGACTCTCATCATATACTTGGGCGCCGTAGGCTACGTTCACAGTTAGGCGACATTCGAAGTTACATACCTCTACTGTACTTCACTCGTTCATATCACTAATTTATAGTCAGCATTTTACTACCTGTTCTTTACTTCAAATCCCCATTTCCGATCTGCAAAGCAAATGCGAGAAACAAAATTTCGGTTGGACTCATTCCAACGGGATCTAAATAAACAAGCAGGTCTCACCCCCCCCCCCCATCAACTGAGAAAACCCCGCCCATGTCGTTTCTTCCAGAGCACAAGTTTTTTCGAGGAAGATATTTTTTCTAGAAGCAGCGGATGCAGCGAAAGTGGCATACCATTCTAGTATTTTTGTTCCCGTTCCTCGCTGTTTATCTTGCTTGACCCAGAAGAGTTGGACGGGCGAAGACAATCAAGTTTTCCTTTATGTTTGTTTAAGATTCCAGGCGCCGTATACGGGATACTGATGTGCCGTTAGTCATGATGCCCCAGAATATCCTCGCCAGGCTGTTGCTGGACTGATTACACCGTTTCTTACAGTCCGGCAACAGCCTGACGAGACCCTTGCCAAGAATGGCCGAAACATCGCTGTCAAATATTGTAGCTGACTTTACGTTTTTAAGCCATTGCTTTATTTTAGCTGGAAGAGAACCCTTGAAAAGAAGGACCGAAATATCACTGAAGAACACCAGCTGACTTCCTGATTAGCATAGTCAAATCTGGTTCGCAGTCTGTTAACTGAACAGGGCTGAGAGACTTCATTTGTCTGCTACCCTCAGATAGCTGATTTCATCGAATGAAGAAATTCTTTCGTATTTGTCGTAACTCTATGTGCGTGTCCCTCTGCTTGAAATATTCGAGGAAATATTAAGCAACTACAAAGGTAAACCATTGCCGAAAAATCAACTAAAAATGGGAGATTCCTTGCGAGACATGTCTTATCGATTCCATGACAACTGGCAACAAGACAACTCGCCAAAGCGACAACTTGGGATCGAATAGTTGACACATAGACATGTAGCCATACCGACAATTCACCTCACCGATGACTTACCCCAGTGCCAGGTCGCCACAAGGACGACTTGCCACAGTGACATTTCGCCACACGACCAACTGGACACATGGACAACTCGCCACAAAAATAATATTTTAGGTAAAAGAAATCTACTAAAGTATGACAAATACTTCGTTCCAGATTACCCAAGGGAATCTGGATCCTAGCTTGTGATCCTTTCATTTTCCCAACAGTAATAATAATCCTTTGTCGTGTTAGATATATAGCGGTCATTAGTTCAGTGTAGTTTTAAGATGGAGACTGTCCAGTCTTAAAGGGGGAAGACATTTGATACGAGGGGCATACCTTTGTTTAACTTCGAGTTTATCAGAAAAGGTGGTTAATATGGCAATAAGTTATTCATTTATTTCTCTTCTGTTTTTATTTATTAGATATTCTTATTTGTTGTTCCGAAACAAACCACAGGAATTTTAGGAGGATTGCCATGATGAAGGTATCTTTAATTTATAACTGAAAATACGTTTATTGTTAAATCAGATACTGAGTACACTGAAACATTTTTACCCATCTAAGGGATTTTGAATTTTTTCATCCGAGGCTCTAGTAATGACGTTCAGAATGTGCACTGCTTGCATGACAACCCAAAATTCATCAAGACGCGGAGATTTTGAAAACAAGCCTGCATTTGTCGATTAGGACGATTAGCTCCGACTTATTTTTCGTCAATGGCTTACCTTTTTAGTTGAGAAATATTTCAAGCATAGAGGGACAAGTACCCAGAGGTAACACAAATCCGAAAGATCGAGTTCATTTGATGAAATCCATTATCTGTTTACAGCGGAAAAACGGAGTAACGCATTTTTATCGGGTTTTCGGGCCTATTTAAGTGAACACTTGATGTGTAACTAGAGCCGTAGCAGCGCAATTGATTTGTTGGGAGGCATCGCCCATATTATTTGCTTCATTAAACTTTTTTTTTAAATAGTAACCTAACTTTACGCTGTAAATGTGGCGGGATGTCACATTGTGGCAAGTTGTCTATTTGTCAGCTTGTCACTGTGGAAAGTTATCCGTGTGGCAGGTTATCGCTGTGGCGAGTTGTCTTGTGGCGAGATGTCCTGTCACTGAATTATCATCACTTTCCTGCTTTCTTTAGCCGTGACTTTACCGAGCTTAGCGCCTTAACCATAGAAGTGCAGACGTTAGTTGAAACTCGGGTTCTCCGCGTCTGGGTCAATTTTGGGTTGTCATGCAAGCAGCGCACACTCTTGAATATTCTTGCTAGAGCCCCGAGTGAAAAAATACAAATTCTTTTAGACGAATCAAAATGTTTTTAGTATATTTAAATATCAGATGTAACAAGACCAAACGTATCGATGGGATCCCAAAAATGCAATATTTGATCCAGACAATTGGGCCTTTCGGTCTTCGACAGACTTCTTAAAATTTTTACTATTAAAATTTAGAAACAGATTAAGGCCAAAGGTAATATGGGTAATAAAATTTACCCTATAGCCTACGTCGTATCTACTTTGACGAAACTGATCAAAACTTCCTTCGTTACTTCTGCCAAATTTTCTGCTTTCGGCCGGATTCCGGACAAACTAATTGTCTGGCAAAACCTAAAGCTCAAAAACGAGTTCAGCATACCTCTTACCCCTACATCGAACCTCTAATCAACTTCAGATAAAACTTTTACTTTTAACAAATTTTCCGGTTTCAGCCGGACTCCGAGCGATCTATACGTCCGGCTAGAAGATGATTGTCATATACGTATACAGCATGTACATGTCTTCTTCCCCGCAAATCGAACATATTATCAAATACAAATAAAATTTTTACTTTAAACAAATTTTCCGGGTTTCGCTGAACTAATTGTCCGGCGAGAAAGTAATTTTCATATTCAGACTCAGCACGTCTCCTTACCTCGAAATCGAACCTGAACTTCAGATTAAACTTCTACCTTTCACAAACTTTTCAGTTTTTGCCGGATTCCGGGTTAACTACTTGTCCGACAAGAAATAATTTTCATATTCGGATTCAGCATGTCTCCTTACCGACTCCTTATCGACTATTTCATTAGCTTTAAAAAAAAAAAATTGTTTTCCTTAATTTCAAACCCCTCCCCCACCTCTAAATATAGGGCTAGAGAACCCATCTTCGAACTTGACCTGTACTTTGACTCAAAGAGTCCTCATGCCAAGTTTGATCAAACTATCTCAACCCCTTAGAGAGTGATGGTGCTAACAGACGGACAACTTTTAGGAAGTCATAGGTATCCCTACACCTATGTTCTGGGATCCCAAAAATAAGTTGCCTATTCAGTAGAAGTTTAAGCAGACAATTTCTCCGCATCTTTGGTCTAAATAATATCAAAGTTGTGACAGTGGAGCACAGCGACCATGAACCCTAAAAATAAAACATCTTTTACGACCCTCATTTCCTGTCCTATTTACGCTTGGCTTTTTACCCCATCCATTCCCTGGAATAAGATACCCAGACAGGACTTTACCGGTTTGTTTTGTTTTCCGCTCGGGAGCGCGTCCCCTTTTCCGAAACTATCCCTCATCCTTTGAAAACATGTTCCATTCCAACCTCATTTCCCATGCAAACTGCGTCTTTATGCGCTCCCTATTTGACAAAAAGAATGTTATTGCCTCCGGCTCTGCCGGGATGAGACGTGCCAGCGGCGAAGCGAATCTAAGACCGTGGCCAAATGAGTAAAGAAAACAAGGGCATACGCTTAGTTAATGAGGCACCTAAAATTTTCACGTATCCGACCCCTGTCTCTCGAAATACAGTTTGGAAAAGATGAAGCGAAGGACGGGAGCTGCGTACTCCAAGAACGTCTGTCGTAGCATTAAAGGACACCTGAATGAAGAGTACCAAGTATCATTCCTATCTGTATGACTTACGTTAACATTGACTGCAGAAAACCCAATCCAAATACGAAATAGTGTTTCCAAGCTACGATTTTTGCTCCATTTTGCATCTGTCCTGATTTCAGTACCGAACAATTTTAGAAATGAACAAATGTCTCCAATCAACCCTTCTTCTGGAATATTTTTTCACCAGTTTTAACCAGTTTAAGCCCAAAAGTATATCTAGAAGAAATTCCAAACGATCCGACCAGCGCTGTACAAGATTTGAATAAATTCCGATTTTTTTCTTTCAGTCTCCATGAGCAAACCTCCAGAAACGAACATCCCTATTTTAAAAACGTCACGCTCAGGAGAAGAATGCTCCTGTGTGCATGCTCCATGGTGTGTTCAGGTATGGTTTCATTGTTCAGTTGTCCTTTAATATCACTCAGACGAGCAATCAATAATCAGTAAGCTTAAATCTCAGACAATACTGGTTGACTCGATGTCTCAATGAAAACTGAACAGTTCTGTATGAAATAAATTCGCCCGGCTCTCTAAGTATTCATTTGTTAATCCGGGTGGTAGAGTAGCTAAATCGAACAAACTTGAAACAGGGAAAACGAAACCTAGTGGCGGTACCAAACATTTTCACCACAACGTCACCACAGAAGGTCGTCTACTAAAAACGTTTCGACTAGAAATGCCCCCAACCAAAAATGTCCCCGACTGAATTCACTAACAAGAGAGTCCAAAGGAAGTAGACACAAAGTATTCCTTCAGCACAAGCTGACTGCTAATCATATTTGACAGTGCAAAACGGATACGTCAGTTGCATCTTATTAGAGTTATATTTCGGCCCTTCTTGGCAAGGGGCCTCTTCAGGCTCAATTTGAAAATGAACTGCAAAGTTCATGTTCATACGTTTTGCTATACATATAAATATAGTATGTAGACAATTTTCAACTTTCAAACTTTCTTTTGACACTGCATTCCTTCCCGTTTCTGTTCATTGTTCCTTTAGACGTTTTTCAGTCATTTTCCCAACTAACCACGTCCTGATGATTTTACTGACAGAACAGTAAAGATCCCCCCAAAAGTGTGCTTTGGCTAAATAAAGGAACGCATCGAGTGATTTAAAGTGTCGTTTTATAATGGCTATTGGACTATCGATTCATTCTTTCATGCGAACTCGCGAGAGCAATGGCGGAGTAGAGTGTACCTCAACTGTCCTGAATCTCAGAAACCACGATGCCCCTAAACCCTTTAGCTACCCTCTACTCCTCGCCATTAGCCAGAGCTACACGCACCCTTCGACACCAACTTTATCATCCTTCTAACACGATAAAGGAGCAAGCCCTTTGAAAGCTGAGGTAGAGCCGACAGATCCCAGCCTATGCCAATTACCAACCAAAAATGTTGGACAATTTCCTACCCAGATGAGGCATAACTTCGGCCTAGTTCCACGGTTTGCCAATTTTGGATTTTAGTGTACATCAAGTGCCCCTGCCGAAACCCGTTTCCAAGTGTGAGAACGTTAAAATCAACATATTTAGAAACGTTGAAAGATGAATCGCCTAATTCCGCTGGTATCGCTATTGCCGAGTAGTGCCGGGGTGGGTAACCCCTCGGTCAAATTAAAAATGTGGATTACCTTAAGCAAATGAACGCCTTCTCTAGTACAGGCCCGTTCGCTAACCTCAAAGCGAGACAATGGTCCGATGCAAGGGGGTCCTTCCCTGATAAGCTGTACCTTCACGACAGGTCCCTCCCAGTCCGGCTCCCCTACTTCGTGCACTTTCCACGCTTTCTAGCTTTTCATACATTTTTTTGACAAAAAATAGGTTTCTGTTACCTCGCGGATATTTAGGAGTCGCACAACGGCCCCCTTACTAGGATCTCTATTGTCCCGGCACACGCTCAGAGCTCTTGGGGTACCGTAACTGTCTTTTGAATAGGTTTATTTTGCTATTGATTCCCTATTGATACCAGGGAAGCACAATTTTCTCCGTGACTGGGACTTATTGTACGAATGTCATTGTACAGGGACTCATTTGTCATTCAGACTGTCAACTCGTCGGACTTGTAATTAAAAGACTCGGGGATCTGTCCCTAATATCCCTTCCAATATACATTCCCGATCCCAAGAATACTTCCAATGATAATAACAGCAAGTATAGTTTCTTGTTTCACTAGGACACGATTGATGTATAGAGGTTAGATTACAGAAAAGTTCATTTCCTTACTCTCTACCACGTTTACTCACTGAAAAACAAAAAGGAAAGAAAGCTTCCAAGACATCTCTGTCTCCCCCTTCCATCCATCCTATATCAAATGTATACTCTTGAACGTCATAGTGTTCTGATGAAGCTGTCATTGGCGTGAACTAAATAGCTCTCCCGAAGATGCCATCCAAGTTTAATTCCTGAAGAAAAGGGCAAGACCAGTGTTCCTATTTTCTCCTAAGTATAACGGGCACATCAGAGTATCAAACTGTCATATTACCACCCCCTATGCTATACTGCAATATTACATCAGAAATCAGCCGACTCCTGAATGATTTACTTCCGCATGTGTATCGTCACGGCTTTTTTTTCGGGGTTTCTTTTTCTTATCCATTTCGAATTATATGTAATTGTTTACAAATAATTCCATTGAAAGTATTAACTGAGAATTTCTTCCACATTTCGGACTCCGCTGCAAGTAATACTTTTGTATTTGGATGTTTTTTGCACTTCCACCACTTCTAATCCAGAAATCAAAACTTTTCTTGGTACTTCATACAAGAGCTAGAAGCTCGTATGGCACTTGCAAGGCTGGTTCTTAGGATGAACTATCGAATTTGCGTTTTTGTAGGTTTGTTCTGATCATTTGTTAAAAAGTATTTTATTTTTGAGCTTGACTGTAATGATGCGCACTTTAAAGACGCTAGAAGTTCGTTTGTAAGCAAAAACCCTGAGGCAAAAACGGTAATGGGCCCTTCGGGATCATTAAAATATATCGTCTTTTTTTCACTTTAATTATTAAGAAAAAAATCTTCGTGACACAAACGATCATGTGCCGAAATGTATCGTTTGATCTAAAGTACTTTTTTATTTTGCGGTGAAGATCCGCACTTTAAAAGACCTAGAAATTCATTTGTAAGCAAACCCTTGCGACAAAAACGATCATGGGCTCATGGGGATCCACGAAGATGTATATTTTGCTTGGAAGTATTTTTTTTTACTTTGCGGTTAAGATTAGTACTTTAAGGAATGGTCGGATTTTGGAAGAGACGATTTCTAAGCCAATCTTGTCGAATCTCTAATCTTCCAGCCAAGTTTCATCGTCCTACCACATCCGGACGTACCTTAACTCGCGATCATCGTAATTCCGAACCCCCGCCCTCCAACTTTCCCACAGTGCCCGGATCCAATCCGGTTCTGCAAATGATTTATCTAGAGCATTTGTTTGTTAGTCCCACCAAGTTCCATCCCGATCTCCCCAGTCTAAGCCGGGTACGTATTTTCCGGTCCTCCCCCCAACAGTTGTCGGATCAGGTCCGGACCTGAAAAATTCTCAGTGACATGTCTTCTGTTCAATTATTAAATTTCACTGGAATCTAATCACCCGTCCCAAAGTTAAGCGTGACTCAATATTCCGAATTTCCCCTCCCTCCATTCCCCCCACGATGATCGGAGCGAGATTTGTTTGTTTCCAAGTCAGTTTGACCCGGTCCCTGATATGCCTGCCCAGCTTCGTCGTGAATATCCCCAAAACCGCCATCACCGGAAGTCCGGGACCCCCCACACCCCCGCCGAAAGTGTCCGATCCAATCCAACTGTGTAAACGATTTATCTAGAGCAGATGCTTGTTCTTCCCAGCAAGTTTCACTCCGATCCTTCCATTCTAACCGCTTCCTGAGATTTCCGGTCTCCCCCCCCCCCAACTCCCCCACAGCTGTCGAATCCGGTCCTGACTTCAAATGGACCGACCGACAGACGGAAAAGTGATCGGTATATGGCACATGGCCGGAAGGCAAGTGCCGTAAAAACAAAGGCATTTGAGCAATCTGCCAGCTTCAGATGCTGTGGCGCTCTAAGCACTAAAAATGATCGATTTTCGTGCGAGAACGAAAGTGTCTGAAATTTCGCGCCTTGCAACTGCAAACTCCCGAAATCATCTCCGCCAAGACGTCGAAGAGGCAATGACAAGCAATAACAAGAAAACGGCTTATTTTCCAAGCGCTACCTAGGGTACGTCGGAAATTTTTATTTGCACGCCAGTTAATGAAAAAACAAACACAATTAGTGCCAACTGTACTTTAAAGAGTTCAGAGACAGGAGACCTATTTTGGTGCAATCCTTCTCCTTCTTCCTTGACAAATTTCTACAATCGGAACCTTATTTTGGCAACATTAAATTGACCTCCTTGACGAATAAGGCTTAGAAATTTTTTACATTACGATGGGTAATAAAATAAATAATACTAATAATAATGGCTGCTGTAAGTTTAGCTTGCAAAAACAAAAGGGAAGCAAAGCTCCCACGACTAATGTGCCCTCGGTGTCCCATTTCCGATCAGTCCAAATCCATTCTGCGATCTTCGCATGAAATCGGCTATCAGCGACCCGACCGCGAAAAATGACACAATTTCATATTAGCTTAGCCCGCTGTTCGACAAGCCCTGGTGGCCCTTATCGATCGTGAAATTCTGTCACTGTCTAAACTGCCAAGTCAGGAATTCCTTCGTTTGCCCAGCTAGGGGTATTCAATCGTATGAGACGACTTGCTGTTAGACCAAGCAGGAATAATTATGGCTATGTCATCGTTTCAAATCAAATGGCGAAACTAATTACCAAATAGTGTTTGTTGATCGTTACATCTGACGGTAAAACGTGTTGCACGTCAAGGTGGCATAATTCGGCAATGCAGCCTACAAGCAGGAGTAAAGCAGAGTCACCAGCCCCCCCCCCCCCACAAACAGTCGTTTTCCATTGCTCTCTTACGAAGAAAGCCTGAAGACCCTAACCAAACTTTACTAGAAAAATACCCCACTACGTCAAGAGAGACAAGTTTTGAAACTTATTTGATTCAATATTTACAGTTTAGTACCACCACATAACCAATCCCACCATCTCTCAAAGTTGAATCAACCTTTCATGGGATGATTTCTATGGTCCCTTTATTGAACAAATACAACACGTGCGATTCAAATACCAGACGAGCGCAGCGAGTCCTTGTCCCCGCGTCGTCTACTACGTCGCTTACAACAAGACCAAATGTATCGATGGGATCCCAAAAATTTATATGTGTTGGACTTATTGATCCAGACAATCTAACCTAACGTGTAGGTGAACTGACGTGTGGTCGAACTGACGGATTTCTCAAACGGTTGACGGTGGTTATGGCTGCCAGTGGTTCGACTGACTCAGGCGTGTGGGGGTAGTGACAACGACCCTCTTGTGGGTCACACCTGCCGAGTTTTCGGGCATAAAACATTCTTGAACTACGAAATAACTGTCGAGCAGTAATAGGGATAAGAACGAGAGGAGATAATGAAATATCACAAGGAAGACAGGCTGATCGCCTATCTAAAACTAAAAGCACTTGCATTGCTCATTATTCAGTAATGATTCATAATTATAAATCTCCGCATCACAGAACTGCATGCAAGTGGTGAGCCAAGAAGTTAAGAGTAAACAACTGAACTTATTACAGGCTGGTAACCTATTTAAAACTAAAAGCACTTGGATTGCTCATTATTCAGTAATGATTCAGTATGCTCACTGAATATCGAATGTAAGTGATTTTTTTGTTTAAAGGACCCCTCGCATTATTTACTCTTCAACTTACAGTGTTTTAAAATACTTGAATGCTTTAAAACTAGGCTGTGCTTTTCAACGAATAACCTACGGTTTTGGCTGTTTTAAGCCTTTTCCGAGACCCGTTGACTTATAGCGAGAACAGGGAAAAAATTTACATAACCGGTTTTTCTGATGGAAAAACTTCTCGCAGACAACCGGCGACAGCGTGATACACATCGAAGTTAGCAAAACACTGCAAGTGAGAAAATCAGCGTGGTTTCGTTAGAGGGTTAGAATGTACCGTACGAAATTGGGGTCTCCAGGTTTAGAATATATGGAGTGGTTATGGAAGTAGGTTGCGTTAGTATTATAGGTAAGACAAGTCCTTTAAGCGTTTATGTTACTTCCGTGGAAGGAAAGGTTGCTGGTATCGCAATATACAGAGAAGAGATGATTTTCAGCAGAAACGACTTATTTTGAAGCTTCCTTAACCTCGACCACATCCTCCCACGCACACACAAATAGATGTTTGGTGCTCGATTCTTCTTTGAAAATGTCTAGGTAAAAATGAACAGAAAGAAACGCGCGAATACTTTTCGCAACATCTGCAGTTTCCCACTGATGATCGAACAAGATCTTCATGTATGGTATTTATTATCATTTAAGCCCTGATAAGCCAATGTTACAAAAATAAAAATAACTAACTTCCAACAAATAATACTTTTTCGACAATATATCAATGCGAGTATAAGCTAGGAACGCCAGCGAGGAATCCGGAACAGGTCGACATTAAACCAGAACTGGAAATGGACAAAATTTTAGTAGTATGTTTCTTTGTAATCAGCAGCTTTAACAACTCACTTTCTCGGTATGTTCCTTGGGTATTAGCTTGGTATTAGCTTGCTGAGAATGCTGAATACTCGCTATGCGGTCACGGTTCTATCCGTACTTCTTAACTATCATCTATAAGGTAACAAGGGAAAGAGAAAGCTTTTATGACTGAGTAGTTGCGTTCGACTTCGCACGTGGATCAAACAAGACAAGGGCTTCCCCCGGAGTATGTAATGAGAAATGCAGTCCCCCCCCCACCCCGCCATACCAACAACAAATTAACTTTGAAGCACAACTTCGTTATAAGTGACCCTTCATTGATAAAACGGTTCCGGAATATCAAGATTCCGAAAATAACATTACATGCCCCGTGAAATTAGCGATCTTCTTGTTGGCGCTTTTCGGAATACTACGATTCCGAAAATACCAGTACTTGCCCCGTGAAATTAGCGATCTTCTTGATGGCGCTTTTCGACTCTGTTAAAGACTTCCCACTCTCTGGAGCGTGGCCGCAAAATAACAGTGAGTAAAAGAATGGATGGAATGAAATACCAGATAGGCTAGGCCTGACTATCCTGACATCCAAAATGAAAACCAAAATTTGAAGCTTCTCATGGCCTTATTTTCGAAATATTTATCTGCGGACATTGAAGCTTTCGTCGAAGTTTCCGCTACTTGATTGACAAACTCGACTCGGCAAAAAGTGCTGATTTCTGAAGTTGTTAATTCCATGGGCAAGCTAGGTATAACATAAAAGAGGGAATGAGTAAGAAAGGTCCTTTAAATGTCGCAAACGATGTCGCAACACGGATGTCACAGAACTGTAGCGCCCCAGCCGTCCCTACCAATGATTAGACTACTGACATACCAAGCCTACTGTCAGCATGGATACTCTCTCAGACCATTGCACCCTCGTACTTGTCATACACGGTAATCAGGAACCAAATTTTGACTAGAAAATCGAATTCCGTTTTCCACGCTTGCCAGACCTAGTTCTCCGCAAAACTAGCAAGACTTCATTTACCATCCGGCTTAGGGGATATTGACTCGACACCAACGAGGAAAACAACAATAAAAAACAAATCAAAGACGACAAACTCTCTGGGACAAATCGAGGGGCAAATGAACACTGGTGAATCAATTCATATTCGATATCCGCTCTCAGTGAAAGGGAGACAGCCATCAAGGCTATTCTAAAAATCAAATTTCGACCTGCCATAAAGCATTTAGACACCTTCAATCTATTTTTTCGTAGATTTGCTTTTCTGACTAGCATAGAGTTGTCCTTTGACGAGTGAACTGAGACAACCTCAAGCGAGATTTGAACCAACGACTCGGATTGGCGCTATTTACGGATTAGTTAAGTTTGACGGTGACGGCGCGGGTGGTGGTGGTTCAGGTTCAAGTTCTTTAATTTAAGAAACTCTTAACAATATACATCGAACATTGGGGGCCGGCAGGGATACGAGCTCGTTAGCTCGGCCCCATTATACACACTGGTTATACGTAGATAATATAAATGAGTCGTTCCTCTGCAATACGCACAAAAAAAAGAAAAAAAGAATCATTCCATTCCGTATACGTTACACTGTTAGGAGTTACTTTGTCCTTTATCGGCCCCCTGAATGAACATGAATGTCGACACCTAGGTCTGTAGCTTTGCTATGTTCAAATTGTTCTTAGGTGTATCAAGCCCTACGAACCCACCCCCAAATTCTTTTTTTGTTTGTGAAGACGGGACACTTCTTAAAGCTATAACAATAATTATACATTGTCAGGTCCCTTTCTTCATTGTTGTCTGTGTCATTTTCTGTTCGTCCACTTCTCACCTTTAGTGTATAATAATCATAGTAATGACTGTATATTTTTTTAACTCGAGGACCAAAAAAAAGATCTACCCTGACTGTGTTCACACACTACTCTAGCTACCACATCAAACAACTAAATAAAGTAAACTAAATACAGCCCATGCTAGGCGAACTGGTAATCATATCTTTGCCGGAATATCCTGATTCAAGGAGTGGTCGTCTAGACTAGAGAAGCCTTCTGCGTGTCCCTGAAGTCCGAAACCCCTCGATTCCGCGAAGCGTAGAACTTGGAAAAACTTTTAGAGGAAATTAGCGTGAATTTCAGGCCAAGTTCGACAGGGATGCGGTTTGGAACATCTGGTCCGTCCCTTTTCAAAACCGAACGAAAACCGCTCAAGGGGATTCGCTTATTGAATGATGAAATTTGGGGAATGAAACGAATGGTGTCGAGTTGAACATTTTTAAGTGTCACATAAATCATATACAAACACTGACTTCACTAGACAGGCGAGAGGGTCTCGGAGACCATGAAGAATTGGCTTTATTGGCTGTCCAGAAAACAAGTAAAGAGTAATCAAAGAAAGAAAGTAGCAATTTAAAACAGTTAAAAAATGAGTTATTTCATTCACTGCAGATACTGAGACAGAAAGTGCCTCCCCGCCTGTAAGAACTTATCACCCCATAGCCCAAAAAAATTATTTATTTTTCGGTCGTCATTCTTCGTCCATATTTTATTGCTATTGTTCAAAAAGCATTCTTTCCTAAGTTTATTTCTCTACAATTTGTATTGAAATAAAATCTTCAACCTCGGATTTGGCGAGTGTAGAACGACGGGGGGTCAATTTCCTTCCTCTGAAAAGTCAATCTGTTGCCACGTTTCATACGGTTGGGAATCGGTACTAGAGAGGATCATATTTTCTATGTGTAATATATTGTCTTATTTTGAACGTGACGGATTATGTGCCGGTTTAAGGTAATTTAAGCTAAAATCGGAAAACTTCGGTATTTGTATTGTAGGCTAAGTGAATAATGCTTGTACTTTTACCCTTTTTCGTTTCGGTGGAATAAACGCCTTTGTTCTTCTTCTTATTTCACAAAGTATACCAGGTTATCAAGTGAGCACCCCTCAAAGGTCTGTGATACTTCACTTCGCAAACCATGAAAGTGGGCAAAAGAAGAGGTAAATAAAGATCCGTGCACACCAAATCCGACACGATTTCACATCCGAAAATACACAAGAGAAATTTGCACCACTATGGGGAAACCTGCATGCGATGCGAAAAAATTCAAAGCGGACTTCGAAATCGGACAGTGCGTATGCCTACACGTACCGTAAGTCGTGAAAATACAACACGATACGGGACAAAGTAAAATATTGCCCACTTACCGCCAATCTGGTAGCCCCAGCAAGCCAAAGATCGAGAGGAGTGATAGCAATGCCAATCACGCGCATAGAAAACCGCCTGGAAAGAAAATTCGTTTTGTTTATACTAGAATGCTTCAGTTGAGGCTTTAGTCACCTACCAGACATTAAAACAGAATAAAACCATGAACTTTGATAAGTCTTTCACTTCTACCCATTTTTTTTTTTTATTATAAAATCTCTCTTTGTTTCCTTAATAGCTCGTACAATTCAGACGCTAGCATTGTTAGCATCATTATCCACATGTTTCCACTAACAGCCAAATGAAGGCATTAAGTATTTCAATTAATCAGTCTCTTCGCTGCAACCTTACTAGCACTGGGGTAACATTGGCAAAAATCAGAGAAACGCTAAAGAAACGGTGAACAAACAGTTAAAACCGTGACAGGGACTCGATCCGCTCAGATACCTTTTTTTAATTATTTGCGTTTAAATACCTGCAAAACATATTTACTTAAGAAAACTCAACGATCAATCTCGATACCGATTTATCGCCACCAAAGCCCACGGTACATATCCAGGCAAATAAACTGCATCACAGAAAATCTTCACTGCAGCTATTTTTTAGTGTGTGGGGTGAGGGACCGCGAATCGTGAAGTATGGGGGGAGAGGGGAGGAAAACCGTAAATCGTGAAATATCAGACTATTGCAACCATTCGATCATTTACTATAGAATAATACGAACTATCTAGAAATAACATCACCTTCCATACAAGTGGCTGAAAGAATGAACTAATGTTTCTCCCACCAAAATTTAAAAAATAGATTAATTACCAACGCGAAAATGCAAATACAACACTAAAATGAACTTCAAACTCTGATCCATCAGACCACTAATCTGCACACGAAAACGGCAAAGGCAGACATAACAGGACAAAAGGTTTCGATGGGATCCCAAATATTTAATAACTGGACTTTGTGATCCAGCAATCGGGGCTTTTAGAGATCTGGTCATACTCCTTAAACATTTTACTATTTATCACTAATCAGCCGTTTGAAAATAGTCATAAATGATACCGTAGCGGTGTTCTACTGAAAAATTACGGCCAAACGGCTCAACTTCAGACAAAACTGTTACTTTTAGCAAATTTTCTGGTTTTGACCGGATTCCGGGCTAACTCGGCGAGAAAATAATTTTCATACATGGATTCAGGATGTCTCTTTAACCTTACATTGAACCTCTAATCAACTTAGATAGAACTTTTACTTTCAACAAATTTTCGGTTTTGGTCGGATTCCTGGCCAACTGGGACAATAATGGGACAATAATGTGCAGATACGGATTCAGACATGTCTCCTTACCCCTGTATCGTACCTCTAATCAACTTCATGTAAAACCTTTACTTTTAAAAAATGTCCGGTTTGGCCGAATTCCCGAAGAACTGTATGTTCGGGTAGAAAATAATTTACATATTCGGATTTAGTATGTCTAAACTTAGCGCTCATTTCACGTGGAAAGTAATGGTAGTTCGAAAACGATATTCGTCGTGAAAAGATCATTTCTAGAAAGAGTTGTGCTTTAAGCAAGGACGGGGGGGCGGGGGCAGCTACGAAATAGCAGTAGTTTTTAACTTTACACTAAAGCCTTGACGGGTATTGTAAATTACAAAAACACCCAAAAACAAAAAATTACATAATGTACAAAGAAGCAGAACGAAACCGGAACCCGGGCTAGACAGCAGGAAATGCTCCCTGTGTGACATCCCAAAGTTGCCACATTTTCTATACAGTCTGTCTCTCTCCACTTTTCACAAGTTGGCAGCCCTTAAAGCCTCAATCACTTGAATTATACTTGTGCCGCTAAGAGCACTCTTTTTGATGAGCCACTTAACTAAATAGACAATCATTTAATCAACCAGATGCCGCGGAAAAATCAGTGCCCCAGCGTGATGTGGCGTTCTAGTGGTCACTCGCTTTATTTAGGATGGACTAAATGTATGGCCACCCCTGTCGGTTAAACAGTAATGAAATTACTTCTGGGCTATTAAGTAGGAACATTTATTAGGCCTGGGTTGACAAAGCCAGTTTCCAGTTGGAAGGTTTTGCTGCGGTCATGATCGCTAAAAGTCGCCGATGAAAAAGTGGGGGATTTATTGAAGTAACACCATGACGAATGCGGTGACATCCCTCGGTATTTACTCCAAGCAAGGGCCCATGATTTGTGTAGTACCACTGCCCGCCAGTATCCGGTCTTGACTTTGCCATTGTCGACTGAGAAGAGGTAGTCGGTGCGTGGTAGATAGCAAGATTGTCCCCGAGGAGAGCCGGTCCTTCGGCCCTAGCCTATGTGTGCAGAAACGAGCAGTATGCCCCCTTTTTGTGTGAAAGAGAGTTACAGGGGCTAGTGAAGGAGATTTTCGAGGTAGGGGGTTCGGGGTAGTCTGTAGGCTAATAGTGTGTTATTTTCATTTTTGCGCATGGTGGCCTTGAAGCTTTAATCTGCAAATATATCATCAGTTCCATGTCTGTAGCTTTACACTCGGCGAAAATTGCAAATATAACACACTTTCAGTCTAACTGACGAAGCCCATGTTTCACCGAACGTAAAATCTTCTTTCCGTTTCCGCTTTTCAACTTAACCCTTTCTAGAAAATTTCTTCTTTCGTCTTTTCTTGCTTACACCATTCCCCGCCCTATAAGGCTGAGGTACCTGTATTAGTAAGTACCCTATTTGATGAAAATCTGCTCTGAACCTTGTTTCTGTTTCCTTCTAATTTTTCCACAGTTTCATGTTATTTCATTTCATTATTCGTGTTGTAGTTTAGCTAGACCTACATAACTGTCTAGGCCAACAAATCAGTTATGCCCAATGCTGTTGTATTTTTAGTATTTAATCCAAACTTGAACATGTACTCGGTGAAAATCATATAAAACAGAATTTTAGTCCAACTGACGAAACCTATGTTTCGCCGAACGTGAAATCTCCTTTCCGTCTCCGCTTTTTAACTTCCCCCTTTCTAGAAATTTGTCTTCTTTCGAATTTTCTTGCTTATAGCATTTTCCGCCCTTGGAAAGGGACTTTTGATTCTCGGAAGCCTGGCAGACTCATCTGCAAGTCAAATAGTCCCGAGACCGAAGTTCCTATGGTTCGATATCTTGCTTCCTGAGGAAACCTCGCTGAATATTCATCAGATGAGTTCCGACTCGGGACGAAAGAAGCTCAGATTTTTGGTTCGCTGATTTCTCAAGACGACGTTATTAGATGGAAGAGGGAGACTGCTTTTTATTCAGGAATTATATGGGATTGTTAGATATGCCCGGAGATACGGGATTGCTAGGAAGGCCGTCTCGCTATGGGATAATACACTCTCGAATACACTTCGTCTAAACTATCTTAAGAGAAGTTCTTGGATCCTTGCCCGTTCTTATCTGGAAATACGGGGCGCTCAGCTTCCTTGGATCTGATATGGGAGGCTGCTAGCACAGCCATTTCGCTTCCGAATGATAAAGTTTCCTACCCTATAAAATGCAGCTTGTAGACCCTGAACTGTTTCTTTTTGTATCGGGAAATACAAGGGACTCAGTTTTCTTCTATGAAATTCACACAAAAAAAACGCAACCACTCCAATGGCATACACACGTCAGACATTTCAGTGACATAGAAAAATTGTGTTTTTTTAATTAACTAATTGATTTATAACACTAAATAACAAACTTAAAAGAACAGACAGTAGCACGAGAATTCTAGGACAAGATAATTAACGATTAGAACAAATCCTGTTATTTTGTGCACCTTTGTTTACATATTAATTTATTTTTGTTGTTTTTCATATTCCATCGTTTCGGCTTGGACCAGCTGAGTAGTTACAAATAAATAATAATTATAATACCAGCACGAATGTGAAGATGGGCGATTGCTTATATATGTGTGAAGATAGTAAATTGCTTGTAGGGTCATCTCGCGTCGCGAGGGTCCATGCCATCTAACAATCCTGGCCTGGAGCTGATTGGGGATACCCTATGCGATTAATTTCGAAACACGGCAGGGATCCTACCGAAAAGTCACCCAAACGAGTCCGCGTAACCGACTAAAATCATATCTGACGGTGCAAAACGGATGTCAGCTACATTTTATTAGAGCTATATTTAAGCCCTTCTTGGCAAGGGTCCTCTTCAGGCTCAATCCGCTCAAGCTGGAAAATGAACTTGTGGAAAAACAATTTAAGATTAAGATTCTTCCTTAAATATCTGATTTTGTGAACTTCTTCTCTGAAATCTGGTGCTGTGATTACCGCTCTAATAAAATGTAGCTGACTTAACCGTTTTCCACCGTCAGATATTATTCGCAGTCAGCTTAGGCTGACTGCGAATGTGTGATGTGGTGACGTCCCTAGGTCTTCTTTGGGCACCCGGCGATTCTTCATCGGCGCGAAGACTTAGAATATACTGAAATACTCTTATCAAGAGTATTTCAGGGGGCAAAGTATTCTTCGAAGCAAAGATCGGTGATTGTCAACAGAAACCAACAATTTTCTAAAACAAGAGTAAAGAAATTTTCGTTGGAGGGGTGAGTCACGATTCAGAGAATGAAGGTATAAGTTATTATTTCTTTTTTTATTACATTTATTTATTTATTTTTTCTTTCTTCTTATTTTTTTTCTTCGTTTTTGTTTTGTGTGTTATATGGAAACAAAAATTTGATTAATTAGTGTTGAAATGAAATTAAGTTATTGTTTAAGTTTAGTTGAAGTAGTTTGTGGTAACCGCCCAGTGCCAGTGCATTTATGTCTTCTCATGGGCGGTTACCTATCATGATGGGTTATTATATAATTTAGCAATAAAATAATATAATCTAATCTAAACCTTGGTGACTGACTTTGCCCGAACTATCTAAAAGAAATTCAGATACACAAAACGACACAAAAACTAGCACGAAACCCTGTCGGTTTCCAAGTCCCCTACCTCTTTACTTTTTCCTCTATGTCGAACACATTATTCTTCGTCTGTTTTTTACCTTGAAATGCGAGGCGATTGGTTGATCACTCTCGCCAATCCAATTTATTATTCATACAAATATAATGTTAATAATAAATTTTATTCATCCGAAAGGCCATTGAACATATAAGGGGCTGTGAAGACTTGAGTCCCTTAGAACTTACAAGACTCCAGGCAGGTAAGCACAGCCATAAAAGACATAAAATGGACATCCCAGGAATATAACCAATCATTGATTTAATTCTTTACGAAGTTTAAGCGCTTTGAGTGCGTTTTGAACAAGCTTTCACGATGAAGTTGGATTTAGTACATTTCAGAATACCGGGAAACAAAACCAAACCAAACTTAACCCTAAATGTGAAAGCGCCTGGCATGTAACAATTCTGAAACGGAACGTCGTCCCCGAACCACCTTTCTTCCTATTGATGATGATGATGATTTTATTTATAACCAGTCAAAATAGGCTCAAAAGCACAAAGAAGGAGTAACTAATAAGGAACAAAGAAGAACAAGAAAGGAAAACACGTAAGAGAATTAACTTATGAAATACATAATATGACTTTTAACCCCAAACTTAAAGCTTCTGAAAATTTAAATTGAAAAGTTTCTTCTTACTGAGGATTGCAGACTATTAGAACGGGGCTGGAACCAAGTTTTCACTGTTAGGGACTAGTCGCATGCAAATCTTGTAGTTGTTGGTCCGCGATTATCTTTTCCTAATGTCCCCGTGCTCATGCGTCCGGCTTTGCCCTCACCCCAAGCATCAGATAGCCTTGCTCGACCAAAAGAGCTTTCACTTGGACCCGAAGGGCTTTCCCACTCACCCACCTGCTCTACACACTTTCCTGGCAACGGCCGAAACAAGCGTTGCCGGCCATAAATTGCTGCTTCTAAACATGAAGATTTTTATGTTCTAACACGTGGAACCGGTGCCGGCATCAGGCACTTCCAGTAAACTAAAATCGAGAGTTGGCAGCCCCTCCCCACCACGATCTAACTCTCCTTTCTTTTAATAAGGTCTGGGCGAGGGGTTGCGCACTGGTGCCTCATGGTGTACAAGGTACCTGCCTCATGCCTGCCTCACGTCCTCATGCCTGCCTCATGCCTGCCTCACATGCCTCATGCTTGCCTCACGTGCCTCATCGCCCGTTCTGGTGACACGTTTTGGGATCTTGGAAGTGCCTCATGTTGTACAAGGTCCCTGCCTCATGCCTGCCTCACGTGCCTCATGCCTGCCTCATGCCTGCCTCACGTACCTCATGCTTGCCTCACGTGCCTCATCGCCCGTTCTGGTGGCACGTTTAGGGATTTTTGAAGTGCCTCATGGTGTACAAGGTCCCTGCCTCATGCCTGCCTCACGTGACTCATCTGCCTCTGCCTCATGGTGTACACGAAATCGGCCGGTACGCAACCCCTCGGGTCTGAGCACACGCCTTCCAGGAGCTTATCCTCTGGTAACTGAACATGCTTAATCCATTATAAGACATCCAAGTTTACATTATCACAATTTTTCGTCGACCATTTGTCAAACTAAGAGTACCCCCAAAGCACTGTTGCTAAACTTCTCACATGCTTGGGTTTTAAGTTCGCTATGCAGTTCAACATTTCTAAGACTTAGTTTTGACGGATATGAAGATTATTAATATCACAACATTCTCACGCAATTCTCACAAACAAAGGTCGAGGACAATTTTGTAAAGTTGATGTAGGGGATTTGGACCATCTTCTTTACAAGTGTCAGGTAAAGGATCTACTTAGTAGTACAAGTGATAGAATTATATGCAGGATTGGTGCATTTCTGGACCACTAAGTTAGATTATTAGAAGTACGCTATGTAATAATAGTTCGAGGATGAGGGAAGTTGAATAATTAAGTTGATTAAAAGTTCGCCCGTATACTGAATGTAAATGTTGTAATGTTTTGTTCATGGCCCAAGGGCTTCATTAAACATCTATATATCATTCTCACACATTCCTTGTACTCCCTATCTCGAGGACCCCGACGTTGACCCTGAAGGTTAACAGCCTGACGAGGACCCTTGCCAAGAAGGGCCGAAATATCGCTGATGAAGAATCGTAGCTGACTTATCCGTTGTATACATTACTTGAATTTACTCGTTAACAATCAGATCGTAGAAATGTACGTTGACCCCCCCCCCCCCCCCCCCCCCCCTCCCATATAGTATCCGAGCTAAGATCAGCTGAAGAAACCACCGTTCTTAAAGCATTGCCTTTGCCATCTAGTGACAAAAGCAGAAACACAGATCGAGACGCACCATACGCCATCTCCAGTTTTGGTACTTCTGAGATAAGAGAACGATAGATGGCAACTAGCCCGAAGTCGAAGGAGAAACGCGAAAAAAGTGTGACAGAGTTACTCAGTTGCAGAATCAATGGCCTGAATTTATCTGTGAACGCACATGTCGCAGATCTCGTCCGACATTGCCATGCAGTTAAAAGAGTCGCAGCATGCCTGACTCCGCTGAAACTGCCTAGGTTTCTGAAAGATTACAAACCCATCCCGGCTATCGTCAGCCTCGCTCCTCCCCTACTGGTTCTGATAAGGAACATGGAAAAGCTTTCAACTTTAACCGGTGTTTCTCACCATAGAGCACCTCGACGCAATAAGCGGGAGCCCTATCAGCCTCGAAAAGAGAGGTAGGGCAAATCCCTTTCGTTTGCCTATCCTCAAATCGTTCCTCAAAACTGTAGTCGATGCCTCACAACCGCAGGAGAAAAATGTTACTACAAAAAACTTACGAAATACACGAAACGGAAACGGCCCTCCCTAGCAGCATCGCTAGTAAATAGCAACTGTCAGAATTCTCCATCTGGTGGACTCTAATAGCGCACCAGCTTTTCTTGGCATAAAATTGCACCTAACCGAAGACACAAGCTACGAACTCCCATACATTTAAAAACACATAAGACCAATCAGGAAGCGTGATATATTCCGACTCGAGACGAACTCGGCAGCTGGGGGTTTAGCATACGGGGAGAAAGAAGCCTAGTAAGAAAACGGACTTGGACCTCGACCGTGTCGGTAAACTTTTTACGATTGACGATCTATAGGCATAACAAATGAAATTTCCATATATTTTTCAACTCTTTCTCTTATTTCATTGATACTGTTTTAAAATTATTTACAATATAAAGTGGTACATAGTCTTTGAAGTTTGATTCCAGATATATAGCAACTTGTCCCTTAAGATAGGTGCCCACAGAACGCGATGTTTTTCCGCCAACGAGTTTTGTTCTTTCGCGCTACTCAGCGAATTTGTTCCGTAGACCCCACTGGCAGCGAATACGTGAACGAATTCGCCATATGTGTATGTGGATACAATATGTAGGACTAGAACGACAACAGGGTGAAAAGTCCACTTTATGGTTCTATATTCTATTTCCGGTTATATACTCTACTTTGGCCAGGTTGATTGTTGATTTCCTGAATTTCCTCAGCGCGAACTGAGGCAGACGCGAAAATAATTCGACTTGGAGTTGAAACGGCGCGGCGCGAAATTTTTGCCTAGCGAAGCGAATTTTTTCCGCTAGCGACGTCAAATTCGCCTAGGCGAACGCGAATTCGCGTTCTGTGGCAACTATCTTTACGCCGCGCTTCAGCCGCGCGACATTCTTTAGTCATCTCGACTATATCTGTTCCCTAGCGGTGTTTTGCGACAATCGCTACGAAACCCGCAGATGGCGCCTACATCTTAAAGCTCTTTGTATTCGATCGGAGAACGAAGGAAATCAGACATGCATACCATTGGTCCAGACAGACTGCAGCCATCGCCTATGTTCTGCCGAATACAGTTTCAACAACTCAAAATAATGGCGTCTAGAATCACTGAGGTGGTTAAGAATTTCAAGAAGAAGCGTGTTCAAGTTCAAGTTTTTTAATTTTACACAAAAATACAAAAACATTATACAACCACTGTGGAGAAGAAAAATTCGAACATGCAGTGCTTGACTCTAGTGTTGGGCGATATTTAGGAATATCGATATTTAGATATTTTCAAATTCGATTATCGATATTTCGATTATCGATATTTCGATTATCGTAAACCGATATTTGAAACTTTTTATACTGCTACATTTTTCATGGACAAAAAAACTTAACAAGAAAAGAACTGAACTAAAATGACAAAATCAAACATTCCCATTAAGAAATAGTAGCATTTTCCCGCTTTTCCTTCCCGGCCCGTTTCTCCTCCCCAACCGAAATCAAGTTTGAAATCCCTATTCTTTCTTTTATTCTGAAAATCCAAATGATAGAACTGTTGCAAATCATACTATCGAAAATATCGATATTTGAAAAGTCAATATCGATATTTTTCAATACCGTATCAAATATCGCCCAACACTAGTTGACTCCGAGGTCAGTTGACTGAAAGCCGACAAAGAAGTGTTTTACAGCAGCACTGCAGTGCAGAGTGTGAAACGGGGGTAACCGGCCTATGGGCACAACAGCCTTTCGCTACTGATAAGAAAAGATTAGAGGCGTTATTTCACTGAAGCCTAAGGGGGGGGGAGGCAGCACCGGCGCCTGAAGGGGGGGGGATGACTTCCGCAAACTGTACTTGTTGGAAATGCAGAACAGCTGAAGAGTTAAACGTTTTAGAAACAATAGACAAGAAACGTACTGAACCACATCCGGAAAACTGAACGAATTTCAAGGAACCATTTTGTGAAAGGTAAATGTCATGCCTAATATCAGGAACTCATTGGAGAGCGAATAACGACAACGTAGCAACCTCGGTAGCAACAAAATGCCACTGAGGGCCGCAGGCGAACTTTGTTTTTAAGGTTAAAAACACCTGAGCCTCGTTTTTGTCGCAATAGCGCTGCCGCATCGCTGCTGCAGCACTTCTTTGCTTTTGCACAATATGCGTTTTTGGATTCACTTTCTTCTTGGTTGAAGCGGCAGCGCTGCAGCATCTTGCAGGGAAGCATGGACTTGGTCGGTGAGCAAGTCCGTGATTCTCGAGAAGCGCTGCCGTCTTCTTCGGAAGCGCTGCAGTGCAAAAACGGATGTAGAAAGAATCAGTCCGGAATCGGCCGAGAAGTGGACCTGCAGCATGCAACAAAAACGAGGCTCTGTTATACCGTCACAGGTACCGTCAAACACCCAACCAAGGAACACTGCCAAACAAGGAACAAAAAACTTGGAACAGTTTGAAGCTGCGCCCCCCTCCCCCCGCAAATGACACCTCTGAGAAAGATAAAAGGGCCTCCAGCCGAAACACATAAAACCTAGGTAGATGAGGTCTCAGGAGCTTCATTAAAGCGGACGACAAGAAATGGTCTTTCTACCACACACAATAATGATAACCATCCATACTGCCACTATGAATGTTCAACCCCCCCCCCCCCCCCAAAAAAAAAAAACACCGTCAAACAATGAACAAATTAGAAAAACAAACAAAATTTCCTAGGTTTGAAATAATTCGGTCTGGACTAAATCTCAGCCGATTATCCGGGACAGCCGTTATGGCACGTAGGGAGCCAAGGATCAAATAATATTTTCCATCTAATGCTCCAACTTTTTATTACAAATACAAATAAATTATCAGTGTGGTACTCCTGAAGTCATACACAAATTAATCAATTAAGTCTTATAATTCTTTGCTATATCAAACGTGGAGAATTTCGTCATCTGGAAAAGAAGACGTTCTGCGTGTTTTTTTCTCGAGCCAAAACAGCAACCCGACAATCAAGTTCAAATTTAAATAAACTGGTGGCTTCCGATCAGTAAGAGAAGGTAAACAGAATGTTTGGAGTAGGTCTTTAAACTTCTGAGAAATATCTGAAACCTCTAAGATGGGGAAGATAACCCATAAGGTTTATTATGTAATAATTTATGTTATAATAGTTGTCAAGTCGTACAAATTTCAAAATGAATTCTATATATTAATAATATTTTGTTAAAGTAGACAGTCCTACGGTTATCATGTTATGAAACAGATATTCAGGAAAAAATATGATGATTGATTGGCAAAAAAACAGAAGCTGGAAGCTCATATGGCACTTGCAACTTGCAAGGCTGGTTCAAAGGATGAGACATAGATTTTGCCTTTCCGTGGGTTTATTCTGATCATTTGTAGGCAAAACCCCTTGAGATAAGACTGATCATGGACCCTTGGAAATCACGAGAATGTATCGTTTGGTTAAAAAGTATTTTATTTTTGAACTTGGCTGTAATGATGCTCACTTTAAAGGTACTAGAAATTCATCTGTAAGCTAAACCCATGAGACAAAAACGATAATAGGCCCTTGAGGATCATTAATATATATCGTTTGGTCGGAAGTATTTTTTTTTTCACTTTTCGGTTGAGATGCGCACTTCAAGGGTGCCAGAGGCAAATTTTAAGTAAAACCCTCGTGGCACAAATGATCCTGGGCCGAGATGTACATCGTTTGATCTTGATGACTTTGCAGTTAAGATACGGACTTTAAGGGAGCTAGAAATTCATTTGTAATCAAAACCCGAGAGGCAAAAATGATCATAGGCTCAAGGGGATCATGAAAATGTATAGTTTGCTTAAAATTATTTTTTTTACTTTGTGGTTAAGATTAGTATTTTAAGGAATGATCGGATTTTGGAAGTGACGACTTTTAAGCAAATCTTGTCGAATCTCTAATTTTCCAGTCAAGTTTCATCGTCCTAACACATCTGTAAGTACCTGAACTTGCGATCACCGGAATTCCGGACCCTCCCCCCCCCTTAAATTCCCCCACGGTGCCCGGATCCAGTCCGGTTATTTAAATGATGTATCTAAGCATCTGTTTGTTGTTCCCACCAAGTTTTATCCCGATCTCTCCGGTCAAAGCAGGTCACCTCCCAAACAGTTGTCGGATCCGCTTCGGACGTGAAAGAGAACACCAGAGACATGTCCTCTGTTCAATTATTAAATTTCACTGGAATCCGATCACCCGTTCCAAAGTTACGCATGACTCAATATTCCGGATTCCCCTTCCTCAAATCCCCCCACGATGATCGGATCGAGAAAATTTGTATTTCCTAGTCAGTTTGATCGGCTCACTGATATGCCTGCCAAGTTTCGTCGTGAAAATCCTCAAAATTGCCATCACTTGAATCCCGGGACCCCCCCCCCCCCCCCCCTCACCCCAAAGTTGCCGGATCCAATCCAAATGTGTAAACGATTCATCTAGATAAATATTCTTTGAGCCCAAGCTGACTTTGAAACATTTATTCAAACAATGTTTACAACGGGTACGTCAGCTACGATTCTTCATCAGCGATATTTCGGCCCTTTTTGGCAAGGGTCCTCGTCAGGCTGTCAATCCTCTGGTTCAACTTCGGGGAAGGAAACAAACCTGTAATCAGATTTGTTTCCTTCCTTTGTTTCCCCTACAGACCTGTAATCAGATTACAGGTTTGTTTCCTTCCCCGAAGTTGAACCAGAGGAGAAAGATTCATCTAGAGCAGATGTTTGTTCTTCCCAGCAAGTTTCACTCCGATCCCTCCATTCTAACCGTTTCTCCGGATTTCCGCCCCCCCCCCACACACACAGCTGTCAAATTCAGTCCGGACTTCAAATGGGACATCAGATATGTCATCTACTTTAGTTATTAAGTTTCATTCCAATCCGATCATCCGTTCGAAAGTTACGCATTACTCGATTTTCCGGATTCCCCGTCCCTCCACTCCCGCCCCCCCCCCAGATGGTCGGATCGGGAAACTGATTATTTCCAAGTTAGTTTGGTCGGGTCCCTGATATGCCTGCCAATTTTCATCGTCCTAGCACACCTGGAAGTACCCTAACTCGCCATCATGGGACAGACCGACAGACGGAATTGCGATCGGCATTTGGCAGAGGCTGCAAGTGCCATAAAAATCAACATTCAACAATCGGCACACTAATATTTCCGAAACTACAAGAACAGAAAAAATGTAAAAGTGACAGAAGGATAACAGCAAGACACCAGGGGGAGAATAAATCTCATCAGCTCAACGAACTTTTGAGAAATCTCTACAACTTGTGAGCTCGGAGCAATAAATGAAGTGATACCCAACAATCGTCGCACTGACTTTTGGAACTGCAGCAGCAGAAGAAACAGATGAAAAGGGGCTGAAGGCAGAAGGAAAACAGCAAAACATATCAGCCCTTGAGATAAGAAGATTTCAGCAGATTGTGCCCTTATTGGGAGCGCTATGCCTGTTGTTTTAAAAATATTAAAATGAACTGGACTGAATCGAGATTATTCACAAACGAGAACTATACTGATGGGTCGTCGGTAAGCATCCAATCGGAAGTAATAGATTCGACGACAGGTTTTCCAGCGTCAATTCTGTGCAAATATGCACTATATTTACTGATTCAACTCGTAGCGCCAAATTGTTTTGAGGTGGGTTTGGCACCAAATAGGTCAATCATTGTAATTATATACTCAACGGATGAGAAGAAACTGAATACTCATAATTATATAATTATATTTTATCTAGGGCCAATGAGTTTTCGTGATTGCAAGGGCATGCCACTCGGAACTCTCCATTATTGCAATTAGGCTAACCCCATCCCAATCGGGTTTCGTTTTTGCATACTATACTCCTTCAGATGAGGAACAATTCGCCATATTTCAGTTCAGCGCTTCCAAGCGGACTAGTCTATAAAAGCCCCCATTGTCTCATTATCAACACTTGTGATAGAGAACAGGGATAAAGTAAAATAGACCCACATACAGATCCGAGGGTCGAGATTTTACTACCTCTCTGTCACAAGTGCTGATGACAATTACGGACTTCCAGAAACTAGTCCGCGTGGGATGCTGAACTGGATAAAATGGAATTCACATAGTTGGCGTCTAGATATTGGCAGGCAAAAATAAGCTTCGCGACTGCGTCACTAGCCTTTTACCTTTGGGGGAGGGACGTCCGGTTTGTGCCGACGGAGTAAAATATGTGTCGACAAAACACGCCAACGCCTATTGGCGTACATTTCCCGCCAGCACAGAATAGAACCGGGTTAAAACCGTAATTTCGTTTATTAAAGTTCACATATTTGGCATTTCATTTTAACGAAGCTTCCAACGACTGTACCAAGAACAAGTTAAACTAAGCGCCGCAGGCGAAATTTTTTTAATCTGCCTGCTTTCCGGAAAAATTTAGCTATACCTACCATAAAAGTTTTAGCTTTTATGTTTCAGACCCCCACGAATTTCAATTCTAAAACGCCAACTAAATGAAACACCGTTCTTCCAAATTAACTGTAATGCATCAGTTGAGATTATTCCTTTGTTATGGTTTCGCATATTAAAGTTCACACATTCGGCTTTTCGTTTTAAGTTTCCCTAAAAAGCGAAGTTTCCAACGACTTTACCAAGAACAAGTTAAAGTAAGCGCCGCAGGGGAAATTTTTTTAATATGCCTTTTTTCCGGAGAAAATTTAGCAACACCAACTATACTAGTTTTAGCTTTTAACGTATTTCAGACCCCCACGAGTTTCAATCCTAAAACGCCAAGTAAATGAAACACCGTTCTTCCAAATTAAGAATACTACAAAATGCGCCGGATGCGAAATTTTGTGTAAACGAACTGTAATGCATCAATTGAGATTTTTCCTTTGTTATAATTTCGTATATTAAAGTTCACACATTCGGCTTTTCATTTTAGCTTTCGCTAAAAAGCGAAGTTTCCAACGACTGTACCAAGATGAGATAAATCAAGCGCCGCAGGCGAAATTTTTTAATTCTGCCTTTCTGCCGGAAAAAAATTTAGCTATAGTACCATACAATTTCCGGCTTTTAACGTGTTTCAGACCCCAAGAACTTTTATTGTAAAACGAAAACTAAATGATACACCGTTCTTCCAGATAGACAATACTAAAAAATGCGCCGAAGGCAAAATTTTGTGTAAAACTAGCCGTAATGCATCAGTAGTTGGATGAAAATTCATAAATTCAAATTCACATATTCGGCTTTTCGTTTCACTTTGGCTAAAAAGCCAAGCTTCCAACGACTGTACCCAGAACAAGTTGAACTAAGCAACTCCGGTGAAATTTTTTAAATCTGTAATTTTTCCGGAAAAATTTGCGCCGCAGAATTTGATTTCTTACGTATAAAAAGACCCGATGTGCCGACAAGAATACCGACGCCCGACGAAAGCATTCAGAATTCGACTTCTTCAGCATTTTGCCCGAGAAGACTGTAAAGAACTTTATTTTTTACGTGTAGGAAAAAACCAATGTGCCGACGAGAATTCCGACACCTGACAAAACCATCGAGCATTTGATTTTTTCTGTGTTTTGCTCGACTAGACTGTACAGAACTTGATTTCTTACGTGTAAAAATAACCCCTTGTGCCGATGAGAATTGAACTTCCCGTGTGCGCCCGACAAAGTTTGCAGAATTTGATTTCTTACTTATAAGTAGAACCCGATGTGCCGACGAGTCGACCGACAAAAGAATAAAAAAAATTATTTCTTCTGGATTCCTTGCGTATAAAAAAAACGATGTGCCGACGAGAATACCGAGGCACGACAAAAGCATGCAGAATGCGATTTCTTCAGTGTTTTGCCCGACAAATGTTTGCAGGATTTCATTTCTTGCGTGTAAAAAGAACCCGATGTGCTGACGAGTCGACCGACGCCCCACAAAAGCATAAAAAAATCATTTCTTCTGGATTCCTTATGTACAAAAAGAACCCGATGTGCCGACGAGAATACCGAGGAACGACAAAAGCATGCAGAACTCGATTTCTTTAGTGTTTTGCCAGACAAATCTGTTGCAGGATTTCATTTCTTACGCCCCCCCCCCCCCCCCATAGTGACGCCCCTGTCGCGACGTGTAGGTAGTGTGTGGTAGACGGGGAGCGAATTCGCTCATATTTCATTTGCAGAAGTACATTTTCTCTTATTAAATTGTCTTTATACTCTTTGAAACCTAACCAATATCGTAAATGACTGGGTAACGCTGAAATAAACTGATTAGCATCCGTAGTTTATGTATTTCAAATTAGGCTATTTGCCGCGCGTTACGATATTTTTTCGGCTCGGAGCCGAAGCCTGACGAGGCGTTTTTGGGATCCCAAAACGTAGTGGAGGGATACCTGTGAGATCGCAAAGTTGTCCGTCTGTCCGTCCGTCTGTGAGCACGATAACTCTCGAAGGGAATGAGATATTTTGATAAAACTTAGTGTGAGGATTCTTTGGGTCAAGGGAAAGGTCGAATTCGTAGATGGGCTATGTAACCCTACATTTAGGGGTGGGGAGGGGGCTCAAATTAAGGGGCAAACAAAACATTTTTAAAACAGCTAATGAGATAGTCGATTAGGGGGTAAGAAGACATGCTGAACACGATCACGAAAACCATTTTCCTGCCGGACAGGTAGTTCGCCGAAAATCCGGCTAGAACCGGAAAGTCTGTTAAAAGTGAAGGTTTTATTTGATGTTGATTAGATGTTCGATTTGGGGGTCGGTTTTCCAGCTTGAGCGGCTTGAGCCTGAAGAGGACTCTTGCCAAGAAGGGCCGAAGTATAGCTCTAATAAAATGTAGCTGACTTATCCGTTTTGCACCGTCAAATAGGCAAAGAAGGTAGCAGTGAAGTCCTAAAAAATCTCGGAGGGCGACAAACAAATTTAAAACCCTTGAATTTATTAAACGAAACCAATCAATTGTGGATAAAATTCTTGTTCTCAGCAGGAAAAGGGCCAATCAGAGATTATTCCTTACTTGCACCTTGCAATAAGGCTGAACAGTCAAATGAACACGCAACGACCAGCTACGCTTACATGATTTTCTTGTCTTTGACTGATTTGCTTAGACGTAAGACAACATTTCCAAATCGGAGTTTAATCATGTCTAACGGTCCATTCGATAATTGTTAGATAATGAGCCAATCAGACCTGAAGCAACAGGTTCGGCCAGAGAAATTGTCACTCGATTTAAAGGAAGCACATACTTTTCTGTGTGATTGAAGAAGTGCACAATACAGCCCCCATATTCATCTTGTAAGCACAACCGCAAATTCAAACTTAAACTTTAACTGAAAAGGCTGAGATAGGACAATCTGGTTACCCATCACTTATTAACTTAAATAGGTTTGAAGACCCGATAAAAATGCGTTACTTCTTTTCTCCACTAGTCACGACGAGTGTCACGAATAATTGATTTTCGAATAGTGCAGTTTCCCTGTCAGATTTGTGGTACCTCTGTGCACTTGTGCCTGTGATGTATGCTTGACGAAAAATCTGTGTTCAGGCACCAAGCAGTCTTCACCAACTTTACCACTGGCCAGTGAAAAGCCGCGTTTGTGTTGAGAATAAAATCTTCCGCGTCAGAGCAGAATATTTTGCACCAAACTTTGACTCTTCCCTTAGAAACAAGAGCAAAGGATTTGGTGGGATTCCGGGCGAGAAGATTTATTGGACAATCAGGTCCTGTAGATTCGGTCTTCGTCAGTCGAGAAATGAGGAGCTGTCAGATTTGCTTGTTGTCCCAAGGTTAGGCAGAGGCATACCGGTAAACAATAACGTTGCCCCAGCGTTGGGTTAGCCTACCGTGCCCAAACCCAAATGCATGGCCTAACTTCAGCGACATGAATAACGGATTCCTGCTGGTTTTGTAGGTCATCGTTATCCTAGCCTCAACCTTTTTTTCTTTCGAGTTTTCGCTTGCTGATGATCAAGGTTCAAGTTTTGTGGGATCCCAAAGCCTTAGTGACATCGCAAAGTTTGTCCGTCAGTCCGTTCAAAGTCTGTCCGCCTTTGCGTCTGTTAGCACGATAATTCTCAAAGGGGTTGAGCTATTTTGATGAAACTTGATATTAGGGTCCATTGGGCCAAAGTACAGATTACATTCTTAGATGCGCTCCGTGCCCCTACATTTGGGGTTGGGGGAGGTGTTTCAAATTAAGGGACGAAACAAATATTTTTTAAAGTTAATGATATAGTCGATTTGGGGGCAAGGAGACATGCTGAATCCGTATATGAAAATTATTTTCTCGCCGGACAAGTATCTCGCCTGGAATCCGGCCAGAACCGGAAAATTTATTAAAAGTAAAAGTTTTATCTGAAATTGATTAGGTCTTCGATACGGCAAGGAGATATGCTGAATTCGTTTTCGGACTTTATTTTCTGGCCGGACAGGTAGTTCACCCGGAATCCGTCTGAAACCGGAAATTTGGCAGAAGTTATGCAGGAAGTTTCAATACCCAGTGGGATAGTCGATTGGGGTGAGGAGACATGCTGAATCCAGATCAGAAAATAGTTTCTTGCCGGACAGATAGTTCGCTCGGAATCCGGCTGAAACCGGAAATTTTGTAAAAATAAAACTTTATTCTAAAGTCGGTTAGAGGTTGGCATCGGGGTAAGAACACTCGATGAATCTATTCTGAACTCTTATCTTCTTTTCAGACAAGTTAATTCGGGCCACAAAAAATGGTCTTTCTACCACACACACAATGCAAACCATCCCTACTGTCTGACTGTCATCCCCTTCTGAGGTTGATTAGAGGGTCGATAGGCCTTTAGGTTTAAAGGTACATGATAAATCCATTTTGAACTTTCTTTTCCTGCCGGAGAATACAGCTTGGAATACAGCTAAAACTAGGAATTTGATTTTCTAAAATCGATTCGTACATGCTGAATCCATATCTGAACTTGGCTTTCCCAGCTGATTAGCCGGTTGGCCGTAATTTGCGAGACCCTATTTTCTGGATCAAGAAGTCCAATAAATATTACATTTTTGGGATCCCATCGAAACCTTTGGTCTTGTTTCGAGCGAAATTACTGACGTACACAAGACAAGCGCTGTGAAGAAATACAAATCATACAACCCACACACGTTGTAATTGTGTAACAATTTTGAAAAGTAATAAACACAAATTTTGTGAACGATAGGCTATAACTAAAATAAAAATAAAAATCACCAAGTCCCCCCCCCACTGTAAAAATGCAATAAATTGGACACGAGTTGGGGAGAATACATACACTACAACCAGCTGACTCACATACCGACCACTCACTGAATCGACCGTGATCTTACTCTATCAGTCATTCTATTTTTGAGATAGTAAAGATAGAAATGGAAAGACAAATAAAACGACAACATATTGATATATCACGCTAAATTACAAAATCTTTCTGAAGATTGTGTTGGTGGGGGAAGAAGCTTGGGTCTCGGGTCATTTTAGCTTCGCTTGTTAGAGCCAAGAGAGGGTGTAACGAAGTCCGGAAGGATGGTCCTGTGACTCCTGTGGTGTCCAGAATTCAAAATCTGGTGGCCAAAACGCACGAGAAATCAGACAGTTATTTCGGTGCCGAGGATTTGAAGGATTTCGTTGTAGGATGAGTAATTGTGGTCAAGTATTATTCTACAGTGAGTGACCCCATGCTTCCTGGTCATCTATTTGAATTCCACCAGAATTGTGAAAATGTGCGGCAAAGGAGATTGGCGAACATGCACCAATTTTGGGGCTGAAGTTCGTATCCCCTTGATTGGATCTACCCTATTCGGAACCTGTCTTGTTATGAATGCCAAAAATTTTCTTTTACCAGTATTTTCAAGAATACCAATTAGCTGACCGACGGGCTTTTCACTAATTGGCCCCATACCAGTTCAGGGCTCCAAGCGGATAATGAAACACATATTCTAGCTGAGTTTTAGTTCAACGTTGATGATGGTGATGATCATTGGGGACTAATAGGAACTAAACTGCACGTTTGCTCTGAACTGGGATATTGAGATCAAATGAGAAACCGGAATAAGCTTTGCTGGAACGATTAGGAGCTCAGATTGTGTCAGCACAATCTTTGAGCCAATAATAATGGAAAATAAAGAGTCAAATCTAGCCAGTTCGTCTTTACGATACCAGCTTCTTATTTTGATCCGCCGGATCAGTCACAGCCATTCAAGCACAATGGGACTGTTTGGTGGTTTTTACTTATTTTTCTGGCTATCTTCGTTCCCCGTAGGCTAGGGAAAAATTCCCGAAATCCAGCCAAGGATTCCGCAGATCAGTGACATGAATTCTAATTCGTGGGCAGTGCTTCGATGTGAAGGCTGTCTGAGGCTCGTTTTTTTTCTGTTTTACTAAATTTTGTCGAAAATGTTTTGGGGAGTGGGAATTAGGTGAAATTTGATACATGGAACCAACACTCAAACTGTAAGTTTCGCTTGGAGTGTCGTCAAATTTGCTGAGTTTCCTTGTCAGTTTTCTTCCTGTTCGCATAAAAAAACTCGACGTATCAATCCAATCCAATCTCTAGCTTATGCTTGGTACAAACCTAATCTTTCTTGTGTGAGTTGTTGGTATTGGTAAACGTCAGTACCGTTAAACGCCCTAACAAGGAACACTGCCAGGCAAGGGACACAAAACTTGGAAAAGTTACAAAAAATTCTGCAGAAAATAAAGTAGATGGCTTAAATCAATATTCGTTACAGTATCACCTTTCTGATAACTCTCATACCTTTCCTTGAGGATTTTTTTTCGTTGAAGTGCTGAGAAACAGTTTTTTTTTCATAGACAAGAATCTTCTGGCTTCCATCTGGCTTCAGGAACCTGAGGAACCTACGGCTCTCACAAACAAGAATAATATGTTAGTTTGAGGGCCTGTTATTTATCAGTGTTGACACCAATTTTCAGCTCAGTATCTTCAGTATTCTGTTTTTTTTTCGATTTTTTTTTCAATTTTGGATCTTTTCATGTCTTGGACTGCCCTAACTAGGAACAATGAAGAAAATGTACAAAAAAGGAAATATGTCGACAGAGGAAAGCTTGCCGACGCCCTTAAAGCTGTGAATGATGGTATTTTATACCATGAGAAAGTTTGGAGTTCTGAAAACTGTAATATTTCGACATACAAAACTACGAAGTTTGAAAAATGGGTTGGCCCCTAATCATTGATGAAGTAGATGAACTTGACCTTGTTCAAAGGATCATATTATGTGGCGAATGGCGCTACTCCATGACATCATTTGACCTGCGATGCTTCATTAAATATCATCTAGACAGGGTAGGTCATTTTTCAAACAAATTCATAGACAATATCCCAGGGACAGAATGGGAGAAAAAATTCCTAAAAAATCATAAAGACGAGCTTTCTGTTAGAACAGCATATTATTACGGTCTATTAGTCAAGTCTTGAGACATGGATAATCTGGTAATTTATCTGAAGTCCACTGTATGCAAGTGCCTTTTATTACAAGTTTTAAGTGATTTTAACGTTGATATCTGTGCATTTTAATCCTTTTTTCAAAACTTTTTCCTCAAGTAGGCAATTAAAACTTTTTTCATTTCAAAACTTTTTTCACCAGTAGGCAATTGAAGCATTTTTTTTAAAACATTGGTGCTGTCACTTGATCAATTTAGGCTTTCAAACAGGCTCAAAAGTGCATTGGATTTCATCGTTCCTAGACAGGAACCCGCCGCCAAACAAGGGACACCGTCTGGAAAAAAAAAATAAACTAACTAAAAAAATCCGAAACTTGGCAAACTTAGTGAACTAGCTAAGACCCACGTTGGGCCAAATTTGGAGTTTCTGCTACTTTCAGAGCTGAAGTTATCCACGAAAAGCATGAAAAACTGTCTCTAATTGGGGCGTCAGCCAAGGTTTCAGGCATGAAACATACTTACCTTAAATTACCTTAAATCGCACTTGTTAGCGACAAGGCTGTGCTCTGAATAACTTTGTGCCTATCGCATGGTCTAGCACCGGCGACGCATCTTTCAAATGTCTGCCTCACATAACAACACAATGTGAGTAAGAACAGAGATAAAATGAAAGGTGATATTTAAGATATTATTATTATTATTAGCCTATTTGTTAAACAAAGGGCCAACTACGGCCACTCACAATTTCGTAAGGAGGAACGTATTCGTTCTGTGCGCCTCGACGCATTAATCCTACATCCATTAATCCTCCCAGCCGATTACAGGCTGGTGCTACAAAACCCTCCGATGATATTGTTAAGTATTCAATAAAAATCGTTATGCGAATCGGAGGAACTTAAGAATCCCGGCGTCCCCGACTGTAGGCTATTCAGGGCAGTGCTTCTTCTACTTTGCTTCAGATTAAAATCCTTTATTTTGGAACATTCTACTTTACAGTTTTCTCTCTACTGTGGGCTATTTCTGCTTTTTGTTCGTCTTTTGGGTGGACCACCAAGCAGAAGTTCAGTTGATATTCAAAACTAAATTTACTTTACTTTATTTTCGAGGTCCGAGGATCGGAAAACGTAAGTGTCTGTATCTGTAAAACGTAATCTTTCCGTCCGTCCGTCTGTCAAAGCGATGACTCTCGAAGGGAATGAAATATTTTGATGACACTTGGTGTGCGGATTCTTTGGATCAAGGGACAGGTCGAGTTCGTAGATTGTCTCTTTAGCTCTACATTTAGGCGTGAGGGAGCGGGGTCCAAATTGAGACGTGAACAAAATGTGTTTTAACAGCTATTGAGATTTAGGTATAAGAAGACATGCTGGACAAGTATATGAAAACCATTTTCTCGCCGGACAAGTAGTTCGCCGGGAATCAAGCCAAAACCGGAAAATGTGTCGAAAGTAAAAGTTTTATTTGAAGTTGATTAGATGTTCGATGTAGATGTAAGTAGGCATGATAAATCTGTGTATGACAATCATCTTGTACCTGGACATATAGTTCGCCCGGAATCCGGCTGAATCTGAAAATGCGTTATAGGTAAAGGTTTTATCTGAAGTTGATTACAGGTACGAGGTTGTGGTAAGGAGGCATGTTTAATCCGTATACGAAAATTATTTTCTCGTCAGACAAAGTGTCGCTACTATTCGAGTGTGTGTCACTTGTTTCAAGTCTTGGCGCTATTCCGTAGTGTTACTTTACTATGCGGAACAGAATTACGTGTGTGTTTGGATTCGAAGGAAACACGGGACCTGAAAACGCCATTAGCCACAGAACACGGAACCCGTGTTAGGATGCGCTCCGTAGAAACGACTTGTGACGAACACGGCTTGAGAATCGCGAGCCTGAAAACGCAACTCTGGTTTTCAGCGCAGCATTCCAGTAATCGACTCGATGTTGAATAAAGTTACGTCAGTGTAAACATATCCTGAGATAAACCAGTCGGTTACGACTTTTTGACCCGACAATTCGCAAATCTACTCCTAACGTCCGGTCCTAAAATGACTAGAAATCCGAAGAAAAATGCCAAAAAGTGGATGAAAACCATCAAACGAAACAGCATCAAAGCAAAGTGGAGAACCAACAAACAACCAGATTCAAAAACCAAAAATGAAAGAATTCAAAAACCCTTAATTGTCACTAATAACACGAGCCACTCACCAATAGGTACCGATGAATAACAATTACAACAAGACCAAAGGTTTCGATGGAATCCCAAAAATGTAATATTTATTGGAGTTTTTGATCCAGACAATCAAGGCTTTTAGAGATCTGGCAATTTTACTATTTATCACTAAACGGCTGTTTGAAAATGAACATAATGGTACCGTAGTGGTGTTCTATTGAAAAAATCTCAGCCAAGCGGCTAACTTAATACATAACTGTTAATTTTCTCAAATTTTCTGGTTTTGGCTGGGTCCGGGCCAACTGTTTTCCCGGCGAGAAAATAATTTTCATACAGCGGATTCAGAATGTCTTATACCTCTACATCGAACCTCTAATCAACTTTAGATAGAACTTTTACTTTCAACGAATTTTCCGGTTATGGCCGGATTTCGGACGAGCTGTATGTTCGGGCAGAAAATAATTTGCATATACGGATTCATAGCATGTCTCATTACTTCTGCATGGAACCTCTAATCAATTTTTAGTAAAACCTGGCTGGGTTTACTGGGTTTAAGTTCTGCATGGAACCTCTAATCAATTTTTAGTAAAACCTGGCTGGGCCTAACTTTTAACAAATTTCCAGTTGAGGCGGGATTCCGGGCGAAGAGTAAGTTTGGGGAGCAAGTAAACCTTCTACTTTTAACAATGTTCCGGTTCTGGCCGGATTTCGGACGAACTGTATGTTCGGGCAGAAAATAATTTGCATATACGGATTCAGCATGTCTCCTTACCTCTGTATCAAACCTCTAATCAACTTCAAGCAAAACTTTTACTTTCAACATATTTTCCGGTTTTAGCACACCAAGTTTGAATAAAATATCTTATCCCTTCGAGAGTTATCGTGCTTACAGACGGACGGACGAACAACTATTACGAAGTCACAGGTTTCCCTCCACTTACGTTTTGGGATCCCAAAAACTGTTCTCGCTCAGTACTAGCGAGTGACTGATAAATGAAATCTCGTCTCCAAGCAAGCGACCTCGTCAAGCAGCTCGGGGCGCTACGTGTTTTTCTTACGATTACTTGTGATATGTCAGGCCGATGTGGTTTACGAAATTATCTTCTAAAATGACTTGAAGCCCCCCACAACCACACACACTCTTGATCAATTTATTTCAGTTAATGACCGTTACATGACCTTCCGCATGTAAAGCTAATTATTACGTAATATAGCCTATGTTACTACGTAAAAATATTATTAATTTTATTTATTTATTTATTTATTACCCGTCATTTCAAAAAGAAAAAGGACGGAGTACAAAAAAGAAAAACCAAAGAAAAAATAGCACTTTCATAGGAAAAAAATCAACAAATAACACTTAAAACTCTCTGATTGACAACTGAACACGATTACATACACACACTTAGACTCTGAGAATTTTGCTTCAAGGGTGGGGCTGGATTTGTTAGTTGTACTTGTTAATCAGGTTAGCAATAGCAAGCTCAGGGTCTCTTATGTTATATATTTCATAATTATGGTATTTCTTGTCCAAGGGGGGAGACGAAGTAAGTTTTTAGAGAATCTGAAGAAGGTGGAACAGTGTTCATTTTTTTCACTAGTTGAGAATATATATATATATAACATAACATTATAACGTAAGATTTCAAATGCGAAAATCCGCATGCGAATCTCGCGGCACTATGGGGAAACCTGCATTCGAAATTTCGGAGTGAAGAAAGAAATTCGCTTACGACTGCGAAAATCGGATTGTGTGTGCATGTAACTCAAGGCTTAAAACGGTGTCTCGACAAGGAAAGCCGAAATATCGAAGATAAACTTGTTATCTGTCAACCGGTTATAATGGCCAAAATAATATACAATAGTTATCACGTGTTGACCATTTCCGAAGATAATCCTCTTGATAAATTCTCATCACGAAGGTCTTGGGTTTTGTTATGGAAAGCTTCGTTTAGAGTTTTTGACCCCTTATATAATTTATTTGTTTGGCGCGCTTTTTAGAATTAAGATCTCTTAAGGAAGATGTGGCAAAGCATGTCAGTTGGGCAGTACACTTTTAACGATGAGGATCTGTGCTTCCTTAGTGTATTTTTTCATGTGCGGCTGTGCGAATTCATATTTTTTAAACCAAAGTTGGTAAGACTGATTTTGTCTTCACTCTGAATTTTCCACTAACTGTAGGGAGTTTAAGAATAACAGTGGCATCAACTCCCTTTAACGAAGATTTGTTTTCTTAGTAATATTTCTCGGATCATGTGTGGCTGTGCGATTCGCGACAATCGATTTTGTCTTCTGATTTCCCGCTGCCAAACGGAAAACAGAACTAACACGTGCTGCAACTGACGGTTCTCGGTTGCTTCCTCACAATCATCCTCCAATAAAATAAGACCTAAGGTTTTGATGGGATCCCAAAAGCTGACATTTTTAAAATTCCCGGTACACTGCAAAAAAGAATCTTGCAGTATTTGCTACTGGGATTAATCTTGTCTCTAATAAGATAATCTTATCATCAATTCGCATTAATCTTATCTCAATAAAGATAAGATTAATCCCAGTAGCAAATACTGCAGTTAACTTTAATCCTTACTCGGAGAAACTTTTTACAGTGTACAGACAATTGCGTCTGACAGATTTCCATGATCCTTAAACTTGCAATATAAACTTGGAGACCCCCTATCGAGATCTATTAAAGTAATACTTTTCACCAAAAAGTATATCTGATAATTACGATGATCCGCAAATATTCTATTTAGACTATTCTAACCAGACTGTCCATCCAAGGCGAGGAAAGTGTTCCCCGACTCATCGGGTCTGTTTTTGGTTTAACAACCTTCCACCACGCTTTCCTGATGATTTTTTATGTCCCCGTATTTTTAAGCTCTCCCTTTTCCCCAACAGGCCAAAAAGACTGATCCGTTGAGAAAACTAAGCACAGATGCGGATACATCATGCGCCCTTACCTTCAAACCAAAGGTCTAACAGACTTGAGAATTAAGCTTCACCTCAACCAAATCTCCTGTTTTTGCCGGATTCCGGGCGAATTGCTTGGCTGGTGAGAAAACAATGTAGGCTATAACTACCCGATATCGGACGAATTTCCGGTATTGCAGGTGAACCCCTTGTCAGGCAAAAAGATGAAGTTTAAAAACGATTTCAAGCTTCTCTCCTTACCCGGTCAGATCTCTAATCAACTTCAGATAAAACTTTCACTTTTACTAATTTTCCGACTTCGGCCGGATTTCGGGCAAACTAAAGATCGACCAGCCAAGAAATTAAGTTTAAAAATGGAATCAGCATGTCTCCTTACCCCAATATCGAACCTGTAATTAACTTCAGATGAAACTTTGACTTCTAACAATTTTCCGGTTTCGACCGGATTCCGGGCAAACAATTTGTCGGACGAGAAAATAAGTTCCAGGCATGGATTCCGCATGTCTTCTTACCCCTACACGAATCATCTTATTTGTTTTAAAAAAAAAATCGACCTAATCTGAACCCCCTCCACCCCTAAATATAGGGGATTTAAATTTGACAGTGCAGCTGAATTTTATTAGAGCTATATGTCGGCCCTTCTTCGCAAGGTTCCTCTTCAGGCTCAAAGCCGCTCAAGCTGGAAAAACGATTTTTTATTTACAACCTCCGCGAAGTCATAGGTATCCCTCCACTTACATTTTGGGGATCTCAAAACTAGACGCCGGAGAATTAGCACAGCCACCTACACCTTATGCATCTTTTGCATATTTTTTCTTGATGAGAAGAATACCCTAGGGGCTAAGGTATATATATTCTAGAGTGTTTTATTGGTATTCTGGAAATACCATGTAGATATGGTAGCATAAGATGGAGCAGATAGTTCCATGTAGCCTACTGAAACTACAATTATATGTAGACTGCTTTGAAAGTCGGCCTGCTCTGGAGAACTGAAACGACTGGAACTTGACAGTTTTTTGTTTGCTGGAACAGTCAAACTTCGTGTTCATTTTTAACCGCGAAATACAGTCTACATCTAAAATTTTGAAGTCTTTTCTTACACCTAAAAAATAAATTAAATCAGTTTAATAGTTAAAAGAGATAGGCCGAGTACGAAAGGTAATGGCTTGATAAACCTTCAATTGTCCGATATAGCTTGCCTGTAGAGATGTTTTTTCTTGCTATTTTTTAAACACGTGACAGGACCATAAATACTTCTTCAGCTCAAGCTGAATGGGATTCTTATATACAAAAAAATTGAGGGGTTACAAAATCATTACAAAGTGGGCAACCCCTCTCAAGAAATGACTCAAAATGGATCCTAGCGACTTATCCGTTTTTAGTCCCTTTTTGTACGTGACAGGAGACAACATCTGACCGAAAGCGTAGGCTTATTCTCTTAACAATATTACCTCCGAAAAGAATAAACACTACAAGCTATAGCATCCACAACATCATTTCAGGATCTACGTTGGGAATGCCACTTACACCAGAAAAGTTCCAAACAACAGAAACGAAGTTCAAAAGCAAGTAGAGTATTCAGTGACACTTCCTGGGGCATTAAAAAAGTGTTCACGTCGTGGCCGCAGTGGTCTCTGCCAACGCGCTTGCTACTCAGAAGGGAAAGGATATGGAGGATGTGAAGATGGCAGCACTTGCTGCATCTGTAAGGGACTTTTGATTTCTCTAAGCTAGCCCAGTTGGCCTTTCTCATTGCAATAGTTGCCCATTGCTCAGATCTTCTGCAATTCGAAATCAGACACACCTTCTGAAAATAGGGCAAGGATTACAAAATTGGTTGCAAGGTTCGTTTGCTCAAGCTACAGCCAGAAGAGGACCCTTGCCAAAAAGGACCGAAATATCGCTGAAGAATATCTTTGTTCACTTTTGCGTTTTTAGTCATTTTCGTACATGATTCCCAGTCAGCTTGGGCTGAAGCAGTCTTTGTTAATGACAAAGGCATAACTGCAGCATGGAAGAAACTAGTTCGAACTTGAAGAATTCTTGTTGCGAGTTTTCCTCTCAAAATTCGTCTTAGGTGTTAATACTTGCCATGGATTAGCTGGATACAGGTTCCTTGATGTTTAGTAACTGCTATCGCCAACTGGAGCACACTTTTCCAGCATTCCCTTGGAGGCTGTTTTCAAGGAGTGGTGGTTAGGATGCCCACGTCAGCTTAGAGTCCTTTGGCATTTGGCATAGTCCATTCCCAACAGTGCGTATATTCAACGTTTGGCATTTGCCCATTTGGCGCAAAGCAAAATTGTATATTGCATAAAGATTATGTAAAGTAATAGTAGTCTTAGTAATCTTAGTGAATTTGTATTGACATTTTCCTATGCTATTTTTCGCAATGAAGAATATTTGGATGAATTAAGTGAATTTGAATTTGAATTACCTATCCAAGGCACTTGTGGTAGATTGAGCAAAACACGGTCAACATAAAATTACCCCTGAAACTGTTTCGACAAATAAACATGTAATTCACATTCAGCTTGGGCCGAAGAATTTTCATAGTGACACCTTTGAAGTTATTAGGAAGGAAAGATGCAAGTTCAAGCTGTAAGTGTAATCTCTGGTTGTGTTATGGGGGTTCTGAAGGGAGAAAGAAAGACAGCAATTCCACACCAAGCAAGACAAATATCAGGTTACTAAAATAAAAATCTTAGTTGGGCTTCAGCCAGACACAGTACAACATAGTAAAGAAACATTTGCTCTAGTGGAGTGCAACACCTATCCTCAGCCAGTTTGCTTTGTACCAGGCAGTCTTACACAAATCCTAAAGGAAATTTGTTTTTCGAATATATTTGCTTGGAAGGTACAATACTGTGCCCCTGCTGCACCCTTGTTCGAGGGTGTGTGTTAGCACCAGTGCTCACACCTCGTATGTTGGGCATTACCTAACACTAGAGTGCCCTCAAACTGAGGATTCTGCACGATTTTTTACTGTAGCATTACTTATTAGCATTAACTGACCAGCATTAACTGACCAATAACAACCAATGACCCAGTTCTTAATGAAAATAAAAATAAAACCTACCATCCACAGCTGTTAAAGCAGCCGCAAGCCTGCCACAATCCATGCCAAAAAATGATAAAGGGCTTGCACCCTGTTCTTTTGGTTTTCTTCTTCCTCAGGTCAGGATGAGTCAGGATCCCTGTTCTGAGCCTCAGACTGATTCATGATATGACTATTAAACAGCATAGCTTATGCCATGAACATGAAACTCGGTGCTTATGCCATAACAACAACAGCATAAGGCTCACTCAAATGCAAATCATTTTCACTTTAAACTTTGCCGCACTACTAAAACGGCTAACAAAAAGGCCAATTCTTCTCTAGCCACTAGAGCTGCACTATATCACAAATTCAAACACCTGATATCCACAGAAAACTTCCAAATTCTGATTATCCAAAAAGCAACTCTTTCACCCATGAATTCAAATTTTAAACTGCCTTCCCTGGCGCCTGCCAGCCGTGGCTAGGCAGGGGCAAAGATCGCCATCTGTGTGCTAGCTAGAGAGAAACCAATCAGCGTGCGATTGCAGGGTCACGTGACTTACCAGTTCCTCAACCTCAGTCACTGATCACAGTCAGGGACTCAGGGTCAGACTCTGGTCAGACTTGAAGGAAGTAAAGGAATTCTACCACGATGTCTGGTCAAGGTATAAGTTTTCTAAGTGAGATACTGAAAGTAAAAATGACAGACAGTAGAGGAAACAAAGAAGTGAAAACGTTGAAGCTCTAACGATTCTTGTATATCGGAGCTCATTACTTAAGTAGATGGCATATTTGTTTTACCTGCGATCGAGCAGGCTTTCGTGGAGTTGTCATGTGACTTAAGAGACACAGAGTTCAGGAGGCTAGACGATTGTCTAGCAGATTGTCAGTCGAGCATGCTTGTGCAAAGGTAGACAGTTGTTCCAATGATCGACAAGAGGCGTGAAGGCATGTTTCACCGATCTACCGCTTCTGAAACTTCCCTTGAGCCGCTTCTTCGACAAAGGACTAGATGGCGCGTCTGTTCTAACTTACTTATTTGACAGTCGACTGGACTTGGGTGAAGCATGAGCGCAGTCAGAGTTGGACTGATAACCGCGCAAAGCCTACTTATAAAATTTGCCTAAACGTACTATTGAGTGCGACTCTGAACTCCAAACGCGGACTCCTAATTTCAGGTAAAATTAATTAGGCTACTATGTTCCATTTAATAGGTGCGTTTTTGCAGATACCGTGGTATCTGATACTACGTTTTTTAGAAGTCATCCCAAAAGAAAAACTGATATTCGCCTACATCACAACTGTCAAACTACTTTCCCACCAATTTGACCAAATCTCAGGCTCTTGTGTTGGTGATGATGAAAGTGAGATGACTTTTTTTAGATACCACAATCAGTACCGTGGTATCTGAATACGGTAACTTTCCCGACACCACGATAACTGGAAAACGCCTTTTGACCGGGGTATCAGATGTCAAACGGTAATTTACATTTAGGTCATTTAGGCCATGGTATCTGATACCACGGTAGCTGGACCTGCATTTTGTCGTTTTTGCAGTTACCGTGTTATCTGACACTACGGTTGCTTAGCAAACACGGCAGTTGCCGAAATTGCGCTTTTCGAAATCATCCCAAAAGAAAAATTGATATCCAGTCTCATCACTAAGCGCCAAATTTCTTTCCACCAATTTAACAATGACAAAATTTAGGCGATGAAAGTGAGATGACTTTTTCAGACACTACGATCAGTTACTTAGGTCGGACGGACCGTGGTATCTGAATATCAGATACCACGTTAACTGGCCAGAAACCACGATAACTGCCTTTCGACCGTGGTATCAGATACCAAGGTAATTGCGAAACGATTTTAGACCGTGGTATCAGATACCATGGTATCTGATACTACGGTTGCTTTGCAAAAACGACAGTTGCCGAAATTACGCTTTTCGGATATCAGATACCACGGTAACTGCGAAAACGACTTTAGACCGTTGTATCAGGTACCATGGTATCTGCAAAAACCCAGCTAATGTTTCATTCCAGGCGTTTAGGGCTGGAGGGGGAAGGTGGCCGCAAAACATAGGACTAGCTTCTGCCCAGCATGCTTGAAGAATTATTTATTCAAACAATGTTTACAACGGGTACGTCAGCTACGATTCTTCATCAGCGATATTTCGGCCCTTTTTGGCAAGGGTCCTCGTCAGGCTGTCAATCCTCTGGTTCAACTTCGGGGAAGGAAACAAACCTGTAATCAGGATTACAGGTTCACTGCATCACTCATCGACTGAGTAGCTCCTCCCACAGGGCGGGGCTTAGCTAAAAACTGTCACTCGTCACTCGTCAAGGAAACAAACCTGTACTCAGGATTACAGGTTTGTTTCCTTCTCTCCTTCCTTGTTTGAATAAATGTTTCAAAGTAAGCTTGGGCTCAAAGAATATTTAGCTTGAAGAATTACTGAGAAACAATCAAAATAAATACAAACTACAGGCGAAAAATTGCACAAACACCTATAGCAGTGCAGTTAGAGCGTATGATGTGTGAGTCGGGAGCATGATAAGGAAGACGGCTTCACTACCGAGACAAGTGCCGCACAAACTTGGATGCGGATGGCTGACTACACTGTGAAAAGTCTCTCTTTTATCGGACTTTAGTAGTTGTGCGTCACCGATTTCGGGCATTTTATTGGTAATTCGGAGAATTAAAATCCGAATTCGGAGAGTTACAATCCGATGCAGGACTAAAACGCTACAATGCAGTATCATCTGCAGTATTTTGCATTCTAGCCCTTTAGTCCTGCATCGGACTATAAGTTTCCGAATTACGAATAAAAATGTCAGAAATCGGTGACGCACAACTCCTAAAGTCCGATAAAGGAGAGACTTTTTACAGCGTATTTTAGCTCCAGTGCCGTGTATTCTGCCATGCGATAATGCAAGTGACGCCGATGGCGATGAGCCACGTAGAATTCTAATTGATTTTCTTTATTTTCACAGACGTTATTGGCTGCAACGGCGAAACGTCTCAAGACATTTCTTACTTCCAGAGCCCGTCTTTTCCAGAATTTGACTCTGAGCCAGAGGTGTGCAACGCCAAAATCAAGATCAAACCAGGAGTCTGCGCTGTCAGGTAGCCCCCCCCCCCCCTTACTGAAACATCTAAGTGATCGAAGGGCAAGTAGCCCCCCGCCTGCACTTGGACAAAGTAACACAGAACTAGGAGTCCGGTACTCCCAGATATGAAACATCATTTGAATCATCTAGCTGGGAAGAAGACAGTTGCTAAAATTTTATGTCCTGACAATTACTCTGCGTAAAGACGGCCTTAGAATACGTTGTTTTTACTTGAAACCAAATCAACTCTGTATTTTGGGATACGTGCAAGCCTGACGATACGTGCAGGGTGAGTGGCTAGCACGCTGAACTCCCAGCAGCAGGGGCGGGGGTTCGTGGCATAACCCTGTAAGACAAGCCGAATTCCACCAGCCTCAAATGGGTACTTGTAGAAATCTGGGTAAGGTGACAGGAAAGGTGTGCGTAAGCACCAGGATGGCTTGCCCCTAGCCGCCCATTGCAATCCTGGCTGAGGACACGGTCGGAGATCATCACGGCCTGTTTGGCGTGTCAAGGCTAGTGTGGATACCTTTTCACTTTTTGCTGAGTCTCTAACCCCTTTGTTCACAGACCATCGATCTAGTCCGTACACTGTCAGAAGTTTCATAACAGATAACACGAGGATGCGCGGTTTCAACAGATAATGCGTAACAGATAACACTTCGGATGTTATCTGTTATGTTTCAAAATGTTATGCATAATAAGCGTTACCATCAGGAAGAACCGAAAAACCGCCAAAAACTAAAAAGTATCTGCTGAGTTTTCTGACGTCATGACGATATGGAATAAAGTCAGTAGATGCTTTTCTGGTGCTCTTCCTAACAAAGCTTGTTATGCATAACATTTCATGCATAACGTTTTCAAAAACAACGGATAACATCTGAAGTGTTACCTATTACGCATTATCTGTTGAAACCGCGCATCTTCGTGTTATCTGCTATGAAACTTCTGACAGTGTAGTTCCGCGAGGCTAGGCTTCTCAAACTCCTTTCAGTAGCATAATGAATCACCAGTGAATAATTAGTAAAGGCCATATCTGTGAGCCTTCGATATCATAATGATATTCAAACAACGGCTAAAAAGGGAAAGTCAGCTACGATGTTTGAGAGCGACATTTCGGACTTCTTTGGCAAGGGTCCTCGTCAGACTGTTGATTTAAACTCAAGACATTTTTAGGTTCGACTTCGATCAGCTGAGTCTCACTCCGCCGAGTAGACGGTCAAATCAATGTAAAACGGACTCCTTGAACATCATAAGCAATAACTTCAACCCCTTATGTGGGAATTTGGATGGGTATGCAGGTTTGTACCCTTTTTTCACAGTATGGTACCGGATTTCTCCAGCGATAACAAAACTTGTAATATCTTGCCTTAGACCTTAATTCCTCCTGCCCCTCTAGAGGCGCTTAGGTAATCCGACTAAGAGTCGCCAATCGTCTTCCGTATAAGCCGCTGCCCGGACATCTTTCCGGTCGGGCTGGACGGACGCGGAGATCCGACTGGTAGGTTTTGCGACGGGGTCTAGGCGGGAAAAACCCTGGCGACCCGGTCCCGATGAATACCCCCAATCGTCCCCCCCCCCCGAATATAGGAAATTAGAAAATAGTCTTAAAGGACCCCTCTTGCTTATTCTGCGTTTTAGTTTATCCCTAGCCCCCTTATGGAAGTATAAGCTTCTGAAATCCCCGCCTTTCGTCATTACTTCGTTTTTTACCTACGACTTTTTAGAGCTTTTTCCGCCAGGTCCGCCGACAACTCTTTCATGCATAAGGACATGATAAGCATCAGAATGTTGTTTTTCATGTTGGAAGACATGGTATCAGTTCTATCTTCTGTCTTGGACTTCTTTTGTTTTGTTTTGTTTTGTTTTCCCACTTTTTAATCACGGCGCATTCAGTTTTCAAATATTTGCGTCCAGCCGCCGCGTCGGGAGATTCTGTGTCTATTTTCCTCTGTATCAATGTTATCTCACCCTTGGTCAGCATGTTGAATTATGCATGTTTATTCTTTCTTTTTTTCTACTTTTCATGTTGTTGCTCCATGTTTCGGGCGTCTCTCCTTCCTTTTATTGAGAGTGGTTGTAAGTAAGTTAAATTAATGTTAAAATATGTTGGTATCAGAACATGGTAGGGGGGGGGGGGGACTATTTTTGTCGTGGAATTCCTTGCTGGAGACGATTTTGGGGTACAATTTACAAAGGACGTGTCTTGTCATGGATGTCTACAGGTAAGCCTTTCTGTCTTCAGTAGCAACCTTACCTAATTGTCTCATATTTCAGTGAACATCGAAGTGGCGCCAAAGCAGCAAGTACAGAAGTTGAGCGTTCTGACGAAGAGTAAAAAATACAAGTGGAATATAAAGGTGACGCAAATCCGGTGCAGCGACGTTGCGCCACTCCCAGGTAACTCCTCTTTGAGAACTTTGAACTGATTGGTATTACCGGTCGGATTCATTCCAGCCGCCGCTTGATATTTTTTAGGGGATTGCAGACCTCCGGGAACCGGTGTGCGTAAAACCGGCTATCGATTGACCAAAGTCCGGGCACAGAACAGAAAATATTCACACAAAAGCCTGAAGGCCATGCCAAAATATTATTTAACACCGATTTGAATAAACATAATAACAACATAAAAAGAAGAAAAAAAGAATTACTCTATTGTAAACATTCTCACATGACCAAATTGTCTACTTTTCAACATAATAAATTCAACTCCCTACACTCGCACTTAAAATGGCTCGAATCATCATTCGCACTCCTGCACATCAGGTAGGAGAAAGGACCAGTCTTTCCACGACATTTACCAATATGTTGTCTGTTTTCTCCAAACGGTTAAAAGCTCCCCCCGAAAACCTGGCAACAACTTTATTTCCTCCCTTTTAGCCCCTCCTTAAAATAGACCTCTTCCCCCCAACTCTTCTCTACTGGGTCTCAACTATGGGCACCGGCTTTATACAATCGAAATTGAGTGGGTAGCTCCTTGGAAAGCTCTCGGTCTAAGACAGAGAAAGCGAACTCACGCTAGTTGATCCTTTAGTGGCCGTCAGGTAACTCCCCACGTTCTGAAACTGAACAGTTTAACAAACGTGTAACAATTTTAGTTTACATTTTGCTCCAGGAGAAATAATTTCGTTATATCTGTGCGCTTGAATCGTGCAACATGATGTGGAAACCTTCTGTAAGTGCTTGACAATTCAGTTTCTTAGTAGTTTTTTTTTTTTTTTTTATCTCACTTATGTGGGATCGGGTACATACCTCTCTGGTTGTAAGCCTCTGGCCAGTGTTGCCACTTTTCTCTGACAGAACCTGTGTCATTTGGCCGCATAAACGTGTTATTTTCACCCTTCTGATGTTGAAGGTGGTTGTATTGAGGTCGCCAGATATTTCCTCTGACATGGAAGATTATTGGCCTAATAATAATAAAAATGATTTTCTTTGTTACCCGTCAGAAAACATCATAGACGAAGTAAAAGAAAAAGAAAAGGGGAAGAAGAATAAAAATAAAGAAAGAGACCACTTTAACATTACCTATCTACAAAACTAACTTATCTTGGAAAAGAATGCCCTTCCGTTCATAAATAAAATTATTGTTGAATATAGTTACGGCTACTTTTATTATTTCGGCTTTCGGATTAAGTGTGCCGGATCACCGGCGTGTAATGTTCACCTGGTGCCAAAACAGGAGTAACTATCGTAACCAGAGGCGTCACGTTGTTGGTCAGTCGATAAAACAAAATGAGTCGTCGCATGAGTCGTCGCATGAGTCGTCGCAACAGTCGGTAAATACGACCAGCCAGTCGAAATTCCCCCAGCATAGTGGCTAGTAACGAACGACTCTGTTCGTTAGGTACACTGTTCAGATTTCAGGTTTTTGTGCCGAGACCATGCGAAAGCGAAAGTTTTCTCTCCGCCGAGTTCATATAGCCCATTTTATTTTAGCCTATGAAAAATGCGGTATTCGTCGAACAACACCGCTAACCGTTCCCATCGCTTCTGCCAACAAAGACGCGATAATCGTGGAAAACTTTCAGTTGCCAAGATCATCCCTCAAAGAAGCATTTGTAACTAGCAAGGACCTGGGGTGGAACCAGTTTTCTAGTCGTAAGTACCGCTCTTAACAGTTAGGCTACTATACGTCTTTCATAAAATTCCTTCCAGATTAGTTCTTTTATTCCTCTTCTAGCTTTGAGCTATTTGGAAATAATTTTGATTGATTGATTGTTTGGCTATTTTCTATTCTTCTTATATAGACCTCACCAATGTTTAAAACTGATTAAATGCCTGTGCCTCTATTTGGGCTCTACCCAACTCTGTTCTGTCCAGTCATCAAGTTTGTCAGTCCTGGCAACCGACTTCAGTGCTGAGTGCTGGTTGACTTTTTCACGGGGTTGATGCGCGACTCGGTATGAAGCGAAAGCGTAATCGCTTATTCACCCTTCAGATAACTTATACCAAGATCGCATGTGTGATTTTTATTGTTTCTCTAGAGCACTCTCTGCATTCTCGTGGTTCCCCTCGACTCCCTAAGGAGTCCCCAGTGAGCATAGAGAGTAGGGCTTAACGCCGGTCTTCCATGTAGTCAAGTACGGAATTGTGGAACCAAATGCTATTCGGAACGGTCGGTCGTGTCGTTTTGACTGAGGCGGCAGGTAATTTCCTGTCCAGTTACCATATCCAAACTTTGTTGGAAACAAACCTGATAGTAGTAGTAACTATGAGGGAGATGCTAGAAATCTTAGTCATATGAGCTCATTAACACAATCTTTTGCACCTAGATCTTGAGAAGGACTTCGAGACCGAGGATGACCCGATAGAAAGTCTAGAGAGAATATACTACGGCTCAGAGGCAAAGGTGGGGGAATATCCCTGGCAGGCTCTTCTTCAGTGGAACAACTCCGTCATGTGTGGGGGAACACTTATCTCAGACAGACATGTAGTCACTGCTGCCCATTGTATGAACCTGTAAGTCGGTGTCTCATTCTTCATTAGCGACCGTGAGAACTGCGTTTGTACCGCTGCTTACATGCCTAGTTTCGCCAACATTAGCTGCGTTCTTTGTAACCGGAGTAGCCTACTCACTGGTACTCCTATCACTATCAGGCGTTTTTGGATTCACTGATGACTGCTCCCTAATGAATGAATGAATGATTTATGACGCACTGCCCAAGGGCAGAAGTGCAGTAGAAAAGAACAAGGAAATACAAAATAATCTTAAAACCGAGGGGTTGCTCACTCCCAGAAACGATGTACACCAAGTGGCGCGTGCCGCAGTGCCGTGCCGGTGCCGCGCCGAGGTGTACACCGGTGGCGGAGAGAGAGCAACCCCTCGCATAAAAAATTTCCAGAAAGATTATTCACTAATTTAAAATTACATCGATGGAGTCGTGGAAGTTTACAATCGGAGAACAGAAATTAAAGGAGAGGTTTTCAAGCGTCAACAATGGGTCGGGAATTAAGAAACGGCGGATCAGGTAGCGGTTCCGCGTGCGCCGTGGTAGGTACAACAGAAATCTCAGATATTTGAAGTATGTCGAGCGTATGCGTCGAAGGTCCTTTTTTCTGAGTATAGCATGTAGCCCAGCAAGGAAGTTTACATACGATGCGCAAAAGGCTTCCCAAGCCCAGGTTTGCTATACCTCGAACGGTTGGGCACAATTTTGCAGTAACCAGTAATTCCATTAGCGGCTGATTTGACGGCTTCCTCGCAAATCTTTCGCGTAGTTTACGCAATCGTTTCCGAAGCCATCGAGTTTTTTCCTCTGTTACGAGCAGAGGCGTTATTAGCCAAAATGTTTGGGGGGGGGGGGGGGCAAAAAATTTACCGACTGGCTGGTAATTTTTACCGACTGTTTTTGCAGAAAAAAATGACCGTTTTCAAGAAAAAATGACAGTTTCGAAAAAATCGACTGATTTTCAGAAAAAAACGACTGTTGGGAAGAAAAACCGACTGATTTTCAGAAAAATGGACTGTTTTAATGAAAAAAAATCAACTGTTTTGGCGAAAAATCGCGGCGTTTCGCGCCGAGTCAGTTTTTTTACCGACTGGCCGACAACATTGGGGGGGGGGCTTCTCCCCCCTCCCCCCCCCCCCGGTCGTGACGCCCCTGGTTACAAGAACATTGCTTCCAGCATTTATGTTGTAACCCGTCTCTGAACTGGTGATAAAAACACAAGACACCTGTGAGTGAACCAGTTACTACAAGGAGTTCAACGAAAGAATGAAAGGCTTTTATTCCGCCAAAAGGATGAGACAAAGAGAAGGAAAAAAGTACAAAGCTTATTCATGTGCAATAAAAATATCGAAGTTTTTCGTCACACTCAGTATAGGACAAAAGATTACAGATATAAAAAAAAAATAAAAAATAATAACGACGAAATTAAACTTTGAACAGGGCAATAACTTAAGTAGTCCTATGCTCGGCTCAGGTGTCCGAGATGATCATAACTGCGGATTTAGTTTATCTTGCTTTTTAGAGCTCATCTGGGCGCCTATTGCTTCTTAGTTGTACAGATAACAAACGAGCTGTCAAAGCAAACTCATCGGTTTCCATTTAATTGCGCTAAAAGGATGTCAGCTGAGATTTGTTCTCCTCGTCAGGCTGTAGCTAGGAGAACCGAGCCTGCAACCGGTGATTAACCGAACTTTGGTACTGTGAGCTGATACTTTAGTCTCTTTTGTTTACTTTAGTTTCTTTTGAGTGTCTTATTTTTGTTTTTTTTATGGTTTTCAAAAGCCGTCGGATAAAGGAAATTGAATTGAATTGAAACATTAGTCAAGATCAAAGGATCGACGAATTGCTAGTAAAACTGTTTTACAAATGACCTTATGAAATGGGGATGGTTAGGAATGTGTTTGGTTTAAAAGTTTGTTTGTTGTTTGGGTGCCCACTACCGGATAAGTCAAGCTCCTTTATTTTTCTGTTTCTTTCTTTCCTTTTTTCAAGTAATTTGTTATCGTTGATGTTTTAGGGCTACTTAGTCTCTCACAGTTGTCCTCTGTGCATCGAGAGTTTTTTCTTTCTTTGTTTTTTTAATAAACCCATTTATTCATACCTTGAGTCCGCAGTTTGGGGATCCTTTCTGGACACAGTTTACCCTCTTTCAGCTCACCAGCCAAATCTATGGTACCGACCCTATATGTAAGGCTTGGCGAGCACGACTACCGGAAAACGGATAATCCCTTCCGACAAGTCATCAAAGTCAGCAAGGTCACGCTACACCACACCTTTGACCACCAAGAACTTAGTGGGGATATAGCCATCCTGGAGTTGGCAGCCCCAGCCGGCTTAGGGAGTGCAGTTTATCCGGCATGCATGCCATCGAAAGGTTCGTGTATTTACCAATAAGTTGAATATTTGGATCAAAAAATAAGTTTGAAAAACATTTATTTAAATAAATATATGTTGTATTTTGAGTTTTAAAAAAATAAAAAAATAGTGGTTATGAAATTTAAATTTGAAAAACAATATTGTTAAAGAAAATTTTGTTTATTTAAAAAAAAATGTAATTTTTTTTTGAATTTTATCAAATATTAAAGGATTAGAGATAACATTTTTTAAGTAGTTAAAAATAAAACAAACAAAAAGAAGTTCGCCGAGAGGAAGAGTCTGAGCCCAAAAACTAAGAACTATGATGATAAATAAGAAAAGATTCTGCACGGATTAAAAAAAAAGTTGAATGACATACTCGTATTTTTCATTGATTTCGGGAGCGTACAACCTTGGTCTAGGCGAAAAGAAACCTGGTGACCCCCCCCCCCCCCGTTGAAACCCTCCCTCCGGTACCTGGTACCCTCCGGGCGACTCCCCCACGTACCAAACCCCCTAGCCACACACACCCTGCAAATGAATAGGAAAAGAGAAAATCTTATTAAAACTGCAATTTGGACAGATGTCAAGGCAACATCAGTACATAAAGTTGGTGTCAGGCTGGTTGGATGCGTCCCACCAAATGAGGAATCGAAGGCTAAGATATATATCATAAACCTGTCATAAATATTTTCCATGATTATACATCTACATTTTTGACAACCACGAGAGCGGTTATTGACCAGCAGCGAAATTTCGACCCCCCCCCCAAAAAAAAAAAAAGAAATAAAAAAAATCTATAAATGGCCTTGGCTGTTCTTCTCTCGAACTAACGTGAAGATCAGTGAAGTATCGTTAGGGGGGGGGGGGGTCCGCTCCCCCCCCCCCCAAATCCGTTACATTTATACGAATCCAAAAAGGATCTTAGTCCAAGTCAAGTTATCTTCTGGTACAATAATAAAAACTAACGGCACCTAACTGCAGCTTCCTCGCCAAGAAGGGGAAAGAATTGGGAAAGAATTTGTGGGGGGGATCGTTACACTGAGTGGCACGGGTTTTGATCTTTCACTTTTAACAACTCACTGACAACAGCTTAAGCTGAATGCGTGTGTTCGTTCACTTCAGCAACTATTCTGTCACCATCAACCTTCACCTTCGCTCTACAATCCCTTCTCTTATTTATCTTGGTACTGCCTGCGCTTAACGCATTCAAAAGTAAGAACACATCCAGCCAGCACTTTTTGCTTCAATACACATACCCTTTGTACACGCACAAGCCTATTCTTTCACTGGTTACTGGATACTGCGTCCAGCTATCCTATTTTTATGTCAGTAGGTGCATGAGCTAATCTGGGTACCCAGCTAATCCCTTGTACTATCCGTGGCGTAGGGATTATTTGGGACTAGTAGATTCTTTTGGGATTGTCTTTTCTTTATGCGGGGGAGTTTTCACCGGGGGGAGGGGGTGGTACCGGGGGTTTTGGTACTGGCGGGTTTTTTAGCCGGGGGGGGGGGGGGGGTATAAAGTAACATATGAAATTAGTGTCTCCGGGTCTTAAGAATGGACGCAGCCATTAGGGAAGTATGTTGCATTGGCGTTCTAGGTACTACGGGTCCTTTGATCAAAACAGTGACGAACAACCTTGAACGCAATTGTACCGTGTTCTTCAAAACTGTGCTAACTGAAAATTTGTTGAAAACTGAAAAACATAGCTGATTTGGTATTCTGTTAAATTGTGCTAAGTGTTAGATGACGACCTGAGCACCATCTAACAGGTAGACTAGTTTTAACTTTCTGAGTTCCTACTTTCTTCGTGCAGATGGCATACACAAAACTGGGCCCGAAAATTATGAAAATGTAGTTAGCACAGTTTTGAAGAACACGGTACAATTATGATTGTTGTGGGATGCATTCTCACGCACCCCTTTCTCTCGTGCTGCACTATCCCTAGCAATTAGCTTTTCGCTAAGCAGCTTATTCCCCTAAGTCAATCATCCTAAGACTAGTCATCTGATGAATGAATTAGTTAAGGACGCGAGGTCGGGCGACCTTCGCATGAGAGTGAACTCGGAGAGAAGGGAGAACACTACTATATCTTACCGGTGCAGAACTGCTTAGTACTTTTGACTTTCTTTTGTTCTACCGATCGGTCAAACAAGATGAAGATGTAGCAACAATGGTCAGGAAACTTTGCTCCCGAATCCCCAACTTTCTTCTTGTAGACGACAAATACGTCGACAACAATGGAGTCATCAGTGGCTTCGGGAAGAAAGAAGGTGGCCACCGGACCTCCGTATTACACGCGGCAGATGTGGTGGTCTGGAGCAATCAAAGATGTGTGAAAGCCTGGGAGGCAGATCGGGCGAACCTCCAGCTACTCGACTCTCAAGTCTGTGCCTTAGGGCTGCTCAACCAGGACTCGTGTCAGGTCAGTGACACCGTAATAATAGTTAAGTTTTGGATCTGAATTCTCAGTTATCAGTTCTCAATTATCGTACAAATTACCGATTTTTCTCTTCTTGCTTTTAACAAAAACATCGATTTAGCCACCTGTTATTACCTATTTATACGGACTGAACATCTGCCTTTTGTTGATCATCAGGAAGGAGAACGAGAATCGAGAAGTGACTATCGAAGCATCTTCTCTTAAAGTCCTTCACCGATTTGCTATCCCTCCTCGAGTTTAAAAAAAAAAATTCTACGGTACATGCATTCCTCCGCGCGTGAAACACGTGGGTCCTGTAGGCCTATGTCACCCCGGACTGACAGTAGAACAAACAGAACTCGAGTCTATCCAACAGAGCCGCTGCCACTGTGGAGTAGTATTGGGCGATATTCGATATCGATAACGATTTATCGGACCAAATATCGATATCGAAATATAAATATCGATATCGAAAACGATATTTGTTCATTCATAATTATTGTAAATAATCCAACATTTATATAACCTATATTTATATATCCGAAATTGCAGCAATATGTTTTCCGGAATTCAATTCTTATTTATTCGGAGTTTCAGATGATGCAAGATGCTATTTAACGACAACTTTGTTCTTGAATTTTGGCGAAACGTGATGTATCCTATAGCGAAAAATACTAAAGAAATATCGATAAATCGAAAAATCCAAAAATCGCCCGACACTACTGTGGGGCCACTGAGTGAATTGGGGAAAGCCGGCTGCTTTCATCTTGCGCGCTATAGCAACAGTGAGGGAGTATCACCTCGGTCTAACGGCTATTTTCAATTTCCAGGGTGACAGTGGTGGGCCACTGGTGGTCCGTTCTATTAGTGGGAAACACGAACTAGTCGGGATTACCAGCTTTGGCGACAGTTGCGGCAAACCCAACGTTCCTGGGATATATACCAGATTCACGTCCTTCTTAGACTGGATGCGGCTCGCAATATCCGATTCCTGAAAACAAACACAATCGTGCCGTTCTGATAGTCTTGAGGATGGGCATCGTTATAGCTATCCGTTACGTCAGACTGAACAATAGATGCCATTTGACAAAGCTATGGTTTCAGTTTTATCCCCGGGATCGAATCGGTTGTACTGTGTTTACTATGAAGTGCAATGTTTTAACAAAGGGTAGAGGTAGCTTACTTCTTGAGCAGGAAAAGCGCGACGAAGGATCGAGCTCTACTTGGTCATCCTATCTCATCAGTTTTTGGTGTTACTTGGGTATACGCGAGGTAGCGGGTCTCTTCTTCCGCTGAAAATGCAGAGCAGTAGGCCCGATCGGCGTCGAACTTGCTACACACGTGGAAGCATGAAAAGACGTATTCTATTACCTACACCCTTGAAAGAAAGCGATCTCGTGTATATCCCGAGCTACATGTTTCTTGAAGTGGATCCTCTTTGTGTTGTCGTTTTGTAAGAAATAAATATTTATTGTTTTGATAATCCGTTCAACCTCATGAGTTGAGTCTGAGATAAGCGGCTCCTGCAAAGTGAGAACACGAGAAGATTTTTACTTTGGCGGGATCCCGAAGGGGCCGTCTTTGCTCTTAGGCTGGTGATGGGGGGGGGGGGGGGGGACGAAATCGCCTTCGGCTCGGACAGGTTATTTTCAATGAACGTCTCGTTGTTATAATCCGATATCAACCTCGATGTCGGAAGTTAACCTTTAACAACTTGTGTGGAACGCACTCTCTTTCCAATAGTCGAACATACGCGACTCCTTTGCAACTCTGCTGGGTTTCTCAGAGATTACAAACCCGACTCGACTGTTTTCAGCCTTGCACAGTCCCCTTCTTTGATGAGAGACAAGGAGAAACTTGTGTAACCGATATTTCTAACTAATGAAATCGTTAAAAATCAAAAAGCTTTCAATCCGACCCGCGTTGAACAGCGACAAACAAGGAAAAGGGAAGAATCAGTCTAGCGCAGTTAGGATGGGTAAACATTACTCAGGAAGTTCAGAAATCTCGGGATTGGATGGAATGATTAGGGAAGTAGGGTTAATCAGTAATATAAGTACAACGGGTCCTTTAAATACGGGGCTCGCATCCCAAAGCCTATCAGGCGTGTGCCCTGCCTCCGCACTGTGGATGATAAGAAGGGAGCAAGTAAATAACGGGATTACCTGACATGGGCCGGGCTGGAGATTCTGTTTAAAAATATATTAGTGATGTCAGAACAAACCGTTAAAAAATTCAACAACAAACTCCTAAGAAACGTTTGGCAGAAAGTATTACGCACACAACTTTAGCAGTAATACAGAAACACAACTGATACTACTAGCTTCATCGCTGGCCAATCAGGCACTCGAACAGAAGACGAGAGAAAAATATGGGCGTGTCCAAACCTCCAACCAATCATTATTAAAAGCTACCAACGTTCTTTCATCCTGTATTTCTACATAGAGATCCAGGACCCCAATGCAGTTAACAGAGTCGTGCTCCCTTTTTGGTAATCCAGCAAACAACAAACTTTTAATTTTTTCAGCGTACTTTGACTTTAAGAAAATAGACAAGCAGAATTGGAAATGAAATAGGTCTGGGCCCTTACAGCTGTCTAACTTGCCTAGGCAGAACCTCGCTACAGTATGTATCCCTTCACAGGGATGGGACGACGATGATAGCTTATACTAACAACTGGTACGAGATTAGAACGAACGAAAAAACGAAACAATGCAAAAATAAAGCTGCAAGCATTTGAGCGACCATTTCAATATCAGAACATAAAGGAAATGGCACATTACACGATTTTAGCCGATTCCGAGTAACCACAGTCTGAATTTCGCAACCAGCGCGAAATTTGTTTGGATCCGAATCCAAGAAAATTCGTCTAGATCCGAATGATTAGGACATGGATTTGATAACTTTAGGCACAAGCAAGCAAAGCCTTAACAAAAGACAATTCGGATGATATTACACTTGCAGCGTTCGACTCCAATATCATTTATAAGTGATTGTAATATCTTGTCGATATGTTGAACTTTTCCTATTTGCGGCACTTCTTTTAAGCTAAGACGATGAAACTTGTCACGCATGTAAAGGACCCAACCCAAAGCTCAAGGATCAGATCATCCGTGGAGGGAGGGGGGAATCCGGGATCGTGTGTTGCAAACGGCTTATCCGATTCGAGTGGAACTTAGTGGCCGGTAAGAGCAGGTGTGAGGTGGGCAATTTATGTGCCCGCACCCAACCACAGTGGGGGTGGGGATATCCCGGGAATGGATCGATTCAAGTGAAACTTGATGGCTCGTAGAAATACAGATGCCATGGATAGGCCATTTGTGGGTTTGAACCGCATCCGGTCACGGCTGGGGGCTGTCCAGAAAATGTTGTTCTACGCGTAGGGACCAAACTAGTGGATCATTCCCGGGAATTTACCATATAAACGTCACTCGTCCGTAGCAAGTGCCGTATAAGTTTGTAGCTCTTATCTGCACGTGTCGCAGAATATTTCCGAAATTACTTTTAGGGCTTCCCTTAAAAAGTAACATTGTAAGCCCCGGTTAGTGTCATATCTTCCGGAAACATTCAAACTGGTGTCTGTTCCAACTGCAAACCCTTGTGTGAAATGTTATCAAACTTCTGACAGTATCTGCGTATTAAAGGCGTTTTTCCGTGCTCCCACATACAGTTCATGGGTCGATTGTGGCTCGAAAAGTGTGTTTCCGCGACCAACAAGATTGTAGTGGCTCGCTTTGTGGCTCAAATTCGACAAACAACTGGCGAGGTGATTGTCGATTTTGTGGCTCGATTCTGGCGGGAAATTTAAATTAAGCAGCAAAATAGTGTCTAAACAATAAATCTAACTACTTTTTCAAGTATATAGACTTAAAACTGAGGATACTTTATGGACAGAATGGTAAGGAAATAAGCATGGAGTTCTATTTATTGAGATTTTACATGAATTTTATTTTTATTTTCCGATATTTGAAATTACCGCCAAAAAAATAGACAAACCGGAGTTTCCGCGAGTTTCAACTAGTGGCTCGACTGTGTGGCACACAATCATGTTTCCGCGACAAACACTCAGAAGTGTGTGGCCCACAATTGTGTCGCGGAAAAAGGCCTTAAGTGACAGTACCAAGCTCGTCCCATTTCGCACCGGACAACGTGTGAACTCGGCTTTAGTTAAAACACAGCGAAACAGAAGCAGGGATGAAACAACTGTTCAAACCTCAGTAGCTAAAAGTAGGTTCCGAGTGGTATTAACAAACACTGCAACCAGTATTACTATATGTAACGAATATATCCCGATGGAAAATTTGTAGCCTGTGTAGTTGTATGTTAGTTGTCCGAAAAAGTTGCATGTATGGATATGTAGTAGTATGGGATACTTTCATTTAATGTGCCTTAGACCTGGACAATCTTAAGTAGTAGTATCAAGTAGCATCCAGTCCTACTGTAACAGCAGCCAATTCTGCCATGGTAGCATACAGTACTATTGGATGCTATTGAAACTCACAACTTCATACAACTAATTCTGGAAAATTTTTCATCGGGATGTTAGCAAAGTAAGCTACAATTACAAAAGAGCTAAGGCATTCAGAATCACTAATGGCTTACTACACTTATAGCATCCAACTCACATTACTGAGACCCCCTAGTCAGAACCATGGCGTCATTTAAGGGCTCGGGGAGGGGGGCTGATTGCTGCTGCAAGAAAGCAGAGGACCCAAATGGAACCTGCTGTCATATCCCAGTCAGCCCCAAAGTGACAACATGTCAAAGCCAATAAAGTACACAAATATATGAACAGTCGAAGACCGGCAATTAGCTAATTATGATTGTCAACTTCTGCTGAAATCAACCCTTCCAAGAAATGTCAAGTGTCCTTGCAAATCGAAGTGGCAGGAAAATAAAATGGGACCAGAACGACTATTACCCCCCCCCCCCCCCCCCCAGACACACATACAAAAGGGAACTTGGCAGTTCCCAGAGCATTTTTGGTCTTTATAAGCGGATTAGAAACTTGCAGTTCCAGCCCTTCTTGGCAAGTTTCCTCTTTATGCTCGTAGTTAAAAATTTGGTTTTTCGATTTTTTTCCTTCAGGGCAAATATTCGAGGGGCTAATACTATACTGCTGTTAAATTGTTTGTCGTTACAATAGAAACATTAGAGGTGCACCTATCAATAGTTACTAAAACTACAGCCGGCATTACAAGCTGTTTATGCCTTTATACAGGTTGAAGTGACAATCGTAGCTTCAAAGCCCCATGCTATATTTTTTGTTTATAGCTGTTTTGTAAGTCAGAAAACAGCTGGTCTTCCCGTGTAAGCCGCTAGTTCATTCGCTCTAAAAAATGTGGCATTCTACTCTTGCGGAAAAATGGCCGTTTCTGTTTTTCTATCTACAAACTTTGTTAGGGAAGTCAGTAACGACAAGGTTCTCATACTGGCGGCTTGGACAGTCAGAATTATGGCTTTTGTGAGAAGACCCGTGCATCTTTTGGCATCATTTATTGACGGATTATCACAATTGGTCAGGGAGTCAATGGTTTCGATTCTGACCAGAGCAAAAGAACACTAGGGAGTAGCACCAAGACTTTACAAAATTGACACACACTCGAATAGCAGCAATACTAGCACCACCAGCGATAGAGAACGTCCCTACTGAAACTCATTCAGTCGTTCACCAGCGCTGGCTCCGATAACTTCATATCCTGAAAATAGCAAAAAATGAAAAAGCCTCCATTGTTTCCTTGGAGTGTGCAGACCGCACCTTTGCTTTACTAGAAATGTCTATACCCGCAAGTTTGTCTCGCTTTAAATGCCGTAGGCGTAATGGGCGGCGCTACCAGTATGGCCCGTTCGCAAAGCATGGCAAGCATAGGTCTTGGCGCTACTCCCTAGTGTTATTATAATATGCTATTGGTAGGATGTCGGATAAGTAACTCTGACTCTGCAACAAGCCAACTGGCAATCACACTAGCTATAGCTTTCGAACACTGAATGACGCTTATCAAGCCTCCGGGCAGCCCAGCAGTCGGCAAGATAGACTCCAACTGCCTTGAACTCTATGCTACCATTACGGTTAGTCGTACCCGGGTTAGGCCTATAGATGTTACTATCACTATTAGCACATTAAATGAGAGTAGGTTGGAGGGGCACGGCACTCCCCCACATTGCACGGAAGAAAATTTAAACCTTCATCTTTTCAAGGATGGGAAGAATCATCTCGAAAGTCGGTCGTTTCCCAGGGTCTTCATTCATGCAGATTCGGATCATTTTCGTTAAGTGTTGGGAGATTCCGGGAGCGATTGAAACTCGCAGGCCCTCTAGTGCAATCTGGAAGAAATAAACACTCACTTAGGGTGTGTTCCAGCAACAGATCACTGTAAAAAAAACAAAAACGCTCCGCTTTCAGATAACTTGATCTGCAATATTTTGCATTCTAGCGTTTTAATCCTCCATCGGATTTTACCTCTCCGGACTCGGACTAAAAATCTCTGAATTCGGTGACGCAGTTACTAAAGTCCGATACAGGAGAAACTTTTACAAACTTTCAGTATTTTCTACTGGGATTAATCTTATCTCTAAAAAGATAATCTTATCTCTAATTCGGATTAACCTTATCACAGTAGAGATAAGATTAATCGCAGTAGCAAATACTGCAGTTAACTTTAATCATTACTCGGAGGAACTTTTTACAGTGTAGTTACTGAAGGCTGCCACCGTGGGGATAGACTGTCCTGATACAGCAGAGGTGTGCTTATTTGAACGTCGCTTAACAGTGAAAGGTCGCCGAAGAAAACACTAAAACCCATACCAGGCCACTTTTACTGCAAACATACTTGCCGAAAACGTTTATTTCTTATCCTGAGTTAGCTGGATTTTGAAATATTTGTTCTTGAATTCCTTCTGTTTCCTCTTTCAAATTCGGCATATCTGTCGCTAAGATGGCATTCAGATGAAGATGCCCAAATCAACGGATGAAGTGGCGGATTTAAAAGTCAACACAAATCAAGAGTTGCGTTTTTGCTGATACCACGGTATCTGTTACCACGGTAACTGGATCTGCAATTAGTCGTTTTTGCAGTTATCGTGGTATCTGATATACGGTGCTCTGCAAAAACGACTATTGCCGAAACTACACTTTTCGAAGTCATCCCATAAGCAAAACAGATATCCAGTTACATCACTAAGTGCTAAACTTCTTTCTCACCAATCTGACAAAATTTGATGAAAGTGAGATGACTTTTCAGATACCACGACCAGTTACCACGGTCGGACCGTAGTATCTGAATATCTGATACCACGATAACTGGCCAGATACCACGATAACTGCAAAAACGCCTTTTGACCGTGGTATCAGATACCACGATAACTGCAAAAACGACTTTAGACCGTGGTAACAGATACCATGGTATCCGCAAAAACGCAACTAAGGTTGCGTTCAGCTTGGGATGTAATATGACGTGATTTTGAAAACAGTATGCATTAAGTGTTATGCATAACAAGAATTGCCAGGAAGAGCCGAAAAACCGCCGAAAAAGCTTCTACCGACTTTTTGGGATCACAAAACGTAAGTGGAGGGATCTATGACATCGCAAAAGTTGTCCGTCCGTCCGTCTGTAAGCACGATAACTCTCCAAGGGAATGAGATATTTTGATGAAACTTGGTGTGAGGATTGTTTGGGTCAAGACTAAAGTCGATTTCGTAGATGGGCTTTGTAGTCCTATATTTAGGGGTGGGGGAGGGGGTTTAAATTAAGGGGTAAGCAAAATATTTTTAAACAGCTAATGGGACAGTCGATTATGGGGTAAGAAGACATGCTGAACACGATGGTGGAAACCATTTTCTCGCCGGACCAGTAGTTCGCCCGGAATCCGGCCAAAACCGGAAAGTTTTTAAAAGTAAAAGTTTTATTTGAAGTTAATTGGATGTTCGATTTAGGGGCACGAAGACATGCTGAACACGACGGTGAAAACCATTTTCTCGTCGGACAAGTAGTTAGCCCGGAATCCGGCCAAAACCGGAAAATCTGTTAAAAGTAAAAGTTTTATTTGAAGTTAATTATATGTTTGGTTTAGGGGTAGTAAGACATGCTGAATACGATGGTGAAAATCATTTTCTCGTCGGGCAAGTAGTTCGCCCGGAATCCTGCTGGAACCGAAAAATTTGTTGTAAGTTAAATTTTAATTTGAAGTTGATTAGATGTTCGATATAGGGGAAAGAAGATACGCTGAGTTCGATTTTAGCTTCTTTTTTTTTGCCGGACAGGTACTTCCGGAATTCGGCCGAAACTGGGAAATTCGCAGAAGTAAGGCAGGAAGTTTTCGTCCAAACAGATATGACTTATAGGGGTAAACACAAACATGCTGAATCCATATCTGAACTTGGTTTTCTCAGATGATTAGCATTTTGGCCTTAATCTGTTTCTGAATTTTAATAGTAAAAATGTTCAAGGGTCTGGCGAAGACTGGATCTGGCGTAGACAAGACCAAATTGTCTGGATCAAATATTGAATTTTTGGGATCCCATCGATACCTTTGATCTTGTTTTGTTTGTCGTCATGACGTCGGAAAAGTCAGCAGATGCTTTTGCGGTGGTTCATAACGTTTTAGAAATCACAACAGATTACGTCCCAAGTGTTGTCTGTTGAAACCACGCATCCTTGTGTTATTCATCATGAAACTTCTGACAGTGTATTAGTCACGATCGTTTCGATTCTTTTTATTATTTTCGTTCCAGAAGCCGCCGTGATGAGAAAATTAGCTCTAAAACTGCGATTTTCGTTCCACGACTGTTATGATCATTACAATTTACTTATGACGATTAGAAGCATCATAAGTGACAATAAATATCGGTTCAGCAGGAAATCCCGTAAGAGTGGTGATGTATGTCTGCTCTTTTGCTATTTTCGTATCAGAGATCATTGTGATTACCACAATAAAGAGCTGGCTCCTCCTTTTATTATCATAACTTGTAACAACTACCTGGAACGAACTTTAGAGAAGTGTTAAAATAAGCACACCTCAACTGTATACAGGTTGTCGCAACGGTGGCAGAAAGCTCATGGGAATTATCTTCAGGAGGTTGGAACACGCCCACAGAAACAAGACAAAATACAAACTCAGGGGTTGTTCTAGCCCCATACCAATCGTTATTCAAGGCTGCCACCGTGGTTACACATTGCACTGATATACATGAGGTTGGAACAAGCCCTTATTAACAGGAACTGAAGTCTCTTAGGCAGAGGCCAGGGTCAATCTACCAAGCACCCCCTGTTAGGTGCATCGTCGACTTGGAGACACGCCAATGCTTCCTGATAGTTCTTCCTTTCAAATAATAGTGTCAATTACCTTTAGTCCCGCCTCCATCGGTGATAGGTCAACAAATGGGACTTCTCTTGTGGCCAGCTCCCATAGCAGAACCGCAAAGCTCCACATATCAGCCGCTTTCACGTTTATGTCACTTCGTTTCTTCTGTAAAGCTGAAAAGCAACACAAAAATGTCAATCTCAACTATTTCTTTTTATAAAACCTGCCTTCAAAGAAGAAATACCAGCTACAATGAAGGTGCAGAAAATCAAGTGAAAGACGATTCAGATTTGGTGACTTTTGCGTGCGACTTGTGCGAACATCACCAAAATTGGGTAATTTAGTGATACAAACTGAAAAATCACGAATTTTGCGACAAATCATTAACCATGAATGTGTGCGAGCCGAACGTAACTCAAGTGGCAGTTTTGCCGTTATGGTCCGTTACCTTGCGGAAATCGAGCACCGCTTCCCCAACAAGCGCCAAACGGCGTTCGAGCGGGCGTGGCCTAGATTAAAAGATTCGCTACGCGCCATTTCAACGCACAGATGCTTCTCCCGGTGCCTTTTTTGCATGCTCGATACGAGTATAGTTCTGAAACTTCACTTGTGAAGCTGTTTAATGCCGGGTATTGGTTATGCAACAGGTTAAGCTACACTAATATTTGTTAGCCACGTTAGCTACAGCTAACGGAGCATTTCCAATTTAAAGATGCCAGCGCTGCACTTTTGGAAATTTCATCATCTCTGCAAAAAATCATGGACAACTGGGCCGCTAGCACATGACATTCTTCACTGTTTCCGCCCGAAGACTGACAAATTTTATCTTGTTTGTTTTTTGTTCTTTGTAATCCGCTTTGGTGGGTCATAAATAAATTACTTAGTTACTTAGTCAAACACTATAGCTTTATAGTATAGTGTTTTGACTTAACGAACGAATCACATGTTCATGGTTTTGATTTCATTTCTATGACAACAACAAAAGTGTCCGTCGCATTTTTATTTTTAAATAAAGTGAAATAAATGATATAGAATTTATTCTTTAAATCAAATATATGTCAATTCTTCCACGTGACTTAGCGAATTCCTTGTTCCATGGGCACTTAGTATTATTGTTACTAGCCTACTAATCATGCACTGTAAAAAGTTTCTCCGAGAAAGGATTAAAGTTAACTGCAGTATTGCTACTGGGATTAATCTTGTCTCTACTGGGATAAGCTTAATCCGAATTAGAAATAATCTTATCTCAATAGACACAATATTCATCCCAGTAGCAAATCCTGCAAGATTTTTTTCAGTGTGACCGTTCTGGGCGTTGACAAAAGTAACAATAATAATAACAGTTAGCTAAAAATCATCCGGGGGGGGGGGGGGGGGGAGCATCATCGCCGAGAAATCATAACAGCGTAAGGCCCTTGTTGAAAACTCTGTATAACAAGCCTTTGGCAATTTTATTTTTAGTTTCATAAATGAGAAAACAAGCAACTCTCGCTGAAGACTTCGAATTGCAATAAAATATGCTGCATTAGGATAGAACACAATACTTGCTCATCGTAAGGTTAGTAAAAACAAGGAAATTTCTCAGGCGTAAACATTTTTGAGGGTCGGTGGAGTGACATTCCAGACGCGAAGAAGAGTTTCTCCCTTCACCCCCCTCCCATCTTTACAAATAACTGATTGTAAAGTGAGTATGAGGACAAATTGCAACTAATAAGCAAAATCTCAACTAGGATCCCCACCATAGCAAGTCCTGACGTCATGCGTGACCTAGGAATTATTAATCTGATAAAGTGTGAGGCAGTAAAACCGCATGCTACATCTTGGGACCTCAAGCATTTGGCCGGATATACTCTAACATAATGTTTGACGATGAATTGTTTATAGGCCAGTAATCAATCATTGTATATTTCTTATTTAAGTAAGTAAGTAATTTATGTATGACCCGCCATTTTTGAAAAAGCGGAGTAAATGAAGAAAATAAACAAAACACATAAACACACAGAAAAAGACACTCAATTTTCAATCTTCGGCCAGGAAGCAGTGGATAACGTCATGCGCTTGTAAGGGTAACACTTGCATCTTGAATTTTGAACTTCTCCGTTAATGTATAGTTATGACCAGGGGCGTCGCTAACGAATGAGACCAAATAAACAGGTTTAATCGCCGAATTTACGAAGGGACAGACCAAATGCGGTGAAATCGATGCGGAGTGAACAAAAGTTGGATGAATTAGAAAAGTCGATAAAGAAAGGGGAAACAATAAAGACATTAAGTCACCCAATTTCGAAATGCGGGGACAATCGATTTTATCGAAAGGGCATCACGGCTTCGCCGCGATGCCCGTTTTGACCGAATGCCCAAAACGTAGGGGGGGGCGCTGCGCCCCCCCCCCTCGGGACGCCCCTGGTTATGACATAATTTCGACAAGTGGAGCAGGTGCATTGCATATTTAAAAAAATATGATCTCATCTTTTTAATCTCCTTCTTTTGTTCTTCTTGTTTCTTTTTCTTTATTTTTACAACTCCGCCTTGTACGGTAAAAAATTATATTAATAATCATATTTTTTATTTTCAATTATTAAACATTACCTTCAGGAGCCATCCACTGTGGACTGTAGATTCGTCCTTTCTCCATAAAGCTGAATTTCGCGTCGGCCATATTTATTCTAGCAGTCAGATCTTCATCAATCTATCGGAAGAAGAAAACAAAAATTAAGACGCAGCCTACTAACATACTAAACTGACGAACTTTGACCAAATGGATTTGATTCTTGGGACTGAAAGGAGGCTCACCAAAGACGGTGTTTGGTCCCTGCTCTACTGACTGTGTTGGGAAATGGGAAGTAGCCTACGTCAAGTACTACCCAAGTACAAAATCAAAGTAATTGAATTTTACTTGGTTACAATTTTCTTCAGGTACTTAATACTTTAGTTAATACTAAATGAGCTACTTGAATCTGTCAAGTTTCAACAAATTTTCAAGTACTGGCGCAAGTAATTAGTATTTGAAGCACTACTTAAGAACAAGACTCAAGTACTACTTAAGTACATTTGTTTTAAGGAACTCAAGGACGAAATCTGAAGAACTTAACACGGTCTACTGACTCAAAACACTTAACGGAATAAGGTAGAGATATGACAGCCTAGTTAAACATCACTTATTTACAGTAGAGGTATGCTTATGAGAACGTCGCCTAACAGTGAACGGTCGCCGAAGAAAAATCTAAAACCCAAACCAGGCATTTTTTACTACAAAATACTTGCCAAAGAGTTTTTTCCATTCACGTTTTGTCACCTTCTGAGTATGCCTCAAATAGAAGAAGAAGCTTATTTGTAAATTCAAAATAAATTATATTTATTTGAATTTCTACTTCAGGTTTGCACCAGAATAAAAAAAATAGTTGGCAGTTAGCTGATATCAAGTTTGTTATTTTTCTTTTCAATTTGATGGTTTTATATGCAATTGACAAAGCCAGGGTGAAGAGGCCAGTTGAAGAGGTGTTCAAATAAGCATACCTCTACTGTATTTCAATTTCAATTTATTTTCAAAATTCCTTCACGGGCAAGCCAAACATTGGATTTTTCGTCGTAAATATAATAACATCAACATCTTTGTCGTAATTTTGTCATAAAATAATAAACTTATATACAATTCGAATCATTATAAGTGATCATTTACAATTCACTTATATCAGAACTAAAAATCAAATAACTATAACATAAACAAGAGTTACGACGAATTATGCATTTCGACGAATGACATCACATTACACGTATATCAAAACTAGGATTCAAACAATTATAAAATAAGCAAGAATTACGATGATAAATAGGCTTCAAGACCCGATGAAAATGCGTTACTTCGTTGCTCCACCATTCGTATGATCGACTACATCGAATGAACTTTTCCTTTCGGATTGGTGAAACCTCTATGTGCGTGTTACCTCTATGCCGGAAATATTTAGCAACTAGGATGGTAAGCGATTTCCAAAAACAAATATCTTTCGAGTCACGCGCAATATCGGTCTCTCTTCAGAAGTGACCTTACAATCTGGAACATTCCATGAGCTGCGCCGTTTTACCCAATGAAATGCACGCTTTTGTTGAAACTCAAATTCTCTGAGTCGGGATGAAATGTGTATCGTCGGGCCAGCAGCACATATTCTGAACGTCACTACTAAAACCCAAGGTAAAACGAACAACAACAAAAGTCCCTTAGCAGAGTTTAAATAATACTGTTTCTTCAAATGCAAGATGTAAAAATATGCTGGCTTTTCAGTTAAACTTTGAGATATTCACAGAAGACAACGGTCCCCTTCCAATTCATAAGTCTTAAGGTATTTAGCAGCCTATCGATATTTGACGATATGCAACATTCTGGCACAAGAACAGACACTAAGCTCGCAATGCAAGTTTCCAGACAATTCTCTGGAATTGACACACGCTTCTTACCATAATGTGTTTGCTGGACAATCGGAAGTCCGGAAGTGACTTTTCCAGGGTGTGCAGGAACGTCATGCCTCGGGCGATATCGAGAGCAAATTTGACGGCTTGGGCGGTGTCAACTACTACGTCAGCACGCTCGTGCAAGACCGTAAACAGGGATCCATACTCCATGTACTGGTTAATGACTACTAGATTGGGTGGGTCGTTACTGCATCCGATAACTGGTAGTACATTGGGGTGAGAAAATATCCTGAAAAGAAATAGTCATATTAAAAAAATAATCAATAGGCAAATTGTTCAGTTAAAGTTGTACTATTCTTTTTGTCTAAATAATGAAACAAGACCAAAGGTTTCGATGGAAACCAAATATTGAATATTTACTGGACAACTTGATCCGGATAAGAAAAATCTTGTAGATTTCCGGTCTTTGCCAAACCCCTTTAAAAGTTTGCTATCAACTTTAACTATGTTCAGATATGGATTCAACATGCAGGTTTACTCCAACATCCCATCTCTAACTGAATTCAGACCAACTTCACAACTTTACCAAATTCCTCCTTTTAGCAGTACTCTCCGCGAACTGCATACAGAGCAAAAGAGCTAGTGACACGGAGAAGCGAACCTTTCGGTCCAAATTTCCGAGTTTTGGCAAACTTTGCCAGCTTATCCGTCAAGGAAACAAAGTCCAAAACTAGATTCAGCATGTTTCCCTACCCCGATACCAAATCTCTATTCAATCTTCAGTATGTTCGAAAGCTGCAACAGCATGTTTCTCAGTCCTCACCCTATTTCGACTATTTAATTGGGCCGGATTCCGGGCGAACTACTTGACCGGCAAGAAAATAATGTTCATATTCGGATTCAGCCTGTCTCCTTACCCCTAAACCAAATCTCTAATCAACTTCAGATTGAACTTTAACTTCTCACTAATTTTTCGGTTTGCCGGATTCCGGGCGAACCACTTGTACGGTAAGAAAATAAATTTCATATTCGGGTTCAGCATGTCTCTTTAGCCCTAAGTCGAACCTCTAACCAACTTCAAATTAAACTTTTACTTTTCACAAATTTTCCGGTTTTTGCCGGATTCCGGGTGAACTACTTGTCCGTCGAGAAACAATTTTCATATTCGGATTCAGCAAGTCTCTTTACCCCTAAATCGACTATCTCATATAAGCTTTTAAAAATATTTATTTTCGCCCCTTAATTTGAAGCCTCACCCCTAAATGTAAAGCTACAGAGCCCATCTTCGAACCTGACCTGTACTTTGACCCAAAGAGACCTCAAATCAAGTTTGAATAAAATATCTCAACCCCTTCGAGAGTTATCGTGCTGACGGACAGACAACATTTACGAAATCATAGGTATCCCGTCACTTGCGTTTTGGGATCCCAAAAATAGAGAGTATCATAAGTAATCACGTCCAAAAGTTCAACAAGAAAAAAAAAACGCTGTATCTTTTCATCTGAACGTTTATTTTTGGTTGCTAGTCTGTTTGCCTGTGATTTTATTTTCCGTTTTCAAGCCGTAATAGGTATTCCCGCTAGTCTTGCAGTGAATTCCCTCATCAACACTCCACTCGAACGGGAGGATGGGCCAGTATAGGACCAAGTAAGTTATACATGCGTCTAGCTAACTTGGTACTAGTATACTACTGGATAAGATCAATTAGTATAAAATGGATAAGATCTAGTACACTACTTGTAGTAGTATACTAGTGTACTACTATACTAATGGATAAGATCAATTCCGATCTTTTCGGTTTCCCAGGTGGATAGGTGATATTCGTTATATTATTGTTATTGTTTTTGTTTGTATTCTTGTATTAGGCTAGTCAATATGGAATTTCTTTTTCCGGATTAAAGAGTAAGATTAAGAAGACTACTATACGCCGCTATACGCTAATCAGTGCTGCTGCGAGTCCAGCAAATCCGAGTCCGAGACCAGTCCGAGTCCTTGAAAAGGCGTCTCGAGACGAGTCCAAAGTACGAGTCCACCAGCTCTAACGCTAATGTTGTGAGCTCCCCTACCACCTCTTATTTAGCACTTTGATGAATACACGCAGAGGTATCCCGTATGTGGGAGATGGGCAGAAATTCGCAGAAATCGCGGGTCCAACATACCTTAACTTCGGGAATTCTTCGTTGAAATCCCTGGATATCCTGGGCGTGCATTCGCGGACGTACAAAAATTTTGCGACGATGTGATTTCCTTGCCATTTCCCTTGCCAGGAATCGCCAGTAGGTGTCCGGGCGATCTGGGTCTGAAGCTGGAGATCGTTCACACTGATTCCCTTGTACCTGGACAGAGTGGCGTCTCCTAAAATTTGAACAATAACTAAATCAGCTTGAGCTCTGAAAGGCATAAGAGAGAAATCACAAAAAACTCAAAGTAGCTCATAGGCCCATAATCGTTTGAAACCTCGCCGAAGCCATGTTCATTTCCAGGAAGGTTCGGGAAACAAGCAGCCGGGAAGCGACGCATGTATTATTGATAGATAAACAGATCAGTGTATTTCAAAAGCCCAAGGGCCATATACAAAAAAAAAAAAAAATATAACTCAAACAATCAGACTCCTTCTTAATACTAAACATTTATCTATATACACGCCCACCCGAGTAATAACGGTAGAGTTAATATTACTCAGAATTTCGGGAAGTGACAAAATTACACCATCTAGATAAATATTTCGTAAATCAGAAAGCTTCGGGCATCTACGGAGAAAATGGTTCAAAATGGTATTTTGTTGTACTGAATCGTTCGAGGTACAGCAGACACGTGCTTGGGAAGTTATTATAGGCCTGCTGCCTTTTGCGCACCGTACGTAAATTTGCTTGCTGACTACAAAGGACCTTCGACGCACACGCTTGACATACTTCAGATGTCTGAGACACGAAACAAAGGTATGTTGAAACTATGAAGAGTTAACACAAGAGGGTCTTCAGCTCTACTTCCCATCAACGCTGTCTTTTCTTTCTAACTAATCTCAAAAATATGCCAGCACGCACTTTACCACAGACATCTTTAGAGATTTGACACAAAAATTCGAATTAGAGTAGATAAACAGTTCGTTCGGCGTTGATTGTTGAAACAATATTCTTCAAATGGTTGTTTATTAGAACAAAACTCTCGGCAATTGGCTACCTGTAATGGTAAACTCGGAATACTACCCAGGGCCGTATTTGGAAGTTCTCCCTGCGGGTCGGATCAAATCCATACAGAACAGTATAGAACAAGATCAGAGCCTATGGATACGGCCTTGACAACACCCCTTCCTTGCACCTTCATCAAGAGGACGATTCTTGACCTTCTCACGGATGTGCTTTCCGAAAATCAAAAGAGAAAATCTGCCATGGCCAAGAACTCATGAAAGCGTTTCGGCTCTTCAACTTTCCGAGATCACTTATTCCGCCATGAATACACTTTCCAGAGCAATACTCTATATGAAATAGGCCAGTCATCCTACCGAAGAACGAGAAACGTCACACAAATTAATCCTCAAAACCAATCAGCAACGTTTGTTGTGGTGATGTTTCTGGCTCTTCGATTGGCAACCGGCGATTCTTCACTGGCGCGAAGAATCAGTCATCAAAAGTATTCGCTTAGCTTTCTAAAACTCGTGGTGGACCGCAAAAACAGGTCTGGAAAGTGAAGCGAGTTTGAAAAAACAGCTGGCGCATAAGCTAGCAGAGCTTCACACTCTACAGACTGCCCGAATCGCCACCGAATGAGCAGAGCACCAACACCTGGTAAACTAGGAATGCGTATCATACTTACTGCTCCTGGTTTTTAGACCAAGCCAAGATTGGTCCTTAAAACCAACTCGTTTCAGGTCCTGTCCAAGGCCTTCCGCCATTTCTATAAAATAAAAATAAAATATTATATCTACGACCAAATACAACTTTCTGGTAGTTTACTATGACTGATCGATATGTTCCATTCATTAACACCAAAATAAAACACTGGCGCATTTTCGCCGTTTCACGTGGCCTCCACGGGCGGAAAACAGCGAGAAAACGGGAAATGCCCCCAAAATGGGTTTTGCTAAAAAAAAAAAAAAAAAAAAAAAAAAAAAAAAAAAAAAAAAAAAAAAAAAAAAGTCTTTAAAACAATGAACCACTTTATTTTCATTTTTGCTTAAACTAACTATTTGTACTTTATTATTATTGTTACTATTTACAAACAAAAAATCGTGACAACAGTAACTAGATGGCTTGCTTTTTCTCAAAATCAGCCTTATCCCATAGCTAAGCTTGATACTGATTTCGTTAATTCTTATTAACCATCCATCTGTTTTTTAAAAATCAACAGCACTGCCCAAAATCGACAACCCACCGAATCTGAAAGGGAGTCCCTTTTCGACGATGGTGGTTATATTCGGAGCTTTCCGCGTCCATGGAGACTCGCGACAATACGGGAAGTGAGTGTCTGGGACAAACAAAAACACGGGGACTCCTCTGTGGGAGTCCCCGGGGAACGGTGAGAAAACACTCCCAGAAAACGTATCCGTCCCATCTCTGGAAGTAACAAGACCAAAAGTGTCGATGGGATCCCAAAAATCTAATATATTGACAACTTCGCCAGATCCAGTCTTCGACAGGCTAATCATCAGACAAAACCAAGTTCGGATATACCTCTATAAGCCATATCTATTTTGACGTTACTGACCAAGTCTTCCTGCTTTACGTCTGCCAAGATTCCGGTTTCGCCCGAATTCCGAGCAAACTACTAGTCCAGCAAAAAAAGAAAATTCAGAAACGAATCCAGCGTATCTCCTTATCCCTAATAAGAACATCTAATCAACTTTCAATAAAACTTTGACTTAAAAAAAATTCCGGTTACAACCGGATTCCGGACTAAGTATATGTCCGGGTAAAAAACGACTGTCATATACAGACTCAGCATCTCTTCTTCCCCCTTAATCTGTCATCTAATCAAGCTTTAGCTTTTAACAAATTTTCCGGTTTTGGCCGGATTCCGGGTGAACTAGTTGTTCGGCGAGAAAATGTTTTTCACCATCGTGTTCAGGATGTCCTTTTACTCCTAAACTGAGCATTTAATCAACTTCAAATGAAACTTTTACTTATAACCAACTTTCCGATTTTCGCCGGATTCCGTACGAACTACTTGTTCGGCAAGAAAATGGTTTTCACCATGGTGTTCAGCATGTCTTTTTACCCCTAAACCGAACATTTAATCAACTTCAAATAAAACTTTTACTTTTAACCAGCTTTCCGGCTTTTGCCGGGTTCCGGACGAACTACTTGTCCGGCGAGATATTGGTTTTCACTATCGTGCTCAGAATGCCTTCTTACCCTATAACCGACTATCAAATTGGCTGTTCAAAAGTATTTTGTTTTTCCCTTAATTTGAACCCCCTCCCCCACCCCTAAATGTAGGGCTACAGAGCCCATCACGAACTTTACCTTACCCTTGACCCAATGAATCCTCACACCAAGTTTCATCAAAGTATCTCATTCCCTTCGAGAGTTATCGTGCTTACAGACAGACGGACATTTTTGCGATGTCATAGGTATCCTTCCACTTACGTTCTGGGATCCCAAAAACAATAGCCCAAGCAAGGCGGAAGGTTAAAAAAACAAGTCATAACTAATATTTTTTCACAGTACACTGTTAAAACAAACAAACGATTTTCTTCATCAACCATAGATCCACCAAATGAAACTATCCCTTCCCCAACATATGCCTGCTAATCTGCTGATCTGGAAGTTCGGGGACTGTAGTGAAGCAGTAAAGATTCGCCTGTTTAAATGTTACTGCAATCAGTTCTTTGCAGTTGCGCTGGTTTCCCCATGCAAATCTGTATCCCTTAATTCTGCTAAAGTAGGATTCAACAAAGTGTTTCGGCAGTTTTTCCGACTGCCCACCATTTGCAGTGTCTCTGGTGAAATGGTCTCAAGGCGATGTCTAACATTTGATGAGATGAACCGTAAGGCTAGGTCAAGCCTGTTTTTGAGACTCCACAAGTCGGATAATGTGCTAGTTAAACATGCAACTGACCCACTCTTCTCAAACCTGAAGATTAACCAAGCACTGCTCGAGTGATGGCTGGGATGTTGTTGTTTAGCCCTGTTATTTTTATCTTTATTTTCTTTTTGTAGTGTATGTTTATGGCGAAAGCTGAACATTCTATCTTTCTATCTATCTATCTATCTATCTATCTATCTATCTATCTATCTATCTATCTATCTATCTATCTATCTATCTATCTATCTATCTATCTATCTATCTATCTATCTATCTATCTATCTATCTATCTATCTATCTATCTATCTATCTATCTATCTATATCTATCTATCTATACGTTTTAATTTTTTTTTTAATTGTAAAGGAATGTAAAGGTATTCTTTGTAAAGGAATTCCACACATTAACAAAAAAAATGTTCTACCACTACTATTTTTTCCTCCAAAATAATCTTTACTATTGCCTGAAAATCGCTACTTGCTTGACTTTTATGAATACGTTGGTAAAATATTTGAAGATTCAGACACCCAACAAAGGAAAAGGGTTGGCATCATAGTCAACAAGGAACTCATCTCATCCCGCAACTAAAGTGTATTCCAAAGAGGAGAATATTTTTCGTTTGGTGGGTCGCTGTGTGTAGTTACAAGATTTAAAAGGGAGATATTTGAGCGAGAAACGATGGAAGAGGAGGATCTGCTAAGAAATATGGGAAAGAAAAATTATGGAGACCTTTCTCGGTTCGGTAGGATTCTCAAGCAGGCTCTGGAGTATCGGGAGCGTTTTCGGGTAATTTGGTGTTTATAATGTTATGGCTAGAAATTATGAATGCTGTTTATTTTTTTTTTTTTATTTTCTTTAGTTTACATTTTTATTAGGCTATATTCGTCGGATTATATGGGGAAATAAGTTATCGGTTAGACTTACCATGAAGACTCTTTCCAACGGCTCCAGTACATTTATCCAAGGGTATTTCACCATATTTGTTGGCCACATTTACCAGTGCACCTTGGGCTACTAAATCTTCGGCTATTGACTGATAATTCCAGAAGCAGGCATAGTGCAAGGGAGTGTTTCCGTGCTCGTTGACAAAGTTGATGTCTGCTTTATTCCTCAGTAACTGCAAAAAGATAAGTTCAAAAGAACAATAGTAAGGAGTATCCGGGCAGTTTATGAATGAAGCAACCTACCAAAACGAATGATTACTAAAGTTTACTGAAAAGACAGCTTATTTTTTTTTATCATGGATTTGAATATAGTGAATGATTCTCACTCTGATTAGGGATTTTTATTTTTTCATTTTGGGCTCTAGTAGTGACGGCCAAACTATGCACATCCAGACGCGGAGAATCTGAATTTCACAAAAAAACTTCAGTCCAGACTGTATTTTTATTTTTTCATCTTGGGATGAATCATCCAGACGCGGAGAATCTGAATTTAAAAAAAAACTTTATCCCGGATTGTAAGGTCACTTCTGAAGAAATGAGCCAAAAAGATTTGTTTTTCAGCAATCCTTTACCGTTGTAGTTGCTAAACATTTCAAGCACCGAGGTAAAAGCACATAGAGGTACCGCAAATCCTAAAGAAAAGTTCATTAGACGAAAATCGATTTATGAACAGTGGAGCAACGAAGTAACGCATTTTCATCGGGTTCAAGTGAATAAGTGACGGGTAACTAGATTGTCGTATCTCAGCCCCTCCCGGTTAAAATTTAATAGCCTAATGTGTGCTCGGTCTAGACAGGGTTACAAACAGAAACAACAAAAACAAATAAAAAATACACAATGATTCAATCCTAGTCTAGAACTTTAACATTAACAAAAAGCGGGCAGCTTCCACTTGAGGGTCGAATGTGTCGCATCTCTTTCCGTGATGAACATATAATGTGTTGGAGGACACACAAATTACGAGGAAAAACGCCTCTACTTTGATCCGAGTCCTTAAGACTAACAAGCTCTAAACTAAAATCATGGGCCCTTTCTAACATGATACTCACAAACTGAACAATGTCCCTGTGTCCATGCGCTGTAGCCAGATGCAAAGGTGTATCGTCGCCCATGTTGGTTGAGTTTACCCTCGCTCCTCTCTGAATGAGTAAGGTGACGATACTGACGTGACCTTCTTTCGAGGCCCAATGAAGCGGGCTAAAGCCATGATCATCCCTAAAATATGGCAGGCGTAACAACTCTAAACTAGAACTTGGCAAATATGAATCTCAATAAATTGCAATTTAAGAAGTTTGATAACATTTAAAGGATCCGTCGTACCTATAACGCAACCTAATTCCGCAATCGCTCTATCTATTCTTAAAACCTGAGACCCGAACTGCACACCGTGCACAGGGGTTGCCCACTCTCGATTTCAGTGTACAGCAAGTGCCCGGTGCCGCGGTGCACCGTTTGCCACGTGTTAATTTTGTTAATTAAATTTAGTTCTCCGCAAATTTCGGTTGGTGCCGGCTGATGCCGGGGAGTGGGTAACCCCCTCGTACGGTGCATTCGAACCCTCTTAACGGAACCTCAGTGATTTTCACACTTTCCTTGTTTCGCTATTTTCGATTCAGTATCACGCTCCCGATGATAAACCGCTCGCTCGTCATATAAACAGGTTATCTGAATTTGTCCATGTTTTAGCTTGTAGTCAACAGGCCTGGATAAGGGCTTAAAATTGTGCAAGAACAAATAAGCACAAGAACCTCCGTATCCCGATCTCTGTAATACGAACACGCGGAGTCGAACAGATTCCCGATGCCCTGCCCGATGCAAACGAGCGGAGGGTAGGAGCTACGCACAGCATCACAACAGCTATATCGCAGTAAAGCCACAGAGAATAAATTGTTTTTTTTTTATACATATGTGGTTATGTGTGATATTTAGGCTAGAATGTGTGTTTTTCCTGTGTATATAGCTACAGCTGAATTAAATAAATAAATAAAATAAAATTGGCTGTCTATCACTGTGACGTCACACGTGACGACCTGCAGCTGGGCATTCACGCGTGATACTGTCTTGTCATCCACATTCTCAGCGGCGAAGAGGGAAGTAGACGCGCATCAACTTGAAGCTCAGCAAGTAGCTCTAGCTCTGCTCAGTTTTGTCCGGGTGTCCACAGTCGGTGTATGAGACCAAAGTTCTATGGGCTTAACTGTTCTTGATTTGTGTGTTTTCCAATCTCCTGCCAATACCAAATGAAAGTTAAGACCGTCGTCCAAACCTCTAAGAAGAATATAGGCTACAGATTGCAATGGCGGTGGCTTTACCTGCCGGTTACGGTATAGTTTGAGGAGCGAGAAGTCTAACTCAACCTGATTATATTCTGATATGTCCCTCCAGTGTCAAATTTTTAGTGGAATTTCGACCTTCTTTTCAAAACTCGCTCTTCTAAGTAAACCTATGAATTTTTTGTAAGGGAAGCCGAATTAATATTATTTGCAACTCTAACTCCATGTGAGCCCTTGTAGCCAGGCGATGCTGGGTATAATCAACTTTGACATATCCTATCCATAAAACAGGCTTTTGTAGTAGACTGTACAGTGCCATAACCTAAATTACTTTAAAATTGCACTTGCAAGCAATAAGGGAGTATTATCCTGACAGTAGATCTGTGATTTACTTATCAAAATGAACTGACTTGACCTCTTATACTCTTTTGATCTGCCCCCCCCCCCCCCCCTTAAAGAACTTAGCACTCTGCCACACTCACCCTTCATTCATATCATGTTCTGTATCATCCAGCCATACACGAACTTGCATAGAGTTGTTTTCTCGAACCCATTGGAATATGTCCTCCATTTTTCTTCAGTTTCTAAATATTATTCTCAGACGTAGACTTCATGCATATCCTACTAAAGGACTCCTTTGGCGTTTCTCAGCAGGGTTTCAAGCAGAAGATCCACCTAAAGTTTTAGTAAGCTTATTTTGTCCCTTACTGAATCAATCTGAAGGGCCCTAGGAACTAAGACAAGGTAACTCTTTTAGTGTAAGCAGGCTATGGAAACATTCAAGAATAATAAAACATAGAGAAAACAGATATTCCAAATGCAACAGAAGTGGCACAACTGCAGCATAATATCAAACAATTGTGACAGTGCTCCGGCACAGAGTTTCAAGGGATGAATTAAGTTCAGGGATCAAAGATATTTCATGCTTGTCATATAAATTCACTCATCAGTTGCATAACTGTCACTTCATTCGCTTATCCTCAACAACACTGACATGCTAAGAGCAAAGCCATGCTGTAATTTCATTTGCTTATTCTCAAAAACACTATCATGCTAAGAGTAAAGCCAAAAAGTGTCAACCATCAACAGTATCATCACGCCCTTGTGATGTTCACACTAAAAGTTCAATTTAAGAGCACTGACACAGATTTCAATATTTGGTCCACATTAGGGGTCGGCACCGTTTCTGTTTCTGTTTTTTTACTAAAGTTTTCTGTTCTGTTTTTTTTTAAATAACAGAAAAACAGAAAACAGGTAGCCGTTTTTTTAATGCCGTTTTTTTAATGCCGTTTCTGTTTCTGTTTCGTTTTTTATTTGACCGTTTTAGCCGTTTCTGTTTTTATTTTACCTGTTTTTTCCAAATTTCCGTTTTTTGTTACGACTTATATGCGTGGCGTCCCGGTGTAATTTAGTGTTTTTTATTCTCCCGGCAGATTATGCCATCTACCGACATTTTCTGCTTTTCGGAAGGAAAGATTTGTGAGTCAGAATAGAGAAAATGCACCCTACCCGACAAAACGGATATTTTTACACCATCATTAGAGGAAGCATAGCAACAAAATTAACATTAGGAGGTATAGGACTTTCGACTTACAGACTAAATTATCGGCCTTTGATAACCATTCTGAGCGAGTGAATTGCTGGAAACGGCTATTCTGGCTATTTCTTGTTGGTATAATAACACTTTTGCTGGAAATGTTAATCTGGCTATTTCTTGTTGGTATAATAATACTTTTGCGAAACGGAGTCTCGCATCCCATTGGTCGGTTAAGACGCTTTTTTTTTAAATCCAACCAATAGGAGCACAAATCGTTTAGTACTGAAAGTTTGAAGCCTTCAAGCTCCCATTCCTGAACTTTTCTACAAAGCTGTAGGCTAATTATACAACTAAGAAAGAGCCAGCGAACAATTCCAATGTTCAAAAGTTTTTTTTTTCGCTTCTCGGTAAAGATGCGCACTTTATGGGTGCTAGAAATTCAGTTTTAAGCAAAAACCCTTGTGGTGCAAATGATCATGGACCCTCGGTGGATCATGAAATGTATAGTTTGGTCAAAAGTAATTTTTCACTTTGCGGTTAATGTGCGCACTTCGAGGAAGCTGGCAGTTCATTTCTGTACTTTAAGGGATGGTCGGATCTGGAAAGTGATAATTTGTGAGCCCATCTTGCAGAGTCTCTAATGTTCCAGCCAAGTTTCATCGTTGTAGCACATCTGGAAGTACCGTAACTCACGACCACCGGAATTCCGGACCCCCTCCAACTCTCCCCACAGTGCACAGATCCGGTCCGTTCTGTCACGGGTGTACCTAGTTCTTGTGCTTGTTCTTCCCACCAAGTTTCTTCCCGATCGGTCCACTCTAAGCGTGACACAAGATTTCCAGTACTCCCCTCTACCTCCCAACCCCCACAGTCATCGAATCCGGCCCGGACTTGAAATGGGACACCCGAGAAACGAGGCCTATCCAAATATGAAGGTTCATTAAGATCCGATCACACGTTCGAAAGTTATATATACCTCAAGATTCCGGATTCCTCCTCCCTCCACTCCCCCACGATGGTTGGATCGGGGAACTGACTATTTCCAAGTTAATTTGGACGGGTCTCTGATATGCCTGCCAAGTTTCATCGTCCTAGCCCACCTGGGAGTACCTTAACTCCGGATCACCGGAATTCCGGACCCCCCCCCAACTTCCCGCACAGTGCCCAAATCCGGTCCAGTTCTGTCTATGATGTACCAAGGGCTTGTCCTTGTTCTTTCCACCAAGTTTAATCCTGATCGCTCAGCTTAAAGCCACATTCATCGGATCCGAACCGGACTTGAAATGGAAAGTCTGAGACACGAGGTCGTTCGAAATATCAAGTTTCATTAAGATCCGATCACCCGTTCCAGAGTTATACATATACATATGTCAATATTTCGGATTCCCCCTCACTCCACTCCCCCTACGGTGGTCGGATCGTCGAAGAAACTATTTCCAAGGTAGTTTTGTCAGATCCATTATATGCTTGCCAAGTTTCATCGTCTTAGCAGATCTGGAAATACCCTAACTCGAGAACAGTGGACCGACCGACCAACCGGAAAGTGATCGGTATATGGCACTTGAGCGAAGCCAAGGCCGTATCCAGGGGGGGGGGGGGGGTAGGGGGTTGACCCCCCCCCCCCATTTTTATAGGCTTTTCCCTCTGATATATGTATTTTTTGTACTTTTTTGTCCGACCCGCAGGCAAACCCCCCCCACCCCCCGAAAAAAATTCCTGGATACGGGCCTGAGTGAAGCCCATGCTCAAACGCTGGGGATGCTGACAGGGGTGACCATGGTTCTCACACGCAGTTGTGCCCCTTCTTCCAAATAGGGGTATCAGTATACAGTACTGTGGGAACTAAAACAATTTGGTATTTAATTTTTACCTTGAATTTTTTTGCTTTTAAAGGGAACTGGTACCCCTCTGGGGAATAAGGGGTACACATGCGTATGACTTCCATACTCACCCTGCCAGCATACCCCAGCATTTGACCATGGATATAAAAAAGGAGCTTAGTTTACTAGACAGGTGCAGAGTCCTTTTTTTTCACCTTATACAATTATACCCGACCTTCTCTCACAAACTTCTCCTGTCAGACCCTCCATGAGTCCCCTTCTCACGCTATTCACTTTCCAGCAGCCGCTTTACCGTTCCAAATGATCGCCTTACTGTTATCTTATAAACCTAAAGAAGTAGGAAAAAAAACAGAAATACCCATTAAAACGGCCGTTTTTTTCGTCAAAACGGCCCGTTTCTGTTTTTCCGGAAAAAAAACGGAAAAACAGAAACGGTTTTCCGTTTTTTTTATCACCGTTTCTGTTTCTGTTCCGTTTTTTATTTGCTGTTTTTTACCGTTTCTGTTTTTGCCAAAAACAGAAACGGTGCCGACCCCTAGTCCACATACTTAAATCTCAATCCTCCCGATTCCTACTCGAACATAGCACATTTTTTGCAATTCATGTGACCTTTAAATGTTTTATAGAACAGCCACATGCCCTCAATACAGAAAGGGTACCCAACCTCGAATGTGCATACCCCTCAAAACTAGCCTAAAAATGTTGAAAGGATATTTCTTTGCAGTTTTAACCTTCACAGGGCAGGGACAGGGGTACAAAGCCTTTGCTCCAGGCAGTCTGGGCTCAAGCCTCACACCATTCATTGTCTTCCATCCCTATACAGTCACTGTAGACCCTGGCAGCCATGAGCTTAGTCGGAACCGTATCCGTCAGAGTCATCGTGGCTACGGACGATACTGCAACCAGCTGGTACAGATGAGATGTAGGGAGAGCAACCTCAGCTGTTGAAACTTTCATGCAATTTTAGAGTTACTTCGGTGATTGATGATTTTGTGAATAATTGCTGTTTTCAACGTTAGTATATCCCTCTCTAAATAGAGTTTATCCTAGTTCCCAAACCTCCTACCTCTCAATGAGTTAGGTGTTCAGGAAAAAAATCAAAAACTCTCATTGACTCTCGGAAAAAAAAATGTTACCACCATCCGCTTCAAAGTAGAAAGGTGGCACATACCGGTAAGTAAGCCAGTTTTACAATGCATAATCAACTGGTGAGAGTTTTCTTCTACCTGATCGGGGAAGTTTATTACAATTTTTTAAAAAGAAATCTGCCCGTAAGTGTGAAAATAGTTCGGGAACTAGGATAGTTTTAATCTGTTTTTCACTTGTTGCCTTTTTAGTCCGCTGGACAGTTTTTGATGCCCATCTGATGTGATTGCTGCTACTACAGTAGAGGTATGTTTAGGTGAACAGTTACTTTAACGTGAACAGTGCAGTTTTGGGCTAAATGGTAGAAGGAAGATCCAAAATACGTATTCAGGTGTTTTCAGATGCCCCTAATTACCTACTTTGGCTAACTGGTACGAACTGGTAGCCTAGTTAGGTTTAGACAATGGCAAGTGCATGAAAATGTCAAGGTCCAATGTCAACTAACGTTCACATAAGCATACCTCTACTGTATATTGCTGAACCGAACCAGATTCACGCCAGGCACTGAAAAAACGTATCTTCAGGCAGGTAAAAAGAAAAGCTTTGTCAGGTTTTGGCTCTGAGCTGAAAAAATTTGCAACATCAAGCAAATAATTTGAATACAGAAGTGATGGATGCAAAACAGCTAATCAGTTTAGTTCAGAGTTATCCAATAACTTGTGATACTGGTAATGAAATAAGAGAAAATATGTTGCTGGAAACAAAACTTGGGCGAATTTGCTTCCGGTCTGTCAGACCCTGCGATTTCGCCTAGACGTCGCGAAGCTTAATTTTGCCTGCCAATCTTTCGACACCCTCTGTGAGAATTCCGCTTTAGCACAAGAACTAAGAAAAATTACTCACCCAGCCCAAAAATCAAAACAAATATTATCTTCAGTTTCTGCTTCTTGTTCTTCGTTCGAAAGGGTTTTCATTCCCTTACGTTCAGATTTCCGAGGTGGAAGAAAACGTACAATTTAGAAATTTGTTCCAAATCTGTCCAAATTAGTTCACAATAATTTGTTGTTGTTGTTTTTCAAAGTGGAAATGGTCACATCCAGTCACATCATCTGGGACTGATGCATCTCAGTTTTTGCCTCATTGGTCACCTACCAAGCCGAATTAGAGATTTGTCAAGTGTGGTGTCGTGAAGGGCAGTGGCATGTCAGTCAGGACAAGAGAAATAACTAAGGCTTAGTCTAAGCTAACATTTGTGTGTTAACATAACAGTTTAAAGCTGTAAAGCATGAGCTGGTTAAATAGAACTAACTTGCGTGCAAGTTTTAGGAAAAAGATTAGTTCTGCTGCTGGACAGTCTAACTTGTATCAAGATTCAGGAGGATATTCTGTCTCAAAATCAAATGGAAATTCACCTCAACAACAACCATCAGAAGAGAGAACAGAAAGCTTTGAAGATTTCTGCAAAGTCTGGCAAATTTGCTATGAAGTCGTTGCAAACTTAGAGGTAAATCTGAATCTGGTGCAGGATATCCAGATTTGCTCCACCCCCCATAAATGAAATATATGAGAACAATTCCCACAATTTCTTTCCAGCCTCTCCCTGCACTTACCAAACGTGTGAAACTGGGCCTTGATTAGAAGCTCTTAAGTACAGTATTCTCTACAATGCAATGTTTTTTCTGTTTTCATTCCAGTTTCATTCAACAAAGTTGCAGCATTCCAAATGACTTTCTTCTAAACACCTGCTGAATATAGCAAGGTTGTTTTGGCACCAGCTTCCATTTCCGATTTCTTTTTACATCTTTAGTGAATTTATTTACGCCAAATAGCTTAACCAAACCAATTAGGTTCACCAAATACCTTGAGAGTACATAACTTTTAGCACCAGAGTTTTTCTGTTGCATGTATCTATGTACTTACTAAGGGCGACTAAGAGTGATGCAAATAGAAAGGTATTCTGTAAACTGAGTGTAAATAGGAATAAGCTATTGTTTGTAGTATTGCAGAGTACAGTAAGGTTGCAGGAACAAACTTTAAAATCTCCAGAAATGTTCTCCCTTCAGAAAGCTCTGTCTTGCTTGAACATGACATATAAGAAACATGATAAAGGTACTGGATTTAAGCTAAAACAACAGTTTGCATGTCTAAACTGAAAGAGATTCTCAAAAGTCAGCGCTTTCAATTAGAAAGATCTCTCTTTTCATACAGAATGACTTCATTCTTACCTAAGCTTGAAGTCTTTTTTATGGTTTGCAAAATGATGAAAAATGTTAACTAATTACGTTTACAAACCAGAAACACTGTTTTAGAGCAGGGTGAAACAAAAGAAGAAAATACAAGTAATTTGAATAGACTGGGACTCAAAACTGGTGAGAATAGCAAGATTTTGTTTGTTAATCTGTAGGACTGCACAACATTTTATTTTAACAAATTTGCAGCCAGTTTCAACGTTTTGTAATTTGGGAATGCTGACCCATCCTGTAGATAAGGAATATCCAATCTGGGAATTTTTTCAAATTTGCAGTAGTGCTTTCCCTTATGAGGGATCTTAGGCTAACAAAAGAGCTAAAATTTTGACAGAAGTACTAGATTGAACCTAAAACAATTGTTTATGTACTCCAGTAGAGTTCCAAACAGTCAATCATGTTGGCATGATGATTGGCATGATTCTTTGGTCTTGCTGAATGAAGACATACAAAAAGATAATGTCCGTCTAAGATTTGAAAGACATGTTAGATGCATAGTGGTTTATGGTGATTGTGTCAGGACCACAAGTTGTGTATAACCACAAGTTATCTAAGCTACCATATAAGCGTTACTAAACAAGGTCTTCATTTTTTTTCTTGCAGAGTACAACCAACAGCCATGTTTCACGTGGATGTGTTGGAACAGTTACAAGGTGCTTGTCATCATTGGTCAACAGCTTGTGCAACGAGTTCAAAGATATGAAAACAACCCAGTGCCTGGACATGGTCTTGAACACTGATCTCATTGGAAAGGTAGGCCTAATCGGACGACCTCTCTTGGCCTAGAGAAGTTTGCCCTTCCAAACTTGAAAACAAAGCAGTTTCATCTGAGAAATTATCTTCAGTTGGAAAAGTGGTTAGGGGGCTGCAACAAGCCAGTTTTGTTTGTTTACTGGCAAGTGACAAACGACGAAACAAACCATTCCAAACCATTCTCTCAATACAGAAGATTGAGAGAAATGAGATAGAAATGGACTTGTTTTTGTGCATTATAATTACAACACTGTACACAAAGATAAAGCTTTTGAAGAAAAAAAAACTCTCAAATTAAAATAAAGGAAAAGAAAGTTTGAAAGCAGATACTTCAAGAAACTTGTTATTTTTTTTATTACTGTCCATCGGGTACAGTCTACCAAAATCCCCTGATTTTACAGAGATAAGCCAACATTGGCTATAGCCACATTTGCCAAACGTCGGTTACACTATCCCAAGTGCTGTGTACCCTAACTCTGATCTTACCTACTTCAAAGGAATTCTGATTGGTTGTTTTCTGAACTTCACTCATCATCAGTATTTTGTTGTTCCCCAGAGCCAAGCGAACTGTGAGCAAGTGGAGCTAGGTAGTAGAACCCCAAAGAGTAGCGATCGTAACTAATCGTAAGGTAAGGATCAAGGAAGCGCAAGCCTTAGAGAGTGTTTAGTTACAAGCTCGAGTGAGCTGAGTGCCTACCAGAGTTTCGTGATTTTGATGTTATTTATGTCTTGTAATAAGTCACCTTTTATGTGATATTCTGTATTTGACATAGGGTAACCAGTGTTTGGCATAGGCTTAGCCAAACTGCGTGTTTCCCATACCCAATGTTTGGCGTAGGCTAGTTTATGCAAGATTCTGTAGACTGATGGAGTATCATTGGAGTATGTGTGCTAGATTCGTACTGGTAGGCTATCTTCGTTCAGTTGCTTTTTCTCTATTCTTCGTATTTTGAAGATGTGTGAAGCTCCAAGTAGTTTATTTTCCATAGTGTCTTTTGGCACTTTTGGTTTTTACTAGACATATGAAGGGTTCAAAAAGTGACTCGACAAAAACTAGTGCTCGCAACCGTGGACATTGCATTGGAGTGCCCCGGAAGCAGTAATCAGGAAATAATCGCTATCATCTTCCGCAAGTTTTTCGTCGGGATACTACGTCTTTATTGCTTTACAAGTGCAATTTAAGAAAATTCTCATTAAATATTTCTTCAGCGCAAGCTGACTGCGAATCATATTTGACAATGCAAAACGTATACGTCAGCTACAGCAGTCAGCTTTGGCTGAAGAAATATTTATCACCGAAGTAGCGTACGGAACTTCGAATCGCTCAGACAAGTATCCATCTTAGCTGGAAAGAAGAAGAGGCAGGTGATTCCGAAACCAAAATACAGAAAAGCATCTACCTTCTCAACGACCCAATAGAGCAGCAAAAAACAGCAGCCGCGTCCAAAATAAAATCACAGCATTAGCTCTAACTCCAAACAAATGTCAGGATCAGGATCAATCACAAGTTCATTTTCCAGCTTGAGCCTGAAGAGGACCCTTGCGAAGAAGGGCCAAAATATACTTCGCTCCATAAAATGTAGCTGACTGCTGACGTATCCGTTTTGCACTGTCAAACATGAAATACTCAGTTCCATAGATGTTTCTTGTCTTAATCTCCCATCCTTTTCTAGATAGTCACTTGGAGTCAGTCATCTGCAGAATACATCCCCGAACTCCGCATTGAACTGCTTCGAGCATATGAAAATCTACTACTAGCAGTTGGCGCAAAGTTTGACTCGAGCAGTAGTGACCCTGTTGGACGAGAGAGTGCACTACTCTCTCAGGAAGAGATACTGAAACCTCTCCTAACCCTCATGTATGGCTGTAGTGAAAACGGGCAGCTACTGGAGGTGGAAAAGCGATTGATTTCGCTACTGAATCTTTTAGTGGTTGCTGTTGTGCGAGATCCGACGTTACTGGATAAGTTCTTTGACCCTGCCACTGCCATTTCGAAGCCGAGATTTATCATTTTTGAGTTGCTAGTGCCGTTTGTCCATAGAGAAGGGCTGATAGGACAGCAGGCAAGGGATAGCCTGATACTGTGTCTGTCGCTGGCCAAGGAAAGGCCGTATCTTGGATACTTCATAGCTGAGCATTCAAACTTCAATCCGGTGAGTATTTTGCACTTACTTTACCGTATCCACATTCCACACAAACCTTTTCAATCAATTTCAATTCAATTTAGTTTATTCATTAAAAATCTTGAAACGGCGGTAAGCCGACTATTTGATTGAACCTGGTAAAGTTTACCGAATCGGAGCCCGATTTATACCGAATCTATTGAACAAAAATTCAACAAACTGGATAAACAGTGAACTGCAAGACAAAAGGGCTCCTTAGACTAAATTTTAACCCACGACCGTTGGCATACAAGGCCACCCATGTACCACGAAGCTACAGAGGAGCTTGCGAACATTGTTCCCAAACCGCTACGGTAGGCAGATAGAAGCAGGCTATGGGAATAGTGATCTCGCCGAAGTCAATGTTATCTTTACATGATATTAACTTTTATTGTTGTTATTTATCCCTCCTAATAGACGAACAATGCAATGAACTGCGAATCACCCTAATACTCGAGCCATGTATGTATTAGGTGCTTATTCCAAAATGCTGACGCAGGCCCTTCCTTTTATTATTATTTTTGGACTCCCTTAAAGCACACCTCGCAATATTTACTGGCTATGTTCCAATATTCAAAACTATCTGAATACTGTAAAGCTAGCCTCTGTTTTAAGAAGATTAACCACGGCCTTGGCTGTTTTAAGCATTTCCCAGGCCCATCGACTCATTGGGAGCAAAATGCGCATGTAAACTAGTGAATCCGGGCAAGTGCAAAGATTAGTGAGGTGTCGTTATGGATGTAGCCTACAAAGCGAATATTCGCAAAATTGAACTATTCAGTGGCCCCTCGAATATTGCGAATTTTGCGAACAACCGAAATATTTCGCAAAATTGAAAAATAGAGAAAATTTTGGCGAATTTTAGCAAGAAAAGTGCAATTTTCCTGCAATGTTCGGGGAATTTGCGCCTCCCACACTACTTAGTCATATCAGGATGGAGCAAAGTCTTAGTCAAGGCTTCGATTTAACGGCAATTAGAGCGTGATTTCGAGACTAAGGAACAAACGATCAAAAAAAGAATGGGGTCGTATCTGTGGTTGGAGATAGTATTTGATTTAATTAGCGGGATGGAAAAACGGGATAGGCATGGACCGCGATTTCATCTCTGAAACTGTAAATTCTTGTTGGTCTTGCAAATTAGATTTTTCGATCGATTAGGCTTGATGAACACTAGCGTTAAAAAAAATAACCTATCCGAAACTACCCTAAACAGTAAGGTTAGCAAAAATGATAATGCTTGGCCTAATCACAGGGGTTCCTTACTTATAAGGTTATACATGCACGGGATGCATGTGACCTTATATTACGTATAATCTTTTTAAATTGAAAGTCCACTTTACTAATCAATAAGGTAAGAAGTGGAAAAGGTAATGAAAAAGGAAAACATTTATAGGCAAAACCAGTCTCGATTTCAATAAAAGGGACTTTTACTAAATCTATTCGATATTCTTAATGGGGGACTCCGGGACTCGAAACTCACGTTTAGTGCATTTGGCAATGTCTTCAACATGGATAATTCCATGTGAAAATATCTCTCGGCATTGTCAAACGCTTGAAACTAACTTGGAAGCCGCCAGCTCTACCGAGTCCCCTGAGTTTCCTTAAGTTTCTCTTCCCCTTAAGTTTATTGGGCAAATCTAATTTAAGACATAGCTTAGATATCTATTTTTTGTCACCGGAATTTTAAGAATGGGCAAGATAAAGTCTATACAGTCTGAAAATTCTTTGTTGAAACAATATACGGCGATGGAAAAAAAAAGATATATGCGAGTGAACCAAGCTTTCCAAATAATTTTGTCATCAGACAGCAGCGCAAATCACCTCAAGCTCAGGGTTTATAAGTTTCTGACAACGTGTTCTTATTCTTACAAATTGCAAATGTTACTTCCAGTCAAGCTAGAGTGGTGAAATTAGGATCCAATATCGAGATTTTAATTGTAGCAAGCCTGGAAATGTTCCTACTTGTTGGACATGCTTGTGGTCGGTGAAACGGGGGGAGAGAAGGATCGTAGCTTAATCTTGACTGAGTTCCTGAATTGACGTCCGACACATGCATATTTGTAGAAACAACACATTCTAGGTCAGCATCTTATTTTTCAGCTTTGTTTTTAATTTTTCGGCTCACAGTTTGGAGCTTTGGAGCTAGAAGTCAACACAATTGTTCGATTCTAGGGTAAGAAGACATGCTGAACATTTATATGAAAATCATTTTCTCGTCGGACAAGTAGTTCGCGCGGAATCGGCCGAAACCGGAAAATTTGTTAAAAGTAAAAGTTTTTATCTGAAGTTGACTATTTCCGATTTAGGGGTACGAAGACATGCTGAATCCGCTCATCATTTTCTACCCGGACATATAGTTCGCCCGGAATCCGGTTGAAACCGGATTTTTTTTTAAAGTTTTATCTGAAGTTGATTATATGTTCGATATAGGGGTAAGGAGACACCCTGAATTCGTTTTTGAGCTTTAGTCTTTGCAAGACAGGTAGTTCGCCTGGGATCCAGTCGAAACGGAGATTTGGCAGAAGTAAGGCAGGAAGATTCGATCAGTTTCGTCAAAGTAGATATGACGGATAGCCTAGGGGTAAATACTCACATGCTGAATCCATATCTGAACTTGGTTTTCTCAGATGATTAGCCTTGGCCTTCTTCTGTTTCTAAATCTTAATAGTAAAAATGGTCAAGGAGTCGGGCGAAGACCGGATATCTACAAGACCCATTTGTCTGGATCACATATTACATTTTTGGGATCCCATCAAAACCTTTGGTCTTGTCAAGGTTCGCTACCAGGTTATCGACACTTAGTATAGGGTCTGCGACAGAGTACATCTGAATGAAGTACCGGTTGCGAGACCAACTGGGAAGTTGAAATTTAGCAAATTTGGAGAACAGCTTTCTTAACTATTTCTTATCCGTACTCTTCCTTATCCGTAAATTAGATATATCGTTTTAGATTGAAAGCGAGATCTGACTCATTCCTTTTCCTTTCTTTCACAAACACATGAACTATGTTTCAGTACAGAAATGCTAAATTATGTATACCCTACAACGTGAAAACCGATTTTTAAGTTTATGTTCCTACATAGTCTAACAATATATAAAATCCGCTTTGGGGTCTGTTTGACAAAGTCCAAAACACGCTAGTGAACGCGGGAAGAACGAGAAGCGGCCCGAGTGATTACTCAAATTCTGTGTCAACCAATCAACGGCATTCATTGGGGACAGCTGTGGTGACGCTTCCGACACACGACGATTCTTCATCGGCGCGAAGAGTTAGTCATCAAGAGTGTTTTGATTTGGGAACGATTGTAGAAAGCGTGTTCTGACTCGTTTCTTTTCTCTTTGTGTAGGTTCTTGCCACTGGTCTCAGCGGTCTGTATTCCGCCCTTCCTCGACAGCTACCTGAGGGGGTAGAGGCTCGCGGCTGGTTGTCTACGGAGGATATCAACTCTATTCCAGAGCTGTCAAACTTCGTGGCCTCGTTGGAATTTTGCAGTTCCGCTCTTATGTCCTGTAATGAACCGATCTCAGCGCAGTTGACTGAATACGTCTACCAGGGCTTTTTGGTGCCAGTTATGGGACCTGCATTGCATCAGGTAGGGTATTACTTTTCTTTATGTATTGTGAGTATTGATAATAATAATTTATGCCCATACCAGTCTTCCACAAACCCCTGATTTTTGGATACCCTATGCCATCAGGGTAAATCTAGCATTTATGCCTAATGCTGGATACCCTACGGCAAACGCTGGATACCTGTTGCTACCTTGACCTTGACCTAGTCCACTATGAAGGAATTATTATTGGTTGAATTCTGAGCTTCACTCCAGTCATCAGTAATTTGTTGGGTCAGAGTACCCAACATCAGGCGTAGTGTATCCAGCGTTAGGCATAGGATATTCCTAATGCTAGATATACCAGACGTTTAGCATAGGGTATCCAAAAATCACGGGTATGTGTTAGACTGGCTCGTATAAGACGGAATTACAGAAAAGAAAGGGAGCGGCAACAAAAGTATAATAAGTAGAACTTGGCCTATAGAGTCCGCCTCATCTATATTACTCCTTCATCATACCTCCCTTATCATTCCATCCATTCTAGAGATTCTGAACATTCGCCATAACGATGCTAGAGGCGTATTCTCGCTGTTCCCCGAGGACTCCTTTTGAGGAGTCCCCGCGTTTTGATTTGTCCTAGGGACTCATTCTCCGTATTCTCGCGAGTCCCCATGGGCGGGGAGTGCTCCAGCTATCATCACCATGATCAAAAAGGACTCCCTTTTAAATTTTGTGGGAAATCAATTGGGAGTTGGTGATGTTCTTGTTTTTTGAAAAAAAAAGACAGATGTTAGAGATGGTTAGTAAGAATTTCTGAGACCAATATTGAGTTTGGTTATGGTTTGAAAATGATTTTGAGAAAACGATTTTTTGTTTAAAGTAAAACCAATGTATATTAAGTATGAAGCATTCCCAATGTTCTCGTTGTTTTCCGTACGCGTGGAGCGACTCCCTCTATTCTCGCCCTTGATTACCGAGGAGTCCTCGGGGAACGGCGACAACACGCCTTAGGCGTATTTTACGTATTTCCCTCTTTTCGAGGCGGATCAGGTTTCAGCTTATTGCTTCTAAATAACTCATTGATGTGAAACATCGGTTATGCAAGTTTTTTTGTATCTCTTGTCAAAACCAAGGGGGGCCGCGCGAGGCTGGGTTGGCAGATTTGCTGCATATTAACATATTTAAATACAAATACGATTTAAGCACAACTCCAAGTATATAAATTCAAATGGAAGAATACAAATTAATCGTGAGAATTGATGTGTCGCGGTTTTCCCCCTGTTTAAATTTCTTCTTTAGTTAAAACTTTAACAATAAGCATTGAGATTGGTGACTGCAGAAGAGGATTTTTCCGCGTACGAATTGAGACGCGATATGATTAGTAATTACTATGTTAACTTTGTCGGTTAATTAGCACATAGTTCATCTGTTATTAGAGTTAGCCGGAATAGACGTATGTCGACCACCAACCGGTTGAAGACGACTTTACGCTATAAGTGAGGGGTTACAAGCCTCCCTTGGCACCGGGCACTTACTGTACAGCCATTTTGGGAGCAATAAATATTCCTTCAGCCCAAGCTGACTGCGAATCATGTTTTCACTTCAAAACGGATACGTCAGTTGCATTTTATTAGAGCTATATTTCGGCAATTCTTGGCAATGGCTCATTTTCCAGCTTGAGCTGGTTAAGCTTGAATAGGACCCTTGCCAAGAACGGCCGAAATATAGCTCTAATAAACTGAAGTTACGTATCCGTTTTGCAGTGTCAATGATTTTAGGAGTTAGTGGCCCCTCGGTTATAAGACGAACTGTAAGTTACGTCTTTGCGATACGTATCCCGTTACATGTTAATCCACTATTTTTTTATGCTGTTACTGTAAGGCGTGTAGAACAAGGAAATGTGGTTGGTACGGCGTGCTGCCCTTTCCGCTTGATAGATGGCGTGAATGATTGCGGTCGATTTTATCCCATTTATTTCTCGAATAGGACATCGCCGGTCTGTCTGTGGACAAGCTCGACTCCCCACAATACTCGGTCAGTGACGTCACGCCTTTTGTATTCAGCTGACTTAACACATTAATTATTTTTGTCGTTTATTTTTGCATGCTAATCCTGCAAACTATTAATTTTGCTTTCGCTTCGTTGTTGATGTAGATCTTGGAATGTGACGAGATTTTTAGATCTTCTAGCTTGTGTGCTAGTACGTAAAGATTACTCTATAGCTCAGTGGTAGAGCAGTTGCCTAGAAAGCCGAAGGTCCTAAGTTCAAATCCCAGCTGAGGAGCATTTTGTCGTTCAGTAAACTTCTTAATCATAGCTTTTGTGTTGCCATAGTAGGGCACAGCTATTCGTGCAAGCGAGGGGTCTTGATTTTTCGATTGTCACTCGCTATTGCAAGGGCGTGTAACTGCAGCGATTTTTCCGCAAGATTATTTTTACCCAATTAGGTTTCTTGCATTCGCGCTGGATAACTTCTTGGAGAGTCGTTTTGTGTCGACAGTGTTGCATTTGACAGTGCAAAATGGATCCGTCAGCTATTTTATTAGAGCTATATTTCTGCCCTTCTTGGCAAGTATCCAGGGCCGAAGTATAGCTCTATGCCAAGAAGAGCCGAAAGATAGCTCTAAAAAACTTCAGACCTATCTGTTTTGTACTGTCAAATATGACTCGAAGTCAGCTTTGGCTGAAGGAATATTTAGCGATGTATATGTGAGTGAGGCGCACGCAGTCAGTGCCATAGGCGGATAGCTTGCTAAATAGTAATGATAATGAGTATTTATTTAAAACCCGTTTATGGAAAAAGAGCGGAGTAGTAAAATAATAGGAAAAAGAGACGAGCGAAAACATTAAAGGAAAATAGAAGTATTCTTTCAGGCTAGGCTGACCTTAGATAATGTTTTGTGTAGTTAATTGGTCATAATTCACAGTGCTAAACGGATACGTCTGCTGAATTCTATTACAGCTATATTTCGGCCATTCTTGTCAAGGGTCTTCTTCAAGGTCAAGCTGGAAAATGAACTTAAAGTTCATTTCCCAAGTTCAAGATTCGCAGTCAGCTTGGACTGATTATTTTAATTGTTCGGCTAAGATTTTGTTTTGGCTAAAGATTGGAAGTTCATATTTTTAGCTACAGCACCAAAATATCGATTCTAATGCGGGTTTTCCTTTAAAAATAAAATGGAATAAACAGGTTTTCCTGGGTGTCTTGCCTGCGCCCCCAAGGATTCCAGACTCGGTGGAATTTTACGCAAGGAAGCTGGTGCCGTTGAGCGGGCTAGCAGAAACATAAGAAAACGTGTTCTGACTGTTGTAGTTGGATTGACGCTAAACGAATAGACTAAATCGGTCTGTATAATAAATCCGGGCCCATTAGTTGAGGCTCGTGACGACAATGGAAAGCCATGAACGAAGTAAGGAAATTCAAGTTGATTGATATTATTGAAATGTAGTTGAATCTATATATATACGAACTCAGCTGAGATTTGTTTATTTCGGCGGTTTTTTGCAAGAGTCCTTTTCCGGCTGTAGCTAGAAGAACGAACCTGCAATCACTGATTACCAAGAAGGGCCGAAATATCGCTGGAACAAGTCTCAGCTGACTTACCCATATAGCACCACCAGATATCACTTATCTTATTATCATCAATTTTGGTGGATCAATAAACCATCAATCAATCAATCAATATGGTCATTAGCTTTGGCTGAAAGAATACTTGACTGTTATTCAGCTGAACCTTATTTTGTTATTCTGCTTCAAGCACCCGAACCTGAATAGCTTTGACCTGCTAGTTTTGCGGCTCCTTAGTAGCCTGGACTTGCCCAAGCCCAAGAACAGCTTTTCCGCTAGTGTTCCACGTTACCAGCGATTTAACGCTAGCTATGTTTTGATCCAAATTTGAGGTTACCTTCAAATTCAAAGTCTCTTCGTAAATACCGGTTTTTGGTTGCCGGTCGCCGTAGCTTGTCTACGTTAACTTTTAGGAAAAATTAAAATTTGGTGTCTTTGGCACTAAATCTTGTCTTGTGTCTTAGCATTATTTTTTTTTCTTCTGATGGGTAAACTGCAAGTCTGTATCTTTATCATCCGCCATTGTTTTTCATTTTTCTTATTTTCCTGCATACTTTGACCAGAGCAAGCAAGTTCAAAATGTGCCTGTAAAGTTGGTGAAACGGCGACCGCGCAAGGATCGTGGAGTTGTAAAAACTCTAATTAAGCAAACGGTGAACTTCGACGGCGTTTGAAAATAATAACAGATAACAGTTAACAGATAAACACAAGAATGCGCAGTTTGAACGGACAACACTTGCGATGTAATTTACTGTGTGATTTTGAAACTTTATGCATGAAATGTTATGCATAACAATGCATAAGTATTGCCAGGAAGAACCGAAAATACTCACAAAAAGCATCTGCTGAATTTTCCGATATCATGAAGATAAACAAAAAAGTCAGCAGATGCGTTTTCGGCATTTTTCGGCTCTTCGGCAATGCTTGTTATGAATAATGTTTCAAAAATCAAAACAGATTACATTCCAAGTGTTATATGTTGTCTATTGAAACCGCGCATCCTTGCGTTATCTGTTATGAACGCGTGCTCCTTGTGATGACGGTCATGTCTACTTTCCGAGGTACATGGCGGATTACTGCTATGTTTCTAACCAACACCTTCGTTTTAGAATACCGTCCGAGAAATCACAGCTGCTACCTGCTACTTCAACTTGTCACTTAAGCGCATCGCGAATCGAGCGCTTCTCGGCGCTTTTCTGCGCTTCCTTGTAGTCGAAAAGTACGAGGGACAGTGCGTAATGGATTCGCTGGTCATGCGAATCATGGCCAAACCAAAGGTACAGTTCAGACTACCAGCAGCGCTCCTAGTGGCACTTTCGATATTTATCTAACCAAAAAACTGTTTCCATGGCTTGCAAATAAACCAGGCCCGTGTAGCAGAAAATTTCGGCTGCGGACCCTTCTTCCGACATTGAACTCCGAAAACGGACTATAATCGTTTCTGGACGTTGGAAGTACACAGTCGCGTTCCGATCCTGGAATGCGACGCTACGTTGCCTGTTGGTTCTTGGATGAATGACCACGTGTACCAGTTGCACCGTACACCAGTATACCACACGTAACACCGGTTAATGTTGTCTTTTTGCTGTTTTTATCATTATTATTATTAATTGGAAAAAAAAGGCGCAAGACTTCTACGAAAATAATCAACAGAATATTTGTCGGTTCTAGCATGTTCATCCTGTTCATTTTTGATAACGTTGACTGATGGGCTGGCAACGACTTGGGACGGAAGTTGGTTCCAAGCCCCCACGATGCGATTTTCAAACTTCCATCTGAAGACGTCTTTCTTGAATCGCTGAAATTGCTAGGTCCGGAGGTGACCGTTTCGCTGTGACTTCCATTGAGCTCGCAGCTCCTGTTTGTATTGTTGTATTTAGCTGTTTGAACGTGGTCGAAGCAACAGTACATTGCATTATTTTCCTTTGCAGGCCCTCTGCCTTGCCACCCTTACCCTCCTTCTCACCCTTGTTACCCTCCACTGCGAGGACGTGATGCTCTTCTTAGTCTTCCGAGAGCTGCTCACCGGAAAACATCTGCTGACGTCCGAAGATATGAAGCCCCGTCCGTCTCTTGTACAAAGCGCCGACAGGTTTCTCTCGCTCGTACCACGCGTACGGGCTAAAGGTGCCGGCGTCCCAGCTAATGGGACTGACACTGGAATCGACGCCTCCGAGTACTACACGCCGGATAATACCCGCGTCCTGGAGTCAAGCATGATCTCAGATGTAAGTATACCTTAAATGCGACCTTACATCCTCTGGAGTTAACCTAGATTTATGAATTAACCTATAGTTTTGGATGCTTGTGTTTTGAAGAAATAAGAATAAATTCAAATGAACAAACTGAGCGAAAAATAAGAGATAATATAAATATGAATAGTTACAATTTTTTGCAAAGGGTAGTATAGAAGATTTATTTGTAATCACATGAGAATGTTCAAAGGAAGGTTGAAAAGTTTGAAAAAAGGAGATAGTTTAGGGTTGAAAAAAAAAAAATAAAGTAAGTTTTAAGATGAAGTGACGTTAAAGTGATGTAAATCGTTAGGATTCTCCAGAGACGCCAGGGCTTGCACGAATAGGTGCCAGTCTTGTCGCTGGTGGGCTGTACCCGGGAGGACGGATATCTTCCCACCCAGGCTTTAGATTTGCTGTTAGCGTGGGATCTCTGTCCGTTTTTTTTTTTGTTTTTTTTCCGTAGCATCTTTTGTAATTTAACTTATTTTTATATGATTTAAAACATCACATTTCGTACTTTTTCTGGCTACTCCTCCATCCCTCAGTGACGTTACTTTTAATCTATTTTTACCCAATTTTAGCTCTTCACGTCACCTACTTTTTAAATTAAACCCATATTTTATTGACAATTCTTCGCCCCTAATATTTGGAAATTAATTCTCTCATTTTTCCGTATTAAGTTACAGTCTGTACCTATCCGGATGGGCTAAGGCTACCCTGAAGAACCTCGCCAACTGTTTAATCTTTCTTAAACAACTGTTTCAAACGACCCTACACCTCCACTCCCCTCTCATTTATTCCAAAAATTTCGAACCTTTCACTCAAATTTTCACATTCATACAACAATTGTTTCAAGTTCTCATCCATACTACCACACATGGGGCACGAGTAAGGACCGGACCGACCCTTCATGACAATTAGTATGAAAATTGTTTGCTGCTTGAAGACCGTATCCAAAACTTGACTTTTAATCTTAATCAAATCTTCAACTTTTGCTTCGCATTAAACCGCCTCCTGTTGTTGATCACCTTCAAAGCGAGACAAGATTTCAGGTATGAAATATTCCTATCCTACATAGCAACGCTTTTCGAGCAAGAAACAAAATAAAGATAAAAGAAAATGTTCGAAATACTCGTAAGGATGAAGTGTTTTCAAGATGATTTCCCAAACTCTCATATGTCTCGATGATAGTTACTCACTGAAGGTTCACCATGTTCGTGTAGGGAATTTACAAACTCCGGCGTTGTGGAGACTATGAGCAGACGGGTTAGAGACTCTGGAATTACCAACCAGAAGGAAGTGAATGTATTTGCAGTTTTGTAACTGTTTACAACACCGTCGGGCAGAGCAAAATAACACTAGGGAGTAGCGCCAAGCCCTATGCTCTCCATGCCCCGCCAAAGAAAAAGTAAGCGTGAGTGTTTCTTAAAACAGACAAGAGAAGCCGTTTATCTCTGATTGTAGAGATAGAAAGCAAGTTTAATTAGATAAAGGATAAACTTTGAAAGAGAGTGCTGACGTTATACAACGCAAAAAGTGGCACGTCCGACGATAGAGTAGGGCTGGGGATTCCGAACGACAAAATTTCTCCCTAGCAACGCTTGGGGTCGAGTGTTAGTCGCTCCCCTTTCCGACGAAAGAGCACGGCTGGGGATTCCGAACGACAAAAGTTCTCCCTAGCAACGCTTAGGGTCGAGCATTGTCGCTCCCTTTTTCGACAAGGAGTAGGACTGGATTTCGAACGGCAAAGCTGAGCGTTAGTCGCTACCCTTCTGGAACGTTCCTTCCACGATCAACCAAAAATGAAGAAATCTCAACCAAAGCCAAAGCAAAGTAGGATCAGATTTCACTGTGCGGTATGTAAAAAATACGTGAGATCAACCTCAGTATCCTGCCAACAGTGTAAGCAATGGGTGCACAGGAAATGCTCTGATTTGACAGCCGACAAGTTTAAAAGGATGCAAACCACTATGAATCCTCACTGGCACTGCCCGCCTTGCTCCCAGCCAAGACTGTTGCAAAATGTTGACGCAGATGTTTCAAAAGACTGTGCGAATTGCCTTTACCTCTGTGAGACGCCATTAAAGTCTGGTGTCCCTACAACTCTATCCGAGACTCTTTGAACGTCAGATGATCACTTGCATGACATATGTCACCCCCGATGCGACTGGAAACAGTGATTCACTTCACACAACCCACGAAGCTAAGGAGGCTACTGGATATAGTTTTCAGTCCTGCACTGTCCAGCCAACCACCAACTCAGCAAACTGAGATACACCACTCCTGTCTAGATATCCATTCTATGACGCACAAATCAAATAGAACATCAGAATGCTGCTTCTTACTTGACCCGAAAGAGTGGGCGACGATTTGTTGAACAGAATAATGGCGTCTTCTCCCATCAAAACTAACCCCGTAGCAGAAGGAAACTGCCTCACCTTTGCGAAAACATTCGAGTGGGATTTAGCAGGTACCACACCACACAATGTTCTCCAACAGCACCGGCCAAGAGAAATACCGCCAGTACTGACTGACTGAAAATATTAAATTTTTGGGATCCCATCGAAACCTTTGGTCTTGTTTTTGCTGTGTTCACAATATGAAGTTATATGAGCTATCGCTGGTGCACGACTGAATGAGTTTTAGTAGGGACGTTCTCTATCGCCAGTGGTGTTAGTATCACTGCTGTTCGAGAGTGTGTCACTTTTTTCAAGTCTTGGTGCTACTCCCTAGTGTTGTTTTGCTCTGCCGTCGGGGAAGGGGAGTTTGAGAGGATCAAAAAACAGAGAGGGGAGAGTAGAGATTTTTTTTACAAAATAAAAAATTATTTGAACAAAACCGTCATAAACCTTGGATATGCCGTGTGCAGACCCGGATTTTTGCAAAAATTTTAACAGTGACTTGACTTAAATTGTGACCTCAAGTGTTTCTATCTTTGACGTGCCAGTGCTATTCGTTTTTGGATAATTATGGCTAATTAATAAACATGATTTGATTTGATTTGAGAAGAGCTGGAGGTGGGTCCCCGAAATCTCATGACCGGTGAGCCGAACTGTTAGAGGGGGCGGGAAGAAGTTTAGTAGGCAGGACGGTCGTTTCATGGATGTGATGTGCCGTTTGTAGATTCAGTTCAGTTTATTTTCCCAAAAAATCTTCGCGATGAAAAATAGCACTGGAGAATTGGATATTAGAAATAGTGCGTTATCAGTTTGGAATAAGCGAGCGTTAGGGAGGCTGAAAACGTATAGGTAAAAAAGGCCATGAGGCTTCATAAGAGTGAGGTTTTTTTTTGTATTGGATTGTCAAAGCCGGCCACCGTTGGGGTCATACCTAACCGTTTGCTTGCACTCAGCACATTGTAGTGTCGGTGCACTGAATGGATTAGTTGATTTAGGCATAGTTTTGTTTTATATAGGTTGCGTTCCACAAACTTAACAATTGTTAACAATCGTTAACTTTGCTTCGGGGCGGAGCTAACTGCAGCTGTAACGATCGTTAACTTTCCGAGATCTACAATTGTTAACTATTTTGTAACAATGCTCACCGACCATCGTTACAAAATAGTTAACAATCGTTAAGCTCTGGAACGGAAATTGTAGGTGGTTGGAGCTTAAATTTCGAAATCAGAAACGTGGAACGCAAAAAGTTAACAACTGTTAACAATTTGTTAACGATCGCTAGGTACCGGAACGTAACCATAGCCTATTATATTTTGAGGGAAATAAATGAAAAAATAAATGAATATGGTGGCATTTTATTCGTTCTAGGCCGACCGTACACGAGAGTACATCACCCCCACATCCAGCCCGTCCAAGTCCAGTGAGAACAGAAAAGAAAGCTTCATTAGTGCCTTATTGAGTACTCCTAATGTTGCTCGAAAAATTTACGAAGACGTCACAAGCTCACCGATTGAAGGCTATAAGCCCCCTGCCGACGAACAACTTGCACAGTTTCATTGCTACCTGCTCGAAGCCCGTTCGAGAATAAGTTCGAGCATGAAATCAACCCAGTGTTGGACGTACAAATACGACTGGAACCATCCGTCCATTTCAGAATCAAAGCGCCTCTTACGAGAGCGAATATCCACGCCGAAAAGACGAAAACTGAGTGTTCCCCTGCCTAAAGAAGAGAAACAACAGGTAGAGTTGAAAGAACCAAGTGATAAAGAGTTCTTTGAGGACCCAATTGTACAAAATAAGAGTGATTTGTTGTATCAAGAAGCCATGGATCAGTTGACAACAATTTTGCAAGAGATGAATGTCCGATCTCCGTCTGAGAGTAGTGGCTATGAGAGCTTCAACATGAGAGCTGAGCCGTTTTCTTTGGACTTGGACTCGAATTTTATGAGTGACAATTTGCAGCAGCAACTTGAGTTTTGGTCGATGATGAGAGAAGACAGCGAAGAGACGACGACGGAGCAGTTTGAGCAGAAGGAGGATTTGATTGAGGAGGTGGAGGATGAGGGGATAGAGGCGGACCCTGATATAGGTGAGGCACCACTCAGTCGATTGGGTAGTAGCCTGTTTGAGGGGGGGGGGGCGAGGTTACCGACTGGCTGGTCATTTTTCGCCAACGATACATATAGATACATATAGAACGATTGTAAGGCTTACATTTACCAACCCAGATCGAAATACTGGTTGGTGTCTTGTCACTCTTAGCCTAATTTCATTTTTCTTTATTTTAACCGAATAGAATAGCGCCGCGATTTTGCCGACTCAATTTGTGGCCGACAACATTGGAGGGGGGGGGGGGGCTCTTCGCACCCACCTTACGTGACGCCTCTGCTTGTTACCATTTTGTTTTTTTCTGCCCTTCCGTCCGTCTGTCGGTACGGGTTTTCCTAGTTCGGGCACTTCCGCATAAGCTAAGACGATGAAACTTGGTACATGCATAAAGGACCCGACCAAATGCTCTAGAATTCTTTCCTTTCTCTTATGGCCGTCTGAGAGGAGAGATGATCTTTATCAGGCTTTGAAGGGTAAAGCAGGCGCGAAAAAAACTAAGAACAGTAACGTAGCATTCCTCTGCGAGTGATCTCTTCCTGTCTACGTCGTCGTAGATTCTTGGATCCGATACGTGTTGCTGGACAATTTGCAACAAATCCTAGTAACAGAATTCATTCTTCTCAACGTATCTGCCAGTGTTTCACTGCCGGTTTTTATAATTCTCTCTTTTTCAGGGAACTTCCTCACACTCCTTCTGTACCGCGTTGATAGCTGGCTGTCGAACGACCTAAGTATTAACTTAATAGTGACGTCAGTTCTGAGTTGCCTGGCAACATACCCGCAACCAGTTCTAAGAGATTTCCTACTTGATACGAAGTTAGTCACGCAACCGTCTGTCACCACCTTACCACAGGTGAGTTGTAGCTATAGAAATAGTTGGACACCCTCTGTTCCACGTGGATTACCTAGATCGAACACATGAAATTTAACGTTGCCGATTTTGGGTAGCGTCAGCAATCGCTGTTGTGAGAATGGCTACGTGGCTGGCAACGTTAACGTCCCCCAGGGCGTGGTCTGAAGACATTTGACGCCATTGGCGCCAACTAACCCCAGGATCAATCAGAGCCTCGTTTTTTTTGCAATAATGCTGCCGCTTCGCTGCTTTGCTTCTGCATAAGATGCGTTCTTGTATTCATTTCTTCTTAGTTGATGCAGCACCTTGCAGGGAAGCATGGACTTGGTCGGTAAGCAAGTCCAGTATTGTCAAGAAGCGCTGCCGTCTTCCTCGTAAGCACTGCAGTGCAAATATGGATGTTGAAAGAACCAGCCCGGAAGCGGCCGAGAAGTGGAGCTGCAGCGTCCAACAAAAACGAGGCTCAGGAAACCGTAAAACCAAACACAGTTCTATTGTTGTTTCTCAATGTAAGCTTCATTAATACAGCCTTTTTAGTCCGTATATTCCTTGCGCGTTAGACGGTGAGTACCTGCAACGTAATCGCGCTCTATCGCCTCAAGTAGACAAGTTGCACAGCTCATTTGGAGCAAGATCGCCTGCTTTGTGAGCAGTAACAGATGAGGTCAAGAAAATTATTATGACGGGCGGCATACACTGTATACTCCAGAAGTAGGAGAAAAGGTATTTAGCAAAAGGAAGGGATTTCGTTAAAGTACAGCTCTTACCAGAAATTATGTTTTAAATAAAATAGTTCAGATAGATCGTTTTTCGAAAATACCAATACTTTCCTCGTGGAATTAGCGATTTTCTTGTTGCCGCGTGACGACTCTGCCCAGACTTCAAGACGCAACATACTTGGAAACTGTTTGCGCCGTGGTTATCAAGTGGGAAAGCCAAGCGAAAGGAAAGGAGTCTCAACTTTTCTAGTCTCAACTACTTACCTACCAAGTCTTCCGAATTCAAAAGCAAACTTTGAAGCTTCTGAAGTCCTTATTTGTGGGAGACTTGTCGAAAGTTTTCTAAGATTTCGGCAAAGCTTGTGCAGCTTCACTGGCAATCTCAGCTTTGCCAAAGAAGCGCTAAAAAGTCGTAGGTGAAAAAAGAAACTGTGGTGAAGGATGGATGTTTCTGAAGCCTATAATTTCTTTGGGGAGCTAACGATAATGTGAAACTCAGAATAAGTACGAGGGGGATTTCCATCTAAGGCGCAAATATGGCACATCGTAAGTAGGAGAGTGACTTCACAACCCCCTCAGTAAACCTTTAATCATAGTTTCATTTTGTGTTTGTAATTAAGGTCCTTGCTGCGGTGAAACACAGACTTGAAGCATTCCTTGGAACTAGGAAGAACGTGGAAAACGTTATTGAAGAAGCAAAACTTGAGCTGTCATCTGTAGCCGACAAATCAGTCGGAAAGGATCCAAAAAATGTAACTCCGAGAGTGCAAGGTAAGTTCAAGAAATTTCTGGAATATTTCTTCACGATGATTTGAGCCATTTTATGTGATTCTAGAGAGATGAATGATTGAAGATCCGAGGTTAAAGAGGCTTTGGGAAAGAGTGCATGTTTATGATATTATAAAGTAGACAATTTAGTGATGTAAGAATGTTTGGAAAATTCCTCCGGATTGGTTTGCGTCACCGCGAATTTTTATGGCACTTGCCTTCCTGCCAAGTGCCATATACCGATCACATTTCCGTCGGTCTGACGGTCGGTCGGTTAGTCCGGTGTTTGAGAGTTAGCGTACTTCCAGATATGCTAGGAAGATGAAACTTGGCAGGCATATCAGCGACCCGACCAAACTAACTTGAAAATACTTGCCCGATCCGACCATCGCGGGGAGAGGGGGAGGTGGCGGAATCCGGAAAATAGGGAATGCATAACTTTCGAACGGGTGATCGGATCCGAATGAAACTTGATATCTGGAAAGATCTTGTGTCTCAGATGTCTCATTTCAAGTCCGGACCGGATCCGACGAATCTGGAGGGGGGGGGGGGGGGTCGGAGGGGAAAACCGGAAATCGTGTGAAACTCTCAGAGTGGAGCGATCGGTATTAAACTTGGTGCGAAGAACAAGCACACGCTCTAGATACATCACTGACAGGACTGGACCGGATTCGGACACTGTGGGGGGGGGGGGGGAGTTGGAGGGGGGTTCCGGAATTCCGGCGATCCGTAGTTGATGTACTACCGGGTGGGCTAGGACGATAAAACTTGGCAGGCATGTCAGGGACCCGACCAGATTAACTTGGAAACAGTCACTTGCCCGATCTGACTATCGTGGGGGGAGGGGGAGACGGCGGAATCCGGAAATTAGTAGCCTGCATAACTTTCGAATGGGTTATCGGACCTTAATGAAACTTGATATCTTGAAAGACCTCATGTCGCAGCATGTCCCATTTCAGTTCCGGACCGAATCCGATGAACTGGGGGGTGGAGGGGAGAACCGGACATCTTGTGACACGCATAGAGTGGAGCGATCAGGATGAAACTTGGTGGGAAGTACAGGCACAAGTCCTAGGTGCATCAGTGACAGAATCGGACCGGATTCGGGTACCGAGGGGGGGGGGAGAGCTGTAGGGAGTGTTCGGAATTCCGGTGATCGTGAGTTAAGGTACTTCCAGATGTGCTAGGACGATAAAACTATGCTGGAGCATTAGAAACTTGACATCATTGGGTTAAATATCGTCACTCTCCGATCCGACCATCCTTTAAAGAACTCATCTTAACCGCAAAGTACAAAAAATACTTCTAAGCAAAATTTACTTTTTCACGATCGCCATGAGCACATGATCCTTTTTGCCTCAAGGGTTTTGCTTAGAAATTAATTTTTAGCACCCTTAAAGTGCGCATCTCAAACGAAAAGTAAAAGAAAAAAAAAATTGACCATCACTTCCATCCTCTGACCCAGCCTAGCAAGTTTGACACATCTTAACGGAAAAGGGAAAAAAATGCTTTTGACCATCACTTCCATCTGCCCCAGCCTTGCAAGTGCCATATGAGCTTCCAGCTCTTGTTTGTTTTGTTTTTGTTTCCCCTCTTTTGTCAAGCTGAGACGCATTATAATTTGGATCATAACATATAAAAAATAAGATATAAATGTCTCAAACAGGCTTATATATCTAAAAACGATCTATATTTTCTAGCCAGTTGACGATCCACACCTAATTTTTTAAACTGATTTATTCGTTTAAACGATTTCAGGGAAACGACCGACGAATAAATTAACCGTTTATTAGCCAGACGGCTATACAAAACAGTACATAACTATGTCACTTGCGTATTATTATTCCAACGTAATCTCTATCTTTATTATTTTAACCTTGTGATCGGGTCTAGAATATCAGGGGCATCTTTGGTGCGGTGTCTTTTTACTGATGTCATTTCTGTTTTAGAGAAGAAAAGAAGCTTCACTTCAGCTCTTCAGTCAATATTCCGACGGAATACAACAGGGAGTCCCGCGATTGAACCGGATATACCGGAAAGTGTCCTTGAAGGAATTCCGGATAGGTGAGTTCCTTTGTTAGATAATTTTTTTTCCTATAGCTTAAATAAGAGTGCGACGCTGATGATGCGACTTCTTGCACAGCGGTCTTTTCTAGTTTTTGGGATCACAAAACGTAAGTGGAGGGATACCTATGACATCGCAAAAGTTGTCCGTCTGTCTGTCCGTCTGTAAGCACGATAACTATCGATGGGAATGAGATATTTGATGAAAATTGGTGCGAGGACTCTTTGGGTCAAGTTTGAGGTCGAGTTCGTAGGTGGGCTCTGTAGCTCAGCATTTATGGGTGGGGGAGGGGTTTCAGATTAATGGGCGATTTTTTTTAAAACAGCCAACGAGATTTTAGGGGTAAACAGCCAATGAGAATTTAGGGGTAAGGAGACATGCTGAACACGAATATGGAAACCATTTTCTCACCGGACAAGTAATTCGCCCGGAATCCGGCCAAAACCGGAAAGTTTGTTAAAAGTAAAAGTCTTATATAAAGTTGATTAGATGTTCGATTTAGGGGTAAGAAGACATGCTAAACATTATATGAAAATCATTTTCTTGTCGGACAAGTAGTTCGACCGGAATCGGTCTGAAACCTGAAAATTTGTTAAAAGGAAAAGTTTTATCTGAAGTTGATTAGATCGATTTAGGGTAAAAAGACATGCTGAATCCGCTTTTGAAATTATTTTCTACCCGGACATATAGTTGCCCGGAATCCAGCTGAAACAGGAAAATTTGTTAAAAGTTATAAGTTTTATCTGAAGTTGATTATAGATGATCGGGTAAGGCGATACGCTGAATTCTTTTTTGCGGGCAAGTAGTTCACCCGGAATCCAGTTGAAACTGGAGATTTGGCAGAAGTAAGGCTAAGGATAGGTACGACGTTTAGCCTATAGGGCTAAATACACACATGGTGAATCCATATCTGAACTTGGTTTTCTCATTTGATTAGCCATTGACATTCTTCTTTTTCTAAATCTTCATAGTAAAAACGTTTAAGGAGTCTGGCGAAGACCGGATATATATAAGACCGAATTGTCTGGATCAAATATTACATTTTTGGGATCCCATCGAAACCTTTGGTCTTGTTTTTTCAGGGATGGAGTTGCTTTTATAAATAGTGAACTGAAAGACAAAAGTGCTCATCAGCCGGGATTTGAACTCTGGATCTTTGGCTTTTTTAGGCCATCGCTGTACCACTGAGGCTACTACCATAGCAACGCTTATGTCTAGCCCGCTTCAGCCTATTATAGTGGTTTGCGAATTGAGTTCACAAGCCTCTCTGTAGCTAATTTCCTGTAATTCTGAACTTCCTCGGCTCTTGTTGCTGGGATCAGGGGCGTCACGTATGGGAGGGGGGCGGAGGGGGGACTCCCCCCCCCCCCAATGTTATCGGCCAGTCATTAAAAAAATTGAGTCTGCTGAAAGCGGCTCTTTTTCAGTAAAAACAACTGATTTTATCATGAAAACAGTTTGGTTTTGTGAATGTCAGTCGATTTTTTATCAAAAGAATATGTTTTTAGTGGAGTGTTCGTCGGGGAACAGTCCACTATTGCGAGCGATGTAGCAGCTTTCGGCTTTCAGTTTTAACCGTTTTTGGTGGAGCTCATAACTCGTGAACCAGTGCAAGTATCAAGTTCAAACTTGCTACGCTTGTGGGTATTGGGGTCTAGTTGTTTCTTTTTGGGGTCGTACACCTACCCGGTTCAGGGGCAAATGGGCCAAGATTGCCAAGTGAATAATGTTCATAACTTTACCAGACCTGGAGATATGACGATGTAATTCCTTGTACTTGTAGATCCCGGAATGGGAAATTACTTTTAAAGTTGCACCAGATTGCCCAGGAGTAAAGTTTGTTACCCGTGACAGGAATCCACAGGCATCAAGTTTAAACTTGGTAGGTTTGTGCGAATTGGGGTCTCTTTTTGCGGGTCTCTCCCCCCCCCCCTTGGTTCAGGGGTAATTGGACCCAGATTGTCCATTTTTAATGTTTTTAACTTGACAGTAACTGGAGACAGGGCGATGAAATTCCTTTCTGATTTTGGCTCATAGGATTTTTAATATATATGTGGAGTTGAACCACCCCCCACCCTCCCCGTTCATGAGCAAGTGCCCCAGTTTGCCCATGGGTTAAGTTTATGACCCGTGATGGGTATCGAACTCTAAGCTGGTATAGCCGAGGATGTTTAGGTCTAGATATGATGTGATGGATCCCGACCCCCCCCCCCCCCCCCTCCCACCGTCCCGTTCATGGGTAACTGGGCCATGATTTCCCATGAGTTAAGCTCGTCTATGACATGTCTCAAGTTTAACTCTTGTATAATTGTGGATAGATGCGGATTTGGTCTAACAGCAACAAATAAGACCACGCGGCATACTTCAGTCCTTAATGATCAGCTGGAAACTGGACTGTTTGTCATATGATCGATGATATGCTGTTCTTAATGAAGTTGTGACAAAGGAGTATTAGGCTGCTCCGGTTTGGTTTATTGCACTTGTTATTACCTTGCTAATAGAAAAAAGATTTAAAGGGTCGGACTGGCTAGCAAGACATTCAGTATTGAAACTCAAACCATTGTTGCAAGATCTTGTAGATCTTCTTTGGATTTCTAAATGCTTTAATTAAAAGGGATGATTGGGGATGGGATTGGGATGATTTCGAATTAGGTTATTTCAGTATTTTTTTGGTTATTGAGGATGTGAAATGTCTTGGTTCTAACGCTGTTTATTTTATAAGATGTGATAAACATTTTACTTACACACTCCGCGCCCGAGCGCTTGCGCACTTCTTTCGTAAAAATAGTAGGTTTTTCTGAAAATCAGCCGATTTTTCGTCAAAACTGTCGTTTATTCCTTGAAAACAGTCCTTTTTGTCTACAAAAAAAAACATTCTGTAAAATGGCCAGCCAGTCGGTAATTACCTTGCCCCTCCCCGCCCCGCCCCCCCCCCCCAAACAAAAAAAGATTTTTTGGCGAGTAACGCCTCTGGCAGTGATAACAATTAAAATCTGTTTTTCAGATACCACAATAAGACGACAGAGCCAATCGTACCTGAGCAGACGTCCGAAGACATTTTGTATTACCGCCACGTTGCCAAGTGTGCAGTTTTGTTTGAGGAGTGGGTGAAAGAGCTGGCAGCGCTGTCACTGGAACACAACATTGCAATCGTCGACCAGAATTTTCCAAAATTCGGATAATTGTGCCGGAAGTTGAGTATAGCCGGCAGAGAAAACTATGATAATGCTTCAGATCGCCAAGAATATCTATCTCATGTCACGCGGTGACGCGATGTATTTTCTTTGCAGTCGGTAGAGACTCAAGAATCTTTCATATAGAAAAAATGGGACCTCGCGATCGGACGCGGTATTGGTACAGTAGAGGTATATTTGAACGGTTACTTAAATTTGGACCAGTTCAGTTTTGAGGTAAATGGTAGACTGAAAATCGAAAACACTTAATCAGTTGTTCTCAGTGACCCTTCGGGAACGTTTTCGCGTGGATGGCTGTAGAGCTGAACGGGTGATCCCGTCCACGCGAAAATGCCCATTCAGCTGGACGTGGACATATGAGTAGGAAGGTCCACACAATATCCCCTTTCGGCTCAACGCTGCCCTCTCAGCGGTGTTCTATCGCTGCCCTCTCAGCGGCGTCTATCGAGCTGGATGGCCCGTTCACCCGGTTCACACGTTCATCCGTACACGCGAAAATGACAAAAAGATTGACGGCTTCCACGCGAAAACGTCCGTCGAGCTCGACGGGAGGTCGACGGGACCAGAGCCATCCACGCGAAAACGTCTACTTAATTGGCTACTTTCCTGGGAGTTGACTTTGGCCAAAGCAAGTGCAAGGACACGGCACTGGTCGAAGTCAACAAACATTCAGATCTTGTACTTACGATGAGCGCTCTGCACATGTCGCTAATCTGACGACTTTCGTCTTGTCGGTTTAACCCTATGGAGAACTACAAGCCATTCAGAATGCCAAAGAGATCATTGTGCAGTGAGTGCCTTAACCCGGGCTTCTTAGGAATTATCCGTTCTTGGTCTAGGGGGGACTGCAGCGATGATGAATCCCGTCTAGGAACTCGCGCGCCGTTCGTTGACCATCACATAGCCAGAACGCCAGGTCACGTCAGAGCTCCAGAAGCAAATGGTTTGATTATGAGGTTGTGTTGGGTTAGATTGGTAGGTTGTGTTGAATGTCCCTTTTCCCAATTAAGCACTCGTAGCGGAAATTGCGATCGGAAATGCTACTTGATTTTATGCGTAAAACTGGCCATCAGAACGAGATTGAAAAGTCAGGAATTGGTCCTAGGTATCAAAAATTTTAAATAAAGAAAAAGTAAAGCAAGCTAACAGAAATAATAAAAAATAGATAAACAATAACCGTTACATCAGAATCAGAAACCTTGGCTTGGCCGATGAGTTTCAGGCTTCAGTTTGCCTTAACGGTTCAAATTTTCAAATTGTAGCAATCTGCTGGGAGCGCTCAATTGGAAAACCGCGAATTTGTGTTTCCGTTACTGGGAATACTGTAGATTCTTTCCTCGGGTCCGAAAGGAGTTGGTTTGTTAAAGTCTATTCTTTGTTGAAAGTAATTGTTATATATTTTCAGATTTTATGCTTATATTCTTTTGAGTTTTGTTTTGTTGATTTTGTCTTTTCTGCGTTTGTACTTTGGGTTTTTATGGCACTTGCAGCCTCTGGCTCAAGTGCCATATACCGATCACAATTCCGTCTGTCGGTCTGTCGGTCTGTCGGTCGGTCCGAGTTTTTTTGTCCCACATATCCGAGTTAGGGTACTTCCAGATGTGCTAGGACAATGAAACTTGGCAGGCATATCAGGGACCCGACCAAACTAACCTGGAAATAATCAGTTTCCCGATCCGACCATATGGGGGGGAGTGCGGGGCGCTGGAAACTTGCAAATTTAGGGCATTTTGTCACTTTTTTCTGAGTTAGGGTACTTCTAGATGAGCTAGGACAATGAAACTTGGCAGGAATATCAGGGACCCGACCAAACGAACCTGGAAATAATCAGTTTCCCGATCCGACCATATGCGGGGGAGTGGGGGCGCTCGAAACTTGAAAATTTAGGGCATTTTGTCACACTTTTTCGAGTTAGGGTACTTCCAGATGAGCTAGGACAATGAAACTTGGCAGGAATATCAGGGACCTGACCAAAGTAACCTGGAAATAATAAGTTTCCCGATCCGACCATATGCGGGGGAGTTGGGGCGCTGGAAACTTGAAAATTTAGGGCATTTTGTCACACTTTTTCGAGTGAGGGTACTTCCAGATGAGCTAGGACAATGAAACTTGGCAGGAATATCACGGACCCGACCAAACTAACCTGGAAATAATCAGTTTCCCGATCCGACCATATGGGGGGGAGTGCGGGGCGCTGGAAACTTGAAAATTTAGGGCATTTTGTCACACTTTTTCGAGTTAGGGTACTTCCAGTTGTGCTAGGACCATGAAACTTGGCAGGCATATCAGAGACCCGACCAAACAAAATTAGGAATAATCAGTTTTCTGATCCGACCATTTTGGGGGGGGGGGGGTGGAGGGCAGGGGAATCCGGGAAACTGAGAAGTGTGTAACTTTCGAACGGATGATCGGATTGTAATGAAACTTCATAACTGAAGAGAATATATATCTGTAATGTCCCGTTTAAAGTCTTGACCGGATTCGGTAGCCAGGGGGGAGTTGGGGGGGGGGGGGAGACCGGAAATTTCAAGAAACGGTTAGAATGGAGGGATCGGAGTGAAACTTGCTGGGAAGAACAAGCATCTGCTCTAGATAAGTCCTTTAGACCATTGTACTGGATCCGGACACTTATGGGGGGGGGGGGGGGCCCGGAATTCCGGTGATGGTGTTTTTTTTTATTTTCACGATGAAACTTGGCAGGCATATCAGGGACCCAATCAAACTGACTTCAAAATAAAAATATTGTTGATCAGATAATGGTGGGGGAGTGGAGGGAGGGGAATCCGCAGGGGAATCCGGGAAATTGAGAAGTGTGTAACTTTCGAACGGATGATCGGATTGTAATGAAACTTCATAACTGAACAGAATATATATCTGTAATGTCCCGTTTAAAGTCTTGACCGGATTCGGTAGCCAGGGGGGAGTTGGGGGGGGGGAGACCGGAAATTTCAAGAAACGGTTAGAATGGAGGGATCGGAGTGAAACTTGCTGGGAAGAACAAGCATCTGCTCTAGATAAGTCCTTTAGGCCATTGTACTTGATCCGGACACTTATGGGGGGGGGGGGGTCCCGGAATTCCGGTGATGGTGGTTTTGGGGACTTTCACGATGAAACTTGGCAGGCATATCAGGGACCCAATCAAACTGACTTCAAAATAAAAATTTTGTCGATCAGATAATGGTGGGGGGAGTGGAGGGAGGGGAATCCGAAATTTTCAGTCATGCGTAATTTTGGAATGGTTGATCGGATTCGAGTGAAATTTAAGAATTCAACGGAGGACATTTCTCCGATGATTTTTTTCATATCCGGACCGGATCCGGCAACTATTGGGGGGGGGGGGAAATACGTGCCCCGTTTAGAATGGAGGGATCGGGATGGAACTTTGTGGGAAGAACAAACAGATGCTCTAGGTAAGTCATTTGCTGAATCGGATTGGCTACGTGCACCGCGGGGGAGCTGGGTGGGGTGGCGGGGGGGGGGGGGGGTGGACCGGAAATCTCGAGAAACGGTTAGAATGATGGTATCGGAGTGAAACTTGCTGGGAAGAACAAACATCTGGTCCATATAAATCTTTTACATAATTTGACTGGATCCGGACACTTGAGGGGGGGGGGGGAGGAGGGGTATCCCGGAATTCCATTTTTGGGGGATTTTCACGACGAAACTTGGAAGGCATATCAGGGACCCGGTCAAACTGACTTGGAATAAAAAAAAAATCCTCGATATGATAATCTTGGGGGGGGGGAGTTGAGGGAGGGGAATCCGGAATATTGAGTCATGCGTAACTTTGGAACGGGTGATCGGATTCGAGTGAAATTTAATAATTAAACAGAGGACATTTTTCTCTTGTGACCTTTTTCATTTCCGGACCGAATCCGGCAATTATCGGGGGGAGGGCGGAAAATACTTGACCCGCTTAGACTGGTGTGATGTGGATCGAACTTCGTGGGAATGACAAACAGATGCTCTGGATTAATCATTTACAGAACAGGATTGGCTCCGGTTATTGTGGGTGGAGTTGGAGGAGGGGGAGGGGGGTCTGGGATTCCGGTGATCGCGCGTTAAGGTACTTCCAGATGTGCTAGGACGATGAAACTTCGCTGGAATATTGGAGACTCAACAACATTTGCTTAGAAATTGCTACTTCCCAAATCCGATTATTCCTTAAAGTACCAATCTTGACCGCAAAGTAAAAAAAATACTTTTAAGCAATATATGCATTTTCGTGATGCCCATCAGCCCATTAGCAGTTTTGCCTCAAGGGTTTTGCTTACAAATGAAGTTCCAGCTCCCTTATAGCGCGCATCTCAACCGCAAAGTCGAAACTTACTCTTGATCAATCAAATCATCTTGACACATGCAAGTGCCATATGAGCTTACAGCTCTTGTTGAATATTTGTGATGTCGCCCTTCGCATTTCTGTCAACCCTTTAGTGAAAAAGAGCCATTTAGGATGTGTAGAGACGATCAAGATTGGTTGCCGACTTGAATTCCTACCAGGGTCTCAGCTATGTCAGGTTCATTGGGAAAATTCGCGATTTTTTTTTTCGAATCGTCGTTCCGGAAATTTTTATTGGGCAGAAAATCCGGTCGAGAAATCTCGATAGTCTGTAAGTGATAAGGACTTGCGAAATTGTGAAATTCCGACATTGAAAAAGGGACAAATGACTATCCATTTAACGCCAATGCATTCATTGCTTCTTGTCTCGAAAATCCTGGCAGAAATAATAATACATAGATGGCACTTTACACAAGAGACTTGTACCGTGACCAATAAACCAGAAACAGTTTTTTCAGTTAAATCCCGGCTGAGGAGCATTTTTGTCTTTCAGGTCAGTACTAATAAAATGCCTGGCAGAAAATTCGGACAGCAAATAAATGTGACTAAAGTAGTAGTAGCTGTTTCGCCTTTTTTTGGGCTCACTTTTGTCAAAAGACACTCGAAGCCATATCGACATCTGTGCAAGATAAATACTAGTATAAGGCAAGGCAGGGGCGTCCCGACTGGGGGGGGGGAGGGGGGGACGCCCCCCCCCCCCCAATGCTGTCGGCCAGTCGGTAAAAAATAACCCATTCGGTGCGAAGCGCCGCGATTTTTCGTCAAAACAGATTATTTTTTTCATGAAAACAGTCGTTTTTCCTGAAAATTGGTCGATTTTTCGCCAAAATAGTCGGTATTTCTGAAAATCAGTCGATTTTTCTGGAAATCAGTCGATTTTTCTGGAAATCAGTCGATTTTTCTGAAAATCAGTCGATATTTCTGGAAATCAGTCGATTTTTCTCAAAACTCTCATTCTTTGTTATTGAAAACAGTCGTTTTTTCTGCAGAAACAGTCGGTAAAAATTACCAGCCAGTCGGTAAATTCCTCGTCCCCCCCCCCCCCCCCAAACATTTTGGCTAGTGACGCCTCTGAGGTAAGGTACAGTTTATTAACAGCTGTGAAAAAAAAACTCAAAGTTCCATAAAAGAGACAGACATGCCAGTGGCATGAGAAAATGGCGCTTCGTTAGTTCTGATTGATTTAAAAGTATCTAACCATTTATGACTAACAGCTACATTACCGCACGAGCAGAGCGAGGGATAGAATTTCATTCTCCCTCCTCCGGTTATACAACTTTTATTTCACTGGTGGGATCAGCTCCGTATCACCCTGCAAGGTGTTCATGGAATTCGCCCACGTTAAATTCCTAACAATGAAATGTTTTCGTTGCGTTGCATAACGAGAACCAAGTGGCTGTATTTGTCTGGAACGAAATGACGTCAAAAGCTTCCTGAATCTTTTCTTTGGTTAGCTGCGTTCTTTACCGCAAGAGTAGTCACTAGTGGTTTCTGGTTTTCTCATAAGCCGTTTGTGGGCTCGATGGTGACTCCAACCGAATGTTATGAACCGAATGTTATGAACCGTTTTCGGACTCACCAGTGCCTGGTTTTACCTCGCAAGTGCGGACTCGCACAACCTGGTCGGGATGCTGGTTCTAGTGAGAAATCACTGGGAGATACATGGTGACACCATAAATTTCCTTATAGAGGAAACGCCAGACACTAGTGAGCAAAAATGGAAACTAGTAGGAACGCGTTTATTGTTTCGATAGCTGTTGCCGAGAGCGATATATTGTCTTCCGCTATTGTACGATGCAGCCATGTTGTTACCGCAGATCATTTTTCTCAAGGAGTATATTTGTGCATTTTTGTCTGCATAATTTCTAGGCTAGGAGCGGGGATAGCCAATTAAAAAGTTTGTTGTTATATTTATTGTTCAGATTGTGGAGTATTGCGTGTTAAAATACATTTTCATTAACTCATATGTCATAGAAGAAGTTGGCGGGATACCCGGTCTTTCACTTATCTTTACATGAAAGCCGCGGGTTAACACACGTAAGTTTAGTAAACCAAGTAGAGGGCTTACGGTCGGGCCAGTCTGCACTGGCTGACAAGTCCTAATATATAGAAATGATCTTTGCATGATAAAATGGCACGGAAATATCGTTTTTCAACATTCCATTAGCCTACTTGCCACGTGAAATAAGCCATTTTCATGTTAGGCTTGTCAGCTCTGTCGAGCCTTCCCGCTCTTCAACGCGGCGAGTGGACGCAATATATTTCAGAACTGAACGCGTCATGGTTAAAAGTGGGAAAACCATTAAAAGAAAAGAAGTCAAAACAGAAGAGACCTGATGGCATGCCGTATCTTCCAAAATGAAAAGCGACACTTCGAAGCGTCTGGTGTCTTTATCTTTGAAAGACCTGGCGGACCTTGAACCTTTCAGCGAAGTTTGCGTTTCGTGACCGGCAAAGTACGGTACATTCTAACTCCTCTAATAAAACCAAGCTGATTTTCACACTTGCCGTTTTTTACTACCTTCGATGTGTATCACGCTGTCGACGGTTGTCTGCGAGAAGTTTTTCCATCAGAAAAAACTGTTATGTAAATTGTTTCCTGTTTTCGCTACAAGTCAACGGGTCTTGGAAAAGGCTTGAAACAGCCAAAACTGTGGGTTATTCGGTTATATCGGTGGGGAGTCGGATTTTGGGGTTTGGTATTGTTGGTTTTTGGGATCCGATATCATGATAGTTAGAAAGAATTTCTCAGATCAAGATTCTGAAACTGACAACACCTCAAATCGAATTTGAAAGAGAGCCCCCCCCCCCCCAACATGCGGGAGTTCCCGGGAAAAGTCGAGAATACTTCGAACAATCGGGACGCTAGAAACTTCTAGATGGCTTAAGCCACCTAAGACCGCAACCGCTGGAAAGAGAGAAAACTCTCATTGGCCCACGAGTCGCAATAATTAGCGCTTCCTAGCAGTTGTACAATCATTAAAAAGTCTGTCTGTTGAAGTTTCGAACGATCTCTTCAGAAGGGGCGTCGGGGGGGGGGGGGTCCCCCCTCGAAGAAAGAAAAAAACTAAAGTGGGCACTCGCAGAGCGCCCAGTCAAAATAAATTAGCTGAACTGGGCGCTTGCAGAGCGCTCTCTCAAAATAGATTAACCAAGCTGGGCGCTCCCAGAGCGCCCGACCAAACAAAGTTAGTTCAGCGGGGCGCTCCCCCAGGAGCCCCAAATGAGGGTCTGGCAGTGCGTCCGATAAAGTCAATAAGGCTAGTTAAGGGCACCAAGAAAACAAATTGACCTCGAACCTCGAAACTCAGAAGAGGTCGAGTGAAGCACTGGTCGCAGACAAAAGGGACGATCTATGATGTCATCGATAATCCTTACTTTTATTTTGGATCCCAAAAAGAATATCTAATCATAAATATTTCGAAAATTCCACCTGCAGCACTTTTCGTCATTCTCTATTTTGTGGAAGGGCGCGTCATTTGACGGGGGGGTTTAAGCCAGTTCTAGGATCGAGATTTCGAAACATTAAAAGCTACAACTTGGATGGAAATTAAATTTGGCAGGAAAGGCAAAAAAAAATTTCGCCTCCGGCGCTCACTTTATGTGATTATGGGTAGTATATTGACTAGACTACAGTTGCTGCTTCTGCCGGAACGTCGCTCCATCCGGTTTCTGGAACTTATTAAGAGTCTCGTCATTTAATCAACAGTAAATCATAGAATTCGTAAGAGAAGCCGTTAAATTTTAGCCTACAGAAAAAAAATGGATTTCGAAAATTTCCGCCTGCGGCGCTCGATTTAATTTTCTATTGGCTATAATAGATAGAAGCTGTCACTGCAATCATGCCCGGCCATATATTCTCCATGTGGGCTTCGCCAGAACACCGCCTAATAGTTGGCTTATCGTCTTTCATGATGTCCTTTATTGTTACTCTCCCTACGTAATCGTTTCTGCTCCATAATTTAAAGCTCGAATTCTTAGTGATAGGATTCGGTAAAATTTTTGAAAGGTTCGGTAAAATTTTGGCTCTGCACCCCCCACCGAAAATGCACTTGTGACGCCCCTGCTTGGAGGAATTGCATTGCCAGTCGTATGTTTCGAGCTTGCCAGATTGACATAAAGAGGCGGGATGTTTCTAGTCGTTTTGATAAGAAGAGATTTTTAGTCAAATTCTGTGATATCTCCGTTTATCAGAATTAGAAGAATGACTGTCAGATTTGAGCTTCCAAGATCGACAAAAGGCAGTTATTAAAATTATGAATTTCACAGTTTGAACACGATCCGCTTCACAACCAAGTTTTACCAATACCTCTCGGCTTTAGTGAAAGTTAGGCTGATATTGCTTGTGGCGCACATTTTCAAGAATTTTTAGTTCCATGCCTTTGTATTTTAACAGAAAAAATCCGATGATAAGAATTTTCTTCCATAGCATGGTTTACAAATAAATCGGCTTCGTGAGCAATGGAGGGAGGATGTAATGACGGGCCTGATGATTGGATCACGTCATTTTATGTCGTCTTTTTTCTAACTGTAAATGCAGAACAAGTGTAGGCTATACTCTAATTTCAATTTTTTTCTGGAGAATCAGTATTTTTTTTCGGAAAGGGTCGAATTGAATCACTGTCATGTACGAACTTCCAGCAAAATTTGTGACACTGTTAGGGATTCGTCGTGAAAAGAACAGACGGTCTATCATAAGTGGCCGATACTTTCATTTGGGATTCAAAAAGACGTTCTGATCCCAAAGGATTCCATAAAATTTCGCCTGCGGTGCCTTTTGTAGTAGGCTATGTTAACTGGAAGGGTGCGTCATTTCATTCGGCTTTTTAGGCTTCGAAATTCTGGGTTTGGGCCACATTAAAATCTAGATTAAGCCCAAGCCTCAAAATAAACCGAGCGCACTACAAAAGGCGCTGCAGGCGAAAATGTTGGAATTCTTTATGGTAAGAGTGCCATTTTGGGTCACAAGTCGAAGCAAGGGCCACCTGCTGTAGATCAGCTCATAGTGTTTGGTTACGAAATGTTTCAAACAGCGTGAGATATACCTGAAAAAATGCGGCACATGACGGTGCTTCAACCCGACCCTTTCCAAATAAAATGATCATCCGAAACAGAACTGAAACCGGGGAGCCTTAGCTGAAACCCACGTTAAAGGCACAGAAAACTTGACTACGCAACTTTCGGCCATCAAACCCACCTGGGGGGCTAAGATAAAGATACAGGGCTCAAACCCTAAAACTGATGTATATAAACGTTTCCATCAAGCAAAGAACAGGCTCCTACGAAAGGCGTCGCAGGCGAAATTTTTGGAAACATTGTTGTCAGAGCGTCTTTTTGGGATTCCAGATGAAAGAATACCAGTTAAATCATATGTCTGTCAGTCTGTCGGTGACCGCGATAACTTCTCAACAGAGTGAGGCATTTTGCCTGCACATGGCAGTGCTTTTACTTGGCCATTTCCGGAAGAATAATAGTGGCCGTTCAGACATAAAGTAGATTTGTTCTGATTTTTCAGTTTAACAAAAAGGGTAGTCCAGAATGAAGTAGATATTTCAGATTTTACCGGAAAGTACTGAAAGAAAAAACTGGTGTGATCACTTAGTCCGTCATCTTACTTTCTCCCAGGGTTGGCGGAAAACATTTCCCAGGTAAACCTCTTTTGTGCTAAAATAAGGAGAGACACTGCATCGCAGGTAAAAGTGTCGAGAATCTGTTTCTGCTAAAACACAGAGCTTTGCACAAAACATGCAGTGTTCAAACTGTGCGACACGAGGGCGAAATTTGCGCTTTGGTCGCCTAAATGCCTCTTTGTCATTCTAACAATTTTCTGTTAATGGCTCTTTGTGTGAATAATGACTCAACTAAGTTAATTCATCGACGATTAGTATTTGATGATAAATTGTTAAGAAATTCCCTCTTCCTCAAATGATGAAAGATACAGAAACTTACAGGATTTAAGATTTCACGCAAGATCTTCAAAAATCCGGATATCCGACGTATCAAATTCTAATCCGTCAACGACCCAATAAATCCGTATTTGACGGAAAATTCCGTCAAAGTGGATACGCTGCTTCAAACCGCGAGCTCGGGAATACGACTACTTCAGCGCTTGCTGTTATCACGAGTTTTACTATTACATATGAGAAGACAAGACCAAAGGTATCGATGGGATCCCAAAAATTCAATATTTGATCCAGACAGTTGGGTCTTGTCTACGCCAGATCCAGTCTTCGCCAGACTCCTTGAACAGTTTTACTATTAAAATTCAGAAACAGATTAAGGGTAAAAAGATAACCATCTGAGAAAACCAAGTTAAGATATGGATTCAGCATGTTTGTGTTTACCCCTATAAGTCATATCTGTTTGGACGAAAACTTTCTGCCTTACTTCTGCGAATTTCCCAGTTTCGGCCGAATTCCGGAACTACCTGTCCGGCAAAAAAAAAGGAGCTAAAATCGAACTCAGCGAATCTTCTTTCCCCTATATCGAACATCTAATCAACTCCAAACTAAAATTTAACTTAAAACAAACTTTCCGGTTCCAGCCGGATTCCGGGCAAACTATACGTCCGGGTACAAAATGACTGTCACCCACGGATTCAGCATCTCTTCTTACCCCTAAATCGGATATCTAATCAACTACGAAAACTTTTAACAATTTTCCGGTTTTGGCCGGATTCCGGGCGAACTACTTGCCCGGCGAGAAAATGATTTTCACCATTAGCCAGTGAACCACCACCATTAGCCGTCGAACATCTGGGCGTTTCAGATGCTACTAGGCGCAGATTCCCCGGCGGCTAATTTGTGTAACATAAACCAAAATTAGAGATTCGACAATGAAATTCCTTTTCTTTACGGTTTCTAGGCTCTTGAATGTATTTTTGGAGTTTCACCTCGCCTACTCTTCCCGTTCGTTTGCAACGGGGCCCAGATTGCCCATGTGTTAAGTTCGTAAACGGTGACACTTATCAAACTAACATCTCGGATACTTGTATACAGTACTTTTCGTAAGATGCGCATTGCGTTTGTTTGGTTTCATATTTCGCAAAGGGTTTGGGCTGTCAATTAGTCACAACATGTGTTTTCGCGTAAGGAAGTGGATGATGAAATAGGATCTGAAACTTTATGACTTCGACATTAGTGTGTTTGAACAAGGCATAATAAACGAAATACATTTCAAGATTGATGAAAGTAAAGCCAGTAGTGTATTGGAACAAGCCTATTTATACAAAGCAAAACTGAAAAGACAAAGATGGACAATACTGGGACTGGAGACCGAATTACGATTTACGCGAAGGGATTGCGTTTCTACGTGAACCAACATGTGTTCTCGCGTGGAAGGTGTGGGATGAGAGGCACTTGAATTTATTTCTTTGACATTAGGGTGTTAGAGCAAGGTAGCGAACAAAGTGTATTGGAACAAACCTACAGTGCTCATAGCGGGCATGACTGATTGTATGAGAGATGGCCTGAGCCGTGTTTGGAGATTCTTTGAGAGGTCAATTGTTGGTTTAACGGATAACTTTGCAGTACGTTAAAGCGTTACGGAAGGGGGAAATCTAAGTCAATTCAGTTCATTATTTTACACTCCACGTCTGAGCCCTTGCGCACTTGTCCTTAACAACAGTCGATTTTTCGTCAAACCAGTCCTTTCTGAAAAATAACAGTCGGTAAAATGACCAGCCATGAAGTCGGTAAATACCTTGCCACCCCCACACAATTTGGCTAGTAACGCCTCTGCCGCCAAGAACCCTACTAATACAGCTGCTTTTACCGACAAATAGTCCAGTTTTATTAACCTAAAACGTACACGAAAATTCAACAAAATTGTACAAACAAACACTGGTTTTGAGCAACTCGGTTAAAAAATTAAATACAAAACGTACAAAAATTATGCAAAATTTCGTCACTGAATCTCAACATAAGCGACACCCTGAGTATGTCTTAAGCTGTGTCCACACTGCGAAATTAAATGAACATTTAAGGAAAACGTGGTTTCTAAACTGGTTCAACGGGGAAAAATAGTGAATGCGCTCTCGTTTCGCAATACACCAGCAATCTGTAGAATTCCATACTGAGCTAACATGAGTTTTCTGAACTTTCTTTGCGGATGACGGATCAGACGTCCAAGGACATTTCTCTGTGACAATCTATGAGCACTCTTCCAGTCGTAAGCAAATCCTCAATCTTCCGGCACAGTACCCAACGTTGGCTTACACCTATACTGAACCAGTCACTAACAGCCATTTGGCCTGAGAGCAAAAAATGGAGAACGAAAACAGAAACTATGGCCTGGTGTTAGCACTGGCTCTCGAGCAGGAAAATACCATAATGAAACAGTGTCGGGTTTCAGTTCTGCTTTAAATAGTACAAACCTAAATGGACACTGCACACAAATTGAGGGTCTTTGTATGACTGCTGTTCATCTACCACTATAAGCAAGGACCCACCCATAATAAGTTGTTTACAACTTAAAGCTATAGCAGAACGGCACCTTTCCGGCAAGATAGAATAAATACTTAAATTACACAAATAAAATAAATTTCTTTTTCCATCGGAGAAATTCATCCTCTATCTGTCCGAAACAGAGCACGGAGAGGACATCTAATTTGTTCTACTAGCTCAGGCCATCTAGCGAAAACTGAATTTAAGGAAATCGCCGAGAAGCCGTGCTAATGAAAGGCCGGTTATGGGTAACTACGAACAACAAATAATAGGCCCTTGCTCGAGGCTGGATTGGGTAAAGAGATTATAAATCCGATCAAAAAGGACCTGCCAACGTGTGCCAAGGCGACGGGTTAAAACTAAAGCTAAATGAAGTCGAACCATCTCAGTCTACCACAAACTCGTGATTATGGGATAGCCTATGCCAAACGCTGTGTACATCTAGCGTTTGGCATACCTTATGCCTAACGCTAGATACCCTATGCCAAATGCTGGATACTCTTAACCAAATCAAATGTTGATGATTTAAGTGAAGCTCAAAAATCAACAAATGAGAACTGATCTATAGTGGGGTAGGTATAGCACCAACAGCTATCCGGGGTTTGGCATAGGCTATACAGCGTTAAACATAGGATATGCCAGATATACCCAGCGTTTGGCGTAAAATATAAAAAAAATCAGGGGTTTGTGGTTGACTGAACCATCTCAGTTCTGAAATGTACCCAATACTCATTATCTCCAGAATGTCATGCTAGGTGAAACAATCTTGGGCTCTTCCGACCGAAAGTTGAATTACGTGAGTGAAATCGAACGAAAAAGCTTTTGTGAAAACAAAGTTAAATGACGAACTAGCACGCGTGTAATCAAGATTTTACGAAAGTGTTTCGGTTGAAATGGCAAAAATGGAGGGGGTGGGGCTTCGACTAAGACTTTTGTAAAAGCCCGTTCTAGGCAAAATTACGCTAGTATCCAATCACAATAAACATATCATACAAAGGAATGTACAAATGAGCATGAGTCGTAGTCACACTTATCACACATAATTCTGATCTACTTTGAAACTTCGATCAGCTTAGGGACTTGTTTCTCTACACAACTGAAACATTCAAAAGGGATAGAAGTTGTTTGGACCACTCACTTCCACCTCCAACCTCTCACTATGAGCCTATAATTTACCGACCATGATTGCGATTCTAAAAGGCATGTGACAACAACGATTTTTACGCACATGTTCTTCTGCACCCTTGAGTTTGTCTGGTCAGGCTTAATTCTCGAGTCACGGACTCTCAGAAAGAATGAATAGACCTCTCCTAGACTGATCAAACATGCTGATATGCCTCGAGAATCGCAAGCGATCATCGAACAATCAATCATCATTTGAACAATCAGATACACCGAAACAGGTAAATTCCAGCATTTCCATCAAGCCCCTGGTTCCCGCACAATACTGCATAGCGTTTTTCCGAAACCGCGTCTGAAATCTATGTTTTCGTATTTTGCAGTTACAAGTTGAAAACAGCTGATATTCTTAACCTTGGATTAACTCATGGTTCATACGCTGACAGAAGTTCAGTAGCCTGTAAAAAGCAGTTTAAAAAGTTAACGCAGTTTACGCAGTATGTCTGATCCAGGGTGGGGGGGGGGGGGGGGGGTCAGATACGCTTTGGGTGGAGAAACTGTTACCACCGTTTGGGTATGCACTGTGTCTCAAATAAGTTCACACACTTTTTTCTACGCGGTTTTAACTAAAACTGTAGGGAGAGTAGGATGAGGATGGCAATGGCACGGAGTAGGCTACATTATTTCGGTTTTTGAGAAACTGAATTCAAGCGCTCTGCTGACATCTGGTGGTGAACGTGGCAGAAGGTTGCTGGCTTCTTTGGCACAACAGTAGATGGTTTTGGCAGATCGCCTGGAAATTAATATAATATAAAGTTGAGTTTTGCGATGTTTTCAAATAACAGGATATTGAAGGAATGCGCCCTTCCTAAAATCCAGAGGGCGAATTGCCGCCAGGTGCGCTACAGAAACAATAACAGTCACACGTTAGATCCCGGTATAAGTTATCTGAAGGGGGAAGAAGCAATAAGGCTTTCGGTTCGCGAATTAGTCCCGTAGAAAAGACGATCAGCATTTAAGTTAGGTAGCCAGAATTGACGTTTGAAATGGCACAGTTGACTAGAGCACACAGGGATGGAGGACAGGTAAGGCTCAACTTTAAAATGTCTTAAACATGGCCAGGCCTTAGAAGCGAACAAAAAAGAGTGAAAACAGTATACCAAGATGTAACGTGTCATTGGTTACTTTGCACTAGGGGCATCTAGCGGTAATAAAAGAACTAGTCCAAAGGAATTTCAAAGAAGGGCGTATAAGGTCGACGGATGCAGAAGCTTAAGGTAATAACTTGCTTTGTCACCAGGCAATCCGGTGTTTTCATTTTCTTTTCAGTCTTCCAAGTACGGACAGATAATCAAATTAATAACATTTTTTTTTAGAAAAGGTGAAATTAAGATATGAATCAATAAAGAAATAAAGATTTCAAAATAAAAAGTAAAGTGTAGGTGCAGCTGACACACTTCTGTCACTAAAAGGAGGACAGATTTAAAAAAGAAGAAGAAACAGAGGTTTACTTAAAAAAAAAAATTTCTAAAACTTACTTATTGCATACAGTCCCGTCGTCTGTGGTTTTGTCTTCCCTGGCGAAACAGCGTAGGAATGGCGATTCACCGCTTTCGCGAAAAGCTGTTTGCTGAAATTCTGTGACTCCACTGCCGCTTCCACTGGTAGCGGAGGCAGAGGGGTGGTCGCCGGATCGAAAGGTTTGATGTCCGTTGGTTTCGCACTAGAAGATTAAAAGAGCTTTTTATAAGAGAATTGCTTGAAGGACTCCTTGTACTTAATCTTCCTTTCCAGTTACCCTGTAGAGTATAAGCGTCAGAAATCATATATAAGAAATGACTAAACAAAAACTGAAGGAGCATTCATGCTTCAAAAATTCCCATTCTTCGTCATTACTTCGTTTTGCACATACGACTTTCTGGCGCTCTTTGACCGATCCGTGTCTGCCAGTCATGCAGCGCAAACTTGCCCGAAAGCTTCAAGGTCCGCCGACTGTTCTAAAAAGTGGAACATAGGAAGCTTTAGAATTCTGTTTTCATTTTGGAAGACATGGTAAGGCCAATATGATTATATTGTAGTTCGGCTTCTTTTCTTTGGCTTAGCTTTTAACCACGGCGCGCCGTTTCCAAACATTTTCGATCGAGCCTCCGATTCGGATACCGGGAACTCCGAAAATCAAATCGCTAATTTCGCGGGGCACGTAGGTGTTTTCAAAAGCATCTCTCAGTAGAAACAAATGGAGTGCAAGGTGTCCTTTAACGGTAAGGGTAGCAAAGGGTTCTTACCTAGTCATGGTTGGCTGCTTGGTTACCAGCAGGGTCTTCGCGGGGGTCCGGCACTGGCCTGGGATGGGCGGCAGGGGCTGGCTTTGGATGGAGGCTTTCGGTAGCGTTTCTGTAGGTTTCGAACTGCCAGTACTCTTGGGTAGAGTATCAACTGAAAAGGACAGAAAAGCGTCAAAATCTCTTGAAACTCTGTTCTCTGTTCCTCCCCCGAACTCTGTCCTGTATCTACAAAACACGCCAGATACGCCAAAAGTTTTATTCCAGAGTTCGTGGAACGTTTTAACGAAGCTTGACAGATTTTTAAGGGAATTGAGGCATATATTGTAGTTTTTTCTGTTTTCTGAAAGTAATCACAAGTTTGGTTGTTTAACCGAAAGTCGATTTTTAAAATAAACTTTCTATTTATCTATCCAAGACCATCTGCCAATGTCTTTCAAGAATCCCCCCCCCCCCCCCCACTCAGCAAGAAGTCTTGTCCGCGGAGACCGTTCTTGTGCAAGTATTCAAGTCCTGAGTTATCTAGCGTTCAGTTAAGGAAACATTTCGGCGCGATGTCTCTACAACACGAATCCGGTACAGAATATCCAGCATATTCATTAATACTAGTAAAGTCGATCGTGCTGACGTTGTAGTTGCTGATTGCGTTGTAGTTGACTTACATACTAGAACTCGAGTCAGGAGACCGGCAGCGTACAGTACAAGTAAGTCAGGGGGAATATCTATCACACCAGTGCCAGTCGAAAAGGTATGTTTCTTTATCTATATACAACACTTTAAAGACTTACTTGTACTGTACGCTGCCGGTCTCCTGACTCGAGTTCTAGCATGTAAGTTCTACAGTTTCAGAGAGGGACGGGGGGGGGGGGGGGGGTGCTTCTTGAGAAAAAACAAACAGAACTTACAGTTTCTCCTAACATCGATGAACGACCCTTTCGCAGGGTCTCGCTCTCCAGCTAAGCCAGGTGTTGACTTGGAGCCGAGACCTAGCAACTCTTTCCGAGCGTGTTGAAGAGAGGGGTCACTGCAAAGAGCATTCAACAACGGAAGATCCTTGGTCCGAGTCTGTTCGATGATGGTCTTGAAATCTAACGTAGATGGCAGCACTCGTTCTTGATCCAGTTTAGAATGAGGTGGGTGTGGGAGCTGTGAGTAAGAGAACCGAGTTAGACATAAAGTGGTGAACTGAAATATAAAATCCCCCTCCAAAGTGACCTGAAGCGGCCCTCGGCTTTAACTACCCGCTCTTACTCTGAGATATCATTTGTTTTATCTATGGCCATTTTTTATATTTCTTCTGAAACCTCTATACAAAGCACAATTAATAGAAATCATCCACATACTGGTTTGAAATTTTTTCCACAAACCCTAACTCCCTCGAGGGAGTTTATAGGACCAGTATCCTCGCTCGAAATAGTTTTTAGTGTTTTGTGCTAATCAACACATATCGGAATTTGTCTAAAAAGTGCCCATACGGATATTGAGTTGACAAAAACGAGGCGATAAAATAAAGCAGGTCTTTTCAATAAAATTTTTCAATTCAGACTTAACTGACCCGTCCTACCTGTATTACTCTTCGCTCCAGGCCCCTACTTGTTCCATCCATTCTCAGTTCCCAGGTTTCGAATTTCCTCTGTCATTTGTATCAACCCTAACGTACGCTGATTTTTTCATTTCCCATGTTTGAATCTTTTCAAGGAAGATCAGGCTCCCAATTTTTGCTTCCGAGGAGCTGGTTAGTCAGAAATACCGGCTTTTGCAAGTTTTCTGTGTTTCACATTTTAGCCGCGCAAGGCTGAAAACAGCAGGGACGGGATTGTAATAGTTGAGAAGCTACAGCCGAGTTTCAAAGGTTAGAATATTTGAAGTATTAACTATATCTACTGGTATTTGTGCTTTAAAGGGCCCCTCTCACTATCTACTATTCAACTTACAGTATTTTAAAATATTTGAATACTTTAAAACTAGGCTGTGCTTTCAAAAATAACCCACAGTTTTGGATGTTTTAAGCCTTTACCGAGACCCGTTGACTTACAGCGAAAACAGGGAAAAAATGTACATAACCGGTTTTCTGATGGAAAAACTTCTCGCCGACAACCGTCGACAGCGTGATACACATCGACGGTAGCAAAACACGGCAAGTGAGAAAATCAGCGTGGTTTTGTTAGAGGGGTTGAAATGTACCGTACGAAATTGGGGTCTCGGGGTTTAGAAATATACGGAGTGATTATGAAAGTAGGTTGCGTCAGTATTAAAGGTAAAACAGGTCCTTTAAGGAGACGGCAATACCGGCTGACAGAACATGTACATCCGCGGTTTTAGGAACAGATTTAACAAATCAGCCTTTAAATTTAGGTTAGAAAATAGACGACGGACAGTAAATGAAACTAGTTAAAGTCACACGTGCTTGTAACAATTTATGACATGCATAAATTCCCAATTCGCAAACCGTCAATGGACGCTGAACATGTACTCTCCAAGTGTTTCATATTTTAAGGCAATCAGGTGAACGTTTAGCGCACGGAGACCAAACAAACAAAATAGGAAGAACCCCCCCCCCCCCCACACACACACACACACCTCCTCCATATGAAAATCATCATAGCAGAGCGGTTAAGGCTGGTTCCCAAGGTATCCTGATTTTTCCAATCGGTCCGCAATATTCGCAATCGCATTCGGAAAGTAACTTATTACATTGAGGTCCTCCGAATTGGGTTGGGTCAAGACTGGTCACTTTGGTTGGCGACCGGAAAGTGGCGTGGTTCCATCAGGCAAGCTGCAACCTGCAGTAGCTGTGATGGTTTCTGTACCTTTTTAATATTTCTGTAAACTCGTGTTAACAATTCCCGTGGAATATTTCACATAATCACGAGTCCGCCTCATTTAAATCGGCGTGAATCTGCTTAAGAATCTGCTTCACTTATAATTCAGTTTAGACTAGGCTATATAAGCCATTCATTGAGCGATACTAGATAGGTCTGTGCGGAGAAAAATGACACTAGGGACTAGCGCCAAGACTTGTGACACACACACTCGAATAGCAGCGACACTAGCACCACCAGCGACAGATAACGTCCCTCCTGAAACTCAATCAGTCGTTCACCATCGCCGGCTCCGATCATGTTCCGAACACAGCAAAAAAAGAAAGATACAACCTCCTCTACTTCCCTGATGTGTGCAAACCACATCTTAGTTTTATTAGAATTTTCTAAGCCAACAAATTTGTCTCGCTTCGAATGCCGCAAGCGTAGTGGGTGGCACTACGAGTAAGGCCCGTTCGCGATGCATGGAAAGCATAGTCTTTGCGGTACTCCCTAGTGTTATTTTGCTGGTTCTATGCAAGACGTTAAACACGAAACATCTCTGTCTTTCTACACCGGGGAAAAGACCAATGCTTGCTCCCAACCCCGCACCGGGCTCCCCGCCGCGGGACCCTGAAATGTAAAATCAGCATACATGTTAGGTATAACTCACCGTGCAAGTTTTATGAGGAAATCGGTGGTCCTCCGTCCGCCCGCCATTCAGCCTTTGAACGCTCTGTGCCTTTTGGTTGTTCAACCCACTCCTTTGATGCGGGAGTGTGGAAATCCCAAAGTGGGCTTGTTTGTAACCCTCAGGAGGTGGGACCAACTGAGGAAGGCTGGAAGGGTTGGAGGAGGCGCTCTAGAAATAAGAACAACTCAATGATCTGTCATGTCATTTGTGTGCTGTTATAATGGCAGAGCCCCTTCCATCCTGGAGAAAGATATGGGGGGGGGGATCAACAGCTGGAACGCGACCGTTAGAAAGGACTAGAAACCGAAGGCGGTTCCCACCGCTTTGGGCCGAAGATAGGACAGCTTCTGTTGAGATTTCGCCCAAAAGCTGGCACATGATCGAGACATTTGTGACGCCACCGTACGTAGACTCTTGGACGTCGGGTGAGGCGGCAATCTGGCCCCGTTACAACTATACTATTGTAAGTTCAGAAGGGATTCGTTAGTCCACGATTGGCTATAAATAAAATATTATTCTTGTTGGTACGAGGACACTTTTCGCTGTTTAGTTTCCAACAAATGTACAAATGATAACAAAAATAAGATAGTACAACAAATAGGCCATTGGCCTTTACAATGTACGTCTAAAACACTTTTCATCATAATGTTTTTTCAGCGTAAAGGTGTCAATAGAATTTTTGAAGGCGTTGACAGAGTCACTAAAAAATACTTCAGATGGGAAGGCGTTCCAGCAGTCCACCACTCTGTTTTGGGAAGACCATCTACCAATGTATTTGGAAAATCGCCAGCCACTCAGCATAAAGCCCTGTGCGCGCAGACCGTTTTTGTTAAAAACTGAGAAGCGTGTCAGCGGGCACGTTACTCTACACACCCATCCGCAACAGACCACAGCGCGACAAGGCTCAGAAAGTACCCAAATTAAATCCAGTCCCCACAAAACATGAAACGTACCCAATGAGTTTTGTTGAATTGTACAACAGCCAGTAAACATAGTCACTATCTTCGTTGAATTGTTAGTTTTAGTTTTTGACCCGTTCAGTATGTTTTATTTTGTTTTATATATGTATTTTAGTGAAATTACTTTTGACATAAATATTAAAAAAATGGTTTTGATTGAATTTGGAAAAAAATTAAATCATTTCATTAAAGCGATTTTAGTTTTAGAAGTTTTTGGCAAAATGTTCGCCGAATGAGTCTATTGTGTAAATTGTGGTAGATAAGTTTTGTATCGACTGATGAATCTGTTTACGAATTGTGTTGCAATCAGGTTGCAATTATTATTGAAATGACAAATTGATTCGAGTGTTTAGTTATGTTTGGACGTAGAAGTCAAATTCGGCGTTCACGCTGTGAAAGTTACTTTTTAGAATTAAAAATCTACTCTACTCTACTCTACTCTACCTCGGTAAATTTTTTAACCTTCAACCAGATCACCACTTTGAATCCGATATGATTGTTTCGAAAAACCCTGTGATGGGTTTTGCATCTGTGTATTTCCTATCTTACTGTTCTCACTAGTCTGACCGAAGTAAAGTGATGCCAACTTACCGATTTCCGATAAGGTGGTGGTGGTGGAACGACAAACGGCGCTTCGTTGGTCTCCAAGCTAAGAATACTTTCTTCAGAGTGTACGCGGTGTATGAGGCCTGTGCGTGCTCTGAGGGCTGCACGCCGGGCTTCACCGATTGGTTCATAACTGCCAGCAAGACTGAAACACAACAATATTACTTAAAGCACAACTCTTACTAGAAATGATCTTTTCCCTATAAAATGGATCAGAAAAAAGGTTTTCGAAAATACCATTACTTTCCACCTGAAACTAGCGAATCTCTTGTTAGCGCTTGTCGGTTATATCCAGCCTTCCTGCTCTCCGACGCGGCGGCTGGGCGCAAAAGATTTGAAAACTGAACGTGCTTTGGTTAAAAAGTGGGAAAACTTATCAAATAAAAGAAGTAATAAATAGAAGATTATCACATCCTTATGTGTGAAAGAGTTGTCAGCGAACAATGAAGATTCCGGCAACCTTTTCTTTGGTTGACGGGCAAACACGGCAAGGCCGAAAAAGCGTTAAAAATTCGTAGTTACGAAACGAAACAATGGAGAAAGGTGGGGATTTTAGAAGCTTATATTTCCATATGGGGCAGAATAAGCAAGAGGGGTCCTTTAAAGACCGTATCGAAACCTGGATTTGTTACCTTAATCGGTCTCCAGCTTTCGCTTCATACAAATCCGCCCACGGTTGTAAATAATCTTCAAGGTGCGACAAGATTTCAGGAATCACCCATTCATCCAGAGCAAAATAACACTAGGCAGTAATGCCAAGACCTATGCTTTCCATGCTTTGCGAATGGGCCATTTTCGTAGCACCGCCTGCTGCGCTTGCGGCATTTAATGCCTGACAAACTTACGGGTTTAGAAATTTCTGGTAAAGCAAAGATGCGCACTGTCAGAAGTTTCATAACAGATTGCGCATAACACTTTCAAGAATAACACCTTTTCACTTAGAAATAAAGCGTTATGACCAATTAAGTTTACACTATTTCGTGCCTAGATCTCCAACAACACCTTCAATTGGTAAAAATACTAACGGGAACGAAAGAAACATAACATATAACATCCCAAAGTGTTATCTGTTGAAACCGCGCATCCTGCTGTTATGTAACTTCTGACTGTGTAGTATTTTTACCTATTGAAGGTGTTGTTGGAGATCTGGGCACGAAATAGTATAAACTTAGTTGGTCATAACACTTTTTTTCTAAGTGAAAAGGTGTTATTCTTGAAAGTGATATGCGCAATCTGTTATGAAACTTCTGACAGTGCGGTCTGCACACACCAAGGAAACAATGAAGGCAGTATCATTTTTTTTTATGTCCAGAATATGAAGTTATCGGAGCCAGCGCTGGTGAACGGCTGAATGAGTTTCAGTGGGGACGTTCTCTATCGCTACTGGTGGTATTATCGCTGCTATTAGAGTGTGTGTCAATTTTGTCAAGTCTTGGCGCTACTCCCTAGTGTTATTTTGCTCTGCACTCATCCAACTGATTCACAATGCTCGCGGAGGATATTTACAGACTCCGGCGTTCGTGAACAGTTTAGCCACTATTTTGAGGAGACAAAGTGTAGGTCAATGAAAAAAGAAGTGAAAGCAAGCTGATAAAAAATAAAATGGACTGACTAAACAAAAAAAAATGCGAAAAAATTCGACTGTCGTCCCAATTCGAAAACGCAGGCTATTAGTCGTAGAAGAAACGGGGCAAAGTTCGTAGAACAGAAGCTACTTCTATATCCGTTGAAAACCTGGAAAAACTGCCACTATCTAAAAATAAACCGTCAATTACCCGTGCCAGTAATGACCAATCATGAAGAAGCAAATTTCAGCATCAATAGGCACACAACTAGTCCTTACTTTCGGATTTGCAATCGTACTGCTCACTCCTGCTGTAAACCGTGTTGGTGATAAACAACCCCGTGACATAGCTCATAATTTACTAGTAACCCTCTTCGCATTACATGTCTTCATGCTATTTGCTTCGATACTCGAATGCCCGCTTGTTCTCGCCACCTATGGTACTGTTCTGGTACTAATAGGTAGCTGTACTATATCTGCACTGGTGCTGGAGGTGCGATATCTGCCCTGGTTCAAAGTCGCCCTTCACTGGCACATTAAGACCCTGGTGAAACAGCACACTGGTAAAGTTAATGGGACAATGCTGGACGCGATCCATGTCCGCTTTAAGTGCTGTGGAATCAGCAACTACAACGGCAGCACGATTGACTTCACCAGTATTGATGAAAATGCTGAATACTCTGTACCAGCTTCGTGTTGCAAAGACCACGCGCCGACATGTTTTCTCAATCGAACGCTAGACAACTCATTTCTACAAGGATGCGATTACGTCATATATCGGTGCTTTACTGACGAACCAATCAAATGGTGGGCTATTATGACAACGGGACTGATTCTGCTGTCTTTTGAAGGAGTTGTCTCCCTGCTAGCCGCTTTCACAGCTGATCCAAGGAAATTTGGAAACATGTGTGGGGGTGACGATGGCTGCAGCAATCTGCTCTGCGCGTGTTGTACCTGCAGCTTGAGCTACAACGTACGCCAGTTCTGCTGCAAAAGGAGGGACCCGGAGGTCCCTAGTCCGTCATCACTAGAGTGCATTTGTTTCGAGTGTTGTTTCGTGGATGGGTGCTGCGATCCATATTCGTGGATTTTCGCAAGGTTGAGGCGTCAAGCAACTACGCCGACTGAAATGTACCATTAACGGTTCACAGAAGACCTATCGTTTCCTATTTCCCTCCACGGGCTTACAGTCACTGCGTTCCAGTTAAAACTCATCGGACGAAAAAACAGATCAGCTCCGTTCCACCATACTAACTCATTAAATGTCTCTTCGCTGTGAAAATACACCACCTATTACGCGCAATCTTGCCCAACTTCCCCAACCAACGCCGCATTTGTTTTCACAGTCCGTACTTCTGATTGGACCAATCGCAAACGACGCGAGGCCTTTTTTATTATTTTTATAATTAAGCCCCTCCATCGATGGAGGGGCTTCATTGTAAAAAGATGGGAAGACTAAATTTGGCAAGAAAGCTAAACATGAAAATAACTGGGAAACGAAAATCGGTAATAGGTGCGATGTTTTCGATCGTCCTTTTTCTCCTACTCCAATCATTTACAGATCTATTGGGTCTCTCAAATGTATTGCCTCTATGACACCTTTACAGATACCTCAATCTGGAAGGTCCAACGCTCTGGACTTCCAGATGTTTTTGGCCAGGTTTGCCCTCCAGTAAAGACACGACGAAAACGGATATCTAGTATCCGGAAGAAAGATTTGGAAGGTTAAGCCTGGCTTTTAGGGTTTACTCTTACCTTGCACTATGAGTAGAGGCTGAATAGGCACTAGGGTTGCTCGAGTGAGAGCTGGCAAGCGACTGAGTCGACACATACTTCGTGGATAATCTCGGATATGGCACGTAGGCGATAGGTAACTGGTTAGCTGAATAGTTGGAGGAATAGTTGCTCGTAGAATAGTTGCTGCTGTAGTTACTCGATGTCAGGCTGTGGTTGGAAGAGTAGCCGTAAGTTTCACCTGGAAATAGAGACAAACATTATGGACGAACATTTACGTTATAAACTCGATGAAAAGATGAATGAATGGATTGCCGAAAGGTCCTCCCATGGATGGATAAATGAATAGGGAAAAGGATAAGGGAAATTTACTTTTTGTATGAATTTATCTGGTTAACTAAAAGCAGAAATGAAGTCCTATACTATTCCATAATTTTGATTCTTTTTTACGTAAAGATGGAATTTATACAACGGACAGAAGCTGGAGGAAGAAATCTGGGATGGAGGGGAGTGGGAGAGGTGAGCGTTTCTTTCCGTCATTTAAAGATGGAATTTATACTACTAGGACTCCAATATGGGAGCCTCGTAGACGGTACAGGGCCCTATTGGCAGGCCTCAGGGAGAAAAGCAGAGAAACCAAAGATTTAATTTGACAGGGAAGAGCGACCTTGATATGAAGGTCGCGGATTATACCGACCCGCGGAGCATTTTGTCTGTCAGTTCACTACTTAAAAGGGTGATGAAGAGGAAAAACATTTTAAAATACAGGGAAGAAGTAAGTTACTATTTTTATTCTTAAAAACCATGAACGGACGAGCCGATGTTAGTTTTTTCGTCAATAACGGCAATGATAAAATAAAAATAAATCATGTTAACAAATAGAAAAATACACAGATGAAATGTAATAGATGTTCAGAGCTGCATCCTCTTTAAGAGCGGAACTATGGTAAGATGGACCAGGCCTTACCGTTACTCTGCTGGGCAACATTTGGTGTGGACCGATAGACGGCTGGCCTGTAGGGCGGCGGAGGGGGAAGGGTTTCAGGCAGGATATACTCCTGCACCCCCACACTGCTGGCTTCCTTGAAGTCCATGTACTCTTGTTCTGAGAGAGCTGGGTCTTTCAAGGGGTAGATCACGTAATCGACATCCGAGTAGAGCTGAGCTTTGTATTGTTCAATCTGCGCCTGCTTAACCTGAAAGGATTAGGTTTCTAAAATCTGACGGAATTTATCTACAGTTTTGTCAACATTCTATCCGAGCGTTTACGCAGACCCATTTTTGCCAACTTAAGTTCAATTCAATTTATTTCTCTTTGTTCTACAACTATTACTTTACTACACTGTCAGAAATTTCATGATAGATTACACAAGGATACATAGCTTCAACATATAACACTTGGGATGTTGTTCGTTTGAGTTTGCAAACGATATGCATGGCAAGCATTGCCAGGAAGACCCGACAAACCACCGAAAAAGCATCTGTTGACTTTTCCAATACCATGATGACATGAAAAAGTCAGCAGACGTTTTCTCGGTGGTGTCTCGGCTCTTCTAGTGTCCATAACGTTTTAAAGCATAACGTTTGAAAAACATAATAGCTAACATCCCAAGCGTTATCTGTTGCAACCACGCATCCTTGTGTTATCTGTGCGACAGTGCATGCACGCCGGTAAACGAGTTTTTATATCATTTATTCCCCTTTCTCCCGTCTGTGCTGGGTCAATGCAAAGCTAAACTGTGCTTTGAGCATTCGCTACGAACTGGTTTTGATCGCACCTCTGATGATGATACTAGTAGATTCACACCTTGGCATACCCTATGCCTAACGCTAGATACCCCTTGGTAACCTAACGCTGACCTACTCCACTGTAAAGGAATCTGATTGGTTGATTTCTGACCTTTCTGGTTCATGCAGACTCAAAATTGTATTACTCTTTTTGGGGTAAATTTAAGGCAGTTTTCTAATACACCTTGTAACGTCATTGCTTTAAATTTTGACTAAAGCCTATTTAGGGGCAAAGCAAAATAGTAATAAGATGGAAGATTTTGTGTCCATTAGAAATCTATGGAGGGCGTGGCCCCCCATGCCCCACTAAATGGCGCCCACGACTGGGGGGGGAGGGGGGACGCCCCCCCCCCCCCAATGCTGTCGGCCAGTCGGTAAAAAATAACCGAGTCGGCGCCAAGCGCTGCGATTTTTTGTCAAAACAGTTGATTTCTTTAATGAAAACAGTCGTTTTTTCTTAAAATTGGTCGATTTATCGTCAAAATAGTCGTTTTTTCTGAAAATCATTGGATTTTTCTAAAAATCAGTCGATTTTTTTCAAAACTTTCATTTTTTGTTGTTGAAAACAGTCGTTTTTTCTGCAGAAACAGTCGGTAAAAATTACCAGCCCGTCGGTAAATGCCTCCTCCCCCCCCCCCAAGCAGTTTGGCTAGTGAGGCCTCTGCCCTGCGTAACCCCATCCAGTGTCACCCTGCATTCCTAGGACCAATCAGTCTCCTGTACAGTGTTTTAAGTGAACGAATAAAAGCTGTTTTGCAAGCTTGTTGTTTTATGGTCAGCGTGGAATGTGCGAACGATAGTGAAATTGTAGTGCTGCTTATCAGAAATTTGTTAGATTTTCCCGTGTATGTTTAGAAAAGCTTCATAAACACGACTTTGGTCTTCACCCGAGTAAACTGGAAGAGTTCTGGGAAATGCCAAGAAGATCATTTATAAAAGTCAATAAATAATATGTACAGTAGAAAAGGAAATGGTTGTTTCTTCTATTATGCAACCCATCTCACTGATGAATATGACGAACATTCAGCTTATTCATCAAACAAAAGACCCAACTCAGCGTATCTCCTAATCCCTATGATCTATCTATCCCCATCTAATAAACTTCAAATAAAACTTTAACTTATACAAGAAATCCCGGTTACAACCGGATTCCGGACGAATTATATGTCCGGGTGAAAAATGATTGTCATATCCAGCGTCTCGTCTTAACCCCTAAATCTTTCATCTAATGAACTACAAATAAAAGTTTTGCTTTTAACAAATTTTCCGTTTCTGACCGGATTCCGGGAGAACTTGTTGTCCGGGTAGAAAATACTTTTCACATAAGTGTTCAGAATGTCTTCTTACCCTTAAATCGAACATTTAATCAACTTCAACTGAAAATTTTACTTTTAATCAACTTTCCGGTTTTTGTCGGATTCCGGACGAACTAGTTGTCCGGCGAGAAAATGGTTTTCACCATCGTGTTCAGCATGTCTTCTTACCCCATTATCGACTATCACATTAGCTGTTTAAAAATATTCTGTTTGTCCCTTGTCCCTTAATCTAAACCCCCACCCCTACATTTAGGACTATAGAGCCCCAATGAGATGTTGAAATTTTCTTCTTCACCTTCTTCTCTAACACAGAATGTGAAGATACTAAATTGACAAAGTCGCAGCATCTCCTTCAAAGCAACTAGGTGTTCGCACTCCAAATCCAGAGGACGCCCATCCCAAGCGTTCTCCTTACCTTGTTATTATTGTAGGCGGTAGGCATCCTATGTCCAGGGTACTGGGGTGGCGGTGGTATTCCCAGGAGATACTGTTCGTCCTGGATGTCCTTCTTTTGAGGTCTCAACAGACTATTGGAAGCCCTCACATCCAGGTAATTGTTAGTCCCGATCACGGGTTGTTTCTCATTCCTAAAGCCTGGTTTGAGTCTCGCAATGAAGGGTGGATTTTCAGGGGTGGTGTCCACCAGGCACGGAAGAGATTCGGCCACCCGGGGCTGTGCGACGAACTGTGCGGAGGTGACTTGTTTTGATGGGTGGATGGGGGTGAACTGCGTACCAGGGTAGGCAGGTGGTGGTATGGTGAAGGTGGGTTTTAGAGGTTGAGCGAAGCAAGGTACTACGGGTGGTGGGACGAATTCTGCAAAATAATCGAGTTCAGCAAACAATCAAGGTTCCAAACAAAGAAAAGGATGGAATTAGTGGGATATACGTAATTCAGATAGAGTAGTAGGAAGTGGGGAACTCGAATTCTATGCCAGTTAAAAGTAAGTAAGTAATTTATTTCTGACCCGCCATTTTTAACGCCGCCATTTGTGCGAACAAAGCAGGTATAAACCTAATTATATGACTCGAGAAGCTAAGAAAACTTGAATCACCCACAACGAAACAAAACGTTGTCTATTTAGTAAAAAAATAAAATATGGTTGACTATATGTTTCCACAGGACCATTCAACTGAAAGTAATCGGTTTTCCTGTATATGCATATGCAACGTGTCGCAAAAAATAAGTTTTGAAAGGGTCGATTGAGCAAGGACCGGCCAACCAACGGCTTAGATACATCATACGAAATACAAAGCTTCGGGAAATTACCGGATCAAGCAGTTTGGAAGAAGAGTGGATAACTATTGCGTTTCCTTTACTTTAAAAATTTATAACCTTATACATAACGTTATAATATTATTTCATTTCTTCTTTGAGTTATTTCATTCTTGCTTTGACATCGCGTTGTAGTTTACTAGTCCTACACAAGCATCTTGCCTTCCCCTTTAGTCCAGCAAATCAAGTAAAGCTCAATTCAATTCAATTCATTTATTTGTATCCGCCAAAGCTGGCGAGTAAAAAAAATATAATAAAATTCACACAATCGGTCTACAGACTAATAACTAGACCATATACTTTCATACAAACTCTACTTCATTTTAAAAAAAAACAATTAGCCTACGCTATCCTCAATGAAGTCTACCTAAACTTTAACCAAAATACAATCAACGCAACGCATCGGTCAAAGTGTGCTTTATGGAATAAATTTTTGAAAAAAATGTTTCCCGTTTCTTTTTCAAAATATCAGTGGGGTTTTTTAAACCATAATTTTCCGTTCTTTTACTTTAAAACGTTATTTCATTTCTTCTTTAATACGGCTCTACGGCTCCTAGGTCTATAGTGTGTTTTGATAATATGATAGGGAACGTTATTAGTTTAGTAGAAAGTCAGTAGGTGATATTAAGTTAAGAATGAGAGATAAAGTGACGTTGTTTGTGATTTGAGATTGTTCTATATGTGGCTTAATAGCTTTTAAATACAGATATATATATATATGTATATATCCTATCGTGTCGTATTTTACTAGGCCTATACAGGCGTCTTCCCCCTTTCAGCCAACAAATCAAGTTACAGAACAGAACAGAATTTTATTTTTCAAAAGCAGCTGCCACAGCGTTACCGCCGAAAAGTTATGTTCAATGTAATCGTGTTTTTAGTAAGTAATAAAAATACTTGAATACAAACAGCGGGGGCGGGGGATACTATGGATGACTTACCGTAAGCCTGTAGTATCGAAATCGTTGGTTTTGACCTGATAAACCGAGCTTGGACCTCCACTTGCCCCCGTTCCACTTCCTGACTATCCTTGGGTTGCAACACCCGGGAAGCAGCGAGGGGTACGGGGGTTATCGTAGCCAGGGCGACGTTTCTAGGGACAGTATGGGAACCGAAGACCATCGCGGTGGGTTTTTCCGTTTCCGCTTTCTTCCGAGGAGACTCTGGCTTCGACCCATGGGCGTGGTGGTGGCAAGGCTCATAAGAGTTGAAGAGCTGATTGGCTTCTGAAAGAGAGAGACGATGAAGAAAGGAATTTGGGATGTGCGAGACTGGGAGAGATAGATGTCGATTTTTGGACTTTCTCCAACTTTTGAAGAAGATTGACCTCTACTCCTTCAGATCCAATTGTTAGCTATATGCAGGATTCCACCTGATTGGCGATACAAGCTTCCCGGTATAGTTTCCACTTTTGGCCTTAAGCAGAAAAAAAAGTGCCTACAACGTCCCATCCCAGCTTCCCGCACATCAGGGTCTATCTAGTTTTTTAAAGTCAATTTCAGTGTTTTGTTTCATTTTGTTTGTTTTTTGTACTCCGTTGTTTTGTTTCTCTTAGCGGGCTAAACAAATAAATAAATACAAAGTACTGGGAAGTTTGGACGAAAAGAGGAAAAAGAAGAAGGAAACGTTGGAAGAGAAGAAGGAAACCTTCCCAAGATCCATTTGTGAAGTATAGTTGTAATAAGACACGATTTTATTTTGTACCAAAGTGGGTATTCAACATAGGTTTGATTAATGATTGTTTTTCTTGCTCAGAAGTATTTATTACTTCTCTTCTAGACCTGCTCGGCTCCCCCCCCCCCCCCCCCCATGTACTACTAGACCCGCAGGAAGAGTTGCTAGAATTTTCGGTGACATGTATACTTACATTACTAGAGTTTCGAAGTAATGGAAATATAAGGCATTTTTTCGCGATCCCACAAAGAGGCTGTGGCTAAGAAAGAGTGTTTCCGCGACCGTTATGTGGCCCACGTATTCGCACTGTGGCTCGACTGTGACACACAGATCCCTTGGTGAGTTTCAATTTTGTGGCTCAAAAATTGGCGGCAAATTTTACTTCAAATTAAATGAGCTATTTCGTTACACAGACCAAGGATCCTTCTAGTACAGCCAGACTTTCTTTTAACTGAGATAAAAAAAAGGGTTTTCAGTCTCAACTGAAACAGAAATATGTGTTACACAGACATACCTCCGAAAAAAAGATTACCGTACCCTTTGTTTCAAGAATGTTAAATAAGAAAGGATTAACAAAAACAACTAACCTGCTGGTGAGAACTCAACATAATCCGAATCCGTATCAAACGTCGAACTGATCGTACTCCGTCTCGGATACGTCCCACCAGATGGCACTGCACTTTGCACCGTCAGATCCAACCCTTGAGGAGATTCCTTCTCCTTCCTCTGTAAAGTTCCACACCCGGTTCGAGATGGCACAGGCGATTTCCTTTGATTTATAAGAGCACTATTGATAATCACGCTCAGGTCCTTTGAATCTTTCTGCGTTAAGGTACTCTGTTCACTATTCAGTTCGTCCAGGTAAAAGTTTTGAGCTTTTGTCGAGTCCTCACTACTCAAGTAACTGTGGTACACACTATGACAATCTGAGTCTTGAGTGTTCCCTACACTAACGACCAAGCTGCTACTCTCTGAGATTCCTGAAGAAAATAAGAATATTAGACATCAGCAAGTGAACAAGATACTACGACAAACAGAAAGAAAAGACGGATGGAAAGACAGCAACACATCAAGACACATAGAAAGACGGCGGAACATCGAGGCATCAAGTCAGCAAGACAGACATCAAGACAGAAAGCATGGTTGGTGGTGTCTCTGGTTAGCTATGTCGACCGACGGTGGTAGCAGGTTGCAATCCCGACTATAATGATTATTTTCGTCGTGGCAAAGCTGATCTTAAGCCGAATTTTCGTTTTCCAGAAACACCGCATGTTGCGGGGATAATTTTTAACATTTTGCCGAACTGAATTTTTTTTTTTACTGTCTAAAGAAAATAAGTCTACAAAATGATCTTTAGGTCGCATTTCGCCCAACTGAAATATTCTTTTATTCAATTGGTCTTCAGTTATCTTTTGGTCGACTTTTACTGTATTGGCTTCAGGATTAACTTTAAAACGGGCCACAAAAATGGTCTTTCTACCACACACACAATGCTAACCATCCCTACTGTCACTATGAATGTTCAAAACCACTAAAAACACCGTAAAACAATGAGCAAATAAAAATAAACCCAGAAAATTTCCTAGGTTTGAAATAACTCTGTCTGGACTAAATCTCAGCTGATTATCCAGGACAGCTGTAGGGAGCCAAGGGTCAAAATAATAATTTCCATCTAATGCTCCAACTGTTTATTACAAATACAAATAGATTATAAAACCAAGACCAGTGTGGTACCTTTGAAGACATACAAAAATTTTCAGTTAGGTCTTATAATTCTTTGCTAATCAATCCTGGAAAATTCCGCCATCTAGAAAAGAAGACGTTGTGCGTGGGTTTTTTCTCGAGCCAAAGCAGCAACTCGGCAATCGAGTTCAAATCTAAACAAACCCGTGGCATGCGATCACTAAGAGAAGGTAAACCGAATGTTTGGATTAGGTCTTTAAGCCGATTTCTTTTCATCGATGAAAAAATAACGAAAATTAGTCGTGTCAAGCTGTAAGCCTTAGTAGCATACAGCAGTAATGATGTGGATGGAGAATTTTTTAACGTACTAAACAAGAAAAGGGAAATAGCGCAGTACAAAAAAACGTAGTAAATGGACAGGATAAAAACAACCAAGCAAAAGACAAAAAAGGAACTAATCAGGTCTAAAAAATCTTCTTCCCAGATGTAAAGTGGAAAAATGGTCAAGTAGCTGGTGCCACTACATCAAGACTGGATGATACTAGTCTGAAGCACAGCAATATGTATTTCGTACTACCAGATAACTTCACAGATGAATAACTCACAGGATACAAATTGTACATCGGGCCCAGTCCAGAAGCAGCGCGTACCTCTGGGTGCGGCGGGGATTACTTTCAAAATTTAACCAAATCGAGATAGTCTTCTTGTCATGTAAGCTTGGACCAACTATTGGAAGCAAACTTTGTTATTTTTATTACACCCGTAAATCCCTGCTGTCTTATTGACAATACTGCCAGCCAATATTTTGTCTCTCTAACACCTTACATGCCACTAGATAAGCAACAATTTGTAGGTAAGCAGTAAAAATACTATCGTGATGAAGCAATAAAACAGAATAAAATAAAAAAACAGGCTCCCAACTGCTTAACTGAAAGAATTGTTCAACCTTTATCATAATATATATCCACTTTTAACGTATCTCATTTGAATGGAATGGAAAAACGTGGTAGTGATAGTCGAAGAGATTAGTTACGTTGCGAATCAGACCGCCATGATCAGTGTGCGGTATACAGCGGAGAGAAGGCGAGGGAACAAATGTGTCGTTTGAGTAATCTTGATGGTGTTTGATGTGAACCATTCTGATGATGATGATTTTATACTTAACCCGTCAAGACAAGGAGACAAAAAGGACAACAAGGAAAAAGTACAATTTCCTGTGCTTTTGTACTCATTTTGTAAAGATTAGTCTTCACAATATTAGTTATTATAAATGGGTAATATAGTAAATATTCCTTCAGCCCAAGCTGACAGCGGATAATAGTTAACTTCGCTAAATGGATATGTCAGCTGATTTTATTTGAGCGATATTTCGGCCCTTCTCGGAAACAGTCCTTTCAGGCTCAACCTACAAAAGTGAGCCACTCAACCCAGATTAACTGAACCCATGTTTTTCGAAAGTATTTGTTTTATCATCTATTTGCATTTATGAACAGTCTTTCGTTCGATCGAGGAGATGGCCTTCCACAAAATGTCTTAGTATAAAGTAAATTGTGCTTGAATAACAAACTATGAAGTCTCAGCTTCCGTCTTCAGCTATATATTCTCCTAACGACGTTCACATGCCACGTGCATTACACTGTGTGGTTCACTAGGATCTTGACTGAATAATTAACTATTAACAAAAGCTAATTACGACTCTATATGCCTCACAACGCAAGAGCATTCTTGATCAAATCAAAACGTGGCCAAAAAACGCTCGCCAAAAACAGAACCATCATGATCTGTAGTGCAAATCGTAGCTCGATTCGCATATGCGAATCCCCTTTACGTGGGTACCAATCTCAAGAAAAAAAGGGAGGATCTTACCTGAGGGTACTTTGTTGTGGCCCCCTGGGCTGTGGGCTCGCAGTGTGTCTGCCGAAAGGGTGCAAACGTGAGGGTGGGTTGAGTCGGGGCTACTCGCCCGCACGCGACGACAGTCACACATGACACCTGCAAAGAATGAAGGATATGACAGATTCCGCCCGAAAACCGCTGACAGAAAACGTGTAACTGTATTTCTTCGGTTTCGGCAACCGAATCCCGAATGCAAGCTTGCGAATGCAGATAGAAAAAAAACTTAGATGCCGGTTGAGAGGTGGGGGAATCCATGTTTCGGATCGACATTTTTCACTAAAATCTAACAACCCCTTTAAGTTTCGTGAAAAGATAACATTAGAAGGGTAAGAACATACACATTCTCATAAGCTTTAACACAAGGATGCCCAAATATGTGTTATGAACATTCTGACAGTGTAACAAGTGCCATATACTCTCGTAGCTCTTAGATGTAGTCGAGGACTAAAGCATCAACAAGCACAATCTAGGACTTACCTGTACAATGTTCACTCGTCGATCCGGCATCACTTGCATCATCGTCACATGCATACCAATATTCCGACTCCTCCGTATTTTCCGACCGGACAAGCCCATCTGGTACATCTCCGCTCCAATCCGGCTTTGCATTCCGGACAGCTGAAAGAGTCCGGGCTCGTTTACTCACACAATAAACGCTTTTCCAAATAATAGAAAATGAGAATTTTCGAGCAAGGGAAATCGGTCGGGACCTCGTCCTTTTTACGTCCATTTGTTGATAAGACTCTAGACGTTGTCGGGCGTGTAAAACAGTTACTCCAAGTATTCGTTTTCGCGTATGCATAACACTTGGTTCAAGCCGCCAGGACTACACTACACTTCCAGTAAATTGGACCAAAGCTTCCGTACAGGGTTGCAGCGGATACTCAGTGGTACTGAACGGCCAAAATAATTCCGTGCACACTCGTATCCTGTAGTTTGGCGTTACGTTAACGTTAACGTTAGCCTATAGTTTAAGCCAATGCCTCATAGATCATCCAAACATCTTTGACGTATTTTCGGTATTGTTCGTTGTATGGCGAATAAGCGGTGATACATAGATCCCGAGGTTCAAAAAGTAAACGCTTCCTTCACACACTTTTCGATCCCAATAAAGTGACCATCACGATGTTGGATGAATCATTACAAATTTTCTATCTCAGCCTGTCTTTCACCTGGATTTCTCCCACACATTATCCGATCTATCCCGGAAACGATATCAAATTATTAGGCAGTTGTTCTCGTATGACTCGTTTGACACACACTATCCCGTAAAGTCATTTGGAAAATCTGCGAAATTTTTTATCAAGTAATCCTAACGATTGAATTCCACGAGATAAGAGACAGGGTCTTAGCACATACACAAAATATCGAATGGAACCTACATTAATAAAAGGAAGATCACTTTTCTGTCGGTCTGTCTGTCGGTCCGGTGATGGCGGTTTTGGGGATTTTCACGACGAAACTTGGCACGCATATCAGGTACCCGACCAAACGGACTTGGAAATAATAATTTTCTCGATTCGATCATCGTGGGGAAGTGGAGGGAAGGGAATCACGAATATCGCATGCGTGACTTTGGAAGGGGTGATCGGATTCCAGCGAAATTTGATAACTATTTGATAACTGAACAGAGGACATTTCTCTTATGTTCTTTTTCTCCGACAACTGTTGGGGGGTTACAGAACCGAACTGGATCCGGGCACTGCGGGGGAGTTGGAGGGGGGGGGTCCGGAATTCCGGTGATCGCGAGTTAAGGTACTTCCGGAATTGCTACACAGGACGATGAATCTTGAATAACATCAGAGATTGGCTTAGAAATTGTCATTTCCCAAATCCAACCATCCCTTAAAGTACTAATCAGAACCGCAAAGTAAAAAAAAATACTTTTAAGCAAAGTATACATTTTTTATAATCCCCATGAGCCTTTGATCATTTCTGCCTCATGGGTTGTGCTTGCAAATGAATTTCTATCTCCCTTAAAGTGCGCATCTTAACCGCAAAGTAAAAAAAAAGTGCTTTTGAGCAAACAATACATTTCGGCCCAAGATCATTTGTGCCACAGGAGTTTTGCTTAAAAATGAATTTTTAGCACCCTTAAAGTTAAGAACCTCCCCCCTCCCTACAAATTTGTGAAAGTTTGGCACTCTAGGAGGTGTAACCAGGCTGTCGCCTCTACAAATGTTTCATTAACCTGTTAATAGGCCTACTAGGCTGAATGTAAGCCAGATGACGGCCCGCGAGTGCTTCAAACTGATTTATATTTCTAAGCTCACAACCCTCTCAGGATTACAAAGGTCCATCATCGGGTTTTCAAACTCTACCTCCTTCTTTACGATTTTACGAAGTTTCGAAATGTGCCCTAAAATACTGTTTTGGTTTAACACTGTACGAGTAATCTCCGAATTACCAGTGCCATCTTTACCCTTAAGCCGGTGCTGGACCTAGGCCTAGGTCCACCAAAAGTAAAAGATGGCACTGCAAATTACCCTAGGGCCTAGGCCTAACTGAAATTTGCTGTTCACCAATGTAAACAGCAGCGGCCAGAACGACAAAAGCTTCCTTGCCTACTTTGGTTGCCACCCCCAACAAATGAGCTACAGATCCCTGGGAGGAAAGGCTGCGCGTTCCAGACATTCCAGACATTCCAGCGGGACGACTGAACGCACTAATTTGCGTCATTAAAAAAGGATAAGACATTGTCGGCAAACGCGGACGGAGTTCAGAGGGCGCAATAACTGTCAAGCTATGACGGTGACGCATAATATGGTAAATTCCCCTTTTGTTTAATTTAATTAATTTAATTTGTTTAATTTTGTTTCTGGCCACAGATGCAAGAACATGGAGCATAGTATTGGTACTAAGTAATTGATTATTTTAATCCATCGCGAATGGGGCACTTGGAGACAAATACAAAAATGTGAGAGAACAGAAAGGGGCAGAGCAAAAGCAAATAAATGCTATATAAATAAATAACAGTGAACGGTCGCCAAAGAAAACATTAAAATCCATACCAGGCAAATTTTACTGCAAAACTTGCCGAAAACATTTATTTCATCTTTTATCGTGTGTCAGCTGTATTTTTAAATACTTAGTCCTACTTTCCTTCCGTTTCTTCTTTCATATTTTGTATTTTTTGCCAAGCGGCGCGTAAGTTCACCAAACAGATGGCGTTCAAACCAAACAGCATACCAAAATGAAAGAAGAAGCATATTTAAAAGAAAACAATAAATCAAAAACGTAAAATGAGCCAGAAGAAAGCTGGAACAACTGGCTGTTAGCTGATTTTATATTTGTTATTTCCCCTTTCCATTTGACGGTTTTATAAGCAAGAAACTAAAAGTAATGACACATACAAGTATTCAAATAAGCATAGCTCTACTGCCCATGAATTTTGAACTTTCGCCTAAATGAAAGACCGGTCAAAAGACTGGGAAAAGTTCCGCATTCCCGAGTGGATTTTTTATCAGTTTTATTTAATATTTGTTTGTATGCTTCGCTCGGCACATTCAGAATTTACAAATGACATCAAGCCAAGTACCAGATCGAGCTGAAAAAGAAATGGTGAAAGAAACTGTATCTACCTTGGGGGCGTCCATCTACGAAGTCGCAAGACTGAGTAGCAGGTGAAGCTGACTGCTTTCCATCCAGACGAGGGGTTGGCAAGTCTCGTAGCTCGACCTGGCCCAAAACAGTACCACGGCCTTCGTCTTTGGGGAAAAAACATTTAGTTACTAGCGTCAACTTGGTGCGTGTCAGACAATGCACTTTTCCCACCCCACACTGACTCCTGTAATCACGGACACGGGGTATCACGAAGTCAGAGGCTGACAATGCTACTGCTGCTAAAAAACGCGCGCTTAAATAAGTGAGTAAGTAAGTAAGTATATTTATAACCCACAAAATGTTTTACAACAAAGGAGAGTGGAGTAGAGATAAATAGAAAAAAGAAAAGAACAAAAGACAATAGGATAATAACATACGAAACATACAATAATTCTCCAACTATCAATCAAAATGTCTGCAAATTTCTGGTTTAAATAAAAAATCCTAGCTTTACGAAACAGTGATTTTGTCGCTTTATTTCGGCCACTGCAAGCCTGCTGCAAACCGCGCGAAGGCGCCTTGTGGAACGGATACGTCAGCTGAATTTTGTTACAGCTATATTTCTGCCCTTCTTGGCAACGGTCCTCTTCAGGCTCAAAGCCGCTCAAGTTGGAAAAACGAACTGTGGAAATACCACACCAGGGACGATACAAGTTTTTATCAGCCCACTAGCTCGGATGATACTAAAATTTGCTTGCAATGCTAGAAATCGATAGACCAATATACATTCTGTCCAAAACTGCCCCCGCATGAACAAGACAATGACTAGAGGCATTCCACTCTTCGGGTGTTGAGCTACATGCTGGTTTTGAGAAAGGCTTGCCTGTAGGAACTGTCCAGATCCTGAGACTTACGGAAAGACTGGACAGCATATAAATCTGAAAGAACGTGATAACATGTGATATAATCGTGTGAGTGATATGTGTATGATGTGTAGCGATATATAATAGGTGTTTCCATTAGTTGTCTGTGGAATGACAGCTTGCCATCAACGGTTTTTAGGTAGATTGAGACAATGGGCCATTTGAGGCCTGAGTTTCAGCCAGAGGTTTTGCCTACTCCACAGCATAATGAAATGTTAATGCGATTACATAGAGATTGCAGCCTACCCGACGAAAACGGAAAAAAGCATACGCAAAAAATGTAACATTTTGAGGTATAGCACTTTCCCATTTAAGACTGAACTATCAACGTTTGATAACCATTCTGATCCTGTAAATGGCTGAAAATATTTTCTGACTCTTTCTTAATTGTATAATCAAAGTTTTGTAGAAAAGTTTTCAATCAGAATGAAAGCTTGAACTTAAAACTTTTGCCACAAAAACAAATCTTGCTTCCTATTGGTTGGTTTTTGCACGACGCGTCATCCGACCAATAGGATGCGAGACTCAGTTTTTGTGTTCAAACTTTGAAGCCTTCAAACTCTCATTTCAAGGAAACTTCCAAATATGTGATTTTACAAACAAGAAGGAGCCAGATGAACGTTCCAAGCAATTTACATGCTCAGAACAGCTATCAATCGCTGACAATTTAGTGTCAAAGTCGAATTTCCCATACCTCGCAATATCAAATTATTCTGCTATGCACCGTTCACGATCGTGTAGAAATATCCTTTTCATCGACTATGATGCAATCCCTCTCTACAAACAATCACCTGAATCTGACTTTTGAATCATTCTGTTATGTACCATTCATGATCCTGCCGAAATAACCGTTTTCGTCAGACAGGATGCAATCCCTCTCTACAAACAATTACCTGAATCTGACTTTTGAATCATTCTGTTATGTACCATTCATGATCCTGCAGAAATAACCGTTTTCGTCAGACAGGATGCAATCCCTCTCTACAAACAATTACTTGAATCTGACTTTTGAATCATTCTGTTATGTACCATTCATGATCCTGCAGACATAGCCGTTTTCGTCGGATAGGATGCAATCCCTCTGTACGAGCAATTACCTGCATCTGACTTTTGAATCATTCTGTTATGTACCATTCATGATCCTGCCGAAATAACCGTTTTCGTCAGACAGGATGCAATCCCTCTCTACAAACAATTACCTGAATCTGACTTTTGAATCATTCTGTTATGTACCATTCATGATCCTGCAGAAATAACCGTTTTCGTCGGATAGGATGCAATCCCTCTCTACAAACAATTACTTGAATCTGACTTTTGAATCATTCTGTTATGTACCATTCATGATCCTGCAGACATAACCGTTTTCGTCGGATACGATGCAATCCCTCTATACGAACAATTGCCTGAAGCTCACTTTACCTTCTGAGTCAATACTGAGAACTCTGTCAGAAGCGATGCCGGAGGTGGTAGACGAGCTGCTTATCATGGAAACTCGCTGCTCCACCAAAGAACCAAGAGCGATGTCGCCCATGCTCCCCAGGTTCTGGATACTGGCCAAGTTCGCATCAGAGGGGTGAGGAAGGCCATTCTCAGCCGCCCATGCCAAGTTGGCGGGGCAGTCTTTGGTATTCCGAACTGAAAAATAAACCATTGTAAATACACAGTTATCCTTTCTGATCATATTTGACTGCGTTGGTCGCAGGTCCGTGGTTCCAGCTTGGGGATCGACTAAAAGAGGCACGGCACGGTGTAGGAGGCACGAGTAATAAAAACAGATTAGCAAGTAGCAGAAGCAGATAAGCAAGTGCGATTTCGTAACTCTAGAGCCTAAAAGAGCCTCCACTTGTCGAAATTATGTCATAACCATACATTGACGGACAAATTCAAAATTCAAGAAGCAAGTGTTACCCTTTTGGATGTTTCGTCATCACTTTCAAAACTCATGGACAACAAGGCCAAACCAGCACACGATGTCGCCCACTGCTTCCTGACCGAAGATTAAAAATTAAGTGTCTTTTTCTGTGTGTATATATGTGTTTTGTTTATTTTCTTTATTTTCGTCATTAACTCCGCCTTTTCAAAATGGCGGGTCATAAATAAATAAATTAAAATTAAATTAAATTAAAGAAGGCATGTTAGGATATTATTCCTGCCGCTCACTCTAAAGCCTGAAAGGACCCTTTTAATTTTCGTGCCTCTTTTTAGTACTCCTGCCTCCTACACTAAGTCGCACCGTGCCGTGGCTCTTTTTAGTCAATCCCTCCAGCTTGAGCCTGTAGAGGACTTTTGAAAAGAAGGATCGCTCGAATAAACCTCAGCTGATGTATATGTTTAACGCAAATAAACATGATTCGCAGTCAATTCGAGCAGAAGGAATATCCATTCTGTTCATTATTTGACAAAATAATCTATCCTACTAGTATTCCGAACCCCAGAATGTAAGCATCCTCCTTTCCAATTTCTCACTGGAAATTCTCTGAAGAGCCTATCGTCCCAGTTTCCCACAACAGGCATACCATCTGGCACAGAATCTTTAGTTGTTTTCCACAAAATCATTCTCTAGCTTGAGCGGCTTGAGCCTGAAAAGGACCCTTGCCAAGAAAGTCCGAAATATAGCTCTAATAAAATTTCAGCTGATGTGTCAGTTTTGCACTGTCAAATATGCTTGGGCTGAAGGAATATTTAGGCATACAGCTGCCGCACTCCAGTTTTAGGTTCCCAGAATAAACAATCAAAATCAATCAAACTTAATTCCAGACTAGCTAGAAGAGATCAATCAATATGGACAAATTTACGAAATACATAAGATTACAACAAATCAGCTAATACAGTCTACAATTTGTCCTGAAATAAATGCTGGAATAAAACTTTGTAAAAGCAGGAAGGCATATACTGACTGCCTGTTCCTCTCGGGCCGACGCACGGACGACGGGAGGAGGGAATCGGGGACAAGAAACCATCTTTGCTTCGAATTTTTTTGAAAGGGTATTTCTGCGGAACCAAAAAAATGGATTTGGTTTGACAGTAAAATCACAAAACAACAATGAAACGAAAATAGAAGATAGGGGACTGATAATGGCATTTATTATTGAGAAGAGACATAACGGAATAGTGTCGTGTTTCGGTTCCGTTTTAACAGGAGAAAATAACGTACCATTTCTAATCGTGTTTTTGGGATCCCAAAACGTAAGTGGAGGGATACCATGATATCGCTAAAGTTGTCCGTCTGTCCGCACGATAACTCTCGAAGGGATTGAGATATTCTGATGAAACTTGGTGGGAGGACCCTTTGGGTCAAAGTACAGGTCAAGTTCTAAGATGGGCTCTGTAGCCCTATATTTGAGGGTGGGGGAGGGGTTTCAAATTAAGGGACAAAGAAAATATTTTTAAACAGCTAATGTGATAGTCGATTATAGGGTAAGAAGACATGCTGAGTACGATAATGAAAACCATTTTTTTGTCGGACAAATAGTTCGTCCGAAATCCGGCAAAAACCGGAAAGTTGGGTAAAAGTAAAAGTTTCATTTGAAGTTGATTAAATGTTCGATTTAGGGGTAAGGAGACATGCTGAACACGATGGTGAACACCATTTTCTTGCCGGACCTGTAGTTCGTCCGGAATCCGGCAAAAAACGGGTAGTTGGTTAAAAGTAAAAGTTTCATTTGAAGTTGATTAAATGTTCGATTTAAGGGTAAGAAGACATGCTGAACACGATGGTGAAAAACCTTTCTCACCGGACAACTAGTTCGCCAGGAATCCGACCAAAACCGGAAAGTTTGTTAAAAGCGAAAGTTTTATCTGAAGTTGATTAGATGACAGGTTTAGGGGTAAGAAGAGACGCGTGCGTATATGACAATCATTTTTTACCCGGACATATAATTAGTCCGGAATCCGGTTTTAACCGGAATATCTTTTTAAGTCAAAGTTTTATTTAAAGTTGATTAGATGTTTTTTATAGGGATAAAGAGATCCACAATTTCGTTTCTGAATTTTCTTCTTTTGTTTTGGCTGGACTAGTAGTTCGCTCGGAATTCGTGCGAAACCGGAAATTTGGCAGAAGTAAAGCAGGAAATTTCGGTCAGTATCGTCAAAATAGATATGGCTTATAGAGGTATATCTGAAATTGGTTTTCTCTGATGATTAGCCTGGCGAAGACTGGATCTGGCGAAGACAAGACCCAATTGTCCGGATCAAATATTAGATTTTTGGGATCCCATCGAAACCTTTGGTCTTGTTCACTTGGAATATAGGCCCCGTCCCTCCTTACCTGACGTGTTCTTGTCTCGATGGATCAGTAAAACAGAACTGAAAACTTACTCCCCTTACAAGTTCAGATTTTTCTCATTCAGACCACCTGGATTCCATTCCGTTCGAATTCCATTACCATAACGTCATAAACTGAATGGCGTTTAAGCAAATAGGACTAATAAATCAATTAGGGTTATTAAGTCACATCAACAAATAAAACGCGGCTTAGGTTTGCTTTGTTGCAAAAAGCGAGAGAGATAACAACGTCAGTCTTACCGTCTAATCTAAGCAGGTTGGCAACACTATAAATTTTCTTTTCATGATAAAATGGTTCAGAAATGTCGTTTTTCTAGCCTATTACTTTCCTAGCAAAATTAGCGATTTTTTTGTTGGCGCTTGTCGACTCAGTCCTATTCCCGCTCTCAGACTCGGAGGTTCAACGCAAAATATTTAAAAAAGTTGGCCTACTACGTCTTCCAAAGTGAAACTTTTTTGTGTTTTAAGCTTTTCATGTCCTTATCTTTGAAAGAGTTGTTGGCGGACCTTGAAGCTTTCGGCGAAGTATGCGCTGCTTGACTGGCAAACTCGGCTCGGCCGAAAACTCACACATGGGGAGCTAGGGATAATGCAAAAGACAGACCGAATCCGAGGGGGTCTTTAAAGTCGTTTACAAATAAAATAGAAAAACGAGATTTCGGGTTTTTTCTTGATCAGCTAGTTACCCCTCCAAGATGATGTCCGAGGGATAAATACAATTTCGGATATTTCGGTTGCACTTCCGGCAAACCGTCCTTAGCAAAAGAAACAAAACTAAATCATAAAATACACCACAATAACAACAGGAAAACGATGCGGAACCAACAACCAACAAGATGACATGCAACTAAAAACCAGAAGAACGATGCGGAATGAACGACATGCAGATAAAAGTAGAATAACGAAAGATAAAATGTGCTTGTTCAAAGTGTATATGTACTGTGATTGATTACAATTCTGAGTTCTGTTTATATTTACAATTTACCATCCGTCTGGGAAAGCGCAAAAGCTTTCACCCAGAAATCGGCCCAATCCAAAAATCCATAATGTGTTCACTTTGAATAAAACCTTCCACAGAACTCATCATCTTGGAGGGGTAACTAGCTGATCAAGAAAAACACCGAAAATCTCGTTTTTCTATTTTATCTGAAATGAATGTTCAGCTTGGCTTCAAACCTTAAAGTCGTTTACAAACATGGACTTCTTAATCCCGATCTCATCTTCAACTTTTGCTTCGCGTAAAACCACCATCTCCTGTAGTCTTCATCGAGGTGTGGCAAGATTTAAGACATCAAATATCCCCTTTCGATCAAGAGAGAAAAAACAAACAAAGAAGACATTCAACATTTTTCCAAGCACTAACTGTTTACAAGTTCATGCCTGAAAATCTCAAATATGCCACTGCAATTACTGACAGGTGATTTTACTGCCCATCCTAGGAATTTAGGAATCCCAACATCGCTCAACCGCTTGAAACGAGCGACAAGCGACGAGCAAGGAGGTTAGAGACTTTTCAATTTATAACTGAAGGACGTGAATGTAATCGCCATTTCACAATATTCTGATCCTTAGGTGGAAGGAAAAGTTAAAGGAGTCAGAAAACAGAAATTAAAGTTGGTTTTAGAAATAACGTATTTTGTGACCGTCTTTAAATAAATAAGGCCGCCAACTGTCTACTAGTAGTCAAGTTCATCGGCTAAACCACCACGAATTAACAATTGAAAACGTATTTTTTTGCCACAGCATGTTGGATGAATTATTAGGTAAGGAGAAAGAATTCATGGAAGAGCAAGAAGCACACCCATGATTATTAAGCGGTTGCATTAATCACTTAGCCCATTAGAAATGTAAGGTGGGTCAATATCACGACATCATATTTCATACTGACAGCGGAGATGGACTGACAGGATTCAGCTATTTCTAAACAATGGAGACACCATTCATGGGTCAAAGAGGGTAAAGATGATGGCTCTCTCCGTACTGGACAGGGCCACACATCCTATCGCAATTACCGGGTCACAGTGAAATGGGTTTGCAGAAAATAATGACTCGGATTTATGAAGGATTTACGATTTTGTTACAACTTGTCCATCATTTGTTAATCACCTTTGTTGCGTAGAGGCGAAAAAATGGCTGTTTTTAATATATAATAATTATTAAATATTCTTTGAGCCCAAGCTGACTTTGAAACATTTATTCAAACAATGTTTACAACGGATACGTCAGCTACGATTCTTCATCAGCGATATTTCGACCCTTTTTGGCAAGGGTCCTCGTCAGGCTGTCAATCCTCTGATTCAACTTAGGGGAAAGAAACAAACCTGTAATAATGATTATAATCAACTAATGATTATAATCAACCTGTAATAATGATAATAATCAACTTCGGGGAAGGAAACAAACCTGTAATAATGATAATAATGATTATTACAGGTTTGTTTCCTTCCTCGAAGTTGAATCAGAGGATTGACAGCCTGACGAGGACCCTTGCCAAAAAGGGCCGAAATATCGCTGATGAAGAATCGTAGCTGACGTTTCCGTTGTAAACATTGTTTGAATAATAATAATTATTAATTCCCGTCAGCAAATTTTTCTGAGAAGTCTTCTGGTCAGGTAAAAAATAAACGAAAATCACTGCAAAGTCGGAAGCTTGATAACATTTACTAGTCACATTTGACTAATTAACGGATAAGCCAGCGAATATTTATTTAATGTACTTTATTTCCTTAATAGCCTGTATTACACACGCTAGCACTGGATCGTCATTCACGCAAATAAGACAATGACAGTTACATAAGTAGACATTTCGTCTATACGTACAACTTAAAAATATAATTTGGACTCAACTAGGATTAAAATATTGGGTAAAATAAGGTACAAAGGATTTCAGGTAACTATAGTTGAGTTTATAGGTGGTCTTTCTGGTCTCTGGGAAGCAGCGTCCCTCTGTCTTTGTCGCGTATTGGGCCTGCTATTTGCTAAAAATTTCTTCGGCCTTTCTTGGAAAGGGCCCTAAAATTTGTTCGGCCTTTCTTGGCAAGGGCCCTCTTCAGGCTCAAGCTCGACATTTACAAAAATACAAATATGATTCGCAGTCAGCTTGAGCTGACGGAATAGGCTACTTATATAACACAAACCTGTACAATTTCAACACAAAACATCTACAACGCTGTCAGAACTTTCATAACAGATAACACAAGGATGCGCAGTCTCAACAGTTACAACAAACGTTATGTATTAGACTCAATGCATAACAAGCATGGTCAGGAAGAGCCGAACAACCGCTGAAAAACACCGGCTGATTTTTCCGATATCACGATGACAAACATCAAAGTCAGCAGATGTTTTCTCGGCGTTTTTTTCGGCTCATCCTGTATGCTTCACGTTTCAATGCGTCACGTTTGAAAAACATAACATCCAAAATCCTAAGTTTTATCCACGCATCCTTGTGTTATCTATTATGAAACTGCTGACAGTTCAGGTTCATTTTTAATTTCAGATAATGAAAAAGGGTTTACATTCATTGCAGTCATTTTTAGAAGAATCCGGTTCCCGATTACGGTTTCAAAGGATTTCATTGGTGAGAAACACCGGTTATGATCAGTTTTCCTTGTTCTTGATCAAAACTAGAGGGGAAGAGCACGGCCAAAAGAAGCCGAAGCGTATTGTAATTTTCTGAATGCACAGCATGGTTTCCTCCTTTGGATATGTCAGATTGATAAAACTGTACCTAATGCGACGTGTATGAGTCCTTTAGGATTCCACTATCTTGACTCACCGACTTGCAACTTTTATGGCCTAAAGTGGCACAGTCGAGCGTTGATTCAGGCCCAGAAATCTACTGAACAAAAAATAAACAGAAAGAGAGTGCAAATATGAGCGTACCCCGCGGAATTAACCTCACACATTTCATGATTCCCTTTGAATTTCGAAGGGTTCCTCGACAGTGTTGCTACTACTCGCAGAATTCGACATATTGTCACAGGTTTGTCAAAGCAAGCCAAAATTTTGCGATTAGGAAGTCCATAAAAAAGCAAAGGGCACATAATTATGAAGCTGAAAAAGCGAAATTTCTCTTTAATAATAGGATAAACGGCCGAGTTCGTAGGCACCGGGTTGTCACAGGGTTTTGCGGTCAAATGCCACAAGGTGCGTAAATTGGCAACACTGGTCCTCGAGTGGCGAAAGTATGCCTTCGGGCTGGAAAGAAACAAAATCTCACCGTCCTCGGCTATCTTCATCGAAAACTGGTGGGTGGCACGACAGAGATACAGCAAGTGCTTGCACTTAACTTCCGAACTTGCATAGTACGTGAACTTCTTGTTCTCGGACTGGCCAACGGCTCGCAATTCAAACTTCTTCCTCTAAAATGGAAAACCGAAAGTTATAATCATAGCAGGGTTGCATGAGTAAGTACTCATTCATCTAAGCTGACTGCGCATCATGTTTGATGGTACTAATTGAATAAGTCAGCGAAGGTTTGGTCCAGCGTTTCATCCATTCTTGGCAAGGACTAAAATCAAATGTGTACCCCCTATGGCGACCAAAAAAATCAAAAAAACTTTAAACTTTAAGATTTACTGAATGGTGCCACCTTAGAAACCACTACAGGGCGAACCCCACTTCTCAAATGGGGTGCTAAAACTGGCAACGTGATGCAGAGAGTGAAAAAGAAAAAACATAATCGTTATAAGTTGGTTAAGCGAAAGAGTTAGAGAGACTCCTAACAAGAGTGCTCCCCTTGGGAGGCAAGCCAGTTAGTGTCATTATGTCTTGTTGGTTTTGTGTGAATGAAATTAGTTATAAAGTAAACTTCGGCTCGGGAGTAGAGCAAAATAACACTAGGGAATAGCGGCAAGACTTGGAAAGAGTGTCACACACTCCAATAGCAGCGACACTGGTACTACTTGCGATATGCAACGTCCCTACTGAAACTCAATCAGTCGAGCACCAGCGCTGGCTTCGGTAACTCCATATCCCGAACAGATACAACCTCCCTGTTTTCTCGCCGCATCTTGGCTGTACTAGGTTTCTTTGCAAACCGGCAAGTTTGACTCGCTTTGAATATCCCGAGCACAGTGGGCGGCGCCAGCAGTAAGGCCTGTTTTCGATGCGTGGAAAGAATAGGTCTTGACACTATCCCTAGTGTTATATTGCTTTATTTTGCACATTTTGCTCTTCCAGGGGTTTACCAAATCTCGAATATAAGAGACGAACCTCAAAGCAAAGCTTTCCTATGCTGGGCCAGAGCAACCCGGCCCTCAAAGTTTTAAGGGAGTTTTCGTCGGCTTCATAAATGTCCACTCCACGAGTTGCTATCCCAAGCCACACCGATGTCGTTGGTTGAGGAGTTGTGGATGTCTCTGATGAAATAACCTGAAAAGTGAAGCAAATTTACATCAGCAACCTCTTCCTCTCACGAATCATAGACATATGGATAGTTTACTGATTCAGCACGTAGCACCGAACGGGCATACAAAACATCAACCATTACTATCATATACTTAAGGGACACGTCGTCCATAAGATAGTGATTCATCCTACTTCAGTACCGTTTCCATCCATTCTTGTTCCCGAGATACTGCATTTCATAAGTGTATCCTATCTCCTCTGTTAGCAATACACTGATTATCACGCTTTCCATGATTTCTTCTCTTTACGTGACGTATCAGGCTCCCGATCATTCTTTCCAAGGAGCTACTCCCGTCCGAAGACCGGTTATGCACATTTTGCCAAGATTGTCATCCAAGGCCGTGTGTAATTTTCTGTAGACATAGCTAGTTGTTTTTTTTTACTATATTGAGTAACTACAACTGATAAACACCACTAAAAAGGCACAGACATTCAATTTCTCCAGGTTGATACTTGCCCTTGCACAACCCCTTTGCTCACCACTTGGGCGCAGTTCGGTGACGCCGGGATTCTTAAATTTTTTCAATGCGCAGCATGAATCATCGGTGAATAATATGTTGTATCTGAGTTTTAAAGTTCATCCTTGAGAATATTTGGAATGTCTCCGTTCATTTTTATTTTTGTTCTTGCCGAAGGAGGAGAAGAATGTATCTTCCTTGAAAGCTTGGCTGGTATCCTACAAGGGAGTGTAGGTTGTACGGATTGTACCAAGCAGAAGATTGGATTAGCATTAGCGAGTCCAGGTCTTGATACATAGGCCTACTTCTTTTTTCCTTCAGCCCAAGCTAACTGCGAATCATATAACATCGTCTAATAGTCATACATCATCGCTATGATTATGTTGCTCGTCTTTCAGCTTATCAACAAAGCGACATAATTCCTGCAAAAGTTCTTCTGGTTCTTCGCTAAAGTACAATTTCGCATTAGAATAGATGCCTGAGATCCGACAGTCTAGTTACACTTCACTTAGTTACTTAAATAAGCACCAGACAAAAATGCGTTACTTCGTTTGGCCGCTCTCCACAGATAATCGATTTCATTGATCATCGATTCTTTCGGACTTATGGTACCTCTATGTACTCGTCCCTCTATATGCATCTTCTCGCCGTTCCCAGGGGAATCCTCGTGGAATCAAAGAGAGAATAATCCACGCGGACTCCGCGGACGGAAAACAACGAGAACATGGGAAATGCTTCCAAAATGGATTTCTTTCGATTTTTTTTAAGATGACGCAATTAGTCTGGATTCGCTTCATTTTTTTCAGTCTGTTTTACTTAATTTTACAACTGTTTTTACTTGCAAACAAAAAATCGTAAACACAGTGAAAAAGATACATTTCTCCCAAAATTAGTTTTAAACCATAGCCAAACTCAACATAAATATCACAAAATTTTATTATCCATCTCTAACATCTGGGTTTTTTTTTTTTAAGTAAGAACGCCAGAAACTCCCAAAATCGATTCCCCTCTGAATCCGAAAGGGAGTCCTTGTCTGCTGATGGTGATGATAATCGGAGCACTCCCCTTCCGTGGGGACTCGCGAGAATACGGGAGTGAGTCCCTGGGACAAATAAAAACGCGGGGAGTCCTCGGGGAACGCCGAGAAAACGCCTTGTGCTTGAAACATTCAGCAACTACAAAGGTAAGCCATTGCCGAAAAATAACAGTCACATAACAAAAAGACATATCTTATCTCGATCTTATCATCACTTTCCTACTTTTCATTCGTGAATTTTTTTTAAATCCTCCGCGTGAATTTTAGGTTGTCGTGCAAGCAGCGCACGTTATGAACGTTATTACTAGAGCCTCGGGTGGAAAAATACAAAATCCTTTAGATGAGTCAAAATAACTCAGTGTATCCAAATATTAGATGTAAAATAATTTGCCTTTTCAGTTAAACTATAAAGGTGTATAAGAATTGTGCACACACGAAATATGCAATTTATTTTTTCTCGAATCCGGAGTATTAACTGGTTTATTTCCCATTTCTTTTTCGCTAAAATATAATAAATGTATTCAGAGCAGAAACCCATTCTTTATTTCTTCACTTACTGTCGGTAGTAGCTAAGTGCTATAATGCGCGGATTTATCTTATCACTAAATCCGTCCTTATTAATCCACCTCCACTACTTTCAAGAACACTGAATTTGGAAAACATTCGTATATGGAAGACAGCGTGCCGCGTTCCGTAACAAAGAGATTTCAAGTCCTGAGGGACGAGAGCGAAGGAGTAATGCCTTTATTCGAGCGGAAATATGCACGCAACGTAGAAAACTGTCGGGCCTACTTTTTAGATCTTAGGTTTTCAACACCGTCATACCATTAGCTTCCCGAAATTTCCGCCAAAGACAGTGACAAACAACTTTTGCTGTTCCCACTGGACAGTTTCTGGAGCCGGACTCCTCTCTCTAGTTCTAGACAGTTGGAACTTAGCGAATTCCTAACATTCCAGAGCGCTGAATTTACGACTTTGTTCGCTCAAGAGGACTTTTAGTTTGGTAAAGGTAAAGCTAGAAAAGTATGACAACGAAAAAGGGAGATGCTGGCCATTTGTGGAGGCTGATACACCAGGAGGTCAGCGAGCCGAAGAATTTTCGGTTTTTCTAGTGATCAAACTAAGAAATAATTTTTCAGATTGTTTAAATACGTACTAATGCCGGCTACATATTTTCTTCAATCCCAAATTTTGAATGACCACTTGTGTCATCAGACTGGACTGCAGGCAATAGCTTTAGTTTACAAAGCATTTCTAGGAAGCCAACATGAGCTTCCCGCGAGGATAACAAGACCAAAGGTTCCGACTGGATCCCAATGAGAATATTTGTTGGTTCAGGTTTCCGGTCTTTGTCGGATCCCGTAAACAAGGAATATGATTCTTATTTTCCCCCGTATTGGTAAGAGCAGCGGAGCTTCAAGGACTTCAAGACGTACTATATGCCGCCCACCTGACCGATACGCCCGATTCCTTGGACTACTCCTGGAAAAAACTCTACTTTCAAGCGGCATACTGAAACGACGAGAGTCAAATTTTCACGAGGAGTGGGAATCATTCCGAAACTCAAACGAATTTTCCCTTTTCTATTATCCGTCTTTTATACTTCCAAAATGCCGGAATGTACAAAGAACGAAAGTGGTGGTTTTCAGCGGATAACGGCCGAACGACTGATCTTCCGAGGAAACAAAGAAACAATATGGATTCAGCATGTCTCTTACCTCTATGTAAACGCTCTAATCGACTTCAGATTAAATTTTGCTTCTAACAAATTTCGGTTTTTGCAGGATCCCAGGCCTAACTAAACTATCAGAGGTTCGATAACAGATAACACATCTATGCAAATCTGTGATAAACTTTATCGTGCCAACGACAGTATCGTGCTAACAGACGGACGGACAAACTTTACATAGGTAGCCTAATATTTCCGTCGCAGACATCTTAGGAATTCGAGTCTTGTTTTTGTTTTTGATGTAGTTGTTTTTGCCACCACAGTAGACGTGCCCTATGGCGGAAGGGCGCCTCTCGGCGTGGGTTTGAAAAAAAAAGACATCTTAGGATCTAAAAAAACAACTAACTGGGACTCAAGTAGTAGTAGTAGTAGTAGTGGAATAATTTTATTAACAAAACAATCGAGGATCCATATATAGCACAGCGAAAGCACTGCTTGCGAGGATTTGCTATTAGATTTGTTGTTACGATGTCTGATTTGTGTTACGATGTCGATTTGTTGTTACGATGTCTCGCAATTTTTTCCTAGTGTGAACAAGTATGCCACATTATGAAGGTACGTACACAAACAGTCCGATATTCCCAGTCGGATGCGAATTTCCTCCTTCGCTCCGGAATTTTGATGCATCGCCAGGTTTCCCCACGGTGACGTGTATTTCGCGTGCGTATTTTCGATGCGAAATCTATCTAACTGTGTGTGCAGTTAGCTTTAAGGCTCATTCACAACGGGTTTTAGCTAATACTCGGTACCAGCCAGTTCCAGAAATCCCTCTGAGACCGAGAACTAGCTGGGTTCCTGCCGTTCGCAATTGATATTGGTGCCAGTTTCGGATACCAGCCAGTCTCGCACCCAAGTTGAAATCAGTTCAACTTTTGAGGGTACTAGCCAATCAGATTATTTTGGGGTATTTTGAGGAATATTCTGATTGGCTAGTTTCGAACCAAGCCCAATAGATAAAATCACATCCACTACTTGCTGTCTCGAAAACCGAAAGTGAATTTAGGTCATTGTTATTCGGTCTGACATGGTTCACCATTCATGGTCACCATTTCACCAACTTGGGTGGGAGACTAGCTGGTACCCGAAACTGGCACCAATATCAATTGCGAACGGCAGAAACCCAGCTAATTCTCGGTCTCAGAGCGACTTCCGGAACTGGCTGGTACCGAGTATTAGCCCGTTGTGAGCCAGCCTTTAGCCTATGTTTTCACCTGACAATTGTTTTTTCCCTTTCGCAACCGCTCTGTTACTCTGGCCGTTCGGTTAGGACTTTAAGTTGAGCGTTCTTCCTTTTTCGTTGCTATTTCGTGTCCGGTGGTAACTGCAGCAAACCACAGATCAAACCTGTGAACTCTGAACGTCCAAATTAAAACGCCGAGCAGAAAGTCAGCTACTCACTCTAGTTTGACAAGTGGTTATAGCTCTGCAGGTCGTAGTTGGACAAATATTCAGTGGCAGAAACTTTGGCGAGAAAATGTCGTCAGGCGAATCTGGGGAATTGTAAGAATTCCATCACGACTGTAAATATTTGTTTTAGCGTAGCGCGAGAGAGGAATAACAATCGAGGGATGAGCAGCCACGTTCAATGTGACATGCACGGTTGAACAATTCTTCGGGTAAAGGCAAATATCCACTAAAAGATGTCAAATATGCAACATATATGTGGAGGCGATTTTACAATGCAATTTTATTTATTTACTTATTTAAGACCCGCTTCTGCAGTAATATAACAAAATAAAAGGCATGCATGAAAGAACTTCAAACACAAGAGAATCATCAAACATTTGTATATTCTTTAAATACACTTTAAACATGGTGACAACAAAATTTTATATCTGCGAGAGCCTTGTTATTGCAATTATATTATTATATTATAGATCTGTCTAAACGGATTCTGGATTAAAGTTGAAAAACGGGCTAGGGCAGGATGTTAAATATTATAATAACTATCTGATATTCTATGTATAATCCGTGAAATCTAGAAAATTCCTCTGATTATTTGGTTCAGAATTTTATTTCTGAAAAGGGAGTTAAGTTACCCGATTATCAAGAACGTCTATGAAAATAATCGTTTTCAACAAAAGAAACTGAGAATAAGAGTCTATTACCACTTGTGCTAATCAAAAACCCTTCTTCTAGACTTTTATTTATTGTAGTCAACCTTGGAACGGTACTTCGGTCAAGTTAGGACCTCAAAGTAAGGAAAATTCCTTAATTAGTTAGGGTCCCAGTGCTACCTACTTATACCAGGGATCCATAAATTTCCTGTAATGACTCGCCATTCAGGGGGCTTGTCATTTCCTATGCTTCTGTGTTGCTATGTTGCCCGAGCCCCACCTAGTTTCCAAAAATTCCGCTTGGGTCGAATCGGCGTTCTTGCTCAGATAGACAAAATTTGTTGGGACTATTCAGCATGCCACCAGGTACCTAAGCTAGGACAAAAGATCCAGGATACTTTTCCATTACAGAGAAATATTCCTAGTTCAGCACAACAGCTGCGAAAATTTTGTCTATGTGGATAGTCGCGTATTTTATCCCCGTGGGTATTTCTCGAACTATCTGACGCTCGGTCAAGAGCGCATCAGAAATCTCTTATTGACAAGCCCCCTGAATGGCGAGCCATTACAGGAAATTTATGGGTCCCTGCTTATACGTAGATACTATGTTAACATTCGTAACGGTTCCTCAATTAAAGTAACCAATTTAGTTTTCCGTCACATCCAGGCGAGTCCGGCACAGTCATACACAAATCCTCAATTTTTATGCCTGGTGCTCCAACGTCTAGGGATGCCACAACGTATAGGCATGGTACTCATACGCTGGGGCACCATGGCCTACAGCAATTTTCAGTTCAATAGTCTGAAGGGTAGCAAGCCCTTGCTGCATGGCCTGGTGCCCCTACGTATGAGCATGCCCCGACGTTGGGACAGGATCTGTGTATTTGGTCAAGTGAGCCAATCCATTTCGTCGGTACGCGACAGCGATATTCCATAGAGGAGTGAGGGTAGTGCTTCACCTACCTGGCTCTGCGCAACTGGTGTACTTCGCTCCCTCGTTGGGTCCCCCTTTTCCGATTTCTTTGAATGCTTCAGCCGATAGATATGAAGGGAATGGTAGCAATCCCCTTGTGAGGCCTCTTTGATGTAAGACATTTGTGCAACGGATTGCGTCACGCCCCTCTGATTCCGGTGTAGGCTTGCGACATGCTGGTAAAGGTAGGAGTCGCCAAGCCGCTCGATTATCTGCAAGAAAAAATCATAAACAAACTTGCAGTCCAGACTGATAGTTGATAGTATTTGTGAATCTGAACGGCGGAATTCAGCTGAAACATTACTATTGAGAAGGGGCTACCCGACCAGTGTTGCCACTTTTCTATGTCGGAACCTGCGACTTTTGGCTGCAAAAACCTGTGACATTCTGGCGCCCTTTTCGCCAGCTGATAATGAGAAATCCCGCTTTGTCATCTTCATAATTATATGCCCCAACTTTTTGTTTCATTTTCTTATTTACTTGTATGGAGCCGGTCGCAGAATTCTGGCTTGCTCTGTCGAAGAAGCGAAAATCTGTGACAAATCGCGGAATTCTGCGACAAGTGGCAACACTGTATCTGACCTTCGGTGGGAATACAAGTTTTAATCCATTTCAAATCCCACTTCTTAATACAAGTATTTTACTGTCATCCGGATTAATGATTACTAAAGTATGTTTAAATTTACATCGGTGGCAATTATACTCAAAGTAAGTGAGTTCCTGCCACAGTTTCTAACGGTTCTTTAAAGCGGAACGTTGCGCGCTTACCTTATCTTGCATCTGTGGCTGCGTATACGCTCAGTACAAGATCGATTTATGGACCCAAAAGGCCGCCATCTACCTTTCAGTTTTATACCCAGTACGTGGCATACAGAGTCTGATTAGACTTCTTATGCATTAACGATTTCACATTGTAACATTTCCGCAGGAAAGAACGATCCACTGTAAAGTTTCTAGTTTTTTTCTGTCCAGACACAATAAAAAGACACAACCTCGACAAGCCTTAAAAAACAAGAAAAAAACGATCATCTCAGATAACAGCTATATCTTTTTTCTTCACAAAAAAAAGAAAACTGCTGCGCCAGGATACTCAAATGATCACCCATCTCATCTAACCTATTGTTCTTGTAACGTTTTTGAACAACAAATTATTATGCAAAACAGTTTTTTTTCCACCAGCCCTTTTTTGTAGACCTCTTCTTTCTGTGGTATCATGTTACTGAATTTGCTTAGACAAGTTAGACCTCGGGTGCTACAAACGCTTTTTTTTACACGATTCATGTTCGCGTTTCGAAACAAATTTGGCCCAGAGAACTGGTTTCAATACACCTAAATGAGAAGTTTGTAGTAAAGGTAAATTATGAACAATCGGAGAATTCTAAACTAGTATTCCAAGCAGCGGGGCTGTAACTCAACCGCATTCCGTAGTTCAATATGAAGCCGCTTTCACACTGACGCGTCGTTGCGCATGCGTTTATCTTGTGTTACGTACAGGTTGCGTATCATACCTCTCACACCGGCGCTAGAACTTTTTACGCTGGATGCGTATTTACGTTTTCTTTTCTCGGTTTCTTCTGCTGAATTTTCGGCCTTTCATCATTATTAAGTTTTACTAATAAATTTTCTCCAGTTTTCTTCAAAAATTCCCTTTTTAAATAAAAAATCTGATGCGTACGCGTCGACGCGTTTAATTTGTCTGCGTATGCTCTGCGTTGCGTAGCCGCAAGCTCAACGCAGGGGTTGCGTAGCTCAGTGTGAAAAGGCTCAACGTGTCAATGTGAAAGCGGCTCTACAATTCTTATCGATTTCCTCCTGTCCGTACAGCATAAGAGCTGCGAATGCAAACAGACTGACGTTAATGCTAAACAGACAAAATTCGCAAGATGCATTGACCGACTGGTTGATTTATTATTCTTCCACTTTCCAAAAACAAACAAACATTAAAAAAAAAACCGTTCCTCCTCTAAAAGTGGAAAGAACTACCAACATATTTAAAAAAAACTGCAACTTATAAATATTCCATTACACAAAAAAAATCTATCAGAAAACTTTCTTCACCAACCAGATCTTTTAGCTATTCTAGCTTGAGCCTGAAGAGGACTCTTGCCAAGAAGGGCCGAAATATGCTAGTATATAACTCAGCTGACTTATCAGTTTAGCGCAGTAAAAAAAAAGTAATGCTTTGTTCAAGGGAGGGTGATTCGGGAAAAAAAATGGTCATTCGCAGTCAGCTAATTGTACCGTGTTCTTCAAAACTGTGCTAACTACATTTTCATAATTTTTGGGCCCAGTTTTGTGTATGTGTCTGCATGAAGAAAGTGGGAACTCAGAAAGTTAAAACTAATCTACCTGTTAGATGGTGCTCATGTCGTCATCTAACACTTAGCACAGTTTAAGAGAATACCAAATCAGCTATGTTTTTTCCAATGGTACACTTAACTCAGTTTTCAAAGGTTTTTCAGTTAGCACAGTTATGAAAAACACGGTACAATTATATATAAATTGTTACTCAATACTTCAACCCCCCCCCCCCCCGTAGACACGCGGAAATGAGGCAGGTGGGCCAAAATGAGGTGGGCCAAATTGTTCACCAATATACGGCTGCTGGTCAGAGACCCTCTGTGTTGACGGATGACGCGTGTGTCGCGGTCCAAAGAAATTCATTTTCTCGTGAACATCGTCACAGCGGTAAGCTGACTTAAATGCTGTTATTTTCCACAGGATGTAACTTAGTATTTTTACAAGTTGCTTTTGTTCGTCGACACAAAGAGGAGTGTCGAGGTTAGGATTGCTATAATCCAATGATGAGAAACCGGCCAGCGGAAGATTATCTGCGGCGGAAGACGTTAAGCTAAGTGCCTAGAGAACGCGAAAAAAATGGCGCGGCGCGAATTCTTTCCACTAATGACGCCGAATTAAACTAGGCGAATGCGAATACGGGTCCTGTTAGGAATCAAGCTTAAAGGGCATGTCGCATTACAGTAATCCATTATATTTATGTAGTATCTCCATCCATTCTCGTTCCGGAGATTCTACACTAAAAAGTGTATCCTATCTCATCTATTAGCATTACACTGAGTATAACGCATGCCACGTTTCTTTCCTTTACGTGAAGTATCAGGCTCTCACGATTCTTTCCGATAACCTTATTGGTCCAAACACCGGTTACGCAAATTTTGCGATTGTCATCCAAGGCAAGGGACATGGAAAGAGGCTAAAAATCTGTAAGCACAGCTAAGGTTTAAAGGGGTCAACTATCTGGTACTTTACTGATAGTTTATTGCAAAATGAACTTTCACAGCGTTAGATTGCCGAACTTGCCGTTTTTGGCAGGTACAAGATTTTTTTGTCTATCTCTAAACACCTTAGCAAAAACATTGTGTAGTGCGAGGTTTCCTTTAAGCTATCAACATCGCTAGCGGAAAAAGATCGTAACCCGCCATTTAAACTCCAAGTCGCACTTCGCGTCGTGGAAAATGTTAGCGTTCCGCTGCAGCCAAGCTCTACCCAAGTCATGTTGTCCGCGCGGACGCAGACGCAGTCTGTACGAACCAGTCCCCCCACGCTAGAATTTCGTCGGGTTTTCCCGCTGAGACAAAGGACGCGGTGACGGAGACGCAAGAGCTTCTGTTCACCGCAGTAAAAAAAAAATAAAAAAAAAATAAATAAGACACGGATCGTAGCGTTTAGTAATAAAACAATAATAATGATTTTGTTTCTGATCCGTCAAAAAGTAAGAGCATAGAAGGAGTAAAATCAAGAGAAAATACCAGAATAAAACACAACTATAAGAAAAATTCACCTCCGACTGCGAAAATCGGACCGCGTGTGTGCGTGCCTCTAATCACATAAGTGGATCAAACGTTTAGGACACACGATCAGGGTCGGGCGGTTGTGAACTAGAATTCCTGCAAGGATTTTAGGCACCATCATCAATTCCGTGCATAAAATCTGAGATTTTATTTTTCAATTTTTGACGAAAGTGCGGAAACCCGGCATGGATGACCTATCGTCACGATAAGGTTAGAAAAAGTACTTACCCAACGGGGTAGGTAGCAGTTCAGGTCAAAGTACTGTCCCCTATGTTTGTCCTCGTTCAGGTCCCCGAAGTCGACTTGGAGGGCAAGGGCTGCCAAAAGGAGAAAGGTGTCCTCTCCGCATGGTTGACTATAGTGGACGACATTTTCGCGCAGTTGGAGATAGAAATGGTAGCGTGTAACCCGGTCACTGTGGACAAGATATGGTCATTATGCTTAGTGTTGGGAAGTACTTTAAGTACTACTTATTTGCAGAACAGAAGTCCTGATGAAAAATTTGTAGCCTGCGTAGAAGTATGGTAGTAGTACGAAAACGTTGCATGTAATACTATGTAATAGCAAAGAATACTATCATTTAATGTGCCTCAAACTGATCCAATCTTATGTAGTAGTATCCAGTAGCATCCTGTCTTGCCATAATAACATCCAGTCTCGCTAATAGTACCATATAGTAGTATGCAGTAACACGGTAGCCTTGAAGTAGAAGCATGTAGTGGCATCGTTAGTACTGCACGCAACTTTTTCGTACTACTTCATAGTACTATTTTGAGATAAATTTTTCATCGGGGTACTTGGGTTTTACTTGTGGTATGATATTTGGTATTTTTACTTATGTGCACATTTCCTGGAGTACATAGTACTTATTACTTAAAGTAAACTAACTAGGTACTTGAAGCCTCAAGTGCCAAAATGATTCAAGTACTTGTATGAAGTACATTCTGCTTAGATCACATCGATTGCGAGATTGAAATGCCTTTGGTAGCATGTATCCAACAATCAAAAGTGTTACGGTGGTGCCATCTGCGCCCCGCACCGCTCATTTCTGCCGCCGTTAGGCAGCACTACTCCCTTTCCATTCGGTTTGTTTAATCTTTTATACTGTCGCGGCTATGGTATTATTTTATTAACTCATGTTCATGACTCATCTGGCGAGCATGGGTCACCTTCTTCCACACTTCTTTTCCGGGCCTCGACCGGAGACAACCCTTTTGACTTAAAGGTTGTTCATATTATATTGTAAGTACCAGAGAATAAAACCTTTTGTTTATTTTGGGATGTTGTGCAAGCAGCGCACACTCTGAACGTTATTACTAGAGCACTAGGTGAAAAAATAAAGATCCCTTCACGAGTCAAAATAATTCAGTGTGCTAAAATAGCAGATGTAAAAATTAGCTGCCTTTTCTGTTAAACTTTAAAAAAGCAGAAACAGCAAGCGCAGGAACTGGCAGAAAAACTGAGGCACCAGAGTCAAAAAAGGGTTCGAAAAGTTGACAGGGACTGAACAAAAGAAATACATCTTACCGCAGGAAGAGTGGGTTGTCCACGTAGTACTGGACTCGGAAATGAAATGTTAAAAGTGGGCTTCCGTGAGTGTCCAGTCCCTGAAAGAAAGAAAATAATATGCAACTTTTTTTCAAATACTGCAGCACGCCTTGCATGCACATTCTCGGCATGAAACTGCACAAGTTGAATCACACAGGGAAAAAGTGACGTGAAACAAAAAGCGCTAATGGGTCACAGGCATTAAGATGAGTTATTTGATTAATTCATCTCCTGCCGCCTGTGAAAAACGCCGCCAATCATTCAGACTTTAATTTAACTGCACACTAGGGAGAGAAAACCAGTTTATTCTACATGAAAAACTGGCCGGCGAAAAGGGACAATCAGGGGGGGATACTTCTGACTGAGAATAACGAATAAGCAGGCTATAGCTCATAGTTCCACCTGCTTCCCTTGTGTCTACGTAGCTCCACAACGTCACCAGTTCCGTAATTTCAAGGTCTGAAGGTTCGCTGGTTTGTAGATAGGACTTGCGCATCTACCCTGGCTAAGGGCTTACTAGCTCTCTTCATCAGCCTGACACCAGTCCTGAGCAGAGAGATTTGCAACTCGGTAAAAAGTGCGGAATTTCGAGCCATTTTTCATCCACATACAAATGTATACCGTCATATTATGGTCAGCGATTCATAAGAAAATGCAATCGAGACAGGATAGAAAGCAAAGATCGGACCCGGAAAAGCAATATGACTCCTTTAGATTTATGGAGTTGGCCGATCCGGAAATTTTTTCCGGATTTTCGGAGACATACTATGCGAAGTAACTATTTCACTGGTGGCACATCTCAACTTCGACCCCGAAACTCATACTCAAACTGACAAATCTATACTGTCGTCATACTAAAGCTGACACACATAAATAATATGATACGTCATTTTGTTTTGTAAATTAGCTATGTCACATTTTAAATTAGCTTTGCGGTTATCGGTCAGCACATCTTAGCACGCTTTACAAGAACGCCCACCCATTCTTACTGAGTGAGTACACGGATTCGTGTGTTTCATCACTGCTTCCGTCAGATTTTGTTTATCTTTCTTCTTTTTCTTCTATTGTTTCTTCTTCTTTTTTCCTCTGATCCACGTGTGCCTGATTGTTTATCCAGTGGTTTTCCATCTTGACAATAAATTAAATTTCCGTATATCAGATATTTTTTTATGTGTATTCATATTTTGGTTAGTAAGTGAATAGCTTAACTTGTTTGTATGTACAGGCTCATGGAGGATAGCCAAAGGAATTAAGGCGTTGTACGAGTTTACGTTTCAAGATACTGTGCTCCGTCAATGCTCTCCTGAGTTCTCAAGTGGGGTTCTGGACAGTAATGACAGTAAAATCATCAGAGTGGCTTGACGGCTCCTTCCCAAAGAGCCGGCGATAGACAGGAGGATCGTCAAACATTCCCAAAATCTGCACAATACCACTACTTAGTGAAAGACATGCTAGGGATTACCACTCTAAATAAAGCACAAAACCTCTTTGTCCAGGCAATTCGGAACGTAAATGAAAACTCATTTTGAGTTCCCCCTAGGGGTACTGTAGATGAAGTCTGGTATTACTTTAATAGCTGTCTGACCGGTTTTTTGCTGCTATCTTCCAGACTCCGTAAAAATCAGAGGAAGGCTGTCTCCTCTAAATTGCTACTCGCGTTACGATCCTACTAAACTCCGGCATGCAACTGGAATGCACGAAAGAGACGAAACAACTTCTCTCCAAAAAGCGACCATCAAGAACTAATAAGAAAGAATGCCCAACTCGGTTTGTACCCTAGCTTGTCGGGTAATTACTAGTATTAGTATTTATTTTCCCCTCAGGGATTATCTAAAAGGGATACAACCCCCGAGGAGGAGGTTGGTTGCGCCAGAAAACATGCTACTATTGTCCCTCTGCTCCGTGTGACAGCTCTCTGTTCCACGCTGGGCAGTGTTAAACAAAGCTACTTTTGACAGCTTTTTTTTTCGTTCGTGCGAAGTGCACCTTCCAAAAAGGTCTCTCTCCAGTACCCCCTTCCCCGCTCCCCCGCCGAAAACCGGACTACCACGTCGACATCTCTAGAGTTTCGTTCATCAATCAAACTCATTATCGTAAATGACACAGAATGCAAAACACCAGCCTGTATTTTAATTTGGTACTTGAGGGTATCAGCAAAGCATTTTAAAAGGTCTACTAATGAAACGTTCAATTCCGCTCTGGGTTCTGGAGCGAAGGCAGTCGACTGGTCAGCAGAAGCGGTGGCGAAGACAAAATTCAACGGCTGGCTATCGCTTTTACAAATAGTGGGAGCACCAGAAGGGTACCCTGAGCTACAGAAATTCTCACACTAATTAACAGATACTAAAGGACGATTCTGGCTGTCTGGAAAGCTCCGCTGGCTTATCCACAGTGTGTTCTTTTGACGCGGGTAAGACCCGCTTCACTTTCCGATGCTGTTCTTGCGCTCCACTAGTTCCGGAAAGTGACGTGGAGGGTGAATCCCCTCCCCACGTTGAAAGCTGATTCAGCAAATCGCGAGAAGTTATAAAGGCGCATCGACTTTCTGCTTGTTCTTGCGCTCGGTTGATTCTCGCTTTGCTTTTTGGAAAGCGAACCCGTTAGAACGCCAGAATCGTCCTCAAAGCCTCGTGCAAACAGGCCGGGTCCTGTACCCACTTGTGTCTCGGGTAGAACTGGTTGGAAAAGCAGGTTTCCTGGAGAAACATATAGTTCGGACAGATGTGGTAATGGGGAATCGACTGTGCCAGCCCCAGGACATCCCACAAGACCCAGGGGGTTCTTGGGATTCTTCACCAAGAAGATTTTATCCCAACACATGCCAAGGAATGTACAGAGGGGGCTACTAACTCTGTAACCTTTTCACTGTGCAGCTCTGAATATAAATCTAGAATATGCAGGGGCGTCATCCAGGGGGGGGGGGGCAGGGTGGAAGCTGCCCCCTGAGAGCTACCTGAAGCTTCTAAATTCATATGTTCATAAACATATGATCTTAATCACTTCGGTGTTTTCAGTTTCCGGGAAATGATGCCTCTGCTGATATGATAAAAATATCTGTAATTTTTAAAACTTCAGCGGCCATTCCAATAAATTAATCTCTCTACAGCCTCCCAACATAATAATAATAATGAATTAATAATTCTAACAGGTGTAATCGGCTCTAAGAAGTTCTTCACTAGAAATGAATAGTGCTAATTCGCCAACGTCGCACTGAGCTTTAAAAGCTTTACTTATTCTTCCTACCTAGTATTTGATTATGTTCGCCACTGTAATTGGTAATTGGCACGGTAATATGAATATCTTGGCCAGACCATACCGAATGCTCGTGGGATTACCGACAAAGGAATGTTACAGGAGCTGCAGAATCTCGTCAAATTCTTTCATCCGCCTTTGACGGTCACATTTACGGTAGCATCTTTCACATCGTTATTCACTTTTTAAGACAGCTGTGAAAAGCGTCTCCTAAAAAACTAATGATTCTTATCTTGTCATACCTCTTCTAAAGAAAAATGTGTTTCACCCCAAAGCATGCCAGGGACGTCAAATGTGCACGAGGGGCTACGAACTTCTTAACCTTTGCATTCTTCAGCTCAGTCATAAACTCGCTCGCTGCTTGAGTTACTTGGGTACCAACCAGGGACCCGAGAATCGTTACCCCGCTCCAAGGTACATATAGGGTTATACAGTTCCAAGGTTATACAGTTTACAGATGGAGCGATGTCACTGAAAACTCCATTTCTGAGACGACGATATAATGATCTTTACGTATACCCGTTACCACTGGTAGTGGCTAAGGTCCGTTAGACAGCTCCATAACCAGTGTAACGAAACAGTGTGCAGTGTGCAGAACAACGGAACCGCTGCGACGCCCTAACCCCTTTAACTTTGTGGACATCCAAGGGCCTCTTATTCTTTTGTGGCAGTGTGACCATGTTCGTAGCCGACCAATCAGAATGCTACCTTTAACTTTATATGCGTCTACTATCTACTAGGCTGGCCAGGGCCCAAGAAACGTTATCCCAAGGCTTCCGACACCTAATACATTGTTTTTTCTGTCTCTATCTGCTACATGATCGTCTGCTTGGCTGAATAAGGGAGTCGTCACGACAGCCCCCTCCCCACCAATTAAATTTGTTCAGGGTGGGTTGGTACCGCTTCTCGGTATCCTGAAATCTATGAACCCTAACTTTATAGTAGCAGTTTGCAAATATGTAAGCAAAGCGTTTAAATTTAAGACCGAAAGTGCAGCCTAGTTTGTGTAACAGTTCTAGTAACAGGCGTGACAGTTCATTTGTGTGGTGACACATATACTGAATCTTGTATGTCCTTTTGGCTTAATAAACAAACGTTATTATTATTATACCAGTTTTTCACGATCGTCTGCTTGGCTCAATAACGGAGTCGTCATGACAGCGCTACGCCCTGAACTTTCTGGACAGTTATGAGGCGAAAAGGGTCCTAACAAAAGTTTCCCCGCTCCAAGGTTTCAAGTGCATCGTACACATTTAGGCCCTCCAATAGCTATGTGATCGTATCCTTTGCTGGCCGATCGCACAACTGTGAGAACGCTGAAACCCTCAACTTTCTGGGTAACTGCCAGAGCAACAAGGGGTCCTGGAAAAGTCACCCCCCAACATGACACCTCGTGCACATTTAGGTTCCATCTACAGAAGCACTAAGCATGGCTGACCAACGGAGCTATGGCGGCTTTTTGTGGCCATAAACCATTGGTGTGGTAAGGGTGTGCACAAGCATAAACCACGCCAAGAAAATACAAATGCTTAACGCGGCGTAACGTTCCACTTTAGATAAGCGTCATGAGAAGAGCCTCGCTCCGCTCGTTATTTTTTTAATTTTTTGTGTATGCATATCTATAAAACGTGTTTATTTAAAGATAACTCAGCGATCAACGAAGTACAGATTTATGGCCTGAAAAGATTCACCATTTCGAGCCGCTATAAGAACGATAAGCCCCTCAAATTTTTGGTATCTTTGGCCGGCGCGAGACACCAATGCGCCCAAGCTTGGTAACGACATCAAAAGCATGCACGATCCCTCCGGGCAGAACCAAATCTAAATATCCGAGTCTGGGCTACCGGAGTTACGCAGCCCAGCAGCTGCTCTGCAATGGAGCACCGTCATAAATTGCTTTACGCTTAAAAGAGTAAAAACTTGGACAACAAAAACCCCAGTCTCCGAGCAAGAGTCTGACAAAGACGAATTAAAAATGCAAATTCAGAGGACAAGAAAACCACCTGAAGAAGTAGAAAAGAATGTACAAATCAAGGCGAGACAACGGAGGAGACGATTTATGAACTTCTACGCTGATGCAATGCTTTGATAAACTTGAAAACATCACTTCTTTTACTGTATGCTGACGGAAGACGTAACATGCAAAGAAGTGGTCTTAAGCCTAGATGACTACTTTAAAGTCCGAATACAAACATATAATCCATCACCCCAGCCTAATCACCAACTTTCGCTTTATTCAAATCAACGCCCTGTTGTGGTTCATCAGCAGACTGAGACAGCATTTCGATCGTCAACCGTTCCTGTCATCAGTAGCAACCCTTTTCGACTGAGACAGAAAACAAAATGAAAGAAGACATCCAAAATTGTGCAAGGCCCGGATTAATGGTTTACATGTTCATATCTAACAAACCACAAATGTACTTGTGCTAGTTATTCACAGAAGATTCATTTCCGGCCAGCTTGGACTGAAGGAATATTTACAGATGATTCGTACTGCTCACGTAGGGAATTTGGGAATCCTGGAATCATCCACTCGTTCGAAATGAATGACCAGCGATTAGAATGGGGCTAAAGACCCTTTGATAACCATTGAAGGAACCGAATTCCCTCTCGCATTTCTGTCATACTTCTGTGATACATTGGTGAAAGGAAAAGTTACAGGTGTCACGATATATAAACTGAAGTTGATTTTAAGCAGAGACAGCATATTTTGAGACCGTTTTTTATGTTCTTTTTATTACCCGTAGCATCTTTTCTTTTTTAACTTATTTTTTTAATTTAAATAAAACAAAGAAAATCATGGTTCGTAGTTTTCGTGGCGACTCCTCCATACCTCGGTGAGATTAATTTTAATCTATTTTTACTCTCTATTTGATTGATTTGACTATTTGACACCGTCTTTAAGCCTCGATTACGTTTAAAATACAATACAGGTATAACTAGCAGGTTTTAATGTTTTTTCCGGGACAGAATGATTTCCGTTACTTGCACAGTAGAGGTGGGCTGTTTCGGAGATACACGCTGCAAGTTTTGCCTAACTAGTAATAACAAGACTAAAGGTTTCGATGGGATCCCAAAAAGATATTAGAATTCGGTCTTCGCCAGACTCCTTGAACATTTGTATTATTAAAACTTAGAAACAAATTAAGGCCAATGGTTAATCATCTGAGAATATCAAGTTCAAATATAGATTCAACAGGTGCGTTTACCCCTCTACGACATATTTACTTTGGCGAAACTGATCAAAACTTCCTGCCTTGCTTTCTGCCAAATTTCCGGTTTCGTCGGATGCCGGGCAAACTACTTGTCCGAAAAACTAAAGCTCAAAAACGAGTTCAGCATATCTCCTTACCCCTACACTGAACCTCTAATCAACTTTAAACTAAACTTTGACTTATAACAAATTTTCGGGTTTTAGGCGGATTTCGGGCCAACAATTATCATATACGGATTCAGCATGACTCCTTACCACTACATCGGACCTCTGATCAACTTCTGATAAAACTTTTACTTGTAACAAAGTTCCCAGTTCAGCCGGATTCCGGGCGAACTATATGTCCGGATAGACAATGATTGTCATATACGAATTCGACACTTTTTTACCCCTAAATCGAACATCTAATCAACTTAAAGTAAACCTTTACAAATTATCCGGTTTTGGCTCGAATCCGGGCGAACTACTTGTCCGGCGGAAAATGATTGTCATATACGTGTTCCGCATGTCTTCTTACCTCTAAATCGACCATTTCATTAGCTGTTAAAAATTATTTTGTTCACCCCTAAAATTTGAACTCCCTACCCACCCCTAAATATAGGGCTACAGAGCCCATCTACAAACTGGAGCAATCCCTTGACCCAAAGAATCCTCACACCAAGTTTCACCAAAATATCTCATTCCCTTCGAAAGTTATCGTGCTGACAGACGGACGGACAGACGAACGGACGGACAGACAAACTTTAACGAAGTCCTCGGTATCCCTCCACTTACGTTTTGGGATCCCAAAAACGCACTCGGATGCCCTTATGAGACTTTGAGAAACTATTTTGACTCACAACACAAAACGGAACAGTCCACAGTTAAATAACATCGAAAGAAGCATACCTCTTTGGGAGACCAAATTAGCAGCCGATTTATAAATAGACGAGAGTGAATAAACTGACACGAATTTCGACGATCAACCGCACTACCGCCCCAAGCTGTCCTGGAACCGCTAGCCCCCTCCTTAGAGAAATGAACTAGTCCGCTGGAATGGCTGGCGTACAAGCAAGAATAAATAAGGGAAGAATTGAGAACTCACATAATCCCGATGTCAGCATCCTAGATCTCTTTTCGTCCGATATTATTTACTGGGGGTGGAGCCTGGGTGGAGCTTCGCGTGTTGCCTCTTGCAGTATTAAATGTTACCTCCAGAGCAAAAGTGATGAAGCAGTCAGAAAAGGCGGGAAGTTCAAACAGTGCAGATTCTGAGGATTATATAAATGGAAACTCCTTTTCAATCTCGGGTCAAATTTGCATTATGAAGCTTATGTTGTCACCACCCTTCACAAAGACGGTGAAGCCCAAGGGAATGCGGCATTTGATGACTCAGGGGAACCATTAAGCAACTTGAACGCTGAAGCATAGATCTAACATGCATGCATTTAGTTCAGATTCAATAGGACTGGTGTGAACATTAGTAATTTTATTTTGGTCTTCTCAGGACTGTAAAGAATCGCTTCTAGAAAAGGTATTAAGCTTGGACATTATTTAACTGTCGAAATGTACTCAATGAGTTACTATGTTTTGTTTTTAAGTTGTACTCTACACGAAATTTAGTTCATATCATTTTCTCGTGTAGTTGCGAAAAACATTATAAAGTCCTAATTTTAATTAACGATTGCTGAGTGTAGGATATCTTTCAAGACGTATCAGTTTGTGATAACAACTTATTATTCTTGGTCAAAAAGGTATATCATTATCTCGGATAGTTGCACTTTACATCTGCCCACATTTGTCATTGTCTATGCCTTTTCGTAATGTTTTTTTTTTTTTATTATCATGATTTTACATCATTCAAGTTGGAATTTGGGCATAGCTGGCGAATTGTACTCAAAGAGTTGTTATGTTTTGTTTTTAAGTTGTACTCTGTACACAAAATTCAGTTCATAACATTTCTCGGTTAGTTGCGAAAAACGTTGGCTTGAAGTATTTCCTAATTTAAAATTTTAATTTATTACTGAAAATGATAATTGCACGGTACCATTCAAAACGTCTACATTTGAGATAACCGTTTATTATTTTTGGTCAAAATGTATATCATTATCTCGGGTAGTTGGCTAAATGTTTCACTATCTATCCTATTGACAGTCTTTTTTTCATCACTAAGAATCTGCCATAGAGATTGCATGAATGTTTGGAAGCGTGTCCCTTCCTTCTTTAAACTTATAGTGTTCAGTCCAAATCGGTCCTTTTCTGCCTTTATTTTCGTCATCCTTGAATGTAGACTTGCACGACTTCTATCATCTCACTGTACTTTAGCCCCTTGTCTCGTCTTTTAAACTAGTGGTAGCAGCGATTTGTTGAAAGAAGAAGGGCAAAATGTCGGCCTCTTTCTGTTTATTTTGAATTTGGCGCACTTCCTTGGCGCGAAGCATGGCGATCAGAAGAAATAGCGCCAATATTTACTCTGTGGTCTGGACACGCGCCGAATAGGCTCCACCCCCGGTACTTGAGGATCGGGCAGAAAACAACGTCCCATGATTCTAGTCTTCTCAATTCTTCCCTTATTTATTCTTGGTACAAGTAAGGGTACTAAACAAAGCAACTACAAAGGGTTAACTGTGTCAGTTGGTCACGTTTGATTCTTAATACCCACTGTTCATGTAATTCTTCTGGACAAAATAAAATCTGGTCACAAGAAAACTGTCGGATTTTCGGGTTACCATTCATCCCAAGCGAAAACTTCAAAAACTAGATTTTACATTATATCTTCTGTCTCATTTATGAATGTCAAGACGGATTTTCACATCTTTGAACCTTAAGTGGAAAAGCAGGTTACAACTCTGTGTAGGCGGACAATACATCAGGCAAAAAACTGTCAGGTTTGAGCGTTAAAAACTCCGTCAAAAACAAGGAGCTTCTCATCGTATTCTCTCTTTTTCTGATTCAAGATTCGATGAAGAATGGAAACCAATAAACGCGTTAAATCACCCAACTTGGAAATCCCGGAAAAAAAGATTTTATAAAACGGGCATTCTCAGATTCAAGTCCGATCGGGAAAGGGGGTTGCACCTTTATGTACGCGGACAAATACCCCAGTCATAACTGTCAGATTTTGGTGCTCGCACTAAAAGACCAAGCGCGAACATCTAAAATATGATTTTCGCTCTTTCTTCTACTTCTTGGATGAATGCCAAGAGGGGTCACAAGTCCAAATAACTGTCAGATCTGAGTGCCTCCACAAAAAAAAAGCAACAACATCCAAAATAAAATTTTCCGCTCTATCTTCTACTTCTTGCGTGAATGTCAAGAGGGGTTCGCTCATCTTAGAATCCAAGCGGGTTGTAACTCTTGCACGCGGACAAATACCCCAGGCCTCGAGCAGCACGGCGGAAACACAGATGTTTAGCGAAGCATTCCAGAGACATGATACGAATCGTGTCATTATCAGGACCAGACGAAGACAATGTAAGGCATTGGAATTTTCGTGAAGTCACGAAGGAAACCAATCTCGTGAGTAGATGATCATCGCCAGTCGAACTTTAAGAGGTCCAATTAACCTGCTGTTATCTACGCCAGCAAAACCGCTGCCCTCATATTCGAATGAAACCGTAGCGAGCCAGTACGACTCAAAGATTTTCTATACGGTAAAAAAAAATCTGGCAAGAAATAAATCTGCCAGATGCTATTATCCGGTTGCAATTCTCTCCAGCCTCTATTCAATCGTCTAGTAAGAAATAGTTATCATCTAGATAACTATTTAAGAAATAGTCATCATCATCCGACATACAAAGGAGATATCAGGTTAACTGAGGGAGTTCAGAGGAGAGCAACCAAGGCCATCAAAAACCTTGGAGACAAACCATACGAAGATCGCTTACGGGCTCTCAACCTTCCCACCCTCTTGTACAGGCGCAATCGTACCGACATGATGATGACCCCCAAACTGCTGAACTCATCATACGCCAAGATCCTGCCTAGCCACCCAGCCCCCCCCCCCCAGTGCACCAGAGGACACGCAAAGAAGTTATTCAAACAGTCTGTCAAAACCAGGGCCAGAAAAAGTTTCTTCACCAACCGAGTTGTCAACACCTGGAATGACCTGTGCGAAGCAACAGTCTCAGCCCCAACTCCTGATGCATTCAAGAAGGCACTAGACAAGGAGTGGGCCACGAAGGATTTGGAAATATGAGTGGGACATCCCGTCCTGCTCATACCTGCTATGAGATACCACCGATTCAACTCAGGAGCATTCAACACATCTACAGATCTTAATTTGCTCCTAAGTGCAAATTAAGGTAATTAAGGTAATCTTCATTTGTTTCTTTCAATTATTACTTTATTTTGATTTCTTTTCTCTTTTCTTTTGCTCTATCACGAACGTTTTATGCCAAAACGCGAAACAAACCCATTCACTCGTTCAATCGAAGAAGCAAGAGCAGGACTTTTTGGTTGTCTCTCATTCAGTTCTGTACTATCCTCACAAGTACATGGATGCATTTTTTTTTAGAGGGAGGGGAGGGGTCACATCTCAAAATCTCTGGGATACTTTTTTGGCCACTAAATAAGTTTCAACAGGCAAAATGCAAAGAGTTGACTTTACTTTAAAGTATATTTAAAATTTACCACACAAAAAGGTAATTAAAAGTTGAGTCTGTAATAAATCTGGATTTGGGGCCCAGAATTGATCTATGGCAGCCCGCACCTCTCCCCCAAGGTCTTTGAAACGATACCACTGGGAAAATATCACTATTCTCCTATTACTTGTATCATGTAGTTCTTCTCATTTTGGGGTTTTTCGAAGGTTTATCATCTTCCACAGTTCAGAGAGCACTAGGACCCCCTCCCCAGGCCCCGAGGTTCTGCAGCATCAGTTGCTAATAGCGACGATATTAAATGTCACTCGATTTTCAGGAGATCCACAGGGTTCCGACCAGGAGAAAGGGTCCCTCAATCACAACCCCTTGGCTACCCACAGCGTGCCGAAAAGGGAATGTCGCTACTGATGCCCTCACTGCTATTTATTTCAGCAACCCTAGGGGTTGAAAGCTCCCAAATCAAAATAATCTTCGAACACAAGGATGATACTGAACTATAAAAAATAATGCAAAAAGCATAAATCAACTAAGATACTAAGAAGTTCAGCCCTTCTTGGCAAGGGTCCTCGTCGGGTTGTAGCTGAAAGGAAGGAACAAACTTCTCCGTTTCGAGTCATTTTGTATGTGATTTGCAGTGAGTCTGGGCTGATTATGTAAATACTCTACATGACGAAGTCCGGAACACGCCAGTGATCCTACCGAAGAACGAGAAACGCTACCCAAACGAATCCTCAAAACCGACTCAAACCAAAATATGTAAACCAATCCACAACTCTAAACAAACTTTGTTGTGGAGACGTTTTTGCCTCTTCGTTGAACACCGGGCGATGCTTCATCGGCGCAAAGAGTTAGTCATCGTGAGTATTGGGAAGGGGGCTTGGAACAGAGTTGCCACATGATATTGTGAATTGTCACTCTATTTTGTTCTTGTCACTCTTGTCCTGCGTGGGACATAAAAATCACTCTATTTCAGAAAATAACCAAATGTGTCATTTTTGCAGCAGGGATTCCGACCAGAAGTGACTATTTCAAGTTTTTTTCATGAAAGTAAAATTAAGATATGTCATTTTTACAGAGACGATTCCGACCGAAAGTGAACATTTCATGAAGATAAATTTCACTCCCACTTCACTCTGTTTTGGGCCAAAAGTCACTCTCTAAATATTTTTGATGTGGCAACCCTGGCTTGGGAATCGGGGAGGAGAGATGGTTGAGACAAGTTGACGGAGGATGAAAACTGATTGGAAGAGAGTTGGAGTAATGAAAAGGAATGTTATAATGTATTTTTTTCCGCCTTGCGCGGGTGACTTCTTGTCACATTCTGAGGCGGAATACTGATATTTCAGATGGAATAAGAGAATTTGTTTTTGTTTCTACAGTTAAAGGAGAATAAAAGAAAAAGTCATCGCAACATTTTTTTTTTTCGATGAACGTGGATGAAGGATAACTGTTTTAGAGTTGCTGACCCTTTTTTAGCAGGTTCCGATTCTGGTTCAGGAAGATCCGGCCCAAATCCAAATTTTTACCAGCTATACTGCTTTTGTAGTTATTGTTTTCTGGTTGGGAGTCCCAAGCCGGGCAAGTCAAGCTCTTTTATTTTTTTCTTCTTTATTTTCGTCCTAATTTCTGTGTTGTTGATGTTTTAAGGGTAATTAGTCCCTTGCAGGCTAGCCTCCGGGCATTGAAGATTCTCGGTTTTTTCCTAATCAACCCTTTATTCTCTCTCAACGATAGTGAAGACGAGAATGTGAACGTTCGAAGTATTAGTCACTCTTAATCAAATCCGCCCACTTGTGTGACACATCAATTTTAATGTCACGATATACACAGAATGTCAAGCAAATTCCGAATTTTCTACGTTGGTTGCGATGATTCCTCATCCTATTTAATTCCAGACTCTGAACGATAAAAATCGCTAATTCAGCACACCGAGCAAGGAGGATCTGGAGTCACCGACCCCTGAGACAACCCCAAGGAATGCGCGTGGAGGTCAAAGGTTCGGCACCCACCTAACATCAAACATGTGTCCCTTCAAATTATCCTGATGTGGAACAGGTGTTGAAAGATGAGCCATAAAGGGCTTTCAACGAAAGTTTCCACAAATACGGAAAGATAGACCTCAAAGTAGCCTACACAACGAAATGCGGAAAAAGATTTGCTAAATTGTTGCTGTTGTGCGGTCAAAACCGGGTGATCAGACCGGTAGCCAAGGTCGTCGCTAGCCAAAACTCGAGAGGTGGTGGCAGGCCGCCTGCTGGTCACAGCCATTTGTAAGGTCGTCCATCGAGAGGACCATACACTGAAAATAAAAATGTTTCATATTCTATGCTTACTTTAAGTGTTTCTTTAATTTCTGGCCGCGTTTAGCGGGGCGCTATTAGCAAGGCCGTATCCAGGGGGGGGGGGGGGGGGGGGGGGTTAGGGGGTTGAAACCCATATTTGACGGTGCAAAACGGATAAGTCAGCTACATTTTATTCGAGCTATATTTCGGAACTTCTTGGCAAGGGTCCTCTTCAGGCTCAAGCCGCTCAAGCTGGAAAATAAACTTGTGGGAAAACAATTGAAGATTCTTCCTTAAATATCTGCTTTTGAGAACTTCTTTTCTGAAAGTTGGTTGGAGTTAAAGTTGGTGCTGTGACCCCCCCCCCCCCCCCCCCCCCGGATAGTCAATTGTCATTTTTATAGGCTTTTCCCTCTGATCTATGTCTTTTTGTACTTTTTTGTCCGACCCGCAGGCAACCCCCCCCCCCGAAAGGCAACCCCCCCCCCCCCCCCCCCCCGAAAAAAATTCCTGGATAGGGGCCTGGCTATTAGGGACACAGTAAAATTGATTGACTGATTGCTAAAAAATCGATTGACATTAGAATACCGCCAAAAGGTTTTTTTCTCTAGCCAACGATTACCGCGTGAAGACGCCTGAAATAAAACTACAGCCTCGCTTTATTTGATTCTCACTTGTCTCACTGTTGGCCCTGTCATAGCCAAATGCCATTTTAATTAGGTCTTGTCAGGTGACAATAAAAATTAACGCAAATAAAATACAATGTACAGTTCTTATAGCTATGTGACAAGACCGTGACAAGATATGTGACAAGATATGTGACAAGACCGCTGACAAGAACAACAAGACCAAAGGTTCCGATGGGATCCCAAAAATTGAATATTTGATGCAGACAGTTACAATCCTTGTGCCGACAGGTTATGTATAAAACTCAAGTTAAGATATACCTCTATACGCCATACCTACTTTGACGATACTGATCGAAACTTCCTGCTTTACTTCTGCCAAATTTCCGGCTTCGGCCGAATTCCGAACAAACTACCATACTTAAAAAAGAAAGTTCAGAAACGAATTTAGCGTATCTCCTTATCCGTATAACGAACATCTAAAAACTTCAAGTAAAACTTTTACTTGTAAAAAAAATCCGGTCTCTACCGGATTCCGAACGAACTATATGACCCGGTAAAAAAAAAGATTGTCATGTAGACATTCAGCGTCTCTTCTTACTCCTAAATCTGTCATCTAATCGGCTTCAATTAAAACTTTTGCTTTTAACAAATTATCCGATTTTGGCCTAATTTCGGGCGAACAAGTTGTCCGGGTAGAAAATTCTTTTCACATAAGTGAGAAAACTAATCCATTAACATGTATTCTTAACCCTAAATCCAACATATAATCAACTTCGAATAAAACTTTTACTTTTAACAAGTTTTCCGGTTTTGGCCGAATTCCGGGCGAACTACTTGCCCGGCGAGAAAATGGTTTTCACCATCGTGTTCTGCATGTCTCCCTACCCTAAATCGAACATACAATCAACTTCAAATAAAAATTTTACTTTTAACAGACTTTCCGTTTTCGGCCGGATTCCGGGCTAACTACTTGTCCGGCGAAAAAATTGGTTTTCACCATCTTGTTCAGCATGTCTCTTTACCTCTCAATCGAACATCTAATCAACTTCAAATACAGCTTTTACTGTTGACAAACTTTCCGGTTTTGGCCGGATTCCGGGCGAACTACTTGTCCGATGACAAAATGGTTTCCGCCATCGTATGCAGCATGTCTTCTTACTCCACAATCAAACTTCTAATCAACTTCAAATACAACTTTTACTTTTAACAAACATTCCGGTTTTGGCCGGATTCCGAGCGAACTACTTGTCCAATGACAAAATGGTTTTTGTCACCGGATTCCGAGCGAACTACTTGTCCGATGACAAAATGGTTTTCACCATCGTGTTCAGCATGTCTTCTTACCCCATAGTCTATTATCACATTATCTGTTTACAAATATTTCATTTGCCCCTTAATATAAACCCCCTCCCCCACCCCTAAATGTAGGGCAACAGAGCCCATCTATGAACTTGACCTGAAGAATCCTCACACCAAGTTTCATCAAAATATCTCATTCCCTTCGAGAGTTATAGCGCGCACAGACGGACGGACGGACAGACGGACAACTTTTGCGATGTCATAGGTATCCCACCACTTACGTTTTGGGATCCCAAAAAGCTAGTCACAAAATAAGACCTTCTTGTCTGACATTAAGAGACAATCGTCACGCCATGTCTTGTCACAAATCAAACGGCATTTGTGAGACAAGATCAAATCACACGGCATTTGCAAGACAAGACCTGACAACCGTCGCAAAGAAAACGCAGTTCACAGTTCTTTACTGATGTCTGTGACAAGACCGCTGACAGAAAATAACATTTGCCAGACAAGATCTGTAAATAAAACGGCATCCTAGAGTGCCAAGCCAAAATTTGTTCTGGGTGGGTTGGTCTTGCTTCCCGCATCCTGAAATCAACGCATCCCAGCTTCATCGTGGAAGTCAGCAAATATGTAGCTAAAGCCTTTAGTCTTAGGACAGAAAGTTTAGCTTAGTTTATGTAACAGCTTATTTGTGTGGTTATACACGTATTCAGTCTCATGGCCTTTTGGCTGAATAAACAAACGTTATTAGCGAGACAAGACCTTGCCAAGACTCAAATTGCCTCAAAGAAAACTCGGTTAAGCTCGAACTCACCACCGCCGGTAATCATATCCGAATTCCCGAGAGACGTGGAAGACAGGATGTGAGTATTACTCCCAAGGCATGTAGCTCAATGCACAAAAGCATGCAGCAATAAGCCCCATGAGAAAAGCGATTGGACCGACAAAGCCCGGAAAATTGACGGCAGGTGGTAGATCTCCTACCGCTGAAATTAAGGGATGAACGGAATCCTGCGAACTGTCCGTGTAGAGACGCTCATCATAACCAACTGGAAGATCTTGGTTTGTTGGTGAAAGTTATTTCAGTTCCCATTTGAACTTTTGATGCTTGACTTGTATCATAATTATATTGGCCAGTTCAAAATCATATACTGTATATACTGTACATTTGCGTTGACACGTGTAGCGTTATGCCGATCATCTGCTATCAGTATTCTATCAGTTTTTTTATAGGCTTTAAACCTCTGATCTATGTCTTTTCTGTACTTTTTGGTCCGACCCGCGGGCGACCCCCCCCCCCCCCTGGATCCGAACCTGTCTGCTGGCCATACTCCATTGAGATTTTATGGAAATGCAGTATATATTTATTTATTTTACTGATGGGGCTTGGGAATTTATCAATCCCTTCGCCCATATGCAACGCCTTTGGCTACTGGATTTGTGGATTACTCTTAATTATTGTTTCGTCCAGTTTAGTTTTGCCATGGTGCTAATCCTGTCATTCCATCACGTCAGTGAAAGCTCACTGTAAAAATTTTTTCCCACTGCACTATTTCCGTTGTTTCCTTGCGAAATAAAATGCATTATCTTAATCAATATTTATGTCTATACTCTATATGCCCGAAAATGCCGGTGATCCTGGGGATGAACAAGAAACGTCACTCAAAATTGATTTAAATCTTATGTAAACCAATCTGCAACGTTTTTTTATGACATTTCTGGTTCTTCGCTAGGCACATGGCGATTTTTCGTCGGCATGACTAGTTCATCATCAAAGAAAATTTATCAATAATACTCACGCTTCCGTGTGACGCCTTCCAAATCTTCGGAGCATACTTGGCAAGCTTCGCGTCTGGCTCAAGAAAGAGATACTCGCCATCAAGAAGAAAAGCCAGGCCGAAGAGGTCATAGCTGACCATACCCAGCGTTCCGAGATGGCGCACTAAGGCTGAGAGAAGATCACGAGCCTTCGCTTTGGCCTGAAATAAAAGGGCAGATGTAACTCTTAGGTTACGTTCCAGAAACTTAACAAGTGTTAATAATCGTCAACTTCATTTCGGGACGGAGCTAACTGCAGCTTTAACGATCGGTAACTTTCCCCAACGATGCGCATCAACCATCGTTACAAAATAGTTAATAATCGTTAAGCTCTGGAACGGAAATTGTCGGTGGGCGGAGCTTAAACTTCGAAATCAGAAATCTGGAACGCAAAAAGTTAGCAACTGTTAAGTTTTGGAACGCAACCTTATTTCGCACCCCATGTACAATGAGTTTCTGCCTCCGCCATATTACAATGCAAGGGAAAACTCTGCAAAGCTTCCAACCAGTAGAGGACAAACACAGCCGGTACCAAAATAGTCTTATACCAAAGATTGTTCAAATTTTAAATGGCCTTTGACCACTTGTACGTACTTTTAAACACAACTGTAATACTCAAAAATTGGTGCATGAGAGTACTTACCACTTTTGATTTTATTACCATGAAAGTGTGAGCGAATAAACTACTATTCTATTCTATCCTATACTAGAACGACAACTTTTCACTTGACCACTGGGGACCACTACCACTGGGCAGTTATTTTATTTCATTCAGTCAGTACTAAAAAACTGATAATGAATATATAAGTTAGCATAATAATGAAATTATATAATAATAATACGCATAATACCGAAAACACACATACAAGATAAATGCTGTGAGCGCAGAAGCTAAACTTGTAAACAATCACTCGGATACAAATCCTGAATCGCGGAATTCCGAAATTTGTTGCCAAATTTTCCATGATTCTCGATAGGCAAGTTGTCACATGACATGTACTCAAAGAGACAAGTTTTCGATTTACCGGTTTTCGGGCTTTTGTTTAAATATATATCCTATTATACAGTAAGCAATAAGAATCGCCCACGACTCACTTAGTGATCCTTCTAACTTGACTAAGTCAAAGACGAAGTGGAAAGCCCTTTGAAAGCTAAGGTAGACCCTAGATACCATCACCTAGGCCCAGTGCAAACCAGTGATCTCCGACAAAGTGCCAAAATAAATCGTAAAGGGAAAAGAATTCGCCCCTGTCCACAAGTGCCGCATCATTTCAACAGGAACAGCCCAACATGCTTTTTCGACCCTCTGAAATCGTTAACACATGCATTTAACTGCAAACGGTCAGCTATATCCACTCAAATTTCATCCCTCCATACCAGACCCCATACCTTCGCAAAAAATTGTAGGGATCAGACAGGCCATAAATCAAAAGGCGGGATCTCGCAGAGCCATAGAGACACTGGAAGCGTACGCGAAATACCGGGCCTTTTCAATCTGATCGTGACGAAGGATGGCTACGCAACGAACATGGGCAAACCGGCCACGCATCCCCTAGCCTTTGGTTCAAGTCCATATAAACAAGACCAAGGTTTCGACGGGGACCCAAAGGGGAATATTTAGCGGATGTCTTCATCCAGACTTATCGGGTCATAGATTTTCAGATCCATTAGGTAATTCCTTTCTGTCTTTTCTTTTCCGAATTCCGGGTTTTCGTCGGATTCCGTTGCGGTAGGATCAACCAAGCAGGAAAACATAGCAGACAAATCGATTCAGCATGTCAGCTTACCCCACTGTCGACACTCCAAACCGCTTTCTCAAGCAATTAAACGCATCACCAAAATTCAGGATTTTGCTGGATTCCGGTCCACGCTTGGTTCACTCATACTGTGTTCCTGCGCAGAACGTTGCTTTCAGCACCAAAAAACTGCGTATCCTGACGCATGATCAGCTTCTTGGCTCTATCCCCTGGTTCACACTGCTCGATTTCAAGAAATTTATACATTTCTCGACTTCAATACAAATCGTGCGACAAGCAAACGCAGTGTCGAATGTGTTAAAAAATTCAAATCGTCCGACAAAACGCATGCGATTTAAGAAAGAAATAAAATCGATTCTCAACGATCTCAATAGATTTCCGATTAAGAAAGAAAGATTTTTTTTTATCAAGTCTAACAGTAAAGCTGTTATGAAAGAAAACAGGGTAGCCCTTGGATGGTTGACGAACACAATTCTAAGTAAACCCTCTGTCAACCCGATTTGAACTAAACTTCCCAAGTAGTGGATTGTTCCTAGGGATTTTAGAGGGTTTCCTTGTCCCCTGCAAAATGACCTTGACGGAAAAGCTCAGTTTCCCTTTGCGCCTACGTTGCGGTGTGAACGTTCTTGTGATTCTACCTTAGGTCGGGAAACTGAAGGAAAAATCGAATCACCCTAAAGCAGCAGTGGGAATCAGGGGTTACGGGGGCAGCTTCTTACGTCGAGAAACTGAAGTTCTGCGGCGCTGCATCTTTTCGATTGCGGAAAAGGGCAACGAATTGACGTCACTGTCTGAACCAGTCGAAACGGGTGATTCCAGAGGCGCCGTTTCAGTAAACCTTAGGGGGAGAAGTTAAAAATTAATTCTGGGCCCCCATGCCAGATTTAGTACTCAAACTCAATATTTAATTTCTTTTTGTAGGGTGAATTAGTCATGGCCCTCCTGTCACCCCTCCCCACCCCCCAAAAATGGCGTCTCTGGACCGGGTGGGGGCAAGGTGAAAATTTGCATATTATTCATCACAAATTATGATTTCATAGTCAACAATTAAAAAAAAAAATATTTTCAGCCACATCAAAACCCACATCATACACTTTTTGGGATTCGAAAACGTAAGTGACGGGATACCAGGATTTCGTAAAAGTTGCCAGCCTGTCCGTCTGTCTGTTAGCACGATAACTCTCGGAGGGGTTGAGATATTTTATTCAAACTTGGCACGAGGACTCTTTGGGTCAAAGTACAGATCAAGTTCGAAGACGGGCTCTGTAGCCCTACATATAGGGGTGGGGGAGGGTTTTCAAGTTACGGGGCAATTTTTTTCTTAAAGCTAATGAGATAGTCAATTTAGGGGTAAGGAGACAAGCTGAATCCGGATATGAAAATTATTTTCTCGCCGGACAAGTACTTGACCCGGAATCCGGCAAAACCGGAAAATTTGTGAAAAGTAAATGTTTCATCTGAAGTTGATTAGAGGTCCAGTTTAGGGTTAAGGAGACATACTGAGCCCGAATATGAAATTTGTTTTCTTGCCGTACAAGTGGTTCACGTGGAATCCGGCAAAACAGGGAAATTTGTGAAAAAGTTAAAGTTTGATCTGAAATTGATTAAAGGTTTGTTTTAGGGGTAAGGAGACATGCTGAATCAGATTATGAAAATTATTTTGTGGTTGGTTCGGAATCCGGCCAAAACCGGAAATTTAGCATGAAGTTTTAAAACCCAATAATATAGTCGATATTTGGCGAGGAAACATGCTGCTGCAACTTTCGAACATAGGCTACTAAAGATCGATTAGAGATTCGGTATCGGGGTAAGGACATGCTGAATCCAATTTTGAACTTTATTTCCTTGGCGGATAAGCTGGCAAATTTGTCAAAACACGGAAATTTGGATCGAAAGATTCGCCGCTCAATGTCACCAGCTCTTTTGCTCTACATGCAGTTCGCCGAGAGGTAGCGTACTGCTAAAAGGAGGAATTTGGTGAAGTCGTCAAGTTGGTCTGAAGTCAATTAGAGATGAGATGTTGGAGTAAATATGCATGCTGAATCAATATCTGAACTTCGTTATAGGTTATAGCAAAATGTTAAAGGGGTTTGACCAAGACCGGAAATCTACAAGATTCGCTTCTCTGGATCAAGTAGTCCAATAAATATTCACTATTTGGGATCCTACCGAAACATTTGGTCGTGTTTTTAATGAGATATTCAAAAATAAATGGTTCCTACGTTCAATTTTATTTCCGAAATCTGGATTTCCCGTTTGGATTTTCCAAGCTGACATTATCTGCTAGAAACGAGGACATGGTGGGTAAAAACTTACCAGCTTTGGTATTTGTAGGTTAATTTAAGTCATTAAAGTATTGCGTAATAGTTTTGTTCATGGAAGGGGGATTATAAAAATAATGACTGGTGAAGAAAGTGCCATGGGATATTTTTAGTTACGAACTGATTTTTAATATTTTCTGCTTGCTCAGGTCAGATGGATGTTTCAACCTTCAGAGGACGAATGAAAGTGTTTTCTTTCATGAATGTTTTTTAAGTTAAGTTGAAGAAGAATAAATCAATCAATCAACTGATCCAACGAGGCCAACAGTTCCAAATCTGCCGCTCCCTCCAAGCCGGAAGGGCTCGGGACGAGAAGCTCCATTTGCGTGTAAGTTCGAAGTCTTCTTTTTGTAAGCTGAAGAAGTTTAGCGCTACACTCTTAGACAGAAGGGACTAATTAGTGCCTAACGGATGAAGATTCCCTTGGTTATCTTGACCACCAGCACAAAACCTGGTATGGTGCCAATATTCAAATATTTGCTTTCGAGTTCCAGAATTTGGTGATTAGTGCAAACCAGCAGACTTCCAATATCAGGAACTGGCACTGTCTTGGCGCAGTAGTTTAACACACTCATATGACAACTTTTTAAGCTACTACTTCCATTTTTGGACTATGGAATGCACAGAGATAGTGTTACTTCCTTCGGAGACGGGGGAGAAACTGGTGAAAGATAAGCAACAGGCTCTTCGCAGCTGCAATGGAGCACGATTCCTGTTCTAATTTCGGTTAAGGATCCCTCTTGCTTAATCTGCCTTTCATAATATACTTAGCTCCCATACTGAATTATAAGCTTCTAAAATCCCCACCTTTCTCCTTTGTCTCGTTTCGTAACTACGAATTTTTAGCGCTTTTCGGCCTTGCCGAGTTTTCCCGTCACCCAACGAAAAGTCTGCCGGAACCTTCAACATCCGCTGCCAACTCTTTCACACATAAGAATGTGATAATCTTCTGTTTATTACTTCTTTTATTTGCTTAGTTTTCCCACTTTTTAACCAAGGCACGTTCAATTTTCAAATGTTTTGCGCCCAGACGCCGCGTCGGAGAGCAGGAAGGCTGGATATAGTCGACAAGCGCTAACAAGAGAATCTCTAGTTTTAGGTGGAAAGTAATGGTATGTTCAAAAATGTTTTCTCTCATTCATTTCATAGGGAAAAGATCATTTCTAGTAAGAGTTGTGCTTTAAGGCTTTGGCCTTAAGGCTTTTCGGTAAGGTCTTGTACCTTTTCAGGAAGTAAATCTGACTGACCAAATTCTACGGTAATGTCACATAATCGGAATGCTTAGGAATTAGTTCTTCAAACTGAAATGTAAAATGGGCTGACGTAACGTTTCTAGCTTATCTGCTAAGTATGTAAGCTGCAATTATGCAGCGTTTGTAACACAGGAAAAGCAGTTTTGTGATATCACGTCGGACAAAGAGGAATCCCATCATCACCATCACACCAGATCCACTGTTCAATTGCTTTTCGGGATCACAAAACGTTACCGATGGGATTACTCTTTCTTAGTGAAATTTGCCCTTCCTTATGTCTGTCTGTCATTTAGTACATAACTCCCCAGGGGACTTTTTGGGTTAAAAGTAAAGGTTCGCAGATGACTCCAGAAGCCCTACATTTAGGAGTGTGGGGGGGGGGGTCAGATTAAGCGATGAAAACAAATTGTCAAACTAATGCGACAGTCGATTCAGAAGTAAGAAGAAATGCTGAATCCGGATCAAAGTTCTTTTTCTCGCCGGACAAGTAGTTCGCCCGGAATCCGGCAGTAACCACAAATTCGGTAAAAGTGAAAGTTTATTCTAAGCTGATTAAAGAATCGAAAAACCGGTGTTTCGACAGAAAGTCAGAGAATTCGATCAGAGAATCGATATAGGGTAAGGATACAAGGTGAATTCATATATGAACTTAATTGTTTTGTAAACGAAAGTAGTATAAACGAAAACAAGACCAAATGTTTCGATGGGATCCCAACAATTTGAATATTTATTGGACTTCTTGACCCAGACAATCGGGCCATGTAGATTTACGATCTCGGCCAAAACCTCTTTAACGTGTTACTATTTATCCGTAATCGACCGCTTGAAAATGTACAGAAATATTAAGTCTTTGGACTTCTTTACCAATTGCGGCCTAACAACTAATCAGATGAGAAAAACAAGTGCAGATATGAGTTGAGCATTCATGTTTACCCATATATCTCATCTCTAATTCGAAAAGCCTTTTACTGTGACCAAATTCCTCGTTTTAGCTGTATTCCGAGCAAACTGCAGGCAGAGAAAAAGAGATGGTGACATTGGAAGGAAAACCCAGAACCTCTCGATCCAAATTTCCTAATTTTGGTCAATTTGGGCAGAATTACAAGTCTGACGAGAAAAGAAAGTTCAGAGATTGATTCATCTAGTGTTTTTTACAAACTTCCTCGCAGATTTCCGATTTTGGCCAGATTCCAGGCAAACTAATTGTCCGGCAAGAAAATAAAATTCAAAAATGAATTCAGCATGTCTCGTTAACCTTGCATCGAACCTTTAATCAACTTCATATAAAACTTTTACTTTTAAAAAAATTTCAGGTTTTGGCCGGATTCCGGGCAAACTATTGTCTTGTTTAATTGCTGCAAAGGGTCAACCGTCAAAAAACAACCCCCCCCCCCATACGTGGCGCCCCTGGACGGGAGGGGGGGGGGGGGTCTTATTACCTCTTTTAAGATAAAAGATGGACGGGAGGAGGGCATCTTACCTCTTTTAAGATAAAAGATGGACGGGAGGAGGACGTCTTACCTCTTTTAAGATAAAAGATGGACGGGAGGAGGGGGGTCTTACCTCGACAACAAAGAAGAGTGTTTCGCCGGTAAGTAGGCGAACTGCGACATATTTTCGTGCTGAGGGTAGTGGTAGAATGCATGCTTGAACCGGGTCACTAGCGGCTGGTCGCATACTATAAACGCATCAGTGCTAATCTAGAAGAAGAAGAATATCAGGCAAGGTCATAACCCCTTCTTGACGACCCGCCGCCGATCAACGCGCAGCTGAAAAAGTACACTAGGCTATATGTAATTTCGTTCCCAGAAACCAGTGCGGCCCACTGTTTTCAAGTCACTGACACAACACGACGTTGTCAGTCAACTCACTTATTTGTGGGAGATTCTTTAAGCAGTGACACTTATATTTTAACACTCTTTCTAATAGAAAATAGAAGTTTTACTCGTATTTAATCTAGGAAGAAGATGGCTGGTATCTTTTCTTTTACCTTGTGCATTTACTCCGTTGTTGAAAGCTAAGTGTAATCTTTCCTCTTCTTTTAATACGCTATTTCCCTTTTCTTGTCTAGTGCATAGATAAATTCCATCTTTATTGTAGCTCGGTTTAGAATAGCTGATGAACAGTTCATAGAATACCAAAATGGGTTAAACAGGACGGACAAATGATGGCAAATCAGGGAAACATGATAGGTCCCAGGCCAACGGCGGACACTGAAGAAGGATCCTCTAATCCTGGCTCCACCGGCAATGACCGGACATAGTCACTGCAGCTTTCATTTGGGGAAGCCTACTCGCCGACTTGGTGCACACCAAGAGGCGTGGATCTGGTCGAAATATATCAAGCGGCACCAGCACTTACCTCCTCGATTTAATTAAACTACGACTGCGCACCCCTAATTTTAGGCACTTCATTAGCTTCAGGGAAAACTCCTATGAAAATTTTTCGTTAAATAGTCCCGCTCTGAGATCAGAGATAATCTTAACCCGAAAGCAACTACTATCTTACTAACTTCACGGTTACATTCCCTCTGTCATAAATAAAGACAAAGGGTCTAATTAGCAGCCCGTAACTGACACAGTTCAGCCAACCTATTCAGACTCCTTTCGACTTGAACAGGATAGTTATATTACAAAACGATCCGTGAAGAGAAGCAAGCACGGTGTGCAACATACCAATAAACCGTATACGGTCGAAAACATCCAGCAAGTGTTTGTTTTAAAAGGAATGTTTATTAAACAATGGCCACGGCAACAAAATCAGAATAGTGTTTTAATTTCCAGTAATTCCCTTTCACTGACATCTCTATACTGTCACTTGGTCCCGATTCCCCACCCAAGGCTCCCAGGAACGTGAAATATTTTGCCAAGCAAATAAAAGCGTCACAAGACCGGAATGGTTGACAGGCTACAGAAAACGTCCTCACCGACACCTACCATAAACATATTTTGTTGCTAACCGACGGAATCCAGGCATCATCCTAAAGTAGCATATCTTACGATACTTATAATTATTTAACTCAACCGACGGCCAACAAGGGCCAAATAAACCGTACCGGTGTGTGACTGGCAAGCTATACGCTTAAGGCTCACAGCAGTTTGAACTTACCCAACAATAGTATCTTTTTCAGAGTCTCAAGCATTATTTACCTACTCAATGGATACACAAAGAAAACAAACCGAGGGGTTACCCACTGTACACCCTTTCCCGGCCGAAACCATTTGTGCTGTGCCGGCCAAAAATTAGGCGATCCCGCTTCTAAATATGCTGATTTTATATTTCTACCACACGGCAACCGGTGCCGGGTACACTACAACCGACAGTGGGAAACCCCTAGGAACAAACTTTCTCGCCAAGAAGAAACAGAAAATGTATAGGCCTGCTAGTTTTAATAAACTGACGCCAATAAACAATGGTGGGGCATGCCAGCAGCAGAATACAATTACTGTCTGAAATTTCATATTCCAACATTCCAAACCCTAGCATTATCCATATCTGCCCTTTGGACGAAACTTGGATTATAAACAGTAAAAGTCGACGCTCATGATTTACATCAGATAATTAGCGGTATTGATCGAGGCCTAAAACCGCTTTCACCAGAATTTCAGGTAGCCTCCGGCTTCTTCAACGAAGCACGACTTAGATCAAGTCCTAGGCTCAATTACAGGCTCTTCTGGCAATCTTCAGCCTATGCCAAGCACTGACTTTGTCAAATTCGGCAAGATTACTCTGACACGAGATGAGGAGGAAAACTCGAGGCGTTTTTGAGGCTGAGTGTGTCTGATCGTTCATACGACCCACATGTCTGTTCCTGTCACCAACGAGATTTTTGTGGCTCGCAATCTGACGAACTGGTCTCGAGATGATTTTTGATTTTGCGGCTCGAAATTTGGTGGTAAATTCAAAGTTAAGTCCAAATAATAAAATGAGCTATTTTGTTAAACAGATGACAAAAACAACGAAGGTCGTGCTGGTACAGAAGGGTAAGGGCGCAAGCCTTATGGTATATTTATTATTTTATCCGTACTTATTTTTATTTTCCGGCATTGGAAATTACCGCAAAAAAAAGCAGCGTTTCACCTAGTTTGAACTTGGGATTTGATTGTGTCACACACAAACTGTTTCCGTGACGAGCACTTAGTAACGAACATAAAATACGAACATGGCACACAAATTCACTTCAAGTACTACTTCGTACGAGTCAATTCCTCAAAACTGAAGTAGTAGCCTATTTTTGTACATTGGTTGTAAGATACTTAAAGTTTAACTGAAAAGCAAACTTATTTTTGCATCATTCAGTGGAATACATCGTGTTCTTTGGATTCTGCTAAGAGATTTTTTGATTTTCCACTATCTGCTCTCGTATTGAGGTTCGGAATATCTACAGCTGTCCCCACAGCGCAAATTCTACTATGACGCGGAACATTTGAATCTGAACACAACCGTGGCTTTTCAGTAGGCGGTCGTAAGCTTGGTGAAGACTGCTTAGTGCCTAAACAACAAAAATTCATAAATCTTTCTCGTCAGGCAAATGACAGAGGTAGCACCACAAATCTGACAGGGAAATTCCACTATTTGAAAATTGATTATTCGTGAATAGCGGAGCAATGAAGTAAAGCATTTTCATCGGGTCTTCAAGCTTCTTTAAGTGAATAAGTGAGGGGTAACACGACTGTCCCATCTCTGCCCTTTTCAGTTAAACTTTAATACTTGATACTTAAGTGGAAAATTGGGAGTACCTGACACTTCTTACAATGTAACACTTACAAATAAAGTTTGAAGTACTTGTCCCAACACTTGTCACCGACAAATATTCCACATATTTAACCTTGATTGTACACTACTTGTCTTTTGCTCGTCTTTTGGCTGATTTCTTCCAGGGAACTAGCTCCCATTAAAATACACTTAAGATGCGCAGCCGCACGTTACTTAATTCACTTGAGCTTCTGACAGTAGCAACATTGCCCATCGTCATTTACCAATATTGCCAAGTCGATGACATATGACACATCCATAAATGGACAGTCGGAGTACGTCGACAGGTTGCTTTAAGAAATTACCATATATAATCAATCTAACCACAGGTAGAAGGACCCAACTACCCTATCTCCCCCTGGCCTATCCTTTATCCACGAGCGTTCATTATGCAACAAACAGATACTACGGTAAATAGGTAGTAATCCATTGGATAGCAACGGGTAATCTTTCAAAGGGTAGGTGCTCAGATGTCAGAATTTAATGGGACAGGAAATAATTTATTCGACAAGGATTTTATAGAGGCTCTGGGCTAAATTACACACAAAATGTATGATTAGAAACCATGAAGCACTGTCATATCTTTTTTCCGTCGGAAAATGTCAGTTCGGTGCATTTGGGCTACTCAACCATTTCAGAGTAATTTACTCTCGTTCGAAGCTTTTCGAGTGTGATCACGTACAAGCCGAGCTGCCTGAAGAAGCGGTCATGTCACTACCAACTGTTGAGGGTAAGATGTGAAAAAAACGGACAGTCATCAATATAAACGTTTACCGAACGAAAACCGATACATGGGTCGAGGATTATGCCCGATGAGTCTCCACGTCTGGTCCTCTAAACAGTCGCACAGACCAAAGAGTAGTACATTTACAGACCGGCTATGGTACTGGGGCTAATTCTTCAACAGAACGACTATCTAGCACGATCCTATTTGATATCGCAAACATGGTTCAAAAGCGTCTGATTCGATCTCATCTTTCATCGTTCCATGATTCGGCGACATTTTTGACCTCGAGTTCATCTTTCAAAGCTTCCACTGTAATTTTTTTTGCCCCAAATTTCGATTTCATCTTCATCGGATTCTTCGTTACTCCTTCTTCAAAATCCTGAACTTCTGACCACTAGCTTTTTTGTCCAAAAACATTTCTTTTCCATTTTTCAACGATTCGGGGACACTTGTTCATCTGGATCCTGAACTTCTGACCCAGGGGCTTTTTGTCGCGCGGCAATAAACTTCCAATCCAAATTAATAGGCACACCGGCACGCGTCTAGCGCTTGGCCAGTAAATTTTGTACCTCCACTGGAGATTACTCTTCAGATATGCAAACTAATTCGTTTATCTACTTACATAACCCAACCTCTGCCCTTCTGACGTCAAAGGAACCATCTTGCTCGACTTCTTCTGACAAGAGGTGCGCTCGATAGCACACAATACTTCTGGACTCTCCCATATACATAGCTAAAAGCAAAAATGTCTGCTGCCCAATTACGGACGGATTTCACTGCTGCACTTCCTTGTAGGCCTGCTGGATAGCATCAACTTGATAGTTGGGTAGTAAGGCAATTCTTGCAGTTGAGAGACTTTTGCACGTCTACTTCAGGCTATGACTTTTTCATATCCGTGAACATCATCAGAATGTTGCCTGGATGCTAGCCTGCACTTCCAGAAGTTGATTGACAACGGGCCAGGTTATGTTGCAGCCCGGGCTACAGGTTGATATTCACTTTTTTTGGTACTCTGCGACTTGAACAATTTCATGGCTGCAAGGCTCTTGTATACCAGCTTATGCACAAGCCATATGTGGGGTGGGGGTTTACTTTCTCCCAAGATAGGCGTGCAGTTAAAAAGCCGCGTTCACAAGCATGCCGAGCCAAGCACAGATGCATAGGCACGTACTCAGCCTTAGCCAGGCACCGAGTTCTAAAGCCTGGAACTCTGTGCATGGCCCAAAATCTGTGCCTAGGCATTGGTGTGAACAGCGAAACTAGGCACGCGCCTAGAAATCTGTGCTTGGTTAGGCATGCTTGTGAACGGGGCTTAGTGCACAGCGCCTAGCCGGTTCACACGGGAAAATATGCACTGGTGTCCACCGAACCAGCACCCTTCTGCCACAGCTCTCAAGACTATTAGACTGGTAACTGGACGTCAGCCTGTGTTTATGGAGACTGCTAAGATGGTCCTGAGGTCCTAACATTGGCCCTAAGACTCACTGGCTTGGCATTGGGCCAATTCAATGCTACAGCACGGGCTACTGGTTGAAGTTCATTTTGTATGTACTTAATAAACCTTCGACAAGTATCCGCGTGGGAGATAGCATAAATGTACACTAAGATAGTTGACAGGCAAACAGAAAAATTTTGCCACCTTAAAACGATATAGGTTCCAATCAAGGATCAAGTCGGCTTGTTCACGAAACTCTTATTCGGAGATAATTTTAACTGAACAAAACAGCAGTCCTCCCTCTGCATATTACACACTGGGGAGCAAAGTGATAAGTAGGCATATGCAGGATATGGAGATATGCCGGTTCTAACCATATCGCTTATACGACAGAACTTCGTCTTAAACAAAGTATATACAAGAGAAAAAACGAAAAGAAAAAAGATGAAATATACGTACTGATCCCATGTAGAACAAGTCATAGCATATCTGCGAAGAGACTATGAAGCGTATCCAAGTCAGCCATATACCGATAATGTCCCTCTACTATTTGTTTAAATGACTCCCTAAGACTGCATGAGTATTTCAAAGCCACAACAGTAATTTCAGTAAGAACTTTGGAAAACTTAACGAAGTTTGATCCGATGTATTGAATCAAGTTAAACTACTGTGCTGTCTGACCAGTTAAACGATATTACTGTATGACTTGGGACATCATGCCTGTCGTCCACTACAGCTTGACCTTATGGTATACATTTCAGAAATCAAATAAGCTATACACTCAAAGACTCATACTTACAAAGAAATGTCACAATCGTATCCTCAAACCTTCGGAGTGTTTTCTTGCATTATCCTACCAATACATCAGGTATCAATCCAAACATATCCAGAAAACTATGCACATACAATTTCTAAAGCTTTACACACATACTGAAGGACTGTTGGAATTTTCAGCGTCAGACCCTCTCGGGCCAGGCTCTGGTATGCGGTGCACCTTCAGGCTACACAGCATATTATCAAAGAAGGCCTCTACACTGCTAGCTGAAGATGATTATAACACAATGCACTGAAACATGAATTTAATCAAACCCGAGAATATAGCTGACAGAACCACATTGAAGTTTATTGCCGTGTAGCAAATGAATGTTAGGTTCATTACCGCTCAAATGGTAATTCTGATGGTAAATTTGTATTTTTTAAGGATAATGAGGAATCGTGCAAGACGAACAATTACTCAGCAGAGTACAGGATATGGTGATATATACGTAAAGAAGGGAAGAAAAAACAAGAGCCCTTTGCAAAATACGGTGCCAACCGAGGAGAAAATACAAGACCAACATGTCATCTGCGAATCATCTGATTCCGTTGTATGGAAGCAAAAAACACAAGTTAGATAGATGTATTACTGGTCCGTAAAGAAAGGATTATTTTTTGGCCAACCACATGGGAAAGGGCTTGTCTGCGAAACGTCCCCATCGAAACTTTCCCTGGTGAAACGTCCCCATGGCGAACCCTCCCCATGGCAAAACGTCCCCATGATAAAACGTCCCCGACTAAAACAAGAACACAGGTTTCGATGAGATCCCAAAATTTAATGTTTATCAGACTCCTTGATCCAGACAATAATCTTGTACATTTACGAGTCTTCGCGAGACCCCATTTATATTTTTGCTATTTATCCATAATCAACCGATGGAATATGTACAAAAATTTTTTTTAGCGTTTTGAACTTTTTTTACTTACGGCCAAACAACTAATCAAATGAGAAGCCAAGTTCAGACATGGATTCAACAAGCATGTTTACTCCAATATCTCATATCTAATCGACTTCAAAAAGGTCTCTTAGAATTGTTATTTTTACCAAATTCCTCGTATTTCAGCAGCATTTCCAGCGAACTGCACGCAGAGCAAAAGATCTAGTGACACTGAGAGCCGAACCTTTCAATCCAAATTTCCAGGTTTTTGCAAATTTTGCCGGCTTATCCGTCAAGGAAATAAAATTAAAATTCGACTAATCGACTTCAGAAACAACTTTGAGCTTCAACCAAATTTCCAGTTTTGGCGGAATTCCAGGTGAATCATTTGTCCGGCAAGAAAATTAAGTCCAGATATGGATTCAGTGAACCTCCTTACCCCTTAAACGAATATCTCATTAGCTTATAAAACGTATTTATTTTGCCCTTAACTCGAAACCCCGTCCTTTGCTTCTAAATACAGGGCTAAAGGACCCCTCTACGGACTTGGCCTGTACTTTGCCAGTGAATCCTTCTAAAAAGTTTGAACAACATATATCAACCCCTTCGACCCCCCCCCCCCCCCGACAATCCAAAACCCAAAGAACACGTACGCTAGGTTTAAACAGTCTTTTATATTAAACCCAATTAACTTTGCGCGTATACGCACGAGAGAAGTCACCATCCCCCCTGGGTGCACAGATTAAACAAAGATGTCACCCACGCGCAGAGCTTTCGCATATGTGATGTGAATAAAGGGGTAGGGTAGGGACTGGTCAATGGTCAAAATTTGTCAACAAACTTTATTAAATTGTTACCAGATAGTTTTGGGATGCATTCTTACTTTTCGACCCAGTAAATGCCAGTTGGGACTTTAGAGATAACTAAACTGGTCGCATACACTTTTTGTTTATCATTAGTATGTTCGAAAGTTGCAACAGCATGTCTCCTCACTCTATATCGACTATGTCAGAACTTCATGTTAAATTTCCGGATTCAGCGCGAACTTTGTGTCCGGCGTGAAAGTAATTTTCACATTCGGATTCAGCATGTGTTCCTACCCCTGAATCGAACATCTAATCAACTTCAGATACAACTTTTACTTTTTCCAAAATTTCCGGTTTTTGCCGGATTCCGGGTGAACTACCTTTCCGGGGAGAAAATGATTTTCATATTCGGATTCAGCATGTTTCCTTACCCCTGAATCGACTACCCCTCATTAGCTTTGTCGTCCCTTAATCTGAAACCCCTCATTTATAAGTAGTGAACTGATAGACAAAAATGCTCCTCAGCCGGGATTTGAACCCAGGACCCTCTGCTTACAAGGCAGTCACTCTACCACTGAGCTACCGAGGGGCTTGTGAACAGTTTTTTTTATATAATTTAAAATTATATATTTGGTTTTCACCATGAGACCCCGTCTTGTGGGTCCTAGTTTGTCTACGTGGCTCCGACAAGGGAGACTGTTCGAAAATTCGAAAATTCGAAAAACTGTTTATGGTCTTGGTCACGGTACAAGTCCCTTGTCTAAAGCGACATCTATATTATGAAACCCCTACCCCACCCCTAAATATCTCTCAACCCCTTCGAGAGTTATCGTCCTAACAGACGGACGGACGGACAGACGGACAACTTTTGCGATGTCACAGGTATCCCTCCACTTACGCTTTGGGATCCCAAAAAACAAAAACATGACAGATGCATGTTTCAAGACTTCAAAGTTGACATCAGACCCAGCTTGTCTTCAAGGCGGATCCCTTTGCGGAATTTTTGCAGAGCGGAAACATTTTGTAGTATTTACTTAACCGGTTTATTTTTGTACCCTATCTATATCCGCTTTTGTTCGCAATTGCTTGATTGATAGTCGCGATATGACTCGATGATGTCTTTTCTGTTCTAAATTTAATTTTTTGTATTTGTTGGTGATTAAAGTATGGTACCGGTCTTTGCTTACGTAAGTGCTTCTCTCTACGTCAATAACAGTTCCCTCCATTGTCATTTCCGAGATCTCGAATTTCATCTTTGACACTGCAAACGGATACGTCAGCAACATTTACTGGAGCTATATTTTGTCCCTTCTTGGCATTTTGGCAAGGGTCCTCTTCAGGGTCAAGCCGCTCAGGCTGGAAAATGAACTTGTGAAAAACAACTAAAGATTCATGCTCAAGTATCAGATTTTCTGAATTTCTTCGTGACAATAGCTGGTGCTGCGATTTCATTTTGGACAGGGCTACTGTTTTAGCTGCTCGACTGGGTCGCTGAGAGCGTACAGAGATCTTGAATTTCCTAAGCCTTTTTAATACGCCATAAGGGAACTAAGCTGGTATTAGTGGAGTGATCCTTGGAACAATCCACACTTGCGAGCGCTGTAGCAGCTTTCGGTTTTCACCGTTCTTTGTGGAAATCATAACTCGTGAACCAGTGCATGTATCAAGTTCAAACTTCGTACATTTGTGGGTATTGTGGTCTAGTTGTGCCTTTTAGGGGTCCCAATTCCCCCACCCACCCGATTCAGGGGCAATTGGGCAAAGATTGCCCATTGAGTGGAGTTCATAACCAATGAACAATGACAGATTTCAAGTTGAAAGCTGGTACAACTGTTGGCACTGGAGTCTAGTTGTACTTAGTAGCCCACAGACGCGACCTTATTTTGTGAAATCTGAATTCTGACGAGATTTAATTCGAAGCTTGCCCACTATTTCCACAAACTTTACAGTAAAATCCGTCTCTCCCTTCTCGCAATGCATCCTTGCTCTAAGCATGCGATTCCCGACTCGAATGAGCTCCATCCCTTCAATCGAACTTCTGCGTCTCCCCACCCTATGGCGCTATGCAAAACAGATGGCATACAAAGCTCGGGTATCAGCACCCACTCAGTATTTACTACCTCTTTCCTATGCTCTGGAGTTACTGTTGGTAACTATGTGTGGATGGCTTGAGCGGTTTTTGTAGTAGCTACGTCGAGCTTGAACGACAATGGTAGCTTCCAGGGCCATACCCAGGCGGTTAGGGGGTTCGACTGCTCACCCCGCCCCCGAAAACATTTTATAAGCTTTAAGCTCAAATCTATCTTCTTGTCTTACTGTTTGGTATAGATTAGGTCCGACCCGCGGGAAGACGCCCCCCCCCCCCCCCCCGAAATACATTCCTGGATATGGACCTGGTAGCTTCTGATAACTATACAAATTTCCACGCAGTCCTGACAGTCAAGAAGCAAAACATTCCTATTTTCAACAATACTGCACTGCATGCCTAAATCTTTTTTTCCCCGCATTTCCAAATTGGGTGATTTAAGGTGTTTATTGGTTCCAATTCTTTATCAAATTTGTAATTGATCCAGCTTTTGTTCAGTCCTCATCGATTTCATCGCACGTGTTTATTTTTGGTCCCCTTCATTACCGAAATCGGTAATGCCTCGGACTTTTCTCTAGTCCGTATCTGTCCTATCGCATTCGGTCAGCCCATCTCATAATTTGGTGATTAATCAGATGCATTTGGTTCTGATTCGTTCCTGAATTCGGTAATTCACTGGATTTTTGTTGAGTCCGTAGCGTATCTATTGACAGACTTGCCACATTCGGTTGTTTTAGGTGGTTCTAACAAGAGTTAATTCCATTACGAAGTTCGGTTGTTATAGCCTACCGCTCCCGATCTGTCCTTTATTTATTCAGTTAGTTTTTCGGTAGTACGAATTCACTGGTTCACCACAGTTAGGCCTACCGAGTTCGGTAATTTACGTGGCATTTATTTGGCTCTTGTTCTTTTCCATTTGACGGTAGCTTCAGCTGAGTACCATCAGAGGCGTACTACCCAAAATGTTTTTTTTTTGGGGGGGGGGGGGCAAGGTAGTTACCGAGTGGCTGGTCATTTTTACCGACTGTCTTTGCAGAAAGACTACTGTTTTTAAGAAAAAAAACACTGCTATTTTGAAAAAAATCGACTGATTTTAAGTAAACCGACTGTTTTTAAGAAAAAATCGACTACTTCTACGAAAAGCCAACTGTATTGAAGAAAAAATTACTGTTTCCAAGAAAACAATGTACTATTTTTACAAAAAATCTGCTGTACATTCAAAACCCTTTACCCTGGATGGACACTTCTTTTTCGCCGGACAGCTCTGTGGTTTAATAGGTAGTCCATTTGGTAGTTTCTTTTTGGATGGAAAAAGGCACTTTTTCCGAAAAATTATTGTTTCCACAAAGTCAAAGTCAGTCTTCACTATTTCGAAGAAGGATGCGGCATTTAGTTGGCGTTTGAGGCTTGGAACTGTGGGGGGTTTGGACCACATTTAAAGCTAGAATTTGCATGGAAAGCACTTAACTATTTTTTCGTCTTCTGTAAATCACTGCAACGAATTTACGCTCAGGTGAGAATGAATATCTAAAAAATTCAAGATTCTTATAACTATAAGTGGGCTAGGCTACTGTACAAGAATTTACTCTTACCTTACCTTAAATTACCTTAAATCACAGCTTGGAGTGAAATAAGGACTTTTCATCCTGCTGAATCACTCATGAATGTAAACTGTTGTTTTAGCTTCAATCTGATACTTCTGTCATATTTTATAGTTCGTTGTTTTGTGAGATAGATCTTTCTGAAGGGCAGGCTTTTCCGGAAGTTTAAAATTTGATTTGATGTTGGATGGATACCAATTCTACCTCAATCAAGGCTAGGCAAATTTTGGCATTCACCGACTACACTAGAATATTGATCTTTCAGTCACACTACACTGTTGTGCGGAGGGGTCCTATGGCAGCTGATAGCAGCACACAGAAGTCAGGATATTAAGTTGCAAGACAACAACTGCTTCTTCGGAGATACCATAGTAACTCATACCATAGTCTATAGTAGTTTTAGCAGTTACTGAGTATCTGGCCAGTTACCGTGATATCTCCTAAAGTGATCTTGCTTTCATCATCACCAACACAGGAATCTATGTTTTTGTCAAATTGGTGGGAAAGAAGTTTGGCACTAGACTTCAGAAAGTACAGTACAGGTATGCTTATGTGAACGTCTGCTAACAGTAAACGATCAGTGAAGAAAAAACTAACCCAAACCAGGCATTTTTTTACTATGAATACTTGTAATAACCAGTCATGCTTTTGTCACTTTTTGAATATTTTGCTAATTCACGGCTGAAAGTGACTCAGCGGACATCTGGTTTGCTTTTAATAATCTGAAAAGTTTGCCACGAGGAATGCACCTTCAGTGGAGAAGATGGCAGTCCAACCTGCAGATGCCTTCAAAAGAGGAAGGATCTTTTTAGTGAACTGAAAATTAAAGAAAGTTCGTTGAATTTCTACTTCAAGTTTGTGCCAGGATAACCATGAAATAGTTGAAATCAAGTTTGTAATTTTTCTTTCCCATTTTACTTTTTAATATGCAAGTAACGAAGCCAAGGTACTGTATGAATTATGCAATTAACGATTTAGCAAAGCATCCCTCTTAGGTAACACATAACATCAAAATGTAGATTCTGGTACCATGCCATGGTGCATGGTATCCGATTGACAATGGTACCTGCAAAGCCAGAAATACAAGCAATGGCCAGTAGGAATCAGTAGGAATAAGAAGTAAAATGCCATTTTTTCTGACTGGTCACGAAAGTAACACTTAACCGCAAGACAATAACAAAGAAAATGTTGTGCTGCAAACACTTGCATGCACTTCATATAAGACTAGGAGACAACGCTACAGTACAGTAGAGGTATGCTTATGTCAACAGTTACTTTAATGTGAACAGTGCAGTTTTGAGCTAAATGGTAGAATGAAGATGCAAGTACATATACAGGTGATTTCAGATGCCCTTAATTACCTACTTTGGCTAACTGGTACTTAGGTTTAAACACAGCAAGTGCATGAAAACAGCAAATTCCATTGTCAACAAACGTTCACATAAGCATACCTCTACTGCTGCTCTACTGTACTTTCAAATTAAATCTATACAAAAATCTGCACACCTTCAATTCCAGTTCAAAATAACATAGAAGACAAACTTTTTGCTTATGTGATTCTGACCGGCGTCCATCATTAAGTTCAGAAGAGAAACACCACCATATCCACAAGAAATGCATGTTAAGAAGCATTTAAGATGATGATGATGATGAACGAATTAAAGACCCCTCTTGACTATTAGGTCACCTGGGTCTTCTATCCTTAAATCTGTGACACTGTTTGGTTCAAAATTAAGCATTTACGAAAAGCATGCACGATTCAAATCAAAATTAGCGCGAAAATTATTCGGCCATACAGCATCATAGTCCACAGAGGTACTAAAGTTGATGCAGAAGCTTGAGGGGTCTTCTTGACCAGCCATCGGCTGGTTACCACGGAAACAACTAACATTTGTACCATATGATCTGTGATAATGCTCGTAAAGCTAACACTGAGTGACCACATATTTATCACAGACATTCTTGGAAACCAGAATACCAATTTCACAGAATCAGGTGACTTTACTCCCATCCCATCGATATTAGAAAGTAGACAGATAAAAGTTTACTCTTCCTTGATGATCCCGCGTAGCCATCTTAACACTAACTTTAGTTGTTTTCTATAATCGTTTGTAGAAGGACAAGTCGAACATTAGACTAGTTTTAACTTCCAACGCATTAAATCCTTCAATAGGAGACGTGGTGCGGATTCTCGCTGGTCACGAGGAGTCCCCGTCTTTTTATTTTTCCCAGCCCAGGGACTTGATCTCGGCAGTCTTGCTAGTCCGTCACGTACACGGAATGCTCCGATATACATCACCTTTATGAAAAGGGCCCCCCTTTCATATTCGTTGGAGAGTCAATTTAAGGATTTGCAGGTTTGTTGTTTTTTGAAAAGTAAATGTCACGGTTGGAAAAAGAATTTGTGAGTAGTGGGAGGTAGTAGTGGGATAAGAAATATTTTAGTAAAAAAGATCTATTTTAGACTATTGTGATCATAATCTTCATTTTATATAATACAAATTTAAAATCAATGGAAAAACAAATCAAAGTAAACAAAAGTGAAAGTAAAGTGGGCCGTATAAATATAAATATAAAAATAAATATAAATGAATAAATGTATGAAGCGAACAAATCCATACGGATGCTATTTCCCATGTACTGGTCGATATCCGCACGGGGACCCTCGACTCCCATAGGAGTCCCCAGTAACGGCGAGAGTACGCCTTAAAGCACACCTCGCACTATTTACTATTTATTTTTCAAGACTGAAAACTATTTGAACACTGTGAAACTAGGCTCTTATAAGAGATTATTATTATTATTATTATTTATTTGAATCCTTCAAAACTGAAGAGTAATGTATAAAAAAGAACAACAACATGTCAGTCAAACTCACACACACTTACATACTAATAAACAGCTGACCGTTAAAGACAAATTAGCCTACTAAATATACAACGAAGTACATGGAAGAAAACAAAGCTGAAAATAAACCAACTAATCAGGGCGCTTTTTTTTGAAAAAAGGAAAAAGGTTTTGACGAAGAAGAATGTTGTCAGCCTTTTTATGAAAGTTCTGGATTTTACCATTTAAAGTTTCCAAAGAATTCTTCACTTAAAATTCGAAGTTAAGAAAGAGTTACTCGCAGAAATCAGGAAGCCAAGAAGGAATTTAGAGAATTTATAATAAGTAACTTTTAACGCAGAAAGTTAAGAAGGACGGAAAGAAGAAAAGAAAGCAGACGGAAAAAGAATGTGAGGAAGTGCAACAGCCGTATAAATAGAACCAAGAACATCTCTGCGATACATCCCTCGTAAACGAATAACAGCACCAAATGCTCTTCTTATTTTATCTTGCACATGTTGAATAAGGATAAGTTTCCAATTCCTGGTATTAGATGAGTAAGGGATTCCAAGATACATAACTTTCTCAGCAGGGCTGAAAATAATCCCCCCACCACAATCCAGAGGGGAATTCAGTGTTGGCAAACTACTAATCACAAAATAATTACACTTTTCAGAACTAATTATTAGACCCTTCTGCCCCAATTTAGATACTAGAATGTTTTAGTTTTCAATTAATTTTTCCTTTGACCGACTTAAAATAATAATATCATCAGCATATGCTAAAAACGTTACATCACATGCAAAATGTATTAAAGAAGTCTTAAGCGACCGAAGACAATCTGCCAAACATGCATTAAAAATATATGGTGATAAAATTCCACCTTGTCTAACGCCTTTTCCCACTGAAATCAAATTAGACAGAATTTTTGGGGAACGAATTGCCACTTGAGCGTTCAGTCCATTGTACCAGGACCTTAAAGCACGCACAACAGAACGGGGAATACCATTATACACAAGGGATAGAAGAGCAGCCGCATGAGAAATATTCTCGAAAGCACCTTTTATGTCAATCAGAAGCGTATAAATCGGTTGTCCGCTCACCTGCGCATCACTGATTAAAGTGGAAAAAGTAGCATGCGCGTGGTCGCAACCCATACCCATTTTAAATCCAACCTGGTTTAACCCGACATCAAGGCCTTCAAACATATTTTTAAAACACATTTCAAAAAGTTTACTAATAATACAACCCTTGGTTATTGGTCGATAAGAACCACAAGATTTTAAATCCTTCTTTCCATTTTTTAGAATAGGGGAAATCAAATCAGTTTTAGAAGATGAAGGAACACGACCTACCGATAAAATTAAATTAAAAAAAAGCAAGAAGAGTTACAAGGAACATTGGGGATACAAATTTGAGATGGTTTGAAAAGAAGCCCATCATGGTCAGGCGATAATTGGAGCTTCAGTTTCTTTTGAGCCAAAAGTAAATCTTGATGTACAATTACGTGGTCAGAAGGAAAGTCACTTAATATAGAGTCTAGCTCAGCTACGTCAGAAGGAAAATCGTTAGAAGAAGACAGGGTTGACTTAAAATGTGTTTCCCAATCAACAACAGACGGGAAAGAATCAGGTGGTGGTTCAGTTAGATGCTTAGACCTACGCAGCGCTTTCCAAATTTTAAGCTTATCAAGATCAGCATCACGAGACGCCTCATCCATAAGGCAATTATTGTGTCGCCTAAGTTCGGCCTGAAAAATAGCCTTCTTCTCTTTCATCCACCGGAAGGAGAGTCCATCACGGGGTTTACCGAGTGCCTTCCATCTGACGTAAGCTAACTCAGATGCACGGCTTTGGTTTTATGCCTTTTTCCCAGCTGGGAAAAGGCATAAAAAAAACAAGGATGCAACATACTGCAGATTAAGTTATCCTTATCTGCAGTACTTTGCATTCTAGCGTTTTAATCCTGTATCGCGTTTTATCTCTCCGAATCCGGAATAAAAATCGCCGAATTCGGTCCGATGTAGGAGAGACTTTTTACAGTGAGGTACAATGACTTTTAGCAAATAGTCGGCAAAATTCAGAAAACCGGTTTTACGCATCATTAGCATGATACGCGAACAGTAGTCGGGAGCATAACGCGCAGGGAAAATAGTGAATCGTGACAAGTTTATAGAAAAGTGAAATGGTATTTCAAATTTGTGGGATGATTTCAAGGTGTTCTATTACCATGTTTTGTTTTTTGTAATAATAGAGCACATTGAAATCAGTTTGTTTGTTTATGGGAAATTTAAATATAATTTTTGATTTAGTGTAAAGTTTTAAAGTTGGGAGGTTGGTGTGTTTGTTTTTTATTGTAAAAGAATTCGAGTCTTGTTTTTGTTTTTGATGTAGTTGTTTTTGCCACCACAGTAGACGTGCCCTATGGCGGAAGGGCACCTCTCGGCGTGGGTTCTGCTCTTATGTTTTGTTTTTTGTTCGTTTTTTGTGTGTTTGACTCGTTTTCATGTTACAATAATCATTTTGAATGCTTTTCATTGATTTTGATTTTAACAGTTTTTTTTTTAATGTAAAAAGTAACGGTGAAAATAGTACGGTAAATGTTAAGTTATGAATAGAATAGTAAAGCTAATATAATTTAATGTAAAAGTGGAAAGAGTAGTGCCACACTTGTGTCACTGAGTGGAGGAGGAGGGAAAAAAAAGTGCAAAGATTAGCGAGTGTCGTCGGCGGGTATAGAATGTAACATATGAAATCTTGGTCTCCGGGTGAGTTAATGGTTTCATTGACATAATAGACTGGAACGACGTTGGTAGCTTTTTATCAGCTAATGCTATGGGGTTGGAACGTGCTCGAAGAGCAAGACTTGTGCCAGTAGGCATGTTCAGGGCTTAGGAATTTTAGCATTATAAATTAATTACAAGAGGTATGTAACTGAAATTTGTAAGTCTTGTATCAACTTACTGTTTTCCAGGAGTTTCAAAGAAGAATGTGGATACGCAATGCGGTACACATTTACGTATTTCTAAGAAGACGCAAACACAACCTCTACTAAGGGAGGTAAGTCAAGAAAATCCGGCTACGCTCCCTGAGACTACAGTTAAAGCACCCATGTTACCAGAAATGACCTTTACACGATTAAACGGTTCAGAAGTATTGTTTTAGAAAGTACCAATACTTGCCCTTAGCGATTTTCTTGTTGGCTCTTGTCGAAAATGTCGACTCTGCCTAGACTTCCCGTTCTCCGGAGTGGAATACAGACGCAAAATATTTGAAGACTTTGCGCATTGGTGGTTGAAAAGCAGGAGAAGCCAAGCAAGAGACAAGTCCAAAACACAAGATATAGTTGTTGGCCTACATTGTCTTACAAAATCAAAACAAAATCTTGAAGCTTCTTTATTTTTGAAAGAGGACGTTGAAACTTATAGGGATTTCGGCAAATTTCACGCTGCTTGAATGGGAAACTCTACTCGGCCGAACAAGCACTAAAATTCGTTGGATTGCGAAGGGCGGATATTTCTGAAGATTATATTTCTATTCTAGAGGGAACTAGGGATGATATCAAAGTAAGTACAGAGGTCCTTTAAAGACAGCCTGGAAATAGGCTGTTTTCGCTCACCCTCTATTTCCTGATATGCGCAACTTGTCATTCAAACAAAGCTGGCGAATAACTTAAAGTTTAACTGAAAAGCCAACTTATTTTGTGTCATATAATTGAACACACTGAATTAGTTGGATTCTGCAAAGGCTTTTTTTTCGCTATCTGCTTTGGTTATGACATTCAGAATATCTGCGGCCATCCCCACAGCGTAAATTCTACTATGACGCGGGAAATTTTAATCTCAACACAAAGGCGGCTTTTCAGTGGGCAGTGCTGAAGATTGCTTAATGCCTGAACAAGAAAAAATATATAAATCGTAAGGCATACAACAAAATACAAGCGCATAGAAGTACCACAAATCCCAAGGTGACTCCACTATTTGAAAGTCGATTATTCGTGAATAACGGGACAGCGAAGTAACGCATTTTCAGCATTTTCATTTCAGCCAATTAAACTGATTAACACTGTAAACAAAAATCTTGCAGTATTTGCTACATCTTGTCTCTACTGAGATAAGATTTTCTCTAATTCGGATTAATCTTATCCCAGTAGAGATAAGGTTAATCCCAGTAGCAAATACTGCAGTTAACTTTAATCCTTACTCGGAGAAACTTTTTGCAGTGAAGTGATGTGTAACTAGATTGTCCTATCCCAGCCCTTTTCGATTAAACTTTAAGAACAGTTCGAGCTAGTGATCAGTATGAGAAAACCTGGTGGAGATTTTGAAACTATGCCAGTAGAAGCAGACATCTGAGATGTCTCTTATCGAGCAGAGGGATCTAATCATATCATGAGATGTATATTTTTAGGACAAAGGCTCACTGGTCACTCCTTGGGATATGCATGGTACGTCACTATTTATACTTTCTTCCTCGACTGGCACCTACCGGTGTCTCCTGAGATTACTTCTTGCGGTCAATTGGCTCCTAGATGGCCGCATAACACTAAATGCAGACACGCTAGATCAAACCTTTAGGGCGACCCTCCTTTTATCATAGCGGAATATAGAAATTAATTACAAACAATTAAAAAAAAGCTAGCAAGCAATGTGTCTTAGTCTGTGGTTCCAGTCGGCTCTGATAGGCTATTTTGTTTTGTGAGTTTTACTGTTCACAAGCTCGAAGGAACAGGGGTCGTGCCTCCCTCGTTTTTCGCGGCGACTTGTCGGAATTCTTGGAAGAAATAATTAGGAAAAGTAAGAGTACGGTGAGTGAGTCCATTCCGTGTATTACGAATTTGTCTTCTCTGCCGGGCTCCGAACCTTTCTTTTTTTTTGGTTTTAGTTTGTTGACAGAAAGAACCTTTAAGCTAACTGTGAAAGATAAATCAAGTAGGCGGATTGTTTATGGCGCTTTTTCTGGATAATGAAAATTATAGTTTAGCAATAGATTCTGGTTCAGCTATAGCGGTTAATAAACTATATTCTATCCTTTCTAAAGACACCTATGCGCCAGGATGTAACGATGCTGACGACGTCCTTACGAAGAAGCAGGAATCAGTTGAGTTATCTATGTGTCGAAGCATAGCGGCTACATGGAATATGCAAGCCCTCGCCACCCTGAGTGACTTGACCTGGCCGACGGAAAAGTTCAGTAAGCTCTCACCTTTATAGTCATTCCCGATCATTCTATTCTCAGCGGGAATATTCATAATCCCTTTCATCATAAAAAAGGTTTTCACCTCTTTATTTCCCAAAGAAATGGGGAAAGCATACCACTGAGCTGCATATTGATTTTTACTTGAGTTGTTTTTCCTTTTTCCTTTTACTCCACAGTCGCCTTCTGCATTTGGTGGGTCAGAAATAAAATGTATATATATATATCAGCAGAGTTTAACATATCGTCTACTATGCACTGAAGCTTAAGGCATCTTCCGTAGCGATGTTCTAGAACTCAACAACTATTGCAAACATCACCCAGTCCAAGCTGTTGTAACTATCCGTAATCGATATAAAGATGACCTCAAAATACGCTGTTCCTGCTTGATATCGAAGGTAAATCAAAGCTCAGTGTTACACGGTACTGACGTGTCAGCTTTTCCTTCCATCAAAGTTTCATAAACAGTGAAACAACTGCATAAACGTTCAGTGTTAAGTCTCAGTCTCTAACCCCTTTGATCATCGCCGATGAATCTGTTACGTATTCAGCGACGCCCGTATTCTCAAACTCCTTCTATTAGCATACAAAATCATCAATGAATAAACTGTAATGGCATATTATCGAGTTTCAGATTTCAACTTGAAAACAGTTCCCTTGCGATATTTTGAATCTCTTATTTCACTATTTTTCTTGCTCGAAAGTAATTGCTACTGAGGAGGCGAACTTTTGACGCCTCAGATCTTGTCTCATATCTACCGGGGCCCACACCAGGTGGAAGCAATGAAGCAAAAGTTGAAGGTTTTATTAGGACTGAAGTCCAGGTCTAAATACGGATTTTAAATTATTCCGTTCCCTCTGCGTAAACTCCGGGTGGTTCCCAAAATCCCCCCGATCTTATTGCCCACTCTCACAATGGCCACGTTCGGAACGCCCCCGGTTTAAATGCCCACTGCTCAAAATGCCCCCGGTTTAAAATGCAAGCGGTCGCAAAAGCTCACGACTCAATATGCCCACAAGTGTGGTCGAAGATCCCGAAATCGAAATCGTCCAAAATGCCGATGGTTCAAAAGTATGATAATAATCAACACCAACCGAGTGCTCAACAAACGAATTACAGCCTGACCACGTTTATTTCGACATCTGCAAGGTGTTCAAGCCATTCAAGACGAGACGGTATCGTATCGGACTTGCTACTATAGCCGCTTTCAGACACAGAAGCCGAATAATGATCAGAAAAGATCTGAAGAAAGCACAGCGCTTTTGCGGCTTCTAACCAGAGGCAATACACCTCTCTTTTTTTTTTATAAAATAGTTTACCCAGTGTTATATTAGAATTGAGATTATCCCAGTTCAGCATACGATTATCGCTATTCTGACACTCGGTCTGATGATGATGATGAAATTTATGTACGTACTAGACAAGAAAAGGAAAATAGCGCAGAGGAATAAAAGGAAAAAATAACACTGAGCTTTCAGTAGCGTAGTAAATGCACAGGATCAGAAAATAAACATAAAAAAGGGACTAATCGGGACTAAAAAATCTTCTACCTAGCAGGAATGCGGAGAAATGGCCAGGGCAGAAACGTGAAGGTCCTGCGGAATGGAAGATAACTTTCCAGAAGGATTAGAGGGCAAAAAACATGAGTTATACGGGAATTTCTATATTGTCGAGGAAGGTACAAAAGAAATTTACAATATTTGAATTAAAAAAATCCTGATACGTTTAAATCTTTTCACCAGAGGCGTCAACGCCCCCCCTCCCCGTCAATGTTGTCGGCCAATCGGTAAGAAATAACCGACTCGGCGCGAAGCGCCGCGATTTTTCGCCAAAACAGTTGATTTTTTTCATTAAAAAGTCGATTTTTCGTCAAAACAGTCGTTTTTTTCTTAAAATCAGTCGATTTTTTCGAAACTGCCGTTTTTTCTTGAAAACAGTCGTATTTCTGCAAAAACAGTCGGTAAAAATTACCAGGCAGTCGGTAAATTCCTTGCCCCCCCCCCCCCAAACATTTTGGCTAGTAACACCTCCGCTTTTCGTTTCCCATTTCATGATCCTTCGAGTGGCTCCAGTTTATGTCAAATTAGTTTTAGCAACACATTTTATTCAAAAAATTAGAAACATACTTATCAAATTTTTATGTTTGCTTCCACAAAGAATACGTCCTCTACCCAAGAAAGCTGTCGAAAAATCCGGGCGAAAATGCAAGCATAGTGCCAGATTCCTTGGTGCTATCCCAAAAACTTAGCCGCTCTAACTCTTCTCATTTTAGGGGAGGGACCTGCAAGGCTTCTCACGGGGAAATTACTTTGCTATTCGGCATCGCATCTAGAAGGAACAGCAGTGACATTTTTGGAAAACAACCCTAAGAATCCGGTAAGGAAATTCTACGGCTTCCCCCTTACCCAGACCCCGCCCGGAGTAAATCCAGCAGTTGCGTCTAACCGTTCTCCAAGAAATTCTTTGTCGAACTCATGAACTACGATTCGCAGTCACCTCTCGACTGAGAGAATAGTCACATAAACACACACATACTCACATACTACAAACATGACTCCGCTAGACGTCGATTGACTTCTAGGACTTGGAATACAAAATTAGTACACGGTTCTACGGTACCATTCATTTGTTTTTCAGTTCCTTCTCTACTTTCGTCTCTTCCTGGCAATGCTTGTTACGCATAACATTTCATGCATAACGTTTTCAAACAACAGACTACATCCCAAGTGTTGTCTGTTGAGTTTTAGCTGTTGAAACCGCGCATCCTTGTGTTATCTCTTATGAACTTCTGACGTGGAAAAAACAAGACTTAAATTCGTTTACAATAAGATTGGCAGGCTCGAACGCAACCTCTTCTGCATCTGGGATTATAAGAGATGACTATTACTTCCAGCATGAACAAATAATCACAAGAACCTCCGTCTTCCTATCTCTGATACGACCATACGCAAAGTTGAATATATCTCAATACCCTACCCAATGCAAACGAGCGGAGGGTAGGAGCTACGCGAAACATCACAATCCGTTACCTCTACAAACAGCTATATCGCAGTAGAGCCCCGAAGAAGAAATTGCCGTCTGAGTCGTCCCTTACAGCTGTTGGTCCACCATTGTGATGTCACGCCTGACTCGCTGCAGACCGGGTTGTCCATGCCTGAAGGCATGATACAGTTTTTCATCTGGTATGCGCAGCGGCGAAGAAGGGAGTCGACGGGTATCAACAGCAAGTACCTTTGGCTCCGCTCAGTTTTGTCGGGGTATCCATAGTCGTTGCATGGGACCAAAGACGGAGGTTCTATTTTATTATTTGTTCTTGCTTCCAGCAAGAATTTATAAATACTTGCAAGAACTTACAAAACAGTTTTTAAGTTTAACCGAACAGGGCTGAGATCTGACAATCTAGTTAAACATCACTTGTTCACATAAACAAGCCTGAAAACCGGATAAAAAAGCATTACTTCGTATGTTCGTTATCCACAGATAGTCGATTGCATCGAAAGAACTCATTCTTTCGGATTTGTGGTACCTCTATATACTAGTCCCTCTACGCTTGAATATTTACCAACTACAGATGTAAGCATTGCCAAAAAATATAATAAAAATGTCATATTCCTTGCAAGACATATAGGAACATCACTTTCCTATTTGCCTTTGTTGTCAAATTCTCCGCGGCTGGGTGAATTTGGGTTGTCTTGCAAGTAGTGCACACTTTGGAGGTTATTACTAGAGCCCCAGGTGATTTTTTTTTACAAAATCCCTTGGATGAGTCAAAATATTTCAGTGTGTTCAAGTATCAGATGTAAAAGTACGCTGCCTTTTCAGTTAAACTTTAAGAGCTTTTCTACCAATCGTCTAGGCTAAACTTCACCAAATCTTGGATTTTCAACCGTATTTTGGTTATAAGTTTTACGCATCAACTCAGAGTATCGTTTCCAGCCGTACTTTAATCCGCTAGTAGCACTGAACTAGAAAAGATGACTATTACTTCCAGGCCTTATTCGCCAGCGCTCACGCTAGTCTTCACGGAGACTTCGCCCCGGGCGTTGTTTGTTGTTGGAACACCAAGGACCACGAGTACCCAGAGCGTCAATGGCGACCACCTGTCGCGCCATCTACTTTATCCTTTTCGAAGATACATGTCCAGCTGCTGGCGGTTGGTTTGGCGAACGGCGCGATTTCGATATACGACATTTGCAATTCGAACGTCATAGCCGATAATTCTACCAGGAAAGTATTCCCTATTTCTAAGCCCCTTCCCTGTCAGAATTATCACAACGTTTACAAAAGGATGATCAAGTTCAACAGATGCGAGACAACACATTCATTGTCGATGTTAGAGAAACAATTGTTATTAAAGGTTAGACTCTGACATCGAGGTCGATATCGGTCTATAATAAAATAGCGATCAATTTAGACATGACAATCTTAATCTAGTCACCCTCCTTCCTTCAACTTCAAATTGGCTTTCACGCTTTCACACTATTCGCTATTCACGAATAATCGGATTTCATATAGTGGAATTTCCCTGGTGGAGTTGTGGTACATCTATGCACTTCTACCTGTGTTCTAAACTAAAACGATTTACGGAAAATAATCAGTGAGCTACTTCCAGGCAGGGCTGCCACATCAAAAAATTTAGAGAGTGACTTTTGGCCCAAAACAGAGAGTGAATTGGGAGTGAAATTTATTTTCATGAAATGTTCACTTTTGGTCGGAATCGCCTGTATAAAAATGACACATCTTAATTTTACTTTCATGGAAAAAACTTGAAATAGTCACTTCTGGTCGGAATCCCGGCTGCAAAAATGACACATCTGATCATTTTCTGGAATAGAGTGATTTTTATGTTCTACGTAGGACAAGAGTGACAAAAACAAAATAGAGTGACAATTCACACTATCGTGCGACATGTGGCAACGCTGCTTCCACGAGCTGATTACTGGCCACTGAAAAGACGCGTTTGTATTGAGATTCAAAAAATGTCCGCGTAATAGTAAAACTTTGCGTTGTGTTTGCGGCCGTCAGACTATAGCAAATAGTGGAAAATGAAAACATTCCTTAACACAATCCAAATAATGCAGTGTATTCAGTTAAATGATGGAAAAATAGGTTTGCTTTCCAGTTTAACTTTAAAATATCATTTAGATAGTATTGTACAATTATGTTTAACTGAAGGGCACGAATCATAGAAGTTCCAATGAAGGGTTTTTAACTGAATAGACAAGAGGGTGTGTAAGTCTTTGTCCTTCAAGGCAGAGGCGTCATTTGGGTGTGTGTGTGTGGGGGGGGGGGGGCAGCTGCACCCCCTGGCACAAAATATCAGAGTAGGAAGGGGAGAGGGTGGGCAAACACTCAGTGCCTTTTTCACTTAGCCCCAGCTTGTTTATTTTAAGTAAGTAAATAAGTAATTTATTTATAACCCACCGTTTTGAAAAAGCGGAGTAAATGAAAGAGAAGTTTGTTTTGTAAACGGTAAGAAAAGTTTTAAACCTGTGTTCAACGTGTTTCAGTTGGAAAGAGTCGAGTTGAAGCACCGTCATGTGCCGCAGTTTTCAGGTAAATGTCTCACACTGTTTGAAATGTTTCGCGACCAAACATTATGAGCTGATCTACAGTAGGTGGCATTTGCTTTGATTTGAAACCCAAAATGGCGCCCTGATCGAAAAATTCCAACATTTTCGCTTGCGGCGTCTTTTGTAATACGCTCTGTTTATTTTCAGGTTTGGGCTCAATCTAGCTAAAAACCTAGATTTTAATGTTGCCGAAACCCCGAATCTCGAAGCCTAAAAACCCGAATGAAATGACGCGCCCTTCCAGTTAATATAGCATACTATAAAAGGCGCCGCAGGCGAAATTTTATGGAATCCTTTAGGATCAGAATTAGAGTATAGCCTACACTTGTTCTGCATTTACAGTTAAAAAAAAACGACATAAAATGACGTGATCCAGTCATAAGGCCCGTCATTACATCTTCCCTCATTGCTCACGAAGCCGATTTATTTGTAAACCATGCTCTGAAAGAAAATTATTATCATCACATTTGTTTCTGTCAAAATACAAAGGCATGAGACTAAAAAATTCTTGAAAACGTGCGCCACAAGCAATATCAGCCTGACTTTTACTAAAGCCGAGAGATGTTGGTGAAACTTGGTTGTGTTAAACGCGGATCGTGTTCAAACTGTGAGCTGTAAGGTGAAATTCATGATTATGATAACTGCCTTTTGTCGATCTTGGAAGCTCAAATCTGACAGTCATTCTGACAAACGTACAGAATGTTACTAAAAAAAATCTCTTCGTATCCAAACGACTAGAAACATCCCGCCAATCTGGCAAGCTCGAAACATACGACTGGGAATGCAATTCCTTCAAGTCTCAAACAGTCGAGGCCCCCGAACCGCCGATGTCCAAGCTGGATGTCAATTCATTTTCTTGGTGCCCTTAACTAGCCTTATTGATTTTATCGGAAGCACTGCCAGACCCTCATTTTGAGTTTCTGGGAGAGCGTCCAGTTTAACTAAGTTCATTTATTTTGAGAGAGCACTCCGCGAGCGTCCACTTTGGCGTTTTTCTTTCTTCGTGTGTGTGTGGGGGGGGGCCCACTATAGCGACGTCAGCGTATACCCCGCTACATGGGGGTACCCCCCCCCCCCCCATAGCGACGCCCTCATATCTGTTGAAACTGCATATCCTTGACTGTGACACTTCTGAGACATAAATATGCTCTTCACCAAGAGCGTGTTCCACCCTTCTAACAATCGTAACTATTAGTTACTATTTCCGTTCCAACCTCACGAAAAGTTACTACGCTGACCGTTCCTACCTTCTCGATATAGTAACTATTTGCTTACCATCCTCGGGAGCGTAGTAGCGTGGTAACTACGAATCTCTGTAACTTGATCGGCTGGATTGCCCCGTGGAGTGATATTTAGCCAAAAATAGAAAACGTTCCAGCCTTGAAGGAAGAAGCCAAAATTCGTGATGTCATCCTAGTAACTATGGTGAGTAGGGTGGAGCACGCTCCAAGTTATGTGGAACCTCTCGTGAAGGATAATGCACTTTTATTTACACACACAAGGCTGAGCAGAAAAGCAAAACGATGTTTGATAATACTCCGCGCAATGTGCAATTCGTACTACTTGAACTGGCTGTTTTGTTCGCCTCGAGCGGTTTGTGAAGTGGTGGGTTTACACACTGCATAAAATGCGAGCGTATTTTGAAATCCGAGCGTATTTTACGCACGTATTTGAGCTTGAAAAAATTTCTAGCAATCCGCACGTATTTAGATACAAAACGGACCGATTTCTCGAAGACGTCCGTACAGCTAGAGATCTTTTCAAGCCCAAATCCGTGCGTAAAATACGCTCGGATTTTATCCATCCATCAGATAGTAACGCCAAGGGATTGTGTTCACGGCAAACCTCAAAATGGGACCCCAAGAGGATTGTAAAGGTAAAGGTATCAGCATCAGCCTATACAGGCCTAACTGGCGGTGCTGATCTCCGGTTTTCAGCCCTCAGCCAGGAAGTACAATGGGCGGTTGGGAGCCATCCATCCTGGTGCTTTCGCACACTCTTCCTGCCACCTTCCACAGATTTCTCCAGGTACCCATTTGAGGCTGGGTGGACTTTGGCTTTTCTTACAGGGGTACTCCACAAAACCTCGCCCCAAACCAAACTATAGGCATCACAACCGAGACTCGAACCAGCGACCATTCGCTTGGGATTTCGGCGTGCTAACCATCCGGCCAGGACGGATTTAGGTACACAAAGAGTCACGGAGCCAGGCCCCTGTACACTTTGGGACCCCTCGAAAAGATAATCCTAGCGTCTAGTACTATACAATCACATCAATAAAATCTTACCTGCAACAAAATGCCTTCTTCGTAAGGCTCAGTAAAATTTGCCAGGGACTTGTAATAAAGCAGAAAGTGCTGTAAGGTTTCAAATTCGATGATTAATCTGGTTGGATTTGTTTTTTCAATAGAGCCGCCTCTAAGCATCGGGCCGCCATCAAATTCATCTCGTGGCTGGACAATGAAAGACCAGAGCTCCAAGTTCTATCACTCGCCGAAGATGGCACCACTGCTCTCTGGAGCTTGAAGCAGGGAACAAGGCAAGGAACAGTTGAATGCGAAAGTAAGTATTCTTCATCCTGCGATCCAGGATATAATTAATATATATTTATCATTCATAAACTACCATCAATCCGTCCTAGACAAGAGAAGTTAGCGCGCAGGGGTTTTCCTGATCCCCTTATGGCGCAGGTTCGAGTCTCGGTATATATTAGGTAGATTTAGAGTTGTTGATAGAGATAGGACTGGTCCAGACGTTAGGTATAATTTCCAACTCTACAAGTCTGGGGAAGAGGAAAACATGGACCCTTTCTTAAAGCACAACTCTTACTAGAAATGATGTTTTGACTATGAAGTGGATCAGAAAAATGTTTTTCGAAAATACCATTACTTTCCACCAGAATTTAGCGATCTTCTTGTTAGCGCTTGTCGATTCTATCCAGCCTTCCAGCTCTCCGACGCGGCGGCTGGGCGCAAAATATTTGAAAACTGAACGCGCCGCGGTTAAAAAGTGGGAAAACTAAGCAAACAAGAAAAGTCAAAAACAGAAGATTCTCATATCCTTGTGTGTGAAAGAGTTCTCAGCGGACATTGAAGATTCTGGCAAACTGTAAGTTGCGTAACGGACAAAACTCGGCACGGCCGAAAAAGCACTAAAAATCCGTAGGAACAAAACGAAAAAATGGAGAAAGGTGGGGATTTTAGAAGCTTATAATTTCATAAGGGAGCTAGGTATATTATAAAAGATACAATAAGCAAGAGAGGTCCTTTAAGAGGACCAGCCTTTTAAAGAAGTTTTGCTTCTTCCTAACATCCTGAATAGCACCACGGAAAGGGTTAGCGCGCTGAAGCTTAAGAGCCATTAAGCTATGTAGTGAGGCTCCATAGCCGTTGGGAAGTATCGCGTTTTGGGATCCCAAAAGTTAAGTGGAGGGATACCTATGACTTCGTTGTCCGTCTGTCCGTCCACCTGTAAGCACAATAACTCTCGAAGGGAATGAGATATACTGATGAGATTTGGTGTGAGGATTCTTTGGGCCAAGGGACAGATCAAGTTAGTAGATGGGCCCCAAAGCTGTATATTCGGGGTGGGGGAGGGGTTTCAAACTAAGGGACGAAAATAAATATTTTAAAAGCTAATGAGATTGTCGATCTAGAGGTAAGGGGACATGCTGAATCCGAATATGAAAATTATTTTCTCGCCGGACAAGTGGTTCACCCGGAATCCGGCTAAAACCGGAAAATTTGGGAAAAGTGAAAGTTGTTTCTGAAGTTGATTAGATGTTCGATTCAGGGGTAGGAAGACATGCTGAATCCGAATATGAAAATTATTTTCACCACGGACAAGTAGTTCGCCCTGAATCCGGAAATTCAGCAAGAAGCTTTAACACCCAATGACATAGTCGATATAGAGTGAGGAGACATGCTGTTGCAAATTTCGAACATACTAATGATAAACAAAAAGTGTATGCGATCGGTTTAATTATCTTCAAAGTTCACCAGGAATTCGGCCGAAACTGGAAATCTGGTTGAAGCTTCTTGCGGTATCGGCAAGGAGACATGCTGAATCGATTTTTAAACTTTATTTCTTGACGATAAGCTGGCAAAACTTGCAAAAACTTGGAAATTTGGATTGAAAGGTTCGGCTCTCAATGTCACTAGATCTTTTGCTCTGCATGCAGTTCGCCGGGAATGCTGCTAAAATACGAGGAATTTAGTGAACAAAAATCTAAAAGACCTTTCTGAAGTCGATTAGAGATGAGATATTGGAGTAGACATGCTTGTTGAATCCATATCTGAACTGGTTTCTCATTTGATTGGTTGTTTGGCCGTAAGCAAAAAACTTCAAAACAGTAATATTTTTGTGTACATATTCAAGTGGTGGATTATGGATAAACATCAAAATATTAAAGGGGCCTGGCGAAGACTCGGAAATGCACAAGATTCGATTGTCTGGATCAAGAAGTCTAATAAATATTAAATTTTTGGGATCACCTCGAAACCTTTCGTTTTGTTAGTAATGTGACCTCGTTTTGTTTTATATAAGGCCCTTGGGCTTTGAAATAAACTTATATATGTATCACTGCGAAGCATCGTATAGCTGACTTTCCGTTTTTTTGTTTCCCAGTCAGCTTGGGCTCAAGGACGCCTATTTACTACCATTATCAATAAAAAGTGTACATTACCATACCTTATACTCGATTTTATCTTATTTCCAGCTGTAATGACGTTGCAATGCGTCACGAAAATACCTCTCGCTTCCCCCCAGCCACCAAGTCGCCGACTCGACTGTGTATACGTTTTTCCAAGCATGGGTATTACTTTCGAAGGGGATCCTGAAGATGTCTCTCAGTACTGGTTGGGAACTAGCGACGGTCTCATCTATCACGTGAGTGGTCTGCCTACTGTTTATTTTAACCCGTCAAAATAAGCACGAGGGATATAAGAAAAAAAGAATGAAGAGCACGAAACTGAAACAAATAAACTTAAAAAATCACATCTAAAATAAAAATTTAGAGCATTCTTTCGTGTAAAATCCATGCATATCTTGTAAGAAGTTCATTCCAAATTTCCACTGGATTAGAAACGTTGAGTATAGACCTCAATACTGGCAATTCAACAAGTTTCACTGAAAAGTCTCTGCCGTCAGCCTGAACAATGCCACAATTCACGAAATTTGTTAGCAATAAATATTCCTTCAGCCCAAGCTGACTGCGAATCGTATTTGATAGTGCAAAACCGATAAGTCAGCTGAATTTTATTGGAGCTATATTTCGGCCCATCTTGAAAAGGGTCCTCTTCAGGCTCAAAGCCGCTCAAATTTGGAAATACGAACTTGTGGTAAAACCATAAGTACTGGTAAAACCACAAGTTCGTATTTCCGACCTAGAGCGGCTTTGAGCCCGAAGAGGACCCTTGCCAAGAACGGCCGACATGTAGCTCCAATAAAATTGTTAGCAATCCCACCAAACGTTTTGGTATTATTTTTCACGCCATAACCCGTAACCCTTCTCCGCTCCGAAACACATAGCGTTACTAGGCCAATCTATGAACCTCACCTCAAAGGTGACCTTAAAGATTCTCATCACCAAGTTTGATCAAAATATCTCATCCTGTCTGAGAATTATTCTGCTTACAGACGGACGGACAAACCTATCATGGCATAGAGTCCGTACATCCGTCCATACAGGCATGGACGGTGCATGCCTCCTGGTGCAAGCATGCCTTCGTTTAGTATGCCCTGCCTCCTGCACCATGCCTTCTTTTAGTCGACACCCATCTCGTCAATGACGTCGAGGACAGCGTACCATTCCCAACATTTCGCGTCATTAAGTCCCTTAATTCTGAAGCGTACTTCCGTTTTGCAGTGCTCCCTGCTACAGATTGACAAACCTCTGAAGGCGTTTACTGCACATACAGGCCCAGTTACAGCACTGGCCTGGAGCCTAGAAGATCACCTTACCCTCATCAGCGGAGGATGGGATGGAAGACTATTCATGCACACCTTCAGCACAGGCTACCACACAGTCCGGAGCATTGGAAGCGCAGAGGTACTAAAGGTTAACTTCCGACATCGAGGTTGATATCGGAAAATAACACCGAGACGGCCATTGAAAATAACCAACTCGAGCAGAAGGCGAGGAAGGTTATGAAAATATCTACCGGGCGAAGTGAGGTTGATGTATTTAGATAGCAGTCGAGGGTGTTATTCCGACACTAACCTTAACTACTATGACTTTTTCGAACAGATTTTTTTAGGTGGTAGCCTACTTTATCTTCTTGGTTGTGCTTTTTTATACTTTGGTAGGGAGCTTTATTCGAGGCTTTATTTAAGTGAAGTGGGCAATCCTAGCATCCTCTAGACCTATTAAGAAGACTACTGTTGTGACCCGGGCACTTCCGTTGCTACGAATAGAGAGATTGCACCCTAGCCAACGAAAACGGATAGAAGTAGAAAAAGAGTAATTTAACATTGTGAATTAGAGGGCTTTCAGCTTTAAGACCAAATTATCCATGTTTTATTACTATTATAAGCCTGTAAATAGCTGGAAATGATTCCTAGTTTTTTCTTAATTGTATAATTACAGCTTTAATAGAAAAGTTTGATCAGAAATGAGAGTTTGAAGGCTTGAAACTTTCACTACAAAAACGAACACTGCTTCCAATTGGCTGGTTTTAGAATGATACGTCATAACCGACCAATAGGATTCGAGACTCCGTTTTCGAGTTCAAACTTTGAAGCCTTCAAGCTCTTACTTCCTTGACTCTTTTGCAAAAATAGAATTATACGATTAAGGAATAGCCCAATTAACATTCCTGCAAGTCCCTGGCTCAAAATGATAGTCAAACGCCGATAATTTAATTTCAAAGTTGAAAATCCTTTACCTCCCAATGTTAAATCTTTTTTGTTACGATCCCGTGATGATGGTGTAGCGATATCCGTTTTCATCGGGTAGCAATCTCTTTATACAACCTTTTTCCAACGGCCATCTTTCACATTTGTTGCAAGCCATCTTTTACAATAGCGGCAGGTTTTAGAAAGACAGAATTACTGGGATGAAATCAGTGTTGCCACAAGTCGCACAATTCTCCGATTTGTCCCCGATTTTCGTATCGTCGACAAAGCAAGCCAGAATCCTACGACCGGTTCATTGCCAGCAAATACAAAACTTTAGCACAAAAGTTGAGGCATATAATTATGAAGATGATAAAGCGAGCTTTCTCGTTAATAGTTGGCGAAAAGGACATAGTTTTGTAGGCACCAGAATGTCACTCGTTTTTGCGGCCAAAAGTCACAGATTCCGTCAAAGAAAAGTGGCAACACCGAAAAAAACACGTGCTGACTGTTGAAAATTGGAGCAAAAATCGAGAAAAGACACTGATACCACTCTACTTGACTAAGTCCAAAACACGCCAGTGAACCTCGGGAAGAACGAGAAACGTCACCCGAATCCTGTCAATTGCTGAGGGATCGCACCGAAGGTACGATGAAAATGACAACTAATAATATATCATTTTTTATGGATTTTTAATTTAGAGTAGGGTTTTTATTTACCCATAGGTCGCTTTTGAGTAAAGGTGTCGTACCTATACAAGCATGCCATTTCAATAAATAAATATATATGTGGGATATATTCAAATATAAGACGAGCGAAGCGAGCCTTGTCCACACGTCCCAATAACGGTTGTTAAAACTGTAACGCAGTTGTTTCGACAGAACCAAACAGGACTGACCAGTGGTATATTTCTTATTCTCCCAGCAGCCCTAGAGGTAAAACGTGACAAAAACTATTTTCTACAGGGGACAGTCGTTGACCTGGAATGGTCCCCACACAACCCCATGCAGTTTATTTGCCTCCGACCGAAGAAACTCCAACTTTGGGACATTGCGGCCGACACGATGAAACCGAGGACTGAGATTCCTCTTAACGAAAAGTACAACTGTGCTACCTTCCACGGGAACACCAAGGTAGGAAGCAAATAGAAACGTTCGCGACCTCGAGTCTCAAAGGATTTGAATCCGAATCCACACTTTCTGCTGTGCACAAGTTCTCAACGAGCCCAAAGAACTCGTTCCTGGTGCGGCGTTCTATTTTTTAGTACTCGTTCCGCTTGTAATTCCGTTCCTCCTATTAGTCGAACCCAGTCCCCACGCAAACCCCTTGGCGGAATAGCCTTTGTCAATTTGTTTCGGCAGTCAAATTCGAAGACCGCTGACTTTCGGAAAGAGGATAAGCATGAGAGACAGCTTGCGGGGAAAAGATGTTAGTCTACCTTGGCAGTCGACTGTCTTTGCAACCTTTTTGTAGAAGGGGTGCAGCGCCAAGATGGTTAGCTAGACAACCATGATAAATTCATATTCTTGTAATATTAAAATTAAGGTTCGTCTCCCTCCGCCAATGATAAGACACAGCGGAAATACTAAAACGTAGTGAAGGGATGCCGATGAAAACAAGCATCTGTCTACTACCGTAATTTTCTTCATATGTGCCAATTAGGGCCATCAAGAGGGGTGTATACCCCTATCTAGTGGCTCTCTCGAAATCAGGACTCCAGATCTCGGAAAACTGCGTTCCAATTTTAGTAAGTGCTGCTGAGACGTGGGGGCATAATAATAATCATTCATTAAACGTATCCTGGACCATTGGCGACTGAGGATTCGGAGTCCACGCTCCAGTTTTCATACTGCCCTACCTAAGCTCCTTAAGTGTCCATAACTTCCAAGTAAGGGGCTACCAGCCAACTCAGACTACCTGCTAGCATTTGGTTGTAAAATTATAATCAAAAACATAAATGTACAAAACTCTAACCGGGAAGAACAGATATGGTTACCTTACACGTCTAATTTAGAAAATTTTAAAGATGATTCTAGCTTCTACTTCCACAGGCCCCCAACCCCGAACTATATCCCCCCCCCTTTAGCTAAAAGTCCAGGTTTACTCGTTCGACTTCGCGATATTTAGTTGCAGAAATGGACTTCACATCCAGTCTTCTTCAAAGAATCTCGATTACAGATACTGGGACATCGGTTTACAAAAGAAAACAAGAGCTAGAAGCTCATATGGCCCTTGCAAGGCCGGTCAGAGGATGAAAGTAGGAATTTGCCAATTTGTGGGTTTGTCGTGATCATTTGTAAGCAAAACCCGATAAGATAAGAACGATCATGGGCGCTTGAAAATCCCGATAATGTGTCGTTTGTTAAAAAGTATTTCATTACTGCACTTGGCTGTGATGATGCGCACTTTAAGGGCGCTAGAAATTCATCTGTAAGCAAAACCCTTGAGACAAACATGATGATAGGCTCATCATCATGAAAATGTATATTTTGCTGAGTATTTTTTTTTTACTTTAAGGAATTCACTTGTAAGCAAAACCGTTGAGGCAAAAACGATCATGGGCCCTTGTGGATCACGAAGATCAAGATGCGCACTTTAAGGGTACTAGGGATCCATGTTAAGCAAAACCCTTGTGGCACACATATCATGGGCAGAGGGGTTACTAGCCAAAATGTTTGGGGGGGGGGGGGGGGGGTGGCAAGGAATTTACCGACTGGCTGGTAATTTTTACCGACTGTTTTTGCAGAAAAAAATGACTGTTTTTACAGTAAAAAATGACTGTTTTTGCAGAAAAAACGACAGTTTCGAAAAAATCGACTGAGTTTCAGAAAAAACGACTGTTTTGACGATAAATCGACTGTTTTAGTGAAACAAATCAACTGTTTTGGCGTAAAATCGCGGCGCTTCGCGCCGACTCGGTTATTTTTTACCGACTGGCCGACAACATTAACGGGGGGGGGGGCGTCCCCCCCCCCCCCCCCCGGTTGTGACGCCGCTGATCATGGGCCCTCGGGGATCATGAAATGTATCGTTTGGTCAAAAGTAATTTTTTTTTCGTACGGTTAAGATGCCTACTTTAGGGGAGCTAGAAATTCATTTCCAAGCAAAACCCTTCAGGCGAAAATGATAACGGGCTCATGCTGATCACGAAAACGTAAACTGTGCTTAAAAGTATTTTTATACTTTGCGGTTAAGATCAATAGTCTACATTAAGGGATATATGGTCGTATCTGGAAGTGAAAATTTCTAAGCCAATATTGTCAAGTCTGTAGTTTCAGGCAAGTTTCATCGTCCTTAGCACATCTGGAAGTACCTTAACCAGTTAACTCCCATTACCGAGTTCCTGATCACCCACCCTTCCAACTCCCCCCAGTGCCCGAATCCGGTCCGGTTCTGTCACTGATGTTTCAAGTGTTTGTGCTTGTTCTTCCCACCAAGTTTCATCCCGATCACTCCACTCTGAGCATGTCACACGATTACCTGTTCTCCCCTCCACCCCCACCCCCCTCCACATTCATCGAATCCGGTCCTGACTCGAAATGGTACATCTGAGACATTAAGATCCGATCATCGGCTCGAAAGTTATATATACTTCAAGATTCAGGATTCCCCCTCCCTCCACTGCCCACACGATGGTCGGATCGCGGAACTGACCATTTCCAAGTCAATCTGGTTGGGTCCCTGACAAGCCTGCCAGGTTTCAGCGTCCCCGCCCACCTGGAAGTACCTTAACTCCGTATCACCGGAATTCCGGAACCCCCCTCCAACTCCCCCATGGTGTCCAAATCCGGTGCCTCTCTGTTAATGATGTAACTAGGTATTGTGCTTGTTCCTCCCACCAAGTTTCATCCCGATCGCTCCACTGTAAGAACGTCACATGATTCCACCCCCACCCCCCCCCCCCCCCCCCCGACTCCCCCACATTCACCGGGTCCGGTTCGGACTTGAAACGAGACATCTGGGACATGAGGTCTTTCCAAATATCAAGTTTCATTAAGATCCGATCACCCGTTCGAAAGTTATGCATGCCACTAAATTCTGGATTCCGGCTTCCCTCCCTCCTCCCACGATGGTCGGATTGGCAAAGTTATATTTCCAAGTTAGTTTGGTGGGGTCACTAATATGCCTGCCAAGTTTCATCGTCCTAGCATATCCAGAATCACCGGACTGACCGACCGACCGACGGAATAGTGATCGGTATACGGCACTTGGCCGGAAGGCAAGTGCCATAAAGTTGGGTACCAATAGTAAGAGATACCGCGAGTTTCCCGGGATTTGTAATGCAAAATTTCGAGTGTGACTCAGGACGAAGACGAACAGGTAAACCTATGGCTGAAACACTCGGAATCAGTAGCCAGTTACCTACGGTTTAAGCAAGTCACTCCATCTACTATCTTCGTTCTATTCCACGGAATCCACGATTTTCCAAGATTCCATCCCTTTCCTCTCGTTTGACCGCCCAAGCATTGATTCCGGGTAAACCTTTCGCGTTCGGTATAGTCAGAACTTGAAGGACCCGTTTTACCTACTACTTCGCTCTACATCCCTAACCACTCAATTCATTCTCATTTCCGCGACTTCGAACTTCGAACCCAAACAGTACTGCGCTGATTTTTGCATTTTCCGTGTTTGACACTTTTCGACGCAGATCAGGCTCCCGCTTATTCTTTCCGAGAAGCTCACTAGTCAGAAATATCGGTTATGCAAGTGTTCTGTGTTTCTCATGAAAACCCAGGGGTCGCGCGATGCTGAAAACACCCGGGAAGGTTTGCAATTAAGAAGCCAGCAGAGTTTCAGTTTCAAAGTATGGTAGAATATGGGATATCAACTATATCTACTGAGACTAGTGCTTTAAACGAATGCATCTTTGGTGAATGCTTATATATCAAAGGTTCGGAAGGTTCCAGAAGAGAACAGATCGATTGAAGCGTGCCTTAACAGTAGATCAATAAATCACGTCTCTTAGACATTAAAATATTTGTTTCACTTTCAGGGCCTACTTCTCGGAGACACAAATGGAAATATCCAAGTAGTAATGTGCAATGTAATATAATGGCAAACGAGTTCATACTGGCGCTCGTCCTCCCTTCCAATAAGCAACCATGATATTTCGATCGCCGCTCGCGAATCTCGCGATTCTAGAGAGCATATTACTGAAAACACTCCAGGACTTGTAGAACCTCAACAGGTTCCTAGTGCCCGACAGATGACGCTTTTTAGGCTAGGGTGGAGCGGAAACCAATGAGATCCTCCAGCCTCAACTGATCACTGGACTTGGATTTAATTTTGTAGAGAACTGTTATTTAGAATTTGGCGGGATATTTAAATTTACCAGGTACTAAATTAGCTACTTCGTACTCTATATGACTAACTCCGAAATACGACACTGAACGTCGGAAAGAACGAGAAACGTCACCCAAACAAACCCTCAAAACTAATTCAAATCCTCTGTAAACCAATCAAGAACGTTTGTTGTCGTGACGTTTCTGGCTCTTCGCTGGGCATACGGACATTCTTCATAGCCACGAAAAGTTAGTCATCAAGAGGATTAATCAGATAGACATAACAATGAGGATCCTTCTACTACAGAATGGTAAAAACGTAAGTCTGAAGTTTTATTTATTGAGATTTTACCTGGATTATTTTGTCCCGATCCCCGGCCAAGCGCTGCTTCTTGTGCTTTCCTGGTGAGATATTTTATTTTACTGTGTATTTTTGTTTAAATATAGATATATGAAATTGAACTAAAGTCTAGATTTTTAGCTATTGCCTGAAGAGGCGGTAAGATCCGAAACAAAGCTGAAACAAAGTTTCAGTTAATTAACACGTTTAGCACTACAAAACGAAGAGACATCATTTCAATGGCTGGGGCATGCAATCGGCGCTACTGGAGGGTAGTTTATGAGATTGAAACCAGATTTGGGGCGAAGGAGCTTCAAATACTGAAGCATAAGCAGTAATACGCCCACTGAATCGCGGGGGATCATAGCAAAATCACCGTCCCCTGGTTCCAGCTAAATTCAAGCGATGCAACAACCAACCAGTGGAGAGGAATAGGGCTATATACATATAAATTATATTTTGCTTATTTAAACAGAATTTTGTCGACTTTTTGCTCGGTGATTGGCAAATAGTTGACGATTTCATTCGGATCGCCCCAGAACACGCGGGGTACCTGAAATCAATAAAATGTCCATGAATAATGAAAAAAAAGTATGGAGTAATAAATACAGAAAATAAAGTCATCGCAGATCCTACATTATTTTTTTTTATCAGTAACAAGCGCCATCAGCAGGCTATCTTACATACAGCGTGTTCCACCCTTCTAACAATAGTAACTATTAGTTACTATTTTCGTTCCAGCCTCGTAAAAGTTACTACGCTGACCGTTCCAACCTTCTCGAAATGGTAACTAATAGTAACTATTTGCTTACCATGCTCAGGAGCGCAGTAAGCGTGGTAACTTCGCATTTCTGTAACGTGATTGGCCGGATTCGCCCGTGGCACGATATTTTGCTTGAAAATAGAAAGATCGTTCCAGCCTTGACGGCAAAAAGCCAGAATTCGTGACGTCATGTGTAGTAACTACGGTAAGTAGGGTAGAACACACTCATAGAGAACTGTAGTGCATACATTCGCGCAACTGAGTCAAGGTCGCTAAAAATAGCGCATTGCAGTGTGTTTTCAGCAGTGCGTAAATCAAGGCTAGTCGGGTATTCGACTCGGAAAACTGAAGTTCTCTAAAAAGAACGTTACGTAGCCTCCCCCCTAACGGCGCCACTCTGCAAGTCCCTATACCTACGAGCCAAAAATCTTGTCGTCAAAGTATCGAAATATCTCCATCAAGGCTAGGCTAGTTTAGATTGATGAAGGTGGACATTTTAGGGACGAAAAATCAGCAGAAAGAGATTCCGTTTTCCTTTCTACCTCGCAAAAACACTCTTATAAGGGAGGCCGAAGTCGTGGGTCTTGTACACCAATAACCGCCTATGAGCACCCCCTGAGGAACTGAGAAGGAGAGTATTTACACAAAACTTGTATATTTTGTATAGTGTCACTGAATGGATCAGTTGATTTAGGTATAATTTTGTTTATATGTTATATGATATTATTCCTCAGATTCGAGGGAAATAAATGAATACACAAATAATATATATAAAAATATTACCTTCAGATCTTTCGTCCTCGACTCCCGGGAACTATACTCTCGCAGCATAAAATCATTCCCGACTTCGTGGTGTATCCTGGTGTCGTTGATGCGGATAAGGACCTCATCCACACGCAGATACAGCCGGTGCAGCAGAAAGAATCCACTAGGCATAACCCTCTGGAATTGGAGGCTCACTGATATTCAATTTACTTAGAAACTGCACAAAACCGCCTACGAGGCTGCCGCCTTTAAACACTGGAAAGACAAATTTACCGACTGTCAACTCCCTACCCTTCTCAGATTGGCAAAAAAAAACAGAAAGCATTACGGGGCAAGTACAAGCAGCGCATCTGAGCGCTGGCGAGGAGAGAGTTCGTTAAGCGGCCACCGAGGCACAGTCTACCCCCCCCCCCCTCATAATAAAAGCTGATTCAACTAGTTACGGCTGTTCGTCAGTAGTGTATTGTTACTCTGGGAGGGGGGGGGGCACCTAAACTAGGACAAGGATCAAAGGAAGTTCACACTTACAATCTTCACCGTACAAGAGGAACAACCATGGTCGGCCAACTCATCTTCATAAAGGTGGACTTCGTCATAGAAAAGAATTGGTTCTTTCTGTTTTAGTTTTTCCATATCTATCCGTCTGTCTGTCGCTATTTCCTGAATCTGGTCTCCATATACAGTGCCTTTGTAGGGCGTCGTGAAGGTCCAGTCAAAGGGGTGTGCAACTTCCTGGCTTACATTCATGTCAGCCCTGAAACAAATAGCTGAAAGCTCAAGGGTTTATTCCCGTTAGTCAATCCTAAATACCTGATTCTGGAAAAGATAAACCAAACGTCGGGTACACTGTTTGGCACAGGGAAGACTGCGGTAGGATACAACAGAAGTTTAAGAACCAGAACGTTAAAAATAATCAAGATTTCCGAAATGTAAAAATAACCATGTAGAATCGTTTTATAATAACTAATAACCCATCGTTTGGCATATATCAACTCCATCCACTTGGTCCCTGCTCATGTTACAAGATTTCTGAGCCTCCCCTCCAAACTTCCCCCACCGCCGGATGCAATTCGGTCACATAAATTTCAAATCCAGGGCTTTTGCTTTTACCGCCCACCAAGTTTCACTCGAATCAGAGCACTTCCGGAACATTTACGGTACCCAGCTCCGAGTTCCAACTACCCCACCGATGACGGATCCGGGCCGGACCTCAAAACAAGATATCTAGGACCAGTAGGACCGTACCGTCCAAGTTTCATTCTAATCCCTCCATCGTAGGGACCATTTGCTCACTAAATATGTTAAAAACTCCGGGGCCTCACCCTAACTCTCCCCACCGTGGCCGGATGCAATTAGGACATATAAAGTTCACATCTACGGCTTTTTCTCTTGCCACCCAACAAATTTCGCATCCGGATTCAGTCAGGACCTCAAAAAAAGATACCTAGGACCCATGACCTTCGTACCGTTCAAGTTTCATTTCAATCTCTTCATCCCTCCCTACACCTGTTACAAAATATCCAGCCCCCCTCCCTAAAACTCAGTCGGATGATCGTATCTGAGAAAAGAAGGTTTCGTTGAGCGTCGAGTATTACGATATATTACGGTCGCTATAGTCTATGGCACCTGAGCCGACTGTGTTTGTTGACCCTGTAGTCCTTCCAGGTAGTTTCAGAACGGCAGCCTACATAAACTTCACAGACTTGACTAAATTTGATTTGTGTTATGCAATACCATCTGATTAGGGACATTTTAACTAAACTACAGGCAAACCTCATTTAGTAACTATGCTGTATCGGAACCCGAAACAAAGAGCTGCATCATCCATTCAGAGACAGCTTAACATGAACTAGATAGGGTGGGAAAGATGGTTCTGAGACTGCAAGATACTTTTCTTCAATTGACTATAACCATTTCGTAGTCCCTACCACATCCTTTGTTTCTAGTTTCTTGAAGGAATGAAGGAAGGAGGCTCGCACTTTACTTTACCCTATTCAACACCACCAGCTAGTGGTATTAGCTGTATGATTAATGAACAGCATGCTACAGGAAAGTAAGCTAGCATAACAACAGAGAAGAGCAACTGGTACCAGACCAGGAAACTGTAAAAGTAAGAAAGTAAAAGTAATGATATCACAATTTGTCTGCACTATACTGTAATAAATATCCACACTAGGCAAGTGTTCATCCTTACCTCGATTCGCTCCAAGCTTGAGCAACAGCTACTTTTACAAGATCCTCTTTGTCATTTACTAATTTCAGGGCCTCAAGAGCATTGAAGAAGATTCCAGAATTTTTGGACTTATGTTCAATCTTTACAAGACTTTCACAGAAAATCATGTCTGGAAAATGCGGCAGGGTTAACTCCTTTGTATACCTGAAAAAAACAAGTCTGTGACCAATAGTTATAATAGCTACAGCACCTAATTTTCTGTTACCCTAGCTTCTTGCTTCCTAGTTCGACCGTTTTGTTACATTTTAGCAATTCAATCAGAATACAACATATGCTTGAAATAAGATATCTACTTCACACTCAATATAGTTTCACTCTCCTCCTGGCTAGCTCTGGTGAAGAAATGGCATATTTGACAGATAAAAATTTGATTGTTGCAAGCTTGTGCTGATGATTTTTGTGAATGAAGAGAATGAGAAAATGTAGAAGCACTTTTTGGGATCCCAATACGTAAGTGGAGGGATACCTATGACATTGCAAAAGTTGTCCGTCTGTCTGTCCGTCTGTAAGCATGATAACTCTCGAAGGGAATGAGATATTTTGATGAAAATGGTGTGAGGATCCTTTGGGTCAAGGGAAAGGTCGATTTTGTAGATGGGCTCTGTAGCCCTACATTTAGGGGTGGGGGGGGGGGTCAAATTAAGGTACAAACAAAATATTTTTTAAACAGCTAATGAGATAGTCGATTAAGGGGTAAGAAGACATACTGAACACGACTATGAAAACCATTTTCTCGCCGGACAAGTATTTTGCCCGGAATCCGGCCAAAACCGGAAAGTTTGTTAAAAGTAAAAGTTTTATTTGAGTTGAATGGATATTCGATTTAGGGGTAAGAAGACATGCTGAACACTGTTGTGAAAATTATTTTCTACCCGGGCAAGTGGTTCGACCGGAATCCGGCCAAAACCAGAAAATTTGTTAAAAGCAAAAGTTGTATTTTTAGTTGATTAGATAGCCGATTTCGGGGTAAGAAGAGAGGCTGAATCCGTATATGACAATCAATTTTTACCCGGACATATAGTTCGCAAGGAATCCGGCTGAAACCGGAAAATTTGTTATAAGTTAAACTTTTATTTGAAGTTGGTTAGATGGTGGATATAGTGGTAAGGAGATACGCTGAATTCGTTTTTGAGCTTTATTTTTTCGCCGGACAAGTGTTCCGAAATTCCGTCGAAACCAGAAAATTGGCAGAAGTAAGGCAGGAAGTTTCGATCTGTTTCGTCAAAATAGATATGAGTTATAGGGGTAAACACACATGCTGAATCCATATCTGAACTTGGTTTTCTGAGATGATTAGCTATTTGGCCTTATACCTTTCTTCTAAACACCTGGTGACTATGGCCAAACTTTTTTTGCACCAGCGTCCATTTTCAATTTTTTGTTTGCACCTTTCAGGGACTTTTTTCTGCTACCAGGTTAACCCAAATAGCTTGAGCGTGACAATTTGCACCAGCACTTTCCTGTTCGATATATATGCGCCATTTTGACTTTGTTTTGCACCAGGCAGTTCTTCAAAAAAGAAATAGAAGTAAGTGGATGAGTGGATAGCCTATCCATAGAGAAGAAATTCTGGAAGCTCCAATAAACAACACAAACAATAGCCTACCTATTAATTTGGTCAGGATGGATGTATTTTGATGTTCCACATGTGATCCTTGTGAAAGTCTTTATTTACAGAAGATTACAGATGGGGCTCAGACAAGATTTTAAATTTCCAGAGAAGTCTTTCCTTCAGAATAATCTATCTGGCTTTAAAAGGAACCAACAAATATGACAAACAGACTAGGTTGAAGCTAATTGAATGGTTTACATACTTGATAAATAAATCTTGCTTCGATATTTCTAGATAAATATATTTTTCTTTTCAAACAAGATCACTTCATTCTAATCTTACCTCGATTGACCTACAAAATGATCAAAAAGGTACAGGGGCATCACGACTAGGGGGAGGGGGGGATGCCCCCCACAATTTTTCGTAAAAACAGTTGATTTTTTCTTGCACACACTCGATTTTTTTTTAAATCAGTCGGTTTCGTGTAAAAATAGTTGATTTTTTCTTAAAAATAGTAGTTTTTCGTAAAATCAGTTGAGTTTTTGTCAACACAGTCGTTTTTTCTCAATAATTGTCGTTTTTACCTGCAAAAACAGTCGGTAAAAATGACCAGCCAGTCGGTAAATACCTTGTCCCCCCCCCCCAAACATTTTGGCTAGTAACGCCTCTGGTTACCAAAGTCAACAGCCAGAAAATCCCTTTTCGAAGCAGCTTCAAAACAAAGAAAGGGCAAACAATTTTAAATATTTTCAGACACATGACGGTGTGAGGTTTTGATGGGATCCCAAAAATCTAACATATGATTCAAACAATTGGGTCATGTGCTCGACATTCAGTCTTCGTCAGTGGATATTTTTACTGTTAAAATAAAGTTCAAAAATGGGTTCAGCATGTCTCCTTGCCCCGATACCGAATCTCTAATCATTTTCAGAAATAACTTTGAGCTTCAACCAAATTTCCAGTTTCAGCCGAATTCTTGATGAACCATCTGTCTAGCAAGAAAACTAAGTTCAGATATGGATTCAGCGGATCTCCTTACCCCCTCAATGAATATCTTATTAGCTTATAGAACATATATGTTTTTACCGTAAATTCGAAACCCCTCCTGTGCCTCTAAAGATAGGACTAAAGGACCCATCTACGAACTTGACCTGTACTTTACCAGTGAATCCTCATTGAACAACATCCTCGCTTGAACAACATATTTCCTCGTTTGAACATTATATATCAACCCCTTCGGCCTTCGATTACACTAGGTCTCTCCGACGTCCATAGAATAAACAAATGAATGTCGTCATCCACGTGCAGAGCTATACTGGTTTGAGGATAAAGGGGTAGGAACTGCTATAGCCGAAAATTGGTCGACAGATTTTGTGTCCGGTTTTCACCGGATTCCAGGTGAACTACATGTCCGCCAAGAAAATAAATTTCATATTAGGTTTCAGCATGTCTCCTTACCCCTTTACCCCTAAATCAACTATCTCAATAGCTTTTAAAAAAAAAATTTTTTTGCCTCAAAATTTGAAACCCCCACCCCAAAATATAGGGCAACAAAGTCCATCTACGAATTCAAACTTACTCTTGACCCAAAGAATCCTTAAACCAAGCTTCATCAAAATATCTGATTCCATTCGAGAGTTATCGTGCTTACAGACGGACAGACAGACATTGGACAGACGGACAACTTTTGAGATGTCATAGGTATCCCTCCACTTACGTTTTGGGATCCCAAAAAGGCATATTTTGCCTCTTGACTGTCAGGACAGCATGTATATTTCATTTTAAAAATTTGCATTGTAACAATCGAGGTAGAGTAAAAACGAGGTCTACCCCTCCTGTACTAGGGGTGGCAGGGGCGTCCCGAGGGGTGGGGGGTGTAGCCCCCCCCCCCCCAGAAGGTCTGGGGGAAAAAAATCCGGTAAATTTTGACTGGTGCGGCGAAGCCGCGCCAGTCAGAATTTGTCAAATTCAGCTGAAGTTGATGATTTTTATGGGGTCTACCGGATCATTGCTCAGGGCATCTACCGGAATATTGCTCAAGGAATCTAACGGAACTTGCCTCAGGGAATTCACTGGTGGATATGGATCAGGGGATCTACCGGACTTCGCCTCACCGAATCTACTAGAATTTTGGAATCTACTGGGATTTTGCTTAGGGAATCTACCGGAATTTTCCTCAGAGAATCTACCGGAATTTTGCTCAGGGAATCTACTGGAATTTTGCTTTGGAATCTACCGGAATTTTGCTCAGGGAATCTGCCGGAACTTGTCTCAGGGAATTTACTGGAGGATGGATTCGGGGATCTACCGGATTTCGCCCAACGGAATCTATTAGAATTTTGGAATCTACCGGAATTTTGCTCAGGGCATCTACCGAAATCTTGCTCAAGGAAACTACCGGAACTTGTCTCAGGGAGTTTACTGGAGGATGGATTAGGGTATCTACCGGATTTCGCCCGACGGAATCTACTAGAATTTTGGAATCTGCCGGGATTTTGCTCGGGGAATCTACAGGAATTTTGCTCAGGGAATCTATCGAAATTTTGCTCAGGGAATCCACTGGAATTTTGCCACAGGGAATCCACCGGAATTTTGTCAGGGCATTCACCGAAATCTTGCTCAAGGAATCTACCGGAACTTGTCTCAGGGAATTTTACTGGAGGATGGATTAGGGGATCTACCGGATTTCCCACAACGGAATCTGCTGGAGTTTTGGAATCTAGCGGGATTTTGCTAAGGGAATCTACCGGAATTTTGCTCAGGGAAAATACCGAAGTCTTTCTCAAGGAATCTACCGGAACTTGTCCCGGTGATTTTACTAGAGGCTGGATCTGGGAATCTACCAGACTTTGCTCCATAGAATCAACCAGAATTTGGCTCAGGGAATCCACTGGAATTTTGTTGCTTACCGGATAAGTTTAGATTCACAGCTTACCAGGATGAACCCGGCACATAACTTACCAGAGTAATTCTTGGAGACAGACAACATTGCGTGACAAGTGACGAGTACATTTATCAAGCGATTCCAGTTATCTCCTAAGTTTCTGTAGCTTTCAAGAATTAGGCAACCTTCTGAAATCCATCATTTCCAACTACAAATACTGTTCCAGGAATAATATCACGGTACCGCCTACTTCAGTTTCAACAGCTTTCTCGACTCCCTTCCGGTGAAAAGCCGAGAAGAATTCAACGACGAGTTAGCCTTGTTCCGACATGATCTCAAATGACGTAAGGAGAGCCTCGAACCAAACAAAAGGAAAATGTTCGAAGTTTTTCGTGAACTGAAAGATGTTTTACCACTAGTATCGAAAGCGTTCAAGCTGGCCAAGATAATCCATGTTATCTCAGAAAAAGGGGAAAGACTTTTTATTAAGCATAGTGTTGTTCACCACTTTGCGTTCAACATTGGCTGACCAACGTCTGTTACTAATCGCATGTGAAACCGAACTAGTTGTCGAATGTGAAATTGGATGTGTTGTGAACAAATGGAAAATGCAACGAATAAATGTGTAGGGTGGGTTGAAGGTAGAAGACTTTTTAGTATTAAGTGACAATCTTAAAGTTTAACCGAATAGGCGTGAGGTCCAGCAGGTCTAGTAACATCTCACCTATTCACTTAAATATTTCTGAAAACCTGATAAAAATGCGTTTCTTTCATTTCTCCTTTATCCAGTGATAGTCAATTTCATAGAATGAACTTCTTCTTTCAGATTTGTCATACCTCTATGTAATGTCCCTCTACGCTTGAAATATTTACCAACTAGAAATGTAAGCCGTTGCCGAAAAATAAAATAAAAATTTGAGATTCATTGCAAGACATATCCTACAACCATTTTCCGACTTTTCTACAGGCATAACTTCTCCGGTGTCGCATCTATTGTCCTGGAAATGCAGGTTTTTTTTAAAGTTTAAAATCTCAGCGTCTGGATGAGTTTGGTTTGTCATGCAAGCAGCGAACGCTCTGAACGCTTTAACGAAAAATACAAAATCTCTCAGATGTGTCAAAATATTTCAGTATTCAAATACCAGACTGAAAAATAAGCTGAATCTTAAGTAAAACTTCACCGAACCTATTTTTTGTTGTTTGTATAGCATATTAGAACTCAGAAAACAACAGTAGGCCTATGCTAGAGTTTCTGCAGAGATGTTCATTACGGAGACATTTTGACTAAAACCTGGAAAAATTCCGGTAAAATTCTGAAGCCGCACCCTCCCTATCAGGAAGGTTTCGGGACGCCCCTGAGAGGTGGCACAAATATATGGGTGGTTCAAATGCAAGGACAAGGTATCCTGTCCTGTACTCAACTGTACTACACACAAGCCAGATACACAGGACTCAGGTTCTTTGACTTTGCCTGGTCTAAGCAACTTGTGCCAGACAGCATACTTGACTCTCCTCCAAGCAGGGCCCCTGTTCTTGGCAAACTGACCACCAAAACTATGATCTATTGGCTCCTCCTCAAAGGCGGCCAGTTTTTAGCAACAGAGCAGATCGCAGATGGCTAATTTAGCAAGAAGGGCTAGTTAAAAGAGTGGGGAACAATTTACCTGCAAAGAGAGCATGCATCTATTTCTGTCGCGCAATAGCATTTTGACGGCAAAATGTGGCTTTTCGATACCACTATCTTCCAATCGTGGAACAGAAACTCGGCGTTTTGCTTCATAGCCAACGTCACGTGCTAATCCAAATTTAAATAAGAGCGCGCTTTTTTGTGAAACTCAGAACAAAAGCTACCAGCTACAGACAGAAAGGGAGAGCCTGGCTAGCCAGTGGCTGTAGCCTATTTAATACTCCTGAGCCTCGTTTTTGTTGCAAAAGTGTTGCCACTTCGCTGCTGCAGCACATTTTGCTTCCACACAAGATGCGTTCTTGGATTCACTGCCCGCAAGATTTCTTTGTAGTTGATGCAGCACCTTGCAGGGAAGCACGGACTTAGTGGGACACCTCTAGTTGGAAAATGCAAGAAATTGTCGTACAAATATACAAAATCTAAATATCCAATCATGATTGGATATTCATGTTTTGTATATTTATACGACAATTTCTAATAATTTCCAACTAGAGTATGTCCGGTAAGCAAGTCCGCGATTCTAAAGAAGCGCTGCCGTCTTCCTCAGAAGTACTGCAGTGCAAAAACGAAAGAGGAAAAAATCATCAAGGAAGCGGCCGAATAGTGGAGCTGCAGCTCCACACTCCACTTGCCGATGAAGAATCGCCGTGTACCTAGCGGAAGAGCCGGAAGCGTCACTACAGCTGTGCCCAACGAACGCCGTTTATTGGTTGACACAAGATTTGAGTCACTGTTCGGGCGACGTTTCTCGTTCTTCCCGAGGTTCACTCGCGTGTTTTGGATTTAGTCATACAGAGTATTTAAGTACTTCGATTGATCGGATCAGACCGTTAAGTGTGATAAGGCGTATTCTCGCCCTTCCCCGAGGCAGAGGCGTTACTAGCCAAAATGCTTGGGGGGGGGGGGGGGGGACGAGGCATTTACCGACTGGCTGGTAATTTTTACCGACTTTTTCTACAGAAAAAACGACTGTTTTCAGCAACAAAAATGACATTTTTGAAAAAAATCGACTGATTTTCGGAAAAACCGACTGTTTTGACGAAAAATCGCGGCGCTTCGCGCCGGTTCGTCTTTTTTTACCGACTCGCCGGCAGCATTGGGGGGGGGGGCGGTCCCCCCCCCAGTCGTGACGCCCCTGCCCCGAGAACTCCTCGGGGAATCGAAGGGACCGGCGAGAATAGAGGGAGTCACTCCACGCGGACTCCGCGTACAGAAACAGCGAGAATACGGGGAATGCTTCTAAAATAGATTTTGTTGGAAAAATGAATATGCAGCTGAAAAAATCAGTCTAGATCCACTTTATTTTTGGTTTTGTTTATTCTGATTCTTATTAATTAATTTTACATAGCACCTACAACAGCAAAAATTGATTCCCCTCCGAATTTGAAAGGGAGTCCTTTTTGATGATGATGATGATAATCGGAGCATTCCCCGTCCGTGGGGACTCGCGAGAATACGGGGAGTGAGTCCCCGGGACAAACAAAAACGCGGGGACTCCTTAAGTGGAGTCCTCGGGGAACGGCGAGAATACGCCTATAGTGAGACTGAAGACTATGGCCGTGCTCCACCCTAGTTACTACGCAGGACGTCACGGATAGATATTCCTTCAGCCAAAGCTGACTGCGAATCATATTTGACGGTGCAAAACGGATATGTCAGATTCGTTTTAGAGCTACATTTCGGCCCTTCTTGGCAAGGGTCCTCCTCAGGCTCAAACTGGAAAATGAACTTGTGAAAAAAAAGAGATTCTTCCTTAAAGTTTAACCGAAAACGGCTGGGATGGGACTAGTAACCCATCACTTATTCAGCTAAATTGGCTTGAAGACTCGCTGGAAATGCGTTACTTCGTTGTCCCGCTGTTCACGAATAATCGATTTTCAAATCGTGGAATTTCCGCGGGATTTGCCGTACCTCTATGCGCTTGTATTTTTGTTGTATGCCTCACAAGAAAGATTTATGATTTTTTTTTGTTCAGGCACTAAGCAATCTTCACAACTGCTCACTGAAAAGCCGCGTTTGTGTTGAGATTAAAATTTCACGCGTCATAGTAGAATGTACGCTGTGGGGACGGTCGCAGATATTCTGAACGTCATAACTAGAGCAGATAGTGGAAAATAAGAAATCCCTTTGCATAATCCGAATAATTCAGTGTATTCAATTAAATTGACGGAAAAGTTTTCGTTAAACTTTAAATATCTGATTTTGTGAATTTCTCTGAAAATTTGTTGGAGTTAAAGCTGCGTTTCAATTATTTTGCGTCCAGCCGTCGCGTCGGAGAGCGGGAAAGCTGAATATAGTCGACAAGCACTAACAACGAAACCGCTTATTCCACGGTGCAAGTAGGCTAACGTTATTTTCCAGAAACAATATTTTTGAACCATTTCAGCCTGAACAGATCATTTCCAGTAAGAGCTGTACTATAAGCAGCGATGCGCATTCATGTGCCATATCTTATGAAACTTCTAACAGTGAAACTAACGTTAGAGAGCTGGTCTCCTTCTCGTAGCCGTTATACAACCTTTGTGTTTCTCACTTTCTCTGGTCTTACAGCCCTACACTTCTCTGGGACTATGCTCTTTCGCCTTGTATTATGTAACAAAATAAGAAACACAAAGATAACTTTATTTGTACTGTACTAGTTCACATTCATTAACATTTCGATGTTAACATCAAACAAATAATCAACAAAATGACACGAGCCGGATTCGAAACAAAATTCAAACGCCTTTTTTTTTACGTTTTAGCGTTTTATTCTGCATCAATACACACGAGTAAACGACTTTCAAAACCTTATTCTCAATCTGCCTCAAATAGAAGTAATCTTTACAAAGAAGAGGCGACCGGCGTTAAAATGCCCATACAAACGATGTTTTCTGTTAGGTATGAATATGAATATGTCTACACAATATTTTGTTTCCAACTGTATACAAATACAATACAATCACATATTATACTTAGAGTCTTCTATATCAGCAATCCTACACCGCAATGGGTGGAGAGAGACCTTCCAGCCCCCTTCTCCCAACCGTGATAAATGAGAACACTCATAAGCCGCGTCCCATATTTGTTGAGCGCTACAACAAACACTAAAGGCGTTTTTCCGCGGTCCTTGTGTGCCATGCATTTCTGCCTGTTTTCACTGAAACACGATTGTGTCCATAACTTGAAACTCTCGGAAACGCCGTTTTGTCTGTTTTGTTTTGGCGGTAAAACTGAATGAAAACTGAAACTACTGTTATCCAAATAATGTATGCATGGTTGACTTGAGTTCATCGTGTAGACCCGACCTTTGCGTGCCTGCAGTGGCTCGCACTGCCTGCTCACAAGTAGCTTGCGGTGAAGACGCGTAGTTCCGCCTGAGCTCTCTGTTTCGACTCTCACACTCAACTCGACCTGCGCGTAACCAAATATTAGGTCAGAGTGCACTCTTACAAGTCACATGTCCCATGAGTCACAGATTAACAGCTATAGCCCCACACCTCAAAAAGTGACCGAAAGCGACAATATTCCAAAGATCAGACAAACAAACGGAATTCGTGACGCACTTAGAGCGGTGATTGGTCACTTTTACTTCCGCGCCATCTTGAGTTGCTGGTTCTCCTTACGGAGACGCTCTACTTCTTCCTTAAGAGCGGCATTCTGCAAAAGAAAAGCTACTTCAAACTTATGCGCTTTCAGGATCTTCTTCTTGTGGAAACGTCAGACCGTACAAAAGCGAAATCTAGAATAGTGTTCTGCATCGTTAGCAATGACCTGAAAGGAGCGTTGAATTGCCGAGCAAAACTTCCAGCTGACTCGGCTGTTTTGCAACATAAAATATGGTGTCTCGTGACATTAAGAAATCGGCATTTTTGTATCACGCGCGGTTTTATCTGTCACAGTACTGATTCTAACTGGGTTTTTTTGCCCTATGGCAGTTTTAGCATGGCGCGGTTTTTGCTGTCGCCGTTTTGACAGTTTCGGATTTTGCAGTCGCGGTTTCTGTTTTCGTGGTGGGGACCGGATACCTTAAAGGATATCAAATTTATCTCTGGCAATAGGAGGAGCTCTCGCGATTTTGACCGGATACCTCAATTACCTATTCCTGAAAATTTGAGTCCTCCTATTACCCACTCTTTCTCTATGAGATTTTTACCTGTCACGGCATTGACTCTCGCGCTAGTTTTTGCCATAACGCAGATTTTGCATTGGGCCCTGATGGCGCTATTTTGCTGTCGCAGTTGCGGCCGGATGCAGAAGAGGTATGCTTATTTGAACGTTTGTTGACTTCGGACTTTGCCATTTTCATGCGCTTGCTGTGACCAAAGTCAACTATGAGTTAGCCAAAGTCAGCAGACATCTGAACTGTACTGGTTAACTGACACCAAACGACTGACTTTGGCTTTAAATACAATTCCAAATCAATCAATCGTCAATCAAATCAATTAATGAAGACCCATGAGTTTTGGGCTTAACCTTAAGAGTGAATAGCTGATCAAATACTAATTAGTTACTTAAAGAACAAACTGGGTCGCAGCACTAATTACTGATACTACAGCAAGTTACACTATCTACAACAATAAAACACACATATATAAATGTGGCGATGCATCTCCAGTTCCCGATGCCCAGGAGGCTCGGCCAAACTCCCAAAAATAAAGAAAACAAACAATATTTCGTATAAACCAAGAAATTACTGAATTTGAAGGTGACGGATAAAACACATAATATATCTCATTTTATTTTAACCAAACAAAATTAATGATTCTTAAATTCAAACAGTAACAGTTGCACGAGTTTGCTCTCGCGGTTGTGACCGGATAAATCAATGGAGGGATCATCATCTGTTCTTGAAAATCTTAACCCACTAATTACCCACCTCTTTCTCTAGGATGACCGCTCTGACGGCAATCTGGTTCTCCTTCATTCTCCTCGCGTCACGTGACCTCTTGGCTGCCAGGTTGTTCTTTCGACGACGGGCCCAGTACTTGTCATCCTTCATATCGTCAGGGACGTACTGTAAGTAATCCTGATAAATGTAATCAAAGCAACCTGGATTGAAATTACAAGAATAATAATAATAAGATAATAATCGTATTACACTGTCAGAAGTTTGGTAACATTCAACACATGTTTACGAATCCCTGGGTTAAACGTTAGGAGAAGGGGACTTCTAACCGTGTGGTGACAAGTCGAAGTGACGTCCAGTTCTGGGTGATAGTTAAACAAAAACAAAAAATATCATATGCTAAAAGATAAGATACTAATTTATTGCACTAAAATCCGATGGCCTTGGCAAAAAACACAAAAAATATCTTTTCCATTACAGAATCCTATCTTATCGTCTAGTTTCCAGATAACGGCCTCCACGTCAACCCCGAACAACGACACACCAAGGAAGGCGCGAGCAGGGACTTACGGATTTTTAAAGTAAAAAATTTTAAAGAAAAGTTGAAGAGTTTAAAATGTGAAGAAAAATGATGAAAATTTAAAATTAAGGAAATCTAAGGGTATAGAAAAGTGCTAAATATTACGTAAAATGAAAAGTATAGAGACATGACAATATTACTACGCTAATTTGACGTTGCCGACGGAAGTCTTACTGCCAACTTGTCTAGCAAATGCCAGTCAGTAGGGAGCTGCTTGGCAGAATTTGGGTTGCAATCTGTCCATCCTCCATTAAATACCAATGATAATTTTAAACTCTCTTTCTTTAGTCTACCAAAGCTGCTATATTTGCAGACACGCGGTTTTCCGGCTAACCCCTCCCACTCCCGACACATATACATACAGTGATAATAAAACAAAACATATTTTTATGGAAAGCATATGCAGAGGCGAGCGGCCAGCGACTTGCATGTAACTCATGTATCTAGAGAAAATCCTTAAATGACCCCTCTTGCTTATTCTGCCATTATAATACACCTAGCTCCTCTATGAAATTATAAGCTTCTGAAAACCCCATCTTTCTCCATTGTTTCGTTTTGTGCCTACGAATTATTAGTGCCTTTTCGGCCGTGCCGACTTTTGCCCATCTCTGAACGCAAAGTTTGCCAGAATCTTCAACGTCCGCTGACAACTCTTTCACACACAAGGATACAAGAATCTTCTCTTTTTGACTAATTTTATTTGCTTAGTTTTCGTACTTTTTATCGACGGCGCATTCAGTTTTCAAATTCGCCCAGCCACCGCGTCGGAGAGCAGGAAGGCTGTGTAGCGTCGTCAAGCGCTAACAAGGAAATCGCTAAATTTAGATGGAAAGTAATGGTATTTTCGAGAAAGTTCTTTTCTGATCCAGTTCATAGTGAAAAGATCATTTCTAGTAGGAGTTGTGCTTTAAGTGCTTGCGTTCAAAACTGCAGTTTTCAATGCGATATACGTTCGGAGGGGGGAGGGTACCGGGGGTCCTGTCCGGAGGCTTTTCGCCTAGAGCTCAGATACGCTCTACTGAATGCCGATGCGCTATATATTCTACGGCATAAGTGTAAAGCTTAAAAGCAAAATGCATGAATGTTAACGTTGGAGTGAACCATAACTATTAGAAATATCTGGACGATTGAAACTGAAGCGAATGTAAGCACACGTGCAGCGGTTGGGGAAATATTGTTTCAGTAATATAAAATAGTTGGCGAAGTTCCTCAGGGTTGCCTTAGCCCATAGTCTATCAAAAATCCCTGATTTTTGGATACCCTATGCCAAACGCTGGGTATATCTAGCATTTGGCATAGCCTATGCCTAACGCTGGATACCCTATCCCAAACGCTGGATACCCTATGCCAAACGCTGGATACCTGTTGGTAACCTAACCCTGACCTACCTCAGTGTAAAGGAGTTCTGATTGGTTTTTTAGCTTCACTCAAATCATCAATATTTTACTGGGTTACAGTATCCAGCACCTGGCATAGTGTATCCAGCGTTAGACATAGGGTATGCCAAACGTTAGACATATCCAGCGTTTGGCGTAGGGTATCCAAAAAACAGGGGTTTGTGGTTGACTGCATAGCCCATAGGGACACCATAGGATTATGCCTACAATTGTGTTTCTCGTGTTTATTTTCTACGTTTGCCGTGGACATTGGCTTTTAGTACAGTTCAAATCTTGTCTTGTCTTGTAGCCTTTGTCTAGGGGGCTACTCCTCTGCCTTTGTTTAATGACCGTTATTGTTTCATACTTTGCTGTTTGAAACATGCTGTTTATTTCAAGTCCGTATAATCAATACATTGCAGTACTTGCTCTCCTTACTACTTAGTTTTTGTGCAGAAAAATAAGGTGATATGCCCTTTGTCCCAAACTGGTCACCAAAAGATTCAAGAATAAAAAAAACAAAAACAATATAACGATCTCAAACGGATCGTGAATAAAAGATACAATGATTTTAAAGTGGATGTGGGATATGTAAATGGGAAGGGGGCTCGGAAACTGGGGAGGAAATGACTGAGGGGAATTGATGGAGGGATTGTATGAAGGAAGTAGCGGTTTTGAAGGAACTTGAGTGTTGAATATTAGTTTGTCTGTTACAAATATGTTTTTTGTTTATCAATATTTTCTCCGTCGGCACACGTGACTTCTCGTCCCCCTTTAAAGCTAATACGTTGATATTCGTATGAGTGATTACTTTGTACACCCTTAAGGGAAAATAAATATTCCTATTCAGTGCGAGGGTTGCCCACTCTCGACTTTCCGCTGCGGCACCGGCCTAGACTAGCTGGCACAGTTGTCACGTGCTAGAACATCAAAATCAGCATGTTTACAAGCGTTTGAAAGATGAATCGCCGAAATTATGGCCGGCACCACTGGTTTTGGCCGGTCGTAACTGGTGCCGGGAAAGAGTGTACAGCAGGTGTCGGAGAGTCGTTAACCCTTCGATTCAGAGTCCCCTTCTGGAACACGTACTCCGGCGTTCTAGCCTATCTGAAAATCAACTGCTCCCGTCCAACAAAACAGGATGGGAGTTACCCAGTAAGTTTTTCTTGGACGGCATCGCAATCTATTTCGTAAGGCGTCCCGAGCAAAGGAAAAAATAGAGTAACACGCGTCTATTGCTTGTGTTTACAACAGGCCTCTTTGAAATCACGTTTGAAATGTACAAATTCAAGCAGCAGAGTCGCTGAGAACCTGGTCTACTGACATCATGAACCGCTCTGAGCTCCTATGTTGAATATAACTCAAGTTACAAAGATCCTTAGGAGGTTACAGATTGTCAATGGAAGATTGGGTGACGATAAAGAGGTTAACAAAATATTAACGTCTCAGAGTGCAGGAGTCGTAGCCCTAGAAGGTAAAATTGTGAAAGAAATTAGAAAAGATGCTACGCGGGTTTAAACATGGCTGAAATAGTATTTAATTTCTATTAAAAAAACAAACGCATAAAAAAAAACTAAGGAAAGTCGAACCTAGCTCTGAGTCTGAGTGGTCAAATACGCATTGGATCAGTTACTAGAATCCGTCTCAAACTATTCTTCGCGCCTGCAAGTAGCAAGAATAAATGAATCCTAGAAGAATGCGAAACTTGAATGTGTTGGATTAAAAAAAAATCCCGAGTTTCATTTACGTGCGACCATTTAGAACGTGGCCTCTAACATAATAATAATATTGGCCTGCGTAACCAACTCCCCCTGAATAGGAACTTGAACCCGCTACCTTGGCCTTCACGCTCTGCCGCCAAGCCTTCGGCTTAACCAACTGTGCTATCAAGGGACTTGTGAACAGTTTCATTTACGTGCGGCCTTTTAGAACGTGGCCTCTAACATGATAATAGCACTGGCCTGCATAACCAACTCCCGCTGAATAGGAACTTGAACCCGCTACCTTGTCCTTCAAGCTCTGCCGCCAAGCCTTCGGCTCAACCAACTGGGCTATCAAGCGACTTGTGAACACAGTTGGGAAACCCTCTTCTAACATAATAATAACACTGAACTGAATGGCAAAATCCCGCTCAAGTGGGATCTGAAACCGCAACCTTCGGCATCATTCTTCAAAGCTCTAACCAATTACAATTCGGTTTATTTATCCATAAATATCTTTTACAAACAAACATAGTGCTGGACATAACATTACAAATAAAAAGATCAAACAAATGAGCTATCGAGGAGTCCGAATATAATTTGGAAACCACTACAATCGGCGGGCTACAGAAACAGTGATATCGCTCGAAGCAAGTTACGGCAGAAGGAAATAACCGCCTTTAAGCGTTGTTCAAAGCTGCACAAGAGCTATACACGTCAGCTTATACTGTGAGCAGGGCGTGACGGGCGTGGTTGAGAAAAACAGAAATCGATGCTATTTCCTTGTATGCAGCTCTGATCAAATCGCCACCTGCTTGGATTGCTCTAGCTAGTCAAGAAACGACGACGCTGAAGATCCTTACAATAACAAGACCAAAGGTTTCGATGGGATCCCAAAAATGTAATATTTGATCAAGACTTTAACAGATTAAGGTGATTCCGGGCGAACTACTTGTGCAGTGAGAAAATAATTTGCATATTCGGATTCAACATGTCTCCTTTCACCTAAGTCGACTATCTCATTTGCTTAAAAAAAAAAATTGCCCCTTAATTCGCCTATCTTCGAACTTTACCTGTAGGCTACTTTGACTCTTTTTGGTTCTTCCTGGCAATGCTTGTTATGCATAGCATTTAATGCATAACGTTTTCAAAATCACAACAGATTACATCCCAAGTGTTGTCTGTTGAAACTGCACTGTCAGAAGTTTCATAACAGATTGCGCATAACGCTTTCAAGAATAACACCTTTTCACTTAGAAATAAAGTGTTATGACCAATTAAGTTTACACTATTTCGTGCCTAGATCTCCAACAACACCTTCAACTGGTAAAAATACTAACGGGAACGAAAGAAACATAACAAATAACATCCCAAAGTGTTATCTGTTGAAACCGCGCATCCTGCTGTTGTCGTTATGTAACTTCTGACAGTGTAGTATTTTTACCTATTGAAGGTGTTGTTGGAGATCTGGGCACGAAATAGTTTAAACTTAATTGGTCATAACACTTTTTCTAAGTGAAAAGGTGTTATTCTTGAAAGTGTTATGCGCAATCTGTTATGAAACTTCTGACAGTGTGCGCATCCTTGTCTTATCTGTTATGAAATTGCACAGCGTGACTCCAACCCCGGTAAACAAAAGTTAATTAAAATCCAGCATGACTTCAGACGTGCCTGTTCTTTACATCATCTGATATTGTTTGAAGGAAGTCTTGTACCCACAATTTTCTTATATTTAAAAAATGGCCGTTGTATGAATAAAATGTTTCCCAGACCTTATGTTAGGCCTTATGGTGGGGCCATAAAGAGTTAATGGTGTTTATTATTTTATGAATAAAACTGAAAAAAACCCTCAGCTTGGGCTCAACCTGATGTAGTATTTAAACAATTTTCTGACGAAACGAATTACGCTATTAAGTAATAAATGTTGTTTTTACATACTTGCTGGTTCGCACGTACCTGCTTCTTTGACTTTTTCGACATCGGCTGAGGTGACAAATCATCGTCGTCATAACGGCTATAGCGCGAACCAAAGCCGTCCGACGACATTGACAGATCCATATCTAGGAAAGTGTCTTGTTTTACAACTCAGGTTAAAAGGAGAACTTTCCCACCCTTTTAAAGCAATAATATTTAGTAGCCATCTAGTGAATTTAAAGGAACAGAAAACTTAGCTAGCTGACATATCAAGAATGTACCCTGAGTCGACAGTGAGAGTATGAAAAAAGCTCGTTACGACCATTGCAGTTTCCGGGCAGTTTCCGAGAATTCGACTTTTGAGTTAGTAGAAAAAAAAGCAAAAGGTTTGTGTGCCGGGAGTAGGAATCGAACGCACGACCTCTTGACTACTATCCCGATATGTTTAGTCAACACGGCCAAAGGCGAACTTTTACAGTGCATAAGTGCATAATTACAGTGCATAAGGGGCAAGGGCCTGCCAACTAGCTCTGGGAACACTAAGGAGGGGGTTCGAGATAACAAAGAAGGGGGGGGGGGGTCCTGTCGACAATAAGTCCCTGTCTTTATCTAAGCCCCCCAGGTCGGTTGATGGCCGAAAGTTGCGTAGTCAAGTTTTCTGTGCCTTTAATGTCAGAAACATCGAGGCCACAACTTCGAAAATCAGAAGGGTATAAGAGTTCTTCGCCTATTCAAGATTTCCTTCTGGAGCGAATATAAGGTTTAAAGTCAAGCTGATTATTCACAATGCAAGAACAAAACGAGAATTCTTTTTTATTTATCCCTTGCATAACATCTTAGACGGGCGATTAGCTGATCAACAAAACATAACGACAATTATCGTTTTTAATTTTGCATTCTTCCGGGACAATAGTATAAGCCAACCAAAAACTTTCAAGAAGCCCTATATAACGGCAAAACTTTCTTTGTCTCCAGCACAGCCTGTACCAGGCATTTCTGAAGTAGGCTATTCGTTCTTTTTTTTGTTAGCTTAGTTAGTGTGATTCTTTTTTCCTTCTTTTTTTTCTTTGTTATATTCCATTTGTCACACACTGTGTTGAAATGGGTAAATAAAACCATTCATTCAACATTCACAGGGGGGGAATGAGGTGAGGGGAAATCCGGAAACTTGAAGCAGGCATAACTTTCGAACGGGTGATCAAGTTTTGCATAAAAATGAATTCAAGTATCAGACGCTTCGGTGCTGGGAAGAGCCATACGACCTTGACAGCGCGAACCTTAGCTGATGTATACCAGCGGTTCCCAACCTTTTTCGTACCGCGTACCCCAATCAAGGTTCGAAAAGGTTGCGTACCCCCTTTTTCAGAATGTGAAAAAGACGGTATTTATTATCTGAAATGATAAGGTATAAATGTGTAGAGATGTATACAAAATCAATGAGACATTTGAGGCTGCTTTATAGCTAAAATTTTGCAGATCTCGGCTTGACGTCATTAACGACATTTTTTGTTTCCATTATGTTTCTGTGTTTGATTTGATGTTCTCCGCTGCAGACACTTTCGTTAGCTTATTTCGCAATGACAATATCACTTGCAATGTCTTCGATTTTTCTTGAATCAATATTGTTTGAAACAGGAACAGATTTTACGGCGGTAGGATAGCTGTTTTTCGAATAGCATTATTTCATTGTGTTTGACTAGGGCTTGTAATCAGAGGCGTCACATACGGTTGGCAACACCCCTCCCCCAAAGTAGTCGGCCAGACTGTTAAAGAAAAAACGAGTCAGCGCGAAGCGCCACGATTTTTCGTAAAAACAGTCGGTAAAAATGACCAGCAAGTCAGTAAAAATACCTTGCCCCCCCCCCCCCCCCCCCCAAAAAAAAAAAAAAATTGCTAGTGGTAATATTCTGCCTCTGCTGGTAATATTAGGCTTTCGGCAATCAAAAATGAGTGGGGCGAGATTTTGAAGCTACAGACTTAACCGATATTGGTACCTTCGCGTACCCCTTGTAAGGGTCTCGCGTACCCCTTTGGGTACGCGTACCACCGGTTGGGAATCACTGTACTATACTACATACCCTTGTAAGTGCCATATGAGCTTAGAGCTCTTGTTGATCAGCGGCAGCTTCAAAACTTTACTTTAGACTTTAGTTGAATTTCACTCTGTGTGATAGATCAAATGCTTTTAGGTAGCACGGAAATTTCTGGACCAAATCCAAAATTCCGGGAACAAACAAGGATATAGCGTTTAGGCAATACAGCGGCTAATGTATAATAAATCCACCAGTGCCTATCCATAGATGCTGAATATCATTCGGTGAGAACTGGATTGGATCGTGGCCTGGCAACACTGGCATTGCCCTAGAAAATGTTATGGTACTAACCTGTGCTTGGAGTTGGGCTGCTACATAGTGGTTTCAGCTGCTGCTTTTTAGCGGTACGAGACGTTGTCTTCTTGACCGGAGCGGATATTATTGGGTCTGGGATACTGCATGACGGCGAGTCGATCTGAACAGGATAATCATGTTACTGAGACAAGTTCCTGAGGATTCTCATTGCCCCCCGTCCTTTTTTTCAGGAGCAATACTACCCCGCAATATATCGCGCCCCTCGACAAAGAATTTTTTAACGCAGAAGAAAAACTGTACTGCGGCCACTACTTTCTGGCAAACACTTATACACGTGCATATTAGCATCTGAAAGGTTGCATATGTAATCCGCTGAATCCAGAAATTCAAACAGCATTCTTAAAATATTATTTTACTATAAAGAGACATTCCTAAATTTAGTTTTAATATAGTAGTTATGATGCAGACTCGAGCGTTCCATATAACAGGCCCAGTATACCTATGACATCGTAAAAGTTGTCCGTCTGCGCTTTATGGGGCGGCAAAGTCATTTTTGTCTAAGTCACTCGTGAAGAATGTCTTTGCCGGAAATCTAGCTGACTTGCCGGTTTAGTGTAGTGTTTCGATATGAGAAAATACCCCCTGTTCCCCAACTGCTAGGCTGCAGCAGGCGTGCTACGCTGCAGCAGGCGTGCTACGCTGCAGCAGGCGTGCCACGCTGTCCAAAAATGCCACAAAGCATGAACATTGCTAACAGTTAGTAACAGTAGGAGACCTAGGTCGCAGTCAAGTCACAGTGCGAACAAATCGTTCCATTAGAATGAAACTATCCTATCTCCAAACACGCTTGGACTGAAACTATCCTATATACAAAACTGCTGCTTTTCAGGAGAGTCATTTGAATCTAGAGACAGAATGGTTTCACAATTGTTGCGTTTTTGCAGATACCGTGGTAACTTACAACGGGAACTGGGTCTGCAATTGGCCGTTTTAGCAGTTACCGTGGTATCCGATACCACGGTTGCTCTGCAAAAACGGCAATTGACGGATTTGCGGTTTTAGGGATCATCCAAAAAGAATATCCACTGACATAACTTGTTTACCACCAATTTGGTAAAAAAACTAGATACATGAATTAATACGAACTTTTCAGATACCACTGTCCGAATATTAATTACCACAGTAGTTGCGTTTTTCAGATACCATGGTATCTGTTGCCACGGTAACTCGATCTGCCATTGATCGTTTTTGCAGTTACCGGGGTATTTGCTACTACGGTTGACCTGCAAAACCGAGAATTGGCGAATTGCGCTTTTCGAAGTCATCCCAAAAAGAAAAACTGATATCCAGTCAAGCCAAACTTCTTTCCCACCAATTTGACAGAATCCTAGGCTCTATTGTTGGTCGTGATGAAAGTGAGCTGACTTTTCCAGATACCACGATCAAATGCCACGGTCGGACCGTGGTGTCTGAACATTAGATACCACAGTGACTGGCCAGATACCACGATAACTGCAAAAACACCTTTTGACCGTGGTATCAGGTACCACAGTAACTGCAAAAACGACTTTAGGCAGTGGTATCAGATACCATGGTATCTGCAAAAAAACAACTCATGTATAAAAGCCAGGAATGGCTATTTGGAAGACACCTAGCGTCGATGGTTCAATTATGGCTGCAGGTTCAATTATGGCTGCAAGTTCAATTTAGCAGATAATTTTGCACAATATACCGCCGCAACGGATACTAATCCATTTTTGCCGTTTTTGGCCATTTTTTGTTGTTATTACGACCAACAAAAAGTTTCAACTGGAGCTCATCTGCAGATAGGATAGTTTCATTCAAACTGAACGAAATGATCAAATTTTCGCGCAGAATTTTCCGCGCTTTCATCATCAAGTTTCCGTGCGGAACTGCTGATGATGCCGACAACCCTGGCAGGACTTCGGTCTGCGAGCACATGACCCTCATCGTATGTCCAAACCAATCAGGATAGGGGAAATACTCACATGTCTATCACCAGGACTTTCAGGGGTCCTTGCAACTTCTGATAAATCGGCACTGATCAAAATCGGATCGTTGTTTATTGTTGGTGGCGACGCAACGGGTCTCAGGGGACTGAGCTCCACCCTTGGGGGAGTAGCCTGTTGGTTGCCGACCAATGGAACGGCTGCCTCGTTCAAGAATTCGTCCAAATCCATGTACTCCATCTGGAAGAAAACAAATTATATTTATTTTTTCTATGTTTAATTTTGTTGTATCTTGTGCACTAACTCCGTTGTAGCTCAATGTAACTTTTGGGATCCTAAAACGTAAGTGGAGGGATACCTATGACATCGCAAAAGTTGTCCGTCTGCCCGTCTGTTAGCACGATAACTCTCGAAGGGAATGAGATATTTTGATTAAACTTGGTGTGAGGATTCTTTGGGTCAAGGGCAAGGTCAAGTTTGTAGATGTGCTTTGTAGCCTTACATTTAGGGGTGGGGGTTCAAACTAAGGGGCAAACAAAATATTTTTAAACAGCTAATGTGATAGTCGACTTTGGGATAAGAAGACATGCTGAACACGATGATGAAAACCATTTTCTCGCCGGACAAGTAGTTCGTCCAAAAAATTGGTTAAAATAAAAGTTTCATCTGAATCTGATTAAATGCTCAATTTAGGCGTAAGAAGACATGCTGAACACTTATGTGAAAAGCTTTTTCTACCCGGACAACTAGTTCGCCCGGAATCCGGCTAAAACCGGAAAATTTGTTAAAAACAAAAGTTTTATTTGAAGTTGAACAGATGACAGATTTAGGGGTAAGAAAAACGCTGAGTCTGTATATGACAATCAATTTACCCGGACATATAATTCGTCCGGAATCCGGTTGTAACCGGAATTTTTTTTATAAGTTAAAGTTTTATTTGAAATTGATTAGATGTTCTTTACAGAGATAAGGACATACGCTGAATTCGTTTCTGAATTTTCTTTTTTTGCTGGACAGAATTCGGACCGGAAATTTGGCAGATGTAAAGCGGGAAGTTTCGGTCAGTGTCGTCAAAATAGATATGGCTTATATAGGTATATCTGAACTTGATTTTCTCTGGTGATTAGTCTGGCGAAGACGGATCTAGCGAAGACAAGACCCAACTGTCTGGATCAAATATTAGATTTTTGGGATCCCATCGAAACCTTTGTTCTTGTTTCCTTTTCTTTCTATATATTGCGCTATTTCCCTTCTCTTGTCTAGTGCGTAAATAATATTTCATCATCGTCATGAGATATTCAAGACAAGGTTACTTAATTTCAGTACTTTACTTTTTGTACACCACTGGCATGTTATTTAACTTTATTTAATCCTACTACTATTTCCATTTTAATAAACTTCTGCCTTACCTAATTTTACTTTTTATATTTCCAACGATGTGTTGGTAAGTCATATTTTGTGATTAACTACAGATTACAGCTTACGCGACGAAGACAGATACTTCCAGACCATCAGTGAAAAATGCGAAAAAACAAAGAATTTAACATTCTGAGAAATCACATAGGATTTTCGGCTTTGAGACTGAATCATCGTCGTTTGGTTACTATTCTGAACCCGTCATTCGTGGGAAACATTCTTTCAGCCAGCCATCTCTTGATTGTATTATAAAGCTCAATCAGAATTGAGATCTTGAATGTTTCAAAATTTTACCAAAAACTAGTCTCGCAATCGGTAGTTTTCCTTCGAGTCGAAGCTTGGTTTCCTGATATCCCTAATCGCAATGTTGACTCAAATCCGTATTCGTGTGTCGGTTGCGATCCTTATCAATACGAGTATGTTCAGCTGAAACATTTTTAAATTTTAAAAGAAAAAGCCAAAAATTAAGTTGATTACTTGACCTAGCTGAACGTAAAGGACGAGATTAAAGAAGATTTTTTTTTAAACGCTTTCAGCGGTTGTCCAGTATCGGTGCGTGGCCGGTCCGGCCCGCCCATCTTCCCTATATTTTTTTATTTCTTTCTCAAGCTTGCAAGACAAACGCATTAGATCAGATTTCGTTGGGGAAGTAGGACAATCAACGCTCTATTGACTTTTCTTGCCTAGGAAACATATCATATTCTTTTTCCAGGGTAATAACTAATCCTTCCACATAAACCTATTTCTAACGAGCTCAAGGACAAGGACACTAAATTCAAAGATCAATCGGAAGGAAAACAAGCACTTTAAAAAAACAGAAACAAAAAGAACAGAAACAAGAATCCGGACGATCGATCGACCCATAACTCTGTCTACGAAGAGCAGCAAATCCATTACCAAAGTTCTTAAAGCTTAACTGAAAAGCCAACTTATTTTTGTATCTTTTAAATGAATACACTGCTTTATTTGAATTGTTTTAAGGGATTTTTTTTATTTTCACTATTTGCTCTAGCGTGACGTTCAGAATAATGCAGCCGTCATCACAACGCAAAATTCTACTATGACGCAGAAAATCTGAATCTCAAGACAAACACGGCTTTTCAGTGGCCAGTGATCAGCTTGCGGAAGGTAGCTCACTGCGTGAACATTTATTTTTCGTAAATTATGTTCGTCAACCACATAACACAGGTACAAGCTCATAGAGGGACCACAAATTGGACAGATAAATTACACTATTTGAAAATGACTATTCGTGAATAGCGGAGCAACGAAGTAATGTATTTTCATCGGGTATTTCCAGCCTATTCAAGTGAATAAGTGATGTGTAATTAGATTGTCACGTCTCAGTCATTTTCGGTTAGACTTCAACAGAAGAATAAGAAGCCTCACGTAGCTCCCACAGCCTAGGATATCGGCATTCGGCATCAATCGCTTATGGATAAAGTAAGAAGTATCTAAAGCCCCCGCCTGCTTTACACACACACCACGGATATTACTTTGCGAATACCCCCCCCCCCCCATCAGACGAAGGAAAGCTTTCCCCTACAAATAGTAGACTCCGACCGGGAAATCCCCAAACTAACAAACTTTACATTAAAGCACAATGGACACTTCTAATGCTTTATTTTGTATTAAATGCTCCACAAAAAAACACTTCCGACTTCCTTTAGAAGGCGCTACGAAAATCGGCCGTTTTCTTGTTATCCCTTGTCTTTACCTCTCTGGCATTTCGGCGATCCAGGTATATCGTGGCAGGAAATTCAAAAACTCCCAGCAACAGCAATGCTTGACAGAAAAGGATATATTTGAGATGTCACCAATAAGTCAAGCCGCAGATGCAGTTTAACTGACTGTTCCAAGTTTTAAGTGCCTATTAAAAGTTTTTCTTTGTGGAATAGTGTTGTGAAGCATAATTAACTTACTTTATAAAATGTACCAGAATATGCAATAAGTTTATAAAAAATGACGTAGCTACAAAAATCATTCAAAAACAAATAGCCTATTCAAATCTGAATTAGACAAGCTGATTTATGCATGAAATAAAGATCTACTAAGTGTTTTAAGAAACATCACTTTTATCTTTATCCAAGCTAGTAAATTGAGCATGTACTGGCCCAAAAAATTACGCTTAGAAATATCACAGAGAGGAAACTGCTGAAAAAGCTGCTGAGCTAGGGGGTAAGTATTGTTCCTAGGTTGTTACAGAGTGGGATTGGGGTAGTTTGATGTGCCCATTGAACTTTAAAGATACAGGTTTGTTGCAGCATTTGCTGGGTTGTACAATAACATAACGGATAAGTAAGTTCTTTTTAGCAGTTTAAAAGTAAATAGCAAAGTGGTTTAAGTGTTTCATGGTTCATCGGGAGACCTAAGGTTCATTTTTTCTTATGAAGAAGAGGTCAAATCCGGCGGCAACGTCGTGATAGTTACTTTTGATCAATAAAATTATATCCTATTCTATTGCAGATCTTGGGGAATGTCCGGCATCGGTTCCAGCTCAAGGAAACCGTCATAAGATAACGATAAGTCTATCTCTTGAAGAGGGTGGTTTTTCTCGAGCTCCATGCGACGAGTTGTCGAACAAGCTCATGGTGAGTGTAATTAGTCCTCAAAGACCCAGGCCCGAGGGTGTTCCCTTGTCAACACTATTCCCCCTGTCAGAAGCAGGACCACGTCCTCACATTTTGGGATAATCGTTTCCAAGGAGAAGTATTCATCGGGAAACCCTTCATTCTCTCCGCAGGTAGAAAATCACTTTCTACATTCCCCTTCAGACAAATATGCCACAATGAATGGAGAGGGCCCAAAGATTAGGTGGAAATACATGGAATGAATGTGTGAGAGGGGAGGAGTGCTGAACTGAAGGGAAAAGGAAAGGAAGAAATCCGCACGAAAGGTGATTGCAACAGTCTGCAGTCGAAACGACGCACAGGGCCTCTGTTCTCCGCTTACTCTCAACAGTACTGGCACCACACCTTCAGACCCGACCTGAAATCACTCTTAAAACGAAATAAAGGCTGGAGGCGTCTAAACCCGATGAAAAATTTATCTCAAAATAGTATTATGAAGTAGTACGAAAAAGTTGCATGCAGTACTAACGATGCTACTACATGCTTCTACTGCATGTCTACCGTGTTACTGCATACTACTATATGGTACTATTTGCAAGCCTGGATCTTACTATGGCAAGACAGGATGCTACTGGATACTACTACTACATAAGACTGGACCAGTCTGCGGCACATTAAATGATAGTATTCTTTGCTATTACATAGTATTACATGCAACGTTTTCGTACTACTACCATACTACTACGCAGGCTACAAATTTTTCATCGGGAACCGCATATTCTCAGTTCCTTTGTCAGTTGGCTGCACCATACACTTGGGCATTCTTTGTCGGTGTCTTCGGCGGAGACGGCTTCATTGCCTTATGCCAACAGAAAATTTGCCAAAAGAGAACCCCAAAGGCATTCTGCCTTGTGACCTTTTCCTGGGACCAAAGGTAAACTTGACACACACGCAAAAGCTGACCGATCAATGAAGACGAAGCTGCACTTTTCTGTCAGGTCTTCAGGCCGGCTCAGACGGCGTTCGTAAAGTGCGTAAAGTCGTTCGCAAATGTGTGTTTCGCGCGTTCGCTATGTTTTACTTTCTTCGTGGTATGGGCGGATGATCAGGGACTAACATTTCTTTTTGGATTCATCATCTTTCCGTACGGAAATTCCGAGATTTTTCTAACTTTCGATATCTCTAAAAAGGCCGAGAGTTGCAAAAAGAAATATTCGGCCCATGATATGGCCTGGACTGTACAATTTTGGCGAAAAATTCGAATTCTAGACCGGCGGTTAACCGACTTCTACCCACCAACCACATGAAGAGGATAATTCCTACTGGGTTCTGATCCAAGTTAAGGCTCTATCATCAGTCCCACCATCCACAAGAAGAGGATAATTCCTCCTGGGACAACAATTCAGAAGAAGACCAACCGGAAGGCGAAAAGGGTCGCGCTTCCCAGCTGTCCCGATGTCACAAATGAATAGAAGAAGAAGAAGAAAAGGGCACTATGACTAAAACGGGGCCATCTTCTCTCTCCAGACGAAACTCCTAAAGCATCGTATCCAAATTTGGGAAGCTTGGTTCACGGGGAAGCTTAGTAAGGAATTAGTGCGGAATGAGAGGGAGAGGTTCATTAGCTACGGATGGGTTGGAATCAATACACTACGAGTAAATACCGCCTACATTCCGCCTGGAACGGTGTTTGAGATCGATGTTCAACTCTACATATTAGTTGATTTGCGTGATAATTGGCGTCCCCCCCCCCCCCCCCCAGACTTGACGCCCCTGGTCATACTTTAAGCGTAACGGACGACAATTATCACGCAAATCAACAAATATCAAGAGCTGAATATCGATCTCTGTTAATGTGTCAACGTGTACAAAGGCGAGAGCGCAATAAGCGCAATACTGATTCAACTCACACGCTGGATTTTTGACTGAATTTGTTGGTACCGTCCGAAGTTCGAGAACCGCGTCCAAAGAAAAACGTGATCACTACTATTTTATGACTTAGAACGAAAACGAATAAAACGACTTAAACTGATCTGTCGAGGCCTCATGCAGAAAGTGTACAACCAAACTACACCAAGGTTAGACGCACGCCCGTAAATATGTTAGTCCAAACCTACAGGGTATCTCCGTACCTTCAGGTCTCCATCGTAGAACATGTCTCTGTCCCACAAAGTGGGTCCAAGGAACGCCGACTGTCCATCCACAGACTCCCAAGGGTCTTCCCCCTTTTTCTCATCATCTTTGGTGGCTTTCAAAGCTGGAACAAAACAAATGGTATAAAGGTCTGCTCAAAAGACAGAAAAACTGAAGGACACGATTTAACGGACAGCACTATCATCTGCCTACCGCGATTCTGCAATTTACAAGAGCATTAAACTATGGAACAGTATGCCCACACACCTTGAAGAATCAACAGATTTCAACGCTCTTTTTAAAAAGCACCCGTACACACTTACTCACTTCTCTCAATAAATCTCTTTGTTTTGCCCCTTTTCTTTTGTTCTGCTTTCCTCTTTCTTCTATTTCCTTCACTCGTGTTTTCTTTATTTTTATCTAATCTTTAAGTTGTAGCTTAGCTAGGCCTACACAAGTTTCCTCTCCGTCTACGCCAATATAAGAAGTTGTCCAGTGTTACATTATTTCTAGTACAAAAATAAATACTTGAAATACAAAAGTTGGAAATGGGTATCGGAAGGGTCAGAACATCGAGGAAATAACCCAACAGATTTCTCTTTTTGTTCATTACCATTCAACTTGCCGGCTCTCAACAGGCAAACCCTCGTATACAAATTCGAGTTCTTAATCCCAATAATAATAATTTATTTATAACCCATCATACACTCACAAAGAGAAAGACGGAGTATAAATACAAAAAAAGAGGAAAAGGTAATATACGGAAAGACATAACACCATACAAAAACAACACGAAACTAACTTCTAACAAATTAACCTAATAATGAACCAAAAAATAAAAAGAAAGAACAACAACAATGACAACAACAACAGAACCAGAACTAGAATAGAAAACCCTTCCAAGGGTGGTTCAAAGGAATTTTTGACATCTTGGAAAAATTATCCGCAGTTTCAAGACGATCAGGCGAGCTGTATCTCTCCCACAGTCTACCATTCCTTGTCCAAGGCGGTACCGAGACCGGTACCCGAATGAGGAACTTTGCATATTTGAAATAGGCCCTCCTAAATTTTTTTTTAATCTAATCTTTATCTTTTGCGTCACTCAAATCCATCATCTTCTGTGGGTGCCACCAGGACGAGACTGGGTTTCAGGCATCAAACATTCCTGTCAACAACAGCTACCCATTTCGATGAAGACATAAGCAAAATTTAGAGAAGACATCCAAAATGTTAGCTGTTGTATTAAACGTATGTAGTCAGGGCCGTATCCGGAGGGGGGTTAGGGGGTTCGAACCCCCTCCGAAACATACAAAAATTATCGTTCTTATAGGCTTGAACTTCTGATCTATACCTCTTTTGTACTTTTTGGTATGAATTCGGTCTGACACGCGGGTAAAACCACCTCCGAAATAAATTCCTGGATACGGGCCTGTATGTCATATCTGAAAACTGGAAATATGCCATTGCTAATTGTTCGCAGATGATTTTGCTGCTCATGGAAATCCCGCCATCACTTGCCGTTCGAAATGACTGACACGCAATGAGCACAGGGATTAGAGACTCTGCAATTAACAACTGAAGGAAGGGAAAGTTACAGGCGAGGTTACAGATGTCAAGAAACAAAACAAAATAACGCTAGTTTTAAGAAGAAACAGCGTATATAGTACTCTTAAGTTACTGTGAATTAGTTTCTGTGATTACCATAGAATTTTCCGACTAAATACTCCTTGAGCCCAGTCTGACTGGGAAACATATATTAAAAAAAATGCAAATGATATGCAGATTCGTTTCTTCCAGTCCAGCAACAGCCTGTCGAGGATAATATAGATGGCGCTTTAGACAAGGGACTTGTACCGTGACCAATACCATAAACAAATTTTCGAATATAATTTAGAAGTCTAGGACTCCCTTGTCGGAGCCACGTAGACAAACCAGGACCCACAACACAACCACAACACAACTTAAATGTTTCTGACGAGCATCTTTGCCAAGAAGGGCCGAAATAGGGCTGTCAAGCATCGTAGCTGACTTTCCGTTTTTAGCCATTGTTTTAAATACAGTTTTCGAATATTTCCGCCCTCGCGCGTGTGGAATCAGAAATAGTGGGAACAACGAGGATTCGTACACGACCGAAACAAACAAGGACTGACTAGCCCCTAAACTTCCCAGACCTGTAAATTTTAAGTGCCAGAAACCTTGTTTTGCAAGCTCTTCTCTTCTCAGCATTCCAGCCTTGGTACCAGCTACAATTCCATAGACTCAAAATGTTATGTAATCAACTTGACAAAGCACTACGGACTGCCGAGCTGTGGAGAGTTAGCTCTGATATCCACGTGTGTTCAAAACACGAAAGAAAACCAAATCCGCATTGCCTGCAACGTGGTTTTCGTAGATTATCGACATAAAATTTTACCGTAGAAACTTTAGCATAGAGGGAACCCGGTTAATCGGAAAACTGTCCGACCTTTCATTGGCTCTTCGGAATCGCAAGAACTTTAAAGGTGGAATAGCAGATCAACTTTAAAAACAGAATAGCAGATCCCTGGGAAGAGCTTTCTAAGATCCTACCAATGTCAAACGAAGCAACATGAGAAGCCAATTTCCCCATCTTCGTGTACCTTCCAGCTTCGTCATTGTTATTTTCCAAGATCTTTCGAAATTTCATCTATACGTCACGACTCTTGGCTGTTGACAGCAAGGCCAATAGGAAGGCAACAAAGAAACCACCTAGTCATGCTTACTCACGTGGACCGCCATGCTCCCAAACAAGACTGTCTTTTTTTGAACAAAAAAATAAGAAACGACTGCGACGAAGTACTACAGTTGAAGTATGCTTATTTGAACACTTCTCTAGCTGTTTCACTACACTGAGTTTGTTACTTGCTTATAATACAGTCAAATGGAAATGAAAAATAACAAACTTGATATCAGCTAATAGCCAGCTATTTCAGGGTTATCCTGGCATAAACTTTGAGTAGAAATCCAATTAAGCATTATTTTACTTTGAGTTTACAAATGTGCTTCTCCTTCTCTTTGAGGCGTCCGTTGGCAGAGGCGTTACTAGCCAAAATGTTTGGGGGGGGGGGCAAGGAAATTACCGACTGGCTGGTATTTTTTACCGACTGGTTTTGCATAAAAAACGACTGTTTTGCATAAAAAACGACAGGTTCGAAAACATCTACTGATTTTCAGGAAAAAACGACTTAATGGAAAAAATCAACTGTTTTGGCCGAAGATCGCGGCACTTCGCGCCGACTCGGTTATTTTTACCGACTGGCCGACAACATTGGGGGGGGGGGGGGGGCGCCCCTCCCCCCCCCCCCCGGTCTTGACGTCCCTGTCCGTTGGTTCGAACCGCCATCTTCTTGGCTGAAGGTGCGTTTCCCCTGGCAAAGTATTTAAATTGTCAAGAGAAAACCAGGCGGGTTGAGTCACTCACAGGCAGGTTGAGTCACTAACACTGTCGGTAACAGCAAAATATGCAAGAAAGTGATGAAAACGTGAATGGAAAAAACATTTTTGACAAGTATTGTATAGTAAAAATGCGAGGTTTGTTTTTTTTCTTCGGCGACCGCTCACTGTTAGGCGACGTTCACATAAGCATACCTCTACTGTGCAAGTAGGAGAGGAAGGAGTACTCATTGGCTCGTTTTTCCTATAAGCGGATTTTGGATGAACTGACGACTCCTCCCCAGTAAAAACGTTTCAGGGCTCACCAGTGTCTCTGGCTCCCGCCCAGAGCCGGGTCGAGAGGCCGGTTCTGGAAGCAGTCATAAGCAGATGCTGATACCAAGCACGTCCTTCCTTATACAGGAAACATCAGAGGCTGAAGAGTAAAAATCAGAAACAATCGCGATCATTGACGACTTGATGATCAAGGAGTGACAAGCGATCTTAACCATAGGCACTTTCATAAAGCCATTTTTTTGTATGCATGGCAATCAATTCAAGAGTGCCGCGGATTAGGACAAGGGAGGGACAGCAGCACGGATAGGCTTTGCGAAACAAAGGGTATACCACCAGTTTGGAATATCCTATTCGAAACGTCGGTTATCCTATGACAAGTTCTGGGTATCCAAAACCCAATAAAATATTGATGACTTGAAGAAAGTTCAGGAAACAACCAATCGAAATTCCGTCCGCAAAAATCCACAGTCTCGCACTGCTGCATTCGCTGCACTCGAAATAAACCGGGCAGAGCTGACAACCCTTACCTTGCCTTTTATCAGTTTGTGTTTTAAAACGTTTTGTTATTTTTACCGCCATGGCGTATGAGCTTTTTAGGAAAGAATCCTTTCATTCATTCATATTCCTCTGTAAGCCGCTGGACACTTTATGCGAAAAAGTATGCTCTATCTAGGAATTAGGTTTAGTCAGAGGCTTAGGACTCGCGCACTGTTACTTATGCCTTTCGGTCCAGTAAGCTCGTATTATCCAAGATGGCACACTCCTTAGGCGCGATCAGAGGCTGTTGCTATGCTAACATAGGAACTACCGTGGTAACAGGGCTACTCCGCACGGGCTCGACAAGTCTAAGAGCAGATAGCTGCCGAAGAGAATTGGGTTTCCCAACATCAGTGGCGAATAAAAGCTGAGTGCACGAAGGTGATAACGCGCCTTTTTTGACAATTAACAGCATCATCTTGAACAAATTTGCGCGCACTTTCTTGTTCTATCCAAATTTTTGCCGGATCCTTCCCTAAAGAGATACTCAGTTGACTATTCTGATAACTGGTTTTTGATATACTAACTTCCCAGACTTTAAACATGAATAGCTCGAAACTAGCAAAAAGTAACTTATCACCTTAGCGCACTCAGCTCTTCAATTATGCTGAATCGGGGAAAACCCGCAAAATTCTGAAGCTCATGCAGACTATACTGAAGACATGAGTACTTGATCAGAAATTTTGTCTCGCCCTGACGGTAACCACAACAAAAGCCGAAGATTACATTGTGATTAAGAAGTCCATGTTTGTATAAGGACTTTAAATAACGAAACTAGACCATTTCTAAAGAAAACTACGAATCCGCAATATCCACGGGTCCATCCAGCCCTATTGAGAAGATGTCTGCGCTGCGGTCAATCTGAGAAACGATTCGCGACTGTATTTTAATGCTCTTAGCGCACCTGGAACTGAAGTTCAGAAGAAAATAAAACGGTGCCAGATTCGCCGTCGCAAACACGACTCCGTATTCTATAGCCACTCAACTTAAAGATGATCTCAAAATACGCTGTTTGTGCTTAAAACATACTTTAATCTAACTTTTCCTTCAACCAAGTGACCAAAGTAGCTGACTATTTTGACAAAATTACGAGTAGATTCACTTCTGTTAACAAAACTTGCAGAGCTCCTAACGGCTTTGCTCAGCAGTTGTCCCACATTTCGAAGAAATGTTTGACAGGATTCCTAAAATCCCCCATGATCAGTAAAAATTATATCTGAACAATTATCTATGGCATATTTAACAATATCAATGATAATTTATTTTCAACCCACAAATCGTACAAGACGAAAACAGTGGAATACAAAAGAAAATATGAAGACATAATCAGGGAAAACACAACACATACAAACAAAATATACTCAAGAGTTTCGGACAGTTTATGAATGAAGTGATTTGCAGAAATGGACTTGCAAACAGTTACTGCTTACTGAAATCGTAGATGTCTTCTTTATTTTTGTTTTCGGACTTCATCGAAATGGGTTGCTATGGTGGACAGGAATGTTTGATGCCTGACATACTGAGCGTGTCCCACCCTACTTACCGTAGTTACTATTCACGACGGTACGAATCCTGGTCTTGGCGTCAAGGCTGGAGCGCATTTTTAAACTTTCGGAAAAATATCACTCCACGGGGTAATCCAGCCAATTTCTTTACTGAGATCCGTAGTAACCACACTACACTCCCGAACATGATAAGCAAATAGTTACTATTAGTTACTATTTCGAGAAGATTGGAACGGTCGGTGTAGTAACTACTCGTGAGGTTGTAACGAAAATAGTAACTAGTAGTCAGGGGCGTCCCGGGGGGGGGGAGGCGGGGCGCCCCGGGGCGCAGCGCCCTCCCTACGTTTTGGGCGTTCGGTCAAATTTGCGCGGCAAAAATTCCGGTTGAAACGGGCATCGAGGCGAAAATACCCGTTTTATAAGATGTGCCCCTACCAGGGGAGTCACGACTGGGGGGGGAAGCCCCCCCCCCAATGCTGTCGGCCAGTCGGTAAAAATAACCGAGTCGGCGCGGAGCGCCGCGATTTTTCGTCAAAACAGTTGATTTTTTTCATGAAAACTGTCGGTTTTTCTGAAAATTGGTCTATTTTTCGTCAAAATAGTCGATTTTTCTGAAAATCAGTGGACTTTTCTGAAAATCGGTCGATTTTTTTCAAAACCGTCATTTTTTGTTGTTGAAAACAGTCGTTTTTCTGCAGAAACAGTCGGTAAAAATTACCAGCCAGTCGGTAAATGCCTCGTCCCCCCCAAAAAAACATTTTGGTTAGTGACGCCTCTGGACCCTACATTATTGGTTCCCATTCTTTATCGAGTTAGGTAATTCATCCAACTTCTGTTCACTCCGCATCGACTTCACCGCATTCGGTCGTCCCTGAATTTTAGGATACGGTGGTCCCTTCGTAAATTCGGCGATTTAACGTGTCTATTCGGTCTCATTCGTTACCGAATTCGGTAATGCACCAGACTTTTCCGTATCTGTTCTATTGCATTTGGTCATAATTACACATTCCATTTCAGAATTTGGTGATTAATCAGATTCATTTGGTTGTGATTCGTTACCGGATTCGGTATTTCACCGGGTTTTAGTTAGTCCGTATCTATTACCAGACTTGTCACATTCGGTTGTTCAAACAAGAGTTTTATTCCATTACGAAACTCGGTTGCTATACCGCTCCCGATCTGTTCCTTATTTTTTTAGTTAGTTTTTCGGTAGTACGAATTCATTATTTGTTTCACCCCAGTTAATGAGTTCGGTAATTCAAATGGCATTCTTTAGCTCTTATTCCTTGCCAGTTAACGGTAGCTTCAGCTGGTTGCTCAAGCCTTTAAGCTTTTACTTTAATGAATGCAGTACTTCAGAAATAAGCACGTCTCTTGACGTCAAAACTAGCCTACTTTTGTTTGCTGTAAATTCAGAATGACTGTACTTTGTATCTACTCTGGCCTGGATGGCCCATTTTTTTTCGCAAGACAGCTCTGTGGTTTAATAGGTAGTCTTGGGATCGCAAAAAGGCACTTTGATCAGCAGTGTTTCCACAAAATTTCACCCGCGGAGCAATTCGCGGTCTTCACTATTCAAAAAGGGTGCGTCATTTAGTCGGAGTTTGAGGCTTGGAATTTTGGGGGGCTTCAACCACATGGAAAGTTAGAATTTTCATGAAAATAGTCAAATGTTGCCAGAAAAAACGGCGGATTAAAAAAATTTAGCTTGCGGTGCAACAACGGCGTTTTTGGTCGGCACATTTTCAAGTCCTATTGGCAAAAGTGGACGTCCCCCAAAGGTAAAAGGCTAGTGACGGCGTATTTCTGAAAAAACAGAAGTGGAACAGCGTGAAAACGCGCCAAATTTTCTCTACAGACTTGATTTTGCAGGCTATGCAACTTTTTACATTGTAGCTCCTTGAAGGCAATTCGCTATGTTTTTACATTTTTTTTTTAATAGATTCGGTAAAAATCAGGTACCGATTCGGTCAAATTCACCAGGTTCGCCCCCCCCCCCCCCCCCCAATCAAGAAAGGCTCGGGACGCCCCCGCTAATAGTTACTATTGTAAGAAGGGTGGAACACGTTGACTGTCCCGTCATGATAGTGAACACAACTAATGGTGGACTTGAGTGAAGCAAAAGCTGAAGATTAGATTAGGATTAAAGGACACCTGAACAATGAAACCATACTTGAACACAACATGGAGAATGCATTTACAGACATGGCCACGGAGATGGTTCTTCTCCTGAGCGTGACGTTTTCAAAATAGGGTTGTTCGTTTCTGGAGGTTTGCACATGAAGACTCAAAGACAAAAAGCGCAATTCATTCAAATCCTGTACAGCGCTGGCAGGATCGTATTGGAATTTCTTCTAGATATACGTTTGGGCTTAACTGGTTAAAATATATTCCAGAAGAAGGGTTGATTGGAGAAATTTATTAATTTCTAAAAGTTCGGTACTGAAATAAAGACAGATGCAAAATGGAGCAAAAATCATAGCTTGGAAACACTATTTCGTATTTGGACTGGGTTTTCTGCAGGCAATGTTAACGGAAATCATACAGATAGGGATGATACTTGGTACTCTTCATTCAGGTATCCTTTAAGAACTCAGTGTTTGTATACGGATTTTAAGTGAAGCTTATCCGCGCGATTCTAATTGTTGCGATACCGCGCAATAAAACACCTATCCTAAAATCACCGAAACTGAATTCCCCGGGATGACCGTCTACCAAACTGTCAAGAATTTCACACCTCGCATCCGAGACCTTGCGTCAAATTTGCATCCAAAAAGTAAAATTTTGTCAAGTAATCATGCGGTAAGGCACACCAGCCCTCTAGAAAGTGAAAAAAAAAACACCAAGTTACGACGAATTTTGGGAGTTTCAGGAGAAACCCCAACCTACCTGCATTTACTGTATTCAAAACATCTGACTTCTCCAATAAGGATTTCAGTGTCAATCCCATATAAAGGGGAGGGTCTAGCTTCCGTTCCATATTCGTCCAACCTACGTCCAACCTAAAAACAAAACACACACTTAGGACACTTTCGATAAGCAAAATACAAACGTCGAAGATAAGGAAAGCCTGAGACAATATACCTTTGGACCAACCAGGACCGGTACTACTGAATCCGTTCTTGGTATTTGTACACGTTTTTTTTCTCGAATAACCAGAACTTATTTTTGAAATATGCACAGGAATAATCGAATTTTTAACATAAAAGATTTAAAGAATCCAGGCACCAACCAAAATCAGTAGAAATATTGTCCCAACCAGTCCCATCGGAATAATTTTCATAAATTAGCCACGAAGATTTTAAACTGGCATTAAAAAATAACTGTTGGTAGTTTATTAACCCTTTCAGGGCTGAATTATGATAGAGTTTGAAAAAATCCATTTTTAGATTTTAGCCTTATATGAGCTTACATATGAATAGTTAAAATAAAAAAAAATCAGTTTCATTCATTCGTTCCAGACTTACAGTCATGACTTCATTTGGCATCATCCGCTGTCACAAGTCAGAAAATTCATATACTGATGAAACATGGACATTTATTTTAGCAACAATATAAAGAAAAAGAAATAAAAAAAATGCATTGAGTATGAAAGATTCTGAAGCGGTTTCTGTTTTGCACCAGACGCAAAGAAATCTGACACTTTGAACAATGGACCCGGCTTGTCAGCCACTGCCTTCGGGCCAGTGCTTGTTGCCGTCATAGCGAACACTATCATATGACTTTGGTTTGACAAGCTTTGGTCTTTTCGGGGTGGAACAGTCTTGGTCTCTGAAGGGTCTTCCACGAGACCTTGGAGTTGCGTCACTTGTAGAGGTAAGGTAGTCGGCTATTTCGCTCTTGAAGTCTAAAAGGCTCTTTTTGTGGGCTCTGCTGTGCTGACCCATATGACGCCCATAAAGCAGCCATCCGTTAACGACCGAGACATCCAAGAAATAGTAAAAATGAACTCATATACCATTTCTTTCCACGGGTATCTATGCTGTACAGCTCAATGAGCATGTCGCTGAGGTCAACGCCACCCATGAATTTGTTATACTCAGCAATGCACAGGGGACGGACAACGTCGACGTACTTCTTCAACTTACCGTCCCAACGTTTGCAGTTGTCTGAAGGTTCAACGCCGACAAACGACGAAGCAATGCAGACGCTCTTGTTGTCGAACCACTTCGTAACGATTATAATTATATCTATTACCCCTGCTCCTTTATTGACATGGATTATAAAACTCAAAAGCGGCTGATGACAAATGGGAGTCAAAAATCCTATCCGGCCAATACTCATGAATATCAGGTCACTTCGGATCGACTGGAGCCGTCGGATATCATGTGTGAAAATAATTGTCAATACGATACACATGGGCGCTTGATGCCATATGGAATAAAAAAAAAATGGGTGGCCCTAGAGGTGTACCAGAGGTCCCCACTACACCTTATTAGTGGTAAATGATTTTTCTAATCATCCTCTATCTGCCAAATTTTTTCCTGCAACTGTAACATTCAAATGAAAGAAAATATACATTTTCCCTTTCATCACCTCCAGGATTTCCTTGAATCACCAAACCAAGAAATCGTACGACGCGGTTAGAACCCAACAAATGTTCTTGAGGGCCTAAATGAGTATTCATTCGATAGAGCTTGGAGTCCGCTGTCTCGCGGTACCATTTGGGTGGCAGTTATGCTGCAGCAAAGATTGGGGTTCCGAATGGAATCATACGCTGTGAAAGGGTTAATATAGATATTCCAAGAGCTCTACGCAAATGCCGTCTTTTGACATTTTTTTTATTTCCTGATCAGACGGTGGCGAAAACCTTTGGAAACTAATTTCGCACCGCCTACGACAAGATCTACCAAAATGATTAAAATATATAACATATTTGCTATTTGTAACCTGATCAGTAAGTACAATTCAAAAATCTAGTCCCATCCCTGGAAAAAATTCTCAAAGTTTAGACATATATAAATATTTACAGTTTACGCTTTCTTTATTGAAACGACGAGTAATCAATAAATAAACAATATCACAACATACACTTCTTAACTGATCAAAAATAAAATCATATAGGCCTACAGTAATTGAGAAAACAAGGACAACACGCACAGTAGTAAACTTGTCCAACTTTACCCAGGCTTTCAAGTTCTTTTGACAGAGCCTGGACACGAAAATTCGCACTACCGCTTATTTTGATATCCGCAATAAACACTACTTCCTCGTCAATACTTGAGACATGTTGCGTGACGTCAGAACGCACCGAACCCGCTTTCCCGGAAGACAATGACTCAATTCGAATTTGAATGATATAACTATACGGCCGAATCCGGAACAGCCCTTACTGAAGGAAAGCTAGGTTACTAAGCCTAACAATTTAGCAGGAAACCCATATTAGTGTCGTTGGTGCTTTAAGGCCACGTAGGTAGCAGCTACAGCAATTTCTTAGAACGGGACACGACTAACTGAAATTTCATTTGGCAAATAGTGCTTATCTTTACTATCAAAACAACGGGCTAGCAAAGTTGATTAACTAAATTTTTATCATATAAAACACTTATCGATCTTTGCCTGCGATATTCCTGCCAGAACTATTGCAGTATGAAACAAGAAATGTACAACACTGTCACATACATAGCCTACACCATCATGTCACAATATTATGTCTGCAAACAGGCCCGTATCCAGGAATTTATTCGGGGGGGGGGGGTCGCCTTTCGGGAGGGGTTTTTGCCTGTGGGTCGGACAAAAAAGTACAAAAAAGTCATAGATCAGAGGGAAAAGCCTGTAAAAATGTTATTTTTGTATGTTTCGGGGGGGGGGGGGGTCAACCCCCACCCCCCCAAACCACTCCCCCCCCCTGGATACGGCCTTGTCTGCAAACCACTGGATAAGGCACCGCAAACTATCGAGATCGTAATTAGGCTAACTTGAGTAACCGGTGTTATATACACGAAAACGGCCTTTAGCCCCGTATTTGTCTCGAAGAAAACGGATATCTTGAATCCAAAAGAAAAATCTGAAAGGAGAAGCCTTGAATATCTTCTTGAACGACTAAACATCTATCTATCTACATATACACAGATTTTTCAGTTTCATTGGACTATATTTAAAGACAAAAAATACACAATTAACATTCCTGCCAGGAAAGCACTAAAGGAGTGCTTGGCTAGGCCAGGGAAATGACCAATATTAATCAAACAACAAACAGGATCAACTAACTGAATTCTCTATATAAAGAAAAAGGGAGGAGACGAAAAAATAGCCAATGGTTTCAACTTTAAATGAAAAAGAGAGAAAAATAAGGGAAACAAGGAACGAGAAAGAAAGAAAACAAAACAAAGAAATGAAAGAAAAACAGGGGAAGGGTCCAAAAGAGGATAACACTAAACAATTTTCCTGTAATCACCTTTAGCTGCTCGCTTGAAGGAAATAAGGTTATTCGAATTCCCGATATTTAACGGTAGTAGATTCCAACAGTCGGCGCAAAAAATCGAATTAAACAAGACCAAAGGTTTCGATGGGATCCCAAAAATCTAACGTTTGATTCAAACATTTGGGTCAAGTCTTCGCCATTCAGTCTTCGTCGGATTCCCTGATATTTTTAGTGTTAAAATAAAGTTCAAAAACGGATTCAGCATGTCTCCTTGCCCCGATACCGAATCTCCTATCGATTTCAGAAACAACTTTGAGCTTCAACCAAATTTCCGGCTTCAGCCGAATTCGTGACGAACCATTTGCCCAGCAAGAAAACTAAATTCAGATATGGATTCAGCGGACCTCCTTACCCCCAATGAATTCTTATTAGCTTATAAAATATACATGTTTTTAGCTTAAACTTGAAACCCCTCTTCTGCCTCTAAAGATAATACATCTACGTATAAAGATATAAAGGATCCATCTACGAACTTGACCTGTACTTTACCAGTAAATCCTCATTGAACAACATCCTCGCTTGAACAACATATTTCCTCGTTTGAACATTATATCAACCCCTTCGACCTTCGATTACACTATATCTCTCCGACGTCCATAGAATAAAGAAATGAATGTCGTCACCCAACGCGCAGAGCTATACAGGCCTGAGAATAAAGGGGTAGGGACTGCTATAGCCGAAAATTGGTCGACAAATTTTGTGTCGGGTTTTCGCCGGTTTTCGGGTGAACTACTTGTCCGAAAAGCAAATAACTTTCATATTCGGATTCAGCATGTGTCCTTACCCCTAAATTAACTACCCTATCTCAATGGCTTTTAAAAAATATTTTTTTTTGCCACTTAATTAAACCCCCTCCCCACCCCTAAATATATGGCTACAAAGTCCATCTACGAACTCGACCTTACTCTTGACCCAAACAATCCTCACGCCAAGTTTCATCGAAATATCTCATTCCCTTAGAGGGTTATCGTGCTTACAGACGGACGGACAGACGGACGGACGGACTACTTTTGCGATGTCATAGGTATCCCACCACTTACGTTTTGGGATCCCCAAAAGAAGCTCTTTTTGTTGAGGGCGCTTCTTGGACGATGTCACAAGAATTTCGGGTGTCAGAAGATTGCAGGTCTTGATTTAGTGTGAAAATATTTTGGAATTAACACACAAGGAGGTTATTGAAATACGTAAAGCAAAAAGTTGCGATCTGGAAATCTCGAGTCTTCGATACATCAAATATCTTGGCACATTTAAAATGAAGATTAATGTTATCTGTGTATTGAACCGGTGATATAATTTGAATTGCCTTATTTCGGATGATTTGAACTTTTTTATAACAAGAAATGAAGTTCCTTGCCCATACGGAATGAAAATAAAAAATAGAATGATAAATCATTTTTATTATTTTTTGCTAGGAAAACGGAATTTAAGGCGGCAGATGACTCCAAGGGACCTTGAAAGTTTATTACCAACTAATTTCGCATGTGCTTTCCACGAAACATTGAATCAACTACTATGAATCGAAGATATCTAGGCTACTGTTTTTTAATCTATCTATGGTTTTATTAGCTACTCTTAACTTCAGATCTGTTTCAATTGATGCTATTCTAGAAAATAAAATATAATTTGTCTTACTGTAATTTAGTGTCAAATAATTCGAATCAGCCAATGACACAAATTCAGGAAGGGCTGTTTCCATTTTTTTTTAACAAAGAAATCTGCAAATTATATTATATTAGCTTCTGTTAAATAATACTGTATTTGGTAAACATAAATAATAAAAAATTAGGGGTCCAAATATTGACCCTTGCGGGACTCCATACGTTATAAAATGGCTTACAGATGTTGCGTTTGAATTATACAGAAATTGCGCCCTATTACTTAAATACGAATCAAACCATTTTAAAGCTACGTTATCTACCCCTATTGATTTAAGAATCTGGAGCAGCTTATCATGATCAATAGTATCAAATGCCTTTTTAATATCTAAAAATAATGCTGCGGGAATTAGGCCTATCAAATGCGTCGTTCACCTAATCAACACGAAAACGTCTTTGTTTTTTACCGGGATAAAAAAAAAAAAAACCAAGCGCTTTCTGTCGGCTTTTTCACCGATATTTTTTTATATTTAATTCAAAAGATAGTCAACGGGTGCCGCTACAAGTTGCAGGCGGAAGGAACGAAACCTTCAACAATAAAGCCCCCCTCGCACTGTTTACTGTTTATATTCCAGTGTTTTTCTAATAGGGGAACACTTTGAAACTAGGCTCTACTTTTAAAGGACACCTGAAAAATGAAACCATACTTGAACACACCATGGAGAATGCATTTACAGACATGGCCACGGAGAGCATTCTTCTCCTGAGCGTGACGTTTTCAAAATAGGGATGTTCGTTTCTGGAGGGTTGCAAATGCAGACTCCAAGACAAAAAGCGCAATTCATTCAAATCTTGTACAGCGCTGGCCGGATCGTATTAGAATTTCTTCTAGATACACGTTTGGGCTTAACTGGTTAAAAAATATTCCAGAAGAAGAGTTGATTGGAGACATTTGTTCATTTCTAAAATTGTTCGGTACTGAAATAAGGACAGATGCAAAATGGAGCAAAAATCATAGCTTGGAAACACTATTTCGTATTTGGACTGGGTTTTCTGCAGGCAATGTTAATGGAAGTCATACAGATAGGGATGATACTTGGTACTCTTCATTCGGGTGTCCTTTAATAAATACCCAGAGCTTTGGCAGTTTTAAGCCTTCGTCTAGCCCCGTTGAATTCTAGCAAAAACAGGACAAAATTCACACAACCGCTTTTTGTGACTAGTAAACAATCACCCGGATCGTGATACAAAGAAGACCAAAAGTTTCGATGGGATCCCACAAATTTATTATTTGATCTAGACAATTGCGTCTTGTAGATATCCGGTCTTCGCTAGATTCCTTGAACATTTTTACTTTAAAAATTTAGAAACAGATTAATCATCTGAGAAAACCAAGTTCAGATCTGGATTTAACATGTGTTTATCCCTATATGTCATATCTGCTTTGACGAAACTGATCGAAACTTCCTGCGAAAACTTCCTACTTCTGCCAAATCTCCGGTTTCGGCCGGATTCCTGGGGAAGTACTTGTCATGCAAAAACTAAAGCTCAAAACGAATTCAGCATATCACTTTGCCCCTATATCGAACCTCTAACCAACTTCAGATAAACTTTAACTTTTAATAAAATTTTCAGGATTTGGCCGTGATTCCGGGCAAACTATTTGTCCGGCAAGAAAAAAAAAATTCTTATACGTATTCAGCATGCCTCCTTACCACTACATTGAACCTCTAACAAACTTGAGATAAAACTTTTACTTATAACAGATCTTCCGGTTTCAGCCGGAGGGCGAACTATGTCCGGGTAGAAAATTTCAGCCAATTTTGGTTGGCAAAAATTTGTTTTTATTAATAAAGGCCAATTAAAACCGTCGGTATAAATCAATTTCAGCCGGCAAGAACGGAACCTTGCTAAGACAACGTTACAGCCCAAAGCCAACAATTCCAGTCGATCAAGCCTTACCATTCCATTATCATCAGCGCCTTATATTTCACAAAACTGCACTGGCCACCACAGGAGACGGACACACAACAACTGTTGCAGCGCACGAGCAAATGCCAGCTGTCTCTCTACGAGGTCGAGGACAAATTTGTCTTCCTACGGAATGTTCGTTCTTGCTTTACTTTCAATATGCTTCACAGCCAGCTTCAATGCGCAAAATACCAATTTGGAACTGAACCCAAGTCGCCTAGGCCAAGGGATCAGCCCCGCCTATCTCATACCTTGGAGATAAGGTCCGGCCCTTTCCTCTGATTGGTTAGATCTGTAGAAACATGTTTACCGAGACTATGGGAAGAAGGGGCCCAGTAGTATTTCGTGATGTTTTGCAAGCGCTAAGTAGAAAATTGGGTCTCAAGTAGAAGAAGTGGTAGAGGAGGGTTATTTACTAAACAGATATACATCTTTATCACTTCAGAAAAGGCGCAGACGAAAATAAAAATACTTCAAAGGACTTGATCATCCCCGTCACGTATGCACTGATAAGAAGAAGTGGTCGTACCGTAGACATGTGCAATCATGGTCGGTCAGTCGCCTACCAAAGACGGCATACTAAAAGCAAGGCTTCACCTTCCAGATTTTTCTTTTGGCTTCAGCCTAAAGGCGTATTCTCGCCGTTCCCCGAGGACTCCTCGGGGAAGCGAAGGGAACGGCGAGAATAGAGGGAGTCACTCCACGCGGACTCCGCGTACGGAAAACAACGAGAACACGGGGAATGCTTCCGAAATGGATTTTATTAACAGAAAAAATACGCAGTTGACTAAATTATGGTCCACTTTAGTTTTGGTTTTGTTTAGTCTGATTGATTTAATTCATTTTACGTTGCACTAACAGCAGCAACTATTGATTCCCCTCCGAGTCCTTTTTGATGATGGTGATGATCATTCCCCGACCGTGGAGTCTCGCGAGAATACGGGGAGCGAGTCCCCGGGACAAACAAAAACGTGGGTACTCCTCAAATGGAGTCATCGGGGAACGGCAAGAATAAACCTTAAGGCATCAATTTCCATCGAGAAAGATCTGGCCTGGCAGATGAAGCCAGACCAAAATGTCTGGGTGTCACAGAGGCAACACATCTGAGAGGCACAATAAATATGCAAATGAATGGCATAGGAGAAAAAGGAAGAGTGATTGACAGTTTTGACTCGGAGGCAAAATATATTTAAAGGGGACATTCAATTCTGCACGCAACTACACCTTTTCTAGTTGCAAAACCAACCAACCTCAGCCACAGATATTCGCAAATAAATAAACCTAAATAGCACTTTAGAGCAAAGATTACTCACTTCCAGGATAATAATTCCTTTAGCCCAAGCTGACTGCGAATCATGTGGCTTTGAGCCTGAATAGAAACCTTGCCAAGAAGGGCCGAAATATAGCTCTAATAAAATTCAGCTGACGTATCCGTTTTGCACTATTAAAGATTACTCCCATCTTACTCACTAAATAATTCACAGACCAGGTTAATATTTTCTTTCTCGCTGCATTCCCGTCAGTGTATTTCAGAATCAGGCAACTTAGTAATCCCATTGTCGCCCCGAGTCCTGGTATGAACCAGTCTAATCCACACATAGCAAATGAAAGACTTGTTCCAACCTGGTTCCAACCTAACTCCTTGAAATTACGGAATTTACGGAATATCAATACTAGTCGAAAACCACAGAATATTCTGATACACCACCTTATACATTTTACTGGAGGCTTTTGTTCTTTCCGAAATTTCCAGTTTATATCCAATTCTGATAGTAGGCTACAGTAGATTCTGATGCGGTAGTAGAACAAATCCGACAGAAGGACTCAGTCTTATTATCATTACCCCGACAGGAACAACCTGACAGAGAGATTTGTTAGAACTACTGAAGAAAGAGGGAAAATGCTGGTTTTCCGCGGATTAGGGCAAAAAAAAAAACAATTTGCTAAGAAAACTAAGAACAGATATGGATTCAGCATTCACTCTTACCTCCAAATCAAAACCCTTTATCGACTTAATAATTCTGTCGTATTTTCCGGTTTTGTCGGATTCCGGACGAACTCTTTGTCCGGTTACAAAAAAAGGTCAATTATGGATTCACCATGGATTCTAACCCCTATATCGATTCTCTAACCAACTTGAGAAACAACTTTTACTTCTACCAAATTTCCGACGTGGGCCGTATTCCGAGCGAGCTGCTTTCCAGCAAGAAAATAAAGTTCAGATATGGATTCAGCATGTCTCCTTATCGACATCAGCTTGAAACAAATATTGCGTCATCCCTTAATTCGAAACCCCATCCCCCAACCCTAAATATAGGGTTACAGGGCCCATCAAAAAACCTGACCTATACTTTGGCCCAAAAGATCTTTCACACCATGTTTGAACAAAATATCTCAAACCCTTCGAGAATTATCGTGCTAACAGACGGATGGACGGACAGACAGACGCATGGAAAATTTTTACCAAGTCATAGGTATTCCGTCACATACGCTTTGAGATCCCAAAACACTTCGCCGAAGCCCGCGCAAGAATACGGAAAGAGATTGTTTCAAAAACTCCCACATTTCTTTTACAATTACAATTAAATTCATTTATTCCCAAAATTCCGATAATATATTTTGTCACTTTTAAGTTAATATTATCTTTTAACTGTCACTGCAGTAAAAAGAAATACTACCTTCGCCTATTTTGTACTTCTTTCTCTTTCCATCTTTGGCCCTATGCAAACTGTCGACCGTCAACGTGTTGACGTCAAATGGTGGTTTTCGCCACTCCAAATCAGTCACGCACAGTCATACCTAGTTTTCTGACGTAGATGCTTTTGTCTCCTCACAGATTTCAAGATCCCTGACGTCCAACTTAGTTGGGCGGGTCCTATGTCCGAAAGAGGGATATCTATTTAAAAGTCGCTACCAGGAAAGAAATATCCCAACCCAAGGCTAAAATTGTAGGTCCTATATATCGGGATATGATTCAGGTTGCTTCCCATCTGGACGAACTCTGCGCTCAAATAAGCTAAACTTTAGAGTCAGTGACGCAGTGTCCATGTGGCTGCGCATAACCCTAGGTTCACACTGCTGCTTCTTATGCGACACGATTTTTCTTTGATGTTCCGACGTGCGACAGAATCGCATGCACGTTCCCACCACCACGCAGACGCAAAAGGAAAACGAAATTTTTCGTCGAGATTATTCTGCAAAAGGACAAAGAATCCCTTGAGGAAATGAGCTCTGAAGATGCTGGGAGATTACCCATCTGAATACCCACCCACTTATTAGGAAATTTTCAGTCAAACCCTATATGTCATCTTGCTGAAAACAGGTTAACAAAAGTCTATCCAGAAGATGTTTTGCATTCAGCCATCCTAGGATTACAGTCAGACAAGGTAGAGCAATTTTTAGTCTTGAATATTAACTAATCTTTGTTTTTCTTTTCTTTTCCCTCAAAAATCGCATGCGTTATGGCGGATCAGTTGAAATATTTCAACGCATCCGACACTGCGACAAAACGCAAAGTTCTGCTTTGCTTGTCGCATGATTTGTGTCGTATGTCGTATGACGCAGAATTTTGCGCGAAATCGCATGGGTAAGCCTACAATAGTTGCGGTGGTCTGAGTTAGCAAGAGGTGAGGACAGGGAGGACACGACAATGTACTGCAGTCAGCTGAGAAGGCGTTGACACTAGAGCGTGGAAGGGCGTCGTGGCTACTTTCAGGTTAGGAAACAAATGCAGGCGACATAAAACTTCTGGAGGAAGGGCAGCCAACCATGAGCGAAAGGGAGGGGAGACAAATTGCTGACCCACAAGCTTCTGTCGAAGCTTCTTAGGCTTGGTTCCACAGCATTCGGAAAAAAATACTTTGAGGGGGGCGATCACACGGCTCACGAAGACGAACGCAGCTACAATAGCTTAGGGGTCAAACCAAACGCTATGCCTCCCTCAGTTCGTAGTCTGGAAGGATTCCCGACGGCCTCACTATCGTTCAGGGCAACTTCTTTGAAGCTTAAAGACCTAATCCAAACATTATATTTACCTTCTCTTAGTGATCGCATGCCACAGGTTTGTTTAGATTTGAACTCGATTGCCGAGTTGCTGTTTTGGCTCGAGAAAAAAACCATGCACAACCTCTTCTTTTCTATATGGCGGAATTTTCCAGGATTGATTAGCAAAGAATTATAAGACTAACTGATAATTTTTGTATGTCTTCAGAGGTACCACACTGGTCTTGGTTTTATAATTTATTTGTATTTGTAATAAACAGTTGGAGCATTAGATGGAAATTATTATTTTGACCCTTGGCTCCCTACGTGCCATAACAGCTGTCCGGGATAATCAGCCGAGATTTAGTCCAGACAGAGTTATTTCAAACCTAGGAAATTTGGTGGGTTTTTATTAATTTGCTCATTGTTTTATGGTGTTTTTAGTGGTTTTGAACATTCATAGTGACAGTAGGGATGGTTAGCATTGTGTGTGTGGTAGAAAGACCATTTTTTGTGGCCCGCTTTAACCAGACCCGAAAATTCGCCTCGACTCTAGGAGAATTCAGGTTAAGCAACTCGAGTGTTCTCTTTGAACGTGAACGAGACGTTCCCTCGAAGGCGTCACACGAAGAACCTCACCGAGAAGCATGCGAACCTGATGGCCGCAACAGCAATTTTTACTGAACAAATCAACGACTGGAATCGAACCGAATTTACGATTTTACCGTCCCAGACCAGAGACGTTTGTCGTAAGCTCCCCAGAGGGGGACCAGTATAACTCAGTATCAATGTCAAAGTGACATCCTGGTCTCTTTAGTTGCAAATGTACTCCTACCGGTATCCCTCTGGGGAACAAGGGGTACATATACATATGAGTACTATGCTCATCCCTGCGAGCAAATCCTCTGAGCGTGGTTATCAAAAAAGGGCTTAGTGTACAATACTAGCCTAGACTCATTCTGTAGTTTTTATTTCTGGATTTCATTCAAATGATCAATATTTTACTGGATTTGTGATCTGGTTAGGATCGGTCTACCAGAAATGACTGGTTTCTGGACTTACTACACCAAACCATAGTAATGTAAACTGGATTTACTTAACATCAGCTAAAATACGGTATGGATCCAGCTTTCTTTTGACATAGAGAAGAAATCATCTCTTGATGTGGGCCTACACTTTCCCTGATTACTTCTAATAATAATAATTTATTTTTGACCCGCTACAAAAAATCAAAGCGGATTATAATAAAAGAAATAAAACTTCACAAAACAAAAAGCAAAAGAAACTAAAGCAAACGAGAAAGGCCACTGTGGGCGGGCAGATTCTTACAAGTTGACTGGGGTAATTTCCCAGCAAGCTCCGTAAGTTTCGACCCGATATCCGGAACACTGTAAATAGATATGAGGTTCCGATTTCTGTACCACTGAAGGGGATACAACAGAAAGCGGGAAAACCGGAAATAATAAGAAGGAACTGAACTGATATATTTTTTATGATAAATACGGTAAATACCAGAAAGAAACAAAACCGAGTGATCTGTAAAAGCCGAATATAATTTAGCAAGAGATTTTCATTGTATCTACTTCGATTAGCAACAATTTTAGAATAACTTAGTTCGATTTTCTTCTTGCAATCCGCGACGGCGAGAGTCCGGAAGGATTTTAGTGTTTTACTAACATTAATTCCCAGCCACCGAAAAGAGGAAACCGATGGGATAGAAAAAGATCCACAAATTAGAGGAGTCGTGATATTGCTATTAAATGAAAGATATTCAAACTTTGAAAGATTAAAGGCCCATCCACGACGGGTTTTAACTAATACTCGATACCAGCCAGTTCCGGAAATCGCTCTGAGACCGAGAATTAGCTGGGTTTCTGCCGTTCGTAATCGATACTGGTGCCAGTTTCGGGTGCCAGCTAGTCTCGCACCCAAGTTGAAATCAGTTCAACTTTTCAGGGTACTAGCCAATCACATTGGATTGGCTAACGCTGAACACGTCAGACCGAAGAACTATGACCTAAATTCACTTTCGGTTTTCAAGACAGCAAGGAGTGGATGTGATTTTATCTACTGGGCTTGGTTCGAAACTAGCCAATCGGAATATTCCTCAATATTCCTCGAAATTATCTGACTGGCTAGTACCCTCGAAAGTTGAACTGATTTCAACTTGGGTGCGAGACTAGCTGGTATCCGAAACTGGCACCAAGATCAATTGCGAACGGCAGAAACCCAGCTAATTCTCGGTCTCAGAGCGATTTCCGGAACTGTCTGGTATCGAGTATTAGCTAAAACTCGTTGTGATGGGCCATAAGAGAAGAGAAAGTCCAATCGCGTGAAGTTTAGATGCTACTGTTGAAACAGATAAAGAAAGCCTTTTTTTAGTCCTGCTGATCAAAAGAATATCATCCGCATAAGCAAGATAAGAAATATTGAATTAAGAATGCAAGTGGATGGGATTGAAGAAAGGACAGATGATATACAAAGTTTGAAAATAGATGGGGAAAGGACAGCACCTTGGCGGACCCCAGGCCGCACTGCAATTTTACTTTCTGAAAACCTCATATACGTTTTAATCCGCAAAAAAGAACTTGAATACCAATATCTGAGAAGAAAAATTACCGAAATGTTGATACCGTGACTAAAAAGGAAAAAAATAGCTTTTGAATGCGTAACGGTGTCAAACGCTTTGGAGAGATCCAAGGCGCATAAATGTAACTCGAATCCCTTTTTAGTAGCCTCAGTGAGAACATTAGCTAAAATTCGATGGCCTGCTGGCAACCTACCCCAGCTGAAAACCCAATCTGGTTTTCACAAAAATAGGCTGAAGAATAAATTGATGGGAGGAGAAGATACTCGAAAATTTTGCTTATATTGCAAGAGACCGTAATTGGCCTATAAGATGCACACTCAGTCGGAATCTTTCCTTTTTTCAGGATTGAAGTAACTGTTCCGCACACAAAACTTTCAGGCACAACCGATGTAGATAAACACATTTGAAACAGAAGTTGTAAGTGTTGGACAAGGGCTGGACAATCAACATTTGGGTATTTTGCACTTATACCATCACAATCAGTTGAACTAGACTTAAGCTCTTTATAGCTTGTGCCACCGAAGATAAATTAACAGGGAGGTTCTGGTTCTGGCGGAGTTATGTCTGAAGCGCAGAATTAAGAAGCTTCATAAAAATAGCATGAACAGAATGGTTTATTGTGTTGAAAACCTGGTCATAATATTTGCACCAAGAAGCAGGGCTAATTGGGCTACTCGTTGACAAAGAATCACCAATTTTATCTGAATTTAGCATTTTTTCCAATCTAAATTACTTGACGGGAATTTGCAAACTTTAGATTTTGCAGGCCGTAAATACTTTTTATAATCTTAATTTAGTTTTCTGTTTAAGCTGAAATACTACACCGCTAGGTGGCAGTCCGCAAGAAACCAAATACGTAGCCAAATTTGGCTTTAATTTTCACTGATTTTAGACCAGGGTCCCATGACCATTCAGGCTTCCGCGTATTAAATTTAACACGTTCCTGGGGAACAGATACCCTTTCAGCTTCCTTCATGCATGACATAATATCAAAATAATATTTGTTCAGAAATTCTTATCATTTACAAATTTAGATCCAACCTGAAGTAGCTGAAAAGGAACTTTTATTTCATGTTTTATTTATTTCTCTTGCCTTGTTTTGTCGGGTGTGAATGCACTCGGCTTTCTGCTTAACCGAATCCTAAACGCCCTCCAAATCTGTTGGAATGGCCTACTTCAGTTGGTAATGAAATTAATGGAAAACTGCTGTAATATATTGGATACAATAACCTGGCTGGCCACATGCCTGGCAGTTACATGCAGTAGCCTCCAGGGGCGTCCCAAGGGGGGACACCCCCACCCCCAGAAGGTTCGTCGAAAAAAACTCCAGCAAGTTTTGGCCGGTGCGGCAAAACCACGACAGTTAAAATCTGTCAATTCACCTGAACTAGATGATTTTTTAGGGAATATAGCCTACCGGATTATTGCTCAGGGAACCTACCGGATTATTGCTCAGGGAAGCTATTGGAATTTTGCTCAGGGAATCTACCGGCATCTTGCTCAAGGGATCTACTGGAACTTGTCTTAGGGAATTTACTGTAGGCTGGATCAGGGGACCTACCGGACTTTGCTCCACGGAATCTACTAGAATTGTGGAATCTACCGGAATTTTGCTCAGGGAATCTACCGAAATCTTGCTCAAGGAATCTAACGGGACTTGTCCCAGGGAATTTACTGGAGGCTGGACCAGTAAATCTACCAAACTTTGCTCCACGGAATCTACCAGAATTTAGCTCAGGGAATCTACTGGAATTTTGATGCTTACCAGATAAGTATAGACTGACAGATTGCCAGGATGACCCCGGCACACAATGTACCAGAGTGGTTCTTGCAGAGAGACAACACGGCGCAGGCTACTGGAACATTCACTAGGCGACTCCGATAAGTGAGATATGTTTCTGTAGCTTTAAAAGTATTAGAGACCTACTGAAATTTGCATAATTTCCAACTACAAATACTGTTCCAAGACTAATATCACAGTACTGTCTACTCCAGCTTCGACAGCTGTCTCGAATCCTTACCGGTGATAAGCCGAGAAGAGTTCAAACGAGTTAGCCTTGTTCCGACATGATCTCAAAAGTCACCAGGAGAGCCTCGAAACAAACAAAAGTTTGAAGACATATTTGAGTCTTTGGTGAATTGAAAGATGTCTTACCTTACCACTGGTATTGACAGCGTTCAAGCTGGCTAAGACAATCCGTGTTACCTCAGCAAAAGGGGAAGACTTTTTAGCAACATTAAGTTGGTTAAGACCACCTTGCGTTCAGCAATGGCTGACCAGCGTCTATTAATCGCATGTGAAACCGATCTAAAGGGGGGGGGGGGTACAGTAGATGTATGCTTATGTGAATGTCTGCTAACAGTGAACGATTGCCGAAGAAAAAGCTAAAACCCAAACCAGGCATTTATTACTATGAATACTTGTAATGACCACTCATACTTTTGTCACTTTTTGATTATTTTGCTAATTCATGGCTGAAAGTGACTCAACTGACAAATTGTGTAAGAAGCTTCTGATGTTAGGATTCCCAGAGCATCTTGTGAATTTTATACGTGATTACATGAAAGAGCGTCGTTTTCAAGTGAGAATTAGATACACGTTATCTACCATGAAGAAGATTGGAAAAGGTCTCCCCCAAGCAGCCCCTTTAAGCTGCCTCCTCTTTGCAGTTTTCATATCGGACTTGAAGCTTGCTAGGTCACATGGTGAATTTGCTGATGATTGAGCATGGCTCCAGTGTAAGATATTCAAAGAAGCCCATACTAATATGAGCATAACAGCTAGAACACTTTTCTGAAGAATGGAGTCTTCCCTTTTCGTCTCAAAAGTCAAGTCTTGTAGTATTTCACAGAAAAAGGAAAATGGAAATGGAACCACTTTTGTTGGATGGGAAAGTACTTCCTGTTCCCACGACAGTTAAATTACTAGGATTGACCCTAGACCAGAAGCTAAACCTAGACCAGAACCTCACATACAAACTGTTACAAAAGACTGTTTTCGAAAAATGAAGTTGATGAAAAGATTGGCTGAATCAACATGGGGGTCATCAGATAGAGTTCTGATAAAGCTTATGTTTGTTATATACAACCAAAAACTGAATACGGCCTTATAGTGTACGGGAACAGCACAGCAAAATTGACAAACCAGCTTAAAACAATCCAAAGAAGTGCCATTACACTTGCCATGGGGTTAAGAAGAACAACGAAATCACAATATCTCTACAGATTGTCAGGTCTACCATGCTTAAGCGAAAGAAGATTACTTCTTATGGCTCGATATTTTGTGGAACTAGCAGCTACTCCAAATGACATACTACATGAATAGATTTGGACTACATCCCGTAGACCTAAAAATAGTATCTACAGCGAATTCTACCAGAAATGCAGAACCATTCCAATGAGTCGAACAAAGGTTACTCAGAAGTTCCACACCACACCACCATGGCGTCAACAGCTCCCACAAGTAAGACTAAAATTTATATAAAAGAAAAAGGAACTGTTAGGGCCAAACGAAGTAGTGGCAGAATTCCAGTATAACTTATGGCTCGATATTCTGTGGAACTAGCAGCTACTCCAAATCACATACTACATGAATAGATTTGGACTACATCCCATAGACCTAAAAATAGTATCTACAGCGAATTCTACCAGAAATGCAGAACCATTCCAATGAGCTGAACAAAGGTTACTCAGAAGTTCCACACCACACCACCATGACGTCAACAGCGCCCACAAGCAAGACTAAAATTTATATATAAGAAAAAGGAACTGTTAGGGCCAAACGAAGCAGTGGCAGAATTCCAGTATATCTTGGAGACTTGTTACAAAAACCATCTGGCAGTTTTGTTGATGGTTCAAAATCTGATAGCAGAGTTGGATGTGCAGCGGTATTTCGAAAGTGGAAACTACATGCCCTTGAAAGGTTAAACCACCAATCATCAGTTAAGAGTGCCGAAGTGAGAGCAATTAATATTGCTCTGGAGTCGATCCAACGAAAAGATTTAAAGGACCAGAAGTGTATTATTTTATCAGACTCTATGTCAGCCCTGGAGGCAATCAGAAGTTACGAATGTGAATCACGGCATACAGATCTTTACCATTGGAAAACAATGATCCAAACATTATTTGCCAAAGGATTGGTGATCGACTTCCAGTATGTGCAGCCATATGGGCATAAAAGGAAACAACGAAGCCGATTTAGCAGCGAAAAAGGCAGCTTCCCTCCAGACTAATGCTGCAGAAGGATTACTAGTTAGGGATGCTATTTGACATTGTTCGAAGGTTGTTTCAAAAAATCATGAGGTTATCCAGTTTTCACCTTTTCCTGGTCGCCAAAATACAGCATGGTATTACCGAATAAGAGCTAACACTTGCAACTTTAACAAACATTCATATACATATAAGATATGTAATAAGGACCAACAAGTTGCTGCATCCCCGCTGTGTTGTTTTTGTCAACGAGATGAGAAAACCTTGGATCATATCCTTTTCTCATGCCACAATCTTGGATCAATCCAACAAAAAGTTAAAGATGCATTTTCCCAGTTGCAAATAAACCCAACAGTGAATTCGCTTAGTGGTGATCAAAATATTCAGACTAGTGATGCTAAAGCTATATTTAATAGCATTTTCCATCTTATATATGACCTGAAACTAGAAGATTCAGTGTAATTTATTTTTGACCCCCAAAAAAAGATAAGGCTGAAGTGGAAATCCCAGTCATCCATTGAGCCATACTTAAAGAAGAAGAAGAAGGCACCTGGTTCTGACCTGGTTTGCTTTTTATGAATTGAAAACCTTGCCATGGGGAACGAGGAAAGTTTCAGTTAGTCAATGACGGGAATCACAGCTAATATGGTTTCGTTTCCGTGAGAACTACCGGTTCCATAGCCCATGGCAGTCTAGTACACTAGCCCTTTTTCAGTCATGGTGCTCAAACGTCTAGCACCATTGCTAGACGTTTGAGCACTGTACGGTACCTTGAAATTCATGCATGGTGCATAGATTTCAGCATACAGTGCACACATCAAAAAGCACAACGTCTATCGTTACACCTGGTGAAATGATAGAAATTGTGTTTTTTCATGTGTGCACTGTATGCTGAAATCCATGCACCATGCATGAATGTCAAGGTACAGTAGTGCTCAAATGTCTAGCACTCAGGCATGGTGCTAGACGTTTGAGCACCATGACTGAAAAAGGGCTAGGCTAGTGTACTAGACTGGCCCATGGGACATAAAGTACGCTCCCGGTTCCCTAGTCAGTGCCTTTTTGTACAGTCATGTGTCCAAAAGTATTCAAATTTTGTGCCTTTTCTTTGTTTTGAAGCTGCTTTGAAAATGGATTTTCTGGCTATTGACTTTAACTCTACCTTTTTCATCATTTTGTAGTCACTGGAGGTAAGCTTAGAATGGAGGGATCTTGTTTGAACTGAAAACAAAAAACATGTTTAGCTAGAAGTCTTCAGTATTACTGAAGCAATGCCAATATTTATTCATCCAATATGTAAACCATTGAATTAGGTTCAATCTTGTATGTTTGTCATATTTATTGGTTCCTTTTTAAGCCAGACCAAGCCAGACAGATTTTTCTGAAGGAAAGACTTCTCTGGAAATTTTAAATCTTGTCTGAGGTTGGATACAGTTGGATATGGGATACCCCTCTTGTAGTCGACGAATGTAAAACTGGATGTGTTGTGAACAAATGGAAATTGCTTAAAATACGAAGAATAAATGCGTAGGTTGGGTTGAAGATCTTTTTACATTAACTAACAATCTTAAAAGTCTAACTGAAATCCATCATAACAATACAGAGAAAGGACTGACACTTATCATTTTCTAACTGACTGAGGACATACCTGTACGAAAGAAGAAATTGTTATGCTTTGATTGTTTTACGTCATGTAACTGCGTAATATAATGCTCAGTGTGCAATTATGGACAAAACTTACTGACTATTATTTCTCCTTCTTCTCGTTGTATTTCTAGGAGCGCTCATTCCAATTCCATAGCATCTAGCGTCGAAATCTGTGGTTAGACTGCTGCCTCAGCATGCTCAAGAGGGCAGAAATGCTGCATAGTTATATTTTTGATGAAAGTTTTGTCCGCCGTTGGCTTTGCCGGTTGCTTAATTTTTGTTTTCAAACGCCGTCGAAGCCAGCGACTCCAGCCAGCGATCCTTGCCCGGCTGCCGTTTCATCAACGTTTCAGGCAAACTTCGAACTTGCTAGCTTACAAAGTTCGACAGTGACCGGCAACCAAAATCGGTATTTAAACAGAGACCTTTGAGTTTGAAGGTGACTTCAAACTTCGATCAAAAACGCAACTAGTGCCCTACAAGATTCTAGAAGGTCCTGAGAAGGGCTGTTTCTGCCAGGTCGGATCTCTACGGTGAAACCTCGCAAAGTCGCTTTGCGGCACCCCTTTCGCGATTCTAGGAATACTCTCCTAATGTCTAACTATTAGGCTGCGCGTAATATAAAGCGTTCATTCATTCATTCTCCACTCCTTATTCTACTGCCGGCCATTTTGACGAATCATCCTCCATCCGTCCCAGACGGTTTCACTGTCAAGAAGCTCGCAAGGAAACTCGTGAGGGCAGCAGAATGGAGTAATTTTCAACTGTTTTGCAAAATGCCAACCATTAGCCAGACCGATAAGAATCCTCCGAATTTTTGATCCTTGTAATATGAATGAATGAATAAATGAATTTATTGCACAAAAAAAACCTTGGGGTCATGGCAACAAAACAAAAAGGAAACACAGCAAACTACAAAAATCGCTCTCTATGGGACAAACCAACTCGGAGGAATCTAGCCACCTTACGGATATCCCCCATATTTGTGCTTCCCATTTTTTCTAGTAGCCACTCCTCCCTAGTAATTCCCACCCCAAATAATTCGACCCTTAAATCACTCAATCCTTCACATTCACACATAAAGTGGAACACATCCTCATCCATCTTTCCACACATCGGGCAAAAGTAAGGGCCATTCTTTAATCTATTTTTCCTATAAACCTTCTTTTCTCTCCAATAGCTAATCCTCCCCCCCTTAAACTCACCATCCACTTTAAATCTACTCCCGACAACCCAGCTTTAAAATAGATTTCCTCCCCCCAAACATCTTTCGCCTTTGCATAGAACCGTAGAGACATCGACTCAGCCTTCCGACACTGCCAATCCTGAATTTCCTGATCACGAAGGATTTGCTCCACCTTACGCGACACTTCACCATACTGTAAAGAAGTTCCAATGCCACCATTCCATAATTCAGACAGGCCGCATCTGTTAAGAATGTTCTTAATTTGATGAGGCCAAGGTTGCTGGTCTTCGTCCCACAGCGCCTCCAGGTAGGCTGCTTTAAGCAACCTCACTCGCGGTAATGAAATAATTTTCTCCCAGAAACTTACCATAGTAGCCAATCTATTAGACCTAAGCGAAAACAAACCTAGATCACCTTTCAATACAATACTACTAAGAGACTCACTAACCCCTAATATCCTCTTAAAATATCTAAGCTAGACTACCTCCAACTTAGGTATATCCACATAACCCCAAACTTCCGCAGCATAATGCATACTTGATACTATTTTAGTTAGAAGAGGAACTATTTAGAACTATTAAGAACTATTTAGTAGAAGAGGCAGTGCACTCGGAGAGCCCGCCAGCTTGACCCTATTGCCTTGAGTGAAAGCCTATTGTAACAAGACCAAAGGTTTCGCTGGGATCCCCAAAATCTAACATTTGATTCAAACAATTGGGTCATGTCTTCGCCATTCAGTCTACGTCAGATTCCTTGAATATTTTTACTGTTAAAATAAAGTTCAAAAATGGATTCCTCATGTCTCCTTGCCCCGATACCGAATCTATAATCGATTGAGCTTCAACCAAATTTCCAGTTTCAGCCGAATTCGTGATGCACCGTTTGTCCAGCAAGAAAACTAAGTTCAGATTTGGATTCAGCGGACCTCCTTACCAGAGGCGTTACTAGCCAAAATGTTGGGGGGGGGGGGGGGGGGCAAGGAAATTACCGACTGGCTGGTAATTTTTACCGACTGTTTTCTGCAGAAAAAAACGACTGGTTTCAAGAAAAAAAACGACTATTTTCATGAAAAAAAGACAGTTTCGAAAAAATCGACTGATTTTCAGAAAAAACGACTGTTTTGACGAAAAATCTACTGATTTTCAGAAAAATCGACTGTTTGACGGAAAAATTAACCGTTTTGGCGAAAAATCGCGGTGCTTCGCGCCGACTCGGTTATTTTTTACCGACTGGCCGACAACATTGGGGGGGGGGGGGCGTTCCCCCCCTGTCGTGACGCCCCTGCTCCTTACCCCCTCAGTGAATATCTTATTAGCTTATAAAACATACATATTTTTACCCTAATTCGAAACCCCTCCTCTGCCTCTAATGATAGGACTAAAGGACCCATCTACGAACTTGACCTGTACTCTACCAGTGAATCCTCATTAAACAACATCCTCTCTAGAACAACATTATTTCCTCGTTTGAACATTATATCAACCCCTTAGACCTTCGATTACACTATATCTCTCCGACGTCCATAGAATAAACAAATGAATGTCGGCATCCACGCGCGCAGAGCTATAATGATTTGAGAATAAAGAGGTAGAGACTACTATAGCCAAAAATTGGTCGACAAATTTTGTGTCCGGTTTTCGCTGGATTCCGGGGTAACTACTTGTCCGGCAAGAAAATAACTTTCATATTCTGATTCAGCATGTCTCCTTACCCCTAAACCAACTATCTCAATAGCTTTTAAAAAATATTTATTTTACCCCTTAATTTGAAACCCCCTCCCCCACCCCTAAATGTAGGACTTGACCTTACCCTTGACCCAAAGAATCCTCACACCAAGTTTCATCAAAACATGTCATTCCCTTCGAGAGTTATCGTGCTCACAGACAGACGGGAAACTTTTGCGATGTCATAGGTATCCCTCCACTTGCGTTTTGGGATCACAAAAAGGCACCGTTCAGAACACGAATGCTGGAATCTGGTGCTTCATCTAAATTTATTCTGACTCTAATTTAATACGCCTACCTTAAAATCACTGAAAAGTACAAATAAGACTGAAGTAGACCCTCCGTCTCCCATTCTCGGTACTACAACCATGCTGAGTCGAATAGAAATAAATAATAAATAAATAAATATATTCTTTATTTCCATAATAGCACAACATAATATGGCTAGCAGAGGATCGTCATGACGTAACACATGTCAATGCAGTGACGTACAATATATACAGTATATGATAATAATGAATAGGCCTACATAATATAATACATGTCACACGACAAGAATTAAAATGGTAAATAATAAAATAAAATATCAAGAGTTAAAATGAGAAATAAAATAAGGTACGAATGATGATAAATATCGGTCAGACGAATTTACTAGGGGCGGGGTAATTTGAAGCCGATTTTTGTTTTCAGTTCTTAGTCTATTGATGGGCCGATTGGGGTTGGGCGATTGGTAATCAGGTAGAATGGATCTGTGATTATCTGAAGATAGACATTTCAGTCCAAAATCCATGGTGAGCTTGTGTCTACGGCACGCTAAAGTGGGAAGACTTGTGAGGCTATCTTCATATGTGGAATAATCTTGCCCAAGGATAATCTTGCAAGCCCGCTTCTGTACCCCCTCTAGTTTAAACGCTAGTACGCTGTAGAGCCCCAGAGAAGAACAGTCGAGTCTTAGCAAAGCAAAATAACACTCGAGAGGAGCGCCAAGACTTGAAAGAAGTGACACACACTCGAATAGCAACAACACTAGCACCACTAGCGACAGTGAACGTCCCTACTGAAACTGAATCAGTCGTGCACCAGCGCTGGCTCCAGAACTTCATATTCTGAACACAGCCAAAAAAAAATGCAACATCCCCTGCTTCCATGATGTGTGCAGACCGCATCTTAGCTTTACTAGAAATTTCTAAACCCGCAAGTTTGTCTCTTTCTGAATGCCACAAGCTTAGTGGGCGGCGCTATGAGTATGGCCCGTATGCGAAGCAAGGAAAGCATACGTCTTGACGCCACTCCCTAGTGTTAGTTTGCTCTTAGTCTTATTTGTTCTGGCTGAAAGTTACTTTGAAGACCAGCTACCGCTCTATCAAGAATTTTACATCTCGGTTCAAATTTATAAACAAGAGCGGAAGTAAACAAGAAAGTTGCGTAGACGCGACTGCTCTCCGAAAAGTGAACGACTTCTTAAAAGCTCCTGGAGATGGCGATAGGATGGTGGATTGCGAAAAGCGATCACAGCCGACCACTTATCTTTAAAGCACAACTCTTAATAGAAATGATCTTTTCCTATAAAATGGATCAGAAAAAAAGATTTTCGAAAATACCATTGCGTTCCACCTGAAACTAGCGATTCTCTTGTTAGCGCTTGTCGAGTATATCCAGCCTTCCTGCTCTCCGAAGCGGCGACTGGACGCAAAAGATTTGAAAACTAAACGTGCCTTGGTTAAAAAGTGGGAAAACTAAGCAAATAAAAGAAGTAATAAAAAGAAGATTGTCACATCCTCATGTGTGAAAGAGTTGTCAGCGGATAATGAAGATTCCGGCAAACTTTTCGTTGGGTGATGGGAAAACTCGGCAAGGCCGAAAAAGCGCTAAAAATTCGTAGTTATGAAACGAAACAATGGAGAAAGGTTGAGATTTTAGAAGATTAGATAATTCCATATTGGAGCTCAGTATATTATAAAGGGCAGATAAGCAAGAGGGGTCCTTTAAAGGACCCGTCGTACCTATGATGCCAATGCAACCTACTTCTGTAACTGCAGTCAGTAATTCTTAAACCCGGAGACCCAAATTTCATATGTTAAATTCTGAACCGGCCAACGAGACCTCACTAATGTTTGCACTTGCCATGTTCAGCGGCGTCGCAAGGGAGGGGGGGTGGGGTGCAGCCCCCCCCCCCCAGCTTGTTGAGATTCGGTGTTTATTTGTTCAGTACATTTTCGATAGGAGACCCGTTCGGTATATTCACTGGTATTCGGTAGTTACACAGAGTCACAAATAGGCTATCGGTACAAATCTGTTCGGTATAATGATGGGGATTCGGTATAATCGCCAGTGTTCGGTATAGTTATCACGAATTCGGTGAGAAAATTTACTGAAATTATTTGGTAATTTTTCGGCGCCAGAACTATTCGGTATATTGATCGGTAGTTACACAGAATCCTGTATAAGCTATCCATCCAGAATTATTCGGTATCTGATTGTGATTCGGTAATTTATCTGGTTTAGTTTTCAGGATTCGGTAGTTACCGCGAATCCCGACTTTGTCCCAGTTTCGACAAAATTATGCCGAAGACGAATATTATTCGGTACTAAAACAACTCGGTATAATAACGGGGATACGATAGTTATACAGAATCAAATCAGAAAAAAAATTGGCAAGAAAAAGCTAACTTTAAAAAAATCTTGCCTGCGGCGCTCACTTTGTGTGACCATGGGCAATATTGAGTAGACTACAGTAGTCGCTGCTGTCAGAACGTCACTCCATCTGGTTTCTGGAACTTCTTCGAGTCTCGGTATTTAATCCATGGTAAATGAATTTGTAAGAGGAGAAGTTAAATTTAGCCTACAGGAAAAAAAATGGATTTCGAGCATTTTCGCCTGCGACGCTCGATTTCATTTTCTCTTGGGTATAATAGATAGAAGCTGTTACTGCAATCGTGCCCGGCAATATACTCTCCAAGTGGGCTTCGCTAAAACGCCGCCGAATAGTTGGCCTATCGTCTTTCACGCTGTCCTTTAATGTTACTCTTCCTGCGTAATCCTTTTTAGTCCATCATCTAAAGTTCGAATTCTCAGCTTCTAGGATTCGGTAAAATTTTTGAGATTCGGTAAAAATTTTGGCTCTGCATCCCCCCAACGAAAATGCACTTCCGACGCCCCTGGCCACGATTCACTATTTGTAGTGCGCATTATACTCCCGACGAGTTTTCGCATCATTTATTGATGCGTAAAACCGGTTATCTGAATGAGTCATTCGGGCTGGGAAAAGGCTTAAAACAGCCAAAGCCGTGGATAATTTGTTAAAAGCAGAGCCGAGTTCTATAGTTCAAATAGCTTTGAACATTGGAACATTAAAGTCTTTGATTCATGTGGGCCGAGAAGGTCGGAGACATCATCATTATTCGATAGGTCGGATTGTAACGAACAGTGTTACCTTTGTTTTCCCAAAAATCCTCACGGTAGCCAACGTTATCCACAAATTACTTGAACACAATTCACTCCTGAACGCCAATCCGCCATTGCTAATTAACTATTCATTGATCTTCTGACGATGGTTAAAAGATTACTAGAACTACACGTTGCAAGTGCTAGAATGCTTATGATATAACTCCTTTAACAATAAATAATACGAGGTGTGCTTTAATCTTAATATTTAATTGTTCAAGAAACCCTGTCTCTGCGGAGGAGAGCGAGTTTTGACTGAAAATCAGGGCATGAAAATTTTCTGCAACGGTTGGTTTCATCGAGGAAGTCCCTGTATGTGAAGAATCGGGCTGGGCAGTAAAGATCCGCTTTGATAGAACACGGACATCTCACAACCCAGTGTTTATAGACGCAAATGCTTTTAATGAGTATTCACTTTTAATGAGATCCCAGATAACCCAGAATATGTTTATAAATACAAATGCTTTTAATGAGTATTCAGTAAACAAAACAGAAATCAATTGCATGTAAATAATCCCGAAAATCAACATCATCACTGGCCGAATGTAAACATAACACGAACAAAAATGGAAGCCACTTTTCTTGCACATTTGAACACTTTACTATAGCTGCTTTGCTATAAAATCACACGCATTACCGACACCGCGATAGGTTCATATCACATATCAATACATATTTACTATTTACTTCAAGCCGGATTCCAGTTACGTTTTCCGAACACCGAAAAATAAGGCACATTACTTTCGTATTTGGTCTCCGGTGTGTAACCGGATCGTCACGTTCAGAACCGGAACCGATGGGAAAGATGGTCGATAACAGCGGTCGGGTTCTTGGACGCTTTCAGAGCTTTCCTGGGTTCGGATCCCCCTCTGACCGGTCCGGATTTCGGTAATCACAGCAAGCCTAATTCTTACGCGCGAAACACGTGATGAAGAGCAGCCATTTCACACGATCAACCGGATATTTTGCTGGTACTGACACTCTAAATCCGGTTGTGTGCCGGAAAATTGTAGTGACGATGGCAGCAACTTTTCCTGGTCCATAGCTGGAAAGCTTGGCTGACACACTAACTCAACCGGATCCTGTGAAAAATTGAATTCCTGCATCCTGCCGGAAAGACGGTCGTCCCGCACCGGATTGTATTTTTCCGGGGTATAGGCATCATAGCGCCTTTCAGAGTTGATGCTAAGGTCTGTGGGCATGTCGCAGTCTTCGTTTGTGTAATGTCCGTAATATTCGGATTTTGTCTCAACTTCAGGTCTGACTTCGGATTTCGCGTCAAAAATTGGGGTTGGTGTGGAAGGGGGTTGTGTTTGCATCTGCTGCCGAAGCATAGATATGTTCTTGATGCTTTTGAGCTCAGATGGATTGCGCAAAAACCTGAAAAGAAGAAAACTAAATTAGTATACTTGGAAATACGAAGAGAAACCAAGACAAGAATGTTAAGGGTCACGTTCACGAAATGACGAGCAATCATTTTGGTATGACAATTTCAACAACATGGGCAATGATGAAAATCGGGGATAGCGATTACTTATCTACTGCAAAAAATCTCTTGTCTACTAAAATGCATACAAGAGCCCAACGTTGTAACACAAATAGTTTTTACTGCGCCCAAATGACGAGACATACAAAAAGTAGCCAAGAAGGGCCTAAATTATCGGTGCCAAAGCATCGTAGCTGACGTATCCATTGCTTGTATATGTAAGGAGACACGACAAAACAAAAAAGCTTATCATTGCAATTTGCAAGTCGACGTTCCTAAATCTTAAAGCGAATACTAACTGCGACTTTAGCTTAAAGCTCAAGAAAAGCTCCCACCATTTTTCTTCGAACAAAGCGAAGTATGAAACATAATCGCGACATCGGAAGGCGGAGCAAGAACAGCAGTAAAAAAGAAAGGAGATTGTTAGGTTGCTATGCAAGGGTTTGGTTTCTCCGGACGGACGAATGTTCCAGCGCGCGTCCAGCAGGTTTGAGGATTCCGCTGGACGAAGGAACATCCTTGCTTCAGGGGCGTGGAGGTTTATGGGGCGCGCGACAGAAGGGCATAGACTAGACAACACCGAAACTCAGCACTTCCTTCGTTGCTTTGATCCAGAGAAGATCTGAACATAAGTTGTTATTTCATATACAAGTGTTTATCTAGTTCAGATGTAGATTTACTATTATCTTCAATACAGTTAGTATGTAGTAGTAGAATAGTTTTATTAACAAAACAATCGAGGATCTCATAAATAGCACAGCAAAAGCACTGCTTGCGAGGATGTGCTATTAAGCAACACACCAAAGAGAAAAAAAACTGAAGTAAGGAAGAAAGTTGTGTTCGCCATACTCCGTCCTAGCCCACACATTAGGGATCTATTATATCCCGCATTCAAAGATCCGCTAGTCCGGCCTACGCTACCATATTCGCTCTCTGACCACGGCGGACATTTACGTCCACGAAGCTGGGAACCACTCTAGTTAACCCTGGGCACCCCAGTTAAGAAGATGGTGCAAATTTCCTGCAACGAACAGATATTAAGATTGCTAATCAATACTCAAAATTAAAATTATAGCCGAACAAGACAATAGAAGACCACCCAACCAGGTAACCAACAATAACCGGAGCATAACAGATCCACCATGGACGTCCAAAGTGCGAATTAAGCTATTTTCTGTGATGATTCACAATGCTAAAGGAAGGAAATTAAGAATACCAGCGTCTCCGAATCGCATCCATGTGATGAGCAAAGGGGTTTGTCACCTGCACCACTGTTTATTTTTACATTATTTACGGAACGCTCGCGGATGGAGAAGGTTACTGGTAACACGGCTCGATTTAGGCAGAAGCAGCTTTTGAGGCCCTCTTAAATTAAATTGACTAAATCAAGCTTAAGACTTACTGGTAGCAGTGTCGCTCTCCTTGAACCTTCCTTAGAATATTCACCCTGTAATAGTAGCGCAGGGCTCGTGACATTTTGTCATAGTTCATGGAGGGGTGATTTTTCTGCATTCCCCAGAGCTTGGCCAGTCCGGCCGGATCGACAATTTTGAAGACTCCGGATTCGCGATGCTTCCAGGCGATGAATCGGCTGTACCGGCTTTGGTTATCGTTGAGCAGGAGCTGGAGAAAATCCCACAGGAGGCGACCGTCTGTAATGAAAGTTAACGTCACTTTCTTAACGTTATTACCTACGTTACTGCTTCACTCCACGTTCCCAATCGTTTCATTCTTATTTCCGAGATTTCTAACTACCCATGTCATTTTTCCACCCTAAAACGGCACTACGCTGATTTTTCCATACTTCCGTGTTTGACTCTTATCAAGGCAAATCAGGCTCCCGCTTATCGCGTCTGAGGAGCTCATGGTTCAGAAATGCCGGTTATTGCACACACACACATAAGGATCAACGTAGCCCAAAACCCAATCTTCTTTATTTATGTGAAGATAGAGCTTTACAAACAACCAGAAATAATTTTCGAATTTGGGACTCCGCTGTCAGTGTCTCTTAGACAGTCCAAGGCAAACGTCTGATTTTACGACACTCTATGCCTAACGCTGAATATCGCTGAATATCCTATGTCAAATGCTGGGTACCCAAACCCAATAAAATGCGGATGATTTGACTGAAGTTCAGAAATCCGCAAACCAGAATTATTACATATTGGAGTAGGTCAGGGTTAGGGTGCCCAACGATTGGCATAGAATATACCTACCATCTGGCAAAGAGTGACCAAATCGGGGATTTACGGTAGACAGTCCAGCACCCACATTAGTTGCGTTTTTTTCAGATACCATGGTATCTGAAAAAGTCATCTCACTTTCATCAATTTTTGTCAAATTGGTGGGAAAGAAGTTTGGCACTTAGTGATGTGACTGGATATCAGTTTTTCTTTTGGGATGAGTTTGAAAAGCGCAATTTCGGCATTTGTCGTTTTTGCAGAGCAACCGTATATCAGATACCACGGTTACTGCAAAACGCAACTATTATTGTTAGAGGCATAAGAGTTACTTACGAGACTGAGCATCTCCTTCCTGGGTCTCTATCTTCATGCTCTCCAGCTTGGATGTTGGGGAGAAAGTGGCGGGGGACTGTGGGGCGCTGATAAGGGATGGAACGGGCGATCTACGGGGACTCCCCGCTTCCCTACTGCTCTCTTCTGATTCTGATTGGCTACCGCTGTTGCTTGAGCTGCCTAAAATAGAAAAAAAAGAATTACTTCACGATAAAAGCTGTTGCGAATTCCTGCCTAGGCCCCAACTTCCCAAGGGGCCTTCAGCCAGGGATCGAAGTTATATATGCAGAAACTGTAATATGTACACAAAAAAAGTTGGTACTTGTCAATTTCATTTTCAAGTCTGCCATTTTCCAAAGATAAAGTACGTTATGTAAACAAAAAAAAATCAACGACAGTGTTTTGCTAAATTACCAAAAAAGGAGGCGACGACCTGGAGCTCTTGTCCAGGCCTTAATAAAAGGGGTAGTGGATGAGGGCAGGGAAATCGCTTCAAGGGTCTGGGCAAGGACTGTCAAAACTAAAGAAATACGACTGTTCTCTTGCGTACGCTATCATTACTATGTTGCCATTTGAGGCTGGGATGGGTTAGGAATGCGAAGGCACCGGTTGAACGATCCTATTTTATTTTTATTTTTTTATCTTTCTGGCTTAGATCAAGGACAGGCGAAGAAACATCTTAAGAGGTCTGTATGGTTCGTTTCCGTTCCCCAAAGTTGTCTCTGATAGCCTGACGTCGCTGACAAAGCATCGTAGCTGACGTTTTCCGTCCACTGTGGTTGCGTTCCAGGAACTTAACAATTGTTAAAGGACCCCTCTTGCTTATTCTGCCTTTTATAATATACTTAGCTCCCATATGGAATTATAAGCTTCTGAAATCCCCACCTTTCTCCATTGTTGCGTTTCGCAACTACGAATTTTTAGCGCTTTTTCGGCCTTTCTGAGTTTTCCCGTCACCCAAAGAAAAGTTTGCCGTAATCTTCAACGTCCACTGACAACTCTTTCACATATAAGGATTTGATACTCTTCTGTTTATTACTTCTTTTATTTGCTTAGTTTCCCACTTTTTAACCAAGGCACGTTCAGTTTTCAAATGTTTTGCGCCCAGCCGCCGCGTCGGTGAGCAGGAAGGCTGGATACAGTCGACAAGCGATAACAAGGGAATCGCTATTTTTGGGTGGAAAAGTAATATTTTTCCCAAAAACTTTTTTTCTGATTCATTTCATAGGGAAAAGATGATTTCTAGTAAGAGTTGTGCTTTAACAATCGTCAAATTTATTTCGGGCCGGAGCTAACTGCAGCTTTAACGATCGTTAACTTTTCAAAAATTGTACAACTGTTAACTTTTCCCAACGATGCTCACCAACCATCATTACAAAATAGTTAACAATCGTTAAGCTCTGAAACGGAAATCGTAGGTAGGCGGAGCTTAACTTTCGAAATCAGAAACCTGGAACGCAAAAAGTTAACAATCGTTTACAATTTGTTAACAATCGTTAAGTTCTGGAACGTAACCTGTATGAATATACGTCTTTACGCGGTTGGCAGGCAACTGTCAAACCGAACAAATGACGGTCTCGCGTCTTCGTAAAAGCTGCCGAAGCTTACTGGTACATCAAAATCATCGATGTTGCTTGTTTTGCGGCTACCACCTATTTGGCTTGTTTACAATTTGGGTAGTAATAAAATATCACTCTGTTCTATATTGCATTATTGGTCCTTGGAAGAGCCTTACCGAAGAGCGTTTAATGCTGAATCGATAAAATCGTTTCATTTTATCGCTAGTGATAAGATTTTTAACTTAGCTCAACAAAAGCCTTTTCATTTTATTATTATTATTCTTCTATTCCGACGAAAGAATTTGCGACTATACCAGACGGGAACATAACATAACAAACGGGACATACTCATACCCCCGCCCATTACGCTTGCTGCTTCAAAGCGAGACAAAAATTGCGAGAATAGAAATTTCTAGTAAAGCAAAGGCGCGGTCTGCACACACCAAGAAAACAAAAGAGACTGTATCATTTTTTTGCTATAGTCAGAATATGAAGTTATCGGAGCCAGCGCTCTCGAACGACTGAACGAGTTTTAGTAGGGACGTTCTCTATCGCTAGTGGTTCTAGTATCGCTGCTATCCGAGTCTGTGTCAATTTTGTCAAGTCTTTGCACTACTCCCTAGTGTTATTTTGCTCTGTACTGTACCAACTGACGACTAACATACGAAGGAGATAGAATGCTAACCTGCTAGGCTGCCGTTCGAGTTCACAAAGCTCAACGGTTTCACTTCCGTGGGAGAATTCTGCTTTTGGTCCGTTATCGCCACCGAATTCGTCTGCTGAATCAAGTGACCAAGTCCATTAGTCTCGGCGACGAAGAACGGGCTGCGTGGCAGCCAAGTCGCAGAGTTGGGCGTTCGCGCAGACGCAGGAGGAGACATCAGCGCGTTCCCGTTTTGGGGGAATGGCATGAAAGAATGCTGTTGGGGGGTGATAGGGCTCTGAGAGACGCGACCGTAGTAAGGCACTTCTCGAAGAAGCATTTGGAGAACGTTGAAAATGACATCGCCGGCTCCGCCTGTTCTATCGGAGAGGTCTGTTTTCGTTAGGACGCACATCGCTTTACCTTGAAAAAAAAGAAGGTTAAAGTAGAAATGGGCCTGATTCGTTGATTGATAAGTGTATTATGTTAGACTGAGCCGACCATCTTATCACCATACATTTTTCACCATACATTTCATGTATGCTGGAGCACCCTTCCTTCTGTGGAAAAAAATGTCTGGTGAAAAGTGTTTTAGACGAACTCTGTAGAGGCAAACGGCATATTTTCTGCATTATTTTATTATTGTCGTGTTTTTTTTTCCATTTTCTTCCCTGGTTGTAAGGTGTAACATAACTAAGGGGGCATACATTTTATTTTCAGATTACGGTCAAATCAGCCATCCTAGCCGACAACTAACAACACAGCCTTATTCAGCATATTGTCTAACCGCTTGATCGCCCCCCCCCCCCCCCCCCTTAAGATCTATCAGAGAACTAGGCCATTCGTACATTTCTGGTTTTAACCGGATTTCGGTCGAATAATCTCGAGGCTTGAATTAATAGGATTTCTCGACCATATTCCTTACTCGTACCCTATATTCTATATTCAATCAATTTAATTGGAAAATACACCGGTGAGCCGGACAGATCGGGAATCCCTCAATCCCGTTTCGAGTCCCAAAAACGTTTGTATGGTTTACTATGGGAGGGAAGGGAAAATCGACCCTCACTGGGCAGTAGATATTTTCAAATTAGTTTGACATGTTCATGTACTTTCTGTACTGACGATAACCACAATACCTCGGATTTGAAAAATCCGGTCCGTCTCGGTTTCGCTATTTCGGGCACTTTTACGTAAGCTACGACGATGAAACTTAGCATGTACGAATTCGACCTTCGTACGTATTTTGAGCTAAACGGAACTGAAATGAATAACATGAAATTTGCCAAATTCTCAGTCCTTTTACTACGTTTTATCCATAGAAACACGTCCGGAATAGCCACGTGTATTAATTCTGCATTCCAAAATTCTCTATCATCGTTTTTCCGAAAAGCTGATGGTCTTACTTCCGCATTTACGCGACTTGTTTCGGTGCCAAAGATCCGGGGGATAAAACAAGACGCTGTGACACAAAAAAGTTGGATCCTATGAGGAAAGACTGAAATGTTCAAACCTGCGAATTGCGCTAGAAATTTATTGGACTCGTCAGGTTTCCTTTTGGAATTAAAATCGGTAAATTGATGTTTCTCTCGTTAGAAAACGAATGAGTGTTACGCGCAGCCTAGACTAGGCATTTGCACATTATATACACACAAAAAAAATCAATACACGCATAACAAGAAATAAAGAACGGCATTTGCACAATATAGAGAAAAGAGAAACAAAAGCACAATAAGAAATACACAACAAAGCACGTAAAAAACATCAATTCTACTGAATTAGCTGAAGCACTGGAAATGATTCATGGTAGACTACGAATTTGTAGTTCATAAAAACCACTACATTGTCAGAATTTGATAACAGATAACACATGTTTGGGCATACTTGTGTTAAACGTTTTAAAATATATCGGTTATGGCCCTTTAAGTGTTAAGTTTCGTACAAAAAAACTTCTGTTATGATTCATTAAAGAGTTTTTCGCGAAAAGATCCAGGACTTCCAGGACACGCTCCCTTTTCTACAAAACTCTATATTAGTTCTTCTAATACGGAAATGCGTTCCGGTTGTGGTTTGCGGTTGATTAACTCTATTTTCACAAAAAAAGAGAAACAAAGTAAAGGAGGTGGATCACGATTCTATCGAGGGGTTATACACTCTCGATTTTAGTGTACAACAAGTGCCCGGCCGGTGCCAGCGTCATCTGAGACCAGCCGCACCGGTTGACAAGTTTTATAACATTATAATCAACAGGTTTAGAAGCGTTTGAAAGATGAATTGTCTAATTTATTGCCAGAATCGGTGTACAGCAGGTGCCGGGGATAGGGTAACCCCTCGGATTCTATAATCTCTAAAAGCTTCACAGTTTCTTCACTTTTGGGCTATGAGCGCACAACTGCAATTTTTTCTTTCTTTCTTGGGTTCTGTGACGTAGACAGGCTCGGAAAAAGAGATAAAAAAAAGAACTTAACGCAGTTAAGGGAGTAGGCCCCTTATTTGGTAGTTTAGCAGAAAACATCTTCACTTTTATTTCTTTATTTGTTTAAGATTCAACCTTAACCACAAGCTCTGGTGGTACGAGCTCTATTGACCATTGTTTAAATAAACAAATGAAAGATTATTGATTTTTGATCAATATAAATGATTTCTGGTGTAGCCGGGGGGTTGTCGACTCTCGATTTCAGTGTACAGCAAGGGCCCGGTGCGGCCGGCACTGGTTACCACGTGTTAGAACATGTTTAGAAGCGGAATCGCTTAATGTATGACCAGTACCGGTAACAGGTGTACAGTAGGTGTCGGGGAGTGGGTAACCCCTCGAAAGTAAGTCAAAATAATGATTAAATAAGATATGAAAGGATAAACAGACAATCAGAATCAAAACCGTCGACTTTTATCCGTCCTTTGACGTGGTCCAGTAGCTTTATCTGTCAAATACGGAAGTAAGCGAAGCTACGTCTAGACAAGAAAGTTCTTATCAAAACTCGTAGATGAAACTTCGACTTGGTCATTTCCGACAGTACAATTCCAATCCATTTTCTACCTCTTATATTCTCGAAAATTGTACTTAAACTACAACGCTTTTGCTATTTTGTATCCTTGCAGCGCGCAGAGATAGTAAAATTATAAAGTATTTTTTTTGTTCCGAATTATTGAAAGATAATCAGTATGAACGAAACTAAACAAAGTTACTGTTTCGGAACCCAATTTAATTTAATTTAATTTTTATTGGCCGACGGCGCTAAACGGGGTAATCGGCTGAGATTTAATCAGCGACACTTCCGCCCTTCTTTAACTGGCTGAAAATAGCGCTAGAATAAATTCTTGTTAAAGGGGCGAAGAAGTTCTGAAAATATCGGCGGAATAGATTATTTTTAAGCTTTGCACCAACAGAAAGCGGATCCGCATTCGTCTATTTTTTGCTATTGTGGCAATTTTTCCATTAAAACTTAAATTCGGCGTCGCTAGAAAACAAAATTCGCACCGCGCCTTTTCAGCTCAATTCGATTTTTTCTTCGCGTCGGAAAAGATTCGGGTTCAGAGGGCACCTAGCTTTAAAGGACCCCTTTTGCTTATTCTGCCTTTAGTATTACACTTAACTTCCTAATGGGATTATAAGTTTCTGAAATCCCCGCCATTGTTTCATTTTGTACCTACGACTTCTTAGCGTGTATTCGGCCCGCAACGTCACAGCGACGCAACGCAAACTTCGTCGAAAGCTTAAAGGTCCGCCGACAACTCTTTCACACATAAGGACAAGAGAAGCTTCAAATATTGTATTTCATTTTAATACAATTCTTTTATTTTGCTTTGTTTTCCTACTTTTTAACTACGGCGCGTTTAGTTTTCAAATATTTTGCGTCCTAGCCGCCACATCGGGGAGCAGGAAGGCTGGGCAAAGTCGACAAGCACTAACAAGAAAACAGTGTTTTCGAAATACGAAATTACTGAGTTATATCATCGTGGAAAGATCATTTCTTCACATCATTTTTCAGAGCTGTGCTTCAAGCCCACATAACGCGGATTCGTATTCACCTAGGCGGATTTGGCGTCACTAGCGAACAAAATTCGCGCCGCGCTTCAAATCGACTTTTTTCGCGCTGCGAAAAAGATTTGCGTTCTGTGGGCACAAGGGGCCGAAAATATCGCAGGAATAAATCCCGGCGAATCCGTTTAGCGCCATCGACCATGACTCACTTTTTATTTTTTGAGTTATCATCTCCCCTGATTTCTCAGTTTTGCTTTTACACGGAGGTTTAGTGAATTTGTTGAGTTGTACAGCAACCGATCCCATGTAGTGTTTTTTTTTATCATTCGTAACAAAGTGTTATGCATTCTTCATTTTGTATGACAAAAAGGTCAACTTCGGTGGTAACGCTGTGACAGCTACTTTTGAAAAATAAAATTCTATTCTATTCTATTCTATTCTATAAACAGACAAAAATAGAACAAGACCGAATATGAGACGCCAACTCAAACTCCACCGGTGTCCATCTCTTTCTAGGAAGGCCGTTTTCCTAGAATGATTCGTAAGCCCACATGTTTCGGCCGTTAGAAATAGGAGAGGGACTGATTCTTACCGTTCATCTGAAACCGTTCCTGGTCCACCGTGGGAAGATCGTATTCCTGTTCACACCAACGTAGGAAGAGCGTGACGTCATCTCGCGTCCATGAGCGGGGGTCAGTGGCTGGAAAATTATCGAAATTATTTCAAAGCTTTGGCGAGGGGTTCCTCGTGCGGTTTTGCGTGTAAAGCCTAGTACGAACATAGCTCGGATTCGCATTCGCATTAAGCTTGGTGCCCAAAGACCACGGATTGGCATTCGCCTGGACGAATTCGACGTCGCTAGCGAAAAAATTTGCGCCGCGTCCTTTCAACTCGAAGTCGAACTTTCTTCGCGTCTCATTGCGGAAAAGATTCGTGTTCTGTGAGCACCAAGGTTTTGCGAACTCGGCCTACCGGATTTACGACCTCATGCCGCATCCAGGGGTAGGGGGTTCGTGCCCCCCCCCCAAAAAAAAAACAAAGTAATCGTTTGTTATGCGCGTTTACCTGTGATCGATACCCCTTTTTTAATGTTTCGTATTGATTAGGTCCGACCGTGGGTAGAACCCCCGCCCCGAAACCAATTCCTGGATACGGACCTGATATCGGGTCAAACTTTATCCGCATAGCCTTAAAGGACCTGTCTTACCTATAATACTCCATATATTTCCAAACCTGGAGATCCCAATTTCGTACGATGCATTCTAACCGCTCTAACAAAACCACGCTGATTTTCTCACTTGCCGTGTTTTGCTACCTTCGATCTGTATCACGCTGTCGATGGTTGTCTGCGAGAAGTTTTTCCATCAGAAAAACCGGTTATGTAAATTGTTTCCCTGTTTTCGCTACAAGTCAACGGGTCTCGGAAAAGGCTTAAACAACCCAAACCGTAGGTTATTTGATGAAAGCACAGCTAAGTTTTAAAGTACTCAAATATTTAAAATACTTTAAGTTCAAGATTAGATAGTGCGAGGGGTCCTTTAAGAAAAATCGGCCCGTTATGTGGGCTGTTCTTGCCTACTGCCGTCCTTAATGGTTGCGCTTCAAAGATCACTTTCAATTAAAGGAAGAGGGTTAAATCGACGGGTGAAAAGCTACGAAAAAAAACACCCGATACATCCTTGACCTGCCAAATTGGGTCTTTACGATGTATTTAGTTTATTAATAAACAGAACGTGAAACTGAAACAGAACTCGAACTTACCTAAACTCTGCGGGAGGCGCGACTTGACATCCAGTAGGGGAGACATGGGGGCGTGAGGTGACGATCCAAACTGTTGCTGATATCGCCACATCAAATCGGGGTTAAACAGTCCAAGCCGATCCAAATGAAGGGGGGAGAGAGGGAGGGATCCATTGGGGACCAGCCCTGGGTTTTTCAGCGGAGGAGGCCTCATTGCCGGAACCTTCATCTTCTTTGCTTGCCTGAAATACAATTTTGAATTTAGGGACAAGTAAAGAAACAACAATACGTGATCGCGGGAATGTACGTACGCAAATTTTCTTAGTATTCGACTGCTGGTTACGGCTTTCAAAATACTACCAAAAATACTAGGTAATATAATGTTAGGTAATGTTATCCGGAACCTTGGATTTTAGCCAGGCACCAGTCAAACGCCTTTCGTGCAACTGGCCATTCCTTGATAAATACGTACGCCTAACACTTCGGCGGCAATAATATTGTCCCCATTGGATATTTTCTTTGTTCGATCAGCTGACCAAGGTCTTTCAAGACCAAAATCCTTCATTATTGCTATACTACATGAACTGTCTCTTCCATGGTGACAAATAAACTCACACCATATTAAACTTAAAATTTTTCATACCACAATGCAAAATATCAGAGATTTAAGGTATATATATGCTTTACACTTTCGGCAGTTATACTGCTATCCTTGCCTGTCCAGTCAACATGATCGGCCACTCCCTCAACCTTGCTGAGTGAAGTACTTCCGTTACCCTTATGCTGAGTTGTAGTGTTGGGCGATATTCGATCTCGATAACGACAGGGCGATATATCGGACCAAATATCGACATCGAAACGTAAATATCGATATCGAAAACGATATTTGTTCATTCATAATTACTGTAAATAATCCAACATAACCTACATTTATATATCCGAAACTGGAGCAATATGTTATCCGTAATTCAGTTCTTATTTCTTCGGAGTTTGAGATGATGCAAGATGCTATTTAACGACAATTTTGTTCTTAGATTTTGGCGAAATGAGACGTATCCTATAGCGGAACATGGTAAAGAAACATCGATATGATATATCGATTATCGGATATCGAAAGTAAAAATATCGATATATCGAAAAATCCAAATATCAACCAACACTACTGAGTTGCTGACTGATGGAGGCTTATACATTTGTCTTGACGACAAGCTCCTTGCAACAAAAACAAAAGCCTCGACAGAAGCCTGCGCTGCGGGATCACTGCGAAGAAATCGGTCTAATCAGACCTGACGAGAACTGTAAAGTTAAAGTGACAAACCCTTGCAATACTACCGGTGGCTATCAGTGCGTACTTATCTAAACAAAGCGGAAACTGCAGAAGAAAGTACTGTTTACACTTCCTGCGTTCTGGGAAGAGCTACCCACTATCTCTGAATTCCTTTTTAAGCCACCTGGCGCTCACCTATTCAGACATTCAAAAGCTTTAACTAGATGGAGGGAACAAGACCTGTCCGACGAAAGTGATGAAAAGTTAAATGTGTCCAACGTTAATTTTTTTTTGGAAATATAGACGAAACCTTCAAGTACCAGCTGCCCGTCTGTAGGAGCCCGTCCTACTTTTCTCTTCTTGAGACTGATATACCCTTTATTGTGGTTCTACCGTTGTATGCAACAAGCTTTAGGTTTTGTTTATAATGTCTAATTCATGAGAATAAAAAACTGGTAAAAGGAGGCTCAGACTCTTTCCAAAATAGTTATGAGAAATACACCTGTGATGGAGGAAAGATAACTTGGAAAAAAATAATCTCGGAAATAATTAGATGAAAAACAACCAAGGTAGGCGAATGCCGCAGATTTTCTTTAAAAATAAATATAATTTAAAAATAATATTTTGTTGACATGGAACATCTCAGAAAATTTTACCTGGTATTTTGATTAGCAATATCTTTAATTTTTACGGTATCTATGTGGTTGAGATAAGAAAAATTGTCGCCTTTGCGTCTTTTTCGAAAATAAAAGAGTTCCACGGGAATATGGGAAATGAATCGCTATTGTTGGTACTATGTTATGATGATTCATAAACAAACCGAAAAAACAAAAACACTGGTCGAACAAGCACGAACCACCAATAGATACTTGCGTCGGACAGATACAAAAAGAATGCAACGAAGTCTTCCCCTGTTGCAGCAAACCTCTATGGCATCTGTCTAAATCTGACAAGACGCTGATACTCTGCAGCAAACATGAGTAATCGACCGGAAATGCCACCAAAGTCGTGATGTTATACCTTCATAAAACACCTCCGGGTTGCGAATTGTTGCATTCCTTTCCTTTTTTAGAAGTCCTACTAGATCTGTTTTAGATTAATGGCTCGATTAATGGTGAATATCCTTTAGCCTTTTTTGCGTCAGATTTCCCGGGACAACACGAAATTTCTGGGTATCATTAATTACTCCGGCTACTGATCCTTTTTTTTTTGCAATTCACGCTTGCTTCCTGCAGATAAATAGAAATTTGCGAACAGTAAAAGAAAACAAAAGCAAAATTCGTAAGATACTTTTACTAGTTTGTAGCTAAAATCCACTAATATCCTACTAGTAATCACTCTACAGATTCAACGTGCTCACGTAGGCCATTAAAGAAACCCGGCGTCGCGGAACCGTAAAAAAGAGTGACAGACTCTGAGACAAAGGTTAGAAAGGTGAATGCATGGAAGTTCAAGCATTCAAATGCCCTTCTAAGCCGAACATTGGTTTTTAAGCCATGCAGATCTTAGTAATCAACTGAACAATTAAAAGCAGCATTAGGCAATATTCCGTATGGATACCGATATATCGAACCAATTATCGCTACTGAAACGTACGTATCGATCTCGCAAACCATATTTTACATTTTCCAAATAACCTATCGTAACTAACTCATACATATCTCAAGTTGGTGAAATGTGTTTCGTAACTGAGTTTTTCGCTGTTCGATGTTTTTTTGTTGTTTTTTTTCAAAAGACGCAACATGCTATTTGACAATATTTATTCTTAAATTTTGCGAAACGAGACGTATATGAGAGTAAAACTTGGTCCCGAAATAATCCAAATAAATCCAAATATTGCTCAACGCTAGTTTAAAGGCAACAATATCTAAAAACGTCTTCAGACAGCAGTAAGAGCTGTACCGATATAAAATTTTGTAATTGTACCTAATTTCATTCGCTAACAACAATTCAAACAACAGCAAAACACTTTTTCAAACATTTCGTTGCTGCTGAGTTGCAAAACTATGAACAGATATGAATAAGTTCATGAGGTATCCCATGGAAGGTCAATCCGCAAACACAGGGATCATAAGAAAACAAAATTTCTAATCATAAATTAGAAATCGTATTCGGAAAGGACGATTTTTGGGTGCGACCCGTAGGTCGATTCAAAATAATTTGGCTCGTCAGAAAAAAAAAGACTTGCATCAGATAATCGGACCGGTTTCCTAAGGAAGGACGCTTGGCCTCACACCAGACTGGCAACTCTGGCAAGGCTCCCGAAATGACCCATACCAGAGGATCCCGTTCGAACCAAGTGCGCATAATAAACCCGGAAATGTAAATTAAGAATTTTCGCCGGGAGCGTTGAAAAGATGGGACCGGTTACGTTCGCAATGCTACTTCAAATCGGAAGCTGCAGTTTCATCCCGTAAGGTGCCGTCGTTTTAAACGGCCAATGATCTCCGCTACTGAAATGATCAATGGTTATTATAGTAGCGGTGAGCTATGCAAATTTTGGAGAAGTAAGAGCCAAGTGCGGGTGGGGAAGGTACCGGAAGCTACGAAGTAGTGACCTGTTCTTGCGCGACAGTCGTAACAGTCAACTCGAGAAAAACTGGCAAAGCTCGTCATCTAGCAATAGACACTGTTTCCCAAATCTGTTCGAAACTGGTCAGAGGGCAAAAATCGTGCAGGTGATAGGTTCGCTTTATTCCAGTTCAGCCTTCCAAGCGGACTAGTTTCTGGAAGTTCTCCATTGTATCAAAATCAGCCCTTGTAACAGAGAGACAGTAAGATATGGATCCACCACATTCTTTCGCTTTCTACTCCAAACACAGTGCAGAACTTCCATTGCTTCGGAAACAATGTCAGATATTCTGCTCACCAACTTGTGGATCTCTTTTACTATGTCTATCGAGAGCCTTGTTAATGAGGCAATGGTGGAATTTCAGAAACTCGCTTGGAAGCGACGACCAGGAATATGGCGAATTTTGGCTGAATAACATCTCGAGGGGTTGACCACTCTCGGTTTTAGTCCACAGCAAGTGCCCGGTGCCTGCACCAGCTGACGAGTCGGCACCGGTTACTACGCGTTAGAACATCTAAACAGCATGTTTAGAAGCGGAATCGCCTACTTTACGGCCAGCTCCGACTTTTTCGGCCGGTGCCGGGAAAAGGTGTACAGCAAGTGCCGGGGAGTGGGTCGTAACTCGTAACATCTATGCTACTTCCGACAGGGAGCGAGACTGACGGCTAGATGCGAAGACGTGTCGTGTCAGGTTCACTGCGTGTTTGAGCCGGTTTGACCGTTTCAACTGCAAGTTTTTGCTGACTAAAGATAAACAAGGAGTTCCGGTCAGGCCCGGACAAACCCAGGCCAAGACTAGTTCAACAGAACGCTCCTAGACAGTGCCAACGCAAGTTAAACTAAGAGGGAGGCCAAAGTACACCAACTACTGAGTTAACAAACCCCTCGCAGACCCAGACAAAAGAAGTCATTCTGTTTACAGGCGCATCCCTTTCCAGCTAGATAAGAAACATACGTTTCTGATTATGCCGTTCACCCATAAAGTAAAAGGAAACGTAGATAAGAATTCTCCCAAGGCAATTACGAAAACAGCAAAATGGAGGGCAAACATTGGTCTATACTCCAGTTTAACGCCTACCCTGAACAACTCGCTCAAGGGTTCATAATCAAGTTACGCAGAAACTTTTGAAGCTGATAGTGCGAACACGCGATCGGGATTTTCCGGCCGGATTTTCCATATTTTCACCATCAAATTGAAAATCGCAACTTTTCCATATGAAACTGATGATGGTGCCGAAAATCCGGTAACTTGACTAAACCCCCATTCGAATAGACGGGGAACTTTTCGATGCGATCTCAGAAATATCGGCATTAACAAGCCTAGTGCCTATCATACCCTGGATTCACGAAACAAGCAAGAGCACATAATCAGGTGACGCAAGAACTTGTGAAGATAAATATTCCTTCAGCCCAAGCTAACTGCGAACCATATTGACAGTACAAAACGGATACTTCTGTTGAATTTTATTAGAGCTATATTTTGTCAAAAGTTCATTTTCCAGTTTAATATATTCTGGCCGTTCCCCGCAAGTTGCTGGAAAATCAACTTCACATTCCTTTTCCAGCTTGAGCCTGAAGAGGACCCTTGCCAACAAGGCCGAAATATAGCTCTAATAAAATTCAGCTGACGTGTCCGTTTTGCACTGTCAAATTGTGAAGCTAAGCTAGAACCAACAGCTTGACTACACCCTCATTTGACTAAAGGTGGGCTACTCAATACAATACCAGAAATATCTATATTCCGATGTAACTAGTGTAACGGAAAGACAACAATGGACGTCGGGCTGGATTTGAATCCACGACCTACGGCTATACGGCTACGGCTACCGAGGGGATTGGGAACATGGTTCGCAAACCCCTCAACTCGTCAGATAGATGCGGGTCACAGGACTGGTGCTCCCCCCAGTGTTGCGATACTGATCTTCGCGGTACTCCACTAATCTTAACTATGTTTTTGCTTTTTTTCTCCCTTTCCTCCCGTTGGCTCCCATTTTCTTTTCTATCCTCCTTTTTCCGTACTTTTGTGTCTTTAGGGATAGAGCTTGGCAGGAGGGAGTGCTCAGTACCAAATGTGCCCATCGAGGCAAATTAGTTCTGCCAAACCTATGTAACTAAAGTTGCGTTTTTTTGGATTCACTTCTGTTTCGTCAAAGTTTGTAGTTTGGCTCTTGTTTTGTCTTACTTGCGTTTTATTGAGTTCTTGTTTCCGAAAAGTCAAACTACGTCTGCGAGGTAGTTTGTAGTTTGAGCTCCGTAGTTTCAGATTCGAAACTACAGAAGTGGAATGGACAATAAAACGGCTTTTAAGCGAAACTACACCGAAACTACATAAAAAAAACGCAACTTAAGAGCTGGAAAGTAACACAAAATCTACCAGAAAGGATAAGTGGTTGGGTCAGGGGTTGGGTCGCGAAGAAATTCGACTGGATCCTTGACCCATACGGACACAGAAATGCCTCTTCCAAGTTAGAGCTCCAGGTAAATCACCAAAGTTAGTACGGTAGTCAAGTTCTTTTTCTTGGTTTTAGAGAAAATGTACTGAATTTGTACCAGCTCGACGTAACTGTATTGATTTTCCGACTTGAAAAAAGGTGTAAAGATGTACAGGTCTGAGAAAAAAGTACTGAATCTGGTACCACCGTACCACCGATCGCAACACTGATTCCCCCTCGAGGGTGGTCTTTCACTTTCTCATTCACCCATTCACAATCATCGCATCATGGTATAACCTGGTAATCGTCGTAGCCACAATCCCAAGCATCATTACTCTATTCCTTCATTCATTCACTCGTCGAAGAAATAGTCCAGGACTCTACACTGGAAAACAAAAATATGTTCACCACTCTTTCTTTATTTTGGGAGAAACAATGAATATTCGGATTCTACTGACTGTGGTTTCGATGAGTGGAAAAAAATAGTCAAGTGACGTTTGTTGAGAAGCCAGAGAAAAGCTTTTACGCGGCATAGTCCATAGCACTTCGTCCAAATACGACGCCGGAAGTCGGAAGCGAAGCAGAAGAAGATATACGGCAAACAAATATTTTTTTACGTCACATGGCGTGGTAAAGAGAAAAAGTCCATCGAAGAAAAAGATAGATAAACAAACAGGAAGCTACAGAGTTGGAAGCCAAAGAGCGATAAAATATTCATTCCTTGGTGAAAGTTTTTGTTAATTCTCTGACCTGTTTCGCAAAGACATGATAAGATTGACTCCTTAAAAGCACAAAGGACCATGGGAACAACAAAACGAAACAAAACCATAACCTCAATATCTATTTACATAAAACTGTCCCTGTGACTCATGGCCACCTCAACAAAACTTCCGAATCTCTAAAACTTTTACTTCCCAATATTTGCTGTTCGGGGAAAAGGCTACCAAGGAAGCCTACATCCCTGATTAAATTTAACCGAGGGGCTGCCCACTCCCCGGCACCGGCCAAACTCAGCGGTGTCGGCTATAAGTTAGGCGATTCATCTCTCAAATTTGATGTCCTAGCACGTGGCAGCCGGTGCCGGCTGACCTAGGCCGGTGCCGGCGTGGTCCCCGGGCACTTGCCTTACACAAGAATTTAGAGTGGACAACCCCTTTAAGAACACAGACAACCAACAAGACCCTGAAAACAAGACAACGACAAAACGAAGGGATCAGTCAAAACAAAATGAGCCCCATTCAACAAATGCCAAAAATAAGCGCTCCCCCATTCTTCAAGTTGTAATAAAAGCATTAAACCTATCAGCAGGGGTCCTTATGTACCATCCGTTTGCATCAGTGTTTATTTTCGATCGGGACACTTTAACCCTTCGAACAAGTTGCTGGGGGAGGCTGAGTTGACTCGAGGGGTTGGGCACTGTTTACCGACGTAACTGGTGTACAAGTCCCCCTCTTGATTTATTTGTCACCTTGACATCTGCAACACATCTGGACCATTATTCTTCCAAAGAAGCTGACAGCAAATCATGTTTGGTGGTGGTAAACGGATAGGACAGTTCTAAGTGCGAATAAGAAGTTCGACGATATTTGTTTATACTTTTATACTCTTGATGCCTAACTCTTCTTGCCGATGAAGAATCGCCGTGTGCTTAGCGAAGAGCAGGAAACGTCACCACAGCTGTCCCGAACACACGCTGTTGATTGGTTGACAAAGGGTTTGAATCATTTGTTCGGGTGAACTTTCTCGTTCTTCCGAAGTTCACTGGCGTGTTTTGGACTTGGTCATAAAAAGTATGACAAGTTCAGGTTTTTAGCTACGGCCTGAAGAGAAGGGTCGAAATATTCCTTAAAAAAATCAGCTAAGTAAAGGTTTTCGAAATATCCCCGGAACATGATTTCAGCTGAATGACGGTTTTATCACCACCATTAATTTTTTCCCACATGTGTCTTGTCCCGAATTTGGTAATGTAGAATAATTTCGCGAGTGTCCTATCTAGGCATTGTGCCTTTAAACAAAACATTGGAGCAATGCCTTCAGGGTTGCCAGAGCTCGACTCCTTCCTGACAAAAAGGTGCTTTTTGACGCCTTGCTTTTTTTTCGCATTCCGAAGCGCAATGCGAAAAATTGCAAATAACGGGTAATTATTTTGAATGTGTAGGAACATATTTCAAGCATTTCTCAATTACAAAGTTTTGGAACAAATTTAGACGGAAATGAACTATATATAAGGGTTGGAACTGTTTTTGTGTACTAAATTAAAGTAAAAGACAGTTTTTGATGTCGGTAATCCATAACTTTTGTAAAGTAAATGAAAGGTGCTTTTTCCGACCTAAAAAGTGTCATTTGTAAAAAAGGCGTCATGGTGTCACCCAGAGGCAAAAAGTGTCAAAAAGCACCAAAAGTGTCACACTTGGAAACACTAATGCCTTGGACGGACGATCAGGGTCGGGGAACGGAACTCCTGCCAAGATTTTCAGCACCATCATCAATTCCATACGGAAAAGTTGAGATTTTTTCTTTTTATGATGAAAATGAAGAAAATCCGGGCGGGATAACCTGATCTTCGTAGCATCAGTCAATGACTCCTCCTTTCACAGATTATGTGAGATTTGCAACTCTGTTTTCTCAGCAGTGTTACGAACAACGAGAAAGAGTAGTTAGTCCCTGAAGTACAGCCGCCAGGAAATGCACATCCTGAGTAGTGCTTGCATTCTTATAGGAAGTTGAAACCTTATCACCTTGGTGCCAACCAACCTTACAAGATTCATGTGAACCACCTCGGAACAGGTGTTTGATTTCTCCGCTCGGTTCCTCAGATGAGAGATAGAGGTAACAGACGTTATGTCGAAGGTATATCAGCGACAAAGCTTAAACTTGAACAAAATTCGATCAAAATATCTTATTCCGGTTGAGACACATCGTACTTTCATACGGACACATTTGGATGCCATGGGTGCCCCATCCCTAACGTTGGACCTTCCAGAAATGTTGGTCAAACTATTTCAGTCCATTCGGCGGTCTTATTTATTTACAGGCAGACAGACGCATAGAGAAGTTTATGATGTCATTGTATTCCGATACACCTATATTCCAGGCAATGGTTATTTTACCAGGGTTCAGTACCGGGATACAATGACACCATTAACTTGTAGCTTACATCCGTCTGTCTGTCTGTAAGCACGATAGTTGGATGGACTGAAATAATCTGATCAACTTTTTGGAAGGATAAATGTTCGGGATGCGGACACCCATGGCATCGGAAATGTGTGCGGTTCTACACAAACTGTAGTTGCGTTTTTGCAGATACCATGGTATCTGTTACCACGGTAAGGGGATCTGCAATTAGTCGTGATACTTGTTGCTGTGTAAAAACGACAATTACCAGATTTGCGCTTTCAGAAATCATCCACAAAGAAATACTGATTTCCACTGATATCTAGAGTGACATAACTTCTTTCCCATCAATTTGACAAAAAACTAGACTCATGTGTTAGCGATAATGAAGCGACATGAATTTTTCAGATTCCACGGTCCGACTGTGGTATCTGAATATCAGGTACCACTGTACCTTGCCAGATACCACGGTAACTGCAAAACGCCTTTTGACCATGGTATCAGATACCACGGTAACTGCGGGCCATGCTATCTGCAAAAACGCAAAAAAATTTTATAAAACTATCTCAATCCATTTCAACGACCTATCCACGGACAGACGGACAACTATACGAGATATATTTCACTGCGCTAAACAGATATGTCAGCTGTTTTATTCTAGCGATATTTCGTCTCTTCTTGGCAAGGGTCCTCTTCAAGCTCAAGCTCGAAAAGCCAACGCCATCTCCCGGCCGAAACCAGCGGCGATTTCCGCTTCTAAACAAGCTGATTTTGATGTTCTAACACGTGGCGACCGGTGCCGGCTCCCAGCAGTACACTGAAATCGAGAGTGGTCAACCCCTCGGCCACATGTAGAGAGGAGGGATATGGTGACCCCACAACCTGCTGCGCGACCCCTCGTCTGTCACTACCATGACATTTCCTATCGGTTCTAAGGATTTAATTTCAACAAGTGTTTCCACGTGTCAGATTACCAAGGGTCCTAGCGGAAATACCATCTCTCGAGCGAGGCAAAGGCTTCATATAGCCACATTAATTTCTTTGACATGCGACAACAGGTTTTCCAGATTGGAATGTGGAAGCAACATGATCGCATCTGCATCCTAACCTCCACCATCCATCCGAAAGCCTGGACCTGCTTCTTTCACGGGGATAATTGGAAAATTCTGATGGAATCGCGAAGTCATCTGAATACATTAGGACTCGCGTGAGAATGGAACTGTGTGTGACTCACAAAAAATCGCCAGCGTCTCACGCGAAGAAGGTGAGAATCTTTTCGCACTGGGGGTTCAGGGTTGGTTAACTAAGGATGGGTATGTGGTGGAAATCGCCATAAAGATTATGCTGATTTGCACCGAAGATTTTATTTATATTTTTGTCCTTGTGTTTATGGTCGTGTACATGACCCAGTAGGCTTTTCTAAATACACATCTATTCGTATTTTAAAACTTTTGCCTTTCAAACATAGTTGTGTGGGGGTAATTTAAAGTTCATTTAGAAAGAGTAGGTGAGGTTTGAATGTTAAAAAATATATTTATGTCACGGAGCAAAGGGCCGAAGCCAAAAATTAAATAACAGAGATTAGATAAGAAAAGATACCGAAAAAAAGAATAGTATAAGAAAATCCTTTTAACATAAGGTTGACTTAACAAAGGGCCACACTCTGCGACCTGGTAAATACAAATCATTGCTAATTGATGCCTAAGAGCTTTCCCACACCTAAACACTTCGAGGGCGATCCATTTCCACCAGACTTAGCTTCGATTCAAAGAAATGTGCAAAACAGGTGACAAAATCTTTCAACTTGACAAGCTGAACACCACTTGCCACCCTCCGAAACTCTGAGCGTGAAATGCAATGTTACCAGTCCGCCAGAACGTCTCCATAGAGCCATTTCACCCTTTATTAGCCAAGCCCATTATTCATTCCCAAACAATCAAATCACGATGGCGATATTTTACGCCGAGTTGACTTTCAATAGTGGAAATCGGCAGTAAAGGAGCGGATGCAAGTCGGGTTACCTGAGAAGGTAGCCGGGCAACAAAAGATGGAACCTGTCTGAGAGCCGTAAGGGGCAAAGTCGTGAAGCCACCACACTTCCTGCAAGTGACATTCCACTTTTCAGCATAAATAATCAGCAGCGGCGATACCAGACTTTAGTTTATGGTTTGAAGAAAAAAAAAGAAGGATTGGAACTATTGTAAGTAATGGTCGTACGGTGTAAGTAAAAGGTCGGTAATGACTCGTTGGCTAGGCGGTGAGGTCTGCGAAGGTTGAGGACCATTTGGGCAGTTGCGATGTTGTGCTGAGGACGGCGAGGATGCTGAAGACCAAACGGGCGGTTACGATGATGAGGTCTACGGTTGGTGAGGACAGAGAGGTCTGTGAGGATGTTGAGACCATATGGGCGGTTGCGATGTTGAGGTCTACGGATGGTGAGGACAGCGAGGATGCTGAGGACCAAATGGGCGGTTACGATGATGAGGTCTACAGTTGGTGAGGACAGGAGGTCTGTGAGAATGTTGAGAGCCAAATGGGCACTTAACTATGTTGAGGTCCACGGTTGGTGAGCACGAGGATTTGGTGAGGACGGTTGCTGAGGATGTTGAGAACCGAATGGGCGGTTACCATGTTGAGGTATACGGTTGGCAAGGATTTTGAGGACTTTATGGGCAGTTACGATGTTGAGGACTTTATTGCCAGTGAGGACGGTGAAAACTGTTAAAATTCTTGTTACTTCTTCTTTTTTTTATTTGTAACACCTTAGATTACGTTTTTTTTATAAATCAATCAGAATTAACGAAGCGTCATATTCTTATGCCACTGGCATGTCTGTCGCTTTTATGGAACTTGATTTTTTTCACAGTTGTTAATAGAAATGTACCTTACCTTAATTGCAGCAACGATCAGGCCAAGATGAATGATTAAGGTTGTAATTTGTCTCATTTTTCAATGAGATTACATATGTGTGCAGTGGTTCTACAGCAGAGGTATGCTTATTTCAACACTTCTCTAAATGTTGCAGTACAATGGTTTTGTTTCTTGCTTAAATACAGACAAACGCAAAGGAAAAATAACAGCCTTAGCCAAGTTCTTAGTTTTTTTCTGGCACAAAAAGTAAGTTGTAATCATCTTTTATTTTATATTTTACTTGTATGCTTCTGCCTCCATTAGGGCAAGCTGTTTATTCTAACGCCACGTTGATGGTGAAATTACGCGGCCTCTAGCAAAAGTGCAAATTTGAAAGAGGAAACAGAAAAAATAAAGAGCAAATATTTCAAAACCCAGCTGACATGATAAACTGGGTATGAAATAAACGTCTTCGGCAAGTGTTTTGCATCAATGTGTCTATCGAATTTTCTACAGCATGAGCGCCGAAGTTGTGTGGTTCACCCTTCCTTCCCTCAGAGCTACGCCTTTCACCCATCACTACGAAAATTAGGACCATCCTGTGCCTCGACCCGCAATCTCAGTTAATCGAAGGAAACGACCAAACCTCACTTCCTGTATAGATTTAAGCCGAAAAAAACGAAATAATCACGGATGCAGTCTGACATTAAGGGGCAGGGGCTCAGCCGCAAACAGCGATCCTTTGAACTTCGTACTGAATCCCACTTCCGCTGATTTTCTGAGATTCCGAACTTTTCAAAAATTAAGTCAAAACTTGACACGAGAAGTAATAGTGGCTGTCACCACAACCTAACCCAAAAGGTGATGTTAGGCGAACAATTATTTTGTGGAAAGGAACATTATTGCAAGTTTGTTGCCTATTGTCTTTTTTTTACAACCATTTATGTTTGCGTCAAAATGACGCACCGTTTTTGCTTCTCTTCGCAAGGAAAAGACGTCGATCAGGGACGCACTGACACTGTAGGCAATGGATTGAACGTTGGCCCTGGCGTTAGCTGTTTCAACGGCTGAGCCTCCAGCCCCTTCTTTTCTAGTGTAACTCGTTCCTTAAGCCATCTGACCCACAACCTAACCCAAAAAGTAAAACAATTCAATTGTGGAAAGTGTTCCAGATTTGTTTCTTCCTCGCTAAAATTCCAGTCCAGCGCTTCCAGATGGACAACTTTCTATAAATCCCCCCCCCCTCCCCTCGTGTCAGTGTCAGCCAGGCCCGTATCCAGGAATTTATTTCGAGGGGGGGGTGCCTGCGGGTCGGACAAAAAAGTACAAAAAAGGCATGGATCAGAGGGAAAAGCCTGTAAAAATGATGATTTTTGTATGTTTCGGGGGGGGGGGGGGGTCAACCCCCTACCCCCCCCCCCCTGGATACGGCCTTGGTGTCAGCACTTGTCCACGGATGTAGTACAAACGATCTAAAAGATGATGGTTAGAAAATCTACAATCTTCTTCACGAGCAATGGAAGTTTTGCAATGACTTTGGAGTAGAAAGTGAAAGCTATTTATGCTCATTACCTCATGGATCCATATATTACTATGTCACAAGTATTAACAATGAGACAATTCGCCCTATTCCAGCTCAGCGCTCCAAGCGGATTAGTTTCTGTTATTCCCCCATTGTCTCAGAATCAGAACTTGTGTAAACAATAAAAGTCGGATCCATAAGGTAGTGTGTAACTTTCACTTTCTACTACTCAGGCATATGCGAAACCTCCATTACCTGGGCAGCAGAGTGCATATTTGATACTCCTGAATCTGTGGATCTATATTTATTATGTCTGCCCCATTGCTGATGGTGAGGCATAGGGGGAATAAGAGAAACTAGTCCGCTTGGAAGCGCTGAACTAGAATATGGCGAACTTGTCCACTTGGAGCGCTGATGTCAAAATGTGGCGCAGCCTTGTTTGCTCTCTCCGTTCGCGAAAAAACGTTGACAGGAAATACATTGTGAAACACAATAAGATTGTGACACAAAGTGGATTGAACATTACATGTCACAACCACTCAACTTCTAACTCCAATATTTTCTGGGGCGGAAAGTGGAAGTACTTCAAGTACTACTTAAGTAAAAAATCAAGGTACTTGTATTTTACTTAAGTACATTTTTCCTGGAGTACTTAATACTTAAGTAAAATAAATAGGTACCTGAAGCTCTCAAGTACCGGTACATTCTTAAGTACTTTCAAGTACTCTCCCAAGTACATTCCTCTTCGATCGAATGATTTTTTTTTTAACACAAAAGAATTTTTCAGAAAAGGGAATTTCAAGACTCATAAGTAGTTCGAGTTCAGGATTGGCAAAAAGTGCTAAAAGCAGATTCTCAGTACCAGCATCTCCACAAGAAGACAAATCATTAGTCTTAAGCAAGGCACACTTCTTTGAATGTTTCTTGACCTAGAACAGTGTAGTTCGGACTAACAGGAAAAAGAAAAAAACACCCGTTGAGGAATTTCTAGAAGCCCGTAATTAGTTACTTTGGTAGACTGGTAGACGACTTTCGTCAAGTGCAAACAAGTGGCACTTTTCAAAATTGACTAACGTTCAAAGACGCGTAGCTGTAATGTCTTTCTTGGTATATAATTCTTTGTTTAAACTGCCAAATGCCTTTATTTATATGACTTTCTTTTATTTTCCATTATACGACTGAATATGACTGAGCTAGAAATAGTGCTAGTAGAGTTGTACTTAAGTAGTACTTGTCAAGTACTACTTAAGTACAAGTTCTGTACTTAAAACTCAAGTACAACTTAAGTACAATTGTGGTCTGGTACTTAATACTTGATACTTAAGTAGAAAATTTGGAAGTACATAATACTTAATACTTAAGTACAAATTTGAAGTACTTGTTACAACACTGGGCGGAAGCTTCCCCATAACCTAACCCAAAACGTAAAATGATTCGTGGAAAAAAAAACTGTTCCAGGTTTGTTGTCAATTGTCTTTCCTTATACACTCACTTATCTTTGCGCCAAAAAAAGACGCGGAGTTTTCATCTCTCTCAGTATGCCGAAACGATTTGTCTATCCGAGTGTACATTGTGGACAATGAACTGAACGTTAGCCGTTTCAACCCCTCAGCTTCTACCTCCCATTTTTATGGGGGGTCCTTTCCGTTAAATCATAGTAAAACTGTAATGTCCCTTTAAATCCAAAAGAAACGGTTGTACGCGGTATTTCCGGTTTCCGATTTCCAAATCCTACACGTTTCTTTATACTCGGCAGATAGGGGCGTTTAGAACGATCAGGGTGAATAGAAGAATGAGATGCTCTTTAACTGTGAAAATGCTTACAGATAAGGTATGTCCTTAAACATATAAAGAAAGGTTTTTGCATGTTAAAATTTTAAGCAGCAAAGACAGAAAAAAAAATACATCCTTCGTTTAACATGCAGTCGATTACAGCGATTTTGCAAGACTTCTCCGAAAGAGCTATGCAAATATGCTCGTCTACTATTAAAGCACACCCTGCACTATTTACTGTTTACCTTCCAATATTTAAAACTACCTGAATACTGCAAAACTAGGCTCTGTGTTTTAACAAATTATCCACGGCTTTGGCTGTTTTAACACCAAAGCCGTGGACCCACTGACTTCTAGCAAAAACTCGGCAAAATTCAGATAACAGGTTTTACGCATCGTAGCACGATATGCGGACACTCGTCGGGGGCATAACGAACACGGAAAATACCGAATCGTGGGAAATGGAAAGATGTCGTTAGCGGGTTCAGAATGTGACATATGAAACTGGGGTCTCCGGGTTAAAGAAACAGATAGATAGATAGCTAGATTTATTTATTGCTGAGCAGCCAGAGGGCCATGGCAACAAAAATCACAAAAAAACCCACCAAAAACAATAACAAAGGCACCTCCTTAATCTTTTTCTTCTCTAATGACACATTTTTGGTATTTCCCTATTCCAACAAGAGCTGGAAGCTCATATGACACTTGCAAGGCTGGTTCAGAGGATGAAATATAGAATTTGCCTTTTCGTGGGTTTGTTCTGATCATCCGTAAGCAGAACCCTTGAGATAAGAATGATCATGGACTTAAAATCACGAAAATGCATCGTTTGGTCAAAACTATTTTATTTTAGAACTTGGCTGTAATGATGCGCACTATAAAGGCGCTAGAAATTCATCTACAAGCAAAACACTTGAAGCAAAAACGATAACAGGCCCTTGTGGATCATTAATAGATATCGTTTGGTCAAAAGTATTTTTATCACTTTTCGGTAAGATGCGCATTTTAAGGGTTCCAGAAATAAATAAATGTTTAAGCAAAACCCTTGTGGCACAAATGGTCATGGGCTAATATTTATCGTTTGATCAAAACTACTTTTAGACTTTGCGGTTAAGATGCGCACTTTAAGGGAGCTAGAGTTTGATTTGTAAGCAAAACCCTTGAGGCAAAAATGATAATGGGCTCATGGGGATTATAAAAATGTATGTTTTGCTTAAATGAGTTTTTCTTACTTTGCAGTCAAAATTGGTACTGTAAGGAATAGTCGGATTTTGGAAGTGGCGATTTCTAAGCCAATCTCTAATATTCCAGCCAAGTTTCATCGTCCTAGCACATCTGGAAGTACCCTAACTCGCAAAAGTGCGACAGACCGCCCGACCGACAGACGGAATTGCGATCGGTATATGGCACTTGAGCCAGAGGCTGCAAGTGCCATAAAAATCTACTCGTATGTGTGACATAGTGAATGCAGTTACGGAAGGCATTATAGGTACAACGGGTCCTTTAACACCATGAATCACCAAACAACATTATATTCTAATTATGTTTTCTAGAAGAAGTAAAGAACGTCTGAATACAGTAGTATCCAGGGACGGTTCCAAGTGCTAGGGAGGAGGAGGTGACGAACTCAAAACACAAGACGGTTTAATACCCGGCAACGTTTTACAAATATACCGGTTAGAAACAATAGACAAGAAACCCAGCACGAACATACTATGAGAGTACGATTCTCTGAGGCTCAAAACAGTCGATTGATATTCTGAAAAGCTCAAAGCATAACGACTGTGATTCTCATTCTCAAGTTATACAAAATACAACTCGACCCCCCCCCCCCCGAACCGCCACTGAGCAGAAGGCCTACAGATTGTATTTTTGGTTGTTATTTATTTAGTACCGTATTCTTTGTTCTTTTTCTGTACTCCGCCCCATGCTTCTGTAGTAACTGCAGATGAGTTGTAAATAGCCCTACATACCGATACATACATAATATATGTGGCATTAACTAGTAAGGTAAAATGTTCAGATTAAGAGGACGAACAAACGTAGACCCAAACAAAAACAAGACAAGATCTAGTCTACTGAATCGAACAGATTAATCCACGAGAAAATGCGTCATCTAAATCATTTTTTTGCAGATTTGAGCTTAACTGATCACGAATCTGTTGAGTGTAATACGACGCGAATAGATCGCTAGTCGCAATGAAACGGAAAAATATTCAGACCGGAAGAGGCACCGACCTCATGAAAAACTCTCAAGACACCGTAAAACCGTCACGGCCCCCAGTTCCCGTGAGTAGGAACGAGGAGGCGAGCAACCAAAAAATTGTCCGCGCCCAGAAGCCGTAACGACCACAGAGTCATCTGTGGTCTTTCCGTCTTGTAATCATCTTCATCAATTTACTTCCGGAGTTGACGAGAAAAACATCCTTGACGGTCGACTAACAAAATGTCACTAACACCGAGATTTAAAACCTTGATGGATTTTAAGAATGATTAGTGGTGATTGAGATATGTCAAGAAAATGGAAAAATTTGCATTCAGTTTTTCATGTGGACGGAAACACGAATTACTTAAGACAGTTTTTTGGAAGAAATTTCAAAGAGATTGTCACTTGGTGTACCATGGTCGGAAGATCGAGTATGCCAAGAGCTCGACTCGTAAAAGTGTCAAATTCCTGACAAAAAGGTGCTTTTTGGCATCTCGACATTTTTTGCGCAATACACGAACTGCGAGTAGCTTTTAATCATTTTGAATTTCTAGGAATATTTTTCAAAACATTTATTTATTGTTAGAAAACAGTTTGTAACAAATTTTAATCGGAAATGAGCTTTAAGGCTTCAAACTGTTTTTGTGAACTAAATCAAAGTAACCTATATATTTTGGGGGGCGGTAATTTGTAACTGTAGTTAAGTAAATGAAAAGGTGTTTTTTTCTGACCTAAAAGTGTCATTGTATGAAAAGATGTCATCTTCAGAGAAAAAGTGTCATGGTTTAATCCAGAGGCCAAGTGTGTCAAAAAGCACCAAAAGCGTCAAACGCTTGGCAACCCTGCAAGTACGTCATTTATGAGAATATATCCTTACAAACCTTTTAAAATTTGTCTTTCCGAAAACCTAAACGTAAAGGGTGAACAAAAGTTGTTTCGAAACATCACACTTAGAAGGGTTATAACAATTCTTTAGCTAGTACTATTGATATATTGCAAATTAAACCAGTTATTTCTAATTATTCTACCAGTATTAGTTATATTTATTTCTAGGTAAATTTTTTCTTTCAGTTTCAGTTTGACTCAAAAGAAACGACACTAAGTTTCGTTCTTTTTATTCCCATCGTTGCAAAAATTGGTTCGCTTAAAGGACTTGCCTTACCTAAAAACTACTGCTATCAACTTCCGTACGGTAATTGCCTCATCAATTCTTAAACCAGAAACTTTTTCACTTGATGGTTTCGCTATCTTCGATCGCACCATGCTGTCGAAGATTTTTTGCGAGAAGTTTATTATCAGAAATAACGGCTATGTTTATTTTTCCCTGTTATCGCTAGAAGTAAACGGGACTGGAAAAAGGCTCAAAAGGACCAAATCCGTGAGTAGTTGGATGAAAGCAGAGCCTAGTTCTAAAGTACTGAACTATTTTAAAATACAGGAACATAACTGTAAATAGTGCGAGGCAGGCCCGTATCCAGGAATTTATTTCGGGGGGGGGGGGGGGGTTGCCTGCGGGTCGGACAAAAAAGACATAGATCAGAGGGAAAGGGGGAAAGAGGGGGGGGGTCAACCCCCTAACCCATCCCCTGGATACGGCCTTGGTGCGAGGGGTCCTTTAAGTTTGTCTAACCAAAATGATAAACCTTAAAGTCACGTCAAACGTGCATGTGGTCTACAAAACACATTAGGAGTCTGATCACGCCAATTTATTGGCGTTCATAAGTTCAATCTATTTCCAACGTCTACATTTTCCTCATTGCGGCGAAAAAGGATGCTTACAAGGAAAGAAGATCCATTTCGAACCCTTTTCAGAATAAATTTCCAAGAATAAATAATTTCAGGGATAAAGATGGCTCAAGGAAGTAGTAAAAATAGGTCTCTATTATTAGCCACTCGACAAGTCCACTTAGCAAAGAAACCCAAATTAATGACAAGGAAAAAATCATGAATTTGGCAGTATTGCAGAATATGATTTTTACTTCGTGTATAGCTGGTTTCCCACGGAACCATCGCGAAAGCGGATGCGAATATTCGGATGATCTCAGTGCTGTATGCTTATATCGGAATCCGATTTTTCGGATTCGACTGCAAATTTCCGGGTCCGGTTGCGAAGTCCGGACTTGATGAGAACCGAACCTTTACGACTATTTTCAATAAGGCAAACCGCCAAACGACAGTTTTGTTACGTCATTGCAAGAAAGCATACCCGTACCGTCTTCAAGTAATAATCTAGTTGTACCAAAGGCCCATTATATGCTTTTCCTTTTCTGAACCTTTTTCCGAGCAAATTTCGAAGAACATGTAATTTCAGGGATAAAGATGACCCAAGGAAGTAATAAAAATAGGACTCTATTGTTAGCAACACAACCCCGTCCACGTAGAAAAGAAACCCATATTAATAACAAGGAAAAACAAGGAATTTGGCAGTAATACTGGTGAAAATGACTGGTTTCTTCGTACTCCGTCTAAAGTAGCGTGCACATACAGTCCGAATTTCGCAGTCCGGTGCGAATTTCTTTCTCCGCTCCGAAATTTTGACGCATCGCATGCGGATTCGGTCCGATAATTTCGTTCCGATTTGAGTAGAAAATATTCTACTTTTACCGGAGCGAATTTTAAACGCATGCGAAATTGTGCCCTGAGAATTTAAAAATTAGAAGCTGTGTTTGAAATTTCAACTGTTTATACGACCTATTTAATGTCAGCTGCATTCATTCATTCGGCAATCAATCAGCATCATCTGACTGTAGGCTAAGCAGTGGATTTTTCGAACCTGGGGCCAAGTTTCACGTCTGAATTTCGTTTTATCTGAAAAACCTGTCGGGCATTGTGACGCGAATTTCGTATGCGCGTTTTTGCGTGCGGAATCTTACCGGACTGTGTGTGCACTTAGCTTAAAGGTGGGTCCATCGCGAAAGCGGATGCTAATATTCGAATGAGCTGAATGCTGTAAGCGTATATCGGGATCCGAGTTTTCGGATTCGACTTTAAATCTTCGGGTCCGGTCGCAAAATCCGTACTCGGTGGAAACATCATTACAACTTCCCAAGAATGAAAACCGTAATACACATTTCTTCCGTCATTGCAAAAAAACATACAAGCGTACATTCCCCAAGAATTATGTACCGTAGTTGTAACAGGTGCTCGTAATATGTTGTTTCGGTCTTGGCCCTTAGTCATGTCCGATTCGTGGTAGTATGGATGAGAAATCTGTTGTGTGAATGCAAAGATTTAGTGAACTTAGGTTAGAAATGTTTGGAGTGAATGGAAGGGGAGTGGATGAAGAATGGACGTGTAGCGTAACGGGGAATAGCTGTTTTGGAAATATTAAACAGTTGGTGAGGTCCCTCAGGATACCCCTAGCCCATTAGTTAGGCAAAGGAATTGCAACAGCGCCATCGCTGTTGACGATAAATGCGTAAATCTTCCGCTATATTTCACGTTTGCAGTGCTGCAATCCCGACTCCCTCATTTCCTCTCTCTGGCACACCATTTCCCGTTCCAGCCGATTGCAAGCTTCCTGGTGAGAAAGAAACAATTTCCTATTTCCCGTTTCTTATCCGGTTTCTAAGTCGAAGTTTTTCCCCTCCTTTTCCTTCCTGGCTTGAGCCACTGAAGCAACAGAAACTGAAGTTTTCTTTAGCCAAATCTACAAAGCGTGAAGCATGAACAGGATGGCACGGCAACACCGGCACTTCCGTGTTCAGCAACCGTAGAATGATCCAGGAAGAATGGTCGAGTATAAACCATCGTCTTAGTGATGAGTAGGCAAAGCTGAGTAATCCCCCCCCCCTCCCCACACACACCTTCATTTAATACAGTCCTAAAATTCTAGTGCTGATGTGTGTTAGTTGTTTGTTTGTTTATTTTCTTTATAACGCCTCAGGCTACGATTCTATTAATAATTTTTACAAGCAAATCAGAATTAAGCTTAGTGAAGCGTCGTTTTCTTATGCCACTGGCATGTCTGAAGCTTTTAAGCAACACGAGGTTTATTTATATTTGTCAATAAAATTGTACCTTACCTTATACAATATGAAATGTTGTTTCTTCTATCGATCCTACTTTTATTTGAACAAAAAGCAGATCTGGCATTCTTCCCTGCCGGAGTTGCAATTGTTTTATTATTTGTGTTTGTGGGATAGGATATTATTATTATTTGAGGATATTTATTATTATATTGATTATTAGAGGGTATTATTATTTGTGTTTGTAGGTTTGTAGGATGCAGGGATGTTTTTAGGATACCTGATATGGAGAGTCTACGTTTTTACCCCTGTAATCAAGATATATAATAATGTTTAAAGTGTAAGGGAATAATCAAAATAGAGAAAATAGTCGATCCAAATTTACTATTTAACGAAATTAAGTTTTATTATAATATTTGACGGTGCAAAACGGATAAGTCAGCTACATTTATAAGGAAGAATCTTTGAATGTTTTTCCTCAAGTTAATTTTCCAGCTTAAGCCTGAAGAGGACCATTGCCAAGAGGGGCCGAAATATAGCTCTAATGAAATGTAGCTGACTTATCCGTTTTGCGCCGTCAAATATGATTCAGTCAGCTTGGGCAGAAGGAATATCTTTTATTATAATGTTTTATATGTAGGAAAATAAATTAGTACATATTTTTAACATTACCGAGTGGAGACGGAGACTGGCAAAATTGGTTCAAATATATCTATAATCAAATATATAATAATTTTTAGGGTGTAAAGGAATAATCAAAATGGACAAAATAGTCAATACAATTTTATTACTGAAAGTAAGTTTTATTATTATGTTTTATATGTAGGAAAATAAATTAGTTTAAGTGTTTAACGTTAACTAGGGGAGGTGGAGACGTGGCCACATTGGTTCACTATGTTGTTAGGGAGGAGTAAAGAAGCTACGCGGGTATTAAGAAAAATAAAAGCCAGCAATTCTGGTTATAAATCAAGAAAGGTCGAATCCGCGCGGTAAGCCGAAATAAATACTCACTCAGCCGAAGCTGACCTGAAGCTGACAGGAACACATCTTAAAAAAGTCGGGTACGATGTTCAGAAAAAGTCAGCTGACGAACATCCTAGCTTACTTTCCATTTCAAGCCATAGTTTGAATTACGCGAAAAATTTCGTCCGAACTACTTCAAACTCCATTCCGATTTTTTTCCGCGCCGCCTAGCAAAAGAATTCAGAGAGCGAGTTTCATCTGTACAAAGAAGTGACCCCGGGAGGTTATCAGCATGCACAGGCACAATACGCAGAAAAATCAAATGAGGCTGAACGTGGTGTTCAGCCGAACGATGTCCACCTTGAGGTGCGTTCGTTGCAAACCCAGTAGTTTCTGGGCTTTTACTCACTTGTGTGTGCTTCTTCTAGAAGGCGTTTTTGGGACAACATCTCCTGGTGACTTTTCACTAGAACCTTCCTCACGACCAGGTTCTGATGAGTCGGTACTAAATGGCTGTCACACCAGGGAGACGTCACCAGTGAATCCAAAAACACCTACTAGGAAATACTAGATGGTCTATGTTACTAGATGGTCTCTGTTATTTCCTAGTAGGTGTTTTTGGATTCATTGGTGACCAACTCACTAACAGAAAACCAATCTTCGAAAAGTCCACGAACTGACAAACTGTACCAACAATGCAGATTTAAGCCAACAGACCAATAAAATAGTCAGCGAGATGAAGAGAAAATCGTCAGAAAGGCGCAGAGAACCCACCGCACCAGTATCAAAACAAACCTTCCCCAATACACAAAGGGTTACCGAAGACAAGCTGAATCTAAATGAAATCCAAGGAAGGAAACAAGCTCCAAACAATGGGGTATACAGAAAAGGCCAATATGGACGGAGGTCCGACGGCCCGGGTAGAGGAAGAAGAAGGAATCCTCTTTTCATGACATCCTTCTTCAAACCTCTCTAAGTTTCCTAGGTATCGTCTTGTTTTATGGCTTTGTGTGAATTAATTTATGAATTTCATTCATTCAGAATCTACTATAGACGAAATCTACAACTTTGGCGCAGGAGGATATAGTAATCAACATAAGTAATCGACCATCAATGAAGTTAGTTTATTTGTTCCCATTCAGTTTAGCATAATTGTTCCCTATTTCTTGAACTTTTCATTCCAAGAGCATCCTCCCCAGGGAGTTTTTAGTTTAATAAAAAGGGTCCATGACTGTACATATTCTATAGCCTAGCCAGTCACAATTAAACGAACCTCCAGCTGAAAGCTGACTAGGAATCATATATGATCCACATTTATCAGGGACACTAATTTAAGAGAAGTACAGTAAATACAATTCTGCATTTCTCTCTTTACTTGGCCCAAGTTCACTTCCCAGCAAAATATCCTGATCCAGCAGATTGTCATCATCTCATCCCTAAATGAATCAAACCAAATGTTTACCTTTCGCCCTCCACTTTGTGTCCGTTGTATTTCCACTAGAAATTCCAAAGTCCTGTTTTCCTGTCAACCTGTTGACTGGTCTCACACTTGTTTCGTTCCGCAATCTGGCTCTCTTCTCTGACTACATCAAGATTTTTCGTAGACAACAACTCCTCGACGAAGGCGGATATCCGGGTACGTACCGGAGGCGATGCAGAAGCAGGCAAGGCATTCTTAGCGCGGCGCAACGGTTTGGCACGCTGACGAATAAAAACTTCCTGAATAGTAACGATACTAATGATTGAAGTAATTAAACCGAAGAATAAAATGGAAGACGAATCAATTTCTAAAGCTGATGAAGAGGCGTAACTGTAAGAAGAACAGGAGGACGGGGTAAAGGGTATACGCAGAAGGTTTGGTTTGACACACTAACGACCAGAAACTTCCTGAATAGTAACGATTAAAGTAACCCAACCGAAGAATAAAATGGAAGAATCCATTTCTAAAGCTGTTGAAAAAAGGAGTCATTGTAGGAAGAACAGGCCAAGGTAGGGTATACGTTACATACAACGGATTGGCACCGTGACGACGAAAAACTTCCTGAATAGTAATGATGAAGTAATTAAATCGAAGAAAAATATAGAAGACGAATCACTAGAAGAGGAGCTAGTGTAGGAAGAACAGTAGGACAGGGATGAAAGGGTATACGCAGAAACAGGCAAGGCCTTCTTAGCGCGACGCAACGGTTTGACACGCTGACTACAAAAACTTCCTGAACTGTCATGATTGAAGTAATTAAATCAAACAAGGATATAGAAGACGGGTCAATTTTCTAAGGCTGATGAAGAGGAGTCTCTGTAGGAAGAACAGGAGGAAAGGGTGTACGTAAAGTAGACAAGGCGGTGATAGCGCGGCGCAACGGTTCGGCACGATGAAGACGAAAAACTTCCTGAATAATAATGAATTTACTGAAGCTGATGAAGAGGATTCACAGTAGGAAAAACACAAGGACAAGGGGGACAGGATATATGTAAAAGCAGGCAAGGCATTCTAGCGCGGCGCAACTGTTTGGCACGTTGACCAGAGGCGTTACTAGCCAAAATCCTTGGGGGGGGGGGGGGACGAGGCATTTACCGACTGGCTGGTAATTTTTACCGACTTTTTCTACAGAAAAAACGACTGTTTTCAGCAACAAAAATGACATTTTTGGAAAAAATCTACTGATTTTCGGAAAAACCGACTATTTTGACGAAAAATCGACCATTTTTCAGAATAAACGACTTTTTTCATGAAAAAAAATCGACTGTTTTGACGAAAAATCGAGGCGCTTCGCGCCGATTCGTATTTTTTTACCGACTCGCCGGCAGCATTGGGGGGGGGGGGGGCGTCCCCCCCTCCCCCCCCCCCCCCAGTCGTGACGCCCCTGACGTTGACGACAAAACACTTCCTGAAAGTAATGATTGAAGTAATTAAATCGAAGAAGAATATAGAAGACGAACCAGTTTTTTAAAGCTGCTGAAGGGGAGCCAGTGTAGGAAGAACAGAAGGGCAGGGTATAAGTAGAAGCAAGCAGGCAAGGCATTCTTAGCGCGGCGCAACAGATTTGCACGCTGACGACGGAACACTTCCTGAATATTGTAGTAACTGGGCCGAAAGCTGACGAAGAGACATTAGATAGATATTCCTTCAGCCCAAGCTGACTGCGAATCCTATTTGACGGTGCAAAAGATTCTTGAACTGTTTTTCCACAAGTTCATTTTTCAGCTTGAGCGGCTTGAGCCTGAAAAGAACCCTTGCCAAGAAGGGCCGAAATATAGCTCTAATAAAATGTAGCTGACTTATCCGTTTTGCACCGTTAAATAATATACATTAGTTGTGTATTTGCAGATACCATGGTATCTGATACCACGGTCTAAAGGGGTTTTGCAGTTACCTTGGTATCTGATATCACGGTCAAAAGTCGTTATTGTAGTATCTGGCCAGTTACTGTGGTATCTGATATTCAGACACCACTGATGCGTGATATCTGAAAAAATCATTCTGACTTTCATCATCACCAACATAGAGCCTAGGCTTTTGTCAAATTGGTGGGAAAGAAGTATGGCACTTAGTGATCTGAGAATATTGAATATCAGAATATCTGTTTTTCTTTTGGGATGACTTCGAAAATCGCAATTTCGACAATTATCGTTTTTAAAGAGCAACCGTAGTATCAGCTATCACAGTAACTGCAAAAACGACTAATTGCAGATCCAGTAACCGTGGTAACAGATACCATGGTATCTGAAAAAAACGTAACTATTGTAGGAAGAAAAGGAGGGCGGAAACTCGCCAGAAGTAACACTGCAATAGAATACCTGCAAGAATTGTCGGTGCCATCACCTTCCAATTTTCCAACTGACCATGGAGGAGCAGAAAAGCAGACCCGGGGAAACCTGATCGTCTATCTTCACCTCAAACGCAATAATAAGGAAGATCTAAGCAAAACGGGGTACACGTAGAAGAATAGAATAGAATTTTATTTTTCAAAAGTACCTGTCACAGCGTTACCGCCGAAATTGACCTTTTTGTCATACAAAATGAAAAATGCATAACACTTTGTAACAAATGATAAAAACAAAAACGCTAAAAGGGACTAACTTATTGGTTGTTGTACAACTCAACAAATGCTGGAACAAAACTCCTTCTATATATTTCATGAAGAGGGGCCACAGGGGCTAGTTTGGGGATTTTCTGGGATTTCTCTCGCTGGGGTCTAATACGTATTGGAGAATAGGGGGGCGGGAGAATATTACGTAAACGGGGAACAGATAGGGTTTTAATACCGAAATCGATGCTAAGGCGGGTTCGTCTCTCTTCCAGGGTAGCCAGCTTGAATCTTTTTAGTAGGTAACTGTAAGGCACTTTACCCTCCCCGTTTATAATCGTGAGGGCCCTTTTTTGAATGTTCTCGATACGGTATGTGTGTTCTGAAGAGAGCCCGAAGTGCCAAACAGGACAAGCGTATTCAAGAATAGGTCTGATAAAACTAATGTAAATTTGGAGGAGATCTTTAGAAGGGCAAGAAAATTTTATAAGTAGTTTCAAAACGGCAATACATGGGGAGGCTTGTTTTAAAATATTTTTGATGTGGGCATCCCATTATAAATCATTGGTTAAAGTAACTCCGAGTAGTTTAATTTTTTTAACGGAGATTTCTGGGGGAATGGGGTCAAGAAAGGCTGGTGTAGATTTAAAAAAGCTAATTGTCATAATTGAAGATTTCTTGGAGTTGACTTTCATTTGCGACAGATCAGCTTCCTGGGTAATGTCATCCAGAATGGTCATTGCTGAGCTCTTGATGTTTCGCCGGCAAACCTCAAGAGCGGAGAGGTCGTCAACATATTTCCATCGATCAGGGTACTCAGAAATAAGACTATTTATCATAATTAAGAATAAAATCGGACCTGGTAAAGTACCTTGGGGAACACCACAAAAAAGGGAGGGGTTCAGAAAAAAAACATTATTATATTTGACAATTTGTGATCGATTTGTCAAAAAAGAAACTAAAATTTTTATCAAAAAAGGACTAACTTTAAACTCTGAAAGCAACTTTCCAACAAGAATATTATGATCAATAAGGTCAAAGGCTTTCTGGAGATCAATTAATAGAAGATTTAACCATGTATCAGGGTTTTCAAGGTTTTTATAAATTAAATCAAGTAAACTCACAAGGTAATGAGAGGTAGACGTTTCCTTAAGGTTCCCGAACTGTTTAAGGTCAATAAGTTCCAGGATTTCCGCCTTCAACCAATCGGCAAGAAAACTTTCATACATCTTTGAAAATGTCGGGGTTAGTGTAAATGGTCGTGCTCCGGTGAAGTCAATTAAACCTCCCTTTTTCTCAATCGGAGTAACATACCCTAATTTCCAACAAGACGGATAATTTCCCGATTTACTAATTTCATAAAAAATGCTTAACAGCGGAATAGATAATTTGTCGGGGAAAGCTTTGATCAGAGCAGTTGGGATATCAATGGGGCAAATGCTAGTTTTTTTAAGCTTCTTTATTTTACTAATAATTTCATTAACTGTAATTAATGGAATATTTTCTACTGGTGTACTTGGGATTTTATGGCTATTTGAAAAAGGGGGGAAAGTTTGCACTATTGCGGCTAAGTGCTTGTTGAGCTCATTTGCCGTTTGCAAAGGTGGCTCGTCCAAGTGGAAATCCAGATTCTTATGCGTACGACCACCAAGCTCCTTAGCTTTTCTAAACCACTGGCGGGGCTTACTTTCTTTAAGAACATTTAATTTGGTCCTTCCGTAATTGGAAGCAGCTCGTCTGATTTCTTTCTTTATCATTTGACGCAAAGCAATTGCAGCATCTTTTTTTCCATGACGAAACAATTTTAATTTTTGTTGAATGAGTGATTTTATCTTTTCAGTGATATAAGGTTTGTCGGAAGAGCAAAACTTTTTTGTTACTTCAGGGAAAAAAGACGTGTGTTGTTTCATTAATTTTGATTGAAACAGAGAAACCTTAGTATCAAGGGTCTCCTGTAACATCTTCCCAAGTCTCAGAAGAAATCCAAGTACCAAAGTGTAGAAGCCCTTGATTTGTTATAGGGCGGTAGGAATATTCAGAGACTGTTATAAGAAGAAGGCAAGGCATTATTAGCGCGGCGAAACGGTTTGGCTCGCTGACGACGAAAAATAGACGTATTAAACAATCGAAGGATAATATGGAAGCCAAATCAAATCCAAGGCTGATGAAGAGGCACAAACGTTTTGGCATGCTGCAGACTGAGCTAACCGTAAACCGTAATAGAAGAGGATAGAGAATGAATGCAAGAACACAAGGCCTAGGTTGATGTTGATGAAAACCCATCGGCTCGAGGGCAAGCCGTGTCAGGGATACGACGTGTCCCAACTCTGGGAGGTTTTCGGCAGCAGTGGAGACTGTCAGCTTCTTCATTTGGGTAATTAGCTGCAGGCCGCATAATGAACGACAGTGGATGCAAGGCAGATTACAGATTTTGGAAATAAAGAAGATAGAGAGGTATTTGGGAACTAAAGAGAGGTACTAAAGCTGGTAATTTCGCCTTATGTTCACCGATTACTTGGCAGAAAAGGGTATGTTTAGCCAAAATAATACCCTTCCAGGGGACAGCAACAGCCTTCTTACTGAGGTTCACTACAAGATCATCGACGCTTAGAAAAGGGACTGCGATAAAGTACTTCTGGATCAAGTACCGGCTCCGAAACCACACAAAGGAAGTTGAAAAGAAACTTAACAAATTTGAAAAACAGCTTTCTTATCCTTAGCGGATCTCAAAACGGGGGATCCCAAATTCGTTTGTGTGTGTTGCTTCTCAATCGTATCGTGTTATTGCATTTTCATCGCAAAAAAAAAACTTGTTGAAAATTGCACTGTTAATCTCCTATTAGGTCTTCATGTACAGTTCTTTACTCCCAAGGACCATGAGAGTAAAAAACAAGAGCTGAAAGCTCATATGGCACTTGTAAGAACAGTTAGCATGTTTGTCAGATACGGTTTGCAGTTGTCAAGACTGCATCTCTCTCCCGACGTTCATTTCATCAGAAAATCGGCTTGATCTACTAAATCTGAAATGGTTATTCCACTCACTGATAACTGTCCTCCCACAAAGATGATCGGATCGGGGGAGGGGCTATTTTTAAGCCAATCTGACAGAGTCCCTAACATGCCTGCCAAGTTTCAGGGTCATAGCACAGACTGCCAAGTTTCATGGTCATAGCACATTTGGAAGTACCCCAGCTCGTGATGACCAGATTTGTGGAAAACCCTCTCAAACTCCCCCAACTGTGACAAGACTGACAAGATCCGTTCCTGTTTAGTCAGTGTTGTCTCGTATTGTCTCTACGATTTATGCTTGTTCTTTCCTCCAAGTCCCATCCCGATCTCTCGACTCTAAGCGTTTCATGAGGTTTCTTGCACCCCCCTCCAGCTCCCCCCCCCCAGTTATTGGATTCGTTCCGAACTTGAAATTGATCATCTGAGACACTTGTTCTTGACACTTGTCAAGTTTCATTCACGTCCGATCACACGTTCTAAAGTTATGCATGTCACTAGATGCTGGATTCCCCTTCCCTCCACTCCCCCCAACATCACCGTATCAGGGAAGGAACTATTTTCAAGTCGACCTAGGAGAGTACCTAATATGTCTGCGAAATTTCATGGTCATAGTACATCCGGAAGTATCCTAACTCGTGATCACCGCGGAAATTCAAGAAAGCCCCTCCACTGCGACACGATCCGGTCCTATTTTGTCAATAAAGTATCTAGGGTTAATGCTCGTTCTTCCTTTCAAGTTCCATCCCGATCCCTCGACCCTAAGCATTTCATAAGATTTCCGGTCCCCCCTCTACCCCACCCCCAGTTATCGGATTCGGGCCAGATTTGAAATTAAAAATCTGAGACACAAAGTTATGTATGATTCTAGTTTCCGGATTCCCCATCCCTCCACTCCCCCCGCTATGGCTGGATCGGGGAAGTGATTATTTCCAAGTTAACCTGGTCGGTTCCCTCATATACCTTCCAAGTTTTATTGTCCTAGCTTATGTGGAAGCGTTTCAGGAAATTTCCGGTGCCCCCCTCCATCCCCCCCCACAGGTATCGAACCTGGTCCGGATTAGAAACTGAATATCTGAAACACTTGTTCTTGGCACATGTCAAGTTTCACGCATGTCCGATTACCCTCTCCAAAGTTATGGAGCAACTTATGCTCTTATGCATGTTAATAGTTTCCGGATTTCCAATCCCTCCAGCCCCCCACGATGATCAGATCTGGAAAGTGATTTTTTCCAAGTTAATCTGGTCGGTTCCCTGATAGGACAAGTTTCATTGTCCTAGCTTATGTGGAAGTGTTTCACAAGATTTGTTTAGTTTAATTTTAGTTAGCATTCGTTCTGACCACTTAGTCTTACTTTAATCTTTAAACCGTATCTCTTCTCGCGTTCGCTTTTCAATACATCAAGTCGTAGCTCAGTGGTAGAGCACTGGACCCACGACACAAAGGTCCGCGGATTGATACCGCACTTGGGCAGCGATCTTTTTGCTTTCTTTAGCTCCCCTTTTGCACCGTTTTTCCTAGTTTCTGGACTCCCGGATCCGGGGAAAGTCGGATTGGGGAAGTGATTATTTGTAAGTTAATCTTGTCGGGTCCCTGATATGCCTGCGAAGTTTCATCGTCCTAGCTTGTGTGTAAGTCCCTAATCTATATCAACAATATTATACCAACCCTTTCGACCTTCGATTGCTCTAGCTCTCTCCGAGGGAATTTCAGCAAAGAATGACTCATCCACGAGCAGAGCTATACTAGTGTGAAGAAAGAATGACTCATCCAGGCGCAGAGCTATACTAGTGTGAAGAAAGGGGTAGGGGTTTGACATAAATTAGAAAAAGCGTTTCAAGAGATTTCGGGTGTCCCCCTCCAGCCCCCCCCTCCCAGTTATCGGATCCGATCCGAATTTGACAATGAACATCCAAGACACTTGTTGTTGACACCTGTCAAGTTTGATGCACGCCCGATGATCCGTTCCAAAGTTATGAATGTTACTAATTTCCGGGTTCCCCATCTTGCCACTCCCCCATTGATGGTCGGGTCGGGGAAATGATTATTTCTAAGTTAATCCGGTTGGGTCCCTGATATGTCTGCCAAGTTTTATCGTCCTAGGTCATGTGGAAGTGCCCAAACTAGCAAAATGCGGACAGACCGACAGACATGACGATCGCTATATGGCACTTGAGTAAGCTCAAGTGCCATAAAAACGCATCAGTCTTGCTGGGAAACTCCAGATCTATGGAAACATTACGAGATTCTACATACAGCGAGTCGCAGGGACGATTTAAAATACGCAAATTTCCAAGATGAAAGACTTAAACTCACCAGAACTCGGCACCATACTTCAGACTTCAAATTCATAACTTCAGACAACTTCAAATCGCCCAGACATAAGAAGAGACAAGTGACTCCAAAAACCAAACTGCAGAAGAATCTCTACCCTTTCGATGACCCAATCGAGCAGCAAAAACAGCAGCCGTGTCCAAAATGAAGTTACAGCACCAGCTTTTACTCCAAGCAGTTTACAGGGAAGAAGTTCACAAAATCAGATATTTAAGGAAGAATCTTTAATTGTTTTTCCACAAGTTCATTTTCCAGCTTGAGCCTGAAGAGTACCCTTGCCAAGAAGGGCCGAAATAGAGCTCTAATAAAATGTAGCTGACGTATCCGTTTTGCATTGCCGAATATGGTCCGCAGTCAGCTTGGGCTGAAGGAATATCCAATGCTTGTTATGCATAATGTTTGTCGCGACAACAGATCACATACCAATTGTTGTCTGTTGGGTGTTGTCAATCGAAACCGCGCATCCTTGTGTTATCTGTTATGAAACTTCTGAAGGTGCAATGAGCCAAAAACAAAGTCAGCTGACCTTTTCAGAGACAAAAAATTCGACGCCCTCCTCGATTCTGACGATCCTCCGCAGGTTAACTGCAGACAGTCTAATGCAGAAACACGAAGGAGCATCTGTCATGGCAACCGCTATCAATCTGACTTAAATCTGTAGGCCTACCGAAGTACCGCCCTGTAAAACCAAGACTCATTAAGGGATACCTCTTGGTTATTCTGCCTTTTATAATATACCTAGCTCCCTTATGGAATTATAAGCTGCTAAAATCCCCACTTTTCTCCATTGTTTCGTTTTTGCCTACGAGTTTTTAGCGCTTTTCGGCCTTGCCGAGTTTTGCTCGTGAAGCAACGCAAAGTTTGCCGGAATCTTTGACGTCCACTGACAACTCTTTCACAAAATACGGAGATGAGAATCTGACGCATCCGTTTTGAACTATCAAAACAGAGAATCTTCCGTTTTATTTTCTCCTATTTGCTTCGTTTTCTCAGTTTTTGGTATCCCAAAACGTCAGTGGGGGATACCTATGACATCGCAAAAGTTGACCGTCCGTCCGTTCGTCTGTAAGCACGATAACTCTCGAAGGGAATGAGATATTTTGATGAAACTTGGTGCGAGGATTCTTTGGGTCAAGAGTAAGGTCAAGTTCGTAGATGGGCTTTGTAGCCATACAGTTAGGGGTGGGGGAGGAGGTTTAAACTAAGGGGCAAAACAGCTTTTTAAACAGCTAATGTGATAGTCGATTATGGGGTAAGAAGACATGCTGAACACGATGGTGAAAACCATTTTTTCGCCGGACAAGTAGTTCGACCGGAATCCGGCCAAAACCAGAAAGTTTGTTAAAAGTAAAAGTTTTATTTGAAGTTGATTAGATGTTTAATTTAGGGATAAAATAACATGCTGAACACGATTATGAAAACCATTTTCTCGCCAGACAAGTAGTTCGCCCAGAATCCGGCCAAAACCGGAAATTTTGTTAAAAGCAAAAGTCTTATTTGTACTTGATAAGATTCCGATTTAGGGGTAAGAAGAGATGCTGAATCCGTATTTGACAATCTTTTTTGTACCCGGACGCATAGTATTTGGCCATAATCTGTTTCTGAAAGTTTGTAGCAAAAATGGAGTCTAGCGAAGACAGGACCAAATCGTCTGGATGAGATACAAGCGCTAACAAGAAAATCGTTAATTCCAGGTGGAAAGTAATGGTATTTTCGGAAATATGTTTTCTGACCCATTACATACGGAAAATATCATTTCTAGTAAGAGCTGTGCTTTAACGGGCAAAAATGTAAAAATGACGAATCCACTCCGATGCTTCAATGCAAGGGTAGATGAAATCGTAAAATATTCAATCAATTTTCAGCAGGAAACGCAAACTTAATCGATTTGATTTGTTCAGAAATAAGCAAAAAACGTTGCACAGACCCAAATACCGTGCTTATTTAGCCAACAGTACTTTAATTACAGAAATATTTGCTTATTTATAGTGTCTCTCCTGGGAACAGGATTGCAGGAATTACACGAATAACTCGGAAACTGCTCGCTTCTTAAAGGACCTGTCGTACCTATAATACACTGTCAGAAGTTTCATAACAGATTGCGAATAACACTTTCAAGAATAACACCTTTTCACTTAGAAATAAAGTGTTATGACCAATTAAGTTTACACTATTTCGTGCCTAGATCTCCAACAGCACCTTCAATTGGTAAAAATACTAACGGGAACGAAAGAAGCATAACATATAACATCCCAAAGTGTTATCCGTTGAAACCGCGCATCCTGCTGTTGTCGTTATGTAACTTCTGACAGTGTAGTAGTTGTACCTATTGAAGGTGTTGTTGGAGATCTGGGCACGAAATAGTATAAACTTAATTGGTCATAACACTTCTTTTCTAAGTGAAAAGGTGTTATTCTTGAGAGTGTTATGCGCAATCTGTTATTAAACTTCTGACAGTGTACCAATGTAACCTACTTCCGTAACATCATTCATTAGTCTTAAACCCGGAGATCCAAATTTCCTATGTTACATTCTGAACCCGCTAACGACACCTCACTAATCTTTGCACTTGCCGCGATTCACTAGTTTCCATACGCATTATGCTCCGGACGAGTGTTCGTGTATCATGCTATTGATGCGTAAAACAGGTTTTATGAATTTTGCCGAGATCTTCCTAGAAGTCGGTGGGCCTGGGAAAAGGCTTAAAACAGGCAATGCCGTGGATAATTTTTTAAAGCACAGGCTAGCTTTAGCAGTACTCAGATTGCTTTGAATATTGGAACATAAACAGCAAATAGTGCGAGGTGTGCTTTCAAACTAGACTTCGTAGTTAATTGCGTTTTGTTCAGTAGTATCGCAGCACTGCGACGACGCAATTACCTTTAAAAAACCAGGCCCATCGCTATCCACAACGGCGCCGTTGGCTGCTGAACGATTAAACAAAAATAATTACCTCACCTCTGCAAGTTTAACATTTACAAACTTCCGCGGTCGCCAATTTTGTCGGTAATCGCATCCTGAACAGTATTTTCTGTGTGTTTTTCTCACGCTCAAATGCAAACCAACGAAAAAATGCTGTGGGCTTTAAAGTTTCAAAGGATTTTTATAAAAAAGATGTTTGAGTTTCCATCCCAGAGGGACGACAGCTCTTTTACTTGCAGAGCCAGGGTTGGTCACCAAATGTAGCTTTGCACACCCTGGAATGTATCTCAAAAGTACCTGTAAGTATCCAAAAGTAGCCTAATGCATCTCGAAGTATCCCAACGTATCCTAATATATTATTGTATCCTGAAGTATCTCAATGAATCCTGATCCCAATGTATCTCAACGTATCCCAAAACATCTGGTATCCTAATGTGTCCCAATGTATCTGATTACATCCCCGAAGTATGTTTTTAACACTGTAGCCTAAACACCTTGGTTCTTGGCGACCAACACTGGTTGCAGTGTTTACGAAGTCGGATTCGCCCCGCAGTTTAAGCTTAATTCCCACACAAGGCGGTTTCCGCTGCGCCTTGCGGATTCCGTCCGCTTGACAAGCTCTTCGCTTGCAGTTTTTGGGATCCAAAAACGTAAGTGGAGGCATACCTATGACATCGCAAAAGTTGTCCGTCCGTCTGTATGCACGATAATTCTCGAAGGGAACGAGATATTTTGATGAAACTTGATGTGATGATTGTTTGGGTCAAGGGTAAGGTCAAGTTCGTAGATTTGGGGGTGGGGGTTCAAATTAAGGGTCAAACAAAATATTTTTAAACAGCTAATGTGATAGTCGATTATGGGGTAAGAAGACATGCTGAGCACGATGGTGAAAACCATTTTCTCTCCGGACAAGTAGTTCGTCCGGAATCCGACGAAAACCGGAAAGTTGGTTAAAAGTAAAAGTTTCATTTGAAGTTGATTAAATGTTCGATTTCAGGGTAAGAAGACATGCTGAACATGACGGTGAAAACCATTTTCTCGCCGGACAAGTAGTTAGCCTGGAATCCGGCCAAAACCGGAAAATATGTTAAAAGCAAAAGTTGTATCTAAAGTTGATTAGATGACAGATTTAGGGGTAAGAAGAGACGGTGAGTCTGTATATGACAATCATTTTTTACCCGGACATATAATTAGTCCGGAATCCGGTTGTAACCGGATTTTTTTTTAAGTCAAAGTTATATTTAAAGTTGATTAGATGTTCTTTATAGGGACAAGGAGATACGCTGGATTCGTTTCTGAATTTTCTTTTTTTGCTGGACTAGTAGTTCGCTCGGAATTCGGGCGAAACCGCAAATTCGGCAGAAGTAAAGCAGGAAGTTTCGGTCAGTATCGTCAATATAGATATGGCTTATAGAGGTATATCTGAACTTGGTTTTCTCTGATGATCAGCCTGGCGAAGAGTGGATCTGGCGAAGACAAGACCCAATTGTCTGATCAAATATTAGATTTTTGGGATCCCTTGGGTCTTGTTCCGTCAGGCGAGGTGAAATCCGATAGACTGCGCGGAAACTTCCTCCTATGGGAAACATACCTAAGTGACGGTGCTGAGTGGAGGGGGGGGGGGGGGGGGGTAGGGTGTTATCTTAGTATAGCGAATTCTTCAACAACAACTGCGTTTTCCTTACGAATTACACGGCAGCGGGGGAAATAATCTGTCAGTGTCCTGGACACGAATACCGAAACCTGGGACTGGCCCGTGTGACATACCTACATCATAGTCGGTTTAGAATATCTTAAAGGTCATCTGAAATGTTTGTCAAGACATTTTTCCAAGGAGCCGTACCTGCGTGTCACATGCTGTCTTTTAAAATCACTGAACAACTCCCCATCGTGTCGTGTCTTAGGAGTCTTACCCAGCCAATACCCAAAATGCAGCCAATTAAACACACAACGACTCGTTACCTGAAAAGTTTTGTTCTCTCGCTAACCTTTTAAATCGCATCATTAAAGGACACCTGAATGAAGAGTATCAAGTATCATCCCTATCTGTATGACTTCTGTTAACTTTGTCTGCAGAAAACCCAATCCATATACGAGATAGTGTTTCCAAGCTATGAGTTTTGCTCTCCGTGGCCATGTCTTTAAAATGCATTCTCCATGGTGTGTTTCATTGTTCAGGTGTCCTTTAAGTGTATAAAGGTTTGAATATTTTGTGTTAGGACAAGTTTTTGATATATCAAAACCAGTTCGAATTATTTGTATATAATTAGTGTTAATATGGACGAGAACCACCAAATCGGATTGACTATTGTATCGGTTTCGAGAATAAACTGAACTGAACTGAACTGACGAAACTGGTCTCTGGAACGGGCCCATGTAACGTATCTACGTCATAGTCTGTTGGCATCCTTAAACGACTACGCGTATCCACAATAGTTGCGTTTTTGATCCGAATTCTCCTATTTCGCGTTTTTGGACTATTCAGATGAAGTGAATTCTCCTTTTCTTGCGTTTTTGTCAGAATCGAGAACGGGGAAATCCTCGCGATTCTGCAGAATCAAGAAGTTGCTCCGATGGTGAATTCTCGATTCTCGTCTCTCCGTTCTCCTCCATGATTGGTCAACAGAGTTCGGGTGTTCAATATGCATATACACTTATACCGGGTTGCGGACGAGCTGCAAAACTAGTGTTTTTGTCAAAAGCGAGAATGGAGAGGTCAGAGGATCAAAAACGGTAATTTGTACGAGAATCGAGAATTCAGAAGCGAGAATTCGGATCAAAAACGCAACTAATGCTAGTACTTGAGACACCAGATAGGCGGAGGGCAACGCAGAATATATATATAATATATAGTTTAAGCCTTCATTTCTACATAAAATTGTTAACTGAAAAGGCCGCTTATTTTTGTATACAATGAGTTATAACATGATATGATATTTATTTGCCTTGAAAGCCCAAGGGCTGGCTCTGCTAAGAGGTTTTTTTTTTGTTTCATCTAGTGACGTTCACAGTATGCACTACTGGCCCGACATGACAATTGTTCATCGAAAAGCGTCGCATCTATATATGTATTATACACATATATTTAATTCATGACCCACAAATGCACAAGGAGACAGTGTAGCAAGAGGAAAAAGGAAAAACAACACAAAAAAAAAATCAACATCAATCCCGACAATTTAGACTGCATTTCTAGCTGTGCCTAAAATATTCAAGAAAAGCATCATGTACATGATGAGCCGAATGAACAGATATTTTTATCTCAACCTTATTCGGCTAAGCTTTAAAATTCCACATTCCTTTCCTGTCGGTTTGCATTTTCTTTTACTCAACAAGGAAACAAAAATACAAAAAAGATTAAAAGATTTTGCAAAAGAATACAAAACAGTGCAATAAAGATAAGAAAACTTGACGTACATCAACGATAGCGATTAAAGACAAAGGAACTCACAACGTCAAACTCGCTAACTTACGACCAAAGTCTTCACTCCTCGTCTTCGGCGGGCATTTTGGGATTCACCAAGCTCTGTTGAGAAAAAACCAAACTATTAGATGTTTGCCGAAACCCCACGGTTCTTTTTAACTTCTTCGTCAAAATGGTACTGGGTCCAGCGTAGGCTATGCTGCTTTCCCAGGCAATGGAAAGCAGAAAATATTAACTGGAAAGACGATTTTCGCTCGCGTTTGAAATCCGCTCTGATAAAAGCAGAATATTTTCTTCTCACATCGGACCGATGAATGCCTATGACACGTCCGAAATACAGAGCAAAATTGGCATCCGGCTGCGAAAATCGGAATATAGGCGTATTCTCGCCGTTCCCCGAGGACTCCACTTGAGGAGTCCCCGCGTTTTTGTTTGTTCCGGGGACTCACTCCCCGTATTCTCGCGAGTTCCACGGACGGGGAATTCTCCAATTATCATCACCATCATAAAAAAGGACTCCCTTTCAGATTCGGAGGGGAATCAATTTTTGCTGGTGTTAGTGCAATGTTAAATTAATTAAAAAGAATCAGAATAAACAAAACCAAAAATTAAGTGGATCCAGACTAATTTTGTCAACTGCATATTTTTATTCGAACAAAATCCATATTAGAAGCACTCCCCGTGTTCTTGTTGTTTTTCTAGGCGGAGTCCGCGTGCAGTGACTCCCTCTATTCTCGCCGCTTCCTTCGATTCCCCGAGGAGTCCTCGGGGAACGGCGAGAATACGCCTTATGTGTGCAAGTTTCTTCATGCAGTAGGCGCAAGACGGTCTAGAAATGGGGAAGGTAGATGGATTCTACTGATCAACTGTAAAACAAGACCAAAGGTGTCGATGGGATCCCAAAAATCTAATATTTGATTCAGACAATCGGGTCTTGTCTTCGCGAGATCCAGTCTTCGCCAGGCTAATCATTAGAGAAAACCAAGTTCAGATATACCTCTATAAGCCATATCTATTTTGACGATACTGACCGAGACTTCCTGCTTTACTTCTGTTCCCGGTTTCACCCGAATTCCTAGCGAACTACTAGTCCAGCAAAAAAAAAAATTCAGAAACAAATCTAGCGTATCTCCTATCCCAATGAATCCAAGATACCAAAATATCTCATTGCCGGACATCCATATACAGACTCAGCCTCTCTTCTTACCCCTTAATCTGTCATCAAATCGAACTTTCGCTTTTAACAAATTTTCCGGTTTTGGCCGGATTCCGGGCAAACTAGTTGTCCGACGAGAAAATGGTTTTCACCATCGTATTCAGCATGTCCTTTTACCCCTAAATTGAACATTTAATCAACTTCAGATGAAACTTTTACTTTTAACCAACTTTCCGGGTTTCACCGGATTCCGGACGAACTAATTGTTCGCTGAAAAAATGGTTTTGACCATCCTGTTCAGCATGTCTTCTTACCCCTAAATCGACCATTTAATCAACTTCAAATAAAACTTTTACTTCTAACCAACTTTCCGTTTTTTGGCGGATTCCGGATTCCAGCGAGAAAATGGTTTTCACTATCGTGCTCAGCATGCCTTCTTACCCCATAATCGACTATCATATTAGCTGTTTAAAAATATTTTGTTTGTCCCTTAATTTGCACCCCCTCCCCAACCCCTAAATATAGAGCTACATACTCCATCTACGAACTTGACCTTACCCTTGACTCAATGAATCCTCACACCAAGTTTCATCAAAATATCTCATTCCCTTCGAGAGTTATCGTGCTCACAGACAGACAGACAGACGGACAGACGGACATTTTTGCGATGTCATAGGTATCCCTCAAATTACGTTTTGGGATTCCAAAAATAAACAAAACAACACGACGATAGGTGGTAAACGACCGGTGGTTCGACCAACAGCAACCATCACTTATTCTACTAAGTCAATTTTCAAACGGTTTCAATAGCTGCGTTCGTTGTCCGGTGAGTGCTCACCGGTGCTTCTTATAACGCGTTTTTGGGTTCACCGGTGACTGCTCCTCGATCTTATAACCCGTTTTCGGACGTACCAGTGTCTGGTTAGTGCTCACCAGTGCAGACTAACCAGAACCTGCTGGGCAGGCAGGTTATAGTGACGTCACTGGTGAGACCAAAAACGCGCAATAGCACAAGACCCGAACACCGGTGAGGACAAACCAGAGAGAGCCCGGAGTGCAGCGGACGCAGCTAACACTTCTTTTTGGGATCCCAAAACGTAAGTGGAGGGACCTATGACATAGCCAAAGTTGCCCGTCTGTCCGCACGATAACTCTCGAAGGGATTGAGATATTTTGATGAAACTTGGTGGGAGGATCCTTTGGGTCAAAGTACAGGTCAAGTTCGAAGATGGGCTCTGTAGCCCTATATTTGAGTGTGGGGGAGGGGTTTCACATTAAGGGGCAAAAAAATATATTTGAAAGCTATTTAGATAGTTGATTTAGGGGTAAGGAGACATGTTGAATTCGGATATGAAATTTATTTTCTCGCCGGACAAATAGTTCACCCGGAATCCGGCAAAAACTGGAAAATTTGTGAAAAGTAAAAGTTTAATATGAAGTTGATTAGAGGTTCGATTTACGGGCAAGGAGATGTGTTGATTCCGAATATGAAAGTTATTTTCTCGCCGGACAATTAGTTCGGCCGGAATCCGGGCAAAACCGGAGAATTTGTTATAAGTAAAAGTTTTATTTAAATTTGATAAGATGTTCGATTGGCGGGTAAGAAGACATGCTAAATTCGTATATGACAATCATTTTCTGACCGGACGTATAGATCGCTCGGAATCCGGCTGAAACCAGACAATTTGTTAAAAGTAAAAGTTTAGTCTGAAGTTGATTAGAGGTTGGATGTAGGGGTAAGGCGACATGCTGAATTCGTGTTTGAACTTTAGTTTTTTGTCAGACAAGTAGTCTGTCTGGAATCCGGCCGAAACCGGAAGTTGGGCAGAAGTAAGGAAGGAAGGAGATACGACGTAGGATATAGGGTAAATCATATGCTGAATCCATATCTGAATATTTGACAGCGCAAAACGGATATCTGAATAGATCTGAACTGAAAATTCTGGGATCCTATCGAAACCTTTGGTCTTGTTCTTTGTACGACAATTATTCGGATTTTCCCGAACACAAATTCACCGAACGAAAAATGGATATTTTATTACGGATCGACCCTAAGCGTTTCACAAGATTTCCGGTCCCCCCTCTACCCCCAACCCCCAATTATCGGATTCGGGCCAAGTTTGAAATTGAAAATCTGAGACAGTTGTTCTTCGCACTTGTCAAGTTTCATGCATGTCCGATTACCCGTTCCAAGTTAGGCTATGTATGTTTCTAGTTTCCGGATTCCCCATCCCTCCACTCCCCCCGCGATGGCTGGATCGGGGAAGTGATTATTACCAAGTTAATCTGGTCGGTTCCCTCATATGCCTTCCAAGTTTTATTGTCCTAGCTTATGTGGAAGCGTTTCAGGAGATTTCTGGTGCCCCCCTCCAGCCCTCCCCCCCCACAGGTATCGAATCTGGTCCAGATTTGAATCCGAAACAATTGTTCTTGACACATGTCAAGTTTCACGCATGTCCGATAACTCTTTCCAAAGTTATGCATGTTAAAGGTTTCCGGATTTCCCATCCCTCCACTCCCCCCACTATGATCGGATCTGGAAAGTGATTATTTCCAAGTCAATCCGGTCGGTTCCCTGATATGCCTGCCCAAGTTTCATTGTCCTAGCTTATGTGGAAGCGTTTCACGAGATTTGTTTAGTTAGCATCAGAGCAAAATAGCTCTAGTTATTTTGCTCTGATTAGCATTTAGCATTCGTTCTGACCACTTGGTCTTACTTTAATCTATAAACCGTATATTTTCTCGCATTCGCTTCTAAATTCAATCATGCGTAGAGCTATTGGTAGAGCGCTGGACTTACACCACGGAGGTCGTTGGATCGATACCGCATTTGGACATCCGCTCTTCTGCTCCCCTTTTGCTACCGTTGTTCCTAGTTTCCGGACTCCCGGATCCGGGGAAAGTCGGATTAGGGAAGTGATTATTTGTAAGTTAATCTGGTCGGATCCCTGATAAGCCTGCGAAGTTTCATCGTCCTAGCTTGTGTGGAAGTGCCCGAACTAGAAAAACCTGGACCGACCGACAGACCGACGGACGGGCAGAAATTGCGATCGCTATATGGCACCTGGCCGGAGGTCAAGTGCCATAAAAACTCACGGAGACGTTTCAGTATGGACTTGAGAGTCCGGTAGCAAATATTATCAAGTCATGAGAAGTATTAATAAGTATAATCACGCACTACCGGAACCCTAGCCCATGGAAGCTGGGTTCCGTAAGCTGATTACAGATGCTACCGGTCTCGAAGTCTATACTGACACGTGTCAGTGAGTTTGTAATTTTAATTTTTGATACTACCGGAACCATAGCCCAAGGTAATTGGGTTCCGTGAGTTAAACATATTCAGTTCCTAGTATGCAATGGTATGTGAGTATGGTATGAAGTTTAACAATTTTATTTTTGTGGCACTATCGGGACCCTAGCCCATAATCTATGTCCGCGAGCTGGTCATTTTCAACCAAATACTTGTTGCTACCGATACCTTAGCTCTCAATATATGGGTTCCGGTGGTGTTTTTTTCCCCAAGTTATTTTCTCTAAGTCAGCGAAAACCCCGGCATCCTAGCTCTCACTCAAACTATTCCGCGAGTTCTATATTCCATGTAGACACTACCGGAAAACAAGCTCAAATTATAAAGTTTCCGGTATAACCTACCAGCTCCCTAGCTTCTGAGTACATCCGTAAGCTTACCGGACCAGAAGATGGTAAGATGAAGTTTCCGTGAGCTATTTCCATTACTACCGGAACGGGAGTCAGCAAATACAAGTTTCCGTTAACCAATGACGTCAGATCCCGGAATCGTAGCTCATATGGTTTGGTTTCCATGAGAGCTACCGGTTCCGTAGCCCGTAGGACATAAAGTACGGCTCCCGGTTACCCACACAGTGCCAAGCATCCCATCTGAAGGCAAACTCATCGAAGCAGTTCTCATCCCCATGTCACGGGACTAAATAGATATTCCATTAACGGAACGTTTATACAAGGGGCCTGTACCATGACACATTCTAATTTACTTGTCACAATACCTCTTATAAGGTTCCAACTACGTAATGGTTACATATATGACTGTACCAATATGACTAATACAAGGCGGATGCTATGGGACTGATGCATATGGCAGGTGACTACCTGTCACATCTGTGGGTTTTTCGGTAGTAAGAGTAAAAAACTGCCACTGCTACTTTCTTCCTCTTTCCCCGATTACAAAATCACCAATATTTCAAGGAAAGTGAAGCAAAAAAGGAGGGAAGCAAAGTCCTCGAGTTTCTAGGAAAAGTTAAACAAGTAGACACGATCTCCAGAAATGCTATAAAAAAGAAACCTCCCACGGTTTTCTTAATCGCATATCTAATTGTCTGAGCATGCGATAACGAGTGCTACCGGAAGTCGGAAAAAATTTTCTGAATAGTTACGGTAAGTCGGCTCAAACAGAGGCGCGATTTTGTTTGCTAACGCGTTTCCTGAAGGAAAGATTAGCAGAAAAACCGCCGGAATTGATCACACGGGTTCTTTTGGCGAAATTTCGGCCCTTCTTGGCAAGGGTCCTCTTCAGGCTGTAACGTACCTGCAGATATCCCTGACGATATACCGACACCATAGATCATGTCATGCCTAACGTCCTACTTTAAATAAGAGTTAGAAACGTGACAGGTCAAAGAAACATGAAACAATTCTAGCGACCATGTTTGACTTTTTTGGGAAAATAAACAGAATTAAACTGAGGTTGACAGATTTCTAACAATTCTTTCACTGTCCACACTAAATTCTAATGTTGGAGAGGCGATGAAGCTCCCATTTGGGCAAGTCGAAGTAGTTGATGCATAATGATTTTTCTTTTGAAGAAAAAGGATAAAGGAAGGGGGAAGGAACAGCAGCTGAGTTAAACATAAAAACACGAGAGGGAATTTTTACCTTGAAGTACTTCACTGTTTTCACCCTTAGCTCAAGGGTAGCGTTCTCGTCACAAACTAGAATGGCGTGGGGGTGCATCTGAAGTGCTGATACTGTCCACATGTGATTAACCCCCTCTTCTACAGCCTTGGCCAACGCCAAAGCTTTGTGCGTGCCCGTTATCAGAATCATCACCTGAAAGAAAGATCTGACAATGACAGAGTAAGGTAATGTGTACTTGAAATGAATGAATATTTTAAAAACGGTAATGAATGAATCAATAAATCAAACCGTTTTCTGATAAATCAACTTCGTAGCTTTCTTATGCAGAAGCTAAAACAACCTAAGTCGTCCGTCATTATCCTTTGTGAGAACAGGCCAGAAGTTCAAAAGAGGCAATTATGTTTTGGGATGCTTGACCACAAAATGTATCAACTATAAAACTGTTTAGTGAACTCTTCATACTTAAAGGCACAGAAAACTTGACTACGCAACTTTCGGCCATCAAACCGACCTGGGGGGCTTAGATAAAGATACAGAGACTTATTGTCGACAGGACCCCCCCTTCTTTGTTATCTCGTACCCCCTCCTTAGTGTTCCCAAAGCTAGCTGACAGGCCCTTGCCCCTTATGCACTGAAAAAGTTCGCCTTTGGCCGTGTTGACTAACACATCGGGATAGTAGTCAAGTTCGTGCGTTCGATTCCTACTCCCGGCACACAAACCTTTTGCTTTTTTTTCTACTAACTCAAAAGTCAAATTCTCGGAAACTGCAATGGTCGTAACGAAACTTTTTCTTACTCTCGATATCGACTCAAGGTACATTCTTGATATGTCAGCTAGCTCCCCGAATCAATTTTGAGTCAAGTTATTTAACTCTGATCGAGAATTGTCCTTCTTTGTGTTTTACGTAGTACTTATGGTTCTCATTCGACCACTTGTTGGATTAAATAACTAAAAGCAGAATTAATAATGATTCCATAGCAATGTTTTTAGAGCTTCCCGACCTTTGATTTTGATCCTTATTCGTTTGCCAACATACCGTAGTCCTGCTGACTGAATCCGCCCACTTGCTTGTGCTGGCTTTGCATGCAGTACATTTCAAGGTTACGAACGATCATTCTGAAGCCATCTGGCTCGTTCTTTGGTAACTTACAATATTTACTGCTCCTAACTATCAAATGCGAGCTAATCGGGACGGCCCGCGCCGCCTAGGTTATGCAGCACAGAACAATTAGCCAAATATACAGGGCGCACCATCTACTCAATATAATGTTTTGTTTTTTCGGAAAATTCTAGCGAGTAGAAGACGTAAAAGTAAACCAAAAATATGCAATTCCGCCTTTACTCGGGAACTCCCATACAGAGGAGAGTCCCAGTGTTTTTTGTTAGTCCCACATACCGGCCTCTCCACGCACGCGAGTACCCACAGGTGGGGAACACTCCGATTATCATTGCTCTCGCCAAACAACAAATCCTTTTCAGATTCAATGAGAAGTCGTTTGGCAAACATTCCGTGGCAGAATCCCCCCCCAATCAAAAGAAACAAAATGTTGAAGAAAATTTTCTAAGAACATTAAAATGTTTTAGGAGGCCTTACAGTTTAACTGAAATCCTACTTATTTTTGTATCATTCAACTGAACACACTGCATCATCTGGTTTGTCTTAAGGAATTTTTTTCTTTTTCACTTTTTTCTCTAGTATGATCTTCAGCATATCTACGGCCGTCCTCACAGCGCAAAATTCTACTATGACGCGGAAAATTTCAATGTCAATACTCTTGACGACTAACTCTCCTTGCCGATGCAAAATCGCCGTGTACCTAGCGGAAGAGCCGGAAGCGGCACCACAGCTGTCCCCAGCGAGCGGTGTGATTCACTGACACAGGATTTGTGTTTGAGTCGTAGTGAGACGTTTTCTCGTTCTTCCTGAGGATCACTGGCGTGTTTTGGACTTCGTCATATAAGAGTATACAACGTTCATTGGCCAGGTCGCTAACTGCGTGAACACTTATGTTTCGTAAGTCGCTTTCGTCAAGCGTACAACACAGGTACAAGCGCACAGAGGTAGCACAAATCCGCCAGGGAAATTCCACTATATGAGATCGATTATTCGTGAATAGCCGAGCAACGAGGTAACCCAGTTTCGTCGGGTCTTCGAGCCTCTTCAAGTGATTAAGTGATGAACTAAATTGTCCTACCTCAGCCCTTTTTAAGAAATGCTTTGACAAATCAAGCAACTGAATTTTATCTCAGCAAGTGGACGAAACAACACAGCGCAGAGTTATCCAGCGTCCAAAGAAGCGCATTCCTATTGTGAGTATAGGCAGGAACGAATAACTCCCTCCTGGAGAACACGGAACCTGCACAAACTCACATCTCATCATGCTAGATGCAGAATTACGATTTTCATTAACCGGGCTTGGCGACAAGCAAATTCCCAGGGAAGGGAGGGAAGAAAGATTGAAAATGTACTCACTTGCTCAGCATCCATGACCGTCCCAACGCCCACTGTTAACGCCATCTTCGGAACTTTGGAGACATCGTTTTCGAAAAACCTAGCGTTTGCGAGGATAGTGTCGTGTGCGAGCGTTTTCACGCGCGTGCGCGATGCGAGGGACGACCCTGGCTCGTTAAAAGCAATATGGCCGTCAGGTCCAATCCCTAAAACAAAGGATGCAAAGTTATTAAAAGGCTTTTTTGAGCGTGTTCCGCCCTTCTAACAATAGTAGCTATTAGTAACTATTTTCGTTCCAGCCCCGTGAAAAGTTACTACGGTGACCGTTCCAGCCTTCCCCGCTGACCGTTCTAGCCTGACCGTTCCCAGCCTTTTCCACCTACTTGCTTACCACGCTCGGGACCGTAATAAGCATCGTAACTACGAATCTCCTTAACGTGCCTTGGTCCGATTAGCCCGTGGCACGATATTTTGCGGAAAATAGAGAAATGTGTTCCAGCCTTGAAGCCAAGAAGCCAGGATCCGTGACGTCATGCGTAAGAACTACGGCAAGTAGGGTGGAACACGCTCAGTGACTAACAGTAACTATTTGCTTACCACGCTCGGGAGTGTAGTTAGCGGTCTAACTCCGATCCCTGTAACGTGATTGGCCCGAACATCCCGCGGCACTATATTTTGAGGAAAATAGGAAAATTCGTTCCAGCATTGACGCCAAGAAGCCAGGATCCGTGACGTCATGCGCAGTGAGTACGGTAAGTAGGTTGGAACACGCTCTACTCTCATCTTTGCAGATACCATGGTATCTGATACCACGATCTAAAGTCGTTTCTGCAGTGACCGTGGTACAGAATAGTCTTTTATTCATATCCAAATCGTGGACACGCCAAATAGGGGGTACTCGTCAAACAACATTAACATACAACAATAATAAATCATGTCAACCATTCATCTTTCATCACCGAACTAATAAAATGTATAGCAACAAACTAACGTAAAAATAAAATAAAAATAAGGTACAGTAGCCTAGCTAATTAACATCTCTATAATTAATTATGAATCTCAACACGCCTTGGGATAAAACTCTCCCGATACCGATTGGTTCTAGCCCGGACTGGTTCAATTTTGGATTTTTGCGGCTGTCGCTCTTTGGGCTCTCACATTTTCCCTAGATTACGGTGGGGTTGGGAGTTCACGGTGCAAGAGTTCAATCAGTGTATTGCTAACAGAGGATATGTGACAAATTTACGAAGTGAAGAACTCGGGAACGAGAATGGATGGAAATACTACTGAAGTAGAATGAATTACTATCAAAAGCAAGACGTATCCTTTAAGTTACCACAGGCATGTCTTTCCTATTGGCACAGCAGTTGAGACCACTCGATCTTTCTTGAAAAGCTCCTATTCAAAAGCTTTCTATAGTTTGTTTGTTACTTTATTTTGAGCGAATTGCGCTTATTCCTTTTCAATTTTTCAATTTTCAATTCAATTTCAATTTATTTTCAAAATTCCTCCACGGGCAAGCCGAACATTGGATTTTTCGTCATAAATATAATAACATCATTTTTGTCGACTCCGTCGTTCTGGTGTCAGCTTCTAAACAATAATAAAGAATGCACGGATTCGCTGGGGGCGGCCTCCCATCTTTGCCAGAACTTTCGATCTAGAGTGGCTCTCTGCCACTTTGGCGGACCTGGTCGGGCGAGATTTACGCACAACAGGCCCGAACTTAAGCACAATTTTTTTGGTTTTAGGATGATTTTTTTTTTCTTGTATGTGTGGGCAGACCTGGCCCTTAGTTTATTGCGAAAAAGTAAATAAAACTCGTCATCTCTATATTTTCTTTACCCGACGGAAAGTTCTAACTGGTTCTTACCTCCGATAAAAATGTTAACGCCCCCAGCCTTCCGGATTTCTTCCTCAAACCTCGCACATTCTCCTGGCAGATCTTCCACATTTCCGTCCAGGATGTGGGCGTTTTCCGGTTTTATGTCTATCTTCGAGAAGAAGTTCTCCCACATATAATGGTGGTAAGATTCCGGATGGTTCTGGGGCAAGCCTGAAAGGACAGGGATCAGTCGGGAATCTGGGCTTACCGCTTAAAAAAAGAAATTATAAGGCACATTCACGCACATCACGACCTGTCGAACAGCAGAGGTATGTTTCTGTGAACAGTTACTTTGATGTGAACAGTGCAGTTTTGGGCTAATGGTAGAATGAAGATCCGAAATACCTATTCAGGTGTTTTCAGATGTTCTTAATTACCTATTTTGACTAACTGGTAGTTAGCTTTAGACACATCAAGTGCATGATGTCAACAAACGTTCACATAAGCATACCTTTACTGTATTTAATAATAATAATACAATGGAAAAAAGGCCACTGGCCTCTACAATGTACGTCTAAAACACTAGTTGCGATTTTGCAGATACCATGGTATCTGTTACCAGAGTAACTGGACCTGCAATTGTACCGTGTTTTTCAAAACTGTGCTAACTGAAAAATTTTTGAAAACTAAGTTAACTATACCATTGGAAAGAACATAGATGATCTGGTATTCTGTTAAATTGCGCCAAGTGTTAGATGACGACATGAGCACCATCTAGCAGGTAGATTAGTTTTAACTTTCGGAGTTCCTACTTTCTTCAGGCAGATGGCATACACAAAACTGGGCCCAAAAAATATGAACATGTAATTAGCACAGTTTTGAAGAACACAGTAGCCTACAATTAGTCGTTTTTGTAGTTACCGTGGTATCTGACACTACGGTTGCTCTGTAAAAACGACAATTGCCGGATTTGCGCTTATAGAAATCATCCAAAAAGAAATACTGATATCCAGTGACATCTAGAGTGACACAATTTCTTTCCAACCAATTTGACAAAATCTTAGGCTCTACTGTTGGTGATGATGAAAGTGAGATGACTTCTCAGATACCATGATCAGTTACCACGATCCGACCGTGGTATCTGAATATAAGGTACCACGGTAACTGGCCAGATACCACGATACCTGCAAAAATGCCTCTAGACCGTGGTATCAGATACCACGGTAGCTGCAAAAACGACTTTAGACCGTAGTGTCAGATACCATGGTATCTGCAGAAACGCAACTAATGTCTTTGGAAAATCGCCAGCCACCCAGCTTGAAGTTGTGTCGGCGCAGGCCGTTTTTGTTAAAATTGAGGAGCGTGTCCGCATGCAAGTTATCATAGCTATTTTGGCAAATTATGAAAAATTCAATCAGATAGCCAGAGCCTCGTTTTTGTTGCAACAGTGCTGTCGCATCGCTGCTACAGCACTTATTTGCTTCTGCACAAGATGCGTTTTGGATTCACTTCCTGCGCGATATCTTCTTGGTTGATGTAGCACCTTGCAGGGAGCAAGGACTTGGTCGGTAAGAAAGTCCGCGATCCTCGAGAAGCGCTGCCGTCTTCCCCACGAATGCAGAAGTTCCGAAAACTGTGTAACATGCACAAAAACCAAACGGATGGGCCGAATGGGATGCAAGCTGGAGAGTACCAAGTTTATGCGGCCTAGATTTGTCATTGTTCGTTCTGGCGGTTCCGAAAACTGTGTAACATGCACAAAAACCAAACGGATGGGCCGAATGGGATGCAAGCTGGAGAGTACCAAGTTTATGCGGCCTAGATTTGTCATTGTTCGTTCTGGCGGTTCCGAAAACTGTGTAACATGCACAAAAACCAAACGGATGGGCCGAATGGGATGCAAGCTGGAGAGTACCAAGTTTATGCGGCCTAGATTTGTCATTGTTCGTTCTGGCGTCACTCATGTTCTGCGAAAGAAGGAGATTAAAAAGATGAGATCATGTTATTTTAAATATGCAAAGCACCTGCTCCACTTGTCGAAATTATGTCATAACCATACATTGACGGAGAAATTCAAAATTCAAGACGCAAGTGTTACCCTTTTGGATGTTTTGTCATCACTTTCAAAACTCATGGACAACAAGGCCCAACCAGCACACGATGTCGTCCACTGCTTCCTGACCGAAGATTAAAAATTAAGTGTCTTTTTCTGTGTGTATATATGTGTTTTGTTTATTTTCTTTATTTTCGTCATTTACTCCGCCTTTTCAAAATTGCGGGTCATAAATAAATTACTTACTTACTTACTTACTGGAAAGAATCAGCCAGGAAGCGGCCGAAAAGTGGATTTGCAGAGTGCAACAAAAACGAGGCTCAGGTTGAAACCGATAGGGGAGGGCAGAACTTCGTGAAACGTCGCTGGACTCCTTCTATGACATCGATGTGTTTATCAAGAAAGGGTCCGACGGAACAGCAGTTGCGTTTTTGATCTGAACTCTCAGTTCTCGCTTCTCAGTTCTCGATACTCTTCTCTCTCTCCGATGAAGAGTCGTCGCGTGCCCAGCGGAGAGCAAGAGACGCCACGACAGCAACCGTTGTTGATTGGTTTACAAGACTTAAATCAATTTAGAGGGTTCGTTTAGGTGACGTTTCTTGTTCTTCCCGAGGTTCGTAGGCGTTTTTGTAGTAGCGTATTCTCGTACAAACTACCATTTTTACTCTTCCCAGTCCTCGCTTTTAACAACCAATTTAGCCACCCGTTTTTACCAGTTTCTACAGACTGAACATCAGCTTTTCCTTGAACAATCAGGAAGGAAAACAATATTTGAGAATTGACTATCAAAGCGACTTCTCGATTCTGCAGAATTTTGACGGTTTCCTCCTTCTCTATTTTCACAAAACGCACGAAAAGGAGAATTGGCTCCATCTCAATAGTAAAAAAACGCAAAATAGGAGAACTGAAAGGAGACTCGCGAGGAGAATTCAGATTAAAAAACGCAACTAGTGACCGTACTTTTGTACTCTATGGTATTTCGTTTTCATCTTTATACTCCGCAGCTCTGTCTTTACTTTCGGGTTTAAATAAATCCTCAAAGTCCAAGACATTTCTGTCCGGGGTAGGGGGGGGGGATAATTACCAACGTATTCGTCCATGTTGAATGTTGTCACGAACTCAAAACTTATCTTGCCTTCTTGATGGTACTGGATCAATTTCTTGTACATTTGCATCGGTGTGCTACCTGAAACAACCAAAGTCTGAAGTCCGTTTCAAACCCAGACTTCTTAATCCAAATCCTATCTTCCCCGTTGATTCGTACTGGTAGTGGCTCGAGCGGAAACACCAACTAAGGCTATGCGTCAGGGAAGAGAAATGAAGGAGATTCTCGCAGCTAGTTATCCATCAAAGATGATACGAAGGGATTATTATTATTTCGGAAATTTCGGTTGCATTTCTGGCAAACCTTCTCGAGCGAAAACAAACTAAATCATAAAATCCGCAATAATTCCAACAGAAAAAAGATGCGGAACCAACAAACCACAAAACGACATCTAACTAAACACCAGGAGGACGCGGATTCGACGACATGCAAATAAAACAAAAATAACCAAAATGTGTGTGCATGTACAAATTTGTGATTTCCTCACAATTATTCTGTGTCTATGTACAATTTAGTGATTGTTTCTTTACAATTTGTCTGTGAAAGAGTTTACTGGAAGTTCTGTGAAATTATTGGAACTGTTTGCAAATAAGTGATGGGTTATAAGAACTGACTGAATTCCTGGTGAAAGCTTCTGCGCTTTCCCTGACGAATGGGCCTGTGCTGACAACCTTTTAATCGAACATCTACCATGCTGAGACAAACCCGGATGCTCAAATTATGGACTGACAGCAGAGCACCAAGGAAGATCAGCTTTTGGAATGCGAGATTTTCTGGGGCTCCTACAAACTGGAGGGTAGCATCTGATGAGGACGACAATCAGTGCTTGACTGTTACATCCACTATTCACGGACGAAGCAAAACTACCTTAGCGATGGTAAGGAGTAAGTGAAAGGATATCGGGACGGGGAGAAACCCAGCCAACCCAGGAGATGAACAGTACCTTCAACATGAGCAAGTTTATACTTGATAGTGCAAAACGGATACGTCAGCTGAATTTTATTAGAGCTTTTTGGTTTTCGCACAAGTTCGTTCTTCCAACTTTAGCGGCTTTGAGCCTGAGGAGGACCCTTGCTAAGAAGGGCCGAAATAGCTCCAATAAAATTTAGCTGACGTATACGTTTTGCACTGTCAAACATGATTCGCAGTCAGCTTGGGCTGAAGGAATATTTACAAGCAAGGTTATGGTCCCTATACATACTACATGAGAGGTACCCAAGCTTGAATTTACATAGCCCCAAGTTGGCCTCAAAACAGTAAAAAAAAGTTTATCTACAGTCCTAGCCCCCCCCCCCCTGTACAAATCCGGTTTGCGTGAAGACGCCAATAGGCTTCGAAATTTAATTGTAAATAATATCATAAAGTTCCGTCGGTTATTCGGAGTTCAGAGTGTTTTAATAATAAAGAAAACCGAGCCCCGAAAATTCCACGAAAAAGTGCAGCAAATGATGGGACGTGTAAGGAAGCCTACGAGCATTTGTGATTCCGACGGAAACCCCATTACTGCCAGCCAGATAAACAAACACTTCGTGTCCATATGCCGTGCCCACGAGCCACTGAGTTCGCTTCCTGAAATCGGGGCGCAAAGTGAAATTCCAGAAACTGAGCCAGACTCAGTCCGTCAAAGGCTACGTGCACTAAACCCAAACAAAAGTAATTATCCTGGTGAAATTCCCGTTAAACTCATAACTTCATGTTCAGATGAACTGAGTTTTGTCCTAGCTGCAGTTTTTAACCAATGTTTTATCGACGTGGTGTTCCCAGATAGTTTTAAGAGAGCTTATATAACGCCTGTACCAAAATGTACAAGTGCTAAATCAGTATCTGACCTACGACCAATATCTTCAACTCCAGCTCTATCGAAAGTGTCTGAGAGTTCTATTTATGAAAATCTTTACGCGGATGTTGAAGAAAATTTAGACCCTAGACAGTATGGTTTTAGACCTGGTTGCAGCACCACCCATTATCCAGTCAAATTAGTTGATGATATCCTTAAGCACCTAGAAACTGAGAACACATATGCTGAGATCTTACTGAGTGACATAATTAAAGCATTCGATAGTTTGGATCATCAGCTTATTATAAGTGAAGCGACCGCAATGGGAGCTCGAAAATTCGTGGTTAGGTTACTACTTACTAGCTATTTTTTTAACAGGTCGAACGCAATGCGTTAAGTTGACTAACGAGGACGTTTCGGAATTCATGAGTATTTTTGCGGAACGCCCCAGGGTACCAAGCTGGGTCCTTTGTGCTTTTTAATTATTGTTAACCAAGTTTTGACTAACTTTTATCCCCGTTTTAAATTTGCTGACGATCTTTTAACCATTTCGCTCCGTTCACTTTCTCCTTCGGATGACGAATCACCTCTTTCAACAGTTTTTGACATATTGCAGCGAGACCTATCCGAAGTTAAACTTTCAGTGAGCCGTACAAAGAGTGTTGTACTCTGTTGTCTTTTTTAAAACGGGACCTTCCTGAGATTGAGGATATAGGTCTCGAGTCCAAAACAACAGTAAACTCCTCGGTTTGTTAATTGATGATGACCTTAAGTGGAGTTCTCACGTACAGTATATTATTCGAAAAGCAGCATCTCTCCTCAAGTCGTTCGCGGTTCTCAGACGTTTTGTAATTCCGTCGCGAGATATACGCAGTATTTACTGCACGTACATCCGGCCTTGCCTGGAGTATGCCTGTCCGGCTTGGCACCCAGGACTCACCAACGCACAGACCGATAGACTAGAAGCCATCCAAAAAAGGACTGATAAGATTATGCTCGGCCCGGGCTATCTTTCTTATGAGGACGGCCTGGTGAAGCTTGACCTGCCAACCCTTGCTGAAAGGCGGCATCAACTGACAATAGCGTTCGGGAGCAAGTGTCTGGCATCACATGCTCATCGTGCCATTCTACCTCACTTTGAGACTACAGCAAATAGCAGGCCCAATCCGCGACAGAGACAGAGGGACGCTGATTCCCAGAGACTAGAAAGACCACCCATAAACTCGACAGATCGTTACCTGAAATCTTTTGTACCGTATTTTACCCAATATTTTAATTCTAGTTAATTCGAATTATATTTTCAAGTTGTACGTGTACATGAAATGTCTACTTATGTAATTGTCATATGTTATTTGCGTGAATGACGATCCAGTGCTAGCGTGTATAATACAAGCTATAAAGGAAGTAAAGTACATTATTATTATTATAACTCATTAAACTCCTAGTTCATTAAATTTTACTTCTTGACATTTAGGACCTAGAGAGATTTCCTTTTAAAACTTGTGAGGCAGATTTCGAGGTCATGTCTATTTCTTCACTATCTGTTTGATAGTATCTTGTTCTGTTTAAGAATCTGTTTACTACGGACTCACAGTTAAACGGACTTTCCTGTGTTCACTCGCACAGTTAAACATGTATGTGAGATGGGGAAGGGGTAGCAAATTACACTAATTCAGACATGGTTCCAACGAAGAAAATTTTGAACTATTCTCACCGGTTGGTAACCCTAGGACAAAGCGCCGACTTTCACTTGGGTGAAAATCTTGGATCTTCTGAAGTACATAATTTGCTGCATATTCGCCAACTTCCACGTCATTGTCGAGGATAACCAGTCTCATTTCGTCAACCTGAAACAGATATATATTCTAATTTGTAACCCGTCAAATCCACACGATGATAGCGAAGTAAAGAGAACAACGAAAAACAATACAAGATAAATAACAGTATAAACACACAAAATTTAGACATAATTTATACCTGAGCCTGAAAAATTCATGAAAAACATCATGTATTCGGTGGCCAGGAAGACAAGATGTACATAGTAGACGTTTAGACTGACGTTTTCTCTAGCGAACAAATGACATCTTGGACGCCGAACTTCTGAACTAATTTGTGGTTGCGGCAGGAACGAGGAAGGTACATACACAATTTTTGAGAAAGAACAGAGAGACGAATAAACACAAAACATTGTCATACGGCCACATCTGAAGTCCGTACCAACACGAAACGCAATGTACATGTTAGAAACTATGGTCGCGTTTCATTGACAATTTAACATTGTCTGATCAGTTCAAACAGAATTTCCGTGGCACAAAAATATCACTGGATAAGTAAGTAATAAGTCAGTATGTAAGAAATTTATTTCTGACCCGCCATATGAAAAGCAGAGTGGATAAAATAAAATAAAATAATTAAATAAAACACAACAAATACAATATAAAATTTTTCATTTATCGTCCAGAAAAGACAGGGCCCTGTTGTCCATGTTTTCGGCAGAGCAGACGAAATTTCCAAAAGTCGATGAAACAGAACAGAGACATCGATGCATACAATACTTTACGATTATTAGGGCCTACGCACACGCCTCCTCGGTGCAGTCGGGGTCAATCTTAAACTGAAACAAAGAAAACAAGAAAAAGTTCCTACGTCGCAATTATAAGATTTTTTTTCTCGTTCCTTCTTTCTTCGCTCCCGTTTTCGTAGTAGCTTAATAACTGTTGGCTGAAGTGCTATAACTTTCATAGCAAGCAAAAGGCGGTGTAGCCTGCAGAAAATTTTCTCTCGTCAATCTCCAGTATTTGGAATCTCCGTCGTTTTAGGAACATGTAAGATTTTGTTCACTGATTGTCTCTAGTTCATTTTTTGAAAGTCCTCATTCTCGGTCCTGTTCAGCATTGTCGCTCTTTCCCATCTTCCACTAATTCCACTTAACCAAAAGAAACTACTAAATCTTACTCTACGATCAGGTGGCTATTTAATCTATGAGTAATGAACAACTCAAATCTGGCTTCAGTTCCGTCCAATATTATGAATTTGTACATCCTTATTGACATAAGAGTATCCAACATCCTACAGGACCATTCCAACAACTTTATAGGCGCACACAGACCAAAATGAAAACAAAGTGAACTAACAATTACGTCACTAAAAAAACGGCCCAAATTCTTTGCACGAATTAGTCAAACATAAACTAACAAACCCTTCTAGTTGGCTGCGCGTACGAAGCTACTCTGAGCCCCAGTGAACCCCTGCTGAACTTTTCTATTTCGGTGACAAGGGAGGTGGCGAATCTGGTCAACGGCCAACATGTTACACTTATGTTATAATTTATCCCATCCAAGCACACGCAGAAAGAAAGAGCACATTCGTAGAATTCGCCTTATTCCAGTTCAGCGCTCCAAGCGGACTAGTTCCTGAAAGTCCCCGAACACGTTTGCCAAAGAGCAAGTAAAATATGATTCACAAGGTAATGAGGAGAACATAATAGCTTTCACTTTCTACTCTAAAGACAGCCAAGACAGCGCAAACTTCAATTGCTCGGGAGGCAGATTGCACATTTTCTACTCATCCACTCGTGAATCTATTTTACTACATCTATGGCCACGTGCTAATGATAAGATAAGGGGGTTAAGAGGATCTATAGTTTCTGTAAATACTAAATATAGTCCACATGAACCTTCGAAACGCTGAACTGGAAATATGGCGAACTGAGTCCAAATTTCGAAAGATTCGCCTAAAGTTTGTATTCTGTAATACAAGATAACCTGAAAGTTGTGCGAAATACAGTTTTTGAAGGACTGGAAAAGACTCGACTCTTTAGTAGTGTGAAGGACAAGATCATATAGTGGTCAAAACAGGTTAAAAGTATTTTGGATAGTAGCGGTTTGTCTCATTTTTGGTGTGATGGAAAAGGACCTAGAGCAGGAAAGGGTGTGAGTATTGTTAAGGAGGTGGAGGGTAGGTTGCATGACCAGGAAATACAATTATGGCAGTGTGGGGTGGAGGCATCTGATTCATTGTGGTTGTACGCGAGGGCCAAAGAGACATGGGGGGAGGAAATTTATTTCAAGGCGGGGATTCCAGCAGATCATTTGAGGTTAATAATGAGTTTACGAGGTGATTGTTTACCTTTAGGGATGCGTAGAAGATATTTGGGTAAGGTAAGAGTCTTGTCTGGTCCTTACTTTTGCCCAATGTGTGGACATTTGGACGAAAATATTTTTCACGTAATGTGCGTATGTCCTGAGCTTTCAGATCTTCGTGGGGAAATTTTTGGTGTTAGTAATTGGGGGGAGGATTGGCTGGTAAAAGTAATGGGAAGTAAAATATTTGGTGATATTGAAAAGTTGGGAAGATTCCTTTCGGTCTCGATGAACCACAGAGAAAGATTCCTGTAAAGGAAGATGTAAAATAGTTAGCATTTATTTGGTTTGTGTTTTTTTTTTTTTTTTTTTTTTTTTTTTTTTCTTTTTTTTGTGTTTTTTTTTTCCCATGGCCTCTGTGCTTTTAGTGGAATAAATCTTATCTTATCTATGATCTGTATGGAACATCTATGGAATCATATAAGATCTTGTATGGACAAGATCATACATAACCTTGTATGGAACATATCACTGTACACTGTGATAGGTTCCCAAGGTAGCCGGCGCAGCACAGAGGGGAATCTAGTTTTAAAGTAGCCAAATAGTACAAAATATTCAAACACAAACAGTGCGTGTAATCCGGTCTCTGAGTGGTTGTCTTGAAATTTGATCACACAAATATGCAAAATTAACGGTGCTAATAGTTAGGTTGCGTCTAAAACAAAAACATCTACTCTGACCTGACTAGATTTTTCATCGCCTTAAAACCCACCGAGAAAGAAAAGCGAAACAAGACGATGTAATGAGCCTACAATGGTCATACTAAAAATAAGAAAGGGTTATGATCTTTTGTTCATTCCTACAGAAGAAATAATGAAACGGAGAAAAGGTTAAGGCCTTTATTGTACACACCCTTTGCAGGAAATGGAGTTCGCACTAAACTTTGCACTGCAGTTGAAAATGCGAAAACTTGACACCGTTTACGAGATTAAAAGGCGGCAAACTTTCGTCTTATCTTCAGTGCCTAATTAGTTTACTTCTTTAATAGTTGGCGGTATTTTATTTATCCTGCAGGGAAGGGATCCAGAATCGACTGGCTAAACATAGCCTACTTGATTCTGAAAAAGAAAAAAAAAGAGTGAAAAAAGTATAACATCTTCGTTTGCAATCCAGAAGCATTGCTCGGTCCAGTTTGCTAAACCAACATGAGATTCGTAGATTTAAGCATGACAACAACAACAGACAAGACAAAAGGTTTCGATGGGACCCTGAAAACTGATTATGTATTGGACTTCTTGATCCAGATAATAGTGTCTTATAGATTTCCAATTTTCGCCAGACCCCTTTAGCATGTTACTATTTATCCATAATCAACCACCAGAAGTGTAATTTTTTTTTTTTTTTAGTTTTTAACAAATTACGGCCAAACAACTTATCAGGTGAGACAACCAAGTTCCGAATAGATTCAGCATGCATGTTTACCCTTGTTTCTAATCTTTAATCTACTTTAGAAAAGTCTTTTACTTCCACCAAATTTCTTTGATGTATTCCGGGCGAACTACGTGCAGGGCAAAAGAGATTGTGAAATTAAAAGGCGAATCAAGAACCTTCGATTAAAATTTCCGGGTTTTGGCAAATTTCGGCAGAATTGCGAGAAAATACAGCACCCCCAGTACGAGCCTCTAATCGAACTGAGAATGACCTTCTGTTTTAAACAAATTTCCCGTTCGGCCAGGATTCCGGGTAAACTTCTTGTCCGGCGAGAAAATAAATTTCAGTTTTGGATTCAGAATGTCTCCTCACCTTCTATCGACTATCTCATTAAGTTTTAAAGCTTCCTGGCTCTGGCTCAAATATTCGGGTTCAGCATGTCTCCTTACCCCTGAATCGACTATCTTATTAGCTGTAAATATATTTTTTTCGCCCCTCAATTTGAAACCCCCTCTCCACCCCTAAATATAGAGGTACAGAGCAGATCTACGAACTTGATCTGTACTTTGACCCAAACAATCCTCGTACTAAGTTTGAACAAAATATCTCAACCCCTTCGAGAGTTATCGTGCTAACAGACGGACGGACAGACAGACGGACAACTTTTACGATGTCATAGGTATCCCTCCATTTACGTTTTGGGATCCCAAAAACGAGTTCTTGCCAAACCCTTAAAGGACCCGTCTTACCTATAATACGAATGCAACCTATTTCTATAATCACTCCATATTCGACTTCCAGAGACCCTAATTTTGTACGGTACATTCTAACCCCTCTAACAAAACCACGCTGATTTTCCCACCTGCTAGCTTCGATGTGTATCACGCTGTCGACGGTTGTCAGCGAGCAGTTTTTCGATAAGTACAAGGCCACAGGTTCTGATCCGATCCCAAAAATTCAAAATCTGATCCAGACAACTGGGTTTTGTCTTCGCCAGAATCCTTGAACATTTTTACTATTTTGAAGATACTGATCGAAACTTCCTGCTTTATACTTCTGCCAAATTTCCGGTTTCGGCCGAATTCAGTGCGAACTACCTGTCCAGCAAAAAAAATGAAGTTCACAAACGAATTCAGCGTATCTCCTTATCCCTATAAAGAACGTCTAATCAACTTCAAATCCAACTTTAACTTATAAGAAATTTTCCGGTTTCACCCGGATTCCGGACGAACTATTCTGTCCGGGTAAAAAACGATTGTGATATACGGATTCAGCTTCTCTCTTTACCCCTATATCTGTCATCTAATCAACTTTTAACAGATTTTCCGGTTTTGTCCGGATCCCGGGCGAACTAGTTATCGGGGTGGAAAATGATTTTCGCGTAAGTGTTCAGCATGGCTTCTTATCCCTAAATCGAACATCTAATCAACGTCAACTTAAAATGAAACTTTTGCTTTTAACAAATTTTCCGGTTTTCGCCGGATTCCGGACAAACTACTTGTCCGGCGAGAATATGGTTTTCATCATCGTGTTCAGCATGTCTTCTTACCCCATTATGGACCATCACATTAGCTGTTTATAAATATTTTGTTTGCCCCTTAATCTGAACCCCCTCCCCCACCCCTAAATAAATGGCACAGAGCCAATCTACGAACTAGACCTTACCCTTGACCGGAAGAATTCTCACACCAAGTTTCATCAAAATATCTCGTTCCCTTCGAGAGTTATCGTGCTGACAGACGGACGGACAGACGGACAACTTTTGCGATGACATCCCTCCATTTACGTTTTGGGATCCCAAAAAACGGTTATGTAGCTTGTTTCCCTGTTTTCGCTAGATGTCAACGGGTCTCGAAAAGGTTTAAAACCGGTAAAACCGGGGGTATTTGTTGAAAGCACAGCATAGTTTAAAAGTATTCAAATATTTTAAAATGCTGAAAGTTGAAGGGTAAATAGTGCGAGGGGTCCTTTAAAGGCTCGCGTAGAGAATTTTTCAGTCCCTGTTCGTCTACCCTCGATCCAAAGTGTGATGCCCGTCCGGAAGCATTTCAAACGATGCTTCCCGTGCTATCACTAAAGGCGTTTTTTCGCTATTATAATCCTAGACAACTGATTCATCTGAGAAACAGCAAATCGACTATCTCAGATTAACGACGATCCTGTTTTCTTGAATCCTGAATATCGCCCCGTTGCAAGATTCCAATTGACTATCCAAGAACGAATCCGGATAGTCAGATTGTCAGAGAAAACGATTTTTCATAACTTGGATTATCGGAGAAACGCATTTTGGAGAATCCCGATTGTGAATTGTCAATCTAGATTATCACGGAAAAACGCCTTAACGCCTTGGGTCAGGGTCGGGTGCACGGATTACTGCCTGGCTTTCCGGCACCGTCAATAATTTCACACGGAAAAATCCGGTCGGAAAACCTGATCGTTGCATAAGTACCCTTCATGCCTTGAACAGACGACGAGGATCGGGTGCTCGCGGACTAGAATTCGCGCATTTTCAGCACCATCATCAATTCCATATGGAGAAGTTGAGATTTTTTCAAACTCATGACGGATGTGAAGAAAATCCGGCCGGGAAGTCCTGGTCGTATGTTCCCAGTATTGTAGCTGGGTTGTCTGCTTCCTTACCGAACCGAACCACTGGCTCCGTCGAAGCATCGTGTGCCTCAGAGAGGATTCGAGCTTGGGGCCCACATCTGTCTTATTCCGTTACGATTCGTGTTATTATTTTTGTTCCAGAGGCCACCGTAACAAGTAAATTAGCTCCTCCCTCTTATTATTTTCTTTCCACGACTGTTACGATCGTTACAAATTATTTATGATGGTCCGGAACATTATCAGTGATAATGAGCGTGTCCGAAAGCTTTCAGGACTGTAAATTCAGCATTTAATGCTGCATTTTTATTTTTATTTTCGTCCGAAAGCTCTTACCTTATATGCAGCATTAAATGCAGCATTTACAGCACTAAAAGCTTTCGGACACGTTCTTTATTTCTTCTCTGACACTTCTAATTCCGAAATTTAGCCTTAATCGCCAGCTCCCCAGTTTCTTCTTGAAAATTCAGCGTAAAATCTAGCATCTTCGCTGAATTTTTCGATGAATTTTATGCTGAATTAATGCTGCATTAACTGAGCGAAAATTTAAGTCCGAAAGCGAAATGCTGCATAAAATGCTGAATTAATTCAGCATTTTCCTTCGTTTCCGAGCTTTCGGACACGCTCAATAACTACCGATCCTGCAGGAACTCCCGTAAGCGTGATGACATATGTACGCGTTGTTATTATTTTCGTTCCAGAGAGCGTTGTAACCAGGTTGTAACTATCACAGTACGGCGCTGGCCCCTCCTCTTATCATCATAACTTGTAATAACTTGCTGGAACGCACCCTTGACTATCGTGAATGACAAACTCGCTAGTTATGTTGCTAAGCGCTTCGTGACAAGCACGCAAATGATGATGATGATTTTATAGTCCATTTACACACTGCGTAAATCCGAGCGTATTTTGAAATCCGACCGTATTTTACGCACGTTTTGAGCTTGAAAACATTTCTAGCAATACGGACGTATTTGAGATATCGGTCCGTTTCGTTTCTAAATGCGTCCGTATTGCTAGAAATCTTTTCAAGCTCGTGCGTAAAATACGCTCGGATTTAAAAATACGCTTGGATTTTACGCAGTGTGTAAACCCACCATTATTTATGACCCGTCAAACTAAACACAAGGCACGAAGACGGAGGAAATGATAAATAGGTGGGGTCGCTTATTTAGAACCTATATTAGACCTATTTCGGCAACAGACCGCCCCCGAAATGTCCTGTCTGTGAAAATGTGAACAACGTAGGTAAATTGTCGACGTAGCTATTTATGGACACCGTCAGCTATTTTCCAAAATCAAGCCTGTCTGAAACAGGCCAATGCATATACTCAGCTGGGAAGTCCGAACCTTACTCAATAACCTGACCAAAGTGACCAACAGATGTCCAACGTCGGGTCCGAACCCTCACATACATACTCAGGGATACAATGAATCGTCGTTTCACGATGAAATGGTTCAGAAATATTGTTTTTCCGAAAATACCAACACTTGCCATTGCCAAGTTGAATTTGCGAGTTTCTCTTGGGTGCTTTTCGACTGTGTCCCGACTTCCCGCTGTCCAAAGCAGAGGTTTGACGCAACATATTTGAAAATTGTGCGCGCCTTGGTTGAAAAGCGGGAAAAGCCGAAAAACAAGACAATCAGGTCTTCAAAAAAAAAACAAAAAAAACTGTTGAAGCTTGTCATGCCATTATCCTTATAAATGTGGTCGAAATACTTCGAAGCTTTTGCGATTCTTGACCTGTTCTTTACTGGCAAATTAGGTTTGGCCGAAATGACGCTAAAAAGTCGCAGGCACGAAATGAAACAATTGGAAAGGGCGGGGATATCTGAAGCTTATAATCGTATCATGAAGCTAGGGATAATTTGTAAGTCAGGATAAGTAAAAGGGGTCCTTTGACAGGAAAATGTGATTTACCTTGAAATTAGGTGGACGTGTCCCCGCGTCGTATATCCTGAAAAACGTCAAAATCCAGGTACCGTCACCTACTATTCTAGTCACGGAATTCATCGGGGGTACTTCGGCTATTTGCTTCCTCCTCTCCCATTGTTTGCTCTCACCCGCCTCATATACGACTTGACCCAAGACATATTAACTCTTTCTGCCAGCTGGGGATCACTTTGAGCCGCCATTTCGCGAGCCACGCGGAGCACCACCTGTTGAGTAAGAGGCGTGCCATCTGCGCACATCTTCTGCAGTTTCCTCGTGATCGCGCCCTCGTGAGAACCAAGCACGCGCGGACGCCCACCTTTGCCCTTCCTACCACCAACGCCACTCCGTTGATGTTGGACTTCCACGGTATGACCAGAACTTCCTGCAGCAGCAGTGATCTGGGTACTAGAGAGCGATGATGTCTCGTCGGCCACGCTGCTGCAGACGAGATTGTCAAAGCTGCGAAGCGTCACCGGAACAACTTCCTTTCGAGTTCTGCGATCCGTCTGGTCGATTTTTTCATTACCGGTGTCAGAAGCACTGGCACGGACAGTCCTATAAGCCGTTATGATTGTTTCCGTCCTATCGCACACGGAGCTACTGGAATGACCAGCTGCTTGAGGACAACTGCTTCCTCCGATTTCGTGTCCACCACCATACGCTGGATCATTGCACGTATTTGCAGCAGTAGTGGTTCGAACAGTCCTATAGGCAGGTATGGGTGTTTCCGTCCTATCAAACACGAAGCTAGTGGAGCGACTAGCTGCTTGAGGACAACTGCCTCCTCCGACCTCGTGACCACCACCATCCACTGGAGCATTGCAGGAATGTACTGACTCGCTTATGGACCCCCCTCCTGACTGGTAATCATACTCATAATGCTGAAATGGGGTTGGGCGTCCTACTTTGGAGGAGGTGCTTTCAGATTTACTGGCGAGATCTAGCGGAGAGGGACACAAGTTCGAAGCACTCCCCTCAAAATATCTCTGAGAAGCTTCTCCACCTTCCCGACTACATACGAGGGCTAGGGGAGCCTGATAGTACGAATCCATTTGCAGAGGCTCTGAAAATTCGTGAGGTTTCGCTGATGGTGCTGACATGACTTCAGCTCCAAAGTAAACAAGTTGCTCAGACATATCTTCCTCCGACCTCGTCGAGTGGGGATCCGCGGACTCCCTGCGAAAGCGCTGATATGCCAAATATTGACCGTTGCCATACCCATCGCCCAAATCTTTACTACTTCCTGGCGAGTCAGCAACAAACTTACTAACCAGCAGTGACAGCTTGTCAACAGGGCACTGAGTCGTCGGTGACCGGTTCAACTTCCGATCGCACACGGTATAATGGTCATCATATCGAAAGTCGGATTGGGTTATGTCAGAGTCCCGATTACTTTGAGCGATTACACTTGGTGGATCGTTCAAATCCGCGTCTCTTATTCCGTTCGGAGCACATTGAGGGACGACATAGTTGACTGATTGAGACTCGTGGTGAGTTTCCACGACAGTGTAAAGGTTGAAAGGTCGGTTTTCAGATGGGTTCGAGACTAGATCTTGAGGCCTTATCGATCTTTTCAACTTCTCCTCACAGGCACTATAGTAGCTATCCAGACGACGTTCAGAGTTGGCTGAGCCGCGCTCTCGAATATTTTTTGTGACTACGTCCAGATCGTTTCCACGGACTTCATGATTTCTTAAACCGCTCGGCGTATACTGAGGTACAATGCAATAGGCTGACTCCAATTCACGACTGTTTTCTACAACAGTATAATCGTCGTGAAGCCGTTTGGAAGATACTGGTTCCTTGCGCACTTCATCAAAGGTATATTGGCTATCAGGCTTAGGGTAGGCAGCTGTGCCAAAATTATGTTTCTGCAAGCTCGCATCTTTCTGCAGCAAATTGCTATTCTTCGTCGAAGGGCTTTGTTCTAAATGGGGGCGGCCAGGATACGCAGGTGGTTCTGGATATCTAGGGGGTTCCCTTAACTCTTTCTCGCCACCTAACGATCGACCATAGAGGTGCTTAAACTTTCGAATAGTCCCTGGCAGTAGCTGGTCTTGAAACTGTTGGGAGAATTTGTTGAGTGTCTCCTTCACCCCATTTTCATGTGCGTATTTCCCAATTAATAATCTTGTGGCCTCATTGAAAGTTCTTCGGTCTCTTTTACTCTTCTCTACGGACACTTTCTGTGTTTTCAGATAGTGGAGTTTTAAGCCACCAGCAAGGCGCTTACTTATGTTAAACCCCAATTTGCTGGAATACACCTCGCACGCCTCTCCTAAACCATTCTCCATTACTGATTTCCCGATTTCTAGCTTCAGCTCTGGCGTAATCTTCTTATATCCAGCAACGAAGTTTCGTACTGAAGCTTCCGCGACAGAGATCTCCAGTTTGTCCAAGTACACCTTCTGTGCTTCGGCAACGGAATGTTCAAGTGCAAACTTGGCTATTTCATCTCTGAGGTCCAGGTCCAGCTTTGCGTATTTCGATGGCCTTGATGGCCTGAAACGTTGACCGGTGAGAGATATTCCTGTGGGTTCGTCAACGTCACTTTCTGCTGTCTTAGTAGGCTTACTACGCGCGCGGTCTTCTGAAAGATCTTTTCGCCATGTCAAATCATCGACAACAACGAAGTCAGGATCCCAATCCTCTTCAAAACTATCTGCGCTATCGCCGCAGTCAGACGAAGTGGATTCGGGGTCATTAAATCCCGCTCGTACGATTTCTTCCACTCCAGTCCTTTTACGTAGGTTTCGAACAGCAAACCTTTTTACACGCCCTTGTCCTCCACCACTAGAGTTATTCGTTTCAACACTTTTGATGACTTCTGTCTGTCTACTCTCAACGTTCACGTCTGTTCCTTTTGCTGGATTTCGTAAGGCACATTTCCTCTTCAGTCGAACTGCTTCGCCATTACTCTGGCCCCCAGGATGACCCATTGACGCGCTAGATCCAGGCGATTCTTCCGGGCTACCTCTGATAAACCGTGGATCTGCCTTAATATCGGACATGGGTTTTCTCTGCTTCAGCTTTGCAGTTGCCCTTTTTACGGCATAGGGGCTAGGAGGCGCAGCACAAGTATCTATTGCAATGTTTGGAGTTTCGTTCTGGCTCCTGTTGCTGACGAAGTAATTAACGATCCGCTTCTTTGGCGGTTGTTTCTGCCTTACTGTCTTACGTTTGCCTTGCTTCCTTGCTGAAGCGAAGCTGTTTGGTTGTTCGTCTCTCTGACTGCTTGCTTCATCTATACTGCCGTCCTGAAAAAGAAGAGCTAATATAAGGTTTGAAGCCAAGCTGACTAATCATAACGAAATAATTAGAAACCGTGATTTTCGGGGTTTCTATATTTATCATATTTATCCCTCGCACATCATCTTAGAAGGATAACTAGCTGATCAAGAAAAAATCCCGAGAATCACGGTTTTCAATTTCTTTCGAAATGTTAGTAAGTAGCTCGAAGTTAGTAAGTAAGTAAGGTTTATTCAGGCAAAAACTTGATAGCCAGCTAATTTGACTGTCTTTCAAACTTCAATCGTAATAGCAAATCACTGGTTAACAAACAATGGTACAAGGACAAATGTTTGCCTTCACTATCGCAGTTTCATTTGAGTATACATGTCGCGAAAACTGGCACAAACATACTAAAGTGCCTGTTTGTTTTTATTTTACTGTCTCCAGCTTGAAACTGCCAACGCGTAGGCTACGGTTATATGGAAGTATAGTGCGCGGTGCTGGATAGATGCAAGGTTCTACATCCGAACTTGAAAATCAGTGTAATACCACAGTAGATTAAGTCCCCCCAACCGCTTCTTACAACCAACATACACCGCATCTATATATATTCCATCAGCCCAAGCAGAGCAAAATAACACTAGGATGTAGCACCAAGACCTATGATTTCATTGCATGGGAAGCTGGCCTTCCTCGTAGAACCTCCCACTAGGCTCGCGCCATTCACAGCGAGACAAACTTGCGGGTTTAGAAAATTCAGCTACAGCTAAGATGCGGTCTGCATACATCTATGAAACAGAGGAGGTTGTATATTTTTATGGCACTTGCAGCCTCTGGCTCAAGTGCCATATACCGATCACAATTCCGTCTGTCGGTCTGTCGGTCGGTCCGAGTTATTTGTCACACTTATCCGAGTTAGGGTACTTCCAGATGTGCTAGGACAATGAAATTTGGCAGGCATATCAGGGACCCGACCAAACTAACCTGGAAATAATCAGTTTCCCGATCCGACCATATGCGGGGGAGTGCGGGGCGCTGGAAACTTGAAAATTTTGGGCATTTTGCCACTTCTTTCCGAGTTAGGGTACTTCTAGATGAGCTAGGACAATGAAACTTGGCAGGAATATCAGGGACCCGACCAAACGAACCTGGAAATAATCAGTTTCCCGATCCGACAATATGCGGGGGAGTTGGGGCGCTGGAAACTTGAAAATTTAGGGCATTTTGTCACACTTTTTCGAGTTAGGGTACTTCCAGATGAGCTAGGACAATGAAACTTGGCAGGAATATCAGGGACCCGACCAAACTAACCTGGAAATAATCAGTTTCCCCATCCGACCATATGCGGGGAAGTGGGGGCGCTGGAAACTTGAAAATTTTGGGCATTTTGTCACTTTTTTCCGAGTTAGGGTACTTCTAGATGAGCTAGGACAATGAAACTTGGCAGGAATATCAGGGACCCGACCAAAGTAACCTGGAAATAATCAGTTTCCCGATCCGACCATATGCGGGGGAGTGGGAGCGCTCGAAACTTGAAAATTTAGGGCATTTTGTCACACTTTTTCGAGTTAGGGTACTTCCAGATGAGCTAGGACAATGAAACTTGGCAGGAATATCAGGGACCTGACCAAAGTAACCTGAAATAATAAGTTCCTCGATCCGACAATATGCGGGGGAGTTGGGGCGCTGGAAACTTGAAAATTTAGGGCAATTTGTCACACTTTTTCTAGTTAGGGTACTTCCAGTTGTGCTAGGACCATGAAACTTGGCAGGCATATCAGAGACCCGACCAAACAAACTTAGAAATAATCAGTTTTCTGATCCGACCATTTTGGGGGGGAGTGGAGGGCAGGGGAATCCGGGAAATTGAGAAGTGTGTAACTTTCGAACGGATGATCGGATTGTAATGAAACTTCATAACTGAATAGAATATATATATCTGTAATGTCCCGTTTAAAGTCTTGACCGGATTCGGTAGCCAGGGGGGAGTTGGGGGGGGGGGAGACCGGAAATTTCAAGAAACGGTTAGAATGGAGGGATCGGAGTGAAACTTGCTGGGAAGAACAAGCATCTGCTCTAGATAAGTCCTTTAGACCATTGTACTGGATCCGGACACTTATGGGGGGGGGGGGGGGGGGTCCCGGAATTCCGGTGATGGTGGTTTTGGGGATTTCACGATGAAACTTGGCAGGCATATCAGGGACCCAATCAAACTGACTTCAAAATAAAAATTTTGTCGATCAGATAATGGTGGGGGGAGTGGAGGGAGGGGAATCCGAAATTTTCAGTCATGCGTAATCTTGGAATGGGTGATCGGATTCGAGTGAAATTTAAGAATTGAACAGAGGACATTCTCCGATGATTTTTTTCATATCCGGACCGGATCCAGCAACTATTGGGGAGGGGGGGGGCGGAAAATACGTGACCCGTTTGAATGGAGGGATCGGGATGGAACTTTGTGGGAAGAACAAACAGATGCTCTAGGTAAGTCATTTGCTGAATCGGATTGGCTACGTGCACCGCGGGGGAGCTGGGGGGGGGGGGGGGGGGGGGTGAACCGGAAATCTCGAGAAACGGTTAGAATGATGGTATCGGAGTGAAACTTGCTGGGAAGAACAAACATCTGGTCCATGTAAATCTTTTACATAATTTGACTGGATCCGGACACTTGAGGGGGGGGGGGAGGAAGGGGTTTCCCGGAATTCCGTTTTTTGGGAGATTTTCACGACGAAACTTGGAAGGCATATCAGGGACCCGGTCAAACTGACTAGGAATAAAAAAAAAATCCTCGATATGACAATCTTGGGGGGGGGGGGGTTGAGGGAGGGGAATCCGGAATATTGAGTCATGCGTAACTTTGGAACGGGTGATCGGATTCGAGTGAAATTTAATAATTAAACAGAGGACATCTTTCTCTGGTGACCTTTTTTCATTTCCGGACCGAATCCGGCAATTATTGGGGGGGGAGGGCGGAAAATACTTGACCGGCTTAGACTGGTGTGACCTGGATCGAATTTCGTGGGAATGACAAACAGATGCTCTGGATTAATCATTTACAGAACCGGATTGGCTCCGGTTATTGTGGGTGGAGTTGGAGGAGGGGGGAGGGGGTCTGAGATTCCGGTGATCGCGCGTTAAGGTACTTCCAGATGTGCTAGGACGATGAAACATCTCTGGAATACTGGAGACTCAACAACATTTGCTTAGAAATTGCTACTTCCCAAATCCGATTATTCCTTAAAGTATCAATCTTGACCGCAAAGTAAAAAAAATACTTTTAAGCAATATAGGCTATGCATTTTCGTGATGCCCATCAGCCCATTAGCAGTTTTGCCTCAAGGGTTTTGCTTACAAATGAAGTTCCAGCTCCCTTAGAGTGCGCATCTCAACCGCAAAGTCGAAACTTACTTTTGATCAATCAAATCATCTTGACCCATGCAAGTGCCATATGAGCTTACAGCTCTTGTTTTTTTGGCAGTGTTCGGCACAAGGGAGCCAGCGCTGGTGCACGACTGATCGAGTCTGAGTAGGGATGTTGTCTATCGCTAGTCGCTGTTACTCGAGTGTGTGTCACTTTTTTCCAGTCTTGGCACCACTCTCTTTCTAGTGCTATTTTGCTCTGGCCTAAGGTGACTGCGGTAAACGGATACATCAGCTGACTTTTATTCTAGAGATAATTCGGCCCTTCTTGGCAAGGGTATTATCTGGCTTTAAGCTAGAAAAACGAATGTGCGATAAACCTAATGAGGATTCTAGCAAACATAAGTATCTGATTTTGGTGAGTTACTTCGCAGAAATTGCTGGGAATTAAAGCCTGTGTTGCGGATTCATTTTGGACACGGCTGCTGTTTTTTCTACTCGATTGGGTCGCTGACATAGTAAAATTTATATGCACTCTGATTGGACTTTGCTCTTGCTGTGAGAGTGGTGCCAAGACCCAAGCTAACTGGGAAACATATTTTCAAACATTAATTTGTTTGAATATATGAAAAGGCTTGGGATTCGAATTTCCTTTGATAATGCAATTCCGTGTTTCCGGTACTGAGCAGAGGCGTTACTAGATAAAATATTTGGGGGGGGGGGAGGGGAAAGGTGTTTACCGACAGACTGGTCATTTGTGCCGACTTTCTTTCGACTGTTTTGCCGAAAAATCGACTGTTTCGAAGAGAAAACTGATGTTTTTACGAAAAACCGACTGTTTAGATGAAAACTCGACTGTTTTCCAAGAAAAAATCAACTGTTCTTACGAAAAATCGCGGCGCTTCGCACCAAATCGGCTATTTTTTACCGACAACATTGGGGGGGGGGGCGTCCCCCCCCCCCCCCCCCTACGTGGCGTCCTGGTACTGAGTACTCGCAATCTATGTGAAAATCGGTTGCCAGCCTACACCTATAGCCTAGCACTCAGCCCAATCAAAGTCCGTCACGATTACATCAAACGTCACTTCCTCCCCCAGCTGAACTTCGTCATTTAAAATCCCCCAGTTTAATCAGGAAGCTGGGGAGTGGGATGGGGTCTAAGGTTAAATTGACTGTTTAAGGTAGATATCTATTATTACGACGTCTGTATTTGCATGTGAAGATGCACTCTCAACCTGATGTTATGGCGAGGGTTGTAGTAGGCCGGACATAGATCGTAAATGTCCTTACATAGATGGTAAATGTCCTTAGATACAGTCATCGGAGTCTGGATGGCCTAGGGTGTCAGGACGGCCTACTACATATGCAGAGTGAAATTATAGCTATTCCGTCACTTACGTTTTGGGATCCCAATCCCCCCAAAAAAGGAGGGAAAGAGCCGACAGTCGTCAATGCACAACAATAGAAATCAAGACAAAAATAGCAAAAGCAAACCTGCAAGTCTTTGCCAGAAGAACCGTTTAAACATGGGTCCCACCGAAACATGATTCGATATGGCGATGTTCCCAAGTCACTTCGTGTCCCGACTCTGAGCTAGAAAAGAAATAATACGGTTATATAGTTATTTGGGTCCTAGGGTGGGGGGGGGGGGGCAAGGATTCATAGTACAAAAAATAACTGCAAAAAAATACGAACTAAATAATTAACCCACTTTAAAGAGAGAGGGGCCTATAACTGATAACACAGAAAAATTCTTAATAATGCCAGAAGATCTGCTGATGAGCAATCCGTTTGAGTAGCTGTAGAATACATCTGTATAACAAGACCAAAGGTGTCGATCGGATCCCAAAACTTTAATATTTGATACAGACAATTGGGTCTCGTCTTCGCCAGACTGCTTGAACATTCTTACTATTAAAATTTAGAAAAAGATTGAGGCCGAATAGCTAATAATCTGAGAAAACCAAGTTCAGATATGGATTCGGCATGTGTGTTTACCCCTAGAAGTCATACCTATTTTGATGAAACTGATCGAAACTTCCTGCCTTACTTCTGCAAAATTTTAATAGTACGGCAAGTGAGAAAATCAGCGTGGTTTATAGCACCCCAACCGGGGGCGCTATAAATCGTGAAGCTTTGGGAAATTTGTACAGCACCTTCTGCGCTCCTTCTATACCATTTCGTTCTGGTGTCACTCATGTTCTGCGAGAGAAGGAGATTAAAAAGATGAGATAATGTTATTTTAAATATGCAAAGCACCTGCTCCACTTGTCGAAATTATGTCATAACCGTACATTGACGGAAAAGTTCAAAATTCAAGATGCAAGTGTTACCCTTTTGGATGTTTCCTCGTCGCCATAAAAAATCACGGACAAAAGGGCCCAACCAGCGCACGACGTTATCCACTGCTTCCTGGCCAAAGATTGAACTTTTTCTGTGTGTTTATGTATTTTATTTGTTTCCTTTCATCTACTCCGCTTTTTCAAAATGGCGGGTTGTAAATACATGTTAGAAGTAGTGAACTGAAAAACAAAAATGCTCCTCAGCCGGGATTTGAACTTTGTGGGTCCTGGTATGTCTACGTGGCTCCGATAATGGAGTCCTATACTTCCAAATTATATTCGACAAAACTGTTTCTGGTTTATTGCTCACGGTACGAGTCCCTTGTGTAAAGTGCCATCTATGTCTTACTATTAATTTCCATGACATGGGGATGTGACCTGGTTAGATGAATTTGCCTTCGGGCGGGATCACTGCAGAGATGGGCGTCGGATTCGAATCCAGGATTCGTCCTTTTGGCCGGATTCGAATCCGGATTCGAATCTTCTGCTTGTCAGGCTGGATTCGGATTCGGACTCGGATTCCAAAGCCTCAATCTTACGAATCCGCTCAAATTCCTAGACTTCATCTTTCCAGTTTCCGTTTTCCCAATTTTTACACAGTGTGCTTACGCAATCCAACTTTATGGTCTCTACCATCAAACATCCTCAGCAATTTATCGCGTTATCTGATACCTTAGATATTAGTGATTTTTGTCACCTCTGATTTTTTAGCCATAACCTATGTACATGATTTTATTTTTGTTAAGGTCGGATCCGATTCCGGATTCGAATCCTCAGCACGAAATGGTGGATTCGGATTCGGAATCGGATTCGTACCTAGCCCTGGATTCGGATTCGGATCCGAATCCTTTCATGATCGGATGCGCCCATCTCTGGATCGCTGTTCCTATGGCCGGCTTCCACCAGACTATTGTAGTGATTTGCGAACTATGTTCACAAGCCTCTCGGTAGCTCAAATGGTACTAGCGCCTGCCTTGTGAGCAGAGGGTCCTGGGTTCAAATACCGGCTGAGGAGCATTTTTGTCTTACAGTTCACTGCTTAAAAATGTTTCCATCTCAAGGGCGTCTCCCCCATTAAAATTATATATTTGGTTTTTCACCATGAGACCCCGGTTTGCGGGTCCTGGTATGTCTACGTGGCTCCGATAATGGAGTCCTATACTTCTAAATTATATTCGAAAAAACTGTTTCTGGTTTATTAGTCGCGGTACAAGCCCCTTATGTAAAGTGCCATCTATGTCTTATTATAAATAAATTACTTACTTTGTTAGACGGATTAGAATGTACCGTAAGAAACTGGCGTCTTTGGGTTTAGAAATATATGGAGTGATTATGGAAGTAGATTGCGTTAGTATTATATGTAAGACAGGTCCGTCAAAGATGCTAAGCTTGGAAAAGTTTCGCCTCTCGAAAGTAGGAAAATGGTAAGTCAGCTGATTTTTCGGCAATGACTTACTTTTGTAGTTGCTAAATATTTTAAGCGTAGAAGGACAAGCACATAGAGGTTCCACAAATCCAAAAGAATACGTTCAATTCGACGCAATCGATTATACGTGGATAACGGACACACGAATTAACGCATTTTTATCGGGTTTTCACGCCCATTTAAGTGAATACGTGATATCGTATTTGATACTGCAAAACGGATAAGTCAGCTCAATTTTATCAGAGCTGTATCTCGGACTTTCTTGGCGGTTTTCCCACAAGTTCGTGTTTCCAACTTGAGCCGCTTTGAGCCTGAATAGGACTATGAAATATAGCTCTAATAAAAATCAGCTGACCTATCCTTTTTGCACTATCAAATTTGATTCGCAGTCAGCTTAGGCTTAAGCCTGAAGGAATATTTATGAATACGTGATGTGTCACTAGACTGTCGGATCTAAGCCTTGTTCGGTTAAAATTTAAAGTACGTGCAAAAGTACGCTCAAAGGCTGAAATTTTGACAAGAAAACAAAGTTTCGGTATGTCGCCGCTGTTGGGCTGTTTCTGAAAGAAAAAAAACTGAATCTCAAAATCACTCTACCTTAACTAAGAGCAGGTCAAGCTGTTGGTCCCAACTTGTCGGGTTAGTACTGACATACTCTAGCACGTCTGTTTCGATTTCCCTGTCCATGGTTTCGGGTAGGTCACTTCTGATACAACAGAATCCCAAGTCCAAGTTTTCAAACTTCGTGAACTCGTCCAGTCGTTCCTGGAACCTGAAAGCACAAATAAATATAAAGATAGGATGCAATAACCACAAAATATAGACATTCCTCTATAAAGCACTTTATGACTGTGACAATTTAAAACAGAAATAGAAAAAAATCAAGCCTGTTATACTGTCAGAAGTTTCATAACAGACAACACAAGGATGCGCCGTTTCAACAGACAACACTTGGGATGTTGTCTGTTATCGCAACAAACGTTATGCATGAAATTTTATGCATAACAACCATTGCCAGGAAGAGCCAGAAAATAACCAAAAAAGTATCTGATGAATTTTCCGGTACCATGACGACAAAAAAAAAAGTCAGCAGATGCTTTTTTGCGGTTTTTCGGCTCTTCCTGGCAATGAATGTTATGCATAACATTTCATGCAGAACTTTCTGCGCCGAAAAATCGCCAAAACGTCGTAGATGCAAAAGGAAACAATGGCGACGAAACAATTGCGATCTGAAGCTTATAATGCCATAGCTTAGCTAGAGGTAGTATAAAAGGCCGAATAAGTAAGAGGGGTCCTTCAAAGCAAAGTCACTGCTTAGCATTTTGCTTTTTTAGCGGCCAAAAAATATCACCAAGGAGAAAGATTCTGAAATGTAGTGTGACATGCCCTCCACCCCTAATGGCGCACCTGTCTCACCTCTCTTTGAAAGTTGTCAAGTCATTTTCGTTACAGTCAAGCGGGATGAACTGAGGAAATCCAAAAATTGCGGAGATGCTAAAGAGTTGATCCACGACAGATTCAATCTTTCCTTCCTCAAGCGGAAAGACAAACGGAAATTTGCTAGAACAATCAACCACCAAACAGAGATGATTGTTCCCAAGGATGCTCTCTGGGAAAGGGCCATACATCTGAAGCAGGACCTGAAAGTAGCAAACACTTGGCTCTAAAAAAGGTTAACAAGAGGGAGTGAAATTCGGAAGGAATGGTTCGAAAAAAAGTTCTGTGCCAGGGTGTGTTCGCCTTTACAACTCAGACATCTAATTGTATACAGTTTTTATGTTTATTATTTTTTCATTTCCTCCATCGCATTTCTGGTCAACGTATAAATCCCACTTGAATATCTGTATCAATTTCTTCGCTGTTTGTTATTATTTTTCGTCTTTACAACCCATACATTTAATTGTATATACTTGTTGCTGTTAATTTGTCTTAATCTGTTGCATTACTGATCAACGCATAAATCTTATTATACCTCCTGGAGCACTGGCTCCATCCGAGTTCATTTGAGATAGACGAGGGAACCTCTCGGCGGGTAGCGAGAGATGTGCTAGGATGTTGAAACTTGGCAGTCATATCAGGGACCCGACCCAACTGACTTGGAAATAGTCACTTCCCCGATTCGAGCACCGTGGGGGAGAAGGAGGGGGAATCCGGAATGCTGAGGCTTGCGTAACTTTCAAACGGATGATCGGATCTGAATAAAACTTGATATGTAGAAAGAACACATGCCTCATATGTCCCATTTTACGTCCGGACCGGATCCGAGAACTGTGGGGAGAGTTAGAGGGAGGGTACCGGAAATCTCGTGACACGCTTAGATTGGAGGGATCAGGATGAAACTTTCTCGGAAGAGCAAGCACATATCCTTGATATATCGTTGACATAACCAGATCGGATCCGGCACTGTGGAGGGTGGTGGACTCTGGGTCCCGGAATTCCAGTTATCACGGGTTAAGGTGCTTCCAGATGTACTAGGACGATAGGACTTGGCAGACTTACCAGGGACCCGACCAGATTGGCTTAAGAAAATTCCCCGATCCGACCATCGGGGGGGGGGGGGGAATCCGAGATCTTGAGGCAAGCATAACTTTCGAAAGGGGCATCGGACACAAACGAAACTTGACTGTTGGAAAGAGCTCGTGTAACGGATGTAACATTTCGTGTCCAGACCGGATCCGATAACTCTGGGGGGAGGAGGATTGGAGGGGGATCGGAAATCTCGGAACAGGCTTAGAGTGGAGGGACCGGGATGAAGCTTAGTGATAAGAACAAGGACAAGTTGTAAATACATGTTTGACAGAAATGGACCGGATTGGCGCACTGTAGGGGTCTTGGAAGTGATTTTCCGGAAATCCAATAATCGCGATTTAAGGTACTTACAAATGCACCTGGACGGTGAAACTCGGTCAGTCAGTTCCTCGATCCGACCATCTTCGGGGAGCGGTGGGAATTGGAATCCGGGCTACCAGAATTTCCCGCATAACTTTTGAACGGTTGGTCGGATCCGAAGGAACTTGACAGTTGACTAAAGGACGTGTTTCTGATCTAATGAATACGGTCATACCCCCCCCCCCTCCCCAACTGCCCATGATCATTTGTACCTCAAGCATATGAATTTTAGCCCCCTTAAAGTGGGTATCTTAACTGCAAAGTGAAAAAATACTTTTGACCAAACGATCCATTTTCGTGATTCCCAAGGGCCCGTGATAATTTTTGCCTCAAGGTTTTCGCTTACATATGACTTTCCAGCATACTTAAAGCACCAATGCTACCGCAAAAGTGAAAAAAAAACATTTGTAAGAAACTAAACATTTTTAGGATCCCCAAGGGCCCACGATCATCTGTGCCTGAAGTATTTTGCTTCCAAGTTCAGTTCGAACCCTAAAGCGCGCATGTCAGCCGCAAAATGCAAAAAAAAAAAATACTTTCGAGCGAATGATATGCTTTCGTGAGCCAAAGGCCCATGATCATTTGTGTACCAGTGCATTGGCTTACAAAACGGATTCCTAGCCCCCTTAAACTGCGCATTGGGACCGCGAATTTCATGGCATATTTTTAGTAAACCATACATTTTCATGAATCCTAAAGGTCCATAACCGTCTGTTCCTCGACACAGCAAGAATCTTGGCTGTTACTATTACCTACTGCGTATGCTTGCAAGTGCCATACGAGCTTACAGCTCTTGTTTTTAATTCAGTTTTAGTAATAAGTGATTCTATTAATGTTCTCTGTTCTGTGTTCTGTGCTCCCTTCTTTTCCTCCCTCCTTGGGTACCGTAATAGGAAGATTATGTCTAAATTTGGGATGAATGATGTTTTCGCGAAAGTTGCCGTATTGAGCAGAAAGCTTTCTGATACCAATGCAAGCCAACTGCCACCGTTTCACGGTCTTGAATGTGTTTATTTTTCGTAGTTTGTCTTTTTTTTTTTTTTTTTTTTTTTTAGTTTACTCCGCTATTTACCTCTGTTGTTATTAGTGGGTAAGAAAATAAATAAATAAATAATAATAATTCCTTGGCAAACTGTTTGCTGAAAGAGTCTACTGTCCACATTCTTTTTAGACGAGTTTTGCAGAGGCTGGCCCGACGTTGACCCTGAAGCTTGACAGCCTGACGAGGACCCTTGCCAAGAAGGGCTGAAATCATATTTGACGGTGCAAAACGGATAAGTCAGCTAAAATATCGCTGATGAAGCATCGTGGCTCACGTATATGTTGTATATATTATATGAATATATGTTTCGAAGTGTTATGTTTATTACTGAAATGACGAATTGATGATTGTATATATATTTATATTTTAGTGTGATTATTTTGACGTAAAGGTCAGATTCTGCACATGCGCTGTGACAGATAAAAACTCTACTCTACTCTACTCACTCCTACGTAACGGACCATGGAGCTTTGTAGGGGTCGACACTTATTTTGTTCATTTATTTTTGTATTTAATAAAACTGAATTGAACTGAACTGAATACTGAAAACTTCGGTCTTGCTTGTTTGTTTACCATGGCCGTTAAAAAATTTAGTGTAATTGAACTTACGTTCTTATTATTACTACCGTACTTTCTTATAACTAAACTTACTGGGTTTTTGTTAATCAACCTTGTGTCTCCGGCTTGACCCTTTATATATTGTTATTTTGTACAGAAGTGTAAAGTAAAACCTTGAACTCCCAAATTTTGGCCCCAGCCAAATCCACTATCTGAATTCTTGAACAAAACAAAACTGAGTTTTTTCGAAATCGTTTAACACCTGTCAGGTCATAAACCACACTCCTTTTCCCAACAACATGGAGAAGAAGTAAGGACCGATTCTACCAGCCAGCATTCCTAGATATTTTGTTTTCTCTCCCAGTGCTCAACAATCGGTCCTCATAGAGTGTGAGTGTGTTAGCTATTGTATGACTTGATACCTGTTTTTTGTTTGTTTTTGAAATAGAAACGTTTTACCATTTCATGTTTTATAAGTGATTTTTATGTGAGTGTACGAGTTTGTTCGCACTGGTCAAATATCTGTCCGGACATGCATCTCTGAGTCGAGAAATCATCTGAGGAAATTGTGTTGCGAGAGCAACACTCTGGTTTTGTTTCTTCTCTATCGGATATACGCTAAAGTTGTCAACACATAGAGGTTTTGAAATGGAATGAAATGGAATATCGGAAGTAGGGACTAAATTGACTTTGCAGCCAGCTGAACATTATCCTTGTCAATCGTAGAAATCGTGATGGATGAAAACTTGGAACATTAACCTCTATAACCTAGTTGGTATTATAAAGCTATCCGTAACTTTTTAGGATAAAAAAAACATACGAGTGTGAATGTGTTAGTTGTTATAAGTTTGTATGACTTGATACCTGTTTTTTTTTTTTTTAACAGAACTGTTTTACCATTTTATATTATAAGCCTAAGTGATTTTTATAAGATAGTCTACGAGTTTTTCGCACAGGTCATATATCTATCCGGTCATGCATCTCTGAGTCGAGAAATTATCTGAGGCATTCTGACTCGTTGATGTGTCATTCGTTAAAGGACAGATCGCACTATTTACCATGTTTATTCCAATATTCTACGGTGGTTCAACGCCTTAAAAAGAGACTCAACCATTGACAAATTTCCCACGGCTTTGTTTGTCTTAAGCTTTTCTTCAGGCTCATTGACTTCTAGCAAAAACACGGACAAATTTAGATAACCTGTTTTCAGACGAGTGAGCTTCTCACAAAAATCATTGAAAGCACGATACGCATCGAAAGTAGCGAAACACGGCAAGTGTCTCCGGGTTGACGAATTGATTGATTGTGTAATTGCTGTTTACAACGTTAAAATGTCAGTAAATCATCAGAACGTCAGTAGCAAGAAATTCATCAACGACTGATCTTCTGACTGGTGTCCACTTCATTCATAGCCAGACTACTTTAAGCCGAAACCAGGCCGAAACCGTTCCAAACCAAGGTGGTTCCTCAAGAAGGTTTTGCTTAAATTCTTAGAAGGACGGAAGGCAAAAAGAATAAGTCCATGTGGCTAACCTGTAGAATATCAATCTCAACTAACCTTTTTCCAAGCTGTGCTGAATTCTTTATTCATTCTTATCTGTGAATCAAAGTTAGCTACAATTAGTTGCAAAAGAGTCTTCAACAGACAACATGGTACCATTCACTCACACACAACCTAACATTATCACATACATCACTATACATGAGATGAAACTTTAATACATCAGCAAGCTCCTTATGATGCTACATCCTTTCCCTTACAAGTGCAACTTAAGGTAGGCTAATTACTGAATACTGTAACACTTTGAATGAGGAGTTTGGTTTGAACATATGTGTGCCGCCTTTCACCCGACATACAATGGTTTCAGCTAAAGTTTAAAAAAAGATAGGCTAAAAGCTTTGCTGCTCGTTCGGTAGGCTAACTACTGAACGGACAGCTAAGCTTTAACCTAGCATTTTTAAAACTTTGGCTTAAAGCCCCCTTCACATTGAATACGTAAGATCGTACGTTACGTACATAGGTTACGGTTTAAGTTTCTTACGTTAAGTAGCCCATTCTCACTGACAAAGTCCCCTTCCGACTGGGCCAAGTCCAGTCTACGTTACGTTTGACTTTAGCATCAATCGAAGAAAGAAAATGAACACTTTCGTCGAGATTATTCTGCAAAAGGCCAAAGATACCCGTTCCGTTAGGTAAGTGACCGCTGAAGACGCTGGTTAATTACTACAAGTTTACTCAGAAGATATTTCGCGTTCAGTCATCCTAGGATTACAACGTTTCGTTTCGGAAAAAGGTAGATTAATTCTTAGCCTTGAAAATGAACTAATCTTTGTTTTTATTTTGTTTCCCGCAAAAAAAAAACCATGCTTTTTGTCAGCACTGTGAGCAGGGGCTAGCCATATGCCATTTATACCAAATACCAGATATGCCCAACGGCTAGCATGGATTTCCAAAAACAGAGGTTTGCCAATTTTGCCATGGTAGAATGCACCTATATACTGAAAACATTTCATTTCATTTCGACAGTGAAGCATGGCTGCTAAATTATTCGCATCTGAAAAGAAGCTACTGACTAAAAAAAAGCTAAATTAAGCCTATCTGTACATGTTTTACCCGGGTAATCACTGAGTTTCTTTGCAAAGCTTTCCCATGCATTTACTTAGAATGGTCTGTTCTTATATTCTTTCAACTTAGTACTGTAAAGAAACTCTCTCTCTCTCTCTTAATTAACCTAAATGATTTCCACCCATCAAACAAATTTTCCAACTTAACGTAAGGTCTAAAGTTGAACTATTTTCAACTTTGTTAAGTGGCTAAGTTAAGTAAAAATCTCCTATGTTACGTACACGTAAGGACCTTAAGTGGACTTGAGATTCTTAAGTTGGCCAGTGTGAGCGGTGCACTTAGGCTTCTTAAGTCAGTGTGAAGGGGGCTTAAACCATTATTTGTCGCATGAACTGCTGCACACATATGGTGCAAACCAAACTCGTCATTCAATGTGTTATGGTATTGTGTCACATGTAATGTCAGTCAGAGAGTGGTTTTAATGAGTAAGGTTCCTTCACTCGTTGTCCAGATTAACACCAGGTGAATCTTGAGATCTGGACGGTTTAAGGAAGGAGTTGAACAGCAGACTCCCTCTGCCAAACTGGACTACTGGAAATGAAAGAAATGGGAATGAAAATACTACAGAAATACTTAATTTTCGTCTGGTACGCCATTTTGTTATTTTAGTCAGGGTGAGGTTGGTTCGGACAGTTTTGAAGGGGTTGGTTCCCCATAAAAACCCGAAACTGAGTTGGAAAAATACAAAAGGGATTATCAGAATCCTTATCGAGTTTTTTGTTCACATAAATAATTATCAAAATCAAGAAAATAGGGTAGGTCACAACAAAAGAAAATCCGTTAGTAGAATTGTCTACAATAAAGTAAAAGATCAAACAAAATTTATATTTGATGAATTAATATTTACAATATTTTCAAGGAAAAAATATGTGTAATATTATCATTTCCACGTTTTAATATGTCTAAATACTTCACATATTTTAAAAAAAATATGTGAAGTTACTAGCCCCTGGAATTGCTAGGTTAACTGAAAGCACAAATGAAGGGTTTTCATTTCAATGCAACTTCGCCTATTGAAACATGCATTTTCTTTAGTTTTGTCCATAATTTTGAGGTGTAATATTATCATTTCCACGTTTTAATATGTCTAAATAAAGTCGATTAATGTACGTAAAATCCGAACCAACCCAGGGCCTGTCCAAATCAATCCCATGCAGTCTAGTACACTAGCCCCTTTTCAGCCACGGTGCTCAAACGTCTAGCACCATGCCTGGGTGCTAGACGTTCAAGCACTGTACCTTGGATTTCATGTATGATGCATGGATTTCAGTATGCAGTGAATATAGCAAAAACACAGTTTCTGTCATAACAACTGAGCACCAGCTCGGACAGGGCTGAAATTACTACCATGAATTAGAGAAATCAAAGACAATCCTTTATATATTTTTCACAACAAAAACAAAAGGGCTCGGCTGATGACAGATGTGAAAAACCTCATTTCCTTTTCAACATAGTCAAGGGTTTTGCATGCAAAGTGTCCTGTGCCTCAGCTTTTTCTAACTAGCAGCCAACCAGAATATTGGCTCTTGGGGAATAGATAGGGAAAATAGATAGGGTGCTGTTAGGTTTTTCATCTCCATCATCAGTAGAGCCCTTTTGTTTTTGTTGTGAAAAATATATAAAGGATTGTCTTTGATTTCTCCAATTCATAGTAGTAATTTCAGCCCTGTCCGAGCTGGTGCTCAGTTGTGATGACAGAAACTGTGTTTTTCCTGTATGCACTGTATACTGAAATCCATGCACCATACATGAAATCCAAGGTACAATGCTTGAACGTCTAGCACCCAGGCATGGTGCTAGATGTTTGAGCACCGTGCCTGAAATGGGGCTAGTGTACTAGACTGACCTGGACTGACCCCATGGTAGGCTACAGGGTTGGTTCCGACAAATCGAAAATCAAAAAAATGTTTACTAAAAACCTGATGTAGAAAAAAATCTGAAATCAGCTATTCTCCCAGACATTCTACACATTTGACAACAAAAATGATGTAAATCCGTCAAGAAATAGCGGCCTAGCAAGAAAAGGAAAACTAGTGTCCGGGTCAACCCCGAGCTCCCCTATCTCTATTGTAAATTGAAGTTGTGAATCAACTTGTGTGTGTTTTCCAATTCCAAAAAGCTGAGAGGGTATGTGGACTACGCTGTAGTCCTTTCACCCCTTTGACAAGAGTTTTCCAAGTGTGTTTAACAAGATTTAAACTTTCCGGTCGCGACGTTGTCTAATGTTGCCGGGCGATAAAAGTTAAGCTTGCCGTCAAAACTCTTGAGAAATTTATAGATGCTAAAATTTACTAACTCATTTTTGTGTGCGTTTCGCGGCGGCAGCCCTACGGTATAGCAAGATTCAAGAAGCAAGTATTAACTTAAATTCGCATCTGCAATTGGCAGGTTTCTCTGGAAATCCTACCCCGAAAAGCTGGACAGTATAATTTCCAGTCACATGTATCATCCAGGTATCATCTGTAAGGAAAGCACCGAAAATCTATTGAACCGCAGATTTGGTCAGCAAGGGCAATTTTGGAACAGCAAGTGACTTGCTTGAAGGACGAGACATTTTTCGCTTGACTTTTCTCTCAGCCAACTGATTGAATTTGCAAGATAAGTACGAGTGGGGTGTTTTTTCCTCGTCACATAAATACGTAAACGTAAATGCTTAACTTAGGTTGTTCTTCCCCATACCAAAGATACGTAACGTAGCCAACCTCAAGAGTCAAGACACATTTTGAAGGTGATCTCCTGTCAACCAATCACAACGTGTGTTGCGTCTCGCGCCAGTAACGTTTCTGGCTCTTCGCTAGGCACACGAGGATTCTTTGTTGACACGGAAGTCAGACTTAAATTAGTCTTCAAGAGTATTTAACCACAACGCCACAGCCAAAAATTTATAGTTTCACCTTTTTTCTCGCAAAATTGCTCAGAGAAATCGCCTGTCCTCAACCCACGTCAATGACACCCCCTTCCACTAAACAGAGAATGCTAGGAAAGGCGCCACAGGCGAACATTTCTGAAAGATGATCAGAGTGTATATCTGGGATTCGAAGTAAAAGTAAGAAATAGCTTCAAAATCATAAATATACCCGTCTGTCCATGACCACGATAACTTCAGAATGGAGTGAGGTCTTTTGACGCAAACTAGTTCATTAGGCGTATTCTCGCCGTTCCCGGAGGACTCCTTTTGAGGAGTCACTGTGTTTTTTTCCCCAGGGACTCACTCCTGTATTCTCACGAGTCCCCATGGAGGGGGAATGTTCCGATTATCATCACCGTCATCAAAAAGGACTCCCTTTCAGATTCGGCGGGGAATAAATTTTTGCTGGTGCTGGTGCAATGTATGATTAACTAAAAACAATCAGAATGAACAAAACGAAAAATAAAGCGGATCCAGACTAATCTCGTCAACTGCATATTTTTTTTTTCGAGCAAACTCCATTTTAAAAGCATTCCCCGTGTGTTGTTGTTGTTGTTTGAAGGTTGACGTCTCGTGGGCTTAAGCCCAAACACGCTCCTGGCACTGGGTTTATATATACTTTTAAATATCCTTCAGTACTTTTAAACCAATATGTTGGTTCAGTTCAATGAACTTTTGCCTATAGGCTACGTCAATACTTTAAAAGGGAAGGTGTCTTTCTCAAGACGTCGTCTGAGTCTGGGTAAGCGCTCCTCAGAACTCAGAAGCATCTGTATCGGTGTGACTGGAAATTCAAGGTGAAATTTTGTGCATAGTGCGATTTTACCTCTATTTATTTTGCCAACAACTTTAATTTCAAAGCAGAATACGCTAACTGAAGCAGAGCCTACTGAACGAGCTTTTGTCAGAAGCTGATTTTTGTACAAAACTGCCGACAAGAATGTCGGCATAATTCGGCGATTCATTTCCGACAAAACTTATTTCGCGCAAGACTGTGCCGACGGATTGCCTCAGAAATAAATCTGTCAATTTGATGAGAAAGTTGAAACTGTGCGCATAGCGCGATGCTACTTATATTTATTTTTCCGACAAGTTCAGTATCGATCACAATACGCTAACTAAAACAGAGTTTACTGAACAAGTTTATTTGTCTACCCCCATCGACGTCTTCCTTGTGGTTGTCAATTTCGGATGGAATTTGGCAACCTGGATTCGTCCAGACGGACCGAGCACATGGCCCAGGTACCGCCATCTTCTGTTGTGTACCGTCATCTTCTAACGTCGGTTATCATCGGTTGGCAAGTGAGACTGCGTACCTCTATGTTTGACACTCGCTGCTGGCAGGTCATGTTGGGAATTCTGCGGAGACCTCGGCGGAAACAGTTTGTCTCAAGGAAATAATTCTTGTTTATTGCTGTGTGTTGGACTTCCAGCAATCGGTGTTACACAGCAGTAAGGACAGTACATTGCTGGTTCAGCAAGTGCAACATCAGCTTTGTGCAGTATTTCCTGGATATTTACACGAGTCTAAAGCAGCAAAAGAGGCTACTAATAAGGTAAAAAAACAACAAACAACAGACAAAGGTGCAATGAAACTCATAAATGCACCAAATGCGATTCGTCGGCATTGGACCTAGTTTGGAACGCCACAGTTGAGATCTGAGAATGAATTGCTTAGTTTTCATTAGAACTTGCCGAGCATTGGTTTTGATAACCGACAAAATTGAGAATTATCGCTCTGGCCTGGCCTCCGCAACTGAACGGGGGAAGCTGCGGATAGTAAGGAGGAAAAGCGGATCCGAGCGTCCTTTACCCTGACCTTCTGGCTTTGACCATTTTTTTGTAGTAAACATCGGGATTTTTTAAGAATTCAATGAAATTCAAGTAACTAGATTTTATTTTTCTTCTTAAGCCTAGTAAAATCACACTACCAGTGGCAACACTGTTGTTGCAAGATCAACATTTTTTTTTGCCGAGAAACCTTCAGTTTTTTTTTCATCTTGAAGCCAAAAGTAAATTCACGCTGACAAGCATACAAACTGGTGCATTAGAAGAAACGGGTATTTGTTTTCACGGGAAAAATAGCACATAATTTAATTTGGCATAAAAAAGGCTGAAATCAGTATTGGCGCCTCATGGGGCTTAGGTATTAACTTGTTAAGAAACTTTCGAAAAAACATAATGCACATAACGGTTGAGCACAATGGTGAAGATATCAAATGAATTGTAAAAAACATCTTAGCAATCTAATTTTAAAAGATCAGTTCCATTTTAGAAATTTCTTTTCTGTTTGTCAGCAGTCAGGGCTACGGTTGCCATCTGTTGTAGAATGTGACACTCAGCTTAACGAAGTTTCAAGAGATAACGCTGACATCGCTGTTGCGAGAGCGCGAGTGCTCCGGTTGCTGAGGTTGCAGTCTCATATTCTATGAAGTTTCAGTTGGCATAGTGGGCTTGTCGGTTTCAGTTATTGTGTATTTGTTTGGTTTCTGCAAGATCGTGTTTGTACTGTCATATTCAGTGCTAAATGGATGGTCTAGACAGGCCTTGTGTTGGGACCTGCTGAAAGAATAAGGTTACTCCAGAAATATGTTAACCTAGGCTCTCCTTCAAGGAACACTGTCCTAGCCAGGTAGGAATTAGACTAGCTACTGCTAAGTTTTAATTCAAAGTCTTTGATTAATGTGTGCCAAGAAGGGGGGAGACACCGTAATTTTTTGATGGGTCAAATTTTTACGAACACACTGTTACCTTTGTTTTCTTCAAAATCCTCACGGTAGCCAACATTATGAACTAATTACTTGAACAAGCTCTTAACTACTCATTGATCTCCCGCTGGAGCTGTGCTGGAGGTCAAAAGAGTTACTCTTAAAGAAGATTGAGTGGTATTTATGAGGGTTGAAACAACTAAGTATATCATGATGTGAACGTTTAGATAGGCCAGAAGAGGAAATCATCGGCCAGTTTGAAATGTTTGGTCTCGAAAGCTGAATATTAATTAGCTCAGTTCACAATCTTCAAGAAATCACTATATCGCATTTAGTATAATTTATGGCATTTGTTTATTGTTATCTAGTTTACATCCTTTCTTCTTTGGATTTGTGGGAATTAACAAGAAAAACAGAAAACAAAATACTAAAAGAAATCAATAAAGCTAATAATTAGTTTGATTTTTCTACATGCTTTCCATATACCTGCTAAAATATAAACATTTTATTAGATCCACAGTCAAGCTATGATCCCAGCCTCCCCACTTCAGGCGCTTCTGACCTGCGCCAGTAGATGACCCAGCAGTCGGATCGAGTCATGGCGTCATCTTGGGGGGGGGGGGGGTCTAGACGTTACAAGCGCTAGAGTGGTTACAGTGCAACTCCTTTAAGTGGTTTAAATTTGAGATTTTTGTCTCATTTAGTTTGTCTTGTCTGTTTGTGGGAATGAATTCAGGTCTTCCATATGGTGCTTTCTAATGGTTTTAAATGATTGGAAGACAAAACCTGGATTAAGTTATTTAATTTGTTGGACAGCAGCCTTAGGCAGGCAGACCGTGGTAGACTGGGCAAGGCTACCAACAAATCCGTGTTGTTGGGATTGCATGTGCAAACGTTTGTTATACCCACAGTTTGGAAAAGCCTGTGCCAAACTTGTTTATGGCTAGGCCCCTAACCCACTAAAAATAAATTTTAAGTGGTTGTTTGAAGTTCTTTTCTGAATTTTTTATTGGGCAGATGCTGGGATTGCATGCTCAGCATTTTATGTTGGCTTAATAGTGTTTGCTACAGGCATTCTGAACTGTGTAGGTATTCCCAGGGTCAGGGTGTACCCAACGTTTTGCTGGGGTAGGATTTCATGAAAATTGTATCATAGGCAAATCCTGCCTAGAATATTCAGTTAGTAGGCCTATATTTTGTAAATGACATTGTATCTTCATAGCACCTGGACAGTTTTCTTTGGAAATCCACTGTTAAATGGACTAAGTTTAAGAGAACTGAAGCAAAGAAAAACTGTCTGGATTGTCTTGTACCTTTGTTACATCTGCAGGTGTAAACAACCATTAGCTCCTTAAAGTCCTCTTGTGTCTTTACATAGAGAACGTTTATTAAAAAAAAAGTCATACAGTAGAGGTGTGCTTCTTTTAAATTTTATTTAAGGTTGAACAGTGCCATTTCCTTCCACTTGCGGTGAGAGAAGTCAATTACCAGTCAGCCAAACTAGCTAATTATGGGCTTCTAAGAAACACTGGATGGATTGAGATCTTCGTTTTATCATTTACTCCAAAATTGATGTGCAAATCAACTAACATTCAAAGAAGCATGCATTAATACAATTGTTAATCTTTATTTGAAATAAAGTGGAAATGGTTCTTGATGCAGGGTTTAATATTTGGTAATTTTTCAGGGGTAAAGGCTACTCTTTGTATTGGTAAATGGTAGCTACATCTACACAAATCATAAAATAAATTTGTTTTGTCCCTCTCCTTTATTATGTCAACCTGCTGTTTTTGTTTATTTGCCCTTTTTTACCCTCAGAAACTATTTTTCAGACTTAAAAAAAGTTTGTTAAAGTTGCAAAAAAGCTTTTTCATGCAAGCCTAAAATTTTGAGGTTTGTTATCTGAGAAATAGTTCACCACCGTGGCAGCATTGGTTTTTGAGCAAATACAGATTGTAACTGGTGTTTGAGTTTGCAGATGGAACGTTTTCAAACACATTTTCTTTCTTTCTTACAACTATGAAAACACTTTGTGTGATCTTTCCTGGTTCAGGAACGATTTGGGGATTGATTAGTATAATGTTTATGTGACCGCTGTTGCAAATAAAGAAAATGTAGTCGGAAGAATGTTAGCAGATGTTTTAGTTGTACCAGCAGTAGGCTACTAGCAGGTCTACACAAGGCTTGGAATACAACATTAATAAAAGTAGGCCAATGCATTTTTTTCAAGCTCAATGGTGACAATGGTTCTCTAGTTATGTGCTTGTATTTGTTTGAATGCTTTGATTTCTTTATTTTCATTTCCTCGTTGTTTTATAACTTCACTCCTCCTGTAGACAAATATCATGCACACCATACATCATACCACACTGACAAAGGGATAGCCTTTGACTGTTAAAAGAACAGAAAACTTGACTCAAACTTGACTAGGGGAGCTAGCTGACATATCAAGAATGTACCCTGAGTCGATATTGAGAGTAAGAAAAATTCTCATTACGACCATTGCAGTTTCCGGGCAGTTTCCGAGAATTCGACTTTTGAGTTAGTAGAAAAAAAAAGCAAAAGGCTTGTGTGCTGGGAGTAGGAATCGAACGCACGACCTATTGACTACTCTCCCGATGTGTTAGTCAACACGGCCGAAGGCGAACTTTTACAGTGCATAAGTTCATAATCAGAGTGCATAAGGGGCAAGGGCCTCCCAGCTAGCTTTGGGAACACTAAGGAGGGGGTTCGAGATAACAATGAAGGAGGGCCCTGTCGACAATAAGTCCCTGTATCTTTATCTAAGCCCCCCAGGTCGGTTTGATGGCCGAAAGTTGCGTCGTCAAGTTTTCTGTGCCTTTAATTATAGCTGAGGCTGTTGATGATATTATTAATTTTTTATTTTTCAGGTCTGAGAGGATAGAGTATTAGAAGTCAACATTCCGAAGCTGCAACAAGCTCTGTCAGCTAACCAATTTAGAAGTTGATTTGAAGTTATTGTGCAAGACTTGCGTGTGGAGCCCCATCGTGAGTGCATCAGTTCTAAACATGGAAGGAGTGGAGAATATTGTGACAGAGTGGCTGAAATCTCTTTCTCTTAGCCACCATGGTCCGTCTTTTATTGACAATGGCTATGACGATCTTGAAATTTGCAAAAAGATTGGTGAACAGGATCTTGACGCCATTGGTGTACTGAATATGTTTGAGCGAATCCGTATTCTTGATGCTGTCAACAGCTTGAAGCTGAATGGGGGTACATCAGTTTACCTTGCTATTGAGGAACATACTAAAAGAAACTCAGCAGCATCTCCAGCAGCCAGTGAAGGTACCACAAATGTGTCCAGGCCCAGTTCTGTGTCCAGTGAGGAGAAGCATATTAATAACCTGAGCAGGGAAGCAGCATCAGAAATGTAAGTCATTCTGTATTTTGTTTTGGTGGTTAAAGGACCCGTCGTATCTGTAATACTTATGCAATTTACTTCCGTAATCGATCCATCCATTTTTAGTGGAGTGTTCATGTATGAACAGTCCACTCTTGCGGCTTGCCACGAGTGGGGTAGCCGGTTTTCACCGTTTTTACTGGAGTTCATACCTCGTGAACCGTGACAAGTATCAGGTTGAAACTTGATATACACATTGCCATTAGGGTTGACTTTTGGGTTGTGCCTTTCGGGGGTCACACCCCCACACTCACCCGGTTCAGGGGCAGCCCGGTCCAGACTGCCCAGCGACTAATGTTCACAACTTAACGAGAGCTGGATATAGGCCGATGAAATTCCTTGTACTTGTAGACCCTAGGTTCGGGAAAACACTTTTAAAGTTGCATCTCCCCCACCAACCCTGTTCATGGGCAACTGGGCCCAGATTGCCCAAGAGTAAAGTTCATGACCCTTGAGAGGTAGCGACAGGTGTCAAGTTGAAATTTGGTAGGGTTTTGGCATTGTGGTAACTTCCCTTATTTTGGGGGTCTAATCCACATGTGGTTTAGGGGCTGCTGGGCCCAGATTGCCCAATGTTTAGTGTTTTTAACTTGACAGTAATTGGCAGTAGCACGATGAAATTCCTTGTGCTTTTAGATATTAAGGTTGGAAGGCATATTTGGAGCTGAACACCCCCACCCTCAACGTTCTTTCCTGGGCAACTGGGCCCAGATTGCTGAAGAGCTGAGTTTTTAACCCGTGAATTGTATCAAATTCGAAGTTGATACACTTAGGGATGTATACTTGTAGACCATAGGGTCGGGAAAATACTTTTGAAGTGGCACATCCCGCGCCCACCCCGTTCGTTGGCAATTGGGCCCAGGTTGCCCAGAGACTTAAGATCGTAACTTGGCCACAATTGGAGTTAAGACTATGGAATTTCTTGTATTGGAAAGAGACCTTTGGAGCTGTACCTGCCCCGACCTCCCCGTTCATGGGCAAACTGGGCCCAAATTGCCTAACGACATAAGATGGTAACTTTTCCACGGCTGGAGTTAGGATGACGAAATTTCTTGCACCTATAGACCCTAAGGTTGGAAAGAGTCTTTTGGAGCTGTATCTGGCCCACCTTCCCCGTTCATGGGCAACTGGGCCCAGATTGCCCTACGTCGAAAGATGGTAACTTTTCTGCGGTTGGGGTTAAGGCGATGATTTCTTGCACCTGTAGATCCTAGGGTTAAGAAGAGCATTTTGGATTTGTACCTCACCCACTCTCCCTTTTCAGCGGTAACTTTGCCCGTACTTTCCGAGAGTTAAGTTCGTGAACTGTTCCAAGTATCAAATTGAAGTACTTGACGATACTGGGGCCTATTTGAGTGTTTCCAGGGTTAGCATAACATGGTAGATATCGAGTTGACATTTGAAACGTATGTTGTCATTGAGGCCTTTGTGTCCTTATTGAGCTCACGTGTTGGCGGCATAATAATTACACGATACGTGTTACGTATCGGGCGCGAAGGGTTTGGGGTATTAACAGAACATGCGTTTTTCGCGATGACGATGTGAATCTGAGAAGGGTTGAAATTTTACGACGATGACATTAGTGTGTCCAATGAAGATATGCCAAACGAATTGCATTTCACGATTAATTAAAGTAAAGCCACTTTTTTTTTGGAGTGCAAAACGGATACGTCAGCTGAATTTTATTAGAGCTATATTTCGGCCCTTCTTGGCAAGGGTCCTCTTCAGGCTCAAAACCGCTCAAGTTGGAAGTACGAACTTGTGGGAAAACCTTGTTTTTCCCACTATGACCCGCAGTCAGCTTGGGCTGAAGGAATGTAAAGCCACTCTCTAGACTCTGAGAGATCACTTCTTGCAATTCTGCAATTCTAATTACGCAGTACGAGTTGCGTATTACGCTAAGAGAGGGATCAAACTTAAGTCAGTTCATACTTTCACACTCAAAGCGCTTTTGCACTAGTTTTCTGTGTTTCGATAGTTTCGGTGCGTATCAAGCTCCCGTTCGTCAGTAAATAAATCTCTTCTCACGTAGTAACATTTTGCCTAGGATATCCTGTATCAGTTCGTGAATGATCCCGTTTAATCCTGCCACTGGTCTCTGTGGGTTTTTTTCCGTAAAAAAAAGAAATTAACTGGAAATTTTTTGTTACTGTTCCTCGTTACTGTTCCACCTATTGGAGTGTATTTTGCCTTATTGATTTTTTCGTGGAGTCGAAGTGCCGTTCAAGGTCCGGAATTGAGACTACTATGGAACGAGACTCTCAGCCTACCACAAACGTTTGGCAGTTGCATCAACTCGGAGGGGTTGCCCGCCTTCGATTTTAGTGTACAGCAAGTGCTCAGTGCTGGCACCGGCTGACACCAGCCGGCACCGGTTTTCACGACATTGAAATCAGCATGTTTAGAAGCGAGAATCGCCTAATTTATGGCCGGCGTCGCTGGTTTCGGTCGGGGCTGGTCGGTGCCAGGAAATGAATGTTCATAGACATTGATTTAATTGTCAACCATCCCTACTAAATCAATAAGCTACCCCATCCTGCTTTCACAACCGAGCTTGGGACCGGCTATGACGGAGTCAAGACGTAGCTTAAATACAGCCTACCCTACTTGTGCTTTAATTTACAGGGTCACTGGGCATTTCTGTCATGTTTTGGGTCTAGTAACAATTCTGAAACTTTGAATGTTCCTGTGACACTTCACAGTTGTCAAAAAATGACAGAAAGATCTACTCTTGTTCTTTTTCCCCAATATTTGTCCATCTAACTTCTTTTGACAGTATTCTCAGTTCAGTAAAATACAATAACAACATCCAGACTTGAGCTCAGACATATTTTCGTCATAGCAAATATTCTTACTCATAATTCTGATTTCTTCTCAAGAATTCAGAAATCGAAATGGTGGTTGACTCAAAATACTTCATACTATTGGCTATCCAAAAAGACTTGCATCCCATTAATTTCCACCTGCTTTTCTTCTGGTCTGCTGTTTTTTAAACTTCAGCAGTAACTCATTTCCACCATCATCATCAACGCCGTATGTATTCAAATTACGTACAGAACATGTACGGAACCAGAAACGGACGCAAAATGTTTGTGATCCTGTACGCTTTAAACAGAGTCCATTCCATTTGTGAATAATTGTAGTTTGTATCCCTGTGGGATCCCATCGAAATCTTTGGTCTTGTTCTTCTTCTATCCAAAAATTACATACAATATTTGTTATATTGAAATAATATAAATAAATAATTATATTGAAATATTTCAGGTTATGTGGCGACTTGACAAGGATTCCACATCCGAAGTTGCAGAGATTCATCAAGGACAGACTGAAGCATGATGGGATCAAGCTGTTTAACCCACCGTATTCATCAATGGTAAGCACTTTTTCTGAAACTGCTAGGACCGTGGGACCGTGATGTTGTTTTCCTGCTAGGTTTTCAGTGCCCCATACAGCTTTCCGCTCGTATTCCGCCTTGTTCCAGTTAAGGGCAGCGAGTAATTTATGCCTTTGCCCAGTTTTCTGCTATCTTTTTTCATATCACGGACATCCACGCTTTTCCCCAAACAGCTTTTCGCACTAGTTTTGCCTGGGGCCAATGCAGCGCAGCAAGTAATCTGTGCCTTTGCCCAGTTTTTGGGATCCAAAACGTAAGTATAGGGATACATCACAAAAGTTGTCCGTCGGTCCGTCCGTCTGTGAGCACGATACTCTCGAAGGGAATGAGACATTTTGATGAAACTTGGTGTGAGGATTCTTCGGGTCAAGGGAATGGTCGAGTTCGTAGATGGGCTATAGCCCACATTTAGGGGTGGGGGTTCAAATTAAGGGGCAAACAAAATGTTTATAAACAGCTAATGAGAGTCGATTAAGGGTTAAGAAGACATGGTGAACGATTATGAAAACCATTTTCCCGCCGGACAAGTAGTTAACCCGGAATCCGGCTAAAACCGGAAAGTCTGTTAAGAGTAAAAGTTTTATTTGATGTTGATTAGATATTCGATTTAGGGTAAGAAGACATCCTGAACACTTCTGTGAAAATCGTTTTCTACCCGGACAAGTAGTTCGCCCGGAATCCGGGCAAAACCTTAAAATTTGTTAAAAGCAAAAGTTTTATTTGTAGTTGATTAATTGTCCGATATAGAAGTAGGAAGCGATGCTGAATCCGCATATGAAAATAATTTTATACCCGGACATATAATTTGCCCGGAATCCGGCTGTAACCGGAAAATTTGATATAAGTTAAACTTTCAGTTGAAATTGATTAGATGTTTGATTTAGGGGCAAGGAGATACGCTGAATTCGTTTTTGAGCTTTTTTTTTGTTTCCAGACAAGTAGTTCTGGAATTCGGCCGAAACTGGAAAATTGGCAGAAGTAAGGCAGGTACTTTCGATCGTTCTTCAAAATAGATATGACTTATAGGGGTAAACACACATGCTGGATCCGTATCTGAACTTGGTTTTCTCAGATGATTAGCTATTTGGCCTTAATCTGTTTCTAAATTTTAATTGTAAGAATGTTCAAGGAGTCTGGCGAAGATTGGATTTGGCGAAGACCCAATTGTCTGGATCAGATATTACATTTTTGGGATCCAATCGAAGCCTTTGGTCTTTTACATCTGAATAGGCTACACTGTGTTGTTTTGACTCACCTACGGGATTTTGTATTTTTTCACCCGGGGCTCTAGTAAAAAGTTCAGAATGTGCGCTGCTTTCATGACAACACACAATTCATCCAGACACGGAGAATTCGAATTTCAATCAATGTCGGCATTTCCATGTGTTACAGGCGCTAAGCTCTGGAGTAGGAAAGTGATGATAAGTTTTTGTTATAGGTTTTATTTTTCGGCAATGGGTTACCTTTGTAGATGCTGAGTATTTCAAGCATAGAGAGGAAAGCACATAGAGGTACCGCAAACCCCAAAGAATAAGTTCATTCTGTGGAATCGTTTATCTTTGGATAGCGGACAAACGAAGTAACGCATTTTATCGGGTTTTCAGGCCTATTTAAGTAAATAAGTGAAGTTTAACTAGACTGCCGGATCTCAGGACTGTTCGGTAAAGCTTTAAAGCACAGACCCGGAAATCCTGGCGTGTCTGGCAGGATCCAGATGCTTTTTTGCACTGATTCCTTCACGGTAGAGCGGAAGGCCGAAGAAAATACTGATTAGAACGAGACTTTAAGAGTAGGTGCTATTTTTGTTAGTTTAAAAAACGCTACTGCACTTATCAAATTTTTGTTGCATAGCGCTCGGGCTTTTTCGTAATACATTCATTCATTCATACATATAATATAAGCTAGGAAATAAAGGTTTCGTTTACCACTTCTGTACAAAATGAATATAAATAGAGGGTAGAAACCGGAGACACAAAGTCGAAAGACAAAAACCCGGAAAAAGAATCTGCTGGGCGAGAATAGACGAAGATGCAAGAGAAAACGAAGGAAGAAGTATCAGCATTGGCCCTAGAAAGGGCTTAGAGGTTAGTTCTAGTGCCTTCATCCGCGTGCGAGTTTTTACACCGTCTGAACGCTTAAGATGTCGTATCTATGCATCATGACCCACTGGAATATCCCCACGTCTCAGTTTTATGGCAGAAAACTTGGTAATTCGTTCTTCGGTAGTGTCAACAGTTCAGGGTTTTCCTTCCTAAAATACAGCTCCCTCTCGAGGACTCTGATTTAGAATTATCCTTCTTTTCTTTCGGTGGGAGGCGACGGAGAACTCGGGAATCGCAAGAAGCCTTGGTTATAGGGTGTGGGATGGGGGAATAGCGCTCGAAAAAAATATCTTGTGAGATCCACTGGGATCTCATATTATTTAACGAGAAGGCGGTGGGAGTGACATTCTGCAGGTTTTCCCAGATAGGCTTAAAGTACAGCTGAAAGCCGACACTGTTCATCATTTCATTACATTCGGGGGTCTCAAGAAGTCTTGTTTATAGGAGGTGGGATGTGGGAATAGTGCTCGAAAAAATATCTTTGAGATCTTTTGGGATCTCATATTACCTAGCGAGAAGGCGATGGGGTTGACATTCTGGATGGTTTCTGGGGTAGGCTTATAGTATAGTTGAAAACCGACACTGTTCATCGTCTCATTACATTCGGGGTCTCAGGTGTGGGATGGGGGAATAGCGCTTTGAAAAAAAACCCTTCTAGGTCCTCTGGGATACTTATGCTGAGCGAGGAGGCGTTGGGGCACTGTAGTTTTTCCCAGATAGGCTTGAAAACCGACAGGCTACTGTTCATCATTTCGGTACATTCGGGGATCTAAGACGTCTTGCTTGTAAGGTGTGAATGAAGGAATAACGCTGAAAAAAGGATATTTGAGCTGTAGGATACTGTAGCAAGAAAGAGTTGAGGTTGTCATTCTGTAGGGCTTCCCAGATAGGCTTAAAGTACAGTTGAAAACCGCTACTGTTCGTCGTTTAATTACATTCTCGGTCTCAGGAGGTATTGCTTATAGCGTGTGGGATGGCGAGGCTAGTGCTTTACAGACAACCTGTAGATGTAGCCATCCATTACGAGCAGCCGTGCTTTTCTCTGACTTCGTAAATATTGTAGAACCGTCGTTTTTGCCCTGTCGCTGTTTGCGTCGCCTGGTTTTTCATGTTTTTTTTCATGGCGCGGTTTTACTGTCGTGTTTTTTTTTAACCCCAGCGGCTGGTATATATAGATTTTGCATGGCGTGGTTTTTGGTTTTGACCTTCGTGTTGTTTTCCCTGTTGCTTTTTTGCATTTTTTTTCGCGGTTTATGCCCTGTCGCTTTTGTGCATGGCGCGTTTTTTTCCTTTCGCGGTTTTGACGGTCGCCGTTTTTGACCTGTCCCTGTTCTTGTAGGGTGCGGTTTTGCTTGTGCATTTTTGAACGTCGCTGTTTTAACCGGATACCGTGCCCGCTTGACGGATTCGCCTCTGATTAGTTTCTCATTTATTAAAAGAGTCGCTGTAATGTTCGCCTTCTTTGGAGCGTGAACCTGCTTTTTGTTGCGATTGCAGGCAAGATAGGCGTAGAAAAGCGCGTCTAACTGAGGTCTCTTACGGATAAATTCTTTTGTCGGGCGGAAGATGATGGCCCTATGTCTTCAAGGAAGAAAAGATAACTCGCCACGCTGCTCCGCACAGGCTTGTAGGTTCAGGTTCATCCATTTCATAATGTAATGCACGAGACAACTTGAACGGTGAGGTACGGTCGAAGGAAAGAACACATTTAAGAAAATTGAGGGTCAATCTAGTGGTAAATAACTAGTAACAACCAACAAATTCCGGCACCAGAATTGGGAACAAATGTGACTTCCGCACCTCTATGTGTGCGGAGTGAAATACGTGTATACATATTATTTCTCTCGACGATGTATGCAATGCATATTGTCCCGTGTCCCACAATATTTATCTGCATATCATGACAGTCTTTTCTGATGACTTTAGTCGAGGTGGTTACGACTTTATCGAGGTGGCTACGGCTTTTCTGGAGGTGGATAGGCTAGCCTACGACTTTTCCAGAATTTATTTGGTATATTTTTCTTAATCTATTGAGACACCTTAAAAAGAGGTGTCGAAGTTGTATTAAATATACTGTTTTGAACGGAAGGTCATCGCCTTTGATTCACTGAGTCTGATTGATGACGCGTTTGCAGAGATGCTGCGGTGAACTGGCCTCTCTGCATTGAACGCCATCGTCTGTTCAAAGTCCATGTTACTGCTTCTTTTGGGATCCCAAAACGCAAGTGGAAGGATACCTATGACTTCGTGAAAGTTGTCCGTCTGTCAGTCTATCCGTCTTTAGCACGGAAACTCTCGAAGGGGTTGAGATATTTTGATAAAACTTGGCGTGAGGACTCGTCGGGTACAGAGCTAGCCCTATGTTTAGGGGTTTGAAATTAAGGGAAACAGTTTTTTTTAAAGCTAATGAAATAGTCGGTTTAGAGGTAAGGAGATATGATGAATCTGAATATGAAAATTATTTTCTCGCCGGACAAGTAGTTCACCCGTAATCCGGTAAAAAACGGAAAATTTGTGAAAAGTATAAGTTTAATTTGAAGTTGATTAGAGATTCGATTTATAGGTAAGGAGACGCGCCGCGTCCGAGTATGAAAATTATTTTCTCGCCAGACAAGTAGTTCATCCGGAGAAAATTTGTGAAAAGTAGAAGTTTAATCTGAAGTTGATTAGAGGTTCTATTTAGGGGCAAGGAGATGTGCTGAGTCCGAATGTGAAATTTACTTTCTCGTCGGACAGTTAGTTCGGCCGGACCAAAACCGGAAGATTTTTTTAAAGTAAAAGTTTTATTTGTATTTGATAGGATGTTCGATTTGCGGGTAAGAAGACATGTACATGCTGAATACTTATATTACAATCATCTTCTCACCGGACGTATAGATCGCTCGGAGTTCGGCAGAAACCGGAAAATTTGTTAAAAAGTAAAAGTTTTATCTGAAGTTGATTAGAGGTTCGATGTAGGGGTAAGGAGACATGCTGAGTTTGTTTTTGAGCTTTCGTTTTTGCCAGACAAGTAGTTTGTCCGGAATCCAGCCGAAAGCGGAAATTTGGCAGAAGTAACGAAGGAAGTTTTGATCAGTTTCGTCAAAGTAGATACGACGTAGGCTATAGGGTAAATACACACGCTGAGTCCATATCTGAACTTGGTCTTCTCAGATGATTACCATTGGCCTTAATCTGTTTCTAAATTTTAATTGTAAAAATGTTTAAGAAGTCTGTCGAAGACCGAATATCTACAAGACCCAGTTGTTCGGACCAAATATTAAATTTTTGGGGTCCCATCGATACCTTTGGTCTTGTTCTGGAAGACCACGGCAGGGAATTCCAAAGTTCTGAGGCGGTGTAGAAGACCGGGAATATAGGAGAGTGGAAATGGAGGATCTGTTTATTTATGGTCGGAGGCTGTCTTGTATCATTTCTTGTGAGATTAGTTCCTCAGATTTGTTGATCTCCGTGCTCTTGGGAATCTGTGGAAAGTTTCATCTGGTTGTTAGTAGGTTGTTTTGTTATTCTGTGATCGTTTTATGTTTTCTAAGCTTTGGCGTTGCGAGGGTGGAGAATGCGGCTTGGCGTATCTACACTACCAGGAGCTAGATAACATACCAGATATGCATAATCGTCAGATAACTATTTATATACCATCTGTTAGTTTTACAGAAAATCTTTGCATCATCCCTTAAGTGTTCAGCCATTAAAGCACAGCTCTTACTAGAAATGGCTTTTCAGCAATGAAATGGCCGAGAAATATTCTTTTTCGGAAACACTCATACTTACCTCGTGAAACTAGGGATTTTCCTTTTAGCGCTTGCCGACTCTGGCCGGTCTTCGCGCAGAAATACTTAGCATCTCCCGCGAAAATTTTAAAACACAATGAGCACCGTCGTTAAATGCTAAGAAATCGCAGCAAAATCATAGTCGTGCGAGAGGTTAACGGTCCGGTCTGTACTTCAAATGGGACATCCGAGGTATATCATCTGTTCAGTTTCATCCTAATCCGATCACCCGTTCGAAAGTTACACACTACTCAATTTTCCGGATTCCCTCGCCCTCCACTCCCCCCAGATGGTGGGATCGGGAAACTGATTATTTCCAAGTTAGTTTGGTCGGGTCCCTGATACCACTGCCAAGGTTCATCGTCCTGGCACATCTGGAAGTACCCTAACTCGAAAAACTGTGACAGAAAAACGGACAGACCGACCGAAAGACAGACGGAATTGCGTTCGGTATTTGGCACTTGAGCCAGAGGCTGCAGGTACCATAGAAACGCAGGGATTCTTCAAAAGGAGTCCTCGGGGAACGGCGAGAATAAGCCTTACAAGGATATTGTAAAGAGGGAAACTTCAGTGGTTAGTAGATCACAGACGTCGTCACGGGGTGTGTGAAAAAAGTAAAAAGCAAGACGGGTTCTTTACGTGTTGATCAGCCCGTTTTGAAGGTTTCCATAAAGCAGAATATTAAACATGATCGGGAGTTTTACTTAAACTTTAACCGAATAGGGCTGAGATGTGGCACTCTAGTTCCCCGTCACTTATTCACTTAAATGGGCTTGAAGACCCGATAAAAATGTGTTTACTTCGTTGTTCCGCTGTTTATATAAACGATCGTCATCAAATGAGATTTTTGTTTCGGATTTGTAGTACCTCTATGTGCTTGTGTCTCTATGCTTGAAATAGTTATCAACTACAACTGTCGAAAAATATTCCTTTGTCGTGTTACACCTAATAGCCGGCTTTCCTTAGAAGTGAGTTCAAAATCAGAAATTGAATATTCCCCGAGCTTCGCTTCACTAGCCATTGAAGTGCACGCTTTTGTTGAAATTCAAAATATCCGCGTCGGGATGAACGTCAAATATGTCATGTCGGGCAAATAGTGCGTATTCTGAACGTCAGTATTAGAGCCTGAGACGAAAAAAACCCTAAAATATCTTATCGGAGTAAAAAAAGTCAAGTGAATTCAAATTCAAGATGTAAAACTCAGCTTTTAAAATTAAACATAATAATTAACGAAAGTAGATTTTAATACTTGCAGGTATCAACCAAAATGTTGGCTGTTAAAATGCGTATCCTTTTGTTTATCAAACTTTGTGTTTAAGATCACAGATAGCGAGTGCTGTTGAGACTGGAGATCTCCTCGAGTCTTGTAAGTTGGACATGGTAAACTCAGAACAAAAGCTCATGTAAATGTTTATTATTGTTATTATTGCCAAATTTCTTGGAAAATTTATTCTCCCTCGCTGACAAAGGCTTTCTTGTTTTTTTTCTGCTGTCAGCAACAGTATTCGAATTTTGCAGTCGATTTTGTTTGTCAGTAATTATTTGGGGTCGGGATATTCTTGGGTTTTAGCAACGCGAGTGTCAAACCAGTCTGAGGAGGGAATAGAGTGGTTAGGGTAAAAAATATGGTCTTGGTTAGATCAGATGAAAGATATGGACTTGCATTTGCAAGCCAAACCAGTCATACACAAATCGATCAGTTTTTGGGCATGGAATTCCAATGTAATGGCATGGCCAAACGTATGAGCTCAGGTGCCCATACGTTCGGGCACCGTGTCCTGGAGCAAGGGCACAGTACCCCATCAAAATCTAAGCATAAAAAAGCCCAAACGTTTGGGGCACCATGCCCAGAATTTGAGGATTTGTGCATGACTGAGCCAAACCTCTGATTAGGTATTGGGTACAGCAAGAAACAACTGAAACCGACTGCTTTAGACCGGTCTTGCTCCGACTAAGTAGTAGCACGCAATCACCGTAAGCAAGATAAGCCATGTTAGGAATGCCACTAGAATGTGTGGAGACGAGATGTGCTTAGATGGATTGAGAGAGAACCTATTGGAGACATACATTGTTACCTACGTTCGCCTGTACCCGCGTTCAGTTAGCGATGTATCTTAGCCAGAAGAGCAGTAGCCTATAGGTTGCAAACAAACATATGGTCTATTCACTTGGCTGAAATTTGGTTTGGTTTGGTTACTCTGGCCTCTGGTTTGTACAGACTAATTGTTTGTGTGAAACGCTAAGTTTACGAATATTGAGCATCCATGAAAATAATAAAATACAAATAGCCTAATGCCGCCCTTTGCGTTTAAAGAAACAAGTAAAAGACACTGTTTTTGCTTTCTTACTAATATTTACAGACATTACTGAAGGAGAATTGAAGCTATCTGAGTATCTCAGTGGAATTCCTGACACTGTCAAACTGCAAGTGGGTTTTTTAAAAGTATTTTATTGTTTATTATAATTCTGATTCGTTATTTATAATTCTTATTATAATTATTGTTTAAACATTCTGAAGGGAACTGAGTTTTTGTGTGTGCATGTGCATCAAGTGCCCGGTGCCATCAGCAGCCTACACCGATTGCCACATGTTAGGCGTATTCGGGCATATTTAGAAGCGTTGGAACTACTTTGTGGCCTGCACCGGGAAAGGGTGTACAGTGCCGGGGAGTGTGTAACCCGATGAAGGGTATTTCAGTTAAGACTGGCCGGTTATACAGAAGCGGCCCTAGCCTATCGTGGTATTTGAATTTAGCGGTTTTGACCGTCCTTTTTTTTGCCCTGTCGCTGTTTCGCATGGCGAAAAGCGTTTTTGGGCGTCGCTGATTTTTTTTTTCCCGCTGCTGGAAATGTAATTACTCAGGGATTACGCGCGGTGATTACAATGGTTGATCCTTTGATTTCATATGAAGCTGATAGGGTGTGTTCTCCGAAAGCATTATCACCCTCGTGATCCCTACATCCTTTTGCTGTTTTGTCTTGAACTTTTGCTTTCTTCTAACTTGCGCTCTCTCGAGATCTGCGTCTGGTCCTTATTACAATTTCGTATCGTCGCGAAACTCCTTCTTTTGTCTTACGCGTTCCCACGGTACGTCAGTACCAACTGTAAATAGTATCCAACTAACCGCAGGGGCAGAGCATGTAGCTCATCCAAGAAGTCAACTTTGAAATTTGGCAGAGTTTTCGAGGTGCTATTTTGTCTGAGTTGGTACTGTACTGTGTAGACGCTAAATTGGAAGAGAAAAGGTATTTTATGTCACCAGAAGCCCATAAATTGGTCGTAACTTTGTTATTCAGGGGAATTCCACTACCTCTCCTACAAAAGTCTGTAGACACACCTGGACGTCCTACACTGTCAGTAGTTTGACAACGCAACACAAGATGCGATCATTTTGTTAAATTCAGTTAAACTTTCTGGAAGAAAGTACGCATTCCGGTATCTTTCCGGAAGAAACATCGCTTGTTTCCCGAAAACATAACGCCAAAAAGGCTCACAACATTGAGTTGCTTCTACGCAACAAAATATGCGATCATTTTGTTAATGCAGTTAAACTTTCTGGAAGAAAGAACGATTTCCGGTATCTTTCCGGAAAATATAACGCCAAAAAGGGTCATAACACTGAGTTTCTTCTACGCAACAAAAGATGCGGATCATGGTGTTAAATACCTTCAAAATTCTTCAGTCTTTCCGGAAGAAACATCGCAATAAAATCGGTTAAGGTGTTGTTTCCCTGAAATATACTGCTAAACACGGCCATAACATTAAAGGACCCCTCCTACTTATTCTGACTTTTAAAATATATCTAGCTCCTTTCTGGAATTGTAAGATTCCGGAAATCCCCGCTTTTCTCCATTGTTTCGTTTTGTACGTATGAATTTTTAGCGCTTTTTCGGCCGTGCCGAGTTTTGCCCGTCACACAACGCAAAGTTTGCCGGAATCTTCAAAGTTCGCTGATAACTCTTTTACACAAAAGGATATGAGAGTCTTCTGTTTTTGACATCTTTTATTTGCTTAGTTTTCCCACTTTTTAACCACGGCGGGTCCACTTTTCAAATGTTTTGCGCCCAGCCGCCGCGTCGGAGAGCAGGAAGGCTGGATAGAGTCGACAAGCGCTAACAAGAATAACGCTAACTTTTAGGTTGAAAGTAATGGTATATTCGAAAAAGTTTTTTCTTACCCGTTTCATAGTGGTAAGATCATTTCTAGTAAGAGTTGTGCTTTAAGTTTCTGTTCATTTAACACAAAGATGCGCAACCTAGTGTTAAATGTTATCAAACTTCTGACAGTATAATACTCATCGATTCTTCACTGCCGATTGACACACACCTACCCTGTCACCATAAGTACCAGACAAGATTCCAGGCAGAAAGCATCTTCCCTTACCGAGGACGTTACAGTCGAAAAGCCCTAGGAAAACCATTCAGCACTTTCTGCTCTCCTTCAGTTTTATTTTGCTCTGGCGTAACGCATGTTCTGCGAAAGAAGGAACTAAAAAGATAAGATCGTGCTATTGTAAATATGCGAAGCACCTGCTCCATCTAACAAAGTTAAAGGACCCCTCGCACTATTTACTCTTCAACTTGCAGTATTTTAAAATATTTGAATACTTTAAAACTAGGCTGTGCTTTCAACAAATAAGCCACGGTTTTGGCTGTTTTAAGCCTTTTCCGAGACTCTTTGACTTATAGCGAGGGAAACAATTTACATAACCGGTTTTTCTGATGGAGAAACTTCTCGCGGATGAACGTCGACAGCTTGATACACATCGAAGGTAGCAAAACACAGCAAGTGAGAAAATCAGCGTGGTTTTGTTAGAGGGGTTAGAGTGCAACGTACGAAATTGGGGTCTCCGAGTCTAGAAATATATGGAGTGATTATGGAAGTAGGTTGCGTTAGTATTATATGTAAGACATGTCCTTTAAGCCACGACCACACGCTAACGTATAAGTTTCAAGTTCAGGATGCAAGTATTACCCTTTGCAAAGTCTCCTCGTCTCTACCGAATATCATCGACAACTCCTGGGCGGAGATTAGATTTCTGTTATCTTATTTTTTTTTTATTTTTTTTTATTTCTTTCTTTGTTTCCTATACTCCGCTTTCCAAATGGCGGGTGAAAAATAAATTACTACTTGCTTACTTAAAGCATCCTTGTCCCACGTAACAGTCAGTTTCGAGCAAGAACAGAAATAAAAATAACAAGAGACACACACACAGCAGCCTCTTCGCCTCTCAGTTCGAGCTAGGCTTTCTTTCGCATTAATAAGCCAAACTCATGGTTCCTTGGTTTTATTCGTATCCGACGGGGGGGGGGGGGAGGGTCTGTACCTGTTTTATAGTCAAATAGTAATCTAGTCTGTCCTGAAGAGGGAGTGAAGAATGAATTGGACCACGTGAGCCAACTGTGTACACCATCTAAATTGAAACGTTTGCCACAGTTGGAAGCTAAATGAGATGTTTGCCAACTCTCGACAAACATCTTCCCAATCCATTCAGGAATGATTGCTGGCGGAGCCCCTCCCCCCCCCCCCCCGCCGTCCAAAATGTTTTCCGGTGCGGAGAGCGTGAGTTGAATCTTCTTTGAAGGATTCGGAAACTGTCAACAACTTGAAAACAAAGATCCGTGAAAAACATGGCAATAATACAGAGATGTAGAAGGGCGGCGGGGGGGGGGGGGGGCTTGTAGGGTTATTGCTAATAGGAAAGAGGAAAACCTAATGTTTACTGAAGGACTTCTGTAGCATTTTTCTCGGCAAGGGCAGTGTTATTTCGAAAGCCATTGTAGGAAAGACGAATCCGGTCCTTTGCCTTAAAGCACTTATCTTCACCTGACAGGTTGCATGTACTCACTTAATCAAGAGAATACAATAAGATAATGAAAAGAGATGTTTTACAGTTTTGTCCCGGTATAGTAGTTGCGACTTTTCACTGCTTAGTAGTGAGTATAATAATATAATAGGTAGTGGTATAATAAGTAGTGTATAATATAGTATAATAAGTAGTGCATAAGTAGTCTGCATAGTGCGTGGTCAAGCTTCATATGACAAAAGTGACGTTTCGATATAAGAAACAGTGCTACACCGTCACCACGCTACAACGATGTTTCGATTTCGCCGCTTCATTTTGGTTAAATAAAGCTCGGCTGTGCACTTTCGGACTACTATGTCGCGCCAAGTATACGCAGTGGAAAGTCGCAACCACATGTCCAGATGTGTGTATTTTTCAATAATAACTTGATGTGCGATATTAAGAAAGAAGAGGTAGTTCGGAACTATCAAGAAACTGGAAAGGTTCCTTATTGTAACTATGACCGACACATTGGAGCTCTTGAGTTTGTTATGAAGAAGGGGAGAATCTCGAGAAATCATAACAAGATATTGCTTCTACAACAACAAAACTTACCTCAGACTATTCCTGTATTTGAACAAGATATATGTTCCCAGTTCAGTCAGTAAAATTCCATAAAATTCGTCGAATGTACATTTCCTCAAGGCCTGACATTTCTTAAAACTTGAATCAAGCCATAGACGGATTTTCCCGGCCAAGTTCAAAGAGATAATCGTCCCTCTGGCATTGACTCAGCGGCTTAAAGCCTCACTGGAATCCTAAAAGCTAGCACATTGGCCACAAGGAAGTGACTCCGGCTGCTGTACGCAGATGACAGAATCAATAGGTCATGAAGGTGGCGTATGCTACAGTGCATATGTGGCAGATCGGGAGTGAGTAAATTCTTGAGCAATTTCGGATTGCATGCGTGCGTTTCGTTCGGCAGTTGCTGTGTTCCAGTATCTTGAAGGCTTGCATTTCCTCTGTTTTTTTTTTTTTTACACATTTCACCTCGTTATTGAAAGTAAAGTATACTTTTTTCTTTTCTTTCTTTCTACCGGTACTGCGCTATTTCCTCCTATCCAGTGTGGAATAAAAATGGTTTCATCATCATCACTCGAGTGAACGCGAACGCTCTTGACGAAATTTAGAAACAGAAGGTAGAATACCGTACTGTAAAACAAAATATTACATGCATATTGCAAAATCAATAAATTTGTAAACTTGAATAAAAAATTAGATAAATACTACTTCAGCCGATACTTTACGATGTTTGTAAGCTCACAAACATAATTGCTGTCTTTTCCGTTTTGAGCTGTTGTTTAATGTGTACATTTGAATTATTTCAAACTAAGATATGTAGTATAGTTTAAATATACTTTTGAAAGAATGATGATTTTTCGTCATTGAATTAGGCAAACTTTTTCGCTGAATATTTGAATTTGTGCAATGTTTTGGTCCACGTCAGGTTCACTATTGGATCTTAACTGGGACGAGCTCCGGCAGATGGCTCCTTCCAAAAAATACCTTTCATCTTAAATGTAATGTGGGTTAATTAGTTCATCCAGGCCAGTCATTTCAGAAATTGGCTTGTGGGTGGGGGTAAACGGAAGAGGGTGACTCCTGTGAAATCTTGTCTAGCACTTTCGGGATTATAGGGCTACTACCGAAACCAAACACTGAATGGCTTTCGAAAATGTGAATATGAAATTAGGTAGGCTTACCGACTGTGTTGGATGAAGAGAACTTTCTTTCTCTCAGATGGTAGGGTGCGTTAGCCCCCCCCCCCCCTTCCGATTGACGGACTTGGTGCTGGTGAAGGATTGCAATCTGATTGCGATTATCGATTTCGCTCTATTGGAAATGATATCGAGCCTCGACCGTGCCCTTTCGTGGTGGCTAAAAGGTGTTTATATGCAAATTTAAGGCCCACTTTTGTTTGATCAGCTTGAAATTGGATTGCTGACGGGTGAAGTTCCGTCTCTAGCATTCAGTATTTTTCCTCGGGCGAATTTCGGGCAACAAAAAAATCCTTGGGCGGTGACAAATCCGAACGCCGGGTCCTTTTCTGGAGACCAGAAACTCTTGATTTATAGGTTATTCATATCAAATAGCCCATGTTGTTGCACTAAGGGGCCTGACAGTTTGTGCAGTTTGTCTGTTTTTGACCTCGTGCAGGTATCCGGCGACCAGAAAGTCCTAAGGCGGTTTACATATCCAAAGACCGGGGCCTTTTCTGGGGGCCATATACTCCTTATCAATAGGTTTATATCAAATAGCCTATAGATACTCTAAAGGATCTCAGGCTTTGTATAAGTTTTGTCAGTTTTCGGCTTCGCAAAATAAGAATATTCCAGAATGTAAATGTGCAAAACGGCACCGAAACGCAGCTGTTGCTCTCTCCTGTTGGTCTGTTTTTTTCTGCAGTGTTTTACTTTGCATCTTTTCTTCCTGAATTAATCCTGGCTCCGCTCATCCCTTCCAATACTTGCAGATTGATTTTAGTCCAAGTATCTTCAGGAACTCCGATATTCCCATATTGGTATAGCTGTGTGCGTGCCTATTATTTCCTTTCATAGGCCTATGTCTATAGGATCGCGATGGCAGGCATTGTCTGAGTGATGTCGTCGTTCCATTCGGAGGCATAGCGTTCAGCCTAATGTCGCCAAATTCGAAATTTATTGATTATTCCGGAAGCAAGAAGGGGCTGAGTCCAGGAACACGAATGAAACGTGCTGGCATTTGTCGCCGATTGGGCAAGATGGTTGTTTGGCATATTCGACTAGTGACGTAATGAATACATAGGCATGTGTGCGAAAGCAGCGACCCATGATCTTTCGATCGTCGCTCACGCTTGATTTTGAAAAGGTTCGAATCCAGGGGCACCAGAAAAGCGTGTTGACATTTGCAACAGTTTATGCCTTGGAAAGACGGTCAAGGTCGGCGACAGGAGCCCCTGTTGAGATTTTCCACATCTTCGTAACTTCCATACGGAAAAGTTGAGATTTTCAACTTCATGATGAAAGTGAACAAATCCGGCTGAGAAAACCTGATTGTCTGTTCGGGACCCTACGAAAAATTGTTGATTGACATCGCTGACCACCCACCGGTAGCTTAGATAGACGTGTACGCCTGAGTCAAGGGCCCATGATTTTAAATTATACGTAGTGATTGATTTGCAATGAGTCCTCCTAAGCATTATTCTGTCGGAGTGGATTTATTTCAAGCTGGGTAGATCACTCCTTCGACTGTGCGGTTGAGCCGGCATTGTTGGATCTGTAGACCTTCGCTATTGCCGCAGTATGAGATATGAGTATGCGAATCTGCAACTCGAGCGGGGTTCAAAGAGATTGAGGTGCTGAAGCATGGATACATATACATATTGAAACTACTTTGGGTTTACCTCGAGTACAGTGTTTTAAATAAGTGATTACTCTGTCCGTATTCTATTCTACTTACCGTAATCCTTTGGCAAATAAAGGAAAAACCTCGATGGAACTCGGAAGTTGCTAAAATCAACAGGTCGGGCTCCATTCACGGATTGCGATTAACATCTTCGTAATCATGTCTAGCTGTCGCTGTCTGCGTTATAGTTAATGGAAAAAAGATTTTCATTGCAACTATTTCATCCTCAGGCTCGCGATTTCACTAACGTACTGCAAACTCTCACGACTGTCGTCTTGGCAGCCAAGTAATGCTGTGGACAGACGAGATCAGGGTCGGGCCGTGGCGGACTGGAGTTCCTTCCGGAATTTTCCGCACCATCGTCAGTTCCGTGCGGAAAAGTTGATAGTTTTCAACATGATGCAAGTGCTGAAAATCCGGCCAGAAAACCCTGATTGTCTGTTCTGAGCATACGCTAGCTTAGATATTTTAAAGTTTAACTGAAAAGGCAGCTTATTTTTATATCTGATGTTTGAATAGTTTGAAATATTTTTGTTCATCTAAGGGATTTTGTATTTTCTCCACCCGGGGCTCGTGTAGTAACGTTCAGACGTTCCTCCAGAATTCATCCAGACGCGGAGAATTTGAATTTCCACAAAATACTGCATTTCCATGTGTTAAGCGCGTTAAGGTATGTCATATGTATTATTTTTCGGCAATGGCTTACCTTTCTAGTTATATTTCAAGCATAGAGGGACAACCACATAGAGGCACTACAAATTCGAAAGAATAAGTTCGTCCGATGAAATTGATTATCTGTGGATAGCGGACAAACGAAGTAGCCTAACGCATTTTTACCGGTTTTTCAAGTCTATTCGAGTAAATGAGTCGAATCTCAGCACTATTCGATTAAACTTTAAAAGGGGTACCTTTGGTGCCTAAGATGGGCCTGTGCCTCCTGTTCGTAGTAATTACAGAGTTATCAATCGTTGACCGCGAAAACTGGTGAAAGTGGTAAATAAATATGTCAACTTTTAGGGCGGAGGATTCAAATTGCATTATTTAAAAGTATTACTATCCATCCTGGCCAAATCGCTAGCCCGATCAACTCCCAACTGAAGGGCGACTGGTTGGTCTTGGTGGTGCCTACCCTTTGGTTCCGGGCGAGGATTAGTGGCATTTCCCTATAAGACAGGTCAAAAATCCACCCAGCTGAAGATGGGTACCTAGAGAAATCAAGGGAAAAGTACGGGGAGCGTCGGATGATTCGCCCGAAACCACGCATCGCACACCCTGCAGAGGGCACAGAATCGTGAGATCGCCACCTATGCTGTGAAAAACCTTCACCTGTTTGCATGCGACAGTTGGCGTTTGTATGCATTTTTGCTTTAAACATAAAACATGGTCATATCTGTATTGATATCGCCAATAACCAACTACTTCAGACCTAATATCTTTTTTGTTACTTTCTGTTTTAGTAAGTGCGGTGTTGACAGTTGGGACTTCTCCTGATTTGTTCCCGATACGAGAGGTTTAAGGAGGCAATATATATCTGAGAAAAAGGGTTCTGGAAACTGGGGTGTGAAGTTAGTGATATGACATGTCAGATGTCGCTGTATTATACCGATAAAGAAAACTAAGTGAAAGAAACTGCCATAATTATTATGCGACAAGCCGTATGGCTTACTCCTTTATTGAATAAAATAAAATAAATAATTTGAAGAATAAAACCACAATACATATGTGCCCGAAAGAGCTACGGCGCTTATTGGTTTCGATATTTTCTTTACGAACTTTGTATAGAAACAAACATTTTAACACCTAGGGTTTTCAGAAAGTTTTTCCCAGATCCATATTGCGACCCTAAACCACCCATACCCGGAACAAAACCAAGAGCAGTCCTAACACTAAACACTGTAGCTTACTGGCAATAATAGAAAGGTAAAAAAGAGCTTTGTACCTGCTTCGTTCGCGTCTTAATCGTATGACTGTTCTAGTTTTTTTTTATGGCACTTGCAGCCTGTGGCTCAAGTGCCATATACCGATCACAATTCCGTCTGTCGGTCTGTCGGTCGGTCCGAGTTTTTTGTCCCACATATCCGAGTTAGGGTACTTCCAGATGTGCTAGGACAATGAAACTTGGCAGGCATATCAGGGACCCGACCAAACTAACCTGGAAATAATCAGTTTCCCGATCCGACCATATGGGGGGGAGTGCGGGGCGCTGGAAACTTGCAAATTTAGGGCATTTTGTCACTTTTTTCTGAGTTAGGGTACTTCTAGATGAGCTAGGACAATGAAACTTGGCAGGAATATCAGGGACCCGACCAAACGAACCTGGAAATAATCAGTTTCCCGATCCGACCATATGCGGGGGAGTGGGGGCGCTCGAAACTTGAAAAATTTAGGGCATTTTGTCACACTTTTTCGAGTTAGGGTACTTCCAGATGAGCTAGGACAATGAAACTTGGCAGGAATATCAGGGACCTGACCAAAGTAACCTGGAAATAATAAGTTTTCCGATCCGACCATATGCGGGGGAGTTGGGGCGCTGGAAACTTGAAAATTTAGGGCATTTTGTCACACTTTTTCGAGTGAGGGTACTTCCAGATGAGCTAGGACAATGAAACTTGGCAGGAATATCAGGGACCCGACCAAACTAACCTGGATATAATCAGTTTCCCGATCCGACCATGTGCGGGGAAGTGGGGGCGCTGGAAACTTGAAAATTTAGGGCATTTTGTCACACTTTTTCGAGTTAGGGTACTTCCAGTTGTGCTAGGACCATGAAACTTGGCAGGCATATCAGAGACCCGACCAAACAAAATTAGGAATAATCATTTTTCTGATCCGACCATTTTGGGGGGGGGGGGTGGAGGGCTGGGGAATCCGGGAAACTGAGAAGTGTGTAACTTTCGAACGGATGATCGGATTGTAATGAAACTTCATAACTGAAGAGAATATATATCTGTAATGTCCCGTTTAAAGTCTTGACCGGATTCGGTAGCCAGGGGGGAGTTGGGGGGGGGGGAGACCGGAAATTTCAAGAAACGGTTAGAATGGAGGGATCGGAGTGAAACTTGCTGGGAAGAACAAGCATCTGCTCTAGATAAGTCCTTTAGACCATTGTACTGGATCCGGACACTTATGGGGGGGGGGGTCCCGGAATTCCGGTTATGGTGGTTTTTTGGATTTTCACGATGAAACTTGGCAGGCATATCAGGGACCCAATCAAACTGACTTCAAAATAAAAATATTGTCGATCAGATAATGGTGGGGGAGTGGAGGGAGGGGAATCCGCAGGGGAATTCGGGAAATTGAGAAGTGTGTAACTTTCGAACGGATGATCGGATTGTAATGAAACTTCATAACTGAACAGAATATATATCTGTAATGTCCCGTTTAAAGTCTTGACCGGATTCGGTAGCCAGGGGGGAGTTTGGGGGGGGGGAGACCGGAAATTTCAAGAAACGGTTAGAATGGAGGGATCGGAGTGAAACTTGCTGGGAAGAACAAGCATCTGCTCTAGATAAGTCCTTTAGACCATTGTACTTGATCTGGACACTTATGGGGGGGGGAGGGGGTCCCGGACTTCCGGTGATGGTGGTTTTGGGGATTTTCACGATGAAACTTGGCAGGCATATCAGGGACCCAATCAAACTGACTTCAAAATAAAAAATTTGTCGATCAGATAATGGTGGGGGGAGTGGAGGGAGGGGAATCCGAAATTTTCAGTCATGCGTAATTTTGGAATGGGTGATCGGATTCGAGTGAAATTTAAGAATTCAACAGAGGACATTTCTCCGATGATTTTTTTCATATCCGGACCGGATCCGACAACTGTTGGGGGGGGGGGGGCGGAAAATACGTGCCCCGTTTAGAATGGAGGGATTGGGATGGAACTTTGTGGGAAGAACAAACAGATGCTCTAGGTAAGTCATTTGCTGAATCGGATTGGCTACGTGCACCGCGGGGGAGCTGGGGGGGGGGGGGTGGACCGGAAATCTCGAGAAACGGTTAGAATGATGGTATCGGAGCGAAACTTGCTGGGAAGAACAAACATCTGGTCCATGTAAATCTTTTACATAATTTGACTGGATCCGGACACTTGAGGGGGGGGGGGAGGAGGGGTATCCCGGAATTCCGTTTTTTGGGGGATTTTCACGACGAAACTTGGAAGGCATATCAGGGACCCGGTCAAACTGACTTGGAATAAAAAAAAAAAATCCTCGATATGATAAGCTTGGGGGGGGGGAGTTGAGGGAGGGGAATCCGGAATATTGAGTCATGCGTAACTTTGGAACGGGTGATCGGATTCGAGTGAAACTTAATAATTAAACAGAGGACATTTTTCTCTTGTGACCTTTTTCATTTCCGGACCGAATCCGGCAATTATCGGGGGGAGGGCGGAAAATACTTGACCCGCTTAGACTGGTGTGATCTGGATCGAACTTCGTGGGAATGACAAACAGATGCTCTGGATTAATCATTTACAGAACCGGATTGGCTCCGGTTATTGTGGGTGGAGTTGGAGGAGGGGGAGGGGGGTCTGGGATTCCGGTGATCGCGCGTTAAGGTACTTCCAGATGTGCTAGGACGATGAAACTTCGCTGGAATATTGGAGACTCAACAACATTTGCTTAGAAATTGCTACTTCCCAAATCCGATTATTCCTTAAAGTACCAATCTTGACCGCAAAGTATTGCATTTTCGTGATGCCCATCAGCCCATTAGCAGTTTTGCCTCAAGGGTTTTGCTTACAAATGAAGTTCCAGCTCCCTTATAGCGCGCATCTCAACCGCAAAGTCGAAACTTACTTTTGATCAATCAAATCATCTTGACACATGCAAGTGCCATATGAGCTTACAGCTCTTGTTTTTAATTCTTCTTTTGTTTTGACGTCGTAAGTATTTATGAGAAACCAAGTCTGGTTATTATATGTGGCGCCTTTTCTTTATATGGACATATCCAGAAATGTTCGAGGGGGGAGGGGGTCTGCGAGGGTCGGACCTAATCCATACCTAACAGTAAAACAAGAACACAAATCAGAGGTTAAAGGCTTTGGAAAAACAGTTTTTTTTTTAATGTGGGTGGGTGGGTAGGGAGACGAACCCCCACCCCTGGCTACTGACTGCATTTAAAAGACAAAACCAAAGCATTCTATAAAAAATACAGACAGGTCGCAGAGGTCTATGTCGCTTGTAGGTAGTTAGAAATTCTCTTTCGGAATTTTGTTTACGCTTGGATTTGTCAACCTGTCTGGGCATCCTTGCGCCTTTTATGTTTCTTTGTCCGTGCGACGGTTTCAAAAATGAAAGAACCGAGCTTTTCGACACCTCTGGCCCCAAGGCCTTTTGGTAGCAGAAGGCACGATTTTCGCGTTTCACTTCACTTATTGTGCTAAGTCGGAAGGGTAGTCGGAGCTTAATTGATTGCCCCCAAGGTGCCGGAAACTCAGCAAGTGGGCTGGCTCTGATTTTTCTCCTTTTCTTACTTGTCACTGTTTTTGTTCGATTTGTCTGCGAGAGTAATTTATAAGATAAAAATTACGGTGGAGTGGAGAGACACTTTGTTATTATCTGTTGGTAATGACCATTTTTCATTGCCAGCACAGTGAAGGATACTGGGTGGGATGAAAGGAGGGTAGTCAGTAGCAGATGGAAGAGGTGGATGTATGCTAGAAACCTATCCAGAAAGTTACTTAGGAGCTAAAAGCCCAACTCTTACTAGAAATTATCTTTTCATGATGAAATGGACAAGAAATGTCGTTTTTCGAAAATAGCTTTACTCTTCACGCGAAATAGCGATTTTCTGTTACTGCTTGTCGACTCTGTCAAGCCTTCCCGTCCTCCGACGCGGCAGTTTAACGCAAAATGTTTGAAAACGGAACGTGCTGTGGCTAAAAAGTGTCCAAACAGAAGAGAGATCTGATGGTCTTCGGAAATAAGAAACAACACTTTGAAGCTTCTCGTGTCTTCATGTGTTAACGAGTTGTCGGCGGGCCTTGAAGCTTTCGGCTTAGTGTGCGGGCAAAACTGGCAAGACGTAGCGTACTGGCAGTAGTAAAAATACTGGAAAGTTCTTGTCTAGGCTGTTCAAATGTCGACCGCCATTTTTTTTCTTTATGTTATCATTTAAATTATTTGTTTCACGTAGAAATACATAGAACATGACCAGGTCTTCGACAACCTATAACCAAACTCTTGTTCGAAAAAAAATATGCATCAAATTTACCACTTTTGGGTCTGCCATTCCTTCGACGATTCCTGATCATGCAGACATAGGCAGCGAATTGCTTCTTCTCTAGGAATTATGCATTAGTCCTCGAACTGACTGCTTAGAAAAAAGCAATGTGCTCTTCTAGCTTTATGTGGAATATTTACCAGAAATGGGTCAACTTGTTTCTCAGTGAAGCTGGTTCCGTCGGGCACAAATTAATGACTATTACAGTAAGCCCATATGATAAATCAGCACGTCACCTAAACCCTTTCTTCTTATATACGGGCAATTTTCTTTCCTAAAATAATCTTGAATAATGGTCCCAGTTCCCACGTCGACAGGAACTGTGTAACTAAGCGCAAACACAAATGGGCTCGGTGAACGACGGGTGTAATTGGGCTAGGTCTCTTTTCTTCAAATTAACTCCCAACCGCCGAAATACCCCGGGCTGCCGAACAAGGGTTATTATTTTCAAAAAACATGATGAATTGGGTAGTTACTGCTGCAGTAAAGGACCGTCTGGAAGTCAGAGTGCACATTGTGACGTAGCACCGTGACGACTGTGACAGCCAGTATTTTCGATAAAGAAAGTACAGAAAATCGGTAGATTTCTAGCTGTCCACGGTATTTAGAGATTAGCTTATCTTTCTTGTTTATTCAAATAGTGTATACAACGGATACGTCAGCTACGATGCTTCATCAGCGATATTTCAGCCCTTCTTGGCAAGGGTTCTCGTCAGGCTGTCAGTCTTCAGGTCCAACGTCGGGGAAGGAAACAAACCTGTAATAAATAACTGAAGCTTCTACCGGCTATAAATATCTTATTCGGGCAAATTACTTTCAAATACCACTGTAGGGAAAAAAACCAGTCCTGAGATTTAAATATTCTTTGAGCCCAAGCTGACTTTGAAACATTTATTTAAACAATGTTTACAACCTGAGATTTAATTTTTGACACGGCCGCTGTTTTTGCTGCACAATTGGGGCGATGACAGGAAACAGGCTTTCGATGACAGGCTTTCTTGTTTGTAATGCCATGGCCCTTGGGCTTTTGGTTTAATAAATGAGATGTCATATCATATTATATAGTTAAAAGAAGGAAACTTTTCATCTTAAGTTGTGTTATTTTTGCAGGTGAAAAGAAAAAATAATACTCATAATACGAATTAATTCTTTCCCGAAACTCTGAACTTGGTACAATATTTGCCTTATAACTAGGTCCGGATCCAGGAATTTATTTCAGAGGGGAGGGTCTGCCCTCGTATCAGACTTAACCCATACGAAACAGTAAGATAAAGAATATAGATGAGAAGTTAAAGCCTAAAGAAAAAAATATTATTTGTTTATAATAAGAGAAGGGTTCGAACCCCATAACCACCACTGGATACGGCCCCGCTTATAACGACATTCGACTGATTTTTACTGTATATACACTCGTTTGTTTCCTCGTTTGTGGCAAACCTCAGCCATGCCGGGAACATCGATTATTAAAATGTTCTGGTTGAGCTGGAGTTCAAATCCAGCCAGCAGTCGAATAGGTATACCGAAAGCCTAACGAAAATCCCTTTGTTTTGCTAAAACAAAACTCCAAAATCTGGAAAGCTGCTTGAAGGACTCCTCTTGTTTTTCGCTGTTTACACACCTTCAGTGGCGACGTACGTGGTCTACGTGGTCTGAAATCTCCCTCTTTACAAAATCCTTGTGAATCACTTTATTTGAATTTTTCGCTTTTCAGCGCTAGCAGAGATTTTCCTGGGTTGCCACCAGACAGTAATTTTATTTTGTCTTGGCTGCCATGGGTTGACCACCTATGCCGTGCCGTGGTTCGCTATGCTTTCTCAGCATTTAAAGCGGCCCACAAAAAATGGTCTTTCTACCACACACACAATGATAACCATCCCTACTGTCACTATGAATGTTCAAAACCACTAAAAACACCGTAAAACAATGAGCAAATTAAAAAAACCCACCAAATTTCCTAGGTTTGAAATAAATCTTTCTGGACTAAATCTCAGCCGATTATCCCGGACAGCTGTTGTGGCACGTAGGGAGCCAAGGGTCAAAATAATAATTTCCATCTAATGCGTCAACATTACAAATACAAATAAATTATAAAACCAAGACCAGTGTGGTACCTCTGAAGACATACACAAATTATCAGTTAGGTCTTATAATTCTTTGTTAATCAATCCTGGAAAATTCCGCCATCTAGAAAAGAAGACGTTGTGCGAGGGTTTTTTCTCGAGCCAAAACAGCAACTCGGCAATTGAGTTCAAATCTAAACAAACCCGTGGCATGCGATCCCTAAGAGAAGGTAACTGAATGTTTGGGTTAGGTCTTTAACCACGACGCTCATTTGTTTTAAATTTTTCTCGAGAAAAGCAAGTTATTGCGCGAGGTCCGGCCAGAGTTGACAAGCGCTAACAAGAGAATCCCTGATTTTACGAGGCAAGCATGAATTGTTTTTTTAAACACTACTTCCTGACCATTTATCGTGAAAAATATATTTTTAATAAGAGCTATTCTTCTAGTAAAGCCTATTGTTCTGTTGCCAGCATTTGATCAATGGATGCTAAGACGGTAGTGGTAAACCGTCTTTTTATCGAGAACGAAGAAAAATAACAAACAACCCCAAGTGCTAGCCCGGAATATGAGAAATTCAGATGTCTTGCTCTCTTTCCATTTTTTGTTCCAGTATTAAAGACGCCGAAAGACCCCGGGTTGTCAAAAAAAAAATATAAGGTTTGAAGCCAAGCTGACCATTCATTTCAAATACAATAGAAAAAGTTCTGTGGAAGTTTTTATTCAAAGTGGTCAAACGTATCATGGATTTTTCGATTGGGCCGTTTTCTGGGTGAAAGCTTCTGCGCTTTCCCAGACGGATGGTAAATTGTAAATATACACAGAACTCAGAATTGTAAATAATCACAGATTTGTACATATACACTTTTAACACGCACATTTTATCTTTCGTTATTTTATTTTTATCTGAATGTCGTTCAGTCCGCACCGTTCTTCTGTTTTTAGTTACATGTCGTCTTATTGTCTGTTGGTTCCGCATCGTTTTCCTGTTGTGATTGTTGTGGATTTTATGATTTAGTTTTTTTTTTCGCTGAGGACGGTTTGCCGGAAGTGCAACCGAAATATCCGAAATTTATTTATCCCTCGCACATCATCTTGGAGGGGTAACTAGCTGATCAAGAAAAAAACCCGAAAATCTCGTTTTTTCTATTGTATTAAAAAAAAAAAACACGCGATGAACCGGGTTGTTACCGCTGCAGTACATAGCCCTTGGCTCTGATGTCGGTTTAAGGTATGTTCGTTGACGAAACGAAGAACAAAAATAAACAACCCCACGTTCTTGGCTAGGAAATAAGGCATACCGTATCTTTGTTTGAAAGATCTGGGGAATCCTGTAAGGACAGAGCCAGAAGGTTATTGGGGGCAGTAAGAAAGCTTTTTAAAGCGAGACAGGAACCTGTAAACCGCGAAGACGTAATATGGTCTTGAGAAGTCTCTAAAATCTATCTGTCTTTGCATCTTGCCGGCCAATGCAAATCGTGAGTCGTAAAATTGCTTCTTCACCACGATTTCCGACCATGTAGTCATTGAGCCAGGTCCCGTATTTCACTTTGGAACCGTGACAACTTAAGCTAAATTTCTTCTTTAGTTGCCAGTTTGATCAATGAGGTTTCCAACTGGTTCGAAGTGTTGATTTTTTTTTGCTTTTGTAAAGTTTTTTCGTCTTGTGCTTTACTAGTAACGTTCAGAATATGCACGCTTGGCCCGACAAGACAAAGCTCATCAAAGCTCATTCAGTTTCAGATTGTAAGGTCACTTCTGAAGAAAGTCCGCTATTTCGTTTGACACAAAGAGGATCTATTTTTCTAAATTTGTCAAGCATAGAGGTACAAGCGCGTAGAGGTACCACAAATCAGGAACTGAGTGGGGGTGGGACGTTGCTTTCCGATTTGTCTACTGGAACTTTACCCCAGGGAAGTCCTGGCCTTCCCTCGAACATAAATTTGGAGCTTTACCGTTCACGAAACCTACCACTGAAGGGCTTAGCGGGTTTGCACCCTCCTACGAAACTTCGTGCCTTATCCATATTTCACGCGGTTATTGGTCCAATATACCCTCTGAAAGCAAAGATAGTTTACTGCTTCCGGCATATCCTATCGAGGCACTTAGGGCTAGTAAAGTTTCAAGAAACCCATTACTCCCGAATCAGAGTTGTAATTTTATGACAGCATATGGAGAAGTAGTTCAAACGCGCTGGGTGGTCATAGTTGCACTTGTTATTGCAACACAAATAATTTGTGAGTACGGCTATATGACCTCCATGAAGAGGTAAAGAAATGTCTCTCGGAGATTGAGGGTAAAAACTTGTTTTTATGGTGTTCACAGTTTTTGATGTCCATCCTACATAACCCCGAAAAGTGGACCATGGTTTCCAGTATCCAATAATTTAATTATCTGTTCATAGAAAAAAGAGGTCCAAGCTGGCGCTTCTCTCCCTACTAAGCACGTCAACCTTTAAAAAAAATGTTCTTTACACGACTACACTGTTGAACACAGTAAAAAGGAGTCACGTACGCGCAGGTCTGTCCAGGATTTGTCTCTTTTTTTGGGGGGTGGGTAACCCCTTACCCCCCTGGATACGGCCCTGCGTTCGCGCCGCAATTGAACAGTGTTTTGGCGGAGCTGAATAACAGTTTTGGCAGTTCCATTAGAACAATTCACTCCTGTATATTGGGCTGTCTCTACCCCTGTCTTGGTAACTCAACAGATGTGAAGAAGTGTTGTCATAAAGACAAATTTCAGGGATTCCCCTTTCAGCTTTGGAATGTAATAACCGTGTTAACGAGCCGTTACGATAATCCGAATCCACTAAGCTTGGCGATCCGTTCACGCGGTTTTCACATTAAATTTTGTCTCCCCAGCTTTAGCCTAGCAGAGCTTTCACAATTTTGGAATATAGAGGCGTCGTTCCTGCTTGCTCATCTGTATTGAAATGATCCACGATAGTTCTGGATTGCTCAGTTTGTTTTTTAATATTCATAGCCCGTTTTGAAATTGATAGCAGACTAGTTGTCTTTTTATCTGGTTCTACCTTTGAGATCGAGTAACAATTCATTCCAGTACAATTATGCCCGAGTCTTGGACGAATGAATGATCTGTTTCGATGTTCGCAAAGATTAAGCCCCTTGAAAATGTTGCATTAAAATCTTCCTAAGCTTAGCCTATATACAAATTTAGTTCACAATTTTATAAACGCAGGACAACTTTCCGGCCACTTGCTGTGGATCTGGACACCTTTGGAAATATTGTTACACCTCACGCACAAACAGTATATCACCATGACCTGTTTGGAAGAGTAATCCTATTTGCTATGTAGGATTAGGAAAATGGGCCATTACCGAAATGTTGGTCACGGTAGTCTAATACCCCCCTTGGAAATAAACGGCAAATGACAAAATACATTGACCACAGCAGCTTATTTTCTTGGTATATAGGTGAGTTGCTTGTCTGAAATTGCGGTATGTTTTAGGCTCGTATTTTTTTGGCCAGTATTTTGCAGTAAAACTTGCCTGGTATCGGTTTTAGCTTCGGCGACCATTCACTGTTAGGCGACGTTCAAACAGTGTAGGCTGTTTTTAACTTTGAATGGCGCTGAAAAATCTGTTCAAAATCGAACTTTGCAAACATTAATGCAAAGGATTGAGTACTAACAGTAATACAAGTAAAATAAAATAAAATCCAAGTCGGGAACTGTTGCTCTTTCGATCTTTTGTTCTTTGTTGCTACGTTTCCTCTGCACCCTGCCTGATATGACCACTGTGTGTGTGTGTCTGTGTGTGTGTGGGGGGGGGGGGGGGGTGGGGGGTATCCCGAGGGGTCGTCGCCGGGGGGGGGGGCTATAGTCGGAACCCTTGGTCACCGTCACTCGCCATTCCTACCTGATCATTTCTACTCCGGCTCATGTAATAGTGGTAGGGCCGTTCCAGGAATATATTTCGGTTGGGGGGGGGGGGTATCCCCGACGATCGGACCTAATCCATACACTGAGAGTGAAATAAAAACAGAGATCACATATGAAAGGCTATAAAAAACGATTATTTTTGTATGTTTCAGGGGGGGGGGGGGGCGACCCCCTCCCCCCGGATACGGCTTTGAATGGTGGGTTTACATTTGCGCAAATCTGAGAGTATTTGAAATGAGTGCGTATTTTGCGCTCCTCTCCGCTCTAGGAAGAATCTCAAGCAGCGTAAATTTGCTCTTGATTTGTAAAATAGGCTCGGATTTTTCGCATTGTGTAAGTGCACCATAATCAACAGCAATCGAAAATGTCGAGTCCGTCTTCAACGAAATAGGATCTCCTGGAGACCGGTTGATATCACCATTGGAGCCGTTCCCCCGTTTTATTGGAGAAACAGTTGCTTCTCCCTATGCCATAAAAGTGATTCTAATTGACGCATCTGTCGACAGGATCATTGATGACTTTAAAAACAGCGTTAAACAGCTTGAAGACTTTCTTTGGGTTCGTTGCCGCTTGTCTTACTTTTCCCCGTTTTGGGTTGAATTATGGCCTTAAATTAGGCGATAATGGACAAGGGGCGTTCTGGTAGGGCTGTGCTTGATAACAGGGTTGGATCCACCCGCTCGGTTTTGGATCGAAGGCTTGAATGTCAGCTGACGATTGTTCGAGCTTCCTTTTGACATAGAGACTGAAATTTAATTTTCTTCCTATGATTTTTTTGATGGTAGTGCCTTTCTATGGGAATGCTTTCCAGGGTGATGAAAGCAATGGAAAGCTGTGGCAGTTCTTTCGATGCCGTAATCTGGGCTAGGTCATTACAAGTGCATTGTGTCCACTTTTTAGCTCTTATCGATTTGATTTGAGGATTCTTATCGATCCAGCGTCCTTAAGCATAACCAGTCGTAGTAATTTAGTAATTTATTCCTTAATAGTAATTTGTTCCTTAATTCTTGTATAGTATGGGCGATGGTTGAGCGATTAGTTTGGCTAATGGACGCAATAGTTCCAGTTTAAATTTTATTAATAGAATTTTTTTTTTAAAACACCATTAACTGTCTATGGCCCCACCATAAGGACTGGGAATGGGCGGGGCTTATTCTTATAGTCTTAAGGGAAACAGATCAAAAAAAGAAGGAGAGAAAAAAGAATAAAGACGTAACAAAGTGACAAGAAAAATCCACTAACGAACGATCTTCCGTCAACAAAGCGCCCTTGCCCCCCCCCTTCCCCCCCAAAAAAAAACAGAAGAAGAAGAAAGGAAATTCTGTTTTCGATAAGAAAAATGACTTGGCCTGTGACTTGAAAGCTGAAATGGTCGACGCAACCCTTACCTCATGAGGTATTATACCTCCTGGAGCACTGGCTCCATTCCATTCATTTGAGATAGACAAGGCAACCTTTCGGCGGATTGCCTTCCACAGCCCCGGCGCAAAGTATTTGATTATAAAAGATGCTCTAGTTGTTTGACGGGGGGCAATCGCCAACTGCCGGGCATTCCGAGTAGAATACTCGTGGAAATCCTGATTCCCCAGAAAACAGATTCTGAAAAGATGAATTTAAATGGTCATTAAAATACTTATAAGTGAAAACTGCAACTTGGTAGTCTCTAATTGTGGAGACATCCGTTAGTTTATTAGAGCTAAAACGTTTACTTCGGTTCTTATGGGGTTCATGGGACGTGATTACCCAGATAGCTGAGCACTGTTCTGTAGATTTTGAACTTTCTTGTAACAAGATACAAAATTGCTAGCCCACACGGAGCATCCATAAATTAAGCAAGGATGAAAAATAGCAAGAGTATATCATTCGTAGAATTTTAGATGATGCAATGTTTTTAACTCTCCTTATCACTCCAAGAGACCGAGAAAGTTTGGACGACAGAACATTAGCCTGCTCTTTCCATGACAAATTCTCATCTAGTAGAAAACCAAGGTATTTAATGGATTGTACTCTTTTGATCACTGAAGTACCCACCATAACTTGACCAGAGCTTGTTTGGGATGAAGTTCTCGAGAATACCATAAAGTTTGTTTTGAAACGTTGGGTGAGAATTAGTAAAATTGATAAATTCAACTAGTGCTGTTTTTAGCTTTTGATATAGATCAGGTATAGAAGGGGCAGACAAAAAAAGAAGAGTGTCATCTGCAAATAAAAGGATACCAGCTTAGGATAGGAACTATTTAACCGTGTCAATAAAAATAAAAAAAATAGTATAGTAATAATAATGATTGTATTTTGTAAAGCCAACGACTATATTAAAACAGAAAATGCCAAATTATACACACTACTCTAGCTACCACAGCAGAAAAGCAAAACAAACATATAAAACAAGCTTTTCTGTTATTGCAATGAGCATGGTTCAGTCATGAGTTTGAGTGCATAGCATATACGCTCCTTATGGTATTGTCTTGCATTTTATATCGAATTTTGGTTTTCTGATTTTTATTGTACCGGCTCCTATTTCTTTGGTTCGATGCCTGGTTATCCCACTTCCAGGATTGTAACTCTCTCACTTTTTGCTGAATTGAAGAAAATTAGCCGGTTTCTGCAACAGGCGGAAAACCTGGACCCCCCATATTGTTTCCGCTTTGGAGCTTGTAAAGACAAAAAGTTTTTGTAAAACAAAACAAGAGCTTTGCGGTTACCCAACGTCGTAACCAGATTAGCCAGATGACGCCGGTAATAGAGTAATTTACCAGTTTGGGTTTTTCTGCGGCTGGAGCCTAATGAGTAGGGATGGGGACAAGGGGAATTGTGGGGGATTGTCCTAGTGAGGCACTCGATGTCCTTCGCAGATGACAGTCTTGAGGGTTTTAAGTGGCAAAGAGGGAAGGGTAATTAAGGAAATCACTCCGAGGATACAGCCGATTCATTCGGTTGTTCCAGCCGATTTCATCCGAATCTCTTTCACATAGAACACCTAGCCTGTCAAGGCTTCTTCCTGAAATTAGTTTTATCGGTCTTCTCTTTTTGAATAATTGTCTTCAGTGTCCAGAGAAAATTATAATTTTGTTAGCCTACTGAAAATACACAAAGGCAGTGGGGACAAATAATGAATGGGCATATAGTTACTGGCACGGGTGCTTTAAAGGATCCGTCGCACCTGTAAACTAATTGGCCCGCTTCCCTGATAATTCCGTCCATGCTGACTCCCGATATTTCTAGTTTGATATAGTATGTTACTTCTACCATAAAAGCACTATAATTATCCTTACGAATGCCATGTTTACCTCATTCCGAGACGCATCATTTGTTCCCGTGAATTCGGATTGGAAGAAAAACGGTTTATCCAACTTTGCATAGTTTGTCACGAGGTTTGACATGGAATCCAGCGGGCCTTAAGGATGCCTAGAAACATGGAACAGAAACATTGAAATATGGAATAGAGACAGCATACCTTTCCACATTAGGCTATGATCTCCTGTTCTTTGAAAAATCTTTAGAAGAGACCCTTCCTCTAATGCCCTTCTGAACACTGTCTCCATCTTTCGACGCGAACACCCGGTCAGATTTATTACGCGGAAAAGGGGTTTTTAGTCCCAATCTGGGCAGCTCCGATGTTCTTTTGTCTTTTTCAATTGCCATATAGTGTTATTTTAATATTACAACTTCAGATGCTACCTAGAATTTCGAAAGCCTCTCGTTTTCAGATGTTCATAGGAGGTACGGCAGTAGTCTATCCGCTTTAGGTTAGGACCTCTTTTCTCTGGAAACATCTTTAGAAGACACCTACCCCCTAAGGCTCTTCTGAAAGCTGTCGTGTCAAATTTTCAGTATTAATATTTTAAAGCCTCGAATGCTACCCAGGATTTTCGACCATTTCTTTTTCTCGGATTTTTGTGGTGGTACTGTGTCAGTGAACCCTTTCCGCTTTTGGTTAGGACCTCCTATCTTTGCAAAATCTTAGAAGACATCCTTCCTCATGGAAACCAACAAACCCACTTCAACACCCGGTAAACGCGGAAGAAGGTCAATAATTGTCAGTCCCAATCTTGGCAACTACGATGTTCTTTTGTCTTTCTTAGTGACTATATTTTTACTGTTGTATTATAATTATTATTTATTATTGTTATTACTGCTTTATTTCAGTCCATAAGACCATATCAACAACAAACAAACATACACTAAGACAGACACTGAACAAAAATACAAAAGAAATCTACCCCATGCAAAAGATATTCAGGAGGATACCCTTCCATATGGGTAGCGCATAGAAAATGGGTAGAGCAGCATAAGCCACCAAATGCTTTTCAGAATCTTTTAGTCGGCAAAACATAGCAATATTAGCTTTGCGGCGCAGCTCCTTCAGGGTAGCAACTCTTTTTCAACCATTGCACCACTGACACTGCATCGCCTAGCCTAACGGAAAAATTTCCGAAAACCCGCGTTGTAGACAACTTGCAAAGCTGACAAAGACCGAGCATGGGCAGAGGAAACCAGGCCAAGAGCAAAAATTGGTAACAGTAAGTCTTGAAGAGGCGGACCTTATAATTAATAATTAAATATATATATAATTGATAATTAAAGCTTCAAATGCTAGGCTACCTAGAATTTTCGAAGGTTGCTCGTTTTGAGTGTTTATAGGGGGTACGGTGTCAGTCTCTCTCTTTTTGGATTAGGCTCATGAGAAATCTTTAGAAAACACCCATCCGGCGAGGCTCCTCTGAACACTGTCTCCATATCTTGCATGAACGCCCAGTGGGATTTCGCACGCAGAAGAAGGGCAATAAACGTCAGTCCCATTCTGAGCAACTTTGCGGGAAGGCGTTCTTTTCTGGAAATATATATCTTTTGCCTGAGAAGAAAAAGTCACTTCAGATTTGGAAGCTAGATGATAAAACAACGTATGGAAGATTCTCTTGTTCAGGCTGCCGGGACCAGGGGATGCCGAAAGGGATCCTGTCACAACTAGCTGGAAGTTTGTATCTGTCATGGGCTTTATTGGTTGTGGTGTCACAACGGAATGCTCACCAGAAATGGGGAAAGACTTTCGAGTGCCGGGGCTTTTGGCATCTCCTAAGGGATTCAAAAATAAAACTATCCTGATAGTCTTGTCACATGGTGCGTAATCTGCATCAATCAACATGTATGCTACTGTTAAAATTTCCTGATCGAATAGAAAGAATGTCAATGCCGTAAGTAGTATTTGTGTATACCGTCTTTTGAAGGACATGTCGCACTTATTACAGTAAATCGTTCTACTGCTGTAGTATTTCATCCATTCCCGAGATTTTTCACTTCAGACGTTTATCCCATTTCGTCTATTATCATTACACTAAGTATCACGATTGCCACGTTTCTTCTCTTTACGTCACGTATCAGGCTCCCGACCAGTGTTTCCGCTAATGTCATTGGTCCAAAGACCGGTAATGCAAATGTTGCCAAGGTTGTCATCCAAGGCAAAGGACATGGATAGAGGCTAAAAACAGACGAAGCCTTGCGTAATTTTCTGTAAGCATAGCTAAGTTTTAAAATGGTCACCTATCTTAGAACATCTTACCAGAAACACTATGAAGTGCGAGGTGTCCTTTGACGTTTTGAGTTCAACTTGCAGTCAACCTACGTTCTTTAGCTCGGGAAGCTTCAACGGTTTCAAAAGATTTTTGAATTTTGAACTCGCTCATGACCGAGAATAGCAGTTTGGAAGGAACTGTTGATTTGAAAAAAAAACTTCAGTATGAATAAAATCATAAATTATATTGATGGCCATTAAAGTGTATCCGAAAAGGGATGTGATATGGCGATCTACTTACCACTACTCTTACTAGTTATCCATGACATTCACTTAAAGAGGCTTGAAGACCGATGAAAATGTGTTACTTCGTTGGTCAGCTAATCACGAATAATCGATTTTCAAATAGTGGAATTTCCCTGTCTGATTTTTCGTACCTCTGTGCGCTTGTATCTGTGTAGTATGCTTGACGAGAACGATTTACGAAAAATAAGTGTTCACGCAGTGAGCCGCTTTCCTCCAGCTGATTACTGGCCACTGAAAAGCCGCGTTTGGATTGGGATTCAAATTTTCCGCGTCATAGTAGAATTTTGCGTTGTGAGGACGGCCGTAGATATTCTGAACGTCATATAGAGCATATATAAAAAAAAAAAAAAAAACACCTTAACGCAATCAAAATAATGCAGTGTAGTCAGTTAAATGATACAAACATAAGTTGGCTTTTCAGTTAAACTTTAAAGCAAATGAAGAAAAGGATAGTTTTAAACCGAAATTAAAATAAAATAGCCTCTATGTTAATCTTTTAAGGTGAAAATAAAAATGTTGAATTTAACTGAACCAGAAGTGTTTCTGTCCTTTCTTGGAAATTAGTCCAGTCTGTCTTTCGGATTCCAGTCAGTCTACATCCTCCCATCCTCAGATGAACAGTAGTGGTGGAGGACTTTGCCGGAAACTTACACGGTTAGAAATCTGAAATTGGCCAAATCTCAGATACGGATTTCGGGGCAGCAGACGCGTTAGTCGAGGTTGCTTATTGATTCGTTTGTAGATGTGCTAGATCTTTTGGATTTAACCTGTAGTGGCATTCGTTTTGATCGGCGACATGCTTTGAAGCAGTACACTAAAAATTTTCTCCGAATAAGGAAGCAGTATTTGCTACTGGGATTAATCTTATCTCTAATCTTATACATTAATCCGAATTAGGGATAGTCTTATCCGAACAAAGACAAGATTAATCCCAGTAGAAAATACTGCAAGATTTTTTTTTTATATTGTATATGAACTTAGTCGTCGTCTCGGTCCTATGTGCGCCCGAGCAGAAGATAACCAAGTTCTTGTCCAGCGAGACACCATAACAGAAGATGGCGAAAAGGCCGTTGCTGTATGCTTGCCGAACTGTGCAATTTTCGAAAGTATTCTTCCGTTCTCAGTAGTTCTGTTTTGCCCAGTTCGGGAGCGTTTCTGCTGACAGATTTTGATTTTAAAGAAGACAGTTAATCTTTTTCTTGGTTTTTCGTGTTTCTGGAGGCCTGCCTTTGTTACCGGGACAGTCGAACCGAGTTCTTGTTCAGCGAGACACAATAACAAAAGCTGGCGAAAAGGTGCCGAACTGTGCAGTTCTCGGAAGTATTCTACCGTTATCAGTAGTTCTGTTTTTACCTAGTTAGGGAGTGTTTGTGCTGACAGGCTAATGGTTGATTTTAAAGAAGACAGTTAACTTTTTCTTGATTTTTCGTGTTTCAGCAGCCTTTGTTACCGGGACAGTCTATTCCGCTTTGTTAGTAGTTCCTCTTGACGAGGATGTGGCATTATTGAGTTTATTTTTTTTTTTATAAATCATAGATTCTTGAGTCATTTGAAGCTGAATTAGTTACCAAGTATCTCCCGTTCTCAGTAGTCCTCTTTTTTGTACCTTATCGTTCGGGAGCGTTTTCGCTGACACGCTGATATTTGATTTTAAAGAAGAAGCTTTTTCTTAATTTTTCCTGTTTCTGGAGGCCTGCCTTACCGGGGCAGTCTATTCCGCTTTGTCAGTAGTTCTTCTTGACGAGGATGTGGCGTTATTGAATTTATTTTTTGTTATAAATTCATGGCTTTGAGTCATTTGAAGTTGAATTAATTTACCAAGTATCTCCTTTTCTCAGTAGTCCTCTTTTACCTTGTTCGGGAGCGTTTCGCTGACAGACCAATGGTTGATTTTAAAGAAGGAAAGCTTTTTCTTGATTGTTCGTGTTTCTGAAGGCCTGCATTTGTAACCGGGACAGTCTATTCCGCTTTGTCAGTAGTTCCTCTTGACGAGGATGTGGGATTATTGAATTTCTTTTTTGTTATAAATTCATGGCTTCTTGAGTCATTTGAAGTTGAGTTAATTACCGTTCTATCAAGCACGTCTCATTTTTTCTGTGCATTGATTGGCCCCTGGCCTTGCAAATTGCTGAGGAAAGACTTCCTGGAAATTGCCTTTCTTCGAAATTTGGAAGAGCTAGTGAAGCAATTTTCTTCCTTTTTAAAGTCTAAGTGAAAAGCCGGCTTATCTGGTATCTTGTGATACACCGAATTGTTTTGACTCTGCTGAGGGGTTTTTATTTTTCTTGGAGTCTTGTAGGGACGTCGATCGACGACGCAGGACCGACAAGACTAAGTTCACAGTTAGGCTGCTCAGTTTGAATTAAATCAAGAACGTGGTTTTCTTTCCTTAAAATGGCAAACGACCGGAAATACGTTGCTGTATGCCTGGCTACAAACTAATTAAACATGAGTCCCAGAACTAGTCGCCTGGAAGTAATTGGTAGCAGACAATTTGGTTGATGTTGATGATTTAGTTTGGTGGCTTGTATGGGTAAAGCTAAGTGCACACAGTGCGATAAGACATTGCATCCGAAAATGCGCCTGTGAAGTTCGCGTCACTTTGGGAAAACCTGCATGCGTTGCGTCAAAATTTGCGGTGCGAACGAGGAAATTCGCATCCGACTGCGAAAATCGGACTGTGTGCACGTTAGCGCCGCGTGTCTTGACACTGCCAAGACAAACCAACCGAAAGGTGCTGCGGACTGCCGAGGGGCCACCCCCTCTCGATCTTGGTATACACCAAGTGACAGGTTCTGGCACCGGTTGCCACGTGTTATACTATTAGAATATTAAACTCAGCATTAGAAGCGATGAGAGGTCAGGCGCCTATTTTATGGCTGGCCGGTACCGCTCGTTTTGCCTGGTGCCGTAAACGGCGTACATAAATTGTCGGGGAGTGGGTAACCCCTCGCTGATTGTATAGAGAGTAACTAACCCCTAAGACCTCGGCTATAGAGAGTGTACTTGAAAATATTTTGAGACCTACTTGTTTTCTTCATCGCGAACTACTTCAGACGTCTGTCATATTGTATCAGCTTTGAGAAACTTTTGAGCGGGTCACGTCGCGGAGAAAAGAAAAACTAGCAATCAAAACAGACTTTGAGGAAGTCGTTAGGAAGAGGTCTTGATTGTTTGTGCCGCGAGTTGCCCTAGACTTCGACGAAAGTTGGAGACAATTCCGATAGAAGAAAATGTCCAAGAAGCCGTGGGGGGGGGGGGCTATGTCCCGGAGGCCCCTCCCACCGGCAGTACGTTTCCGCTTGAATCATCTCATTTCGAACAACGTCCATTATAAGAAGCATGATAGGGCTTTGATCTGAAGACTTTCAACCAAGTTGACGAAAGTGGCTCTGGAATGGTGAATTATTTAGCACATCAGCTTCCTCTGCCTTTGTAAAGCCGGGAAGTCCTCTTGTTGGGAAGGATGACCTTGTATTTCTAGCTTTCAAGTGGGGCATGCACAGTCACCCGTTCCGTTTACCGTAAACTTCAGACCATGAGCCGAGAAATTGCTTTCTCGTCATGCACAGTTCCTTAGTATACTTCAGAACTGCAAATTGTTTATTCAAAGTCTCGACTCCAAGAAACTGCGTTGCACAGTAGAGTTAATACCCCCTAGATTGGTATATCGCTTTCCCGTGGTTAAATCAACCTGTGTCATTTATCTTCGTATGGAAACGCTGCTATTGGTGATGATGGTGGTCGTCCGGTGTGGACTCGCAGGCATATTGTGACCAACAGAATCATTCGCCACTTTTACTATTTACTTATGTCTCCTGCCGGGCGTCTTAGCGTAGAGAGTGATATCAGCCTCCTCCATCTGGTGCGATCAGCAGCTAGCGCTGGTGTGTCGTGGGTGTCAATGTTTGCCAACTTCAAATATTTGGAAAGACTATCGGACCATCGATGTTTCGGTCTGCCGCGGGGTCGATTCCAGCCGGCTTCTGCGGGGTTGAAGTCAATTCACTGGATATCTGAAATAGCTATCCTTACTCTACTGTGTCTTTTAATGATTTTTGTATGTTTTCGATATGTATATGGATTTGCTGAAGTAGCTGATGTTTCTCTTCCAGACCGGTGAGAGAGGTGACCTCGACGGCCTTGCTTCCCACTACGCTGACGACTTGAGAACTTTCTATACTGATGTCTTGAACGTTCTGGAGGAAATCCGAGTGGAGGAATGGAAGAATATGTCACCCCGAATGATGGTACTACAGGACGGACTTGGATCGGGTGAGTGCATAATAATAATAATAAGATAATGCAGTACGTAGTCTCTACAAAGTTCGGCTTAAAAATTAGCTGTGTTTTTATTTACCATTATCCAGTTCACCGATCTGCAGGATTTCCCACTTCCATCGCTCCTTCTTCCTTCGGATAACCGACCTGTGGACTGAGGTTGGAGCTTCGTCCAGTTGACCTACTTTTTTTCTGAGGCAGGAATCTGAATCTTGCTTGTAATGCTCGAGAAACCAAAATAAGCCGTCTTTGTCGGGCGAGCGGAATGGGATGCCGGAAAATGGCTTATAGGGGTATATAGGTCGTTTAACTGGATGACGGAGAATCGGCAAAAAATATCAACTATTGTTCACTGTACAGTCAAAAATTGCCAAAGTAATTCTTTACAGCGTTGCTTCACAGCAATAGTTAATTCAATCAATCAATCATTTTTTTTTACCCCACTATCGCTAGACTAACACGGGTAGAAATTGAAAAAAAAAGACACAAACTAGTAAACTAAGGATATGCAACGAAAATAAAAATCAGGGACATGTAAAATGTTTAGTGAAATACGAGAAGAATGGCTTTTGGTATCTTTCTAAAGATTTGGCTGGCGGAGCGAGAAGCTTGGTTCAAAGCAAAATATCATTAGGGAGTAGCGCCAAGATTTGGATAAAGGGACACACACTCGAGTAGCAGCGTCACTAGCACCACTAGCGATAGAGAACGTTCCTTTTGAAAATCAGTCAGTCGTGCACCAGTGTTGGGACCGATAACTTCATACACCTCCCCTGTTTCCTCGATGTCTGCCGACCGCATCTTAGCATTGCTAGAAATGTTTGAACCCGCAAGTTTGTCTCGCTTTAAATGCCACAAGCGTAATGGGCGGTGCCACGAGTATGGCCCTGTGGCCCGCTTGCGAAGCATGGAAAACACACGTCTGGGCACTACTCCCCAGTGTTATTTTACTATGGCTTGAGTCTTAGAGCCCGGAAGGATGGTCCTTTGGTGTCCAGAGCTCAAAATTTGGTGTATCAAACGCATGAGAAAATTATTTCTTCTTCCAGACAGTTTTTCGGCGCCGAGAAGTTGAAGGCTTTTGCTGTAGGATGAGTAATTGTGGCAAAATATTGTTCTACGGGCTCTGTTCTACTGCCGCTCTATATTCAGCCAGATCAGAATAACAGTAGAGAGTAGCGGCAAGACCTGAGAATAGTGACACAAACACTTAACAGCTGCACTAACACCACTGGTGATAGAGAACGTCCCTACTGAAACTCAATCAGTCGTTCACCCGCTCTGGCTCCGATGATTCCATATTCCAAAGACGCAAAAAAGATCCCCCCCCCCCTGTTTCTTTGATGTGTGCAGGCCGCATCTTAGCTGTACTGGACATTTTCTGAGACCGCAAGTTTGCCCTGCTTTGAATGTCCCGAGATTCCGGGTACTGAGCTGCGCTACAAGTAAGGCCCATGTTTGATGCAGGGAAACAAGGTCTTAGGATTTGCGCCACTGTCTAGTGTTATTTTGCTCTGATTTCGTCATCCTGAGAACTTGACCTCGGATGTTAGGCAGCTGTACTCTATAATGGGCCTGGTCCTGGAAACTTATTTTAGAAAACGCCAACCCCACAGCTTGAAATCGTGGCAACGTACGTACTTGCTTGTACTCGTGTCAGGACGCAAGCTGTGCAGCTCTCCGGGGTCATGCCGTGAATCTCGGTCTTTCGTGGAGGGGTTTCGAGAGTTGAAGCCAAGAGGATCCCACCTCCTTTCATGAAGGCGGAATGCTCGGGTGGTGTCGAGGTCTTCTTTGTGGGTGCTTGGCCCCATTAGCCTCCGCGGAGTGCGTTTCAGCAAGGCAAGGGACGGCGAGCAGAGCCTTCTTGGACATAGTGTAGTCGTCTCTTCTGCTCACGTGTCCACGCCGTGTGGCCACTTTATGTCCGGTGAGATCTGATACTTGCTTTACCGAAAGGACGATGTTATGGTCGTAGATTTTCAGAACTGTCTTTGCCAGCGTGGCTTCCCAGGGTTCCGGTCCCCCCGCCAAAAAACCTCGCCCCCCCCCCCCAATCTGTCAGTAGTCCCTTATCAGGCATATAAGTGCTTGCAGTCAAAATTGGAGTTTAAAATAAGGTTTTAGTTTCTCATATAGCCTATATGCATTTAGGGGGGGGGGGGTCTGGTACCGAGGAAAACGACATAGGCCATTCGTTGTTGAATAATCTGTCATTCTAGCCTAGGAGTAGGATAGACAAGGACTCGCCCCTGTAACGTTTAAGACTCTTTGACCCCTCCTACCGTATTTACTTTCCGGCTATCAGTGAATCAGAAGTTGCTCTCTGTTTGTTGCCCCATTGTGGACTTTACACACTTCAATGATCCTGTTTGAAGACCTGTCCGGACAACTATTCTTTTCACAGTATATTAGGTTCACGCGTTTCTGCGTTAATCCCAGCTGGAAATGCACAGATTAGTCTCTAGAAAGAATCTGCGAAACAGGGGGTCGGTCGGGAATCGCTCGCTTTTCACAAAAACAGGACAAGGTCAGCAAATTATGACAAATATGAAAGTATTTGACAAAACGCAATACAAAGAGACGTTCCAGAATATGTCTGAATGAATAAGGACTTGTTAAGTAAGTAAGTAATTTATTTATGACCCGCCATTTAGTAGAAGCGGAGTAAATGAAGAAAATAAATAAAACACATAAACACACAGAAACAGACACTTAATTTTCAATCTTCGGCCAGGAAGCAGTGGATAAGGTCGTGCGATGGTTGGGCCCTGTTGTCGGAAGTTTGATAGGATTTACCACACATCCTAATATTAAATGTTATATCGGGTGCCGGGGAATTTTTATGCCATGACTCTTGAAAGGCTTATTTGTTTTGCCTTTTTGATAATCCTTAGCTCCTCGATGGAATTTTGGAATTCAGTAATCACCGCATTTTGCCCAATCATGAAGCGCATACTTCGCCGAAAGCTTCAAGCCCTCCCCCGACAACCCTTTAAAAAAAGGGCATGAGAAAGATTCTTTTTTTTTTTTATTTTTAAGGCTTTAGTAGGCCAACAGGTGTATCTTGTGTTTTGTTTTGCTTGGCTGTTCCCACTTTTTACCGACCGCGCGCACAGCCTTCAGATATTTTGCGTCGAACCTTCGCTCCGCGCCAACAATAAAATCACTATTTTCACTGGAAATCTCGCTGGAAATAGATTATATTATCGTGAAAAAATAATTTCGAGTAAGAGTTGTTCCTCAAGTTCGCGAAAAGGAAGCACTTAAAAGGCCCATTACATTTCGTGGAATTTTGCATAACAAACACTTTTCACACTCAGGTTTTATTTTTAATATTTCAAATTCTGTAGTAGCCCGTGTCGCAGGTTGGAACGACGACATTCATAATTTGTAGGGGGTGTCAACTGTCAATACTTGTACAAGCTCTTCGATTTTCTTCTTTTATTTTTGCGGTTGGAACTTGGCAGTAAGTGTAGTAGCCTACTCTTGCCGAGAGTTCGACTTTAGAGAAATGGTTTAGAAAGTGATTGATATGCTGATGAGGTAGCATGTGTCACATTAAAAGGCTGGGTTTTGACAGGAGCCTTCATGAGAGTGTGGTTCCTAATGGTCTCGTTGTCAGATTGCTGTCAGAGTTACTTACCTGTTTCGATTTACTAGTAAGTAACCGATAGCGGCAGCAGAATTCTGGCTCGCTTTGTTAAAGTTTAACTGAAAAGCCAACTTATTTTGTGTCATTTAATTGAATACACTGAATAATTTGGATTCTCCTAACGGATCTTTTTATTTTCCACTATCTGCTCTAGTTGTGACGTTCAGAATATCTGCGGCCGTCCCCTACTATGACGCGGGAAATATTAATCTTAACACAAACGCGGCTTTTCAGTGGGCAGTAGTGAGCTTGGTGAAGACTGCTTAGTGCCCGAACAAAACAAAAATCATGAATCTTTTTGGTAAGGCATACAACACGGATACAAGCGCACAGAGGTACCACAAATCACACAGAAATTCCACTATTTGAAATTCGATTGTTCACGAATAGCGGATGAACACAGTAATGCATTTTCAGTTGGTCTTCAAGCCAATTTAAGTGAAAAAGTGATGGGTAACTAAATTGTCCTATCCCAGTCCTTTCAGTTAAACTTTAACTAAGTAAAAAATGTATTTATTTATTTGTGTCAAACACTGGCCGACTATAGGGCCATAATACATAACAAAATAAACTATAACACTTTACACGCTAAGTTGGGTCAAACCCGCAAAACACCATCTCCCCCCCCCCCCATTTCAGATAGCCGCATGTGCAGCCAAGAGAGAATTCAAAGAATCCGTGACAGTTCGCAGAATTCTGCGACCATTGGCGACACTGGTTGCGAGTAGTTAGTCCCCGTTTCTTCGCGTGTGTGGGCTCCTCACGTGTTTTGAAAAAGGCTGTGTGGACTTCTGGGACGCCACTTTGATGACTTTGTTTTTGTTTTGACTCCCGTCGGTTGCACTGGCCATTTACCTCCCCATGTCGAGTTACAAGTGCAAGAGCTATTTTATAGCTTTCTGTATGTGTTTTATGGAACCCATTTTGCGGATAAGGGTAAAAAGGTCGGAATTCAACTACAGTCATAAAACTGGGATAGCAACAGACAGTCCGTTGGCACTTGTCAACGTCGGTTAAATGGGCACGGTAACCAAGGAAGAAGGAGGAATAGGCCCACCTTAAAGTTTAACTTAAAATCTTGATTTGGCTACACTGAATTGTTTTGAATCTGCTAACAATGTTTCATTAGTTGTGTTTTTGCAGATACCATGGTATCTGATGTCACGGTAACTGGATCTGCATTTTGTCGTTTTTGCAAGTTTCCGTGGTAGGCCTATCTGATACTATGGTTGCTTTGCAAAAACGACAATAGCCAATATTGCGGTTTTCGAAGTCATACCAAAAGAAAAACTGATATCCAGTCACATCACCAAGGGCCAAACTTCATTCACGCCAATTAGACAAAATCCTAGGCTCTGTTGTGGGTGATGAAGTGAGATAACTTTTTTCAGATACCACGGTAACTGGCCAGATACCACGATAACTGCAAAAACGCCTTTTGACCTCGGAATCAGATACCACGGAAACTGCGAACATGGCTTTAGACCATGGAATCAGATACCATGGCATCAGATACTATGGCATCTGCGACAACGCAACTACTTATTCGCCTTGGGCTCTAGTAGTGACGTTGAGAATATGCACTCCTGGCCCGACAAGACTTAAGTTTATTTCGACGCGGAGAATTTGAATTTCAACAAAAGCGTACATTTCAATGGCAAATGATGCGAAGATTGGGGAATGTTCAGTTCCAGATTGTAAAGTCACTTCGGAAGAAAGCCCACTATTGCGTGTGATTTTATTTTCGGCAATCCTTTCCCGCTGTAGTTTCTAAATATATCAAGCATAGAGGTACAAGCACATAGAGGTATCACAAATCCGGAAGAAAAAGTCCATTTGGTCAAAATCGATTAAATGAATAGCGGATCGACGCAGTAACGCATTTTCATTGGGTCTCTTCAAGCCTATTAAGTTGAAGAAGTTATCAGTAACTAGACTGTAGCTCAGCTTTGTCCGGTTAAAAAGACGGCCTCAAGATACACTGTTTCTGGATTTATTCTATATTTCCTGTCACCTGTATCTTTTCCGCAGTAGACTACTGCCCGGGCCACATTCAGACACATCTGTACGTAATTTGGTTCGTTAATTTGGTTATTACCCGCTCTTTATGTTTCATCCTGGTCACACTTGGAACAAGAGATTCAAGATGTCTTACCACCATCATCACTCATAGATAAACAAAACGTGCAAAAGTCTGTGACTGTGGTCTGTGATTGGTCCAAAGTTACGTTTCAAAATGGCGGAGATGGATTTTTCCATCTCCTCTATTTTACGTCTTTTTTTCCCGATTTCGACCGTAAAACGAGTCTTATTACCGGCGTTATTACAAGATGTGACTATAGTCGGGCCCGGGCATATGACAAAACCGTGATACATTCACTTCTTTCACTTGTTAATTGCAGTCTCCCTTGCCCATCGATTGTCACTCATTTCGAACGGCTAAGTGATGTCGGGATTCCTAAATTCCCATCATGAGCAGTAAAAAATCCGTGAAGAATCATCAATGCCATATTTCTAATTTTTGGGATCCCAAAACGTAAGTGGAGGGATACCTATGACATCGCAAAAGCTGTCTGTCCGTCCGTCGTCCGTCTGTAAGCACGATAACTCTCGAAGGGGAATGAGATATTTTGTTGAAACTTGGTGTGAGGATTCTTTGGGTCAAGGGTAAGGTCAAGTTCGTAGATGGGCTTTAGCCCTATCTTTGGGGGTGGGGGTTCAAATTAAGGGGCAAACAAAATATTTTTGAACAGCTAATTTGATCTTCGATTATGGAGAACAAGACATGATGAACACGATGGTAAAAAATATTTTCTCACCGGACAAGTAGTTCGTCTGAATCCGGCAAAAACCGGAAAGTTGGTTAAAAGTAAAGTATCATTTGAAGTAGATTAAATTTTCGATTTAGGCGTAAGAAGACATGCTGAACACTTATGTGAAAAGCATTTTCTATCCGGATAACTAGTTCGCCCGGAATCCGGCCAAAACCGGAAAATTTGTTAAAAGCACAAGTTTTATTTGAAGTTGATTAGATGATAGATTTTGGGGTAAGAAAAGATGCTGAGTCTGTATATGACGATCATATTTTACCTGGACATACAATTCGTTCGGAATCCGGTTGTAACCGGAATTTTTGAATACGTTAAAGTTTTATTTGAAGTCGATTAGATGTTCTTTATAGAGATAAGGATAAACGCTGAATTCATTTCTGAATTTTCTTTTTTTGCTGGACAATTAGTTCGCTCGGAATTCGGCCGAAAGCGGAAATTCGGCAGAAGTAAAGTAGGAAGTTTCGGTCGGTATCGTAAAAATAGATATGGCTTATAGAGGTATATCTGATGATTAGCCTGGGGAAGACTGGATCTGGCGAAGACAAGACCCAATTGTCTGGATCAAATATTAGATTTTTGGGATCCCATCGGAACCTTTGGTCTTGTTAGATATGAACTTGTAAACAGTTAATGCTTCGTAAATTTGGGATATCTTCTTCTTTACATGTTTTCTGTTTTCATCAAAATGAGTTGCTACCGATGACAGGAATGTTTGATTCCTAAATGGTGCTGAACCGTAACATATGGTGGATTTGATTGAATAAAGCTGAAGATTAGATTTTTTTTTTTTTGTATACTCTTTATTATACAAACCAACTTTCACATGCTAAACTACATGAACTAACTACTAAACTACTGGAACAGAACTACACGATCTACATGAACTGAACTACTTGACTAAGAAGTCCATGTTTGTATACGGACTTTAACTGAAAATCTTGAAGTGTCGGATTGCCTCCTCAGTAGGTCCTCAATAGTACCCAACATGCAAAAACAAGTTCAAAATTTGGATTGCTTTCAGAAGGAGCAGATTGACGTGAAATTCTTCAGCAGACGGAATAATTAATTTTGTATGGTCCGGAAATGATCATGGTGAGGAACCAGTTTTACTCCTTAGGCTATAGCTTGCAGGGCTAGAGTTGCTTCGTCAGATTCTTGAGTGGATTGGAGATGTCACTTGCAAGGTCGGGAATTGACTATGACGAGGAATCAGTGCGGCCACCGATGGTTTTTACTGGTGGATTCTGGGACGGGTTAAAGACTTCATTCGTTTGATCGGAAAAGGGTGATGTTGAGGAATCAGTTTGGCTATGGACAGTTTTCAGTGGCCGTTTATGTATATGTAAACAAACTACACAACTAATATAATTAACCTGACAAGAAAGCACAAGAATGGGTGTTTGGCTAAGTCAGGCCATTAACTAGTAATAATAAAAAGAAACAGAATCAACCGACTAACTCAATTTATCAAGAAAAAATAAATATAAAAGTAAAAAAAGTGAAGAACCAAGCAATAGGGGGGAACAAAAGAAGAAGGTTATCGCTAAACTCAACCAATAAACACTTTGTCGCTTGGGTGGGTTGAAGACTTCATGTTTTGTCCGAGAACGGTAATGGCGAGTCAACATTTTTGCTGCTGACTGTTTGCAGTGGTGGATTCTTGAGTGGGTTGGCGGGCTATCTGTACACAGCAAGAAAGCCCTGGTACAGCAATTTGAAGCAGTTTGCATCTCCTCAGTTTTTTCATGCTCTGCTGCCGTTTATGTAATTTACATGGAGGGGGCAGCCTTCCGTCTGCCTGAACGTGTCTCTTCGAATGTCGGTGAAATTTTCCGACCAATTTTAGCAGTCTATAAATCTCCATATTTTATGCAAATGACTCAAGACCGAAAATTCAGAGGGAAAACGGATCCGCTGACGAGACTATCGCCAGAAATTCAGATTGAAACACCAGAAATTTAGATTGGAGAGATTCCAAGTTCAGGATGCAAGTCTGACCCTTTCCGAAGTCTCATCGTCTCTACCGAAAATAATCTACAACTGGGCCGAACCAGCGCATGATCTTCCACCCTGTCTCCTGGTCTAAGATTTAAAAAATGTGTTTTCTTATGTATTTTGTATTTGTTTTTTATTTCTTTCTTTTGTTTCCTGTACTCCGCTTTCCAAAATTGCAGGTTAAAAATAAATTACTTACTGCTTCCTTCTCTTTCTTGATCAGGCACTCCAGAAAAAGTACGATAAAAAGTGGGTCAACCCGGACAAAATTGCGATACAAAAGTTTTTTTACTGTAAAAAAATTGCTGAACAACATATCCAAAATCGCCCAGTGGGAAAAAATTCTTTTGAAAGGCCAGCAGCCTGAAAAAGACAGGCCAGCAAAGACATGCTTGAAGGGGTTGAGGAGGTGAAAAACTAAGGGACGAAAAAAAGTTTTGTTTACGGCGGTATGACAGTCAACTCAGGGGTATTAAGACATAGTGAGTCCATATCTGAACTTGATTTTTTCACCCGAAAAAGTAGTTCACCCAGAATCCGGTGAAAACCGGAAATTCGGCACCGTAGCAATAAAAGTTTATTTTCAGTAAAAAATATTTTTCTGGTCAATAGCACAGTCGGTGTGGGGGTAAGGAGATCTGTCCACATCGAAACTTTTTTTTTTATCCACCTGACAAGTAGCTCGCCCGGAATACGGAGAAAACCGGAATTCGGTACCGTACAAGAAAACAAGTTTATTCTAAAAAATATTGTCTTTTCTAATTTCACAGTCGGCTTATGGGTGAGGAGACCTGCTCAGGCCATATTTAAACTTTTTTGTTCGCCCGACAAGTAGCTCGCCCGGAATCCCTGCCAAAACCTGAAATCAGTACTGTACAAGTAAAAAGTTTGTTCTCAAGAATAATGTTTAGTCTAATAGCACAGTTGGTTAAGGGGCAAGGAGAGGTGCGAGTCCATTTCTGAACTTTTTTTTTTCGCCGACAAGTAGTTCGTCCGGTCTTCTCGTTTTTAATTCGGCAGAAGTAAAACATTATTCCCAATATAAGAGTAAGAATACACGCTCTATGGAAAAATTGGATCCACAGTTTCGTGGAACTTGTAAAGTCCAGCATTGCCGGTGCTCGAAGGCTATTCAGAAGGCGACAGACGACCATTTCCACGATCCATCAGACTCATGCCACCAAGCCACTGATGGTTGCTGGCCAAACACCGGCTAGGCACTTAATTCTACAGTAGACTCGATTCGCGACACCTACTCTTGTATGTCAACCATTTTGAAAAAGTTTCAGTAGGCTAGTTTTTCGTGGACACTGCAGATTTGACGGATATGACAATGGGCCTTCGACGAAAGAAATGGCTCTCCTCGAACGTCCCAGGGACAATGCCGAATAGTGACAACACTTCGAGATAATAAGGAACCTTTCGCATTGTCGTTGACCGGTCCGATACGGCTTTCCGTCAGGTAGCTAAGGTCCTTACAGACTCCAAGGCTACGAAAGGTGCACCAGGAGAACAAGAATTTTAGAATCGACCATGGGAAGTCCGGAAAAACTCTTTTGCGTTACGACATCGCCTGTTCTTGGCCAAGCTAGCTCTCTCCTTCAAGTTTCTCTGCCCGGATTGGATTCGGATTGGAACACCCTGAAAACTAAACTGGACTGCAAACCCATAGGAGGTTTCCGCTTCCACGGAGGTGTTGGGATTTATTTTGGATGCAAATCGCGATGTTCTTCACCAATGAACGGGATTCATGGCTCAGTTTCATCCGCCAAGGTTCGTAGGTAGGGAAAGCCAGAAAGTTAAACAGCTTGCGTCCTGAACCAAGAAAGAAAAGTTACGCAAGAACAGGATGCCCTGCGCACTTGCTTGCGGAGAGTGCATGGGAGAAGTTGCACCAGCTCCAGCCGAACCCCCATACTAACCGTCTATATCGACTTAACTTGTGCGTCTATCGAATGTCCGTGTTTGTCTGCTGTCTACTTGTTCCTCGAGAAAATTCATTTCAGATATGGATTCTGCATGGATGCTTACCACTGTGCGGAAACTATAATTAACGTCAAAATAAACTTTTCTTTTTACGGAATATCCGTTTTTCCCGGATTCCAGACGAATCGGCCAATTGCTGAAAAACAGTAAAGTTCAGCAGATGGATATAAAATGCCTTCTGATACGTAAATCGTCATATTAGCTTTAAAAAATTCGTCAGAATAAAATTTACTTCTATCGAATTTCCGGTTTTGACCGGATTCCGGGCAAACTACATGTCGTGCGAAAAAAAAGTATGGACAAGGCCTGAGCAGGTCTCTTTACCCCTGAACCGACTGAGCTATTAGACCAAACATTTTTTTTCTTGAAAAAACTTTTTTTGTATGGTACCGAATTCCGGTTTTCGCCGGATTCCAGGCGAGCTACTTGTCGGACAAATAAAAAGTTTTGATATGGATTCAGAAGGTCTCCTTCCTCCTAAACTGACTTTGGTATTAGACATTTTTTTGTAACTCTTTGCTTCTATGATACCGAATTTCCGATTTTCATCTGGCCCCGCGTGAACTACTTGTCCGATGAAAAAAATAAAGTCCTGAAATAGAATCAGCATGTCTCCTTACCCCTAACTCGACTGTCATATCATCATAAAAAAATGTTATTTTTTTCCCTTGATTTTTCACCCCTCCACCCTTTCGAGCAGCCCTCGAATGTTTTCTCACCGGGCGATTTGATGGATTTTGAATATGTTGTTCAGCGATTTTTTCCTGAACATTTTGGTATAAAGAATGTGTTGCAATTCTGTCCTGGTCAAACCGTACTTTTACTGGACTATAGTAAAGCCATTTTGAGCGGGCAGTCAAAGCACGGTGAGATGTTTGAGAGAGAAGTCCCTGCTGTTGGCGGAACCGTCTTTTCTCCTTTTCTGATAAAGGGCCTGTCTTAACCATACTTATGCTTACTCGACCTCCATGATATTCCGGCCATTTTCATTTCCGAGTTTTCCAACTTCCCAAGTCAGTTTTATGCACCTTCACGGCACTATGCTGACGTTTGGGTTGTCCATTTTGGCGCTTTTCGAGGCAGGCTAGGCTTCTGATTATTGTTTCCGAGGAACTCATTGGTCGGAAACAGCTCATTGGTCACGTATGTTAGGATATTGGTGCTGTGTCTAAACTATCTCCTGCAACTTTTGCTGCAAGTCAAACAACATTTTTGTCAGTTGCAAGTATATTGATACCAATTTAGAAAAAAAATTAATTCAACTTTAATAATGATGATAACAATTTTGTTTGTTAACCTGTGAGAAACACAAGGCATTTTCGGATAGCAGTTCTTCTTAGAGAGATAACTAGCGGATCAAGAAAAAAAAGATAATCTCTTTTTTATTCTTTTGGTATAAACGGAGCTATAGAAAAAAGAAGCGAAAACAGTACGATCAGTGAAAAAGAACGAATAACCTGTGAAAGCATTAAATATCTACAAAACAAATTCTCTTTCATTCATGATTTACATTATTGCTAAAATTCCCTATTAGCTCCAGTCCCTACCCTACCCCTTTATCCATACAGGAGAAAGCTCTGCGCTACGATGACTATTGACGATACTCTTTGCTTAATCTATGGACGCCGGATGTATAGTGACTCCGGCGTGTACGGTGCGCAATGTTTCTTGGGTTTAATCAAAGACTATTAAACCTATCGTACGTATTCTTCGGGTTTAGTCATGGCAGTCTGTCTTGTCGGGGGTGTGAGATATGTTGTTCAAACTTCAAATGAGGATTCACTGGCAAAGTACAGGCCAATTTCGGCAGAGGAGGGGGGGGGGGGGGTCGAATTAAGGGTAAAAAAATAAGTTTGAGATAGTCGTTAAAGGGGTAAGAAGTCCCGATGAATCCGCATCTGAACTTAGTTTTCTTGCCGCCTTGGCGGACAAACGATTCATCTGGAATTCGGCCGCAGCTGGAAATTTGGTTGAAGCTCAAAGTTGTTTTTGAAGTCGATTAGAGATTCGGTGTTAGGGTAAGGAGACATGTTGAATGGAATTTTGAACTTTCTCTTCTTGACGGACAAGATGGCAAAATTTTCCAAAACCCGGAAATTTTGGATCGAAAGGTCACTAGCTCCTTTGCTCTCGCCGGGAATGCTGCTAAACTACGAGGAATTTGGTAAAAAAGAACCTTTCTGAAGTCGATTAGAGATGAGATATTGGACATATTATACATGCATGCTGAATCCATATCTGAACTTGGTTTTCATATTTGATTAGTTGTTTGGCCGTAAGTTGTCAAAAAACTCGAAAACGGTAACATTTTCTTGTACATATTCAAGCAGTTGCTTATGGTTAAATAGCAGAATGTTAAAAGGGTCTGGCGAAGATTCGGAAATCAACAATATTCGATTGTCTGGATCAAGAAGTCCAAAAAATATTAAATTTGTGGGATCCCCTCGAAACCTTTGGTCTTGTTTTTGTCGGGACAGCACTGCTATTGTGAATCTCACTAGCCTACGAGACCCTAAGATGGAAAAACAAAAAAAAACTTATTCGAGTCAAAGAACTCAGCGTGGAAAAATCCAAGCTATGAAAATAAGCTGGCCTGTCGGTAAAACTTTAAGGGACTCGCTAGATCACTGTAGAATGCACTGTCTACTGCGAGGTCTACTGTAAATTGATTGACTAAATCCATTGTATACTGTAAATTGACTTGACTTTTTTCTTGCAGTTCCTCTGCTGCCGACCCCGGGTCTCCCCAACTTCAGCCATGGAGCGAATGTATCGTCACAGATGTCTCTGCTTGACAATCCTCAACAGATCTATGCACCTGGAAAATATTCAGTAAGTAGACAACCTTTTGAAACCCACGCGAAGTAGAGTCTGGAACAAATAAGCAAAAGAACCTCCGTCTCCCGATATCTACAATATGACCATGCGGAGTCGAATAGATTCCCGATTCCTCTGCCAGACAACTACAGACAGGTGTCGGTTAGGAGCTGCGCGCTACGTCACAATTAGTTACCTGTAAAAACAGCTCACCGCGGGATAGCCCCGGAGAAGAAAAATCGTGAGTGAGCGACAACTTACAATACCATGAACAGTTAAGGCTACTGAAGCTTCCCAGTCTCTCATACCGACGTAGACGTGGCGCCGTCCTGATGGTCAAAAAGTTGTTGAACTCAAACATTATCTCTGGATTATTCGAGAGCTCCCAATCAAAGTCGACGAGAGGCCATTCCAAGAAGCTACAACGGACCAGCTGTAAGTGACGTGAGCGGCACAGTTTTTCTCTGGACGGAGCGTACCACTCTGGAACAGCCTTTTGGAAAAAACGATCAGCGCTGCTACCCTGGATGGCTTCAAAAAAGGTGTGGACGAAGACTGGAAAAATACTGAGTGCTGGCTATACATTCCGGAGATCCGATGTAACAACAACATCTGCCAACCAAGGAATGTCGGCGACACCGGAGTACCAGTGAGCCGATGTATCAACAACAATCTACCAATCAAGCTTCCAACCGGCAGAGACTCTACAGGAGGATCACCCCACCTTATCTCTCTAGTAGTGAGATTTAAGGTAATTGGTTATTTAACATGCACAGCGGCTAAGAGGGAAGTAGACGGGCTTCAACTCTAAGCGCAGCAAGTAGCTCTAGCTCTGCTTAGTTTTGTCGGGATATCTGTAGTCGGTGCATGGGACCAAAGACAGAGGTTCTGTTGGCTTATTTATTCTTGGTAGAATTCGGATCAACACACCCGTCTGTCCTTGACGCCCTCATCATTTTGTCAACCTGAACATTTATCTCGAAAAAAATAATCTCATAACAAAATCCAGGAATACTTTGACTGTAGTGACTGCGCTAAACGTATAAGTCTCGTATGTAATGTATATAATCTGCAGGAATCCTTAAAACAAAACTAATCAGCGATAATTATTTTTATTTGTATTAAACGAACCTAATTTATTATTCTTTTTGTATGAAGAACGCATGCTATCAGTTTTGCTTCTCCTTGTTGTTTAAAATTGTTTTGGTTGCGGAAAAAAAAGTGAGAACAAGTGCTAAGTAAGTCAAGTGGTCGTTAGGCTACCAGAAATCAATTGTAAGATTTTCTTCTCGTCTGTTTCTCATATATCATTTCGTGTGGGATATAATTATAAGCAATGTTCGGGAGGATATAATTATAAGCATGCTACGTATTTATATGTATGTCTGTATGTGTTGTACTCGGGAAGTCCAAGGGGCCGTGGTACAAAAATGAAATACAAAACAAATATTAATTACATAATTGAAGCAGTTTTAACTTGAATAATTTAACTTAATAATTGAAGCAGTTTTTGTTAAATCCTCAAAACTGTTGCCATTTGCGCTTTAATAACAATGCATAATGTCTCCTGACACTTTATTGGTCCAAATTCCATAGATTACGTCTTACATATCGTTCATCCTGTTTAACATACCATAATAGCTTTACATTAACTATCCCCGTTTGGACATAAAAAGTACAAGCAATAGGCGTAACTGTGATCATTAGATATCCGACCTTGAATTTGTTTTGTATGTACGTTGTAGATTTTTCAGCACGTTAAGGCCTGAAAATAGAGTGAGAAAACAAGATACATTTAATTTTTTTTTTTTTATTTCCATTGGGAAAATTCCTATCCTCCAATAGCCTAACTTAAAATGCTTGAAAATAATAGTAAAATTCTGATCACAGCTCAATAAAGAGAACATCTCAGGCTTACCCCTTACCATTCTGCGATAAAAGGATCCTCGGCTTTATGTATATCTACTTGACCTAGTAGCTCCTCGAACTTTCGAATTTCGCGCCAAATTTTTAGCCACAAAATCGAAAATCACCTCGAGAGTTGTTTCTTGTTTGTCGCATTTGAGCCACAGAGTGAGCCACAAAACCTTGTTGGTCGCGGAAGGCCAAACAAACAACAGGGGAAACACTCTTTTTGAGCCACAGCGTCTTTGCGGGGTTGCGGAAAAGCGCCTCTTAATTGTTTCTGAAACTCCGACTCCGGTCGGTTTCTGCTTTGATTGACAGAGCACTTCCTTTCGATATCTAGCATTTTCAGGGTTTTAGTCGGTACTTTCTCTCCCTTACATCCTGCTCTCACCTTACGTACGCTCAGTTCAGAACAAGGTAGGGGTATGATCATTTGTCGAGAAGCATGTTTTTGGGATCCCAAAACGTAAGTGGACCAATGACATCTCAAAAATGTCCATCTGTCCGTCTGTCTGTCGGTCTGTGAGCACGATAACTCTCGAAGGGAATGAGATATTTTGATGAAACTTGGTGTGAGGATTCATTGAGTCAAGGGTAAGGTCAAGTTCGTAGATGGGCTATGTAGCTCTACATTTAGGGGTGGGGGAGGGGGTGCAAATTAAGGAACAAACAAAATATTTTTAAACAGCTAATGTGATAGTCGATTATGGGGTAAGAAGGCATGCTGAGCACGATAGCGAAAACCATTTTCTCGCTGGAAAAGTAGTTCGTCCGGAATCCGGCAAAAACCGAAAAGTTGGTTAGAAGTAAAAGTTTTATTTGAAGTTGATTAAATGGTCGATTTAGGGGTTAGAAGACATGCTGAACACGATGGTGAAAACCAATTTTTTCGCCGAACAAGTAGTTCGTCCGGAATCCGGTGAAACCCGGAAAGTTGGTTAAAAGTAAAAGTTTCATCTGAAGTTGATTAAATGTTCGATTTAGGGGTAAAAAGACATGCTGAGTACGATGGTGAAAAACATTTTCTCGTCGGACAACTAGTTCGCCCGGAATCCGGCCAAAACCGGAAAATTTGTTAAAAGCGAAAGTTCAATTTGATGACAGATTAAGGGGTAAGAAGAGAGGCTGAGTCTGTATATGGATGTCCGGCAATGAGATATTTTGGTATCTTGGATTCATTGGGTCAAGGGTAAGGTCAAGTTCGTAGATGGGCTTTGTAGCTTTACATTTAGGGGTGGGGGAGGTGGTTTAAAATTAAGGGGCAAAAAAAAATATTTTTAAAAGGTAATGAGATAGTTGATTTAGGGGTAAAGAGACATGCTGAATCCGAATATGAAAATTATTTTCTTCCCGGACAAGTAGTTCAACCGTAATCCGGCGAAAACCGGAAACAAAATTTGTCGACCAATTTTTGGCCATAAGATGTTTGGGATCCCATCGAAACCTTAGGTCTTGTTTATCCTGCTTTGTGTGACTTGTACACGTTACTTGTACTAAATTTAAATTTAATCGGAGGAGTAACGGACATACACCTTGTGCTTGGGAGCTAATAACCCCTCGTCTATGTTTGTCCTTAAACATTGAAAATAGGATTCAGGAAAAAGATCAAGTTTTGAATAGCATACATCTGGTTCGCATGCACCGGATCGATTGCATTGTTTATTTCTGATACGAAGCGTCATCGTCATAAAATTCAAATTTGAAACTCAAAATAAGACCTTGCGTCGTGAGCACACTTTAGTAGTAGTAGTAGGATACTTATATTAACAAAGACGAGTCTGTCAATAGTACAAAAAAGCACTGCTTGCGAGGATGTGCTACTATAACACACAACAAAATACACTGAAAAAGGATTAGCAACCATGTACCAAAACAAAACCAAACATTTAATACGCACAAGAAGAAAATATAATGTGTTCCGCGATCTCGGAGCAACAACGCAAAACGAGAAACATAGTGCTAATGCAGGAACGTAGTGAGTGTGAAACATTAACCAGGGTGTTCGTCACCTTTGAAATATTAACGTCCAGGTGCTAGAGTTATTAGTTTTTGTTTAAACTGGACGGTGACAAATATGGCGACAAGCTAAAAGCTTAACGCCAAATGTAATGATAAATAAATAAATAAACATAAATTATCGCTCTGAGTTTGTGGACTTGAGAGGTATATGTCCTTGAACGGTTACTCAATTTTGAACAGTGCCATTTCATCTACTTGATTTTGTTGATGTTGAAGTCAACCACCGGTCAACCAAAGTATCTAAGTAGGGGGTCCGAACACCTGAATGGACTTTTGAGGTCTTAGATTTACCATTTGGCCCGAAACTGCTCTGTTCAAAGATAAGTAACTGTTCAGTGAAGCATACCGTACCTCGACTCTCCATTCAGCCTGTTCGAAAACGCCTAGGTAACGCGAGGGTAGCATATACCGAGCGCAGCGTTTCAGTGTGAAAACACCGTCTGTGCAGTCTATTTGAATCGGGAGTCAGAGTTCTCTTCATCTTTGAAGGAGTAATGTCTATGGGTTAGGCTTGGGCTGTTAGTTTTTGTTTTGAATACTAAGCGTAAACATAAATTATCGCGCTGCGTTTGTGTACCTTCAGCCTGTTCGGATCTGTTTGACTGGAAATATTGTGTGTTCTCAGCCTAAGTTTATGTTGTCGCGTTGCTCCGATAACCTACTGAAGTAATAACATGCTGATATCCCTGTGAAAATCGAGGGATTGGCCACTCCCGAGTACCAGGGGTGCGTCGGTACACTGTACCTAACAAGAATTCTAAAATCTGGCATGGGTATTCGGCCGAGCGGGTTGTCGTATGTGGGCGTTTGGGGGCAAAAGTTCGATACTACATTTAGTGTTTTCTTGAGTAATTATGTTTTATAAAACTTTGTGCGCAAATAATAAAAAAAAACAGCCAAGTGGACCGAGGCCTGCCACGAATCCGCTAGTTCTTTGGACTTTCCTTGAGAGGGTTAGTTTTGTTCATCATTTCTTGGTTAGAATATGTCCAGAACTGACTTTGACTTTTCCGACTCATCTAACCGTGATCTAACCTATCTAACCCCAGATCTAACCGTGGTTCCGGAAGTGACTTTGCTTTGTCCGTTGGTTCAAGTCTTTTATTCATGTGGGCCGCATTGTGTCGGATTTTTACGAACACACTGTTACCTTTGTTTTCTTCAAAATTTTCACGGTAGGCAACGTTATCCACAAATCACTTGAACACAATTCACTCTTAAAAGCAAGGTCGCCATTGCTCATTAACTATTCATTGATCTCCCGCCGGAGGTCAAAAGAGTTACTAAACCTTCGAGAAAATCGAGTGGCGTGTAGGGAGGATTAAAACAACTAAGTTATATCACCATGTGAACGTTTAGATATGTCAGAAGAGGAATCATCGGCCAGTTTGACATTTTTTTGGTCTCGGAAGCTGAATATTAATTAGCTCAGTTTCAGAATCTTCGAGAAATCACTAGAACGAATTTAGTATAATTCACGGCGTTTGTTTATTCTGACCTCGTTTACATCCTTTCTTCTTTGGACTTGCGGGAATTAACAAGAAAAAACAGATAAAGACTTTGCAAGTGCTATAGTGCTTACGATGCAACTCCTTTAAAGAAGTTGGTTGAATTGGAAACCAAACCAATCGGCTAGAATGATTCTTATTAATGCGTTGTACTTTCTCTTATGTAAACAGGGGCGTCCCGACACCTTCCTGATGGGGGGGAGGGGCGTTGGGGGTTTGGCTTCAGGATTTTACCGAAATTTTTCGAAGTTTTACCGGGATTTTTCGAAGTTTTACCGATAATTCTCCGTAGTGAGCATCTCTGGAGAAACACAACACTGTTGTGTTCTGACTGACTGATTATGTGCTACAAACGACAATAAAATAGTCACAAGACAAGTACATAGAGGCACTACAAATCGGAAAGAATAATTATGAAATCGAGTATCCCTGGATAACGGAGAAACGAACTATCGCATTTTTAACGGGTTTTAGGGAAAATTTAAGTGAATAAGTGATATGTTACTAGACTGTTGGATCTCACCCCTATTCAGTTAAATTTAAAATTATCAGTTGAAACTAAAAACTCTTCGACCTTCAACCCACCCAACACATTATTCGTCGATCCATTTGTTCACAACACATCCGATTTCACATTCGTCAGCTAGATCGATGCGATTACTAACAGACGCTGGCTGGTCAGCCATTGTTGAACGCAAAGTGGTCTCAACACACTTCATCTTGCTAAAAAGTCTTTCCCCTTTTGCTGAAGTAACAGGGATTGTCTTAGGGAGCTTGAACGTTTTCCGTACTAGTGGAGACATCTTTCAGTTCACGAAAGCTTTTTGTTTGTTTCGAGGCTCTCTTGGTGACTTTCGAGATCATGTCGGAACAAGGCTGACTCTTTTTTGAACTCCCCTCGGCTTATCACCGGAAAAAGGGCCGAGAAAGCTGTCGAAACTGGAGTAGACGGTACCGTAATATTATTCCTGGAACAGTATTTGTAGTTGGAAACTATGGAAATTTCAATAGGTTGCCTAATTCTGGAAAGCTCCAGAAACTTAGGAGATTACCTGAATCATCCAATGAATGTTCCAGTACGCTGTGTCGTCTGTCTGCAAAAATCACTCTGGTAAAGTTGTGTGCCGGGGTCATCCTGGCAAGCTGTGAGTCTGTACTTATCCGGTAAGCAGTAAAACTCCGGTAGATTCTCTGAGACAAATTCTGGGAGATTCTCTGGAGCATTTTTTTTCAATTCCCCAAGGCAAGTTCCGGTAGATTCCTTGAGCAAGATTTCGGTAGATCCCCTGAAGAAAAATCCGGTAGATACCCTGAAAAAAATTCCGGTAGGCTCCCTGAGCAAAAATCCGGTAGATTTCCTAAAAACCATAAAGTTCAGATGAATTTGACAAACGCCGCACCAGCCAAACTTTACGGAATTTTTTCCTCAGACCTTCTGGGGGGGGGGGGGGGGGGGAGGGGGGTGCAGTACACCCCACACCCCTTCGGGCTCCCCGGTCTGTAAATTCTAACACCAGACAAAAATAGAAAAACAAGATTTTCGAGGTTTTTCTTGATCAGCTAGTTACCCCTCCAAGATGATGTGCGAGGGATAATTACAATTTCGGGATAAATACATATTTTCGAAATATCCGAAATTGTATTTATCCCTCGCACATCATCTTGGAGGGGTAACTAGCTGATCAAAAAAAAAAAATCCGAAAATCTCGTTTTTCTATTTTTATTTGAAATGAATGGTCAGCTTGGCTTCAAACCTTATATTCCTAACACCAGCCAACATTAGCGGACCGGACGGAGGTATGGAACAAAAGTCAGTCTTCGGATCGTAGCGTCAAAACTGAGTGAGCTAAAACATCGTGCAACACACCAAACTTTAGCTTAGGAATTCGGCCAAGATTCTTAATTTCTTAATTATTTTTCTCCTTCTGTATTTTTTTGTACTAGGAAAAAATTACACGTCTGTTTTGTCCCAATGCTTGGGGTGGGGTGGATTGGGACAGAATCTACTGTAAAGAAAAAGGAATCAAATAGAGAAACACAACCAAATGCTATAAATATAGAGATTTTTTGCGAAGAAACAACATTTGTTTACTGTTTCCCGGATATCGGGTCGAAACTTAAGGAGCTTGCTGGGAAATTACCCCAGTTAACTAAGTATATGCCTGCCCACAGTGGCCTTTCTCGTTTGCTTTGGTTTCGTGTTCCTTTTGTTTTGCGAAGTGTTTGTTTTGTTTCTTTTATTGCTACTCCGCTTTGATTTTTGTAGCGGGTCGAAAACATATTATTATTATTATTATTGTTCTGCACAACTCTGGATCCCTCCACTGGCAGTTAGAGTGGACAGCTGAAAACCGTACCATAGCTCTCAAGCTCCAACGAGTCCACTTCTCTCGTGACAGACGTTTTTTGAGGCTGAAAGCCATTCCATGCTCTAAAGATGCATGTCGAGTTATTACGCTGGAATTGATTGGATCACACGAGTGATATATTAATGCTAAAACATTATCCCTGCATATACTGAACTGAGTTAAAAAGAGAATACAAGAGAACGACTGTGAAAGTATAATGGACACTAGACCTGTAAGAGTCCTCCTAGTCGACACGATGAAGAAGCAGCATGCGACAGCGATGGTGATAATTCAGTACAATCCATTCAGTGTAATACAAACTTCAGTTTCAAGAGGTACTAGAAGTATAATATAAGACATTACGAGATGGCTTAGGCTGAACTAAGGATATTTACAGCCAGCAAGTGCTGCTGAAGAGTTGTGTGGACAGTTGAAAACCGTACCGTAGCTCTCAAGCTCCAACGAGTCCACTTCTCTCGTGACAGACGTTTTTTGAGGCTGAAAGCTATTCCATGCTCTAAAGATGCATGTCGAGTTATTTCGCTGGAATTGATTGGATCACACGAGTGATATATGAATGCTAAAACATTATCCTTGCATATACTGAACTGAGTTAAAAAGAGAATACAAGAGAACGACTGTGAAAGTATAATGGACACTAGACCTGTAAGAGTCCTCCTAGTCGACACGATGAAGAAGCAGCATGCGACAGCGCTGGTGATAATTCAGTACAATCCATTCAGTGTAATACAAACTTCAGTTTCAAGAGGTACTAGAAGTATAATATAAGACATTACGAGATGGCTTAGGCTGAACTAAGGATATTTACAGCCAGCAAGTGCTGCTGAAGAGTTGTGTGGACAGTTGAAAACCGTACCGTAGCTCTCAAGCTCCAACGAGTCCACTTCTCTCGTGACAGACGTTTTTTGAGGCTGAAAGCTATTCCATGCTCTAAAGATGCATGTCGAGTTATTTCGCTGGAATTGATTGGATCACACGAGTGATATATTAATGCTAAAACATTATCCTTGCATATACTGAACTGAGTTAAAAAGAGAATACAAGAGAACGACTGTGAAAGTATAATGGACACTAGACCTGTAAGAGTCCTCCTAGTCGACACGATGAAGAAGCAGCATGCGACAGCGCTGGTGATAATTCAGTACAATCCATTCAGTGTAATACAAACTTCAGTTTCAAGAGGTACTAGAAGTATAATATAAGACATTACGAGATGGCTTAGGCTGAACTAAGGATTTTTACAGCCAGCAAGTGCTGCTGAAGAGTTGTAACAGTGCTGCTGAAGAGTTGTAACACCTTCAGACCATTTTTCGTAAATCATAGCTTATTTTATGGCCAATGAAAATACAAACTAAAAGCAGAGACGGACATAAATATTTAGTCGCCATCAGTTTGTCGCTTCGAGGAGGCATGGGACATAGTTCCCCAATCGTGTTGATTTTGGGGCCGCGTGCCCCGATGCTCCTCACTGCGCCTCACTGTACCATGTCCCAGTACTCCTCGGACGGTCGGATTTCAGTCTTTTTCACAAAATGCCAGAAGATGGCCGTAGTAAATTAAAAACAAAGGGGCTACTGTGTGCAGCACTGACTTAGCTATGAAACGAAACAACAACGCAAATCCAGACTCATTAAACGAAGACGAGCCTCTGGTGTAAAGTCAGCGCAAGATCCAGGAAATGACCGCGAAAAACTTCTTTGATAAATTTCTGGAATGAAAGTTATGTAATCATACTGAATGTTATCTGACTAAAGTGGCCACTTGACAGTGCTAATTCCGTCCAAAATATTAATAATTTTGCGATCAGCTGGATGCGATGTCCCGTACCTACTAGTGTCCCAGACCTCCACCCGCTCCCCTACTAACTAAAGTAGAAATCAGATTCGCCTTTTACAGCAACAAGTCAGTCAATCTCTGCCGCTCATTAATTATGGAGTCTTGTCTTGTGATTTTTAGTTAATAAATGACAGAAAAATTTCAAACAAATTATTGAAATGAATATTTAGCTCCTTTTTTTCAGATAGTTTTTTTTCTGATTTTCTTTTTCAAAATCTATTTTGAGCTTGCCTAGTCTGGATGCTTTTGAATCTCACGCCTAGATGACCCCACGGTCGTACCTGGTTTCAACTAACGACTGACCTAGATACTGCAAATGCTAGAATGATTCCGATTCGAGTCCTATATAGTTAACAAAAAGGGCTAAGACCCGACAGTCTAGTAACTAGTAGTTACTAGACTAGTAAATAAGAAAGGAAGTGTTTGGTCGGGAGGCTTGGGAGGAAAAGGATTTGGTTTCAAGTATGGAAAGTAAGTGTTTTGACGAGCTCCTATGACCCACCGTGAACTATTTTTATAAAAGTTGATCTTTGGTTTGTTTTCGGAGTGTATGATATTTTGTTTTTTGTTAGTGTGTTATGTTTCCCGCCATGGCCCTTGGGCTTTATTGGGAATAAATTCATTCATTCATTCATTCATATCACGTATTGACTTAAATAGGCCCGCAAACCTGATAAAAATGCGTTACTCCCCTTGTCCGCTGTTCACAGATAAAGGATTTCACCGAGTTAACTTAATCTTTCGGATTTGTGGTACCTATATGCGTCTGTCCCTCGTCATTACTAGAGCCTTAGGTGAAAACTAAAGAATCATTTGGATGGGCCGAAATTTTGCAGTATGTTCAAATATCGGGTGTAAAAATAAGTTGCCTTTTCAGCCGTCTACTTTGCGTTACCTTTTCAACTATGAACATTCCTTAAGGCCCAAGCTGGCTCCGAGTCATTGTTAACTGCGCTGAAAGCTGATTTTATTCGAGTGATATTTCGGTCCTTCTTCACAAGTATCCTCTTCAGGTTCAATCTAGAAAAGTGAACCAGTGAACAACAAACCTTGTGATCCATTAAACGCAGTCAACTACTTTTCAGCTATACTTGTTCGTCGAGCAACGGTCGTGCCTTTTTGCACAAAAACATCAAGGTGGATCTGGCAAAAATTTAGCAATTTGATACACTGGTAGAATGCAGTACTTCATGTTCGTTTTCAGGGCATTGAGAATGTAATTGGACATTTTTTAATTTGCGAACTAGAGAAGGAGAGAAAGTGCACGTTTGCAATTTTGTGAGTTAAATACACCTATAAATTGCTTCAGGTGACCCGCGATCTATAACAAGTTAATATAAATTAATCGATTTATATTATTAGGTTAAAATGTTCTGTTACGACCATTACTACTGTATATTACGCATACGCAGTCTGCGCCGAAAAAAAATATGAGAGCTCTATCGTGCGATCGATTGGTATTAGCAAGAAGAAATAAGCCAATAGAACCTCCGTCTTTGGACCCATTTAGCGACTATGGATACCCCGACAAAACTAAGCTGAGCTAGAGGTACCCGCTGAGCTTTCAGTTTATACCCGTCTAATTCCGTCTTCGCCGCTGCGCATATCAGGAAAAAGTGCAGGAGGCGTGCTGTCACAGTGATAGACAACCAGTTGGCTTTTACTTTGGAAATTTCTTCTCGGGGGCTTTACTGTGATACAGCTGTTTGTAGAGGTAACGAATTGTGATATTCCGCGTAGCTCCTACCCTTCGCTGCTTTGCATCGGGCAGGATATAGGGATCTATTTGACTTCGCATGGCCGTATTAGAGAGATAGGGAGACAGAGGTTCTGGTGCTTATATTTTCTTGGTATTATTTTGATCCGTTATCACGGCTTTAGATTAAATTAGATTATTTTATTGCTAAATTACATAATAACCCATCATGATAGGTAACCGCCCATGAGAAGACATTAATGCACTGGCACTGGGCGGTTACCACAACCTACTTCAACTTAACTTAAACAGTACCGTAACTTTATTTCATTCATTATTTCACACACAGAAGAGAAAAAATAAATAAATAAAGGTAATAAAAAAAGAAATAATAACTTATACCTTCACTCTCTGAATCGTGACTCCTCACCCCTCCAACAAAAATTTCCGGGGCCCCTAGAAGGAGAGGGAGACACCCAGAAAATGGGCTCATGAAGCTACAAAGTTGAAATTTAATCGTGTTTCTTGGTTCTCTTCGCGTGCTTCATGTTTCCACTTTCCTTTCTAGCCGTCAAGTTGCCTTAGCCACTGCGAGGAAGATGTGATATATGGATTGGGCGGAGATAATACTGGATCTGCTACTTGGTTAGTAATTTATTTTATTTGTTAATACCAAGTGAGCGGTAAGCTTGCGCCTGAAGTTGATTGATCTGACGGTAAAATGAACGAGAAGCCAAAACTGATCGGTAGGACTGATTATTGTGAACGCAACTGTACTATCTCTTTTTGGAAACCCCTAACACCAGCCAACATCATCTGGTGGCCCGGCTTGGAAGTATCCCGGCTTGGCAAGCTCACAATATATCTTAACCAGGAAATCAGACAAGAAGAAGAACATTTAGCTAGTAAATTCTAGAAAGTAAAAAATATATGGTTAAATGAATATCATGATGAATATAAAAAAATGAATATCAGGATATAGCAGTCAGCTTGGGCTGAAGGAATATTTAATATAGTTAAATATTAAAGGTCACTTTGCGACATCGAGGTTGATGTCGGAAAGTAACATCAAGACGGACATGGAGGAAAACCTATCCGAGCCGGAGGCGAGGTAGGTTCTGAAATATCTACCGAGCGGTGCGAGGTTGTATTTTAAAATGGCGGTCGAGATTGTTATTCCGGTATCAACAGAGATGGAGGAAAGTTAACTGTTAAATCTTTTTTTTTTTAACAGAACCATTAACTGTGCGCGTGCTTTTAATTCCGGTAATTCCGGATGTGGGGTAATTCCGGACATCGAAAATATCTCAGTAACACTCGTTCAAAAACTTTCAAATTTTTTCCAAATATACCTAGTGCCATCTGTGTCCTTCTTCGATTCACGAAGCGCACTGTCACCGCCCTCGTTGGGGAAAGCCACCCAGCATTTAGTGGACCTGGCAGGAAAAACATCGCTTAAAAACTTTGGTACTATAAATAAAAATAAAACTTTGTTATATAAGTTTTCAACAGCTTGTTGGATACAAGAAACGAAGAAGTGGGGTAGCATAAGAATGAGTAGGGAACTTAAGATTTCTTTGCGTAATTTTCACCTAATATGTGAAGGGAAAATGAACTGCCCGGAATTACCCCTTTTTAGGCCCGTTTGGGTAATTCCGAACAAAGTCAAGAGGGTAATTCCGGTCACCGATTGGTAATTCCCGAGGTAATTCCGGACAGTACAGTTTTATTTTTCTGTTCATTATTGCGTGTTTTGTGTCATTTATTTTTATCTGTGAGTCACACTTAAGGCACCAGTTTATAGAGAGAGGACTTAATAGAGCATGATTTAGTCTAAAGGGAGCAATAGGTCCACTTTAAGGGAAAAAGGTGGCATAAATACAGTCGTTGGTCCAGGACGAAAACTTCGACTCCGGAGAACATTTTACCTTGTTGGGATCCCAAAACGTAAGTGGAGGGATACCTATGATATCGCAAAAGTTGTTCGTCTGTCTGTCCGTCTGTGAGCACGATAACTCTCGAACGGAATGAGATATTTTGATGAAACTTGGTGTGAATATCCTTTGGGTCAAGGGAAAGGTCGGGTTCGACCTTCGTAAATGGGCTCTGTAGCCCTACATTTAGGGATGGGGGAGGGGGTTCAGGCAAACAAAATATTTTTCAACAGCTAATGAGATAGTCGATTAAGGGGTAGAAAGACATGCTGAACACGATTATGAAAACTGTTTTCTCGCTGGACAAGTAGTTCGCCTGGAATCCGACCAAAACCGGGAAGTTTGATAAAAGTAAAAATTTAATTTGACGTTGATTAGATGTTCGATTTAGGGGTAAGAAAACATGCTGAACACTGATGTGAAAATCATTTTCTACCTGGACAAGTAGTTCGCCCGGAATCGGAAAATTTGTTAAAAGCAAAAGTTGTATTTGTAGATGATTTAGGGGTAAGAAAAGATGCTGAATCCGTATATGACAGTCAATTTCTACCCTGACATATAGTTCGCCCGGAATCCGGCTGAAACCTGAAAGTTTGTTATAAGTTAAGTTTCGATTAGATGTTGGATAAAGGAGTAAGGAGATACGCTGAATTCCTTTTTGAGCTTTATTATTTCGCCGGACAAGTAGGTCCGGAATTCCGCCGAAACCGGAAATTGGCAGAAGCTAAAGCAGGAAGTTTCGACCTGTTTCTTCAAAATAGATATGACTTAAAGGGGTAAACACACATGCTGAATCCATATCTGAACTTGGTTTTCTAAGATGATTAGCTATTTGTCCTTAATATGTTGCTAAAGTCTGGCGAAGACTGGATCTGGCGAAGACAAGACCCAATTGTCTGGATCGAATATTAAACTTTTGGGATTCCGTCGAAACCTTCGGTCTTTTTTCTTTTGTTGTCCGGATTTACCCCGACGAAATGGGGTGATTCCGGACACCCGGGAGTGTCCAGAGTCTGTGTCTTACACCCATTAGAGTATCAAACTCTCCATGTTTCGATATCCGAAGTGGTAGCTGAGAAAGCCAGCTACGTCATGACATCAAAGTTTTGTAGCTCAGTGCAATACCTACTTAAGGAGATTTTTTTTTCAAAGAAGAAATTCGTCAGAAGTGTCCGGAATTTTCCCGATTCACCCTAATCTCTCATTCCTCTTATTCTTGTTAGAGTACCTCTTGAGAGGCCAGCTTTGCTTTTTGTTGAACAAAGGCACTACATTTTGTTGAGGTGGATAATATCCACCTCTCCGAGAGTTGGATATTTAAGTAATATCCACCTTGACGAATTTCAGTGAAGATTACCAGAACCTGTGGGACATAGGATGGTATGCATTACACAGCCTGCCGGTTCGAGAAAAATTGTTTGGCAGTATCTGTGTCGGTATCTATTTCTTTCAAAGATTTGTTTTGAGGCAACCCCTGAAAATCATATTTGTCCTTTACAAGTATTCTGTATTCCCCGCGGTGGGGCTTCAATTCTGTGTTCCCCCATTGCTGCTATCGTATAATACTCTTTCACCCTCAACTTTGGTTTTCTTTTTTTTTTGTCATTTAACTTCTGTCATCTATCTTAATAGCGGTAGTCGGCGTTTTGTCAACTTATCTTTTTTGATAGCGTGACATCCGCCTCCCACACACGACAAAAACTGCAGGTCCCAGATTTTTTTTTTTTTTTTAGAGTTAGGGAAGTTAGGGAAAACCATGACATAGTAATCTTTCCACCCACCTATCCATATGTGATCAGGTTTTTCTCAAATGAATGGAGACATGTTATATCTTATCATGTTGAATGAAACTTTGCATGGGATTCAGGTCAAATGCGTGGTCAGGTTACCTCACATTTTTTTTTTTTCCTCTGTTGTTCGTCCTAATGACGCAACGTTCGTAGACCACATGACATCCCCCCCCCCCCTCACACATAATTTGTTTTTCTTATCATTCTTCTTTTTGGGATCGGGGGGATACCTGTGAATCATAAAATTTTCCGTCCAACTGTGTGCCTGTTCACGATACTCAACGAGTTTTAAGGGCGTAAAAACCTCGGTAAAAATCATACTCACAAGTGCTGATGACGTAAAAGCAACCAATCCGTTATTTTCTTTTAAATTAAATTGAATTCAAGATAGTTTCGAAGAGATATTTGTGGTGAAACATAATACGGATGATTGTTTAGATATTCCCCATGACATCTGACATCCACTCCCATACACAACTTTTTGTTCTTATCATTGTTCTTTCTGGGATACCAAAAGGAGAGTCGAGGATATCGTAAAATGTTCCGCCACCCGTGTGCCTATTGAGTTTTAATGACGTAAAACATACTATTGATGCTCACGATTTTTGATGACGTAAAAACCATACTGACTATACTCACGAGTTTTAATGACGTAAAAACATCCAATCAGTGTCCTTTATACGTTATTTAAATCAGATTGAATTGAATTGAGACGGAGCGAGATGTTTTCGGTGGAACATGGTATGGAGATTACTAGTACACATTTATTTTAGGGTTCTCTGTATCCTATTGACTCAACGTTTGGTTGATTTTGCGGTCTGCATAACGCTTATAGAACCCACTAAACACTATGCAGTTATCCGCAACATTAGCCTACTGTCACTCCATGACATTCACCCCCACACGCACTTTTTTCTTTTTCTTTTATCTTTGTTCATTTTGGGATCCCAAAATGAGATTCGGGGAAACTTTAAAGTGTAAAATGTTCCACTCGCTATTTCGATCCCCTTATTTAATACAGTGAAGTAACAAGGGAAGTTCAGAAATAGCACGAATGAAAACATAAACTAGAACAAAAAAAACTATACATCGAAAATTCTTTAAAAGCACTATTATAGTAACACAATGACACAACGTTTAGACTAAACAGAATATGTAATTTTATGAAATAAAATAAAACTGGTTCAGGATGTCGTGGGTTGGCGGGGGGTGGGGGGGGGGTTAAAGAAGTTGGATAAGTGTTTTAGTGTTGTCTTAAACGTTGAAATTTAATACCGTTTTATGATTACGTCAGGATTTTGGGAGATACCTGTTCACGATACTCACCGAGTGGAACAAGATATTTTTGGTGCAACTTGGTATGGGGGATTCTTTAGATCAAAGGCATGGCCAGGTCTAATCCAGATTTGTTCTATTATCCTATTGGTTGTTCTCATGACTCTGCGTCATGTTAACTTGACCACAAAACCTTTGTATATAGCGGGAACCACCCCACACGGTAATAATTGTGGGTCCCAGTTTTTTCCCCTTCAGTTTTTTTTTTGGGGGGGGGGTCCTAAGCGGAAGTGAAGGATGGCACGACATCGTAAACATTTCCGTCCGTGCATGGATATATTTAAGATGAAACTCTAGCTCTTAATGAATTAATGAATATTTTTACTGTCCACTTTAATAAACTAGAAACAATAAAGTAATTAATAAGAAGAAAGTCAACATGGGAGAGAATAAATAGATACAGCCCAGAGGAGGTGAACAACCCAGAGGTTGGTATTTTACCAGAGGTATTTTGTTGGAATGAAATTGAAATGAAAAATGAAAGATGCAGATTTTGTCTGTACAGCGTTGTGTCCCGTAGTATCAGGTTGGAAGCCTGCACGTGCCAGTCCTTCCGGTGGCCACGCCTGACAAGGTTTCCAACCGAGCCTAACTAAGATCCCTTCCTGCAATTTGTAACCACAGTTTCCACCAACAACTTTGGTTTCTTGGAAGCCGTACCAGATTAACTTAAGTAACCTCTGCGGGATCCCTGGTTGACATCGTACGTTCGTCGAACTACGGCGGTATCTGAAATCCTTCAGCCTCCAAGTTTCGTTCATGATTAAAGAGGGCCTCAAAACACGTGTTTCTGTCTAAAACACCAGCTGGGCGCGATTCGACGACGTCGGGATTCTCAATTTCCTTCTGTGAGAGCATAATGAATATTCACTTAATAATTAGCTATGTAATAGTCTATCTGATTGACTTGTTACAATTTCGTCGGTATTTTTGTTTGTATTTCCTTTCTTGCTTGAAATTGTGGCGTCAATTCAAGAGAAGAACGTTTCATTTCTTGAAGACTCACAAGAGGTTTGTGTCAAGAAGATGATAAAGACTATATCAGGACTGGTATCTGCAGGTTTCAATTTGGACTGATGGAATATCGGCGGAATAGCGTCGCAAGGGGAGGGGGTGCAGCCCAAAATTTTACCAAAATTGTTCAGTTTTTTTTCGATAACAGAACTATTCGGTATATTTACGGTGATTCGGTAGTTACACAGAATCCCAAATAAACTACCGGCACAAATTCATTCGGTATAATGATCGGGATTCGGTACAGTTGCCAGGATTCGGTAGTTATCACGAATTGGGTGAGCTAATTTACTGAAATTATTTGGTAATTTTTCGATACCAGAACTATTCGGTATATTCGGTAGGAGATTCGGTATATTCGGTTCGGTAGGAGATTCGGCATTTAGGCTATACAGAATTCCGAATAAGCTAGCGTTCCAAAATTATTCGGTATCGTGATTGCGATTCGGTATAATTCTCAGAATTCGGTAGTTGCCACGAATCCCGACTTCTGTTCTAGTTTCGACGAAATTATAGCGAATACGAATATTTTTTTTATTCCAAAACTATTCGGTATAATAATGGGGATTCGTTATTTATCAGAATCCCTAATAGGCTATCGGTCTAAACTTATTCGGTATTATAACTGGGATTCGGTCATTTATTCTGTAGAATTGCCAGGATTCGGTAGTCACCACGAAATTCGAAGAGGTCGATTGAAGCACTGGTCGCAGACAAAAGGACTGATCTATGATTTCATCGATAGTCCTTTCTTTTATTCTGGATCCCAAAAAGACGCTTTAATTCAGTAAAGTTTCGAAAATGGAAGGGCGCGTCATTTAATTGGGGGTTTAGGCTAGTTTTAGGATTGTGATTTGGGAAACATTAAAAGCTAGAATCTGCATGGAAAAAGTTTAATTTGGCAGAAAAAAACGAACTTAAAAAAATCGTGGCTGCGGCGCTCACTTTATTTTATCATGAGTAGTACTGACTAGCCTACAGTAGCAGTTAAATTGTAACCTATAGGAGAAAACAGAAATGGGATTTAGAATATTTTCGCCTAAATAGAAGTTGTTACCGCAATCGTGCCCGGCAATATATTGTCCAGCGGGCTTCGAAAAAACGACGATTAGCAGCTGCTTAAGCATCTTTCACGCTGCCCTTCTGTGTTACTCTTTGTACGTAATTCTTTCTGTTCAGTAATTTTAAGTAATTTAAAGCTCGAATTCTCAGTTTCCAAGATTAGTTAAAACTTTGGGTCTGCACCCCCCCCCCCCCCCCCAACGAAAAGGCACTTGCGACGCCCCTGCTCTTGGTGTACATCGTTTCCCGGCACCGACCCGACACAGTCCATAAATTGAACGATTCATGTTTCAACGCTTCTGAATATGCCGATTTTAATATTCTAACACGCAGCAACCGGTGCCGCCAGAGGGCGCTTGGTGTACACCAAAATTGAGAATGGGCAACCCCTCGTTTAACTTGTAACGCTTGTATGCGCTCTGCAAAGAATTGCAAGTTTTCATCTTGTCAAACGTGAAATATTTGTCTGTGGCTTTCTCACCATTGGCGCGTCAGAAATTGGGAAAAGATTCCTCTCGTTCAGATAATGAGACGCTTCTATGAACTTCCCAGGGTTGCCACACTCGTTAAAAATCACTTTCTAGTGAGTAGTGATGGAAAAAAATTGTTATCATTTCCCATGTCTCATTTTGATAATTTGGAAGCTTCGTCGCAGAACTGAGAAAAACAAACATTTCAGGGAAACACTCAAACTAATGACTTGGGGTAATGTTTTCAGTTCTAGTGGATGAATATTTTTCTTCTTGACATAGTAGCGCTGAGTATATGATAACTATATTAATCAAGCTATAGACTATGCTGATGAAGAACTTGTGACTTCGGATAACATTTTCAATTCTAGTTGATAAATGTGTTCTTATTGATTATAGTAGCGAGGACTCCGGAGTGCCTACTCAAGGAACTATATAAATCCCCGCTATATACATATTATGCTGATTAAGCGTTTGTGTTACGCATTCAACAAAAATTAGAATAGTGTAGAGAGATGTAGAGAGAAAAACAGATGATTACATTGAGCTTTCTATAGTGCAGTGAATGTAAAAGATGGGGAAAGGAAAAAGAGTCTAGTCTAAAAGATCGTTTTACTAGTTGCAAGTGCAAGTTCAGGGAAATTCTTGCGGTCAAGGAGAATATGGAAACAAGAGAGTTGCCAGAGTCCTGGGTGAGTAAATGAGTAGGCTACTTTGAATCAAAGAGGGCACTAGAAACTGGTTGGCCCAACTGAGAATCCGAACGTAGGCCTAGAGAAAAGAGTTAGGTGAAAGCTGATATGAACCTCAGAAGCTAGCAGGAATGTAGTAGGTTACCTTCTAGGGTAAATAGTCCTTGAGCTCAAGGTGACTGGGAAACGTATGTTCAAACAATGCATAAAACTGATACGTCAGCTAAGGTCCTGGTATTGGAAGAATCCTGGAGGGTAGAATGGGGGACGAGTGGGTATTGCTATTAAAAAGATGGTGGTGTCAGTAACCTTGTCAAAACAAACAAATCGAACGTCGGCTTGGAATTAACCTCTTAAAAGACACGTCGTTCTTCTGATAGTACTTCATTCTACTTCAGTAGTATTTCCATTTATTCTCGTTCCTGAGATTCCTCACTTCATAAATGTATCCTATCTTCTCTATTAGCAATACACTGATTATTACGCTTGACACGTTTGTTCTCCTTGCGAGACGTAGCCCGTGCCTGATCATTGTTTCCGAGCTTATTCGTCCGGAGACCGGTCGTGCAAATTTTGCTAAGATTGTCATAAAGGGCAAGGGACATGGAAAAAGGCTAAAAACCGCCCAAGCCGTGTGTAATTTTCTCTAATGATGGCGCAGTGTCCTTTAAGGCCGTAGAACAACCGGTTTCCGTCAACGATTAAAGGGAGCATGTTCCACCCTACTTACCGTAGTTACTACGCGTGACGTCACGAATTTTGGCTTCTTAGCGCCAAGGCTGGAACGCATTTTTCTATTTTCGGCTAAATGTCATGCCACGGGCTAATCCGGACTGTCACGCTACAGAGATTCGTAGTAACCACACTTACTACGGTCCCATGCATGGTAAGCAAGTAGTTACTATTAGTTGTTATTTCGAGAAGGTTGGAACGGTCATCGTAGTAACTTTTTACTAGGTTGGAACGAAAATAGTAACAATTACTATTGTTAGAAGGGTGGAACACGCTCAGAGATACCATTTCATAAATTCGTTGTTCATTTGAATCCGATTCACAGAGATACAGATTGTTCGAAACGGTCAACTCAGCTGGGATTTGTTCCAGCAATTAATTCGGCCTCCTTTGGAGGGTCCTCTTCAGGCTGTAACTGGAATAGCAATTTGCCTTATTCCAGTTCAGAGCCCCAAGTGGACTAGTTTCTTTTAATCCCCCATTACCTCATATTCAACACTTGTGGAGGGATAGTAAAAAGTCAGACCCATTAGGTAGTGGGTAATTTTCACTTTCTGATGCTGAGACGTATGGAAAACCTCATCAACCTGGGGATCTATTTTTAATATGTCTATGACAAGTGTTGATGGTGAGACATAGGAGGATTAACAGAAAAAAGTCCGCTTGGAAGCGCTGAACTGAATAGGGCGAACTGATTGCGCAGTCAAATATAATTCACAGTCACCTTTGACTGAAGGAACGCTTTATACAGATGGATATGATGTAGCCCATCAAGTATTTATCTCAAGTTGCCGCTCTAAAGCCTTTTTATCCATTATATTTATTTATTAAGTCACCAACGGCAAAAAGGGCCATGTTTTCCTTTTGTTTTGTTTTTCGTTCCTTTGTACTTCGTCCTTTTTTTTGTTGAAATGAGCTAAAGAAATTAATCTTATTCAAAAAAAATGGATCATATTATGGTCATTATTAATTACAGTGACCTACCTTCCTCCGTTTACGTTCTCATTTGTTCCTAGCGCCGCGGCGTTTCGGATTCATGTCGAATTCTTCCCTCCCTTGGCGAATAATTTCCGCGTTCTGTCGGTACTTGGTGATCCGTTAAGCCCGGGCCCCACTATGGACACACCTGTTCGTAATTCTGTTTTTAGACGTCTTTAAAACCGGTTTTAATACGTTTTAGGACGCTCCTCTCTCATTGGTTGTTCATAACAAATTAAAAACGGGAGATGGATTGATCCATCTCAGATTTTATGAACGGGTTGAAGGAGGAACGTCTTAAATACCGCTAAAAACCGATCTTAAAAACGGGTCAAGACCGATTTACGAACAGATAAATCCGTAGATAGATCCGTAGTGGGGCCCGGGCATTGATGGCACGGAAGTTGTGGCTTTTTGCTTCTTTTGCTCACTGAAGGAGATCCGCGATTCACGGGGACGAATCTGGCGACGCTTATCGGAAAAATAAGCGACGCGCTATTTCAGATTCATGTCAAATTCTTCCCTCCCTTGGGAATACTTTCCGTTTTCTGTCGGCACTTGGAGATCCATTAATGACTCGGAAACTCCGTGGACTGAGGAAGGAACTTCCTAACCAGCACTTTACCTCTACCCTTTTTTTGCAGCTCTCTTTCCGTAATTTCCCATTAACCATATGAAGCGTGCTCGCGATGCTTTTTTGGGTCTGATTAGTATTTTCGTATATTCGCTAATTAAATTCTTTTTAACTACGCAGTTATCAGTGGCAAAAGTGTCTATTCGAATTTTAGGACAGCCATTTCGACTGGAGATATGGAAGACAAAGCAGATTAATCGATGTTTATTAACATGTTGGCTTATCCCAGCATCGAAAATAAATGACTTGTACCAGAAAATTAAAAGTTGATTTATCACTGAAATTCCGGTTTTCGCCGAATTCGATATAAAGATACCGACTCATAATGTCTTCCTGTCGCATTTTGTTACCCTGACAGACTTCAGACACAACTTACTTAATACAAGTTTCCTGGTTTTGCTGGATTCCGGGCATACGACCTGTCCGTCGAGAAAATAAAGTTCAGATTTGATTTAATCACATATCTGTAAGCGACTGTCTCATTGGCTTGAAAAATATATTTTTGTTTGTGCCGCCCATCCTTAAAGCACTTCTCGCACTATTTACTGTTTATGTTCCAGTATTCAAAACTATTTGAATACTGTAAACCTAGGCTGTGCTTTTAAGAAATTTTCCACCGCTATGGCTGTTTCAAGCCTTTTCCCACGTCCATTGACTTCTGGCGAAAACTCAGCAAAATTTTGATAACCGGTTTTACTCATCGATAGCATGATGCACGAATACTCATCGGGAGCGTAATGTGTATGGAAAATGGTGAATCGCGGCAAGTGCAAAGATTAGTGAGGTATCGTTAGTGGGCTTAGAATGTAACATTATCAAATTTGGGTCTCCGGGCTTAAGAATTAACGAATGCGGTTACGGAAGTAGGTTGCCTTGGTATTATAGACACACGACGGGTCCTTTCCTTTCCTTTTCTTAGCTATCTCGCCTAATAATCGTCCTGCTTTCGATTTCATTCCTTCTGTGTTCTAGCATTCTGCCGTGTGGAGAGAAAAGTACGCCTGTAAGCAAGAAGAAGCCTGGCGGTATCTCTAAGCTTCTTCGAACTTTGAGGGTTAGAAAAGAAAAATCACCGCGCCATCTCTGCCAGCCACTGATCAGACAAGGGAGGAAAAATGCATCACAGGTGAGAAGCTTCAGATGGAGTTGACTGCGTTAAACAAATATGTCAGCTGATATTATTCTAGTGGTAGTACTCTCCTACTTGCAGAGCTGGTGGACTCGGACTCTGGACTCGTCTCTAGACGTCTTATTCAAGGACTCGGACTTGTCTTTCACGGAGCTGTCCGTCCGCCAGAGCTGTGGACTCGGGCTCTGTACTCGTCTCCAGGCGCCCTATTCAAGGACTCGGACTTGTCTCGGACTCGGATTTGCTAGACTCGCAGAAGCTCTGCCTACTTGGCGAGAGCTAGAAAAATGAAACTGTGATAAAATAAATGAAGATTATATTGCTACCCATATTGTGAATGCCTTCTTTCATCTTTAGTATACTTTTTCTCAAAAATAGTTGCTAATTATGTTGAGAATAATTGCCTGAAATATTGTCCGGTCATTACCGTGAGTCGCAACAGAGGGTTGGTTTGCGTGAAGCAAAAGCTGAAGATTCGATTGGGACTAAAAAGGCGGTTTTGATACGGATTTTAGACCGTATTTGTCCAGAGGTCTAGTGAAAAAAATTGCCTTATTTCCGACATACAGCGAATTTGCGGATTTAGGCACGGTGTAAAAGAGATGAGGGCGTTTTAAAATGAATAATTTCGCGTGTCCTTTCGGCTTAAAAATAATGTTTTACAGGCTTTTGAGAATGTTGAATGCTACGATATCTGGCTAAGCATTGCTGTCTGGGAAACAGCCGGTGTTTTGTCGGGAAGCCATGCAACCAACTAAATGTTGACAGTCGGAAATCAGCTCATGTTACCTGATAAAAAGGGTATTCAGTAACCGAAGAACTTATAAGGTTTTGATGGCATTGCCTCGATGTAGCTGTGGCGTCTAAGTGAGATTGAGGTTATATTTTCGGTACCTTCTTCATTAATCAAGGACCGCGGGAAAGCCACTGAAAATTCAAATTTTCCGCGTCAAAGTAGAATTTCCGTTGTGGGGACGGCCGTAGATATTCTGAACGTCACGACTAGAGAAGATAGTGGAAAATCACAAAATCCCTTAGCAGAATCCAACTAAATCAGTGTATTCAGTTGGATGATACAAAAATAGGCTTGCTTTTCAGTTAAACTTTAAGAAGAAGAAGAAAATTAGGAAAGGGTTCGTGCACTTTGTCGTTTTTCGCATCGTTCCGAGAACTATATTCCAAATAAAGATATAGTTCATTCAGCTGACGTATCCGTTTTGCACTGTCAAATACGTTCAGAGCCTTGTTCAAGCAACGTTACCCTCATTAACGAACATGGCTCCGACGTCAGTATGGTGCATTAATGTTGTTGTTCCCTACCCCCCCCCCCCCCCCCCGCCTCCCACGCTCGAGCTTGCTCTCTGTTTATGATCCATACTCCTTTTACTCTATTGTTTTTTTCGTCACATAAAAGTGAACTGAACTTGTCTGTGACATCTCGCTACCGTTCCGCTCTGTTCCGTCATACATAACTACTCTTTCTACCACCAAAGCATCATAAGAGTGAGGCAACGTTACACACTCACTTCCTTCAGGTTGTTACTCAAAGAGTCTTTAATCCGTCAGCTCATCGCCTATCAGTCTTTTCCGTAGTTCCTCGGCGCCGGGATTTACAAGACTCCTCGTTAGGATACTGAATCATCAGTGAATAATTAGTAATAAGTTTTAAATATTATCTCGCAAATACTAAAAATACCCAACGAGGATTTCTAAATGCCTTCTTTCTTTTGTATTGTCTTTCTTGTTCGAAAATAGTCGCCATTTAGGAGGTTTTAGATGGTTTGACAGGGACTTTAAATGGACTTGTGTTTTTGGTTTGATCCGAGATCTGGCGTAAATTTGGCCGGATTTCCGTCGAGAAAAAATAAGCAGGGGGAATAAGAATCTAGGCGGTGAGCACTTTATGCTAAAAGATTTAACTAACCCGTAAGGCTACCCATGACGTAAGTAAAATATTTGCAGTGTCGAGCGATAATATTTTCTCTTCGGGATTCGTGTATTTGCTGTGTTGTAATTATGAATTCCCTCTGAAGCACTCGTAGTTCCACCACTTTGTCACCCAGGGATTTGAAATAGGGACTAAATTAAATACTGACTTGCAAACTGCTAAGTCTCGTTGGATTAAAAGTTGGAATGATAATTAAGGGAAGTTGCCAGAGTCTCCTTCGGTCTGTAAATAATGGTTTTCGCCCACTGAAAAGGAGTTAAAGTATTAGGCGTGAAAAATGTTCTAATTCAAGATAATAGTTGCGTTTTCGCTGATACCATGGTATCTGTTACCACGGTAACTGGATCTGCAATAAGTCGTTTTTGCAGTTATCTCGGTATCTGATACACGGTGCTCTGCAAAAACGACTATTGCCGAAATTGCACTTTTCGAAGTCATCCCAAAAGAAAAACAGATATCCAGTTAAATCACTAAGTGCTAAACTTCTTTCTCACCAATCTGACAAAATTTGATGAAAGTGAGATGACTTTTCAGATACCACGACCAGTTACCACGCTCGGACCGTAGTGTCTGAATATCTGATACCACGATAACTGACCAGATACCACGATAACTGCAAAAACGCCTTTTGACTGTGGTATCAGATACCACGATAACTGCAAAAACGACTTTAGACCGTGGTAACAGATACCATGGTATCAGCAAAAACGCAACTCGTAAGATTGTCGATTTAGTGGTAACGATAGACTCCATGATTGGTCCGTATGTCGTTCGTTCTTCTGAAGACGTAAATGCTTATACCAAACAGTATGTAAATTTGCGTTGAAATATTTAGTGTGGTTTTATTTATGTATTGACTCGTGTATCTATGGACATGTCTGCGCTAGCTAACGCTCTTTTGGTAAAAATAAAGCATTCAGCATTCACTTTATTAAAAAAAAAAGTATCTCGGTTGTTGAATCGACGAACTCGCGCACCCTAAGTCCTTTTGCAATCATTTGCAACACAATCATTTGCCTTCATGCAGCACAAAGTTGTTTATTCACAAAACAGTATTTATCTTTCCGGGCAAGTAGTTCCTTCGAAATCCGACAGAAACGGAAATTAATTCAAGCTAGAGTCTTGTCTGAGTTTCCGAATAATGGTAAGAAGACATTTACCTCTTTTTCGTGTCAGACCGATGTTTCGACCGGAATCCCGCGAAACCGCGGGATTCCGGTCGAAAAATTTCTTCATCGAGTAAGAAGACACTTACTTCCTTTTCCTGGAGATCGATGTTTCGGCCGGAGTCCGACGAAACCGGAAACTTAATAGTGATAATGACTCCTTGGTCGAGTAAGAAGACATGCTGATTCAATAAATTTACTTCGTTTTCCTGCCAGACCCATGTTTCTGCCGGATTTCGACGGAACCAGAAATTCAGTTGTGATAATAATTCCTTGGTAGAGTATGAAGACATGCTGGTTCAATACATTTACTTCGTTTTCCTGCCACACCAGGGTTTCTGCCAGATTCCGACGAAATTCGGAAAACTCGGTAGTGATAATAATTCCTTGGTCGAGTCTTCTAAGCCGGTAGCCAAGCGACATGGCTTGTGCTGGTTGATCTAGAAGTCAATTTCAACACTGGCTATTTTTTTTTTAATCCGCGGAAATAATGACTGCCATCAACGTGTTCCGAAAACACGGTTAATCCGAGGTTGCCAGTCCACTGGCGCCCGATGCCTTGTACGCACGTCCGATGCCTTTTATTGTTCCGTAGGGTAGGCTAAAATGCCGGATGCCTTGGAAACAATCGGCTAAATACTCATGTTTTTATATTTTTTTTCTTTCCATTTTTATATCTTTGAATATGATTGCTAGGAAAGGGAAGCCCTCTGATTGCTCGTTATAAGTGTCAGTGGTGGGTAATTAGTGGAAAAGTTTCCAACGATTCTGGAAAGTTCGTGGTCGTTTTGCTCTTCCTCCGTTCCGCTCTCACCAGGAGGATGGAAACCAGGAAGTCCTTTCCTTTTTTACAGATTAATTAAGCTTTATTCCTTATACATTAGCTAATTAAACCTAACGAAGTCCAAGCTTACAAAAAATGTCTCAAAACGGGTAAGTCGGCCCAAAAATTGCGTCGCTTTCGTCTGGGATGAAAATAAAGTTTGTTCGTAAGATAAGCTTTAAGTGCGGCATATTTCTGACATTCGGGGTATTGTTTTCAGGACCGTGCACATCTTGATACTGTAGGAAGCCCTCTGTCCCTTAAAGTCCGTGTCTAAACCTGGACGTACTACTGGGAAAACCTCTGTCCCTTACTGTGGAAACCTCAATACTGTGGGAAGGCCTATGTCCCCTAAAGTCCGTGTCCAAACCTGGCCATACTATCCCTTAAGCTTGTGCTTGATAAACAAAACCAAAGGTTTCGATCGGATCCCAAAAATTCATATCTGATCCAGACAATCGGATCTTGTAGATATCCGGTCTTCGCCAGATTTCTTGAAACTTTTAACTGTTGACATTTAGAAACAGATTAAGGTCGATGGCTAACCATTTGAGAAAACCAAGTTCAGATACGGATTCAGCGTGTGTGTTTACTCCTATACGTCATATGTACTTTGACGAAATTGATCAAAACTTCCAGCTGCCTTACTTCTGACAAATTTTCCGGTGTGTGCCGGATTCATGGCGAGCTATTTGTCCGTTAAAAAAGAAGCTTAAAATTGAATTCATCATATCTCCTTACTCCTATTTCGAACCTCTAACCAACTTAAGATAAAACTTTAACTTTTAACGAACTTTCAGGTTTTGGCCGGATTTCGGGTGAACTATTTGTCCAGCGTGAAAATAATTTACATATACGGATTCAGCATGCCTCCTTACCACTAAATCGATTCTCCAATAAACTTAAGATAAAAATTTTACTTGGAACAGTTTTTCCGGTTTCAGCCGGATTCCGGGTGAACTATATGTCCGGGTGGAAAATGATTGTCATACACGGACTCAGCATGTGTTCTTACCCCTGAATCGAACATCTAATCAACTTCGAATAAAACTTCTACTTCAGACAGATTTTCCGGTTTGGGCCGGATTCCGGCCAACTACTTGTCCGGCGAAGAAGTAATTTTCATATACTTTTTCAGAGTGTCTCCTTACCCCTAAACTGAACCTCTAATCTACTTCAGATTATACTTTTATTTTTCGCAAATTTTCTGGTTTTTGCCGGATTACGGGTGAACTACTTGTCCGGCGAGAACATAATTCCCTTATCCCTAAAACGCCTATCTCATTAGATTTTAAAAATATTTGTTTGGTCCCTTAGTTTGAACCCCCACCCCTAAATATAGGGCTACAGAGCCCATCTTCGAACTTGACCTGTACTTTGACCCAAAGAGTCTATATGCCAAATTTGAACAAAATATCTCAACCCCTACGAGAGTTATCGGACAGACGGAAAACTTTTACGAAGTCATAGGTATCCCTCTGCACCTACGTTTTGGGATCCCCAAAATTACCCTCTCTTTAGGTCACCGTCAGTAGCCTACCTCTCAAGATTTCAGGCATGAAACATTCTTGAGCAGAACCAAAATAACAATGAAAGAAGGCATTGAGAATATTACTTGCTGATATTTGAAACTCACCGAATGGTAGGCTAACTATAAAACTCACAGCTTGTAATTCGTCATCAATGATTCATTGTGCTCATGGAAGGAAGTTAAGAATCCCGGCATCGCCCAATCGCATCCACGTGGTAAACGAATAGGTATTATACACTTGCAAATAGCACCCAGAAGGAACGGAATGCTTGTGCGTTTTTATTCAGAGTTTATAACACTTTCATGGAAGGAAAAGGTTGCTGGTGTCGCGATATACAGAGCGAAGAAGGTTTTAGGCGGAACCAGCGTTTATTGAGGCCATCTCTGATTTACGCAGCGCAAACGGATCCGGTTGAGATCAGGATGCATCTTTCTGAAAGAAAACTTCCTAATTTTTGGAAGAGAATAGCCGCAAGCCTTTCAATCTCAGAGCGGAGATGAAAGGCAAAGTTGAAAAAATGACTTGAAAGCGAAAAAGATGTGAAGCATAATGTAGTCGTAGAGAGTGTTGTTTCCTTGGAAAGACTAAGAAAATAGAAAATTATATTTTCAGTAAATTCCGTGGTGCTTTCACGAAATTTCTCCCTTTAGGCGAGAAAGAAGTTTGGACTCAAATCATTTTTTTTTGTAGGCTACAAAAATGGAAAATAAAATGTGACAAAACACAAAACAAATGTAATGAATATGTAGCCTAATAGTTTATAAATCACATTCCTAAGTGGTGTATAAGATTTATAGATTTATTTATTTGTTCACTTATTTTATTTTACAATTGACCCTTTCCATTCAATGACACTGTAAATACTGTGGAAAGAAATACACAAGGGTTAAAAAACTAAACTAAGATTACTAACGTCTTACGTTGTTAACTTGTGATCGGATGGGTATAGGTTGTGGGTTGGAGGGCTTCCGAGCTTTTTTGTAAAAGTTTGTCAACTTTTTCTATAGAATTGAAACTGGACCTTTTACTGTCGGAGACTAACTGGGAGTTACTATAATAAATAGGAGATAGATTAAGATTGTTAGGCAAGATTCATTTGCACTAAGACCCAGTGGCCATATACCTAAAAAAATACAAATAAATATATCCCCTACCAATCCCGTTAGGCTCGGGCTACCCTAATTAGCCTTGCCAACTATTTTATATTATCAAAATAACTATTTCCGTGATGCTACGCTCTAGTTTGGCATTCATACTATCACACATCAGACATGTAGTCGGTACCTTTGACTGCAGGAAAGTCCGATTGGGCCTGTGGAAGCAGTCAGTTATTGTCCGGTAAGTTATGTCCGAATTCGCTCCACCTCATCCAGCACAGCGAGTAATTTATGCTTTTTAGTTTAAACACACAATTAGGATTTCTCTGCCGCGTTTTCTGCACTTTCATCGCCAAGTTGAAACCGTCTCAACATTTCTGTATGGAATTGACGATGGTGCCGAAAATCTAGGCAGGAATTCTATTGGGCACCCGGCCCTGACCGTCGGTTCAAGGCATTACTAAGGCTCCGGTTCTCTGAACAGGGTTGCCAGATCAGAAATATTTAGAGAGTGACTTTTGGCCCAAAACAGAGAGTGAACTGGGAGTGAAGTCTATTTTCGTGAAATGTTCACTTTTGGTCGGAATCGTCTGAGTAAAAATTACACATCTTGATTTTACTTTCGTTTCATGAAAAAAACTTGGAATAGTTACTTCTGGTCGGAATCCCTGCTGCAAAAATGGCACATTAGGTCATTTTCTGAAATGAGGGATTTTTATGTCCTACGTAGGACAAGAATGACCAAAACAAAATAGAGGGACAATTCACACTATCGTGCTACATGTGGCAACCCTGTCTCTGAATCCATTCGCCTTGAAAGACGTTCGTTTCCTGTCTTCCAAAGGGGAAGTTTTCTGATTCGCCTCTTCTCTCTAGGGCTGTAAGACGTTGAATCCCGCCCTCTATCCACGACCTGCGCTACTGCGCACAGACCCCAAGACTCAGCGGAGGAGAGTTCTGCAGATGACGCGAGATGGCGAGCTTACATTAGAGGAAGCGATGGCATGGGTAAGCAAAATCAAGGTAACGGTGGGGACAGGTGGCAAGGTTTTCCCAGCCGGATTCTCTGCACTTTTGTTGAAAATCATTTTTCCTACGGAAATGATGATGGCCCTGAAAGTGGCAGGAATTCCAGCCCGCTGTCCAAGCCGTAATCCTTGAATAGATAGAATAGTTTTCGTCGGCACCCAAATGGCGGACTTGTCATATAGGGTACTCTTCAAACGTACCTACACCAAACAGTAACTCTAACAATAATTAAGTGACATTCTATTGACCAATTACCTTAAATCGCACTTCCAGCCAGATAAGGTGGGGTGATAGATACTCCTATAGAGTCTTTGGCTGGTTTGTAGCTTGGCTGATCGATGTTTTTGTCACATTTGTTCACTGGCATCCCAGTGCAGCCGACATTCAGCATGTTTCCAGTCGTCGTCCACGCCTTTATATGGCACTTGCCCTTCGGCCAAGGGCCATATAGCGATCGTAGTATCTGTCGGTTGGTCGGTCCAGGTTTTGCTAGTTCGGGCACTTCCACATAAGCTAGGATGATGAAACTTGGCAGGCGGATCAGGAACCCGAAAAGATTAACTTGGAAACACTCATTTCGCGGTCCGACCGTGGGGGAGTCTCAGACGGCCCACTTCAAATCCGAACCGGATCCGGTGACTTTGGGGGGAGTTGGAAGGGGGGGGGGGGGCAGAAATCTTGGGAAACCCTTAGAGTGGAGGGATCGGGATGAAATTTGGTCGGAAGGACATCCTAGATACATCATTAACATAACCGGACCGGATTCGGGCACTGTGGGGGAGCTGGGGGGAGGGGGGAATTCTGGTGATCCAGCGAGCTCGGTACTTCCCGATGTACTAGGATAATGAAACTCGGCAGGAATATGAGAGATACGAATAGACCGACTTGAGAATTCGTTTGCACGATCCGAACATGGTGGTGGGAGTGGAGGGATGGGGAATCCGGAATCGAGTAGCATTTATAACTTTTGAACGGGCGATCGGATTTGATTGAAACTTGGCAAGTAGAAAGAGCTGTTGTCTCAGATGTTCCATGTCAAGTCCGGACCGGATCCGATTCTTGGGGGGGGGGAGGGGGAGTTGGAAAGGCCCACCGTAATTTTTGTGAAACGTTTACCGACGAGGGATCGGAATGGAATAACAAGCATAAGGATTAGACACGTTCTTGGTAGAACCAGGTCATATCGGTGCTCTTTGGGGGCAGTTCCCGGAATTCCGGTGATCGCGAGTTAGGATACTTCCAATGTGCTAAGGACGATAAAACTTGGCAGGCATATTAGTGATCCGACCAAATAGACTGAGGATCCGACACAATGTCCTGGGAAGACTTCCGACCATTTTTCGGGGAGTTGGGAGAGGGGGAATCCGGAAATTACTGACTTCGGTAGGTTGCGAACAAATGGTCCGATTAAAGTGAAACTTTCTGGGTGATAAGAACTGATGACCTAGATATGCAAAGCACATGTCCGAACCCCATGCGGCCATGATTGGGGGAATCGGGGGGGGGGGGGGGGGGGGCGGGTCCAAAAACTTCGTGACATGCACAAAAACGAAACGGATGGATCGAATGGAATGCAAGTTGGACAGTACCAAGTTTATGCGGCCTAGATTTGTCTTTTGGTGTTCGAATCGGATCCGACCAAAGTAGGAGGAGGATGAAGTGGGAACCGGAAATTTTAAGATATGCTCCGATTCGAGTTAAACTTGATGGACGGGAGGAGGAGAGGTTAGAGATGCGAAGCTTATGTGTCCGAGTCGTATTCGGCCACAGTGGGGGTCGATGGAGAGTCCCAGAAATTTTAAGATATGCTCCGATTCGAGTTAAACTTGATGGACGGGAGGAGGAGATGTTAGAGATGCGAAGCTTATGTGTCCGAGTCGTATTCGGCCACAGTGGGGGTCGATGGAGAGTCCCGGAAATGTTGTGGCTCGCATAGGGGTTAAACGAGTGGAGTGATTTGAATGAAACTCGAAAGTAGAGAGATTGTATGCCTTAGATGGCATATTCTAGGGTCCGCTCCGGATCCGAGCACGGTGGGGAGGGGTACCGGAATTTCCGGAAAAATGCTCTGATTTACTTTCTCGCATGTCACACCACCTACTCGTAACAATTGCCATATGGGCTCGCAGCTCTTGTCTTTTCTTTTTTTATGCAAAACCGTTTTCGAATAACCAAAATGACCGAACGTAAAAACAACATGCGCTACCTGACATCTGTAAGTTGCATTATAAATTTCGATACTTTTTGAGGTGGAACTATCCCGGTTTCGTATACGTGGTCTGCGGTCGACTAGCGTCTGGTAAGAAACAATGTCTCCTCTTCAATGTCGAACTGCATTACGATTGATTTTACTCAGAAAACGAAGAAACACTCAGTGATTCCTTTCAAAAGCTGAATTGCCCCTAAGTAAACGCACTCGATACTGACTTAATGAACAACTCCCTTCCCTAATTGCCCATCACCTCGCAACGCCCGGCTTACTTAAATTACCCCCTCGAGTTTATCACGTCCTCTGGAAAATTAGCTCTTAGGCGATAGGGATCCAAGTAGCCCTTGAGCTTTTCTGGGGATTCATAAATCTTGATTAATCCCGAAAATAGTGGGATAGCCTCCCTCCCTCTTTGAGTAGGATATACAGCTCCCGTGCGAAGCAAGTAACGTCTGCAGTGGTCCTGTAGGTCTGAGCCAAATGCGGCAATATGGGTCCTAGTCCCAATAGCGAACGTATATCCTTGTTTGAGCGCGATGTGCCCGAGCATAAAGAACTTGCGGGATAAGTCAGGGTAACAAGGATGTTTTTTTTTTGTTTTGTTTTGTTTTGGGGGGGGGGGTGGAGGGGTGATAGCAAGGGTCCATTTGGTGTACCTAGTTGTCACAAGGACCTACTGCTCAGTGCTTCCACAACCTGAAAGCCGACTATTTGTATTGGAAGTCAGAAAATGAAATCTGAAAACTTTTTGACGTTGTCTGGTCAAACACAAATCCTCAATTTTTTGGCATGGTGCTCCAGCTTCAGAGCATGCCCCAACGTATGAACCCTTTTGCTCTTTTGCTGGGGCACCATGCTCTAGAGCAAGGGCACAGTGCCCTCATAAAAATATGTCTGAGAAGCACATTTTATTTCGTTTCAGTTCAACGGGTTTTTTAAGCTGGTTCTGTGCCCCGACGGGGTATAGTGCCGCAACTTATGAGTACCTTCTCATACGTTGGTGCATGCCCTGGCGATGGAGCACAGTGCCAAAAAATTGAGGATTTGTGTATGACTGAGCTTTTCCTATTTTTTACGGAAAATTTTGCTGAAAAGAAAAACAAGCACCACACATTGACACACTTTAAAAAAAATATTTATAGATTGATTTTAACGGGTGACTTCTTAAAACGGGAGCATATCAGTTGGCAAGTGTTCAGCCGGCAAGCCGATGTCCGGAATTCCCCAGCGACCATGTCCGCACTGGGCTAGTAGGCAAGTAGGTTTTTTTTTGTTTTTACCCAAAACATGGAACATCAAAATATTCTGTTGCAGCAAAAAGAAAGTCATAAGGACTTGTGCTGCAGTTTACGAATACTATATCTAATAAATAAATAACAAACTTCACAACTCACAATTATCCACCTAGCCTATGACTTACACACAAAATAAACAAATAAACAACTACACAACAGATATCCTTAGTATTTACTCATTACCGGTTTCAGCCCCCCACAGCAAGACAGTCCTACAAAATGCAAGAAGGCAAGTCACCTATAGAAACTTTGATCGTCGGATGTGGCCTTTAAACACATCAGTGGCATTTCAGAGAAGCATATCTCTACTATGCATTCGTACTCGGCGCACTCTAGAAAATTAACTGGGTTGCATCAGAACAAACAAAATGGACTCCTATCAAAGTAGTTTGTTCTGTCTGACCAAAAAGATGCATTTCAGCGCCATACTGAACAAACACACGGAAGATTGACCATAAATCAAGAAGAAAGAAGGTATGGTTAAAGACTCAAAGAACCCCTCTTGACTGTTTAGTGTTTCTGTTGCAGGATTTTTAAATAAATACATATTTTAAAACCAGACCCTGCTTTCCACAGAACACCCGCAGCTCCGGCTGTTTAAGGACTTCCTTGTTGACATGTTAGAAGAACAGTTAAAATTTACATAAATGTTTTTCTGATGAATAAACCTCTCGCAAATAATCGTCAGGTTCAGGTTCTTTTTAATAATAAGCTAAATAAGAATGGATGGAGCCATCATAGAAGTAGCTTGTATTATTATTATAGACAAGACAGGTCCTTTAACTCTTATTTTCTGCCCCTCAGAGATTTTTATTATCACCCAACGAGAGTGGAATAGCCCTTTTATCTTCCCCATGCTCTCTCTTCTAAGTACCTCCCCCCTTCATGGACTCCTATATTTTCGAGAACCTCGGTAACGACATTTCACGTCGTTTTGTTCTTTTATTACTCCCTAAACGACATCTTTAGTCGCTAAAGGAAATTCTTTATCGCGGGTAAGGACAGGACTCTGGAATAGGTGTGTCGAGGGTTTTCGAAAGATTGACGGTAAGTGTTCATTGATTGGGGGCTGTCCGCAGAGGATTATTGAAAGAAATGGAATTTTGTTTATTGATTAATTTGCGAATATGATGACGTATAATTGATAACATGAGAAACTGTTCGTTACAAACCTGCATCGTTAAAAAAATAAGGACGTTGGCTTCGTTACTCCTCTATAAAGACTTGCAGGAGTGTGTGTTATTCCTAGAAACTTGATTCCTTTTAAGCAGTTTAACCTAGAATACTGCTGCGAAGTAAAATAAAATTTTAAGATAAAGGTTTGAAACGAACAGTTTCTCATGTTACCAATTATACGTCATAACATTCGCAAATTAATCAATACAAATGAGTTAATTTCTTTATGGGGCCGAACTAACGAGCTTGTATCCCTGCCGGCGCCCAGTGATCGATTTATATTTTCATGAAGTGTTTTAAATTAAAGGAACCTGAACCTGAAAAAAATATCACACGGCTCATGCTCCTACCCATTTCCCTTTTACCGGGTTCAAAATTTCTGAAAGAAAAGAGATGGAGCCACTGCAGAAGTAGAGCCGAATAAGCATAGTTTCGTCACTGTCCTTTAAGATCCAATGTATCTTCGACCCCACCACAAACAAATTAACTTTGCGTCGTCTGTACTTGAGTTTGTTTCGCCATACCCTGGGAACCAGAACTTAAAGAGTGATTCAAGATACGCTGTTTCTGCCTACCCCTCCCCCCCCCACCTCTGTACATTTTGATATCAGCAGCCTATTCCTTCCACTAAAATGCCGTAAACACTGAACAAAAATGATTTACTCGCAAGTTGCTAATCCCTTTGCTCCTCACCTGAAGCTGTTTGGCGACGCCAAGACTCTTCATTTCCTTCCTTGAACATTGTGAATCATCATTGAATAATTAGCAATGTAGTGCCTGTGGGTTTTAAATAATAGTATATAAATATTCTTTGAGCCCAAGCTGACTTTGAAACATTTATTCAAACAATGTTTACAACGGGTACGTCAGCTACGATTCTTCATCAGCGATATTTCGGCCCTTTTTGGCAAGGGTCCTCGTCAGGCTGTCAACCTTCTGGTTCAACTTCGGGGAAGGAAACAAACCTGTAAGGACCCTTGCCAAAAAGATTACAGGTTTGTTTCCTTCCCCGAAGTTGAACCAGAAGGTTGACAGCCTGACGAGGACCCTTGCCAAAAAGGGCCGAAATATCGCTGATGAAGAATCGTAGCTGACGTACCCGTTGTAAACATTGTTTGAATAAATTAAATAATAGTGTGTAATAATCGCATTCTTGTTAAGATTCTCAGTGTGTTCGTTAATTTATATGTTTGTTCTTGCTCTGAATTGGTTACCAGCTCGAACAAGAATGCTTCAAGCCTGAAATATTGATGTATTGATAGTGACATAGAAGAGTCTTGCCAAGCAGAAGCTGAAGATTGGATTAGGACTGTTATGTCCATGTTTTGATACGGAGCTTGCAGTGTGCATCTCCCCACGGATGGGGTTCAAAGGTTTCGAAACTGCAAGGTTCCTTGTTTTTCCTGTTCTATCTTGCCTTTCCAGTACTAAAGTTTGTCCCAGGGGCACGTTTTCGGGAAAACTTGATTTTCTCCGTTCTTCCATTCTCGCTCGGGCATACTAGGCTTTGCTCCGGTAGTTCTGATTCGATTTCCAGCTTTTTGTTTTCCCTTAATTGCTCTTCGTGTTGGAAAGTTAAGCGAGGCGGTCTCTCAGGTAGTTTGTCTGTCAGGTCCCTGGAAGTCCGGTGTGAGTATGAAGAACTGGACTGGGACTTCGCCTTCTTGTTTAAAGCACCAATGCCAGTCACTATGCTCATTCCTTCGTTGCATCCATCCCGGTTGTGTATTTTCAGTCGCAAAACGTTCAGTCTTTTACAATGTGTTTCCTATCCGAGATCGTATCGGTTTTGCCTATTATTTTTATAACCCGCTATTGCCTTGAACATTTTTGAGCAAAGTGTTTTGCCCCGGACCGGATCATAAAAGCAATAAGTGTCAATTGACGATTCGATTTTTACGAGGGGTTACTCACTCCCGGGCACCAGCTGTACACTCTTTCCCGTCAAAGGCTGACACCGACCGAAACCAGCGGCGTCGGTTCCGGTCATAAATTAGGCGATTCCTGATTTTAAACTAAACTTCTAATTGTAAATTATAGACCATATTTAGCGAAATCTTGAACCGTATCCCTATTCCGTATTTGAAGTTACTGTTAATTAAGTAATCAGTAAACATTGTCTGTCTTTCCTTTTAGTTGAATATCTCTCGAATGGAAGAAGAGGCCAGAGGTGGAGGGATCTACTGCAATACTCAAGATCAGACTGCGAAATATTACAAATGTTCAATGAGAAGCCATTCCCAATCCCCTGCCCACACTGCCCACGGAAACGTCCTGCCTGTCCAGTCTTGTTCCTGTCAAGGTGGATCTTACAACCCCCAGGTAATCCCTGTTCATTACTTTATGGTTATATAGTCCTGTTCAGTTATGGTTTGGTTTTGAATATTTGTCTCCTTCTTCAGATGGATGTTTAGAGGAGGAATGAGGTTTTTTCCTTCATGAAGGTTTGTTAGTCAGTTTGAAGAAAAGTAAATCCATCATTCTCAAAGTTCTTTCTTTATCCTTCAATTTTTTAAAAAATCCTTTTACTTTCGTTCCATTCTCGGTTGGTTTGCCCAGTTCGCCATTTTCTTATTCTGCGCTCCTAGCTACCCCGAGCTGACGTGTAAAATTTCTAACCAAAATAAGTTCGACTCCCCAGATTAGGAAATTCAGCCTAGATTAGACAGTAGGCTAACCCAACATCAGAATCAGAAACCGTAGATTTGGCGAGGAGACATTTCGGGCCCCAATTAGGATTAGCGTTTCCAGACGGAGGTGCTGATTTTCCTATCATGCGGGACTGTGTAACGAAAACAAAAAATAAAATTGTAACCAGTAAGGACTAGACCGTGGAACGCAACCTTAGATTTAGGACTAGGATAATAGTTTCTTTAACATTTTTAAAATGTCCACCTGGAAATAAGTAAATCTTTTCAGGACATAGGACAGATCCAACTAGGCCTGGTAGCAAGGCGTTTAACACCAATGGCCCATTGATTCTCGACACTGCCCGATTTTACCTCAGAAGTGCGAACACACGATCAGGTTTTTCCGGCCGGATTTCTTGCACTTTCATCATCAAGGCTAAAAATCTCAGCTTTTCCATATGGAAATGATGATGGCGGCGAAAATCTGGGCAGGAATTCCAGACTGGGAGCATCCGACCCTGATCGTGTGTTCAAGCCATAAACTGGGGCAAGTTGGTAGAGGGAAAACGTCCCTTGGCACCTAGTTACTTTCCAATCCTGGGCAAATTGCTTAGATTATATTGTTGATAGATGAGTTTTTCCCCTCTTGGGTCGGACGAGGGGATTGAGGGTCCTTTCAAGAATGACATTTATGTGTAGGCTAGTTGACTAAAAAAAGACGTGGATGGGGGTGAATGACAGAACTTGTATGTATCTGAACTAAAGCCTCACAGGGCCATGTTAAATGAATCAACCTCACCTCATAAAATACATAGGCTAAGTTGTTGTGAAATTAAAGTATACACCCCTCAACTACGGTTAGTCTAGAACCGTTTAAAACCTAAACAGGCTATCGTGAATAAACAAGCCACGAAGAGCCACCGAAACGATGCTGCCTAAAAAGGGATAGACGGGTGTTTCGTTCATTTTTTTTGTCCGGAAACAAAATAAGCAGATATTTATTTATAAATACAGTTTCTTTTTCCCCAGTTCCGGTCCGAATAAGGTAGAGATATTGTCGTTGTCAGGTTTCGCACGGACATTGAGTACCGTATTAAAGTTTAACTGACAAGCCAGCTTATTTGTATGTCTTGGATTTATTAGAATTATTTTGACTCTGCTAAGGGATTTTATGGCGGAAAAGCTTAACGCCAAATGTAGTATAAATAAATAAAAAAATTGTTTTTTTACCTTGGGCTCTAGTAGTTATCTTCACAGTACTCACTGCTCGCCCGACAAAACAAAGTTTATCCCAATGCGGGAAATTTGAATTTCAACAATATCGTTATTTCAGTTGCTAGTGAAGTGAGATTCAGGAAATGTTCAGTCCTATACTGTAAAGTCACTTCAGAAGAAAGTCCGCTATTGCTTGTGACCCCAAAAGACGTATTTCTCGGCAATCGATTACCGTTGTAGTTGTTAAATATATCCAGCTTAGAGGTACCAGCTCATAAAGGTACCACAGATCTGAATGAACAAGAGCTACGAGCTCATATGGCACTTGATACGAGTAGGTGGTACAAAAAGTAGATGGCAAAGCAAAATACCCCGCCATCCAAAAATGCGGTTCGGGCCTAGAAATACGATATCTAGTTTCACTCAAGTCTGAACATTTCCGGCATCGCCTCGGATCACCTAGGGCAAATGACTTTTCTACCTTCCAAGTTTCAACCCAAAAGATCCACTCGTTTGGTACCTAAACATGCCGCACGGTTTCCGGTCCTCCCCCCTCCAACTTCCCCTACCGAGTTTGAATCTGGTTCGTACCTCTAAATGGATCGTCTGAAGCATTTTCTCTTACCACCTATCAAGTTTCACTCAAATGCAAGAGTTTTCTTAGGAACTTCCGGTAACTGTAACTCTCCCCCAGCGTGGTCGGATCCAGCTCGGACCCTAAAATATGTCATCTAGAGCATTTAAGTTTCATTAAAATCGCTCCACTTGTTTGACCCCTATGCGAGCCAAAATGCTTCCGGGAATTCTTCCAACTCCCCCCACTGTGGCTGAATACGACTCGGAAACAACAGCGTCGCATCTCTGACATCTCTTATTCCCGTCCATCAAGTTCGACTGGAACCGGAGCATAAAGCTTCACCCGAAATCGGACCCGGACCACCCTACGGAAGCCAGTGATTTCCGGATTCCCCTTCCCTCAACTCCCCGAAGATGGTCGGATCCAGGAACACAAGTTTTCCAAGGGCATTATGTCGGGTCCTTAAGTCATTAATACGCCTGCAAAGTTTTATCGTCCTTAGAATAGCTGGAACTATCCTAACTGGCGATCACCGGAATTCCCGGAAACACCCTCCAACTCCCCCCACAGAGCCCCGATACGATCAGGCTCTGTCAATTACGTCTAGGGCTAAAACTTGTTCTTCCCATCAATATCCGGGGCCTCCCTTCAACCCCCTCCCCTCCCACATGCATCGGATTCGACCAGGATTAGACATGGAACACCTGAGACGATAGCTCTTTCCACTTGCCAAGTTTCATTCAGTTCTGATCACCCGTTCAAAAGTTATGCGTGCCACCAGATTCCGCGCTCCCCATTCCTCCACTCCCCCTATGGTGGTCAGATCGGGGACGCGACTATTCTCAAGTCAGTCTATTCGGGTCCCTGGCCTTCCAAGTTTCATCGTCCTAGCACATCCAGAAGTACCGAACTAGCGGGATCACCGGAATTCCGGACCCCTCCCCCTCAACTCCACACGGTGCCCGGATCCGGTCCGGTTATGTCAACAATGCACCTAGGACTTGTGCTTGTTCTTCCCACCAAGTTTCATCCTGATCCCTCCGCTCTAAGCGTTTCCCCAAGATTTCCGTTCCCTCCCCCTAAAGCTCCCCCCAAAGTTGTCGGATCCGGTCCAGATTTTAAGCAGGTCGTCTGAGACACGTGGTCTTTCCAAATACCAAGTTTCGTTAAGCTTAACTTAATCTTTTGGGGTCCCTGGTATACCTGCCACGTTTCATCGTTCTAGCTTATGTGGAAGTGCCCGAACTAGGAAAACCTGGACAGACCGACCGGCAGACGGACGCTCGCTATATGGCACTTGGCCGAAGGGCAAGCAGGGGCGTCACTATGGGGGGAGGGGGGACTCCCCCCCAAAAGTCCTGACAAAGTTCTTTCGTCGGGCGAAGCCCGGCGAAAGTTCACTTGTTTGTCGGCCCGAAGAGCCGGCAAACACAGAAGAATTGAAATTGTGTATGCTTTTGCCAGGCGTCATCCGACTCGTCGGCACATCGGGTCCTTTTTATACTCAAGAAATGAAATCCTGCAAGCATTTGTCGGGCAAAACACTGAAGAAATTGAATTCTGCATACTTTTGTCATGCCTCGGTATTCTCGTCGGCACATAGGGTTCTATTTATATATTAGGAATCCAGAAGAAATAAACTTTTTATGTTTTTGACGGGCGTCGGTTTTGCTTTTGTTGTGCCTCAGTATTCTCGTCGGCACAGCGGGTTCCACTTGTACGTAAGAAATCACATTCTACAAACTTTGTCGGGCGCACCCGGGAATTTCAAGTCTCATCTGCACATGGGGTTATTTTTACACATAAGAAGTTAAGTTGTGTACAGTCTAGTCGAGCAAAACACAGAAAAAATCAAATGCTTGATGGTTTTGTCGGGCGTCGGTAATCTCGTCGGCACATCGGGTTCTTTTTACAAAAAAAAAAAACAAATTCTGTAAATTCGATCGAGCAACATGCCGAAAGTTCAAGTCTCGTCGGTACATCGGCTTCTATTTACAACGTAAAAAATAAAGCTCTCTACAGTCTTATCGGGCATAACACAGAAGAAATCGAATTCTGAATGCTTTTGTCTGGCGTCGGTATTCTTGTCGGCAAATCGGGCCTTTTTACACGTAAGAAATCAAATTCTGCAAACATTTGTCTGGCGCAAATTTTTCCGAAAAAAATAGAGATTTTAAAAATTTCGACGTCGTTGCTTAGTTCAACTTGTTCTGGGCACAGTCGTTGGAAGCTTCGCTTTTTAGCGAAAGTTGAAACGAAAAGCCGTGTATGGGAATTTAACTATATGAATTTATCATATAGTCATATAGTCATCAAAGGAAATCTCAACTGATGAATTACAGTTAGTTTTAAAAAAAAATTCACCTGCAGCGCGTTTTTTAGTATTCTCTATTTGGAAGAACGGCGTATCATTTAGGTTATAGGCGAGAAATTCCTTGGGTTTAAATTAAAACCCGGGAATTGAATGGTAATTTTTTTCCGGAAAAAAGGAAGACTTTTTAGTTTAGCTTGTCTTGGTACATTTGTTGGAAGCTTCGCGTTTTGATGAAACGAAATGAAAAGCCGAATATGTGAACTTTAATTAAATATACGAAATTATGACAAAGGGATAATCTCAACTGATGCATTACGGTTAGTTTTACCCCGGTTCTATTCTGTGCTGTCCGGAACGGCGTTTTTTGTCGGCATATTTTTTAGTCCGTCGGCACAAACCGGACGTCCCCCCCCCCCCCCCCAAAGGTAAAAGGCTAGTGACGCCCCTGAGGGCAAGTGCCATAAAAAGTTCATTAGATGAAAATCGATCATATGAATAGCGGAGGAAAGAAGTAGCGCATTTCCATTGGCTCTTCGAGCCAATTTAAGTGAACAAGCGATCGTTAACTAGGCTGTCGTATCTCAGTTCTGTTCGGTTAGACTTCAAGGTTTGTAGAGTTGCCTAGTTTTTATCAGTACGCTTAGTCATTCCCCACCTTCTGCATATCCTGCTAAAGAGTTTTTTATCGTTGATAAATACTCCCTCCACTCGCTTTTACAAAGCGGATTGCGTGAAAGGAGTCGTCTCATGTTTGAGACTTCCGAAATTGGAAGAGCGTTTCCATGTTTGGATTGTCAGGGAGTGGTATTGTGGATTACATGCGAAATTGTCACTGGATCGAGAGGGTCTCGAGCTAAAGTGACAAGTTAATTCTAGGATAGCAGGTGCTTTGTTGAATTTGAAAGTGCAGGTAATCGGTCGAACCGGAACCTGTCGCCGGATTTGACTTAAAGGCAAATCCCGGCTTTTTGAAGAAACTGAGTGTAGATTAGTGTATAGAAACAAGAGCTACGAACTCATATTAGTAGTGGTAGTGATAGATGGCTTTTGTTACAACAGATACAGTGAAGAATCAATCCATATCACAATATAAGCACTGCTTGCGAAGACGTGCTACTAAAATACACAGCACAAAGTGAAAAAGAAGTAGAGGGCGAAACCATGCACCGTACCTAACATAACCACTCATTCGTTACATGCAAACAGTCCATGGTATGTCGTGATCAGTACACAAATAATACAAATTACGAATGAAAAAGTATGAAAGAAAAAATGTATGAAACGGCTACATATTTTTGTAGCTATTTGTTTAGTATAGTCTAGTAGCCTTCTGAATTTGCCCAACTCTGTTCCACTCTAGATTTTCTAAGCTTCCACTACCCCCTATCCTCTGTAGAATGATAGGTAAGATTTCTCCATCAGTAACTATTCCTGTATTATTTTTATTTCTTTTCGCAGGCTGGACGAAGATGATAGTCTTTGTAGCGAGGGGGAATTACTGACGATGAACCGGGTCCTGTACCTTCAGCCTGCCTCCATGCCCCCTGATGTAAACCAAAACGTCCAGTGGCTTATTATAGTAGTACATTACGGTGGAGGCATACCTGTTTGAACGTAGCCTAACAGTCAACCGTTGCAGAAGAAAACACTATAACACTCGTAGCTAGCAGGTTTTACTGCAAAGTACTTACCAAAAATGTTTATTGCACATCCAGATTATCACATGTCGGCGTTATGTTGAAATGTTTGCTCTTAATTTCCTGCTGCTTCTTCTTTCAGATTTTACATCTTCGCAAATGTCGCGTAATTTCACCAAATAGATGACGTCCAAGCAAGACAGTCTACCCCAATGGAATAAGAAGCATATTTAAAAGTCGCAGGTTGCGTTCCACCGAGCTTTTATCAGTTACGATCGATTCTCTTATTACTTTCGTTCCATCATCCGGAGTGATAAGAAAATCGTTCAAACGATCGCTACAGCTTACTTGTCATGGTCGGGATCATCATAAGTGAAAATAACAATCAGCAAGAATTCCTGTCAGTCCGGGCTGTTATTACTTTCGTTCCTGAAAGAGTAGTAACTACCACAATAAAGAGGTGGCTCTTCCTCGTATCATCATAACCTGTAACAACTTCTTTCGAAAGCAAACAGGATGGAGCAAACGACGAATTTGAATCAAGTTTAGAAAGCAAAAGTTACGGTATAGCCTATAAAAATAAAACCATTTGTTTTCAGGCCTGTGAAGCTGTAGTTCATTGGTACGACGAGCCATCCTATGAAAACCAAGACGATTATTTCCTGAGGAAGAATTGCATGAGCAGCAGGGAAAGGTAAGTGGTGTAACCTACCGCCATTTCGTACTTGGTATCTTTAGCAGCTCTACGGAAGATGCAGCAGAGTATGTTGGAATGTCCTTTGCTGGACAGTAGGACAAACGTTTATGGCACCTATTCAGGTGGTCTTATGGGAGTTAAGAAGGCTTTTAGACCAAGCTGACGGCGAATGATGACTCGATCTGAGATTTTGGCGATATTTTTCTGGCAAGGGATCTTCAGGCCCCTATACTGCCCGAAATGTCGTAAAAAAAACAGCAGATTTGAATGCGGATGGGTTTAGTGGTACCTATCAGACATGAATTAAGGAGTTATTTGTGAGCCACCAGTATAGTCCACATTCACATTCCGGCCATCTCTACCGCCTTTTCCGTCGACTATGCTATTGCCACGAGCCACCGAATCGATGGAATAACTGTATATATTTATTAACGAATAGTCCTGTTCTAGTGTACTTTTAATATGTGATGTCTAACATCACGAAGTAAATAAATTGATTGATTGATTCAGTCCAAGTGCATAAGGACGAGACCGCGCAACGTTAAACAAATTTCAGTAATACCTCTAATGTAACGTGCCTTGCATTTCTTGATTGAACCCCATCTCAAGGAAACGAGGGTCTGTATTTCTAAGAACTGGCAATCCTGTTGAAGAGATTCTGAGATAGAGCTTCTGTTATTGCCACGTAACCACCCGACAACTCAGCAGTTCGGTTTCTCAGAGTACCAACACTGCGGCTCAGGCCCTGCTCATCTGGTCTAGGTCTTTGCATTATCGGTCAGCACCCTCTTAGCGGAATGCGGTCGGAAAGTTTTGCACGTCATTGGAACTGTGGGCGTTGGTTCTTCTAAAGTTTTATCGGATCTTTCTAATATCACGGGCCCATGATGTGTTGCTCATAGTTATTCACTAGCATGGTTTATCGACGATCTTCTGCCATCTTACAAGTTGTATCCCGCTTCCTCTAGATGACACGAAGCTATGGCAAAAACTATAGGCTGCGCTCTGTTTTGGACAGATAGAAAACTGATCTGTCTTACTCATAACGTGCGGGGAACCTGAAATGGGGCGTTGTGGATACATTTTTTTTTACTCAAGACTGTCTCAAAATAACAGAAAGAGCAATCAAGCGAATAACAAAAACAAAGAACAGAACGTTAGGAAAGAGTATAGACAAAGTCCTTTCTGAGTATGAAATATAGTAAGTTAAGGAAACGTGCCGCATCTTACGTTTCATGTTGTTGTTTTTATAATATCAAATTTTGCTCAAAACACACGTATATCTCAGTTTACTGTATATAATTTGTATAGTTTTATACTTATAGCAAGCAAAGAAATTCTTGGATTTCTTTACGTCATCCCAAGGGGATTACCGAGAGAAGTAGGTTTTCACTACGTCACTCAGTACCGCACTACTGGATAGTTTAGCATGATCGTGTATGTGCTCACATGTCCGTACTAGTTGTCAGATCAAACCTCGTGCAACTATTACTGTTTGAATTTAAGAATAATTAATTTGGTTTTGACTGAAAATATTATGTTGTATCGTCACCTTTAAGTTTAGATTCAAAGATTTTGGGTTTATAAGAAAATTTATTTTTGGGATTTTGGCCGAGCCTCAAATCTCCCGAGACAAATTATGTGTGTTTGTATATAATGCAGTAGCGTATATTAGGGGGGGGGGAGGCGACAGGGGCGATCGCCCCCCCCCCCCCCGAAATTCTTGAAAAGGGGGTTTTTAATTGGAAAAACGTGTGCGAACACGGGCGGCAGGGGCGATCCTCATCCGAAATTCTCGGAAAAGGAGTGTTTTACGGGGAAAATGTACGCGAAAATACAAATTGAGAAGCTAAATTGAAATTATTTACAGTATGGTTCAGTAATTGATCTTAGAAACAGTTTTTGACTCGTAGTGTACATGATTACAAGATTAAAAGGTGTTTTTGGCACCTAGAGGTATATTTAGTGTTAAAAACGGTCAAGTATGCAAAAAACGCCCCTCCCGAAAATAATCGGAATATACGCTACTGATATAATGTAACTTGCATCTGAGTGAACCGAGTTCACCTCTCTGCTCGGTGCTGTATTTTTGTTTAGTTGTATGGAAAAATTAAAAGAACTTGAACTTGATACAATATCACACTTTCTAGAGAACATCGATGTATTATTACAATTCTCCTTTTTGGCCAATTTCGCTTCATTTTTGAGCGCGGTAAGCATGTGCAGTTGCCAGGAAAGAGGCGCGATATGCTAAGCCTTTATTAATCCTTTAATTCCAAGAAATGTCCCTATTCCAGATGCGAACCTACCACTGTCTGCTGCTCGCAAGAGAGCGACGTAATCTCGTTACCCAGTGCTGGGGATATCGCCCTAGGGAGGCACGGCCAAGTTTACACCAGGGAGTCTCCAATCGGTGAGTAATGGGAGAGTGAGGGATTGCCGTGACACAGATCTCAGCACAGAGATACTAGTCTAATTGAGACAGAAGATGGGTTGGAGGTTCTGGTCTGCACGACCGATTGCCAGTCAACTACCCTGTCAGAAGTGTCATAGCAGATAATATATATATATATATCTGTATTGAAAAACCCAAAGGCCGTATACAGGTTACACAAACAACTCATAGGAAGCTCAACAAAATAACAAACTAAGAAACAGCACTTCTCAACTCGAGTGCTTCTTGCACAAAATTACCAAAAGAAACAATCACTCTTGGTGAAGTAGAACGTAATATATCAAGAAGCTGCCCACCATTCCGAGAAAACAATGAACCCCTTAAGTGCGAAAGCTCCTGGCACGTGAAAAGAAAATGATCCAGACCATCCCCATCTAGATGGCAAAGAGGACAAAAACGGACTCCATCCGGACACCTAGAATTCCACGAATTACCACCACATAGCGGTAAACAGTTTGCTCGCACCTGAATCCAACACTTCAAAAACTTAAAGGACCCCTCTTGCTTATTCTGCCTTTTATAATATACTTAGCTCCCATATGGAATTATAAGCTTCTAAAATCCCCACCTTTCTCCATTGTTTCGTTTCGTAACTGCGAATTTTTAGCGCTTTTTCAGCCTTGCCGAATTTTCCCGTCAGCCAAAGAAAAGTTTGCCGGAATCTTCAGCGTCCGCTGATAACTCTTTCACACATAAGGATGTGATAATCTTCTGTTTATTACTTCTTTTATTTGCTTAGTTTTCCCACTTTTTAACCAAGGCACATTCAGTTTTCAAATGTTTTGCGCCCAGTCGCCGCGTCGGAGAGCAGGAAGGCTGGACGTAGTCGACAAGCGCTAACAAGAGAATCGCTAGTTTTAGGTGGAAAGTAATGGCATTTTCAAAAACGTTTTTTCTTATTCATCATCGTAGGGAAAAGATCATTTCTAGTAAGAGTTGTGCTTTAAAAGGATGCGCTGGTTCAACAGATGTCACTTAGGATGCTAGCTGTTATGTTTTGCAAACTTGACGCATATTGAACGTTATACATACTAGAAGAGCCGAAACACCAACGGAAAAATACCTGCTGGCCTTTTTGTTTATCACCATGATATCAGAAAAGTCAGCAGAGTCTTTTCCGGCGGTTTTCCGGCTCTTCTTGACAATACTTTAATGAATGAAGTTTAATGCGTAACGTTTGCAAAATATCACAGCTAACATCCGCTAGCATGACAGTACTCACCAATTTCGGTCTTGTTACCGTGAAAGTGTGAGCGAATAGTTTACTATTATATCCTATTCCAAGGGTTATCTGTTGATACTGCGCAGCCATGTGTTATCTGTTATGAAACTTCGGACAGTGTAAAAGAGGAGCTGAAGCTGACTGCGAATCATAGTGGAGTTCGCTAAACCGATATGTCAGCTGATTCGAGCGATGTCTTGGCCCTTCTTCGCAAGGGTCAAGGCTCAAAGCTAGAAACTTGAACCTGTGAAGATGAAGACTATGCCAAGAAGCGCCGAAATGTCGCTCTAATAAATTTGGCTGACGTATCTGTTTAGCGCAGTCAACTCGAAGTGCCGTGTTGACTATAACGGGGTTTCTTCTGATGTTATAAGCCGTTATTCTTGATCTAATAGGTAGCGTTCTTGATGCTTCTGATCGAACAGACATTCTTTATTCCCAGAAAGTTAACGGGACACAGCTCTTTCTTGTCAGAAATATAACGTAACACTAAACACAAAATGTAAAACGACAACCCAAGACCCCCAGCCGGAAACCCTGATTTTCCAGCTGTATTCGCTATAGGCTACGGCTCTAAGGAAACATAAATTTGCTGGGCTGGAGACAGATTAATGTGACAGGGCAGTTTGAGTCCAGCGTGAGAACCGTCTGTTTCAACCCTGCATCTTTTCTCCCGATACTTGTTATAGGACTCATCCTCTGTGTCTCAGAGAATCGTATTATACATGATGGCAGCCTTTTTTTTTTTTCAAACAAAAAACGACGAACTACCGGACAAAACTTACCGTAAATGCCAATATGATATCTTTGATAGCTGATATCTTCGAAAGCCAATATGATATCTTCCAAGCTTCCAAATATGTCTTCCCAAGATAGAGAAATGGGCTGTTGGGACGCCCTTCCGTCTGAATTGGTAATGAGCGACTCTGTCGACGTTCCAAGGAATTCTTGAACAAGCTGTACGTCGCAAGAATCTATAACTAACCATGAATGAATGAATGAATGAATGAATTTATTCCCAATAAAGCCCAAAGGCCATGGCGGGAAGCATAACACAATAACAAAAACAAGATATCATAAACTCCAACAACAAACCAAAAAATCAACTTCTATAAAAATAGTTCACGGTGGGCCATAGCTAGCTTCAGGAATCTACCCAGCCTTCGGATCTCACCAAAACACTTACTTCCCATACTTGAAACCAAATCCCTTTCCTCCCAAGCCTCCCGACCAAACACTTCCTTTCTTAATTCTTTCAACTCCTCACAATAACATATCAAATGTACCGCATCCTCTCCTTCAATACCACACATTGGAGGCATAGGGAGGCAAGAGGCTTATTTGTGCATTGTTTTATTATTAGTGTAAATATTTTTAATTTTTGTGACCCTGGCGGTGTTGTCCTGCTAGTTCAAGGGTTATGTTTCGCGAAAAAATAACATTTAAATGGGTCAAAACAGTTATATCTCAAAACATGACATTTGACATAAGGATGCGCAAACATATGTCTGCTATCAAACTTTTGACAGTTTAGAATTGGGTGACCAGTCCGGAAGATTTTGGTTCTAGAGTCTTACTAGCGTTGACCTTTCCCACAGGAAAAGATGTATCACCTGGGGAAATCCGAACACATTTCCGAACTTGGTAAGGCTAGGAAACTTTGGCTGATTGCGGCAACCTTTGCCGAAACGCCTCAAGTCAGTAAGTCTTGTAACCGCTGCTAATTCAGGGGAATGGCTTGGTCGATTCCCAACAACATTTCCAAGAACGCCTCAAAGGATTAGTTCTTGCAAACCGCTGTTAGTTCAACGGAATCTGTAATTAGAACATATACTTGGTATGTAGCTGTGGTTAGACCAATTTTTTTTTCAATCAGTCATGTATTAAACCAATGGATAAAACGGATGCGTCAGCTACGATGCATTGGCAGCGAAATGTCGGACCTTCTTGGCAAGGGTCCTCGTCAGGCTGTCGAACGTCATTGCAGGCTCATTACAGATTGCAAATTCGTTTCTTCCACTCCCCAACGTTGCCCCTAACGTTCGACAACCTGACGAGGAACCTTGCCAAGAAGAGCCGAAATATCGATGCCAAAGCATCGTAGCTGACGTATCCGTTTTATACATTGTTTCAATACAAGCTTCCCAGTCAGCTTGGGCTCAAGGAGTATTTATTTAATCAATCAATTAGCTTTAATGTCAAATATCTGGAAGCTACGAGAGGTCAGCTTGCAAAATATTTACAAAATGTATCAAAACGACAACATATTAACTAATACACTACAACAAATGACGTGAAATAAACGCTAGGATAAACTTTCTGAAAATTGGGTATGATGAATCGACAGGGTACGGCAAAACCCGACTGCCAGTGTTCGTCTCGGACGGACGATGGGAGAGGGGGGGGGGATAGACGGATTATAGGGAGACAACAAACAATCTTTGTTCTGAAATTTTTTGAAAGGGTATTTTGCGGTCGGTTAATTTAGGAACGTCTAGCTGAATGAGAGCGTCTCATATAAGGAGGTCATCACTGTGTGCTAGTTATTAGTCTAGTTAGTCGGGTACTTTTATAGTATCAGGTTTTTTTCTATCTACTGGCAAATCGTCAGACGTTTGCCCCTCGATTGACGTTACCTCTGATTTAGGAAAGCGTCAAAAATCCTGATGACGTCAGACACTATAGCTCATGCGTTCCTGGAAAACCTCTTCTTTATTTTCGGAATAGCCGAGACAACTCCTCTTGACGCGACTTCATTTTTGCCCCTCGATTGAATCTTTATTTTTTAAGGGAAATGTTCAAAGGAATCAAGGCTGTGTCGTCCACACTCTTTTGAAGCACACATTTTCGCGATCGGTTCACAACTTCACCTCACTGATTTAAACAGCTGATAAAAAAAAACTCTCGGAAAATTGAGAGTGGCAAATTGGATTTTAGTCCGAAATGGAAGAGGGATATAGCTACCGCCTTGGCAGACTTCAAGCCTTTCAAACAGTTGCTGGGAGGGGAGGCGGGTGCCTGAAATTTTTTTCAAGGGGATGGAGTCACGAAGAGAGCACTGGGAATTCGTACAAGTTTTTGTGTTGGGGGGGGGGGATATCTGCTAGGTTGCTTAAACCTTAAAGGACCCGTCGTGTCTATAATGCCCATGCAACCTACTTCCGTAATTGCATTAACTAATTCTTAAGCCCAGAGACCCACATTTCATGTGCTATTTTCTAAGCCCGCTATAATGATAATTGCATCTTCGCAGTTGCCACGATTCGTATTTTCCATGCGCATTATGCTCAAGACGAGTGTTGCGTGGCATGCTGTTGATACGTAAAATCGAACGGGCCTGGGGAAAGGCTTAAAACAGCCAAAGCCGTGAATAATTTGTTGTAAGCAGAGCATAGTTTTAGAGTATTCAAATAGTTCTGAATACTGGAACATATCGGACTGTGTGTGCACGGAGCCTAAGATCCAGTTACTATTATAAACATTGTGTGTTTATTTATTTTTTTTCCGTTTCCTGTTATTTTGCTTTTGCTATTGTGACAACTTTTCATTAAAAATCAAACTTTAATAAATATCCGCCATCCATTTAAAACGGATTTTTACGACCTTGTTTTTAAATTTTTCTATGTTTACTAAAAATACTAGTACAAAAATGTATGAAAAACTAAATTTTAATTCGATTACACAAACCTATATCTGATTATATTCATTCATTTCCATCGTGAGGAAAATGAGGGTCCCCTTCCCTACTTTTCGCTAACTAAGCAACCAGGAGGAAAAGAAACGCCCTTCACTTAAATGCCTCCTCGATGGAGACTACTCACGTTTTATGCCAACTTGGCTCAAATTTTCCTATAGAAACTGTCAGCTAACTGAAGGGCTTCAAGGGCTCTTTTAGTTTGCTAAAGGCTATGTATCGACCATAGAGTTATCATCTATTTTTGACTGTGCAATTGCAGAAAAGTTTGAGAGCCGACAAACGGTATCACCTTTGACCCCGAATTCTTTTTTACCTCGAAATTCTTTCTTTGACCTCGAATTTGAGTTCTACCTCAGTTGAGAGGTTTTTGCCCGTCTCGGGTTTTCGACCGCAGAAACTTTTTTCGTGGTTGGATCGGTGTCGATGAATGTCGTTTTCGATTTCTAATATCGGTCCGAGTATAGGTCCTCGAACTCTTTGATGCGGATTCGCCTTATTCCACTTCAGCGCTTCGTTCGCACCGGCACGGCACCGTGGCACGCGTCACTTGGTGTACATCGTTGTTGGGAGTGAGCAACCCCTCGTATCGGTCCTCGGAACTCTTTGATGCGGATTCGCCTTATTCCACTTCAGCGCTTCGTTCGACTAGTTTCTAAAAGTCCCTTATTGTCTGTCACCTGTGACAGAGAGGTAGTAAAATGTGGATCCTTTGTTCGGGAAGCAGGTTGCAGATTTTCTACTCTTCAACTTCTGGATTTCTTTTATTATATATGTCTCAAGTGTTGATAATGAGACAACGGGGACTTTTAGAAACTTGTCCGATTGGAAGCGCTGAACTGGAATATGGCGAATACTTTTGATGACTATCTCTCCCTGCCGATGCAGAATCTCCGGGTACCTGCGGAAGAAAGGAAGAAACGGTGTCACAGCTGCTCCCAAAGATCGCCGTGATTGTTTGACACAGGATTTGAGTCGTTACGGACACGTTTACTCCTCCTTCCTGAGGATCATGGCTTGTTTTGGACTTAGTCATACAGAGTATTATACCTCAATAGAAATTGGCATTGCACTTAATCGGGTTTTCGACATCGCAGACTAAGCCGACGTTAGATGTTCATTCCAACCTTCTTGATTCTCACTGCATAGAAATCTGGCCAGATTTTTTGTTTGGACTTTTGAAAAATCTTTGCAGTGTTTAATCAAGGACTCGCATGAACACGGAAACCTGAACATGTGTTTAGGGCCTTCATTTTACCTCTTAGCCCAAAACTACAATGTTCAAAGGTGATGAACGTTCAAAGAAGCATACCTCTACTGTACGATAATGGGACCAGCGAGCGCCCCTGATTGGCAGAATGGCGTCGGATCAAATCCGGTCAGCATTGCAGGCTGGGTGTCGATAATGCTTTTAAGCCCTATATGCGGACTTTTCAATTTATTGGCCAAATCTGTTTCCGAAGTGGAACACGGGAACCTGATTGCTCTGTAGGTGCAAAACACCATCAACTTTCAAGGCACTGTAGCAGAAAAACAATCCCGGTCGGAAATAGGGAGCTGTATCCGGTCGTAAATAGTAGTAAGATGAACAGTTGCCATTTCGAATCTGGCGATTTTTCTTAGTTGTGACAGACAAGCTTTCTAGTTTTTGGGATCCCAAAACGTAAGTGGAGGGATACCTATGACATCACAAAAGTTGTCCTCCGTCCGTCTGTGAGCACGATAACTAAGGGAATGAGATATTTTGACGAAACTTGGTGTGAGGATTCTTTGTCTGAAGTGTAAGGTCAAGTTCATAGATGGTCTCTGTAGCCCTACATTTAGGGGTAGGGGGGGGGGGGGGGGGGTCAAACTAAGGGGCAAAAAAAATATTTGTAAATTTAGGGGTATTTATAGTAATCTTTTACCCGGATATATAGTCCGTCCGGCTGGAACCAGAAAATTTGTTATAAGTTAAATTTGTATTTGAAATTGATTAGATGTTCGATATAGGGGAAAGAAGATACGCTGAATTCGTTTTTAGCTTTCTTTTTTTGCCGGACAAGTTAGCAGAAGTAAGGGAGGAAGCTTTTGTCAAAATAGATATGACTTATAGAGTAAATTCTCTGATACAAGTTCTGGCAGAATCCTTGAGCAAGATTTCGGTAGATTTCCATGGCAGAATTCCGGTAGGCTCCCTGAGCAATAATCCGGTAGATTCTGTAAAATCATCAAGTTCAGGTGAATTTGATAAATCGACTTCGCCGCACCAGTATTATCTACCGGATTTTTTTCTTCCACTTTCTGCACCCCCCCCCCCCCCCCCTCGGGACGCCTCTGGAATATAGTATGACTTTCCTTGAACATAAGGTGTATCTTCCTATGTCTCATAGGTAGTTCTATATGACAGTGACTTTTGTCGAGATTGATACGATATCGTATCAACCTCCAGAGAGGTTCGTCAAGCACTTTTCCTCAGACACTGAAAAGTAGAAGCTTGCCTGCAAAAATACATAAAAATATTACTTTCAAAAAGAAAAAAAAGAGAAAAGCATTACAGATTTTTTTTTAAAGTATTACAGAAATACAGAAAGAACATCCTACTTTCCTAGCCAACCAGCCTAGGTCATACCTTGTTACGATCACATTTCCACTAGAAATACAACCTGTCAAGTCAACTGAAACATCTTACTTCCCATGCTTCCCAAAAGGCAGATATTGGGCATTTATCACTGTCTTTGTGTGCGCAAAGATTTTATATCAGCCATTGAAGAGCATGGGTTTTCTTAAGTGTTGGCAATTATCTCCGACGGAACCTGTGACTTTTGGCCGCAAAAGCCAGTGACATTCTGACGCCTACGAAACTGGGTCCTTTTTAGCAACTATTAACGAGATATTTCGCTTTATCATCTTCATAATTATTATATGTCTCACCTTTTTTGCTTCATTTTGGTGTCTGCTGGTAAGGAACCGGTCGTCTATTGTCTTTGGGCCCCCTTGGAAAGCTGGTCCCCCAAATGACGCCGGTGTTTCTACCACCTGGATTTTACTGCATTTATCTTTGGCACAGTACCAGGCTAAACGGCATATCAATTCCGAGTCGCAGAGCCTCATCTATCCGCGTCCAGCTATTCATTTATCCCAGGATTGTTCCCGTTCTTTCTGGCCATTGTGGAAGAAAAAGAGATGACCATTCTATAGTCTGATCTTTGGCCCACCTAAATCTTCTGTTCAGGGGCCTATCACTCCCAGCGCTATGGAAAGCAACCTCGCGGTTGAAGCGATCTGTATTTCGCTTCATAAAAGAAAGTTCCTATATTGTAATATTCCTATATCTCTATATTGTAATACCAGCAACCTTTTCCTTCAATGAAAATGCTATACAACAGCGTTGGGCGATATTCGATATCGATGACGATACATCCGACTAAATATCCAGTTCGAATATCGAAATGTAAATATCGATGCTCTAGTTATTGTAAATAATCTGACACAACTGAATTTTAATACATACGAAGTTGAATCAGTATGTAATTCGTGACGTTCAGCAGAGTTTTTAACAAAAGATGATGCAAAAACGTATTTGACGTCGGCAGATTTTGTTCTTAATTTTAGCGAAAAAAGACGTGGTCCTGAAATATCGATGTCGATTATCGAATATCGAAAGCGAAGATATCGATAGACTGAAAAATCTAGACGTCGCCCAATACTACTATAGGCTACACACTGAAAAAAAACGCACATTAATTAATTTCCTTCAGGTTGCTACTCGCTAGTCGCTAACCCCTTTTTTCAACACCTGGATGACGTTTGGCGACGCCGAGATTCTTAATTTTCTCCTTGAGCACAATGAGTCATCAGTGAATATTAGCAATGTAATTTCTGCGAGTTTTCAGTATCTGCATGTAAGGGGGGCGTCATTTAGTTAAGGTTTTAGGCTTCAAATTTTGGGATCTTAACCACGTTAAAGGCTAGAACTTGTACAGTAAGTAGTAAGTTTTGCCAGAAAAAAGGCAGATTTAAAGAATCCTTGCGAAAATGCTCAGTGTCTCCTTTAATTTTTGTTTTCTATGCTTGCTCGAAATCGGTTTCTATGCAGGACCGGCGTGTTTTATGCAGGTTTGAGGTTCAAGGTTTTAATAACACCTCTGTACAAAGTAACAATATATGAAGGGTTAAAACCCGGTAGGCTACAGTAACAAAACAAACCTATTTGACATTTAACTAATTATATAAATAAATATGAATAATTCTATGACTCACCATTAGACGGGCGAGGGTAACAGGTAGCCGGCAACCTAAATGAAACCCAACCAAGATTGAAGGACTAGTATGTTTCGATTGTGATAGACAAGTAGCCTACGCTACCCTCGACCCTATCTGTACAAGAAATAATCTTGACTAAATGAACGTTAAAGCACAATTCTTACTAGAAATGATCTTTTAACTATAAAGCGGATCAGATTCTCGGATCTCATTATCGAAAATATTATTACTTTCCATCTAAATTTAGCGATTTTCTTGTTAGCTCTTGTCGATTCTATCAAGCCTTTCTGCTCTCCGACGTGGCGGCTGGGTGCAAAACATTTGAAAACTGAACGTCACCGTGGTTAAAAAGTAGGAAAACTAAGCAAATAAAAGAAGTCAAAAACAGAAGATTCTCATGTCGGTGTGTGTGAAAGAGTTGCCAGTGAACATTCAAGATTCTGGCAAGCTTTGCGTTGTGTAACCGACAAAACTTGGCACGGCCGAGAAAGCGCTAAAAAATCATAGGTACAAAATGAAACCATGGAGAAAGGTGGGGATTTTAGAAGCTTGTAATTCCAAAAGGGAGCTAGGTATATTATAAAAGGCAGAATAAGCAAGAGGGGTCCTTAACTGTTTGTGAAAAGACAACTAAAACCACCCGTCGTAGCTATAATGCCAATGCACACCACTAATCTTCTGTAATCGCTCCAACAAGTCTTTAACCCGGTAACTCGAATTTCACACGGTACATTCTACCCCCCCCCCCTCCCCTAGCAACAACGCACTGATTTACACACTTGCCTTATTTCGCTATTTTCGATGCGTGTCATGCTCCCGACAATTGTTTACGAGAATCCGTAGTCGGAAAAGCCGGTTATGTCAGTTTTTCACTGTTTTTGCTAGAAATCACTTCTAAAATACTGGGAGATAAACAGTAAGCTTTGCGAGGGGTGCTTTAACTGAGGTTTTACCCCACTACGTTCAACGAAGTTCGTTTGCTTCTGCAGTGTTATGACTGACATTCGTGGGGAAAGATCAGGCCCAAAGAAACTTCGCAGTTAAAAGTTTGCATAGGTCACCGAGCAGTTTTCCCGGCTGGGGAACATAATTGCAACGTATAAATCCGCCATTTGCCTTAACTTAATTAAAGTAGTAAAGCCGTTTTGCCTTAGCTTGCGAACAAACTCCTGCTGCGAAAGTACCCTACTCTCCTATATTGACCTTCTGTTGTGTATCCGTTGGTGAACTCTTGGGGGGGGGGGATAGAAACATGGCTCTTGACTCCTTTGCCTCAAAGCACCTGCCGCAGTAGATACAGTTCATATTCCAGTATTCTAACATACTTGACTCCTTTGAAACCCTGCTGGGTTTCTCAAAGATTAGAAAACCGTGTAATCTTTCAACCTCACTCGGCCTCTTAACTTTGATTATACCTCCTGGAGCCCTGGCTCCATTCGAGTTCTCTTGAGATAGACGTGGCAACCTTTCGGCGGGTAGCGTGTCAGTTGATGCGGAGAACCCGTCCGGCGTGTTAGTGAACTGATAAAGTGGATATTTTCTTTTGTCAGAGTCAGGTAGATTATTTAGCTATGGACTAGAGGTCAAACGAAGACAACGTCAAGATGCAAGAATGTGAAGTAGAAAAGCAGTGAGTAGTTGAGACAGGATTCAGTGTTCAAGGTAAACCCTTTCCTTGCTTTAAAAGTGGACAAGTTGTTGGATTGTCCAATCGACATTCGATAAAATGATTAAACCATTCTTTGACCTACTCTAGGTCAGCCGAGATTCGTTCTGGCGATAGCCTATTCCCTTTCTGGGAAACTTGCATAACAGCATTTCTGACCAGTGAGCTCCTCGGAAGCAATAAGCCAGAGCCTGGTGTACTTCGAAAAATACCAAACCAGGCAAAACAAGAACCAAAGGGGCTATGACAGTGATCCGTATCAAACCCTGGACGTACTAATGGAGTGTCCAGCTCTGCTTCACAAAAAACGGTCCCTCTTTTCTGGGTCAACATTCATCACCAGCACCGCGTGAGTCGATGTAGTTCAAAAAGTGCTTTAGCTACATAAAGTGACGTCTTCAGTTATGATGTGATATTTTATTGCAAAAACCAGCAGACAACAGCAACAACAAATACACTCAAAAAGAAGAAAAGCAAATCACATAGCCTACTCATTATAACAAACATATTCAGTTACATAAAGTCTTCTCCATGTTTTGCTCCTATCCGGATATGTAAAGTGCATTGTTTTCATTATGTGCATGTATTTTGTACTGCCAATCGGCTCTTAAACTATTCATTTATTCATTTTTCTTGTCTGGCATGTTCTGACTCCACTGCTGTACTGGCGCCCAACTAGGCCTGACATTAAAGGATACGCGTTACTTATGAATAGTAATTCATTCTACTTGTGTTGTATTTCTAACCATTCTTGTTTCCGAGATTCTACACTGTGTATAAGTGTAGAACACATAAGTGTATCCTAGCTCGTCTATTAGCATTACACTGAGTATCAGACATGCCAAGTTTTTTTTCTCTTTACGTGACCAATCAGTACCATTCTTTCCGATAATTTTATTGGCCCGAAGACCGGTTGTGCAACTTTTGCCAAGATTGTCATCAAGTTTTGGAGTGGTCAACTATCTCAAAATATCATAGCAGAAACACTGTGTAGTGCCAACCAGTCAATCAATCAAGTTTATTAATTAGCCATAATTATCCAAAAACGAATAGCACTAGGTGTCCTTTAATGAATTTAAGTGATGTCCTTGGATCTGGAGCTGTTCGTACCGGTTTCGAAAGCAACTCTACCTTTCAAGGAGCTATCACTTTGATTCACTCGTTTGGCCCAACGAAGCTCATTTCCTTCTCTGGCATTACTTCTTCGCTGCTGTAGCGAGTATACAATACTTTCTTGCTCTTTCCCAAGTTTACGCTTCCGATCTTCGAGTTGGCAAGCCCTTGCTTTCGAAGTTGATCGGATTTATCGAGGAACACCGTTAACGATACAGACGATGAAAATCGTTGGGCTTCTTTACGATTGCGAATGGATTTGTTGAGCTGGCCATTGTGATAGTAACTACCAAACGCCAGTTATTCTGTTTCTGAAAACGAGAACTGTTACATGGATAGGTTCCGGGTGGCAAAGCTATACATATCATTCAGTTCCAAGTTGTCGACGACCAGCGTTTTGTTGGACCATGTTGTTGAATTAGTTGCCCTACTTGTCCTTAAAAAGTAGGACCTTAAAGATCGAGTCCTAGGCGGTCAACCACAAATCCCTGGATTTTGGATAGCCTATGCCAAACGCTGGGTATATCCAAAGATCATGTCAGTAGGAAAGATGGGCCACTCGCTAAGAAGCGCGTCGTGGAAAATCGACGGTGCCGCTACCTAGCGACTTGTTATTCGTGAGAGTTTCGCATGATTTTTTCGACGCTAGATGGCACGCAAAATTACCCTTCTGATCTCGCTCTAAAGAATTCGACTGAGATTAATTAGTCTTGAAGCCATCATTTCCAATGTGGAGCACAGGTTTTGGTGATTGAGTCAAGAGGAACCAAATACACTTTGCAGCGCCTCTTTCGTTCAATTTTGAGCTATCAAAGACTATCATGATGTGAAGAAGAAAAAGGAAGAAATAAAGAAGTTTTTCCATGCCGTGGTTCACGGGTTGGTCTTATCCACTGGCTGAACCATGAAATAAAGCTAATGTAGATTCCCTGAGGGCCACTCTGGACCGTTAAAGATTCTTAATCTCCCATACAAGAACAGTTATACTGAAGGGGTATGTCGGGCAATGCTGCATCACGGTTTTTTGTTGGAATAATACCTTTGATTTTCAAAAAATCAGCCAATTTTTCGCCAACACAGTCGTTTTTTCTCAACAATGGTATTTCTTATCTGCAAAAACAGTCGGTAAAAATGACCAAGCAGTCGTTAAATACCTTGCCCCCCCCCCCCCCCCCCCCCCTCCAAACACTTGGCTAGCATGGCCCTCGCTATAGGCTTATCACAAGCAGGTTTCACTCGCAAGTTAAGCTTTTCTTCTCTACTGGACATGATGGTGCCAATGGTTTTAAGTTATATAAAGAGGAACTGCCGACCGTTTAAAGAACATATCCCGTTCTGTCAAAGAGAGATAAAAGATCCTGCAGGTCATTAGCAAAACTATTAGATAATAAGTGATACCTTGACTGCACGTAAAAAACCATTGGAAAAGAAGCGATACATATGACTGCGACTTTAATTTGTGATCCGTTAATCGAGTAACAAAGCACGACATAAAAATAACAAATCCTGGACTGTTACTACTGAAGAACTTTTCCTTGCCACGAACTTCAAGGATATTATGCCATCTCTTCGGTTTAGCGGGGTCGTAAGTCGTTTAGGGCTAACGGGAAGAAGCGTTGATTTGCTCCTTGCTTTTTGTGCTGACAGTTGCACCACGGACAAATGCAGTGCATAGACATTCCTAGAAAAAAGGTAACTATCACTACAACTGACACGATAAACTATCATCAGTTTAAAAAGGTCTGAGAGTGACTTAAAGGACCCCTCTTGCTTTTCACTGTTTTCGCACATCCAGTGGCAACCTACACGGTCTACTGACCTATAAAATTTCCGTCGTTTACAAAATCCATGTGAATTACTTTATTTGAATATTTCGCTTTTCGGCGCTAGGCGAAATTTTCCTAGGTTGCAGACTACAACTTTATTTTTGGCTCGAGATGTGAGAGAGTAGGCGCTGCCAAATCGCATGTCGTCACTCCTCGCGGAGGACAGCACCGTGGTTCGCTTTGATTTCGCAGCGTCTAACCACGGCCTGTTCAGTCTTCAAATATTTTGCGTCTAGCCGCCGAGTTGGAGAGCGGGAATTTCTATAAACAGTTGTGCTTTAAGTATATACAGGATATATGACTTTCACGTGAACTTTTGTTCGTGGGAGTAAAAAAGAAAATGGTGAACTTCAACTGAAACTATAACTAGTAACAGCAGAAACTAGTAACAGCTAGGTTCCTTGTGTAGCCTTTTGCGGTCCAAGCCCAATCCGGCCATTCTGAGGAGAGGAAGGGGGGTCCACTCATTCTTATGGCATGCATAATTAAACAAGCAATAGGTGGACCTGGATGACATTTGATTGGTAGCCATTGCAGGTGCCCTAGATGTGGAACATAGATTTGAAGTTTAACGGAATGCTGTTAATTTATTCAGTAGCACAAATCAATAATACAAGGCAGAAACAGTTGTTGAGTCGTAATATGCATGATCTGGAGATTATAAGCACCTCATCTGTAATAAAATAATCATTGGGGACCAAAATAAAACGCTCCATTCTTTTTAGGCCGGCAGTCGTTCTGCCACAGATCTTTACTGAGGCGTTGCTCCTTTCTAAACTCAATGTACGCTTCTGACCTTGGCAGGGGCAGTTCAATGTAGCTGGGCGTGGGAGGGGGGGGGGGCGACCTCAAATATATGACTTGCTAATGCCCAGCAATTATACTGATTAGAAACAACAGACGAAAAACACAGCATCACAACATGCGAAATTTACCATATGAATATGAACAGCTCATTTGAGGGCCAATTGAAGATTAGGTAATCACCTTACTTGGTAAGCTTAAAGTCTCTGATTCAAGTGGGCCGAGAAGGTGGGAGACACCATCATTTTTCGGTGGGTCGGATTTTTATGAACAAGCTGTTACCTTTGTTTTCCCCAAAATCCTCACGGTAGCCAACGTTATCCACAAATTACTTGAACATAATTCACTCGTGAAAGCAATTTCAACATTGCTAGTTAATTATTCATTGATCTCTCGGCAGTGGTGAAAAGATTACTAAAACCTTCGAGAAGACCAAGTGGAGTGTAAGAGATTAAACAACTAAGTAGATCACGGTGTGGACGTTTAGATATTTCGAAAGAAGAAATCATCGGCCAGTTTGACATATTTTGGCTTCAGAAGCAGTGGCAAAACTAAGGGGGGGGGCAGCTGCCCCCCCCCACACAAAAAATCCTGTCGGTAAATCGGCAATGTTTATGCCAGTAAACTTCTTGTGGGAAAATCGGCAGCATTTCTCGGTGCGGAGATTTTCGATTTCGATTTTCGGTACCTATAAGAGCTCTGACAAACACTTCGCTCAGCTCATTTCTGAAACTGAAAAAAAACTCTGTCGGTAAATCATGAAACTGTAGGGAAATCGGCAACGTCTGACGTTGTACGGATTCAGTTTTCAATACCGACAAGAGCTATTTCGATAAACCAGGAAACTTCTGCTTGGAAAGCGACAGTGTTTGTCGGTGCGGAGACGGTGCACGGATTCCGTTTTCAGTACAGGCAAGAGTCGCGTTTTTTTGCGATCGCTTGGAACGAAAGTTGCCGTTTTTGGCGATCGACTGTCGACTGGAGGTCCAGTCGATCCGTTTCGTCCGATCCGTCGGTAAATCGTTAAATTTCGTTGGTAAAATTTGGGCTTGCCCCCGACAAAAATGGGCTAGTTTCGCCACTGCTCGGAAGCTGAATGTTATTTAGCTCAATTTCAGAATCTTCAACAAATCGCTATACCGAATTTAGTATAATTTTGATAATTATAACTGTTTCCTAGAAAAAATCAACTGTTTTTAAGAAAAATCATGGCGCAAATCGGCTATTTTTTACCGAATGGCTGAAAAAATTCTGGGGGGGAGCATCCCCCCCCTCCCCACCTAGTCATGATGCCCCTGGCTGTCATTCTGACTGACATAAGATTCATAGCTCTGAATCTGACAAGCTGGAAAAAAATGACTAGAAAATCTCTTTGTAACCATACGACTAGAAATAGGTAATTAGTGGGCAAATTTCACATTTTGTAACTGCTTTATGTCATTCAGGCAAGATCAAAGCATATGACTGTAATGCAGACAAGCTCAAAACATGCAGCTTGGTAACTTACTTTTTGGTCTGATGCAGTGATCTTCAAGTCGCAAAAGTGATATCGTTTGGCAAACAAAGGTGAAGAACAATTTCTTCACAACAGATGAGCACTGTGATAAGAGCAGATGAGCAACTAAGACAAGGGCACATACAAAACCTGAAAAACAAGGGCTAATTAATTCCTGCTGACAGTTGTTGAGAAAAGCTGCAGCCCCAACTGTTTTTCCACCACAAAGATGCTTTTTCACCTTTCCTTGCGACCCTGTGGCCTACAACCCAACTGCCTTTCACAGAACAGATTTTCAGATATGAACTAAAGGAAAATTGCCACCTCGTTCCAATACTCGTGTTTTGCAATGTTAACTAAGATTTTCGTGGCTCGCTTTGTGGCTCAAATTCGACAAACAACTGGCAAGGTGATTGTCGATTTTGTGGCTTGATTCTGGCGGAAAATTCAAATTAAGCAGCAAAACGGTGTCTGAACAATAAAGTTAACTACTTTTTCAAGGATATAGACTTAAACTGAGGATGCTTTTTGACCAGAATGGGAAAGAAATAAGCTTGGAGTTCTATTTATTGAGATTTTACATGAATTTGATTTTTATTTTCAGATATTTGAAATTACCACCAAAAAAAATAGACAAAACAGTGTTTCCGCGAGTTTCAACTAGTGGCTCGACTGTGTGGCACACAATCATGTTTCCACGACAAACACTCAGAAGTTTATTCAAACAATGTTTACAACGGGTACGTCAGCTACGATTCTTCATCAGCGATATTTCGGCCCTTTTTGGCAAGGGTCCTCGTCAGGCTGTCAATCCTCTGGTTCAACTTCGGGGAAGGAAAAAAACCTGTAATCAATTATCAGTTTACAGGTTTGTTTCCTTCCCTGAAGTTGAACCGGAGGATTGACAGCCTGACGAGGACCCTTGCCAAAAAGGGCCGAAATATCGCTGATGAAGAATCGTAGCTGACGTACCCGTTGTAAACATTGTTTGAATAAATGTTTCAAAGTCAGCTTGGGCTCAAAGAATATTTACTCACTCAGAAGTGTGTGGCACATAACTGTGTCGCTGAAAAACTTTTTCAAAACTGCAAATTTCTAGGGAAAGTAGCTAAAACTGGAGATGTTAATAATTTGAACTAGTTTTTTTGAATTTACATTTTTTGTACCTGTTTTGAACTGCACGGAAATTTCTTTGTAAGGTTTTCAAGCTAAGATCTAGGTCATATAGATTTGAGGTTGGATACCCCTCCTGTAAGTATTATTTTCAAGATATATTTCCGTATCTTCAGCACTCAACAAAATTGTTTTCTAGGTCAAAGAGCAACCTTTTCTTGTTAACATTTCAAGCTCAGTCAGGCTCTTGTTTGGTCAGTTCAGCAGACATCTCTTTGTCCTTCTTGCCTTTTCATTATGTTCGGAAAAGATGAACTATGTATGATGTGGCCTACTTACTCCATGACAACGATCTTCTGTTCATCTTACGCTTGATTATCCTTCTTATCTTCCTGTTTTCACTTGATAATACAATACGCAATATCAACAAAGTCTGAGAAGTAAACAGAAGACACGCTGAAACTGAAGAAATCAGCGGTAGAGTCAATCAGAGCTGATCAGAGCAGCTTTTTTAACGAATAACAAACCACCAGCCGGTGCCACTTTCTGCGACTCATGGGGCTTATGGGAGTGGCCGATCTTCCTGGTCTGATTATCTTTGGGTATATCTAGCATTTGGCATACCCTATGCCTAATGCCGGATAGACTATGCCAAGCGCTGGACACCTGTTGGTAACCTAATCCTGACCTGCTCTACTATAGGTGAGTTCTGATTGGTTGAAATCTGAGCTTCATGCAAATCAGCAATGTTTTGTTGGGTTAGACTATCCACCGTTTGACATAGTGTGTCCAGTGTTAGGCATAGGGTATGCCAAACACTAGATATGCCCAGCGTTTGGCATAGGGTATCCAAAAATCAGGGGTTTGTGGCTGACTGGTCCTAGGAATTGTTCGATTTGTTTTTATATGTTTATTCGAACAAGGGAAGTAATGGAACAAGTGAATAAGCTACCGCTTCTCTCACACTATAAACAGCACTGAACTAATCAACAACAACGTTAGATTAAACAGATTAAAAGACATGTCAGCAATTTGTTTTTTAAACGGAAACAGAGTTGGTTGAGATACTGTTTGCTCGGTCACCGAGTGTTTCACCGAGGCCATTTTGACCAAAGTGTTTTTGGTTAGGGATTTTCCAGTTTCCCGTCATACATCTGGGTCCCATAATCCAATCCGGTCCGAAAATTCCGGCCCCTCATGCGGGCGCGGTTGCGGAATCCAGGCATAACATACGCTACTAATCAAGTCATATGCTTTCTGATCGTAATTCTGGGATTCTGCGTCTAGAAACTAAAAAATTTATCACATCCTCCGCTTTAGCTTTCTATCTTTCCGACAGTGTACGGCCGTACACTGCAACACACAACTTAAGACGGAACAAGACCAAAAGTTTCGGTAGAATCCGAAACGAGGATATACTTTAGACATTCCCAGTAACTGCAAAGTGGGTTACCCAATCCCCGGCACAGGCGGAATTCGAAACCAAATATGTCATTTGTCAATTCCGCTTCTAAGCATGGTGACTTTAATGTTCACTTTAATGTACACACAACTTAAGTTAAGGTTCATGTTTGCTCCTTAACCCAGTTAGCCCCCCCCCCCCCAGTAGATATAGTAATTTGGAAACATAAGTCACTCGCTGAAGAAATGTTGACGTCTCTAGTTACCGATGGGTTGCCCACTTTCGATTTTGGTATACAGCAACTGCCGTTGCGAGTACCGGCTGACACCGGCCGGCACTGCTCGCCGCGTGTTAGAACATTAAAGTCACCATGCTTAGAAGCGGAATTGACAAATGACATATTTGGTTTCGAATTCCGCCTGTGCCGGGGAGTGGGTAACCCACTTTGCAGTTAATGGGAATGTCTAAAGTATATCCTCGTTTCGGATTCTGCCGAAACTTTTGGTCTTGTTCCGTCTGGATCTTTTACAATCTGATTCGTTTCTCTGGCGGTTCTGAGTGAGTATTTCACCAGACAGACTAATTCAGTCTCCTTCCATTTCTATTGACAATCTCTTTCTTAGAACACTGCTCGTTTCTTCGTCTCTATTTTCCCCGCAAATGAGACGTAGGCTAGAGACGAGAAAGAATTGTGGGATTTTATATGAGGCTGTGAATCCGGGTATGAAAAGTTCTTTAATTTTCTTCTGTCTGCATTTTCGTTTATTTCTTTTTTACACCATCTATATGACTACAGTCAGTTTGTCGATATTTAAACACAATAACACTTGCGAATGACACCAAAATGTTATCCGTTGACATTGTGCATCCTTGTGATGAACGCTATGAAGCTTCTGGCATGCAACCAGTATAGTTTATAGATGGCAAACAACGGTTTTTGGAGGCACATGAATCGATACTACATCGCCCGTGTACACATGGCATAAAAGCATGTAAAGTTAATGTGAACACGTAACGTTTCGCTTTGAATGAGCTTTAGAAGTCGTGACAGGGCCTCACTCCGCTCGGCTATTTTTATGGCACTTGCAGGCCTTGCAGCCTCGTCTTGACCGCAAAGTAAAAGTACTTTTGAGCAAATGATACATTTCGACCTGTGATCATTTGTACCACAAGGGTTTTGCTTACAAATATTTCTATCACCCTTAAAGTGGGAATCAAAACCGAAGAGTGAAAAACATACTTCTGACCAAACGATATATATTAATGATCCCCAAGGGCCCATTGTCATTTTTGCCTCAAGGAATTTGCTTACAAGTGAATTCCTTAAAGTACAAAATTTAGTTTCGTACATTTTCATGATCCCGATGAGCCCATCATAAATTTTTACTCAGGGGTTTTGCTTACAGATGAATTACTAGCGCTCTTAAAGTGCGCATCATTACAGCCAAGTGGAAAAATAAAATACTTTTACCAAACGATACGTACTCGTGATTTCCAAGGGCCCATGATCATTCTTCCCTCAAGGGTTTATCTTACTAATGATCAGAAGAAACCAACGAATTGACAAATTGCTACTTTCATCCTCTGAATCAGCCTTGCTAGTGCCATATGAGCTTCTAGCTCTTGTTTATATTGTATCTGTTAAAAGTACTTACTCAAGTAAACTCGACAATTCAGAAAAGTGTCGATTTGTGGTCACGAAAAGCCAGCAAATCGGCCGGTCAAAGACCATTTGGACAACTTCCTTTAAAGCCACTGCTCCCGCTTCCTCTTACTTCTTTCGATTTAATATTATTGCGTCCCATGTCGGCCTACTCCAGATATAATCATCTCCTTTTGATATTTGCTCCCTCCTGCTGATTGGTGTCTTATTAGAGGCTTACCGACATTCTTTTTGCTTCATTAACCTTTTTTTTAGGTTCATCCGGCCGGATTTCCAGTGAAGAGCTGCTTTGCAGTAATGAGCTATCCAGCTATGCCCTTAAGGACAAGTGCTGCAATCCACAGCCATGGACGCGAAATTGTTGGGACTCAGGGGACTACATTCGGCAGCGATCCGTCAGGGATAGCGGGGACTATGCGGGATCAGACTCTGGAAGCGTGAGGTACGATTTTGTTTAAGTCTAACCGAAAGGGCTGAGATACGACAGTTTAGTTATTCATTACAGGGTTGCCATATATCGCACGATAGTGTGAATTGTCACTCTGTTTTTATTTTACTCACTCTTGTCCTACGTAGGACAGAAAAATCAATCTATTTCAGAAAACGTCCAGATGTGTCATTTTCGCAGCAGGGATTCCGACCAGAAGTGACTTCACGTTTTTCATTACAAGAAAATTTTACTCCCAGTTTACTCTCTGTTTTGGGCCAAAAGTCACTCTTAGAAATTTTTGGAAGTGGCAACCCTGATCTATTATCTTTTCACTTGAAAGCTTGAAGGCCCGATGAAAATGTGTTACTTCGTTCTCTCGCTGTTTCCTAATCATCGATTTTATTAGAACTCATTCTTACGGATTGGTCGTACCCACACTGTCAGAAGTTCCATAACAGATACCGCAAGGGTGTGCGGTTTCAGCAGACGACACTTGGGAGGTTATCTGTTGTCGCGACGAACGTTATACATGAAATGTTATGCACAACAAGCATTGCCAGGAAGAGCCGAAAAATCGCCAAAAAGCATCTGCTGAATTTTCTGATATCATGACGACAAAGATAAAAGTCAGGAGGTGCTTTTTGGTGGTTTTTCAGCTCTTCCTGGCAATGCTTGTTATGCATAACATTTGTCGCGACAATAGATAACATCCCAAGTGTTTCTGTTGCGTGTTGCCTGTTGAAACCGCGCATCCTTGTGTTGTCTGTTATGAAAGTTCTGACAGTCTAGAGCCCGAGAAGAAAAAAAAAACTAAAATCCCTTGGAAAAGTCGAAATACTTCGGTGTAGTCGAATTCAGGATATAAAAATAAGTCGGCTTTTCAGTTAAACTTTAAAGGTTCACCGAATAGGGCTGAAATGCGAAACTCTAGTTGAGAACCACCTATTCAGTTAAACTGGCTTGAAAGCCGGATCAAGATAGGTTAGTCCAGTGCTCTGCTGTATCCCGAATAACAATTTTTGTTTTCGTTTGAAATATTTGTAACCTGTGGCTTCCAAAAAAATTGATAATTTTAGAGAATTAGTTACCGCCGCTTTCTCCAAAACCTTTCCGTTACAAAAAATTTAGGATCAACAACACCACTGGCTGAACAAACTTGCTAGGCTGCTATTTCAGGTACTTTTCTGAACTAATTTTTGCAGTCAGGCATTTAGCTGCGTCATTAATTTTATGCCTTGGCGATTTTACAGAACGAGCAACCACGTCCTCGATGAAATTCAAGTTGCGGTCTAACTGGGAATTCCGTCTTGCCGCCACATTATATTCTCCATGTCACTAACGAGAGCCTGTTTTGAAAACATGAAAATCCCTCAACAGAGTCAAACTAATTCATTGCTTTCATATAGGTGAAACAGAAGCTTTTGAGTTAATTTTACGGAGGTTAACACAAGTCAGTCTTCCGATTGGTCGGTCACTCGATATATGCTTTTCAGTTTGATTTTACGGTGTTAAAACAAGTAAAAGTGTTCGATTGGCTGCTAACTCGATATGCTTGTGTACACGTCAATCCCTATCCTTGGGACTAGAAGATTATGTTTACTCTCCCACCTCCATGAAGAGCGAAGTCTGCTGTGGTAGTCTACAGATGATTTGCTGGGAATTTCGCTATCATAAGACAAAAATCCGCCGAAAGAGAGAACAATGGTTTTGATTTTTACGGATCTCATCACCAGATTAAGGGATTGCGGAGGACCTCAAGTCCCCAAGGAAAGGACGCCTATCAAAGAGGTCTTCCGAGAATCAGCTTTGACACAAATCCTTAGGACAGGCTTGGAGCGGTACCATTATCCCAGCAGAAGCCCCGCTGTATCACGACTGACGGCTTGCTTTCTACACTGTAAAAAGTTTCTCCGAGTTAGGATTAAAGTTAACTGCATACTGGGATTAATCTTACTCCACTGAGTTAAGATTAACCCGAATTAGAGATAAGATTATCTTTTTAGAGACAAGATTAATCCCTTAACAAATGCTGCAAGATTTTTTTTTTACAGTGTATTTGTGGATGAATGCAATGTAGTACCATAATTCGACACTTTCCAGTTCAGCGCTTCCAAGTGGAATAGTTTCTGAAAGTCCGCCATTGTCTCATTATCAACACTTGTGACAGACATAGTAAAATGAATCAACAAGTTGATGAGTGGAAAATGTACTATCTACTTCACTACCCTTGGAAGTTTTACACTGTCTTTGGAACAGAGAGTGAAAACTATGATTTTCTGCTCATTACCTTATTGGTCCACATTTACTATCTCTTGTCATAAGTGTCGAAAACTAATGAATGAATGAATGAATGTATTACATGCAGCCTAGTAATAAGGCATTTGCACATTACATACAGAAAAAAAGAGCTACGAGCTCATATGACGAGTAAGCGGTACAAGAAAGTATATGAGAACGTCACAGAATACACCCGCCATCCAAAAATGCGGTTCGGAAATAGAAATAGGATATTTAGTTTAACCGAATTCTCAGCAGTTCCGGCGTCGTCTCGGATTGTCTGTAGCAAATACGCATAACTGTTCAAACTTCCAAGTTTCAGCCCAATAAATCCACTCGTTTGATCCCTAGACCTGCTACACGATTTCTGGTACTCCCTCCATCCTCCCTACCGCGGACGAATCTGTTTCGGACTCAAAAATGGATCATCTAAAGCATCTTCTTTTATACCATCTATCACGTTTCGCTCGAATCTGAGCTTTTTTGGAAAATTCCGGTACCCCCCCCCCCCCCCCACCGTTGTCGGATCCGGTTCGGACACTAAAATATGTCATGTAGGGTATATGCTCTCTCTAAATTCCAAGTTTCCTTTAAATTGATGCACTCGTTTGACCCCTATGCGAGCCTCAGAGTTTCCGGCAATCTTCCTCCAACCCCCCCCCCCCCACTGTGGCCGAAGAGGACTTGGGAGCGTAAACGTCGTATCTCTTGATCCCCTCTTCCCGTCCATCAAGTTTTTACTGAAGCCGGAGCATGGCCTCCGTCAATTTCGTATCTAGGCCTAATGCTCTTCTCTCCATTAAGTTCCGCCCCAATCCCTCTGCTTAAAGCGTTTCTTCAGTTTCCCGACCCCCCCCCCCCCCCCATCCCCCCACAGGTATTGGACCCGACCCGGACTTGACACTGAACATCTGAAGCGATAGCTCTTTCCACCTGACAAGTTCCATTCAAATCCGACCACTCGTTCAAAAGTTATGCATGAGACTAGATTCCGGACTCCCCATCTATCCACTCCCCCCACGATGGTCGGATCGGGAAAACGACTATTCTCAAGTCAATCTGTTTGGATCCCTGACATACCTGCCAAGGTTCATCGTCCTAGCACATCAGGAAGTATGCCGAACTCCCGGTATCGCTAGAAATCCCCCCCCCCCAACTCCCCCACAATGCCCGGATCCGATCCGGTTTTTTCAGTGACGTATCTAGGACTTGCGCTTGTTTTTCCCACCAATTTTCATCCCGATCCCTCCACTCTAAGCGTTTCTCAAGATTTTCGGTTCCCTCCTCCAACTCCCCCCAGCGTCATGGGATCCGGTTCCTATTTCATCTAGTCGGGTCCCTGACATGCCTGCCAATTTTCGTCAGGAAGCACCGAGCTCGCGGGATCACTAGAAATCCGGACCCCCCCCCCCCCCCAACTCCCCAAAATGAGCGGATCCGTTCCGGTTATGTCAGTCACGTATCTAGGACTTGTGCTTGTTCTTTCCACCAAGTTTCATTCGGATCTCTCAACTCTAAGCGTTTTCTTCGATTTCGGGTTTCCCCCTCCAGCTCCCCCAATGTCACCGGATCCGGTCTGGATTTAAAATGGAACGTCTGAGACACGAGGTCCTTCCATATATCAAGTTTCATTAAGATCCGATCACCCGTTCGTAAGCTAAAAATATCTCATTTTTCCTAATTTTCCGGATTCCCCCTTCCTCCACTCCCCTCCAGATGGTCGGATCGGGGAAGCGACTATTTCTAATTTAATCTAGTCCGGTCCCTGATATACCTGCCAAGTTTCATCGTCCTAGCCTATCTGGAAGTGCCCGAACTAGCAAAGCCGGGACCGACAGACCGACTGACGGACAGAAATTACAATCGCTATATGGCACTTGGCCGAAGGGCAAGTGCCGTAAAAAGGTGAATGAACGCTTAACAAGAAATACAGAGGGTACACAAAATCTACAACAACAGCAAAAGATAAATATACGCAAAACAAGAAATACACAACGAAACACGAAAAGACCAATAAATAATTGAACTATAAAAAAATGAACAATGGGACGAGACTTTCAGAAGCTAGTCCGCTTGGAAGCGCTGAACTGGAATATGATGAATCACGGTTGCCGGTACTACATTGCCACAGTAGCAAGAACTTATGATACTTCTGTGCAGTAGAACATCCATCTCTCCCTTCTCTCAATACACCGTTGCTCCGACCATGCAGTTCGTTCAGCGCTTCCAAGCGGACTAGTTTTCGGAAGTCCCTTATAGACTCATTATCAACACTTGTGACAAGATACGAAAGTAGATCCACAACTTGATGAGTAGAAAATCTGCAATCTGCTTCCCAACAATGAGACAATGGGAGACTTTCAGAAACTAGTCCGATTGGAGCGGGGAACTGGTAAGCGGACGACTTGCTCTTAGTAAGCCGTAGCCATCCACACTCACCAAAAATGTCAGTAAGCTGTCATCGGAACTTCTCAGAATCGGCCTTGAAGTTAACCTCTCAAAATGCGAGTACCTGCATCTCAACCCTTCGTCAAATTGTTCGAATGCATGTTTTATTTATTTTCTTTCATTTACTCCGCTTTTTAATTATGGCGGGTTACAAATAAATTACTTACTTGCTTACTGGAATATAGCTAATTCATCCGAAGTCTTAAAACAAGTTGATAAACAGTCAACTGTATTACCTTCCCTTTCATTCCAGCATGTCATCATTGGAGGAACCATCATCTAGTCATGTGATTGGCCGGTGTCGAGCCCTAATTGATGTTCCACATGACCCCAGAGAATCGTCCATGCTTTCTATTAAGGTAAGTCTACAGTTCCGAACAGACACACAGCTCCTCTATTATGAAACGGACTTTCACAACATAAGACTGCCAAACATGTCTTTTAAAGACCTAATCCAAACATTCGGTTTACCTTCTCTTAGTGATCGCATGCCACGGGTTTGTTTAGATTTGAACTCGATTGCCGAGTTGCTGTTTCGGCTCGAGAAAAAACCCACGCACAACGTCTTCTTTTCTAGATGGCGGAATTTTCCAGGATTGATTAGCAAAGAATTATAAGACCTAACTGATAGTTTTTGTATGTCTTCAGAGGTACCACACTGGTCTTGGTTTTATAATTTATTTGTATTTGTAATAAACAGTTGGAGCATTAGATGGAAATTATTATTTTGGCACTTGGCTCCCTACGTGCCATAACAGCTGTCCGGGATAATCGGCTGAGATTTAGTCCAGACATAGTTATTTCAAACCTAGGAAATTTGGTTTTTTTTTTTTTAATTTGCTCATTGTTTTACGGTGTTTTTAGTGGTTTTGAACATTCAGAGTGACAGTAGGGATGGTTGGCATTGAGTGTTTGGTAGAAAGACCATTTTTTTGTGGCCCGCTTTAAACTTATCTTGTAATTATAATGTTATTGTAAATAGCATAGTAAGATGGCACTTTACACAAGGGACTTGTACCGTGACCAATAAACCATAAAGGTTTTTTTTAATACAATTTAGAAGTCTAGGACTCCATTGTCGGAGCCACGTAGACATACCAGGACCCACAAGACGGGGTCTCATGGTAAAAACCAAATAAAACCAAATATATAATTTGAATGGGGAAGAGGCCCTTGAGATAGAAACATTGTATAAGTAGTGAACTGATAGACAAAAACGCTCCTCAGCCGGGATTTGAACCCATGACCCTCTGCTTACAAGGCAGTCGCTCTACCAACTGAGCTACGGAGGGGCTTGTGAACTGAGTTCGCAAACCACTACAATAGTCTGGTAGAAGCCGGCTATAGGAACAGTGATCCCGCCCGAAGGCAAATTCATCAAACCAGTTCACATCCCCATGTCACGGAATTATTAATACATAAATGGCACTTTACACAAGGGACTTGTACCGTGATCAATAAACCATAAAGGTTTTTTCGAATACAATTAAGAAGTCTAGGACTCAATTGTCGGAGCCACGTAGACATACCAGGACCCACAAGACGGGGTCTCATGGTGAAAACCAAATAAAACCAAATATATAATTTTAATGGGGAAGAGGCCCTTGAGATGGAAACATTGTATAAGTAGTGAACTGATAGACAAAAACGCTCCTCAGCCGGGATTTGAACCCAGGACCCTCTGCTTACAAGGCAGTCGCTCTACCAACTGAGCTACCGAGGGGCTTGTGAACTGAGTTCGCAAACCACTACAATAGTCTGGTAGAAGCCGGCCATAGGAACAGTGATCCCGCCCGAAGGCAAATTCATCTAACCAGCTCACATCCCCATGTCACGGAATTATTAATACATAGATGGCACTTTACACAAGGGACTTGTACCATGACCAATAAACCATAAAGTTTTTTTTCGAACACAATTTAGAAGTCTAGGACTTCATTGTCGAAGCCACGTAGACATACCAGGACCCACAAGACGGGGTCTCATGTCCCTTGTGTAAAGTGCCATCTATGTATTAATAATTCCGTGACATGGGGATGTGAACTGGTTAGATGAATTTGCCTTCGGGCGGGATCACTGTTCCTATGGCCGGCTTCTACCAGACTATTGTAGTGGTTTGCGAACTCAGTTCACAAGCCCCTCGGTAGCTCAGTTGGTAGAGCGACTGCCTTGTAAGCAGAGAATCCTGGGTTCAAATCCCGGCTGAGGAGCGTTTTTGTCTATCAGTTCACTACTTATACAGCATAATAAGGCAAAACTGGCAATAGTCAGAAAGTGAAGAATTTGAATTTAAACAAGAAAACGAAAAAAAAGGTTGCCGGAGCAATGAAGTATGGAACAAAAAATGTGTAATACATGTTGATAGCAAGTTTCTATTAAATTTCAGTTTCATGGAAACAAGAATTTCATAGGCTTTTCGTACTTTCCCACGAATTGAATCCCATGTTTTCACTATCTAGGAAATGAACAATTTCCTTGAAATGTGTCTATGTCCCCGGTCTCGCCTATACATCTCTCCGGATTTTCTAGGATTCTTCCGAGTCTTGCCTCCCACGCAACAAACACAAAAAATACTCTATACCTTTCTCCGCCATCATTGTCCCTGTAGAATTTTTCTGATAAACTCATTATCTCTGTTTAGAAAAAATCACCCTTCGTCGCATCCGTCAAAAACCAAACCTCTTCTATCACATTGATCATTTTGGAAATCCAAGCGGATTATTTCCAGATCAGAAGCTATGAGTAATGGTTCACCAGTCTTGGAAATTTTTCACGTCAAGTGAAGCATCAAATAAGGAAGGACGGGCGCCTGCATGTGACGGATATGACAGCCTTTTCCCCGAAGTTCCATCTAAGATAAAAGTTAAAGGACCTTTCCCATTATTTAATTTTATGTTCCAATCGTTTAAAAGAGTCGAATACTTTAAAACTAAGCTTTGCTTTTAAAGGACCCGTCCATTCTGCCTTTTGTATTAACCCTAGCTCCCTTATGGGATTATAAGATTCGGAAATCCCCGCCTTTCGCAATTGTTTCGTTTTGCTCCTACGACTTTTTAGCGCTTCTTCGCCTAGCCGAGTTTTGACAGTCACGCAACGTAAACTTCTCCGAAAGCTTCTTCAGCGACTCTTTCACAAATAAGGACATGAGAAGCTTCAAAGTATTATTTTTAATCTCGGAAGACATGGTAGATTATCTGACATTTTGCCGTCAAGGCTGGAGCGATTTTCTATTTTCCAGCAGAATATCATGCCACGGGCGAATCCGACCAGTCACGTTACAGTGATGCGTAGTTACTACGCTCCCGAGCAGGGTAAGCAAATAGTTACTATTAGTTACTATTTCGAGAAGGTTGGAACGGTCAGCGTAGTAATTTTTCACAAGGTTGGATCAAAAATAGTAGCTAATAGTTACTATTGTTAGAAGGGTGGAACACGCTCTTGAGCAGGAAGGGTTGGTGGAGTCGACAAGAGCTAACAAGAAAATCGCTAATTTCCTGTGGAGAGTCATTGTAATTTTCGAGAAACGATATTTCTGAACCATTCCATCGTGAAAAAATCATTTCTGGTAAGAGTATTGCTTTGAACAAATTTTTCTGTTTTGATTTTTTTTTTCTATTTTCTTATTGTTTTATCCTTCGTCATGGGTCAGTTACAAACTCGTCAGGATTTTCTGAAAAAATGTCGGGCCACATTCAGTTCAGGCTGAACTTGCCCGGAGCCTCAATCAATGTCCAATCTTCATCAGTCTCTTATCGGTCATAAAGGGATCTTTCAGCTGGGCGAGAAAAAAAAAAATTCGAGTTCGCCAACCTTGAAGTTGCCCAGGAAAATCTAACAAAAGAATGTCATGGCTTCTTTAAGTGCCCCAGCTTTTTTTTTGTCCGTGGAGGGGAAGGCTAGAGAATAGGGGATGCTTCCTAGTATCCTTGAGTGGTGCTGCTTCAATTTAATCAGGAAATGAAAGCAGTTGTTTCGTAGAACTTATATTTCTAAGGAGGATGGTGGTGCCATCTTGCGGTGTCCCTTCCGGTCCTGGCATGCTTAGAAAATTTGCTGATGGTTTCCTGGAAGTGCGAGAATCTGGCTGGAAAGTAGGTTTATTTAGAATGAACGAAGTATGGATTCTTTGTGTGATCTGCCTGAGGTTCATGACAGGAAGAAAGTAAAAATGAGATGAACGCTTGGTGTCCTAGTATTTGAGCAGGGAGTAAAAGCAGTCCGTTGGAGGACCTTTAAAAACGAGGATGGCACGAGTTTCTTGAAGGTCTTCTGACTGCCCTCATTTGAAAACCTAGTGTCTGGAGATAAATATGTTTTCAGGAGGGTATCATTACCCGAGCTCGAACAGCCTGCCACCTAATGGGATCCCAAAACAAAAGTGGAGGGATACCTATGACTTTGTAAAAGTTGTCCGTCTGTCCGTCTTTCCGTCCCTCTGTCAGCAGGATAACTATCGAAGGGAATGAGATTTTTTGATGAAACTTGGTGTGAGGATTCTTTGGGTCAAGGGAGATGTCGAGTTCGTAGATGGGCACTGTAGTCCTACATTTAGGGGTGGGGGAGGGGTTGAAATTAAGGGGCGAACAAAATATTTTTTAACAATTAATGAGATAGTTTAGGAGTAAGAAGACGTGCTGAACGCGTATATGAAAATCATTTCTTGCCGGACAGGTAGTATGCCGGGAATCCGGCCAAAACCGGAAAATATGTTAAAGTAAAAGTTTTATCTGAAGTTGATTAGATGTTCGATTTAGGTGTAAGAAGACATACTGAATCCGTATATGACAATCATTTTCTACCTGGACGTATAGTTCGCCCGGAATCCGGCGGAGACCAGAAAATTTGTTAAAAGTACAAGTTTTATCTGGAGTTGATAAGATGTTCGATTTCGGGGTAAGAAGCTGAATCTGTATAAGACGATCGCCATATGTTTTAAAAAAAAAAGTAGTAGTTTTATTTGAAGTTGATTAGAGGTTAGATATAGGGGTAAAGAGATATGCTGGATTGGTTTTTGAGCTTTAGTTTTTTGCCGAACAAGTCGTTCGCCCGGAATCTGGACGAAACCGGAATTCTGGCAGAAGTAAGGCAGGAAGTTTGGATCAGTTTCGTCAAAGCAGATGTGGCTTATTGGGATAAACACACATGCTTAATCCAGATCTGAACTTGGATTCTCAGATGATTAGCCATTGGCTTTAATTCATTCATTCATTTATTTATTTATGTATTTATTTCCCTCAAAGAATATATAATGAGGAATACTAAAATAAATTTAAAAAAATACTGTCACAAATAACTTTTAAAACAATAAATAACAATTGACGTACATTAAACATCACACTGTACTTACTTAACTATTAACTTTTATCGAAAAACGGAGACAGATTCTTCAGAGTCAGAATATTATTAGCCTTCGCTACAAAATTATCAAATTTCTGCTGAATTGCCAGGGCAGGATCTTTAACTGAAAGGGAATTAATTAGAGGTGTATTTCTAGCAAATAAAGGGTATCCAAGCAAAAATTTACAATATTTAATATAGCACACATGAACACTTGCAATCATACCACGATTAAAACCATTCACCACCACCGCTGGAAAAATAACTATTGGTAAAACAGTTGACTGGTATATACGGGCCAGAATATCACGTCTAAGCTTACCCCTCAGATGGATTAAAGCTCTAAACGTCTTACGGATTTTTAGTTCAATATTTCTAACTAGAATTAATTGAAAATTACGTTTCACTGAACAATAGGGAATTCCAAGGTAAGTCACAACATCAAGGGGTTGAAAAAGGTTCCCACCACCACAATTTAAGGACGAAAATACCATGCGGATCATTAATAACAAAATATTGGCACTTTGAAGGACTAACACAAAGGACTTTTTTTCCTCAGTTCCGCCACCAAAATGTTAAAATTTACAATTAGCTGATCTTTACAACGAGATATAAGAATTATATCATCAGCGTAAGCTATTTATGTACAAATCAACAGCATCTGTTTCTAAATTTTAATAAGGAAAATTTTCAAGGATTCTGGCGAAGACCGGAAATCTACGATACCCAATTGTCTGGATCAAATATTTCATTTTTGGGATCCCGTCGAAACCTTTGCTGTTGTAGAAAATCGAGTATCGTATCATTTGATCGGTAGTTCAGCCAGTTTGATGAAGCGCCTTTTAAAATTGGGGATGGTATGAGCTTCTTGATAAATTTTCCAGTCAGATTTTTTCAAGACCCCGCGAAATCTGTATTTTTTAGTTAGTTTTGTATTATGGTAAATTATTGTTATATTGTTGTTTATATTTTTCTCTTGTTTTCTTGCCATTTTATCGCATTTCCTCTTGATGGATAAGATAGTTTACTTACGAGTTACGATACACACTAAATCTTAAACCTCGTGTTTCGACCTCCTACTTATCAGGCGTTTTTCATTTTACATTGAGTGTGTTCCACCCTTCTAACAATAGTAATTGTTAGTTACTATATTCGTTCCAACCTCGTAAAAGTTACTACGCTGACCGTTCCAACCTTCTCGAAAGAGTATCTAACAGTAACTATCTGCTTACCATGCTCGGGAGGGTAGTAAACGAATCTCTGCAACGTGATTGGCCGGATTAGCCCGTGGTATGACATTTTGCTGAAAACAGAAAAATGCGTTCCAGCCTTGAGGCCAAGAAGCCAAAACTCGTGACGTCATGCGTAGTAACTACGGTAAGTAGTGTGGAACACGCTCATTGTAGATAAAAGTATTGTCGAGTCGTTTATTTTTGCATGAGCAGAATTCACCTTCACTCTTTTGCGCTGTAAGCGTCAGCACTCCGTATACCAAGTAAACGGCTGACTGTGGTCTCATTCGTCTTCATTTCTCCGTTCCTTGGAGTGTCATTCGAATTAGTTTGTTATTCTACGGTTATTGCTAGGCGGGAAATTGAAAAAATGGGAGAAACAACACCGTAAGGATATCGTTTGTGTGCAAATGCCAGAAAGTAACTTCCAAGATCTTGTCGCCCCTGTGAATAAGAAATAGGGCCGTATTTGATGTAGATTTCTAGGAGGAAAGATAGGCAACACTCTGTCTTTGAACGTTATGTTCCTGCTGAAATAAGGCCAAAATGTCCCTATCTCAATCTCTTAGAATTTTCTTTTACCTCTAATGTTTAACTGAAAAACTTTGATAGTGCAAAACGGATACGTCTGACGTATCCGTTTTGCACTATCAAATATGATTCTCAGTCAGCTTGGGCTGAAGGAATATTTTACTGAAAAGCAAACTTTTTTTTTGCATCATTTGGCTGAATACATTACATTATTTGGATTGTGTTAAGGCATTTTTTTTTTTCACTATTTGCTGTAGTAGGACGTTCAGAATATCTACGGCCGACCTAAGAACGCAAAATTCTACATGACGCTGAAAATTTGAATCTCAATACAAACGCGGCTTTCAGCGACCAGTGATCAGCTCGCGGAAAGTAGCTCACTGCGTTAGCCTACTTGTTTTTTGTAAATCGTTTTCGTCAACCACACAACAGAGGTGCAAGCGCATAGAAGTACCACAAATACGACAAGGAAGTTCCACTATTTGTAAATCGATTATTCGTGAATAGTGGAGCAACGAAGTAACGCATTACGTTGGGTCTTCAAGCCTCTGTAAGGGAAAAAGTGATAGGTTACTAGATTTTCCTATCTTTAGCCCTTTTCGGTTAAACTGTTGGGTTGGGAGTTGGGTTGAAGAATAGTTTGTCACTACTATGGTTAGTCCCAAGCCCAGTACGAGTTTCCATCCCGACGTAGTCGGTGCGGAGACGTCCAACGAGTTCCAAAAAGACATTGCATCTGTTTTCTGTCTCAAAATTTGTTGAGACCTTCAGTTTAGTTAGATCTCTGGTGTCAAATTTTATCTCTAAATTGACCTATTTTTGTGATTCCAGAACTTTAGTGACGGGTCACCTACGACTTAGTAAAGTTTGTCCGTCTGTCCCAACTCTGGAAGGGGGTGAAATATCTCGTAGATGGGCCTGTAGCCCTATATTTAGGGATGTTGGAAGGGGTTCCTAATTAAGAAGTGGAACAAATACCGTTTCAATATAAAGTCCGTTTAGGGGAAAGGAAACATGCTGAATCCAAATCAAAAAGCCTATATCGGTTCCTCCTGGGAATAAGTTCATTATCCAGCCGTTTTTCGGTCCGCTTCTCCCGCCAAGCTGAACGCCAACGGCAAAGCTTACCTTAACATGTCGTTTTACCTCTAGCCCACCAGTGGCAAGTTCGTATTTTCTATAATCTCCCGTTTTGACGGGATTTTGGCAGCATGTTCTGTTATTCCCCCCATTGACCTCCAAATCAGATTGATCGAAAACCAGTTATTTTCTATAATTTCCGGATTTGACTGAATTCTGTCCGATTTATCCATCCGAGAACTAACAGTATTTCCTGGCTGAGCCATCCAGTCAGTTTGATCGGAGAAGAATCTTTCTCGACCCTTATTTTCTAAGCCACTGCACCACCCTTTTGTGTTGAAGAACTAAACTCATCTGAGAACTTGACCTCTTAAATTATCGTGCACAAAAGGACAAACAGCCGGAAAAACTCACGGTGAGAAATATGTCCTTGACTGTTGTCTGGGCTTCCTGAAAGCACATTAATTACAAATCTGTAGCAGAAACGAGTCTGAGGATGTGCTAATAAGTAAATAACTTTTCTCGAACAGGTATGCAATGCGTATCCTCCTGTGTCCCACAGGAAGTTATCTTATGACAATCAGTTTTGTGGAGGTTGTTACGACCTTGTATCATCCTCCAGAGAGGCTGATGCGAAGCCGTATCAGCCTCCAAAGATGTTCATCGAGCACTTTTCCTCAAATACTGAAAAGTAGAAGCTGACCTCCAAAAAATTAATTAAAAACAGTAGTTTCAGTTAGAAAACACAAAAAATGCTAAAAAAGTTATATAAAAAATAAAATAAATGCACAAAAATGACAGAACATCTTACTCTCTTGGACAACTAGCCTATGCACTAGGTCATACCTTTTCACAGTCAGATTTCCACTGAAAATACAGCTTGTCAACTGAAACAACATCCTACTATCCCGTGCTTTCAAAAGCTAGATATTCAGCATTGGAAGACTGACAGAACATCTTACTCTCTTAGACAACCAGCCTATGCCCTAGGTCATAACTTGTCATAATCAGATTTCCACTGCAAATACAAATTGTCAACTGAAACAACATCCTACTATCCCTTGGCTTCCAAAAGCTAGTTATTCAGCATTAATCACTGTCTTTGATCTCCTGGTTTTCTCAAGAGTCGATGCGTGGTTTTGTTATTGTTTACTTTTTACTTCCACGACCTCTAAAGTAGTCATTTTAGTAGACCTATAGTATGCTTTCACGACCACTAGATGGCATCTGAATTTCCAAATAAAATTCCCTACTCCATTAGCAAAAAAGGACAACAAAAGAAGAATAAGTCCTACCTATTGAAATATTCTGTTCGAAAAAGTTGAATAGTTAACATGCCTCCATCTCGGTTCATATCAGAAAACAACCTCGACGGCCATTAAAAAATATAACCTCGCGTTCGGCTCGGATAGGTTATTTCCAGTGACCGTCTCGGTGTTAATTTCCAATATCAACCTCGATGTCTGAAGTTAACCTTTTGTAATTTATTTGTAACCCGCCGTTTTTTAAAAGCGGAGTAAGTGAAAGAAAATAAATGGAACACAACAAAGACACATAAAAAACACTCAATTTTCAATCTTCGGCAAGGAAGCAGTGGATGGCGTCGTGCGCTGGTTGGGTTTTCGGTGGTTCTCTTTTTCATATTACCATTTATACCTTCTGATTAACTTTCTATGTTTCTTATGTTATATGTTTCTCATTTCGTTTTTCATCCTTGTACTCCACCTTTTTCTGAAAAGGTTATAATTAATAAATGTGTTACTGAGTTTCGTTTCTTCGTTGGGTTTTACACCTTTTTGGCGTTGCTCGAAATGTCCATGACGACGGGATATGGCAACTTGAACCTAACGTTATATCTCTTTTAGAAAGGGGAAGTTGTCGACATCCTGAGCACCCGTCCAGATGGCCTTTGGGTAGGACGGACAGCAAGTGGCACAGGGAACGTGCTGGCAAACACGGTTGAAGTGATGGAGGTGAACCCTCGCCCTGCTCCTGCCGGAAAATCCTGTTGCACTAGCCGCCATTTCGTTCCGCTGAACGGACAGGGAGGGACGTTTTCAGCGATCAAGAACGTCCTGAAAATTTTCGATTGTGAAGTAAGTGCTCGCGCTCGCTACAGTCAGAGAGACTGTTCTAGGAGGTCTCTGTGCGGTGGCTTCTAAAAGGCTTTCTTCGTAAGCAATGCTAGTCCAGTCGATCAAAATCAGTCCACTTCTTGTCGGGTGCCTATGGGCGAATACGAATCCGGCTTCGGATTCGAATCCAGGATTCATCCTTTTGACCGGATTCGAATCTTCTGCTTTTCAGGCTGGATTAGGATTCCAGTCCCCGGATCTTACGAATCCGCTCCAGTTTCTAATCTTCATCCTTTCAGTTTCTATTTTCCCGACTTTCCCGAAACGAGCCCCAAAGTCATTCCTGATTGCCGAGAGGAAACCCATACTATGATAATCACACATTAATACCCAGAAATATCGTCTCATTTGCCTTCAGTACGTTTTTGTCACCTCTGATTTTAAAAAACTATAACCTATGTACACGATTTAATTTTTGTTAAGGTCGGATTCGAATCCGGATTCGTGCATAGCCTTGGATTCGGATTCGAATCCTTTCATGGTCGGATTGGCCCATCTCTGATATCATCTTCATCATCAGTTACTTATTGCGCTTACTTACCACGTCGTAGACGAGTCGTGTAAGTCAATCCTGTAACTTGGTCTTTGAAATCGTTTCCAGAACACGACTAGGTCAGAGGATAACTCCCTACTGCGGCGTAACTCTCAAAAGGAAAGTCGGGAAACAAATTTATTTTCATTAATGGGTTTCAATGGGTCTACCAGTTTATGTTTGGTTTGAGAAATAGTGATTATACCTTTTCTCAGTACTAATTGAGACTTAGAGCTAATAACTAATAAGGATTGCAATACTAATTGAGAAAAGACTTTTTTTTACCATTAATACTAAGATAAGACTACTCCCGTAATCGGTTCATCCATTCATAAACCCGGAGAACCGAATTTCATAATGTACATTCTGTCCCACAAAGAAGCCTCGCCGATTTTCTCTTTTTGCCACCTTCGATGTGTACCGTGCTGTTGACGGTTGTTTGGGAAAAATTTATTGATCAGAGAAAAACGGTTATGTGAAATTTTCCGTTTTTGCAAAAGTCAACAGGCCTGGAAGAAAGGTTTAAAACAGCAAACGCCGTGGTTGAAATACTTCTAAGTACGGTATTCAACTAAGTTAAATAACGGGACTTAAATAGCGCGAGGGGGTCCTTTCAGAAAGGAATGGTGGACGTGTCCTGCCTCTGGAATTACTATCTCTGGACCCATATGAAACTAATTTGCTAAGCTAAGTCTATTTTTCGAGGACGATTTAAACTCAAGGACAGAAGAGGGTCCTCAAGGACTAAAATCGTTTCGAGTTCTCCTGCAACGTCTGATTAAAAGTATCTCCAGCTTAGAAACAGGGGTGTTAATAACTTTTCTAATGGAATCACAGTTGGAAGCTTCTCGTACAAATAGAAAAATATGACCATTTGCGTAATGGAGGGCCATTTCCCAGATTGGATTGCGCGGTGAGCGCGATGAAATGCATACCTAAAGCTTTACCGAGGGAAATAGCCTACTCACCCACAGACTGCCGCATATTCTCTGCTAGAATTTTTGGATTAGAAACCGGAAAGCTTTAATGACGCTTCAGTTCAGTTCAGTTTGAACTGAAGTAACGGTAACCGCTTCACTTCAGTTCCTTCAGTTCAGTAACCGCTATAGCGGATCAACAAATAGAAACAAATGGCCAAAATATGGATCACGACTGGAAAATCCTTTTGGTTTAATAAAACCCTAAGTTTTAGGGTAGATGTTACATTGTGTATTTTTTAGGACCCCTCTTGCTTATTCTACCTTTTATAATAAACCTAGCTCCCTTGTGGAATTATAAGCTTCTGAAACCCAATCTTTCTCCTTTGTTTCGCTTTGTGCCTTCGAATTTTTAGTACCTTTTCTGCCGTGCCGAGTTCTGCCCGTTACACAACGCAAAGTTTGCCAGAATCTTCAACGTCTGCTGACAACTCTGTCACACACAAGGATATGAGATCTTCTTTTTTTACTGATTTGATTTGCTTAGTTTCCGTACTTTTTATCAACGGCACGTTCCGTTTTCAAATGTTTTGCGCCCAGCCGCCGCGTCGGAGAGCAGGAAGGCTGTGCGGGGTGGTCAAGCGCCAAGAAGAAAATCGCTAAATTCAGATGGAAAGTAACGATATTTTCGAGAAAGTTTTTTTCTGATCGATTTCATAGAGAAAAGATCATTTGTAGTAGGAGTTGTGCTTTTAAGTTATTTCTCTTTCGTGTTCTTCTTTTTTTCTCCTTTTTTTCTTATTATTTACCCCGTCTTCAAGCTTTATGCGTATTTTGACGGGCTAAAAATACAGTCATCATCAGCATATGTTTTATTATTATTATTAAAGCTTGGTTTGTGCTTTGGTTGTCCATCCGAATTTGAGATACTCGCATCACAATCTGCTTCTTTGTGAAGGTTATGGAAATAAATAAGTAAGTAAGTAATTTATTTCTGACCCGCCATTTTCAGAAGCGGAGTATGTAAAATAAAATAAGAAATTAAATAAAACACAACAAAAAACAAATACAGTATACAATTTGTATTATTCGGCCAGAAAAGAGTGTAGAATATCACACGCTGGCTGGGCCCAGTTGTCAATGATTTTTGGCAGAGCCGACGAAATTTCCAAAAGTGTGATCTTTAACTTAGAACTGCTCCGGTAGCATGTGGCTATGGCAACATGCGTGACTGCAGAGCGAAATAAAATAGAAGGAGCGCAAAAAGAGCTGTATGAATTTCTCAAAGCTTTCCGACTGTAGCGCCCACGGTTCGGGACGATGCGTCCGTAACCGGTACGGATAGATTTACCTAAGTCTTGAACAACGGAAGAGCAAGTTTTTGAAAGTGTAGATTTGAAGGTAATGCCAAGCCATCGTAGAGAGTTGGTCGAGCTGGTGATGAATGAATTAAAAAAGATTGAAGCATTGGGCGCATTTGAACAGTTTGACGAAGGGTTGAAATGCATGTACTCGTATAGATGTGTGTAAATCCGACCCTGCTTGAACACATGATTCTTGAGACATGATTGTGCAAGCTTGAAAAAGTTTATTCAAGCAAATTCCTGCTGACTTCATGTAGCTTATGTGATGTGTCGATGCAAGATTGGACAAGCAATACAATTAAGTAAATGTAACCCAAAAAGAAATGAAGACACTCCAAATGTACCGGAAACTCATGAGAAGTGTTTATTGTTTAGAATTACAGGATATATTGCCATTTCGCTGGTTCTGCAATGATTGCGAAGATTCTGGGGGTTCGTGATTATGCTGGGACTGAGATCGAATCAAAATTTTCTTCGCTTCTTTTTCTCATCCCATGTCTGTAAACTGATTTATTACGTCATCTATTTCCTCCTTACGGCATTTCACAACTAATAGTGGGTTTACACACTGCGTGAAATCCGAGCGTATTTTACGCACGTATTTGAGCTTGAAAAGATTTCTAGCAATACGGACGTATTTAGACATATTCGAATATATTCCATCAGAAAATTTCGAATGTTTCTGAATTAAAAAACTAATTTAACTTGAAATGGTAAAAGTTACATTGGTTCTATAGGACGAAACATCAAATCCAGAAGTTATATGAAGTTTCATCAAAACCCACCATTTTCTTTACCTTGTGCGTCAAAACACTATTTCGTCTTCAATCCGCTTTGTAAATTTGCTCCTTCCCTCTTGTAAGGGAATGCAAAACACAAACAACCATCCAATTAGACAAAGGCTTGGTACCGTCGTGTAAAACTCTAATCTCCTAGAGAGAGATTAAGGTGCTAAGAACCTCTTCCATGCCGCTGTGTGGTGGCTTTTTGGGGCGATGAAACAATATATACGCAAAAAAAAGGGAGCCGAGCAGAGCGAGCCCCCGACACAGTTCCGACCGCTTGTTCAAAGTGGATCTTCACGCCTCTAGACTGTCTTGACTTGTTGTCTGTCGTGTGTGCGAACAGTGCAGTGGCTTGTTGGGGCGATTTCAGAACTGTGACAGGGACTCGCTCCGCTCGGCAACTACACCGACAAACCCTGACACAGTTCCGAACGTTTGTTCAAAGCGGAGCGTTACCTTATATTAGTTGGGTTTTATGGCACTTGCAGCTTCGCTCAAGTGCCATATACCGATCACTTTTCGGTTGGTCTGTCAGGCCACTGTTCTCGAGTTAAGGTACTTCCACAAGTGCTAGGACGATTAAACTTGGCAGGCACATCAGGGACCCGACGCGACCGGAAATAGTCACTTCCCCGATCCGACCACCGTGGGAGGAGTGGAGGGAGGGGGAATCCGGAATATTGACGTTTGTATAACTTTAGAACGGGGAGTCGGACCTTAGTGAAACTTAATGTTTGGAAAGACCTCGTGTCTCAGATGTCACACTTCAAATCCGGAATGGATCCGATGACTTTGGGGGGGGGGGGGGCGGAAATCGTGTGACATGTTCAGAGTGGACGGGTTGGGATGAAACTTGATGGGAAGAACAGGCACAAGCCCCAGATACATAGTTGACAAGACCGGACCGGATCCGGATCCCGTGTGCTAGGACAATGAAACTTGGCAGGGATGTCAGAGATTCGACAATTTGTAGTCGTTTCTCTGTTTTGACCATCGTTGGGGGAGTGGAGGGAGGGGGAATCCGGAATCTTGAGGTATGTCCAGCTTTTGACCGGGGGATCGGATCTTAATGAAACTTGTGGGGGGGGGGGGGTCGAATAGTTTGTGACAAGCTTAGGGTGTAGCGATTCAGTTGACACTTGGCGGGAAGAACATAAGCCGTAGATACATCAGCGACAGAACCGGACCGGATTTGGGCACTCTGAGAGGAGTTCGATAGGGGTCCGAAATTCCGGTGATAGCTATTTAACGTACTTCCGGACGTGCTAGGACGATGAAAACTGCTTGAACATTAGAGACTTGATTAGATTGGATTAGAAATTGTCACTTCCCCGGGTCCGACCATCCCTTAAAGTACTCATCTTAACCGCAAAGTACAAAAATACTCTTAAGCAAAATCTACATTTTCATGGTCCCGATGACCATTTTTGCCTCAAGGGTTTTCATTACGGATGAATATCTAGCGCCCTTAAAGTGCGCATCATCACAGCCAAGTGCTAAAATAAATACCATTTGGCAAACGATACATTCTCGTGATTTCCAGGGGTCCATCATGATTCTTATCTCAATGGTTTTGCTTACAAATGATCAAAACAAACCCACGAATTGCCAAATTCCTACTTTCATCCCTCTTCCCCAGCCGTGCAAGTGCCATATGAGCTTCTAGCTCTTGTTACAGATACCATGGTATGATACCACGGTAACTGGATTTCCATTTTTTCGTTTTTGCAGCTCCCGCGTTATCTGATACTACGGTTGCTTTGCAAAAATGACAATTGCAGGAATTTGCGCTTTTAGAAGTCATCCCAAAAGAAATACTAAAATTCACTCATATCACAAGTGCCAAACTTCTTTCCCACCAATTTGACAAAAACTCAGGCTCCTGTGTTGGTGATGATGAAAGTGAGATGAATATTCATATACCATGATCAGTTACCACCGTCGGGACCGTGGTATTTGAATATCAGTTACCACGGTAACTGGCCAGATACCACGGAACTGCGAAAACGTCTTTAGACCAGGGTATCTGCGAAAACTTGGAAAACTCAACTATTGTCTTTACCTGATGTATGCCTAAATGAGAACTGTAGTAGAGTATTGGGGCGTTGGAACGATACTTCATTTTTATACGGAAATAATAAAAAACAAAAGAGTAGCGGAGCCCAAGAGACACTTCCTAACACTTATTTAAAGGCGTGTATATACGAGTGGTGCAGTTGCTGGCCACAGAACAAATGCCAGATAATTGCGCAAAACAGGCTGTCGGCTCTCCGTTAGTAAACTATACATCATCTCTGGGTATTACCAGGGACCCATAAATTTCCTGTAATGACTCGCCATTCAGGGGACTTGTCAATAAGAGATTTCTGATGCGCTCTTGACCGAGCGTCAGATAGTTCGAGAAATACCCACGGGATAATCCACGCGACTATCCACATAGACAAAATTTTCACAGCTGTTGTGCTGAACTAGGAATATTTCTCTGTAATGGAAAAGTATCCTGGATCTTTTGTCCTAGCTTAGGTACCTGGTGGCATGCTAAATAGTCCCAACAAATTTTGTCTATCTGAGCAAGAACGCCGATTCGACCCAAGCGGAATTTTTGGAAACTAGGTGAGGCTGGTCCAACATAGCAACACAGAAGCATAGGAAATGACAAGCCCCCTGAATGGCGAGTCACTTACAGGAAATTTATGGGTCCCTGGTATTACTTAGATTTCGCTTTGTACAAGGGACCGTAACAAAGAAAGCAGAAAAAAAATTTGAACTGAATTTAGAAGTCTAGGACTCCAACGTCGGGGCCAAGCGAGGTTCCTGGGTTCAAATCCCGGCCGAGGAGCATTTTCGTCTATCAGACCTTAGCTGCGAGTTCTTATCTATACTAACCCAATACTTTCCCCGGGAAAGAAAGTTGTCGAGTTTATGTACATATGTCACATTGCGCCCAGAAGTGCCGCTTATATTAAAACAAAAACATACCCCAAAGGACCCTATAATACTAGCCTACTGATCAAGATTGACACAGCCTACCTAGGTTGGATCCACCCACCGAAATGTTGTCTTCCGCTATCGAAACCAGATGGGAGAGATGCATTTCCAGGACCGCATATGAATCACCTTCTTCGATAATTTCTCCATAATTTTGTAAGCTGCAGTTAAATCGGGTGACAACACTGGCCTCCTATTTGCAACGAGGTAACAAACCATCACCGTTACCGTGCAATTCAGCTGGATGGAAATATATATTTTTCTTGCAAAAGAGGAAAGTAACACTAGGGAGTAGCGCCAAGACCTATGTTTTCCATGCTTCTCAAACGTAGCGTCCTACTCAAGTCGTAGCGCCGCCTATTACGCTTGCGGCATTTAAAGCGAGACAAACTTGCGGGTGTAGAAATTTCTGGTAAAGCTACGATGTGGTCTGCAGACCTCGAGGAAACAGGAGAGGCTGTATCTTTTTCTTTTTTTTTGTTTGCTGTGTTCGGGATAAGGAGGTGTCGCACCGTCGAAAAACCGTTGAAAGTCGTGCTTTCAGTAGAGACGTTATCTATCGCTAGTGTCGCTGCTACTCGAGTGCCTGTCACTTTTTTCAAGTTTTTGCGCTACTTCCTAGTGTTATTTTGCTCTGTTTGCAAGGCAATTCAGTTTAGTTTAAGATGTGGACGTTTGAAGACGACAGTCAGAAAGAGAGACAATTTTAGGTGGAGTCTCGAGACTATGTATATAATTGTATTCTCAAGGGCCGTAAAATGGGCATGTTAGTGCAGTCATTTGAACTTAGGAGGATCTTTATCATGTGATATTTTCCCCAGGAGTACCTCGCTCTCTTGATATCCAACGGATACGATGACCTGGAGGCACTTCGGAACTTGGAGCTTTCAGACTTGGACCTGCTTGGAATTCGTGATCTGCAGTCGCGAACCAAACTACTGTCAGTCGTCCGGTATCTTCACCAGACGATGGATAATCCACTAAAGTGAGTATCAGTCTGACGTCAAAGTGAATAAAATTCGTTCTTACTCGTTCACCCTCTCCGCACCGACTATATCGTCTGGTTAGGAGTTTCAGATGATGTGGTCGGTATATTAGTATTTAGTAAGAAAATGATCATCGTCTTTAGCGAAAAGGTTCATCATGATTTTCCTGCTTAGGAACGCGCTTGACTGACGCTATACCTTGTAACAGTTCTGCTTTTACTTATCTTCATTAGTCCTCATGTAATTCAGCGGGTGAATAGCCTATAGTTTTCATTCATTCACTCCTTCACAACCTGGCAATTCACAGCTCATTATCCGTTGCCAAAGGATGGTACAGATGGGAAATAAGAACCTTTAAAACTAGTAGTAAAACGCTACTCCTGTTGTTCATGCTATTAACTTCGAAATTCTTTTATTTCTAGAACTTTTAATTGGCGTCAGTTTACACAACCACACCGCGCGATAAAATGGCGAAGAAGTTGAGTCTTAGGAGAATAAGAAAGTTATTTACACATAATCGGCGTACAAAATATCAAATTCACTCAATGTTTCCGTAGTCAAACTGCAGCTCCAAGTCCTTACTGTTTTCAACAATCCAGGCGTCGAACTTCGCATTCATCTCAGTAGAAAAGTGGTTACGCCAGTCCCCGCTCACTCCCTTTCTGACGAACTTCGTACCCTCCTTGAAAAACCCTATTTTCTTCATTGACGGATCATCGATAGCGGCCTTGTCTTTGAAACTTTTGATTGTGAAGAAATCGTGAATCGCGTCAATGTCGGCCTCAGTCGCAGTCTTTCCAAGGTGGTCTGCGATTTTTCTGATCCCGGCCTTAAGGTCTTTCTTCAGATCTTCATACGTGAGGAAAAGCATGTTAGGATGGGTTTTGCTCAAGTTCCATGCCTCCTTGATGTGGGGCCAATAAGGAAAGTATTGCAAGTGGCCACTCATGTAGAGTTCAGCGAATTTATCGAAGTCGCCGACAAACTCATTGTAGGATACGTTCTTGTGATGGTGGTAGTAGGACACGCAGTTATCCTTGGGGTTACGGGCTACGTAGATAACCTTGCAGGTGTCAAGGGTAGTAGGGTTGAGGAGGTAAAAGGGGATATGTGTCTTGAAGAGGCGAGGAGGTGGTATAGCAGCGACATCTTTAGGTTTCATGTTGAACTGAGATTTGATAGACGCACCAGGTGCTAGCTCCTCAACTTTAGCAGTATACTTCTGTCGCTCTTCCGTAGATGGTATGCACCAGAATTCGGGGACAAGGATGCGACCTCCCAGTTTCTTCACTCCTAAAACAGTTCTTGTTATTATTGTCTATTTGTTGCGACATGATGTCAGCAGTGTTACGGAATGGAAAGTTTGAAGTCTATTTGTTTGTATTTACCTCTCTACGATAAAAGCATCGTCTTACATCCTCATACCTTGCTAGCGTCAGGAACTTTATCGGCAATCATATTAGTCTGGCTTGGCTGTTATTCTTGAAGTCTTGACAAGTTACCATAGTTCGCCATTAAGGAATAACTGCACCTAGTTGTTGAAGTCGTCCGCGCAAGCTTTGAGCTACGACCTCGCAATTCACAAAGTGAGGCTGTTAATCCTATGAGAATTGTCGTTGGGACTGTGGAAAAAGTTAAGGAGCTGGTAGCAATGGTAGCAACAGGGTTAAAAAAATACTGGAAATTAAAGGGACGAAGATTGATTTCTGTCATTACCCGCTTATTTGGTTTCCAACCGTTGATGATCAGAGTGATGTTTGGGGATCGACTAAAAGAGGGAACGGAAGGGCATAGTATAGGCGGATTGCGTACTGGAGAACGACATACTAAAAAGAGGAACGCTGCGCCAGGAGGTAAGCCGCAGAAAAGAGGAACGATGCAGCATCCCCTTCCTTTTTTCAGTCGATCGTTTGGGCACGGGATCTAGGGCATGCTCGCGCAGGATGAGGGGCAAGAGTCGTGCCCAGCTGAAGGAAGGAACAAGATTGCTAGAACAGGTGTCTTAATGCTGTAGAACTCATGCCAAAACGGTGGACTGAAGAAGAAAGGCTGCATCTTTCTTATTTTTATTATCGTGTCTCCTGATACAGCGTTTCTCTTTTTAGGATGCCCTTCCTTTTTCTAGTATCCTACGTGTTACCCGTTTTTAGTACTCGTTTCACGTGCACCATGCCGTTTCTTTCCCTCTTTTGGTCGATCCCAGATATGTGTGCCAACTCTCGTCATGATAGGCAGCAAAAGCGTAATTTTCTGTCGTTTCTTAACGAGTATGAAATAAAAATAAAGTGAAGTTTAGTGTCAAGGCGTGATTCCGCTCTTACTTTCCGATTTCAACCAGGTTTTAAACGGAGACTTTAATAAAACATATGCGCAATAACAAAAAAAAATCATTCAAGGTTTCCATATTCGAAAACGAGGTCTGTATCTCTGCTGTTCTCGGCAACCCAGGCATTGAATTTTTTGTTGGTCTCCTCTGAGAAGTGATTCCTCCAGTCGCCTGAAACTCCCTTGCGGACGAACTTTGCATCTTCCTTGAAGAAACCGATTTTCTTCAGTGTCGCATCGCCTGTGGCAGCTTTGTTTTTGAAATTCTTCACTGTGAAATGATCGTGGATTGTCTGAATATCTTCATCTGTCACCTTCTTGCCCATATGGTCTGCAATCTTTCTAATGGCGGCCTTAAGGTCTTTCTTCAAGTCTTCGTATGTGAGGAAGAGCATGTTCGGATGCGTCTTGCTCAGGTTGTATGCCTCTTTTACGTGCGGCCAGTAAGGTGAGTATTGAAGATCACCGGACATGAACAGATCGGCGAACTTGTCGAAGTCGCCATTGAACTCGTTGGCGTGGACGCTCTTGTGGTGGTGATAGTAAGACACGCAGTTGTCCTTAGGGTTGCGGGCAACGTAGATGACCTTACAGGTGTCAAGGGCCTTGGGGTTCAGGATGTAGAAGGGGACGTGGGTCTTGAAGACTCGAGGTGCAGGGATCTTGGCGATGTCCAGAGGCCTCATTGTGAGCAATGACGTCTTGGACGATCCTGGGGCAAGTTTCTCCATCTCGGTGATCATCTTGTTCCTTTCTTCAGTTGAGTACAGGGTTTGGAATTCGGGGATAAGCACCCTCTGGCCGAATTTTTGAACTCCTAGAAGTGACGAAAAGGCTTATCTTCCGTTCCATGGATGTCTTTTTTGGGATCCCAAAACGTAAGTTGAGGGATACCTATGACTTCGCAAAAGTTGTCCGTCTGTCCGTCCGTCCGTCTGTAAGCACGATAACTCTCGAAGGGAATGAGATATTTTGATGAAACTTGGTGTGAGGATTCGTTGGGTCGGCGGACCAGTCGGGTTCGTAAATGGGCTTTGTAGCGCTACATTTAGGGGTGGGGGAGGGGGTTCAAATTAAGGGGCAAACAAAATATTTTGAAACAGCTAATGTGATAGTCGATTACGGGGTAAGAAGACATGCTGAACATGATGGTGAAAACCATTTTGTAATCGGACAAGTAGTTCGCCCGGAATCCGGCCAAAGCCGGAAAGTTTGTTAAAAGTAAAAGTTTTATTTGAAGTTGACTAGATGTTTGATTTAGAGGCAGGAAGACATGCTGAAGACGATGGTCTAAACCATTTTCTCGACGGACAAGTAGTTCGCCCGGAATCCGGCCCAAACCGGAAAGTTTGTTAAAATTAAAAGTTTTATTTGGAGTTGATCAGATGTCCGATTTAGGGCAAGAAGACATGCTGAACTTTTATATGAAAACAATAATCTTCCCGGACATGTAGTTCGCCCGGAATCCGGCCAAAACCGGAAAATTGTTAGAAGTTAAAGTTTTATTTCTAGCTGATTAGATAACCGATTTAGGGGTAAGAAGAGACGCTGAATCCGTGTGTGACAATCGTATTTTACCCGGACATATAGTTCGACTGGAATCCGGCTGGAGTCGGAAATTTTGTTATAAGTTAAATTTTTATTTGAAGTTGATTAGATGTTCATTATTGGGGAAAGAAGATACCCTGGGTTCGTTTTTGAGCTTTCTTTTTTCGCCGGACAAGTAGTTCTAGAGTTCGGCCGAAACCGGGAAATTGGCAGAAGTGGCAGGAACTTTTCGTCAAAACAGATATGACTTATACGGGTAAACACACATGCTGAATCCATATCTGAACGTGGTTTTCTCAGATGATTAGCTACTTGGCCTTAATCTGTTTCTGAATTTTAATTGTAAGAATGTTCAAGGATTCTGGCGATGACTGGATCTGGCTAAGACAAGACCCAGTTGTCTGGATCAGATATTGAATTTTTGGGATCCCATCGAAAAGTTTGGTCTTGTTTAACCAGAAATAGTTTGTGGGGATGCCCGACCAATACGTGGGTAATTGAAACGATCATGAGTCCCCTGAATTTTATTAAAAGAATTAACCCCGATTCTCGCTTCTCCGTCATCAATTGTGCTGGTGAAGGATTGTTGTCTTTTGTGATGCGAGAAAAATTGGAAAAACAACCTTTCGAAATATACAAGAGGAGTATAAAAATGAAAATAAATATCATAGGCGAGAAACTACATCACATACAATCTAAATGACAAGGCAAGATTATAAAAGTGTAACCAGACAATACAAATAACAAAGAAGAAGATGGGTAAAATTATTGTTGTTCAAAAAATCAAGTTTCTTCCAAATCGCCGACATCGAGTCTCTGACTTTAAATTTAGTTACTATTATCTAGTTCTCTGCAACAGGGAACCCAAGGAGATTTTTACCATTTTTAAAATAATCAACTTTTAAAGATGATAGCTCTTTCCAAAACCATGAATAATGTGTGAAGGGATAAGGACGTGAGGGAGGCTGTACTTCGACCCTTCTTGGTAAATAGTCGGTCTTAAGCATAGGGATTAAGAGAAAGGGATAGAATCTAAATGACAAGGCAAGATTATAAAAGTGTAACCAAACAATACAAATAACAAAGAAGAAAATGGGTAAAATTATTGTTGTTCAAAAAATCAAGTTTCTTCCAAATCGCCGACATCGGGTCTCTGACTTAAATTTAGTTTCTATTGTCTAGTTCTGCAACAGGGAACCCAAGGAGATTTTTACCATTTTTAAAATAATAACTTTTAAAGATGATAGCTCTTTCCAAAATCATGAATAATGTGTGAAGGGATAAGGACGTGAGGAAGGCTGTACTTCGACCCTTCTTGGTAAATAGTCGGTCTTAAGCATAGGGATTAAGAGAAAGGGATAGAATCTAAATGACAAAGCAAGATTATAAAAGTGTAACCAAACAATACAAATAACAAAGAAGAAAATGGGTAAAATTATTGTTGTTCAAAAAATCAAGTTTCTTCCAAATCGCCGACATCGGGTCTCTGACTTTAAATTTAGTTACTATTGTCTAGTTCTGCAACAGGAACCCAAGGAGATTTTTACCATTTTTAAAATCAACTTTTAAAGATGATAGCTCTTTCCAAACTCATGAATAATGTGTGAAGGGATAAGGACGTGAGGGAGGCTGTACTTCGACCCTTCTTGGTAAATAGTCGGTCTTAAGCATAGGGATTAAGGGAAAGGGATCATACCTTCCATATCCATATCGTGCTGGAGGACCCACACCATATCCTGGATCCAGGTTGTTCCAGATTTAGGTACTCCGTGAATGATGACATCAGTAGGATCGAAGGGGAAGTTAGCAAGGTCGTCCGCGATTTCGGCAAAGGCGGCTGGCATGGTGAAATTTCCCGGTTCAGACCGAACCATACCTTCGGTGTACTTGGGGAAATACTTTAGGATTTCCTCCCATTTTTCGCCCTGGATCGGGTTGAACTTGACTGCCATTTTATCTGAAAGCAAGTGAAACGTAAAGAAAGAAAAGTGTTCCTGCTCTTTTCTTTTTATAATAATACTATATTGCAACAAAGAAACTATTAATCGATTCAGCATTAACCGTATCTTCGGTGAGGCTGTTCGAAGGACCAACAGTTCTTTTTCCAAAACTCCACCTACATACGACTTTCTGGGATCTTGATTTTGCAAGCTTTAACGCGTGCCTTATGATGACGGTTAAACTTGAATTTTTAAAGGCCCATGTGTCAACATAAAAATCAGCTATTCTCACAACACTTATGTACGATATCGACGGGAATTTAAATAAACACTTAAAATTGCCTGCTAGAAGTACCTAAAAGAAAATGTAACCTGGTAAGCAAAAAGAAGGGTCCCTGATATTTTTGTTAAGGTGAATATGCCCAGACAAAAATTGCTTATTCTCACCACGGTTCCGAACGACATCAGCGGAGATTTAAAGAAACACTTACTCTTATAAAATTTACTCTGCCAAGACGTTCATGTGTCAAAATAAAATTGGCATAAAACATTGCTGATTATCACCGCAGATTTAACCTGCTAGTAAGGAAAAAAGTGCCCTTTCTTGGAAAAGGTTACTGTACCAAAATGAAAGTGGCATACGAAAGTACTATTCTCACCACGCTCCTGTACAATACCAGCGGTAGTTTAAAGAAACACTTACTGTTTTGGAATGTAACCTGCTTCTGCTCAGATCACCGACTAGATATCACTCGAGACTACCTGTAATCACTATGTCGATTAAATTATATTAAGTGAATTCTCTTATCTTGTTTCTGTTGACAAGGAAAGTTTACTTGCATTTCTTTGGAAAAACAAATTAGAGAGGATTTTTGGATGAGTATTTGTTCAGCTTTATTTATCGCAATATTGGGAAATAATTAAGTCATTCGGTAATATTTTAGAAATTCATGGAGTCCCCCTAAACGAAAATTTCGGGGTCGATCTCGAGGAATGAGCTATGAACCGAAAACTAGACGGAACTAGAGTTCAAGCCCATTTTGATCTCGCCCTTAAAGGACCCCTCACACTATTTACTTTTCAACCCTACAGTATTTTAAAATATTTGAATACTTTAAAACAAGCTGTCCTTTCAACAAATATTCCACGGTTTTGGCTGTTTCAAGCCTTTTCCGTGACGCGTTCACTTGTAACGAAAACAGGGAAACAGTTTACATAACCGGTTTTTCTGATGGTAAAACTTCTCGCAGACAACCGTCGACAGCGTGATACACATCGAAGGTAGCGAAAACACGGCAAGTGAGAAAATCAGCGTGGTTTTGTTAGTACCCCATGAAATTGGGGTCTCCGGGTTTAGAAATTTATGGAGTGATGTAGTAGGTTGCGTTAGTATTACAGGTAAGACAGGTCCTTTAAGTTCCGTTTTTTTTTTCGGATGTAGTTTCGGTTTAGCTTCACTGTAGTTCGGCATACTTTTGTTTTAGTTTATGAAAGTGCTCCATGTAGAAATGAACAAATAAAACGATACACATAGTATACTTTCATAACCAAAACAGAAGTGTGTCAAACTACAGTCAACTACACCGGAAAAAACGCAACTTCAGTTTTTATTGCACTTGCAGCTTCGCTCAAGTGCCATATACCGATCACTTTTCGGTCTGTCTGTGGGTCGGTCAGGCCACTCTTCTCGAGTTAGGGTTCTTCCAGAAGTGCTAGGACGACGAAACTTGGCATGCGTATTAGGGACCCGGCCAAACTAACTTGGAAATAGTCACTTCCCCGATCAGACCATCGGGGGGGGGGGCGAGTGGAGGGAGGGGGGATCCGGAATATTGACGTATATATAACTTTTGAACGGGGAATCGGATCCTAATGAAACTTGATATTTGGGAAAATTTCCTGTCTCAGATATCACAGTTCAAGTCCAGAAAGGATCCGGTGACTCTGGGGCGAGTTGGAGGGGGGAATCGGAAATCGTTTGACATGTTCAGAGTGGACGGGTCGGAATTGACTTGCTGGGAAGAATAAGCACAAGCCCCTGATATATAGTTGACAAGACCGGACCGGATCCGGCACTGTGGGGGGAGTTGGAGGGAGGGTTCCGAAATTCCGGTGACCCCGAGGTAAAATGCTTACACATGTGCCAGGACGATGAAACTTGGCAGGCATATCAGGGAGTCAACCATTTTAACTTGAGAACAGTCGTTTCTTCGATTTGACCATCATGGGGGGGAGTGGAGGAAGGGGAAATCCGGAATGTTGAGTCATGTCCAACTTCTGAACGGGTGGTCGGATCTCAATGAAACTTGATATTCGGAAAGAATTAATCTCTCAGATGTTTCATTTCAAGTGCGGACAGGATCCGATCAATGCAGGGGGAGTCGGTGGGGGCCGGAAATTTTGTGATACGCTTAGAGAAGAGTGATTGGGATGAAACTTGGTGGGAAGAACAAGCATAAGCCCTAGATACATCAATGACGGATCCCGGACCGGATTCGGGGACTCTGGGGGGAGTTGAAGGGGGGGGGGCTGGAACTCCGGTGATCGCGATTTAAGGTATGTGCTAGGACGGTGAAACTTGGCTTGAACATTAGACACTTGACAAGATTGGCTTAGAATTTGTCACTTCCCAGACCCGACTATCACAAAGTACTCATCTTAACATCACAAAGTACAAAAAATACTTTTCAGCAAAAGATACATTTTTATGATCCCCATGAGCCCATGATCATTTTTGCCTCAGGGGTATTGCTTAGAAATGAATTTCTAGCACCATTAAAGTGCGCATCTTAGCCGAAAAGTAAAAAAAAAAATACTTTTGACCATACCAAATACATTCATGATCCTAAAGGGCCCAGGATAATTTTTCCCTCGAGGGTTTTGATTACAGATGAATTTTCTGGATTTAGGTTTTTTCTTTTCAGATTAGATTACGTTTATTACAAACAAATACATACCACATAATCTGCATCACCTGCAGGGAAAGTCCCGGGGGACTTGTTAAATAACAGGCGAAAAACAAAATTCACATCTATTTACCAATGAAAAATGCATACTACTCTACTACTAGGGAAAAATAAATACTAGTACTAACACTACATTTCTAATTACTAAAACAAATGCTACAGAAAAAGAAAAAAAAAAGAAAGAAAGAAAAAGACTGAATCTTGCTCACTCTTTTACGAGGAAGAACCTTTTCACTGTGGACTTAAATGCAGCAAGGTGCGGGGCTTCACGGACTTTACTTGGGATTATATTCCAAACACTCGTAGCAAAATTCCTGATAATGAACGATGCACGAGTTGTTTGTCGGATTTCATTAACTATATCCCCACACCCCCTTGTTTCATAATTGTGGTAATCACTATTCGTAGAAAAAAACATTTGCAAAAGAAGAAGGCTGTACGCTCTTAAAGTGCGCGTCATCACAGTCAAGTGCAGAAATAAAATACATTTTTACCAAACGATACATTTGCATGATTTCCAAGGGTCCATGATCATTCCTATCTCAAGGGTTTTGCTTAAACATTATCACAAGAAACCCATGAATTGGCAAATTCCTACTTTCATCCTCTTGCCCACCCTTGCAAGTGCCACATGAGCTTTTAGCTCTTCTTTAAAAGGAAAATGCGATCAAGACAGTTCAGCCTACAATGAAGACGGACGTAGTTTGGACAGTAATTTAAAGCACAGCTAATACTAGGAATTATTTTTTTACAATAAAATGGTTCAAATACGTTGTATTTCGAAGATACCAATACTTGTCCCAAGGAAATGGTGATTTACTTGTTGGTGGTTTCTATACCGGACCGGACCGGCTAATTCTATACCGGACCTGGGGAAATTACGGAGGTTCTGCAACTTGATTTGTTTGTTTGGGAGTGATTTTCCTATTTTGCGCATTCACTACCTTTCAATTTAGTGTACATAGTGTCGTGAGAACTTTGTAGAGGCGAAAGTCTTTTTGGTGCAATTTTTTATTATCATTAACACAAAAGAAAACCTCTGACATGCTAATTTTTGGTAGTGCCAAACGGTTCTAGTCAGCTGAGATTTTTTTGCGGCGATAGTTCGACCCTTTTTTGCAAGGGTCCCTTCATGCCTGAGCTAAGAGTACTAGTAGTAGTTATTTATTTACACCAAAGCCTTTCGGCCATAGTAAATTACATAAGACCCAGAAACAAAACGAAATCGGGCAATACAGTAGAAAGTGCTGGAGGGACATTCCCAGTCAGACGAAGATTTTTAATGCCTAGAAAAGATTTTTCTTCCAACCTTCGAATCAGCCATTCCTTCCACCGCAGAAACCTCCCTGCTTAAATCTTTTAGTTCTATGCAAACATTCATATACTGCTCATTATTTTCTAGAGCCTGTCCAGATGTCGGCAAGAGAAAAGACCATCCGCAAGCTTTACTTTACCTAGATATTTTCTTCTTTCTCCAAGTGGGATGGACTTCGGTGATTGTCGCGGGCTAATTTTTTATTTCTTAAAGATCTCTTCCGGACCCCCGCCAGTCCATCCGATCTAACTTCTCCGTCGGCTGTGTCTCCACCTACCGCGACCCAAAGGACACCTTACCCCTCAATCCAGAGAAGGTCAAACGACCCACATTCCTACAGCAATACAACATTCCAGTGGGGAAAAGATGCTGTGGCGCCCAGGACTATGTAAATGGGGAGTTGTGTGTGCCTGCCAACCCTGATGCGAATAGTTTACTTGGGAGACTACAGATGGCAGAAGCGTCGCGCGAGGGACAGAAGGAAGAGGAGCGAGATTCTTTTGGTGATTTTGGTAGGTATAGGTTGAAAAAAAATTTGGGAAGTTTTAAAGCCACGGTGGTTGAAAATTATGGTTTTTCGTGGGGTTTGATTTGTTCTGGAAGAGTTTGTTAGAATTCTAGGTATTGATATTTGGCCGACTGGAGATCAAATTTAGACATAATAACAGTTTAAATGAGAATAGTCGGCCTGAAATTATTTAATGAATGACTGGCCAGATCAAGATACACTGGGTGGGTTTTTCGTGGTTTTATTGCTTCTGGTAGATTTCTCTAAATCGTGTCGTTATTTAGCTGCCTAGAAATCAAATTTAGACCGTTTCGTAACGGTTCAAATGAAATAGTAGACGTGGAATTATTTGATGAATGAAAGGGAATCATGTCTCAATCATATACAAATCCCCAGTTTCAGGGCATACCGCCCCAACGTGAGGGCATGTCCCAATTCGCTGGGGGATCATACCCTGGAGTAGAGATACAGTAGCCCCCATAAAGATCTGTTTGAAAACCAAACTTTCATTTCAGATTTTCAGTTAACAGATTTTTATGGGGTACTGTGGAGCAATTTTGTATTCAATTCACTGATTGTATTATTTTTGTTTAGATTATTTCGAAAATACAACACAAGCTCTTGCGGACAAATATCGTATTGAATGAGTCAAGATATATATTTGAAGATAAAATATAATGGTCAGACATAAATATACACACAAAACGGAAGAAAATTCAATGCTTTAACAAATAACGAACAAGTAAAATACAAATGGAGAGAGTTTTCCAACCTCCTATTAGTAGTTAATTAGTATTAATAATAATAATAATAATATATTCGCAAATTGGATGGAAGGCCGTTAAGCCTCTACAAAATTCTTAATTTACATTTCTTCTAAATTTGCACAAGGAGAAAATGTCACTTGAATAATATTCAACAACTTCCTTCTTGAATGTCAGTAGGTTTTTGGAGCAGATTACTCTCTCTGGTAAGTTGTTCCAGTGCTGGACCGCTTGGTTGCCGAAAGTCCAGCGGCCCATGTCCTTATAAAAGCGTTCGGTCCTCACTTTGTACTTACTTGACCTTGGGGCATGCCCTAACGTTGGGAAGTGTGCCAACAAATTGAGGCTTTGTTCATGACTCGGTGAAGACAAGGCCCACCGCGTCCTATACTATCCCCTGGATGTCGCTGTTGCTGTTACCCATTGAGAACACAAAGATGCGCGGTTTCAGCAGATTAACACTTAGGATGTTAACTGTTACGATTTTCAAACTTTACATACTTTAAAAAAATGTTATTCATACAAGAAGAGCCGAAACACCGCCGGGAAAAATTTGCTGACTTTTTTGTTTTTCATCATGATGTCGGAAAAGTCAGCAGATGCTTTTTCCGCGTTTTTTTTTCAGTTCTTGCTGGCAGTGCTTATGATGCATAGCGTTTCAACTTCATTATGCATAATGTTTGTTTCAAGTGTTGCCTATTGAAATTGCGCATCCTTGTGTTATATGTTATGAAACTCCTGACAGCGTAGGCTACGCTGTCAAAAAAGGAAGTTCGAAAAACTGTTCCATTTTTCTTAAAGCCATTCGTTTTTCCTTAAAAATGTTCTATAGGCTACACTATCACGCCGCTAATTCGCTAACCAAGCATTCTTCGAGGATTACAGCTCGGGAAGCTACGCCCTTCATATTAGAATTCCAGCGCCTCAACTACCAACAAAACAACAAAAAACGGAAAATAATTTCGTTCAAGCCCAACAGATTGGTCTTATTCCGTTCTCACTCCTTGGAACAAAAACATTAATATGGGTAAAGGAAAAAAGAAAAGGCTGTGGTTGGGGGAGAAATACGTAGAGACTCTTGTCTGAGATATGAGGAGATGTCTACATATGGTCCAGGTACTTGGTGTACAACCTTTCCCGGCACTGGCCATAAAATAAGGCGATTCATCTTTCAACGCTTGTAAAGATGCTGATTTTATTATTCTAACACGTGGCAGACGGTGCCGGGCAATTGATGTACACCAAAATCGAGAAGGGGCAACCCCTCTTAGTAAAGTCTTTCCGTCTGTCGGTTTGTTATCACGGTAACTCTCGAAGGAGTTGAGATATTTTGTTTAAACTCGGTGTTAGGATCCATTGGGTCAAAGCACAGGTCTCGGTCCCCCCTTGTTACTAATTATTTTAATAACCAATAAAATTTCACGTTTGTTGTTCATTTGTGCCTGTTCGGTTCTTGATTTGTTCTTGATTTGTTTTGGATTTTGTCTTAAGTTTTGTGTTGATGGTTTATTATTTAGATGTTGTTAGTTATTACTGTGTGTTTATTTATTTTCTCCTTGTTGTCTATTGTTTAGCTTTAGCTATTGTGGCAGTTTTTCCATTAAACCTTATATGTAGGCTCCGTAGCCCTATATTCAGGGGTGGGCGAGGGGGGGGGTCGAATTAAGAGGTAAACAAAATATATTTTTAAGCTGACATGACAGTCTATTCAGAGGTAAGGAGACATGCTGAATCCGTGTCTGAAACGTTTTTTCTCGCCGAAGTAGTTTGTCCGAAATTCGGCCAAAACCGGAAATTGGGTCGAAGTAAAAGTTAATTCCAGTATCGATTAGAGCTTCGATCTAGGGATAAGAGTACGCGCTGAATCCCTGTCTATACCAATGGCGCCTCTGGATTTCACAAGCTTAAACGCATGTCCACTGTGATGGCGGTTGTGATATAATGACTTAACTCTACCCTTTTTAGGTAAAAGGTACGGCAGCGAGAAATCCAGCGATTCCGGTATCAGCGTCCGATCCAGATCACCAGCCGTACAGTCGCCCGGACAGAAAACCGACGGAATCTTCTCCTCCAAGCGCCTGCTTCATAAGCTACCCTCCCACCAAAATATTATGAGTTGAGCTCTTTTGAGCTGCCGCTGGGTCTGCAGAATCGTTACCACAATTCCTCGCGTTTTCGGTCTCGGGTTTTGGCTACCCCACTGTCAGAGTTTTGATAACAGATAACATAGATGTGCGCATCCATGTGTTACACGTTATGAGAATATATCTGTTTCAAATGTTATCTTTTTGGAAAAAGAACGCTCGAAACATAACAATGAAAAGTCCTGTAACAGATATATTCAGGTTCAGGTTGATGTTCTTTTAATTTTTCACATAAATAAAACAAATAGTTTTACCACCACTTCATGGCATAGAGCAGGCTCGATGGCCAGAAGATAACATTCACAAATACAGCTTAACATAGCCACTCACAACTGTATACAAAGTAACAACCACCATCCGGTCCCAAGACAGGGCACACCTAGCAAGTAACTTCCTCAATGAAATCTCATCATCTCAATGTCATAGCGTTTAACACAAGGTACTATTCTCTAGTCCCGAGATTTTAGGGATTTGGTACGCTCTGCATACCTAGTTGGTAAATACGTCCACCGCGCATGTTTGGGGGAGTGTTTTTGTTTGCAGTTTCACTCATCCATTCCCTCGTGTGGGAACTACGAAATTCGCCGCGGTGGGATGCGACAGCATCCAGCGGGCTCCCAGCGCTTGATTCTAAAGTGGTACTGTTCTGAGGCGTGTAAAGAACAAAGCAGTTTGCAGCTAAAAGAATAGCTTGACGTGACTTTTATCTGCCAAGTGTTTCCCGTTGATTCAAATCGTACATTTGTTCGTAATTCAGTAATTGTTGCCAAACGCTTTATGCGAGTATCTTGTAGGGACCAGGTCTGTGAGAAAGTCTTAGGGATACAAAGTTTCTGGCAAGGTTAGGACTCGGCCACAGTATGTTTGTCTATGCAGGTGGTGCATTGGCTGGTGTTCTCCTTCATCTCTTATACTTTCGTGGAAGAAGTGGGCTATACTTTTACGTCAGAAGAGAAAGAACCGGAATAGCCATGTTCATTTATGGGCACACCACGCCGTAGCCGTCGTTGATGAGGCACAAAACTGAACATAGTTGCGGGGTGCTCAACTGACTGCAGTAGAGGTGTGCTTATCTGAATGTTACTTAAAAATGAGGGAGGCACGATCCCTGCTCTAGTTTTCTTCTTTCTCGAGAGTTGAGAGACAGGAGCCCTTTAACTTTTAACAAATTTTCCTGTTTTGGACGGATTCCGGGCGAGCTATTTCTCCGGTGAGAAAATAATTATTATATACGGATTCAGCATGTCTGCTACCCATAAATCGACTATCTCATTAGCTTTAAAAAATATTTTTTTTGACCCTTAATTTGACCCCCCCCCCCCCGCCCCTAATACTGTCCTAATATCCCCTCCCTAATACTGTCTACGAACAAGTCCCCACGTATTGGACTTGAAATTTTTTCCATAAACTTTCACAACGTAACGTTGGGCTAGATGGTAAAAGTGAAGACCCAGAGCACCCATTTTGGCTGACTGGTAGTCGACTTTAGTCACAGCAAGTGAATGTAGATGGCATCGTTCAACGTTAACTAACGTTTGAGAAGTATCCCTATACTACTATGAAGGACCGCTTTCCTGCAAAGAAAGCCTTGCTAGCATAATAGTCTGCATAGCCGACAGTGTGGTCGAGTTACAATCCAAGAACGGCGGTAGGGTCAGTGATCCGATATATAATCAGCGTGCAGCCTGTGTACATTCCTGTCCATTTAATAGTGTAATTAGGCGCGTATGTGTAATGAAACGTGCTGGCTGTGTGCAATGCTCTTCTTACTATATTCTTAGCCACATAGCCGATGCGGTGTTTTGTAAACTAGTTAATCTTTTGAGTGTCTGACTTGAAGAGCGTGCTCCATCCTTCTAACAATAGTAACTATTAGTTGGTATTTTCGTTTCAACCTCGAAAACAGTTACTACGCTGACCCGTTCCGACCTTCTCGAAATAGTAACTAATAGTAACTATTTGCTTACCATGCTCGGGAGCGTAGTAAGCGTGGTAACTACGAATCTCTGTAACGTTATTTGTCGGATTACCCCGTGGCATGATATGATATAATAGGATATATATATATATATTTGCAAAAAAAAATGAGAGGGCCATGGCAATACAGATATACAATATTTTATCGAAAATAGAAATGGCGTCCCAGACTTGACGCCAAGAAGCAAAAATGCGCGACGTCATGCGTAGTAACTACTGTAAGTAGGCTGGAACACGCTCGAAGTGGGCTGCTGGTATGTTAGTAACAAGGAGGGCATGATTATTGCAATCTGTTGGTGTGCGTAGAGGATGCATTTTCGGCGCAGCTGATTGAGCTACGACGTCACTCCAACTGGGTTATCTTCTTTTGGTGATTTTGAATCCTTGATTAAATAACAATCCTCAGGGATGTTCTGAGTACCGTGTTTTCAAGCTGTGACTCGTCAACGAGAACGTTGGCTTGCCAAGATGCTACGTTGTACTGTTGCCAGAATCGTGTCGCAAAACTAAGGGCGATTCGGGCGTTCTCACAGATTCACTTTTCGGAGAGTCGAGCAAAATTCGCACAGAGGCCGTCTAAAAATTGGCAGGCGAAAATACGCTTCGTGACGTCTAGGCGAAATCGCCTGGTAAGACAAATTGGAGGCGAATTCGCCTTGATTTTATTTCCAGAGATGCATTTTCTCTTATTCGATTGTCTTTATACTCCTTGGTGCCAATATCGTAAATGATTGGGTAACTCTGAACGAAAGTGATTACCTGGTCTATATCCGTCGTTTCTGCATTTCAAATTATATGCCTGTCTTTTTCGATTTCTTTTCGGCTCGGGGCAGAAGCTAGACGAACTGACAGTGCATTTTACAACGCCTGGCGAGGCGAATTCGCTTTCTGTGTGAATTGGGCTTAAGGCGAAAATCCGTGAAGCGCATAAACATATGGAAGGCATTCCCGGCTACACAACTTTCCGAGATCACTTTCCACGCCCGTCGCGCATTCGTTTCCCGGAAGAGTTCGCTTCGCTTTTAAAAAGTAGCGGAGCTTCAAAACAACTGAGCGGTGCAGGCCTACTCGTACTCTCACTGCAGTGTGTGCCCCTTTAAGGTTGTATGTCAAGATTTGATATGGTTGGCGTTTTACATTGCGAAAGCATTGACCAGGATGTCGGAAGAATATTACATAGGCCATAGTAGTTACTTATGACCGGAAAAGATCCGAGAGAATTTGAGTGTTGTTTTGGTTAAAGAGCGGCTTCAAGAGTTCCTTTTTGGTGAGATCGAGAGTATTTTTGCAACAGGGTGTTCATTGTACTTATCTTGCTTGTGTATTTTAGGAGTTTACTTTACTTTACCCCAAAATTGTTATATGCTAATATGTTGTTTAAATGAAAATTAAACTTTGAGTTTAATACTACTCTTTCTTCGTCACTCTTGTATGTTGAAGTGGGTGAGCTCCAATATTGTACTTAACTTTGACATTCACCCTCCGATTATCGATATGGTTCTTTGAATCTTCATCAACGAAGCAGTTGGTTACAGGATTGTGTTTCTTGCTTGAGACTGAAGAGAACCTTTGCCAAGAAGGGCCGGAATATCCCTAGAATAAATCTTAGCTGACGCATCAAGTTTACCGGAGTCGTGGATACTATATAGGATGTCAAGCAAAAAGTTCTGCGTCACTCACTACTCCGGTATTCCGTCGGCACAAACAGGTATTTGTTGGCACATTACGGAGTTGTCGCCTTGATAAGATAGTAGTTACGCCCAGTGTTGGGACAAGTACTTCAAATTTGTACTTAAGTATTAAGGACTATAAGGATGGAGGATGGAGTACCAGACCACAATTGTACTTAAGTAATACTTGAATTTCAAGTACAGAACTTGTACTTAAGTAATACTTCAAGTACTGCTTAAGTACTATACTATAATAGTATACTATATTCAGTATACCGTAATTCGGTCATATAAGAAATTTGGCAGTTTGAACGAAAAATTAAATACTAGATATTGAACTACGCTGGTGTATATTTTCTCGCCAGACAAGTAGTTTGTCCGGAATCCGGCAGAAACCGGAAAGTTGGTTAAAAGTAAAAGTTTCATTTGAAGTTGATTAAATTTTTGATTCAAGGGTAAGTAGACATGCTGAACACTTATGTGAAAAGCATTTTCTACCCGGACAACTAGTTCGACCGGAATCCGACCAAAACCGGAAATTTTGTTAAAAGTAATAAGATTTAGAGGTAAGAAGAGACGCTGAGTCTGTATATGACAATCATTTTTAACCGGACATATAATTCGTCCGGAATCCGGTTGTAACCGTTTTTTTTTACAATTTCAAGTTTTGTTTGAAATTGATTAAATGTTCTTTATACGGATAAGGAGATACGCTGAATTCGATTCTGAATTTTCTTTTTTTGCTGGACAAGTAGTTCGCTCAGAATTCGGCCGAAACTGGAAATTTGGCAGAATTAAAGCAGGAAGTTTCGGTCAGTATCGTCAAAATAGATATGGCTTATAGAGGTATATCTGAACTTGGTTTTCTCTGATGATTAGCCTGGCGAAGACTGTATCTGGCGAAGAGAAGACCCAGTTGTCAGGATCAAATATTAGATTTTTTGGGATCCCATCGAAACCTTAGGTATTGTTGCTGTTGTGTTTGATATGTTGTAATCTCTTTAATTCTTTTCTTTGATTACTCCACTGTATTAAGTCTGTACAGTGGGTCACAAATAAATATTATTATTATTATTATTACTCACTTAGACCGTATTTCGCGGTATAATGCCGCGTTTCTCATGGATCTACCGCATACAGTTTTGATTTTACCGCAAAATGGCGAGAAGGGCATTCCAGCACTGGTGAATTCGACTTCAGAATATAGAAGGATAGATTTTACGGTGTGGAGCACATCGAAATGCCTGAGCCAGCCGTAACAGATCCGTTTCCACCAGAGTATAGCTGCTCTTCTCAACCTTACTGCGATGAATGCCGAAGTTGATGCTTAGACTAACAAGACCAAAGGTTTCGAAAAGTTTATGTTTGATCTAGACAATTTGTGTCTTGTAGGTGTCTGGTTTTCGACAGACTCCTTGAACGTTTTAACTATTAAGATTTAGAAACAGAAGAAGGCCAATGACAAATCATCTGAGAAAACCAAGTTCAGATATGGTTTCAACATGTGTGTATTTACCCCTAGGCCATACGTCATATCTACTTTGACCAAATTTATCAAATCTTCCTGCCTTACTTCTGCCAAATCTCCGGTTTCGACCGGATTCCGGGCGAACTACTTGTCCGGCAAAAACTAAAGCTCAAAAACAAATTAAGCGTATCTCCTTACCCTTATATCGAACATCTAATCAGCATCAGATATTCTTTAACTTTTAATGTTGAGCTACAGAGCCCATCTACGAACTCGACCTTTCCCTTGACCAAAAGAGTCCTCGCACCAAGTTTCATCAAAATATCTCATTCCCTTCGAGAGTTATCGTGCTCACAGGCGGACAGACGGACAACTTTACGAAGTCATAGGTATCCCTCCACTTACGTTTGGGATCCCAAAAACAGCACCAGGTACCACAAATGCCACGTGTTTTCTCGCATTTACGGCAGGTTCTATCCCATCAAAACTAAGAAATAAACAAAGCTTGCCGCTTCAGAAACATCAAATTGATATTTAAATGACATTTTTGACACATCTCTACTCTCCCAGAAATACAGAAGTTCGCGTCTTTCGGCTAGTCCCCGAAGCCGCGCCGAAAGTCGGCGGTGCGCCACCGAAAACAACTCAGCGGACCGCCGGTAAAATTCTGTATCCGATTTTCTTTCCATTGAGCTTTATCCTCCCAGGGCTCCAGGCTGTTGTTCTGTTTTTGTCACCAGCGTGACCTAACAGAAGGAGCCGTCGCTTGTGGCGGCAGTGCAGGAATGACAATTGCTATAAAAAATTGTATGTTGGCTTCAAACCGTATAAATAAAGAGCCAAATAGCACGGAAAAACTTGTCATTCCTTCTGAACGGTGGCGTAATTCACCGAAGTTTGGCAAACGTTTGAAATTCCCTTGAAATTACCTCGATCGCTGGAGGATTTCAAATTCCCTAGAAATGTCCTCGGTGTCTCACTTTGCTAGTTCCGGCATTTCCATATAAGCTATAGGTCTACGAAGGACTGTAAAGGACCCGACCGATACTCTAAGAATCATTCTTTTCCGGATCCGACCATCCGTGTGTGGGTTGAGGAAGAGGGAATCCGGGACCTTGTGAACTTGTGACCCCCGGTGCATCGCGAAAACTGTCGTGGCTCCTAGACAGCACGGATTTGGACCCAGGACCTTCTTGAGAGCTTATTTATCACGGTAAAGTCACTTGAATAGTAGTCCATCTACATAGTCTCTGGTCGGATCCGGTCCAGATCCCAAATGGCACATCCGGGCAGGGGCGTCGCAAGGGGGGGGGGGGCAGCATTCCCCCCCCCCCCCCAGCTTTTTGAGATTCGGTAAGGTTTAAATTAAAATTAAAAATTAAAAAAATTTCGGTTTAAAATTTTACTAAAATTGTTCGGTATTTTTTCCATAGCAGACTATTAGTTATATTTACGGGGATTCGGTAGTTAAACAGAATCCCAAATAGGCTGTCGGTACAAATCTATTTGGTATAGTGATCGGGATTCGGTGTAATGACCTGTATTCGGTAGTTATCAGGAATTCGGTGAGAGAATTTACTGAAATTATTTGGTAATTTTTCGGTGCCAGAACTATTCGGTATATTTAGGGAGATTCCGTTGTTACACAGAATCCCGAATAAGCTATCGGTCCAATATTATTCGGTATCATGATCGGGATTCGGTAACATATTCGGTATAGTTTTCAGGATTCGGTAGTTACCACGAATCCCGACTTTTGTTCCAGTTTCGACGAAATTATACCAAATACGAATATTGTTCAGTAGTCTTTCAATACCAAAACAATTCGGTACAATAACCAGGGTACGGTTGTTATGCAGAATCCCGAACATGCTATCGGTCTAAACTTATTCGGTAAAATAACTGGGATTCGGTATAGTTGCCAGGATTCGGGAATTACCAAGAACCTCGGAACTCGGAAGAGGTCGAGTGAAGCACTAAGCAGACAAAAGGACTGATCTATGATTTCATCGATAGTCCTTACTTTTATCTTGGATTCCAACATTTTTCGAAAACTCCGCGTGCACCGCCAATAGCCTCTGTTTTGTGGAAGGGCGCGTCATTTGACTAGTGTTTTAAGCCAGTTTTAGGAAGGGGATTTCGAAACATTAAAAGCTAGAATCTGGGTGGAAATAATTAAATTTGGCAGGAAAAATCCAACCTTAAAAAAAAATCTCGCCTGCGGCACCTCACTTTATGTGATCATGGGTAGTATTGACTAAACTACAGTAGCTGCTGCTGCCGGAACGTCGCTCCGTCCGGTTTCTGGAACTTCTTAGAGTCTCGGTTTTCAATCCACGGTAAATAATAGAATTTGTAAGAGAGGCAGTTAAATTTTAGCCTATAGAAAAAAAATGGATGTCGAAATTTTCAGCTGTGGTGCTCGATTTAATTTTCTCTTGGGTATAATAGATAGAAGCTGTTGCTTCAATCGTGCCTGGCAAGATATTCTCCAAGTGGGCTTCGCCACAATAGTTGGCCTATCGTCTTTCACGTTGCCCTTTAATGTTGCTCTTCCTGCGTAATCCTTTCTGTTCCATAATTTAAAGCTCGAATTCTCTGTTTCTAGGATTCGGTAAATTTTTTTAGAGATTCGTGAAAATTTCGAGAGATTCGGTAAAATTTTGGCTCTGCCCTCTCCCCCCCCCCAACGAAAATGCACTTGCGACGCCCCTGCACCCGGGTCTATGACTTGTCAGTTCCATACTTTCTTCTTTTGGTCCCTATGCGCACCACAAAGTTTCCAGAACCTCCCTCCCCCCCCACCGTGTCCATATGTGATTCAGACACATAAATATCAGATTTAGGGACTCACCGACTCTCTCGAATGGAAGCCCTTCCGGATCTTGGACCTGTTACCTTTGCACAATCCAAGTTTCATTCTAGTCCCTCCATCCATTTGGCTCATACGCATGCTACCTAGCCCCCCCCTTTGCATCCCACCATGGGATGCGGTTCGGACACGCTAATGCTGCACCTAAGGCACTTACTACCGAACAAGTTTTCCTTGAACCGGAGAATAATCGGAAAATTTTGGTGACACCCAGCTCGAGAACTGATCCGATCTGGACCTCAAAATAACATAGCCTATATATGTTCTATAACTTTTGGCATGCTAAACGATTTACGAGCCTCCCTTTCCGCCCCCACCAAAGTCGAATGAGATTCGGAGAATTTAATGTCGCATCCAGTGCATCCGCTTTTAAGAACCACCAAGTTTCTGCCAAATCGAAGTAAATCCCGAAAATCCGGCCCCTTCCGGCACGCCCCTTCCAGCTCCCCGCACCGAGGTCGGATTCGATCTGGACTTCAAAATCACACATGATGTTTGTACCGTCAAAGTTCATGCCAATCCCTATATTCCTTTGCAACGAATGTTTCAAAATTGTTCGCATGTTACAAAATAGTATCCCTATATTCCGTTGCAAACACGCCGACCCAAATTCTCGCCGCCGCCGCCGAATTTTGATTCGGCGCTGCTTCGGGGACTACTTTTGACGCACCGCAAAATTTGCCGGATTTTGGTTGGAGGATACCGCGGTTGAACGGCGAAATACAAGAAAATAGACTTTAAAACTGCAAAACTTTTAGCATTTAAAACGGGCGATGCAAAAATTGGCATTTAAAATATGAACATTTTAGCATTTGCTACCGGCTAACACAAATAACTTAATTTGCTACCGGCTAAACACAAATAACTTGATGTTAAATGCAAAAGTAAGGACATTTCAATGGTGAAATTCTCAGATCTAAATGCTAACTTTTCAATTGAACTGTCCCCTGACTGTCCCCTTTTGCTCCTTCCTTCATACAGGAATTTAGTCATCAAGAGGATTGGAAAGGGCATTTGTAGCTCTATGTTATAATTTTGGCCTTTAGTTGCTGTTGTCTTAGTGTGCCGGTTTCAAAATGTGTGTCTAGTGCTGTTTCTTTGAAAGTGATTAGTTTTAAGTGAAATGGCTTGTTCTAGAGTCAGATTGTGTCTTAAAAGAGTTCCTTTGAACGTGTCGAGGGGGTCTGTAGCTGACGGCTTAGGAAAAACACAATCATCAGGTCTTTCGAGGTGTGTGATCAGAATACTTAAGATAAAATTAAGCTGTTGACTTTGCAGTCAAGGCCATGCACACAGTATTGCCAGATCCTGCCTTTTGAATTGTGCAGCCCATTCACCAAATTGCACTTGCATAATTTCCCTTCATCCGCAAGGACTAAAATTTTTTGGCGATAAAGCGTCCCAGTTGGGTGCATTTTTGGGGATCCCAAAATGCTACCAACGGGATGCGCACAATAACTACAGATGAGTTGAGATATTTTGTTCAGACTTGGTACAGGGATTCTTTGGATCTAGGAAAGTAAGCCCAGGTCAAGTAAGCCCGAGGTGGGTGGGGGAAGGGGGCTCAAATTAAGATAATTTTTAAATGCAAATAAATCATCTAGTTAAAAGTACTGGAGGAGTATCCGATCTCGAATTTTTATAACTTGATCTTGGCCTGAAAACTTTACAAGGAAACTTCGGTGCAGTCCAAAACAGGTCCTAGATCATTCAGGATTTCTTGCTTGAAAGTTACCACCTTTTTAGGACTGTGTTGAGATTTCCTTTCAGCCTGTTTAGGCCAGGCTTGAGGTTGTATAAATTTGAGGCTGGGTACCCCTCCTGTAAGTAGGCATGCAGTAGGCATTTTTTCACCAGACTAACACAGGAGGGATATCCAACCTCAAATTTATATGACCTCGAACCTGGCCTGACAACCTTACAAGGAAATTTGTATGCAGTCCAAAACAGGTCCTAGGTAACGCAGGGTTTCCTTGTTGACAGTTAGGACTGCACTGAAATTTTCGTCTAACCTTTTTAGGCCATTCGAGGTCGTTTAAATTTGAGGATGGATATCCCTCCTGTAGTTTGCTTGAAATCCAGCCCAGACCAGAAATTTGGTGAAAGTATTTTTTTATGTTCTAAGGTTGGGCTCGACTATCCACATTTTCTGCCAGTTCTGTATTCTCTTTTTCTTTCAGCACACTTTTTATTTTTAAGAGACGACTTTTTTTTTAATGCCATTGTTCAACTAGATGCGTATGGGAATATACAACAATTCTTCAACTGTGGGTTGTTGTTGGTGGGCAAGGTTGCAGATGGAGAGTAGTTGACAGAGGGGTTACAGAGGAAAGATAAGGCACTCAACATCCTTCGATTCAGCACTCCGAGTGGCATTCACTGCATTTGAATGATGAAATTGTGCTTTTGCAAAAAGTGAGCTTTTGTGCTTTTGACAGTTTTGTAACCGGAAAATGTAAATGCACCCACATGCGCCAGTTGAATTCTTGAGTTGTGCCCAAAAGTGAGAAGGTGCATTTTTCTAAAAAATATGTGCCACTGAATTGAACTGCATCCAAATGGCCCATTGTGCCCAGTCTGGCAACAATGTATGCTTCTAATTGAGCCTTGTTCAATTCTTACTCATGAGGTTTTGTGCTGGGAACAAATGAGAAATTCGACTCCTAAATATCCACAAGCCCTGTTTTCAAGACTTAAACGAAAGGCAAAGCAAAGCTAAAGGGAAGATGCACTAACATCTTGTTCAGATCCTGTGTGAAGGAAACTATAAATTTTGCTCATAGAATTTATGAACCACTCCTTGTCCAACCTAGCTTTGAAGGTATCTACTGTTTCTGTGCTAACAGTATCTTTGTATAAGGAGTTCCGGTTGTTAATCACCCAAGTTGTGAAGAACTGGTTTCTAGATTTGGCTACTTGTGGATGGCTTGTTTATCTTCTTTGAGTTGCCTCTGTTCCTCTCCTTATACCCTAACCCAAATTTGGCACAGGCTGTGCCAGATGCTTGCCAAAAAGGGGAAAAGTATCGCCGCCGAAGCATATGTAGCTGACGTTCCCGTTTTTATCCGTTGTATGAAAATGCAGCAAATATGTCCTGATTTGATTTAAAAGTTCACAATGAAGCCAGAATAGAATATGGCCATGGCTATAAATAAGCTGTATGTGGGTGGTTTCCTTCTTATTTCTTGTCTTTTCAGTGTTTTTCTCTGATGTTTTGTTAGATCTTTGGGATGTAACTGTTGCATCCAGTGGCATGTATTCCTATCATTTTGGGAGAGCAAATTTGAAAGAACGCTCTCCAGCCGAAATTTGTCTGAGTATGTCTGAGTATATCCTAATCATTTTTGTGAAGTGTAGTTTTGGAGCTTTTAGTTATTTTTAAAACAGAGTTCCGAGTGTATCTGTCCATTTTGACAAAGTTTTGGTGGATCAGCTGCTGATTTTCATCCCTGTTTTGTTGAAAATAAATCTGTCAGACGTGTTGATATAGGCAATTGAATTATTTATTTATTTGTTATACTGATTTTCAGCTCTGCATGCCTCCAGAAGCGGAAAAAAGAACCCTCACAGCCTAAATCCTTGTCACAGCTTATTATACCTGTTTCTGTCCATCCAAGCCCCGACGACATAAATGTCGGAGCTGAACTTGCTGGTAAACTTCCAAAAGAAGATCTCCTACAGCTACTAAACTCTTTTCAGCAGAGAGAGGAGGTTAAAATGTTGGCAGCCGAACATGGTCTGGATGGTAAGAATTTTTTGTCTCTTTACAATTTTCTGCGTTTCTTATATACCCTTCAAACCTGCTCCTTGCATTCATGTTCTTAAATAATGTTTATGATTTAACAGTAAATAAGTAAATGTGTTGCGAAAATAAAGGCTATCTAATGTACCTTAATCTGCCAGCAAATTGTGCCATCAGAAACTGCCAACAAGGAAAACAAGGAAATAAAAAAATGAATGCCAGAGCTAGCTATTGAAAGCCACGATGCCATGCCACCAGTAAGCTGTAGCCATATATGCCTTTCACAAGAAACCAAGTTCACTACAAATTTCAGATTTCAAGTCAAACTAGATTCACATGTTGCCCGTGGGCAACGTGATCGTGCTGGACCGATCTTTAGTCAGCTTTGCCAACATAAGTGTTACACAGCAACACTTTTGTTTAGTTACTTAAATATCGATTTATCGCTGAAGTTGTCAACCCCTCAAAATTTTTAGACTAAATGTTTAAATTCACAAGAAAAAAAATAATTTTCAAGAAAACTGATGAAACATTCCTCAATAACCTGATCAATCGCAGAATTGAGAAAATAAGGCATCAGAACAAGTGATTTAAACTGATAAATTGACTTTGCTTGCAGCCAGTTGATGATTAGTTTAGTTTTATCGTGTTTGATCGGAGACATCGTGTTAGATGATAACTTGCAATAAAATCTTATAGAACCTTTTAGTACTGTAAAACTATCCGTGAACACTTTGCTCTAGGTGACAGTGATAGACGATGGAGACGCATTTTCGTAACCTCATATGTCTCCAAAACAATTTAAAGGTTACAGTAATTTGCACAAGATTCTAACCCCTCACCTCTGAAGATTACCTGTGGTGTAACAATCAAATCTTAGTTACAAGTCCATCTCTTTTATAGACAAGGGACTGAATTCTTCGTACCATGTCATTGAACCTAGTTGTTACTACAAAGCTATCCGTAAATTTTCTGAATCATAATACTATAGATAAACTACTAATACTTGTTGCAGTATTGTTTTATAATTGTTGCATAAACGCTTAATTTTAGGATGACAGTGGTTTTTCTTACTTGCAAGTGTGTCGAAAACCAATAAAAGGTGCACTAATATGCACAAGTTTGTAATCCTTTACCCCTCAAGATGACCTTGCTCTAACGGCCGAGTCTTACTTACAAGTCCCTCTCCGTGATAGACATGGAACCAAGTTGTTCTTTGCATCAGATACGTCGGACACTTACAATGGGTACACCAACTAGCAATATGTGTAAACCCGTCATCGCCGAAGATGATTATGGTCTAACCGACGATTGTTACTTGCAAGTTCCTCACTCTTCTCACAATTTGTATCCGATTGTTTTTTGTCATTGTACACCTTAACATTAAAGTTGTCAACCCCTCGAAGCTTTCAAAATGGAATGTCTAGTGAAGGATTTTTGTACGCAAAAACGAATGACATACTTTGATCAGCTCAACAAGGGCTATCAATCAGCTGTGAAAAAAATTATATCTGTCTCTCTTTGAAAAAAGAATTACATAACCTGTTTTCCTGACAAATGAGCTTGTCGCAAACGATCCGCGGGAGCATGCTACACATTGAAAGCAGCGAAACATGGAAAGTGCAAAAGTTAGCTTTGTATCGTTTGTGGGTTTAATTTGTGTCGTATGTAATTCGAGTCTCCCGAGTTCCGGAATGGATGAAGCTATTATGGAAGTAGGTTGCTTTATCAAAATAGGTGCTATATTTTTTTTTGAAAGGACCTCTCTTGCCTATTCTGTCTTTTATAATATACCTAGCTCCCTTGTGGAATTATAAGCTTGTAAAATCTCCAGCTTTCTCCATTATTTGTTTTGTGCCTACGGATTATAGCGCTTTTTCGGCCATGTCGAGTTTAGCCCGTCACACAAAGCAAAGTTTGCCGGAGTCTTCAGTGTCCGCTAACAATTCTTTCAAACATAAGGATATGTTAATCTTCTTTTTTTTTCCTTTTTATATGCGTAGTTTTCCAACTTTTTAATCACAGCGCGTTCAGTTTTCAAACGTTTTGCTCCCACTCGCCGCGTCGGAGAGCAGGAAGGTTGGATAGTGTCGACAAGCGCTAATAAGAAAATCGCTAATTTCAGGTGGAAAGTAATGGTATTTTTTAAAACTTTTTTTCTGATCCCTTTCATACGCAAAAGATCATTTCTGGCATGAGTTGTGCTTTAAAGCATTATATTACATTGATCTGCTCTTTTTTTACAGCACAGTTGTTTCAAAAAGCTTTCCAGAGCTTTCGACGATTCTGTGTAGAGGGGGATTCAGTACCCCCTGAGCTTCATATAGTCATTAGTGATATCCTCGCAGAAGCTGACCATGTTGACAGTCTTTTCCCATACTTCTTTGAGCATGCTCGGCAAGTCTTTCCACATTTAGACTGCATTGAGGATTTACGGAAGATTTCTGATCTCACGATACCTGCCACCTGGTAAGTCTACACACTTTTAACCCATCCACGACATTACACTGTTGAACTAATCGGCACAAGGATGCGCAGTTTTGACGGATAAAGCCTTGTATGTCATTTAGTAAGTAATAAGTAATTTTTATGACCCACAAAATTTTTTACAACAAAAGAAAGTGGAGTACAGAAAATAAAGAAACGAAAAGAGTAAAGACAACAGAAGAATAACTTACGAAACATACACCTACAACCAGGGGCGTCCTTGCACCCCCCCCCCCCCTTTTGAGATTCGGTAAAATTTTGGGCCGGCCTAAAATTGTTCGGTATTTTTTCGATAGCAGTACTGTTCTATATATTTACGGGGATTCAGTAGTCATACAGAATCCTAAATAGGCTATCTGTACAAATCTCTTCGGTATAATAATCGGGATTCGGTATAATTGCCAGTATTCAGTAGTTATCACGAATTTGGTGAGAGAATTTACTGAAATCATTTGTCAATTTTTCGATGCCGGAACTGTTCGGTATATTTATGGAGATCCCGTATGTTACACAGAATCCCGATTAAGCTATTGGTTCAAAATTGTTCGGCATCATGATTGGGATTCGGTAATTTACTCAGTATAATGTCTAGGATTAGGAAATTACCACGAATCCTGACTTTGTTCCAGTTTCGACGAAAGTATACCGAATATGAATATTGTTCGGTAGTCTTTCGATACCGAAATAATTCGGTATAATAACCGGGATACGGTAGTTCTACAGAATTCCGAACATGCTATCAGTCTAAACTTATGCGGTATAATAGCTGGGATTCGGTTATTTATTCTTTATATTTGCCAGGATTCGGAAGTAACCACGAACCTCGAAACTCAGAAGAGGTCGAGTGAAGCTGAAGCATTGGTTGCAGACAAAAGGGATGATCTATGATATCATCGATAGTCCTTACTTTTATTTTGGATCCCAAAAAGAATATATAACCATAAATATTTCGAAAATTCCGCCTGCAGCACTTTTCGTAATATTCTCTATTTTGTGGAAGGGCGCGTCATTTGGCGGGGGTTTTAAGCCAGTTTTAGGATTGAGATTTCGAAATATTAAAAGTTAGAACTTAGATGGAAATTAAATTTGGCAGGAAAAAGCAAAAAAAAAAATTTCGCTTGCGGCGCTCACTTTGTGTGATTATGGGTAGTATATTGACTAGACTACAGTTGCTGCTGCTGCCGGAACGTTGCTCCATCCGGTTTTCGGAACTTCGTAGAGTCTCGGTATTTAATCAACGGTAAATGATAGAATTTGTAAGAGAAGCAGTTAAATTTTAGCCTAGAGAAAAAAAACACGGATTTCGAAAAATGTTCGCCTGCGGCGCTCGATTTAATTTTCTATTGGCTATAATAGATAGAAGCTGTTACTGCAGTCATCCCCGGCAATACATTCTCCATGCGGGCTTCGCCAAAACGTCGCCGAGTAGTTGGCTTATCGTCTTTCATGCTGCCCTTTTTTGTTACTCTTCCTACGTAATCGTTTCTGTTCCATAATTTAAAGCTCGAAATCTTAGTTCTAGGATTCGGTATAATTTTTGAAAGATTCGGTAAAGTTTTGCCTCTGCACCCCCCCCCCCCCCCCACCGAAAATGCACTTGCGACGCCCCTGCCTACAACCATAATCAAAAAAGTCTAATCAGTCGGTGATGCGGCAAGAGACGTATCCGACGGAAAACAGTGTGCAATTCTTGAAGCCATGACACAATGTCGGTAGCTCTGTATGATTTAATGATCTTGGAATTACTATGGGACCGAGGCAGATACAGAAGAAACTTGCAGTAACGGAAATAATCTATCCTTATTCCGGATAGATCCCGTTTATCAGAACTTGGAAAGCTGACTGCTAGTTATGGTTGCTTGCTGTACCTTTCATGGAAAATTGTTATAAAGCATATTCCGTCCGTCGCATAATTTAAAGTTTAACTGAAAAGGGCAGAGATGCGACAGTCTTGTTATCCCACACTTATTCACTTAAAGAGGCTTGAAGACCCGATGAAAATCCGTTACTTCGTTGCTCCGCTATTTACGAATAATCAGTTTTCAAATAGTGGAATCTCCCTGTCAGATTTGTGGTCCTATCTGTGTCGCATGCTTGACGAAAAACGTTTATGAAATATTTTTGTTCAGGCACTAAGCAGTGTTCACCAAGCTTATCACCGCCCACTGAAAAGCCGCGTTTGTGTTCAGATTCAAATATTCCGCGTCATAGTAGAATTTGCGCTGTGGCGACAGCCGCAGATATTCTGAACCTCACCACGAGAGCAGATAGTGGAAAATCAATAAATCTCTTAACAGAATCAAAATAACTCAGTGTATTCAACTAAATGATACACAAATAAGTTTGCTTTTCAGTTAAACTTTAAGAAGGTATATTTCACTGAAATGGTGTGTGTGAGGGACGTCGTATTTTGCCAGGTATTGGGAAGACCACAGCTAGAACTTCCGAGTCGTATAAATGAGGAACCCTAAGTATAACTAAATATTCAAATAATGCATAAAACAGATGTGTCAGCTACAATGCTTTAGCAGCAAAAGATCACCAGAATTCCGGGAACCCCCTCCAACTCCCCCCAAAGAGCCCCGATATGATCTGGTTCTGTCAAGAAGGTATCTAATGCTTATGCTTGTTCTTCCCACCAAATTCCATCCCTATCGCTGTACGCTACGCGTTTCACAAAAATTCCGCTGCCCCTTCCCCCCCCCCCAATTATCGGATCCGGTCCGAATTTGACATGGAAATTCGAGACAATAGCTCTTTCCACTTGCCAAGTTTCATTCAAATCCGATCGTTCGTTCAAAAGTTACAAATGCCACTGGATTCCGGATTCCCCACCCCTCCACTCCTCCCACGATGTTCGGATCATGCGAACGACTATTCTCAAGTCGGTCAGTTCAGATCCCTCATATTCCTGCCGAGTTTCTTCATCCTAGTACATCGGGAAGTACCGAACTCGCTGGATCATCACCCCCCCCCCCCAGCTCCCCCACAGTGCCCGAATCCGGCCCGGATATGTCAATGAAGTATCTAGGATGTGTGCTTGTTCTTCCCACCAAATTTCATCCCGATCCCTCCACTCTAAGTGTTTCCCAAGATTTCCGGTTCCCCCTTCAAGCTCCCCCCAAAGTCACCGGATCCGGTTCGGATTTGAAGTGGGTCATCTGAGACACGGTCTTTCCAAATATCAAGTTTCATTAAGATCCGATTCAAGTATTTAAGTATTATTTTTTTTTGTTTTATTACCCGTTCAAAAGTTATAAATCCCTAAAGATTCTGGATTCCCCCTCCCTTCACTCCCCCCACAATGGTCGGTTTGGGAAAGTTACTGTTTCCAAGTTAATCATTTCGTGTCCCTGATATGCCTGCCAAGTTTCATCGTCCTAGCTTATGTGGAAGTGCCCCGAACTAGCCAAACCCGGACCGACCGAGCGACCGACGGACCAACGGACGGACAGAAATTACGATCGAAAAGATGAGATCGTGTTATTTTAAATATGCAAAGCCCCTGCTCCACTTGTCGAAATTATGTCATAACCATACCACACATAGACGAAGAAGTTCAAAACTGAAGATGCAAGTGATTCCCTTTTGAATATTTCCTCATCGCTTTCAAAGATCATGAACAACAGGGCCCAACCAGCGCACGACATTATCCACTGCTTCCTGGCCGAAGATTGAAAATTAGTGTCTTTTTATGGGTCTTTTATGTGGTTTATTTATTTTCTTTACTTTACTCAGTTTTTTGGGATCCCAAAACGTAAATGGAGGAATACCTATGACATCGCAAAAGTTGTCCGTCCGTCCATCTGTCCGTCCGTCCGTCTGTAAGCACGATAACTCTCGAAGGGAATGAGATATTTTCATGAAACTTGGTGTGAGGATTCTTTGGGTCAAGGGTAAGGGGTCTGGTTCTCACCAGACAAGTAGTTCGTCCGGAATCCGGCAAAAACCGGAAAGTTGGTTAAAAGTAAAAGTTTCATTTGAAGTTGATTAAATGTTCGATTTAGGGGTAAGAAGACATGTTGAACGCGATAGTGAAAACCATTTTCTCACCAGACAAGTAGTTCGTCCGGAATCCGGCAAAAACCGGAAAGTTGGTCAAAAGTAAAAGTTTCATTTGAAGCTGATTAAATGTTCGGTTTAGGGGTAAGAAGACATGCTGAACACATATGTGAAAAGCATTTTCTATCCGGACAACTAGTTCGCCCGGAATCCGGCCAAAACCGTAAAATTTGTTTAAAGAAAAAGTTTTATCTGAAGTTAATTAGATGACAGATTTAGGGGTAAGAAAAGAAGAGACGCTGAGTCTGTATATGACAATCAATTTTACCCTGACATATAATTCGTCCGGAATCCGGTTGTAACCGGAATTTTTTTATAAGTTAAGGTTTTATTTGAAGTTGATTGGATGTTCTTTATAGAGATAAGGATATACGCTGAGTTCGTTTCTGAATTTTCTTTTTTTTTGCTGGACAATCCGTTCGCTCGGAACTCGGCCGAAAGCGGAAATTTGGCAGAAGTAAAGCAGGAAGTTTCGGTCAGTGTCGTCAAAATAGATATGGCTTATAGAGTTATATCTGAAGATTAGCCTGGCGAAGATTGGATCTGGCGAAGACAAGACCCAATTGTCTGGATCAAATATTAGATTTTTGGGATCCCATCGGAACCTTTGGTCTTGTTTAAAACGGCGGGTTACAAATAAATTACTTACTTACTTACTTACTTATAAATTTCTGTTTCAACTTTTTGATCAAACTAATCGAAATAGTTTCTTGCCCATAACATAAGCCCCTCTCCACAGCCCTAAATGTTTCGGTACCAGGCCATCCAAGAACTCGACCTCCCCCGTTCCGGAAAGAATCCAAGTACCAATTTTCGTCAAAATGTTCAGTACCTTCGGGGTTTGTCGTGATCACAGACAGACTGACAGATCTACGAAACCATAGCTTATCAGGCTTATCCCTAAAAGGCATGCTGTATGTCATTAAGATGAAGTGAGTCACCTTCATACTAAGCCAGGATCAGCTTACTTTTCCCTTCCCTAGATCAGTGCTGGGTTTAGTAGTAGAGTAGAGTTTTATTCATAAAGGTATCTTTCACAGCGCATGCGTCGAGTTTGACCTTTATGTTAAACATAATCACACAGAAATATGTATGAATACAATCAATCAGTTCGTCACTTCAGTAATAATCATACCACAATGCTTAAAATATGCAATGGGCTTCTGCAAAGCTTGTCTAAACACACAAGTTGCCAGGGAATTCTTGAAAATATTAATGTAACACTTATTACTAAATTGATAAAGTAAAGGAAGAGAAAGATTTATTCTTTCACATCTTGGGTCAACATCGAAACTTTTTAATCTTTGATTTATGACGCTGTTTTACAACATATTTGACACTTCAAAACTCCGCTCAAGCTGGATAATGAATTTCCTAGTTCATTGTCCAGCTTAAGGGGCTTGAGCCTGAAAGGACCCTTGTCATAAATGGCCGTCCAGTAAAATGTAGCTGACTTATCCGTTCTGCTGTGTCAAATATGATTCGCAGTCAGCTTGGGCTGAAAGAATACTTGTTTTACAGCAGTCCTTAAACATCTTAGCATGTGCAGCATCTTCAGCTTATTTTCTTCTAGGTACCCTGAAGCGCGAGCCATGAACCGACAATTCATATTCCACGCTGGACCCACTAACAGCGGTAAAACCTACCAGGCCATGCAGAGGTTCCTCACTGCTGATAGTGGTATATACTGTGGCCCTTTGAAACTCTTGGCTAGTGAAAATTTCCAGAGAGCGAACGATTTAGGAACCCCCTGTGACCTTGTGACGGGAGAAGAGAGAAGAAGGGTGAGACCGGACGGTGAACCGGCGAGGCACGTGGCGTGTACCGTGGAGATGGCGTCAATATCAGAGCCTTGTAGGTATCCCAGATATTCCTTGATTGACCGCTTTAAAGTATATTTGCCCTCCCTCCCCCGCCCGAGTTTTCAGCTCAAGTATTCCTACAGCATAAGCTGACTGTGAATCATGTCTGGATATTATGGTAATTGGCAAGATATTGTGGTATATTATGGATTGGGATCCCAAAACGTAAGTGACGGGATACCTATGACTTCGTAAAGTTGTCCGTCCATCCGTCCGTCTGTCTGTTAGCACGACAAATTTCCTCTGGGTCATAGTACAGGTCAAGTTCGTAGATGGGCCCCATAGCTGTATTTTTAGGGGTGGGAGGGGTTTCAAATTAAGGGGCGAACAAAATATTTGTTAATAGCTAATGAAATAGTCGATTTAGGGGTAAGGAGACATTTTGAGTCCGAATATGAGAATAATTTTTTCGCCTGACAATTAATTTTCCTAGAATCCAGCGAAACCCGGAAAATTTGTTAAAAGTAAAAGTTTTATTTGAATTTGACTAGATGTTCGATTTACGGGTAATAAGACATGCTGAATCCTGTATGACAATCATTTTCTCACCGGACGAATAGTTCGCTCGGAATCCGGATGAAACCGGAACATTTGTGAAAAGAGTTGATTAGAGGCTTGATTTTGAGGTAAGGATGCATGTCGAATCCGAATATGAAATAATTTTCTCGCCGGACAAGCAGTTCGCCCGAAATCAGGCCAAACCCGGAAAATTTGTTAAAAGTAAAAGTTTTGTTTGAATATGATTAGATGTTCGATTTACGGGTAAGATGGCATGCTGAATCCTATATGACAATCATTTCTCACCGGACGTATAGTTCGCTCGGAATCCGGCTAAAACCGGAAAATTTGTCAAAAGTGAAAGTTTTATCTGAAGTTGATTAGAGGTTCGAAGTTGCTGAATTCGTTTTCGAGCTTTAGTATTTTGCCAGACAAGTAGTTCGGCCGGAATCGGTAAGTAAGGATGGAAGTCCTGATCTGTTTTGTCAAAGTAGATATGACGTAGGCTATAGAGGTAAACACACATGCTGATTCCATAACTGAACTTGGTCTTCTCAGGTGATTACCATGGCCTTAATCTGTTTCTAATTTTAATAGTAGAAATGTTCAAGGAGTCTGGCGAAGACAGGATATTTACAAGACCCAGTTGTCTGGATCAAATATTAAATTTTTGGGATCGCGTCGAAACCTTTGGGCTTGTTACAGTTACCGTGGTGTCTGGTACCACTGTCAAAAGTCGTTTTTGCTGTTACCTTGGTATCTGAGACAACGGTCAAAAGTCGTTTTTCAGTTACTGGGTATCTTGACCCTGATACTTATCTGACTTATCTGATACTTGATACCACGGTCGTGACCGTTGTTACTGACCGTGGGATCTGAGAAAGTCATTTTACTTTCATCATCAGCAACACAAGAGCCTGGGATTTTGTGAAATTGGTGGGAAATAATTTTGGCACTTCTGATGTGGATAGGTTTAAGTATTTCTCAGGGCGACCATGATAACTGCGAAAACGGCAAAATGCAGATCCAGTTACCGTGGTATCAGATACTTGTCTTGTGGGAAGACTCTTAAGCATTTTTACTGTTAAAATTTAGAAACAGATCATCTGAGAAACCGAGTTCAGAGATGGATTCAGGATGTGAGTTTACCCCTGTACACATCATATCTGCTTGGAAGAAAGTGATCAATACTTCATGCCTTACTTCTTCCAAATTTCCAGCTTCGGCCAGTTCCAGCAAAAAACTGAAGCTCAAAAACGAATTCAGCAGGTCTCCTACCCCCTGGTGTGACCTCTAATCCGTTTCGGATAAGAAGGATTTCGGGCGGACTGAATTTTCGTGTACAGGATTCAGCATGCCCGATGAAAATTTTTCAAGAATTAGTTATATGGAGTTGTAATCTTTAATAGCATACAGTAGCAACTGTTACCCCTGCATTCACTATTAGCAAGACATCATGCTACCATTAGCAAGACTGGATGCCACTACAGCAAGCCAGGATGCTACTGGATACTACTGCATACGATTGGCCCAGTCTGAGACACATTAAATAATAGTATGTTGCACTATTACATATCAGTACATGCAACTTTTTCGTACAACTATCATACAACTACACAGGCTACAAATTTTCCATCGGGTACCACTACATCGAAACTCCAATCAACTTCTGATAAAACTTCGGCCTTATAAAAAATGTCCGGTTTCTGCCGGGTGAACTGTATGTCTTGGTAGAAAATTATGTCTTCTTACCCCAAATCGAACATCTAATCAGCTTCAAATAAAACTTTTACTTTAGACTGTCTTCCGATTTTAGCCGGATTCCGGCTGAACTATTTGTCTAAAAAAATTTAAAAATTGTCATATATGTGTTCAGCATGTCTTCTTACCCCTAAATCGACTATCTCATCAGCTGTTAAAAATATTCTGTTCGCCCCTTAATTTGAACCCCCTCCCACACCCCTAAATTTAGGGCTACAGAGCCCGTCTATCAGCTCGACCTGTCCGCTGACCCCAAAAATCCTCACATCAGTTTTCATCAAAATATCACATTCCCTTCGAGAGTTATCGTACTAACGGACGAAAGAACAACTTTTGTAAAGTTGTCTTACCCCTCCACTTACGTTTGGGATCCCCAATAGAGGACAGACAGGTTTGGGATGACCAACAGACGAAACGAGGAAAGCTCCGACAAGGTTCGTGTCGTTTAAGTACCAGAAACGGAATGAGAAAAGGGACCTGCACTGTAAAAAGTTTCTCCGAATAAGGATGCAGTATTTTCTACTGGGATTAATTTTTATCTCTGCTGGGATAAAATTAATCCAAATTAGGGGTAATCTTATCTCAGTAAAGACAAGATTAATCCCAGTAGCAAATACTGCAAGATTTCTTTTTTTACAGTGTGGTAGAGCGCCACTGCTGATTCTGATCTAAGCTAGCTAATTTGCAATCTTTTTCAGATGATGTAGCAGTTATTGACGAAATCCAAATGGTCCGCGATACAGGTCGGGGCTGGGCGTGGACTCGTGCCGCCCTCGGTATCCAAGCCAAAGAAATCCACGTGTGCGGGGAAGGCGCTGCCATCGATATAGTGTCCGAGCTAGCTGCGACTTGCGGCGAAACTGTTGAAATACGACGGTATAAGAGATTGACAGAGATGACCTTGGAGGATCAAGCCCTAAGAACAATAGACCGGGTTAGGCCCGGGGATTGCATTGTCTGCTTCAGTAAACAAGATATCTATTGGGTTTGTCGGCAGGTACGTTCCTTTTCTGGCTTTATGTCCTTGTTTAACATTAAGACGTGATAAGGTTAAAGCACAGCTCTTAGCCTACTAGAAATAGCGACAAAATAGTGCAGAAATATCGTTTTTCGAAAATGCCAAAATTTGCCCTGTGAAATCAGCGATTTCTTGTTGGCGCCTGTCGATTCTATCCAGACTTCTCGCTATCGGAAGGGGAGGCACGACGCAGTATATTTGAAAACTGTGTGAACCGTGGTTATAAATTGGGAAAAGCCAAGCAAAATTAAGCGAGTGTGAAAAACAAGATGGATCTTTTGGCCTACCAGATCCTCCAAAATGAAACACAACATGTTTAAGCTTCTGATGCCCTTGTTTTTGAAAGAGTTGTCAGCGCACCTTGAAGTCCGTAATTCCACATGGGAGCTAATGATACTAAAGGCAGGATAAGTACGAGGGGTCCTTTAAGGCAGTGGTTCCCAACCGGTGGTACGCGTACCCAAAGGGGTACGCGAGACCCTTGCAAGGGGTACGCGAAGGTACCGAAATCTGTTTAATCTGTATTTTCAAAATACCGCCTCACTAATTTTTGAGTTGAATTAAAAGCTTAATATTACCAGCAGAGGCATCACTAGCCAAAAAGTTTTTTGGGGGCAAGATATTTTTACCGAGTGGCTGGTAATTTTTGCCTACTGTTTTTTCGCGCCGACCGGTTTCTTTTTACCGACTGGCCGACCACTTGGGAGGGGTGTCCCAAGCCCATGTGTGACGCCTCTGAATGCAAGCCCTAGTGAAATTCATAAAATAATATTGATTCCAGAACAGCTAGCCTACTGCTGTTAAACTATTCCTGTGTCAAACAATATTGTTCAAAAAGAAGCGAAGGCATTGCAAGTAACATTATTGTCATTCAGGTCTAGAACAAAATTAACGAAAATGTCAGTGATGCAGCTCGGTGAAAGCACGGGATTCCGACATAAAAGAATATATTCTGTTTTGCGAAAACCTCCAGTACCGAGAACAGCATGAAAAAAACTATCCGTGTCCCTGTTATTTATCAGTTTGCAGTGACAGGGTAGAACTTATGACTGGATTTAAAATCCGTTTAGTGGAAACGTGATGTCAAGCTCCGAAAGATGTGATGACTGTAAAAATGTTGCCGTTTATCAATCAATCAATCAATTTATTTAATTTGTGAATTACAGATCACATATTCAAAATTACACTAACACAGGACTATTCCTTACTAAATATATACAATCATTTCATCCATTTGGTGGCTCGGGGCAATAGCACAGTCGACGGAAAAGGCGGTAAAAATGGACAGAACGGCATTCTGCATTCTCACGAATTGCCTTTAAAAGTGGATTTTCGGAAACTTCTAACCTTGCAACAAAACTAACTATCGCTTTCCGTCTCATAATATCGAAAGATTCAGTTTCTATTTTCTAAAAACATGAGTTACGTCGATTGTATGAAAGGAGATGACGGAAAGCATTGTTAAAACAAGCTTTTACTTTACACACCGTCGTCTCAGGAGTGGGAGACATAGTGGGAGACATAGTTGTGTGCAATACATCTTAAATAGAAGAATTCTGACCGACACAGTACAAAACTTAAAATTACGAATTAAGTGGTTCGCACGCGCGCAAACGAGCCGAGATTTAACAAAAATTTTGCTACAACGCAGCCTCAAATGTCTCATTGATTTTGTACATATTTCTACACGTGTATGCCTTTTCATTTATGAAACAAATATCACCTTTTTCACCTTCTGAAAATGGGGGTACGCAACCTTTTGGAACCTTGTTTAGGGGTACGCGGTACGGAAAAGGTTGGGAACCACTGCTTTAAGGGGTTGAGGCCACGATGCACGAGAATCACCAAGCCAGTTTTGTATACACACACTAGCGATGCTACAGAGGAAAAGCAATAGTCTATATCCTGTTATTTCAAATAGTGGATTCTCGTTCGTTTACTGGTAGAATATTTGGCTAATTGTTCATTCTAGTTGGGATCCCAAAACGTAAGTGACTAAACTATGACATCGCAAAATTTGTCCGTCTGTCTGTCCGTCTGTCCGCACAATAACTCTCGAGGGGATTGAGATATTTTGATGAAACTTGGTGGGAGAATCCTTTAGGTCAAAGTACTGGTCAAGTTCGAAGATGGGCTCTGTAGCCCGATATTTGAGGGTGGAGGAGGGGTTTCAAATTAAGGGGCAAAAAAAATATTTCTTGAAAGCTATTTAGATAGTTGATTTAGGGGTAAGGAGACATGCTTAATTCGAATATGAAATTTATTTTCTCGCCGGACAAATATTTCACCCGGAATCCGGCAAAAACCAGGAAAATTGTGAAAAGTAGAAGTTTAATATTAAGTTGATTAGAGGTTCGATTTAGGGGCAAGCAGATGTGCTGAGTCCGAATATGAGAATTATTTTCTCGCCGGACAATTAGTCCGACCGGAATCCGGCCAAACCGGAGAATTTGTTAAAAGTAAAAGTTTTATTTAAATTTGATAAGACGTTCGATTTGCGGGTAAGAACACATACTGAATTTGTATATGAAAATTTTGAGACCATACGTATAGATCGCTCGGAATCCGGCTGAAACCGGAAAATTTGTTAAAAGTAAAAGTTTAATCTGAAGTTGATTAGAGGTTCCATGTAGGGGTAAGGGGACATGCTGAATTCATTTTTCAGCTTAAGTTTTTTGTCGGACAAGTAGTTTGTCCGGAATCCGGCCGAAACCGGAAGTTGGGAAGAAGTAAGGATGAAAGGAGACACGACGTATAGGCTATAGGGTAGACCATATGCTGAATCCATATCTGAATATTTGACAGCGCAAAACGGATATCGGAATAGATCTGAACTGAAAATTTTGGGATCCCATCGAAACCTTAGGTCTTGTCTTAGTGGAGAGTTAATTTATGAACAATCCACTCTTGCGAGCGCTGTAGCAGCTTTCGGTTTTCACGGTTTTTTTGTGGAGCTCACAACTCGTGAACTAATACAGGTATCAAGTTCAGACTTGGTACACTTGTGGATATTGGGGTCTAGCTGTGCATCTTGAGGGTCCCATCCCCCACACCCACCGGGTTCAGGGGCATATGGGCCCAGATAGCCCAGTGAATAATGTTCATACCTTGACCAGAGCTGGACATATGACAATGAATTATCTTGTACCTGTAGATCGCAGGGCGGGGAAATTATTTTTAAAGTTGCACCTCCCCCACCCACCACGTGCATGGGCAACTGGGCCCAGATTGCCCAAGAGTGCAGTTCGTAACCCGTGACGGGAATCAAAAGGTATCAAGTTTAAACATGGTAGGCTTGTGAGCAATGGGGGTTCTTTTTGCTTTTGAGGGTCCCAAATCCCACTCCAGCTTGATTCAGTGGCAATGAGGCCCAGATTGTCCATTTTTTCACTATCCTATTGTTGTTGTATGTTATTGTTGTTTTACATGATCATTTGTATCCGTTGCGTAAAGACTTACTTCGAAGTTACAGTGACAGACCAAAGAGACTAATTTTCTTACCATCAGATTTATAGGGATTAAATAAAATGTGCACTAATTTGCACAAGTCATCTAGCCCCTTATGAGCCCCTTCTAGCAACCGATTCTTACTTACAAGTCCATCTCTCCGTGATGACATGGTACCCAATTGTTCTTACTATCAAATACACCGGAAACAAATAATAGGTACACCAACTGGCAAAGGCTGCAAACTCCTCATCACCGAAGATGATTGTGATTTAACAGTCGGTTGCTGCTTACAAGTCCCCTATATGTCTCGCAATTGGGGTCGGCCTATTTTTGGTTTCAGTGTGCACCTTACTACTGAAGTAGTCAACCCCTCTAAGCTTTCAAACTATTGTATCTCATGATGGAATTTTTGTACAAAAAAAAACGAATGGCATATGCTTTCATCCGCTCATCAAGGTCTATCGATTGCCGTTGGAAAAAAAGAATCTATCTGTACTAGTTCAAAAGTTGACTTTTTTGCAGTTAGCCAATTATCTAATATCACCACTTAGAAAGAAGCAAAGGACAAGCTCAATTTCTTTAGCAATGAGAGAACTTTTAAAGGAACCCTCTTGCTTATTCTGCCTTTTATAATATACTTAGCTCCCATATGGAAATATAAGCTTCTAAAATCCCCACCTTTCTCCATTGTTTCGTTTCGTAACTACGAATTTTTAACGCTTTTCGACCTTGCCGTATTTGCCCGTCACCCAGCGAAAAGTTTGCCGGAATCTTCATTGTTCGCTGACAACTCTTCCACACATGAGGATGGGATAATCTTCTGTTTATTACTTCTTTTATTTGATAAGTTTTCCCACTTTTTAACCAAAGCACGTTCAGTTTTCAAATCTTTTGCGCCCAGCCGCCGCTTTGGAGAGCAGGAAGGCTGGATATAACCGACAAGCGCCAACAAGAGATTCGCTAGTTTCAGTGGAAAGTAATGGTATTTTCGAAAACCTTTTTTCTGATCCGTTTTATAGGGAAAAGATCATTTCTAGTAAGAGTTGTGAAGTTTGAGAGGACTGTCTTATATCATTTCTCTTCCTCAATCCCAAGTGTAAGAAATGAAACGATAAACTCATCTGAAATCACGAATAGAAATGGGTGGAAACAGTAGATGGTACCACTTTCGGACCCGTGGGAAAATGCCACTTTTTGGATTCTGTAAATTTTTCTATTTATCACTCAAAGAAGATATACTGGCGGTGGGGCACAGGAACTGCCGCACATGTTTATCACTCATAGATTTTAGTCCATCTTCGATTTAAATGTTGCCTGTCTGCTTGCCTGCTAGAACTGAGCTTTCCACTCGAAAGCAGAAACATGGTTTGATAAAACGAAATTTGGCTGCATAACTTCAGATAGTACTCTCTTACATAGGCTATATAACTCCACTTCACTTCACACACTGTAGGCTCTGGCTCAGTTACAAGCAAAAACCATCCTTTTTGGCCCCATGCAATAGTTCTACGGAGCTTTCCTGAAGGTAATGTCATGTTCATCAATCCGGCCGAAGGTCCACACTTTCTGTAAACAAGAGCTACGAGCTCATATGGCACTTGTTACGAGCAGGTGGTGTGAGAAGCGCGAAAATAAGTCTGAGCGTTTTCCGGAAATTCTGGTACCCCTCCCCACCGTGCTCGGATCCGGTCCGGACCCTAAAATATGCCATCTAATGGATACGGTCTCTCCACTTTCCAAGTTTCATTCAAATCACCCCACTCGTTTAACCCCTATGCGAGCCACAACATTTCCGGGACTCCCCCTCCAACTCCCCCCATTGTGGCCGAATACGACTCGGACACATAAACTTCGGATCTCGAACGTCTCCTCTTCCCGCCCATCAAGTTTAACTCGAACCGGAGCATATCTTCAAATTTCCGGTTCCCGCTTCATCCTCCCCCTATTTTGGTCGGATCCGGTTCGGATGCCAAATGGTAAATCTAGGCCGCATAAACTTGGTACTGTCCAGCCTCGTTTGCCTCGTTTTTCCCGTTTCGTTTTGTGCATGTCAAAAAGTTTTCGGACCCCCCCCGCAACTCCCCCACAGTGACCGGATCCGTTCCGTTGATTTCATTCGCGCATCTAGGACTTGTGCTTGTTCTTCCCGCCAAGTTTCATCCCGAACCCTCTACTCTAAGCGTTTCCCAAGATTTCCGGTTCCCCCTCGAACTCCCCCCAATGTCACCGGATCCGCTCCATATTTAAAATGGGGCGTCTGAGACACGAGGTCTTTCTATAGATCCAGTTCCGTTAAGGTCCGATCACCCGTTCGTAAGTTAAAAATACCTCAATGTTCCGGATTCCCCCTTCCTCCACGCCCCCCCCCAGATGGTCGGATCGGGGAAACGACTATTCTCAAGTCAATCTGTTCTGGTCCCTGACCCGCCTGCTAAGTTTCATCGTCCTAGCACAACAGGAAGTACCGAACTCGCGGGATCACTAGAAACTCGGATCCCCCTTCCTACTCCCCCACAGTGAGTGGATCCGGTCCGGTTATGTTAATCACGTATCTAGGATTCGTGCTTGTTCTTTCCACCAAGTTTCATCCCAATCTCTCCACTCTAAGCGTTTTCCAAGATTTCCGATTCCCCCCCTCCAACTCCTCCCAATGTCACCGGATCCGGTCCTGATTTAAAATGAGACACGAGGTCTTTCTATGTATCAAGTTTCGTTAACATCTGATCACCAGATTGTAAGTAAAAAATACCTAATTTTTCCGGATTCCCCCTCCCTCAACTCCCCCCAGATGCTGGCATCGGGGAAGTGACCACTTCAACTTAATGATTTGGGGTCCTTGATATGCCTGCCAATTTTCATCGTCCTAGCTTATGTGGAAGTGCCCGAACTAGCAAAACCTGACCGACCGCCCGACGGACGGACAGACATTGCGATCGCTATATGGCACTTGGTCGAAGGGCAAGTGCCATAAAAAAACACAGGTCAGACCCTTACCACGTTCTAGCAATATGCTGAAATCGCAGTAATAAGCATCAATAAGCTGAAATCTGAAAAAAAAAAAATACAAAACCAAAGTGTTGCTCTCGCAACACAATTAATATCAACGGACGAAGTAGTAGCTGCCATACCGCCTGGAGAAGGTGAAAAGGAACTTTTAAAAGCGAGAATATACGTATAAAAAATCGCTAAATATCCTAAATCAGGCCTTTCTTTATGGCTGTGTGCACCCCTCTAGTTTCGTCTGATGATACTGTGGGTTTGTTCGAATACACTTCGTTTACTACCTTGCTCGAACATCCTAATATCAAAGTCATAAATTTTCAAACTGCGTTTCGTCTGACACCTTCAGCGCGAGAACACTCCGATGGAATTTCCAGTATGAAAACAAAGCCAACCTTCTTATCTTCAAACCGACACAATAGTTCGCCACTCAAACTGACACAGGAACTCACACTCAGTTACCGAATTTCCCAGTTTCGCCGAGTTCCGGCGAATCCAGACGACATTTGTTTGCTCTTTGTTTGACTCTGTTTGCAACCTTTCTGGAATATTTGGCATTCTTAGATGAAAAGGTTTAAAACGTATCAGGATATTATTTCAAATATTGTAAATTTCGTTTGTACCTTCCCTGACGTTATAGGAATTCCCCCATAACTGCAATTTTTTTGCTCTCCGACCCTTTTGCAAAGTTAATCTTCTATTGCCCAGGACCTTCACGTTTCTGCCCTTGGCCATTTCTCCGCATTCCATCTAGGAAGAAGATTTTTTAGACCCGATTAGTCCCTTTTCTTTTCTTTATTTTTGTTTTTTGATCATGTGCATTTACGCCGTTCTGAAAGTGTAATTTTTTCATTTTCTTTCTCTGTACTGCACTATTTCCCTCTTCTTGTCTAGTGCGTAAATAAAATTTCATCATCATCATTTCGACGTGGTGGGAAACCGACGATGTCAACATTGCATGTCTTTTTACCACTATATCGAACCCCCGAACACCAGCTCAAGAGGTAGCACGAGGTCTACCGAACTTACAGTTTACGCCGGATTTCATCACTGGTATCGAACAGTCAGATAAGCAAAACACATAGCTTGATTTCACATGTCTGCTAACCCCCACTGTCGACAGTCAGTTCGACTTCAGACAAAGCTTTTCTTTTTTACACAATTTCGTTTTTTCCTGGATTTCGGGCAAACCACTTGTCTGTTCAGATATGATTTCAGCATTCCTCCTTACCCTTAATCTACAGTTTCATTCAGATGTGTTTTTCTCGCCTTATATTGAACAACCAGGCCCCCACCCCTAGAAATGTCTTCTAACTTACCTGTTCTTTGGTCCAATAGATCTTGACACCAAGTTTGAACAACATATCATGCTACCGACGGATGGACACACTTTAATAAAGTCATAGGAATTCGTCACTGAAGTTTCGGTCCTCCAAAACTCCAACTTCGAATATTTTCGCATTTATTCTCCTTAATTGAGTTTCTATAGTTATATTGTGTCATGTTGTGTTAAAATCTAAATTAGATCTGATTGTTTCCCTGGGGATTTCTGGAAAGAAAAACTGATGGTCACATCCGTTTGCTTTTAAATCCAACGGTCAAAGTTTTCAGTTGGCTGCATGCAGCTGTTGGGTTGGGTTTGTTGTGTGGATTGCCTTTTGTCAGAATGATTGGAGTAATTGTTGATTTGAACTTCTGTGTTGGGTGGTCATATTTCGCTTTCCGTTCCTTGGATTTTGGGACTTGAAGTCCGTATCCAAACTGGACTTGTCATTTTAGCAAGATTTTACCATTCTGAAACTATCCCTAATAGTTCCAGCCTTAGCTCATTTCTGGAAGTTGTTTAGCAGCAGTGAAGAAAAAGGACAGTTCGTACCCTTTTATTTTTATAAGTATGTACGGTAATGCACTTTTAGGTCTGCCTTTATGAGCTCGTAACTACAGGTTTCTCGAACGAACGGTGTTTGTATCTTTCTTCTCGAACCCTCCTGTAGTTGTTTCAGTGGTTTTGTTTAAATTGCTTAGTTCACTTCAATATTTTTCTTTTCATTTGTTTTATCTTGTTACTATTCGCACTTTTTGAACCACTGTTATAAGTAGTGAACTGAAAGAAAAAAATGCTCCTCTGAAGGGATTTGAACCTGTGACCTGCTGCTGAAATTGTCGGGGGGTTAATCAACTGAGTCCCAGAGGTTTCATATATTCTCGAGGGTAACCCACTCATCGGCGCTTGGCGTACATACTTTCGGGCATCGACCGGGCACTCGGTGTAGGCCTACACCGAAATCGAGAGTAGGTAACCCTTCGAACATCCTGCGTCGTATCTCATCTCACGAAACGTGAGTCGTCGAGTGCTAACAAGAAACTCGTTAGTTTCGCGGGGCAAGTAGGCTATTGGTATTTTAAAAAATGACATTTCTGAAGGTTGTAAGAGCTGTGCTTTACGCACTTACCTTACCTTAGACCTTAGCTCCTCCTGCACCTCCAGAGGCGCTTAGGGCATCCAAGAAGAGTCGCCAGTCGTCTCTCATAAGGGCCGCTGCCCATACATCTTCCCATTCGGGCTGGATAGACGCGTTGATATTGTGAAGATCCGACTGGTAGGTAGGGCGAAGAGTGTTCTTCGGTCGCCCTCTTCGTCTGGATCCCTCCGGATGCCACTGGAGGATAGCGTTGGGGAGTCTGGTGCTTCCCATCCTGATTGTATGGCCCAGATACCTCCAGCGGCGGATCTTGATGACTTCAGTAATAAGGGGTTGCACTGTCATCTGGCGAATCACCAGGTTTGTGACCCTTTCTGTCCAGTGTATGTTTAAGATCCGCCTAAGGCATGTGTTTTCAAAGGCTAGAAGACGTTTCTCTTGCTGTTGGCTGAGGTGCCACGCCTCGGACCCGTACAGAAGGACGGAGAGGACGTTACTGTTGAAAAGTCTCAGCTTGAGTCTAAGGGAGTACTTCTTGCTCCTCCATATCTTCTTTAGCCGATTAAAGACACCGCTGGCCTGGCCAAGTCTTAGCTGGACCTCCCTTGTACAAGCTCCAGTATTTTCAACTGTACTGCCGAGATATCGGAATTCAACAACCTTTTCGACTTGCTGGTCCCTACAGCGTATATCTAGCGGATATCCGCTGCTCGCCATACTCTTCGTTTTGGGGATGTTTATTTTCAATCCGAACAGTTCAGCTGTTTCACTGGTCCTTGTGAGGAAGTCCTGGAGCTTCTGTTTGCAGGTCTCCATTAGGCTGATGTCATCGTCAGAGTCTATGTCTCCTACTTTTCTGCCATCCCCGATGTCAATGCCGTATCCTTCACATCTTCTTAGAACGTAGTCGATGATCAGGACGATCAGCAGCGGAGAGAGAACGCACCCTTGCTTCACGCCCGTCATAATTCGGAAGTATTTGGTGTTGCCGTCGCGGGCACGGACACAACATTCCGTGTCTTCGTAAAATGCTGCTATCAGGCTTACGAGTTTGTCCGGTATGCCATAGTACCGGAGCACTCTCCAGAGTGTAGCACGGTCGATGGAGTCAAAGGCTTTTTCGAAGTCTATGAAGACCATAATATAGAGCCTTTTCCTCCATTCATTGCACTCTTCTAGCAACATTCTTAGCACGAATATGAGATCCGCACATGAACGGTTTGGGCGGAAGCCATGCTATTCTTCGCGGAGGTGTTTGTCGACTGCTGGCTGTATGCGGTTCAGCAGGATGGTGGCCAGGAGCTTGCCAGGAATGGAGAGCAGACTGATCCCTCGCCAGTTTTCACACTCAGTGGAATCCCCCTTCTTAAAGATTTTGATTAGAGTAGGTACTCCTTGTCCACTGACGGGGGACCTTTTCGGTTTCCCATATCAGGTTAAAGAGTGTCATCCAGACTGTTAGGCAGGCGGTTACAGACCACTTCAGCATCTCAGGTGCGATACGGTCTTCTCCGGGCGACTTGCCGTTTTTTAGCTTCTTTAGGGCACTAGTGATTTCGGCTGAAGAGGGTGGGTCAGAGCTTACTGCTAGCCTTATGAAAGGCTCATCTGGGATATCCGGTTGTTCCGTTGGTGCCGGTCGGTTAAGCAGGCTTTCAAAGTGGGTGGCCCAAACTTCGCCGATCTTTTCGGGGTCAGTGATTAGACGGCCGCTCGGATCTCTTACTGGTCCGTCGACGCAAGGCCGCTTTCCGATGATCTCGTTCGTGGTTTTGTAGACAGCTCTTGAGTCCCCTCTTTTTGATGCCTCTGAGCTTTCATCTCTATAAAATGACGCTTGTCCCTTCGGGCGCTTTTCTTCACGAGTTTGTCCCGTGTCTTGTACTCGTGCTCAAGAAATAAGGCCTTCGCCTGATTCGATGCCATCAGTTGCTGCCTTATTTGTTGTCTCTCGCTAGTGAGCCTCCATGTCTCGTCTGAGATCCATTGGTCTTTCGATCTTTTCTTATAGCCGAGGGTCTCTTCGGCAGCTTCTTTATACGTTTCCTTGATGACCTCCCACAGGGCCTCCTGGTCGCCGGTGTCATCCAGGTTCTGGAGTGCCTCAAATCTATTAGAAACGGCCATTGTGAAGATTCGTCGTGTTTCAGGGTTCTGTAATTTCTCGCAATCGTAAGGTGGTTTAGCATTTGGTTGTTTCCGTGTTAGGGCTTTTAACTTGACTATCACCTTCGCTAACATTAGGTTGTGATCCGAGAAAACGTCTGCTCCCCTGAAAGCACGAACTCTAGTGCTTTACGCACTAGAAAGTTTTTTTTTTTTTTTTTTTTTTTAATTGAAACTACTATTTGCAACTCCAGCGTCGCGTCTGTAGTCCTGTGTACAAAGAACTTTTTTTTCTAGATTGAGGCTCTTGGCAAAGAAGTGGCTGTGATATATGGAAGTTTGCCGCCAGGAGCGAAATTGGCGCAAGCGGCGAAATTCAATGACCCAAATCACCCATGTAAAGTCTTGGTAGCTACAGATGCGATCGGGATGGGTCTTAATCTGTAAGTTATCCTCCTAAAAATATAGTGTATATTTTGTTTCCTTTTTGCTCAGTGCTCATGCCTTTTTGCTCATGCTTCTGCAGAAACCTTTAGAAGTGCGGAAAAAACAAGCCAAGCGTCATTACTTCCTTGGAACAAGAGAATCGGAGGAATATCCAATGAAACATTTCACTTTATTTTAACACATTAAATGTAATGGTCGACATATTTAGTGTCATATCGGCGCTACGAGTTAGATCAATACAAATATCTATCTATCTATCGATCGATCGATCTATCTATCTATCTATCGATCTCGATCTATCTATCTATCTATCGATCTCGATCTATCTATCTATCTATCTATCAATCTATCGATCGATCGATCGATCTATCTATCTATCTATCTATCTATCTATTGATCTATCTATCGATCGATCTATCTATCTATCGATCGATCTATCTATCTATCTATCGATCGATCTATCTATCCATCGATCGATCTATCTATCTATCGATCGATCTATCTATCTATCGATCGATCGATCGATCGATCGATCTATCTATCTATCGATCGATCTATCTATCTATCGATCGATCGATCTATCTATCTATCTATCGATCGATCTATCTATCTATCTATCGATCGATCGATCGATCTATCAATCTATCGATCGATCGATCTATCTATCTATCTATCGATAGATCTATCTATCGATCGATCGATCGATCTATCTATCTATCGATCGATCGATCGATCTATCTATCTATCTATCTATCTATCTATCTATCTTTACTCTAAACAGTTTGGGATTCAAAATTTTCTGGTTGGTTTCAGCTTTGCATGGGTTTTCGCGATCAATCGAGCTGCACAGTCATTCCTGATCCTCGAGAAAACTCTCCTTACGACAACCGTCTCATTACTCGTGAATAACTTTTCTGCCGATGAAGAATCGCCGTGTGCCTAGCGAAGAGCCGGAAACGTCCAACAATTGCTGTTGTTTGGCCGACACAGGATTTGAATCAACGTTCGAGTGACGTTTCTCGTTCTTCCCGAAGTTCACTGACTTGTTTTTGGACTTAGTTATACACTGTAAAATTTTTTTTGCAGTATTTACTATTTTCTACAAGGATTAATCTTGTCTCTAAAAAGATAGTCTTATCTCTAATTCGGATTAATCTTATCTGAGTAGAGATAAGATTAATCCCAGTAGCAAATACTGCAGTTAACTTTAATCCTCACTCGGGGAACTTTTTACAGTGTCAAATCAAATCAAATCAAATCATTTAATGTAAACAAGATACAGTCTCTCATAGGCATAGCCCAAATATGGTATCTTTTAGTCAAACAGTTAATACAAGAAAGATTTGTCAACGAGAAACACAAAAAGAATAGGATAAAACGCACAAGTTACGAATTGTTAAAAGTACGAACAAAACTCGGCACAAAGCTTCGAGAATAACGCTGTGACCTGGAGTAAACCGGTGTCAGTTTTGGAACTTTCGCAGCCGCCTCTCTAGGGAGTCGGGATCTGAGGGGGACAAAGGGAGGCGGGAGGAAGTTCTTGTAGATGGGGTGGAGGAGGAGGGTTGAGCCAAATTTTAGGCACAGTTTCTCTCGACGGACAAAAAGGGGGTCAAGTTTGTATTCTTTTAGATAAAAAGAGTAAGGCAGTGGGGAACCTCCGTAGATGATTTGTAGAGACCTCTTCTGAACCCGTTCAATTTTATCACTTTCTTCTTTTGTAAGAGCGAAATGCCAAACAGGACATGCCAGTGCATAGAGTCATAGTGCAGTGCATAGAGTCGATTGTTTCGCGCCATCTAGCTTTGGAAGGCGTAAACTGTAGAACTGCTATCGTACTTACTCCATCCGTGACCACTAGGTAGCTCGGCTAGCAATAACAGAGCTCTTGCTTTTGATTGCTTGGGACTGAAGATACTGGGACACGAAGAATCTACACGGTTGAATTCAACTTGGTTTGTAGCTCCAATGAGGCGTTACTAGCCTATGTTTGCGGGTGGGAGAGGTATTTATCGACTGACTGGTCATGTTTACCGACTGTTTTTTTTTAGCATATCCATTGTTTCTACGAAAAATCGGCTGTTTTTAAAGGAGTTACATCGTAAGGATTTTAGCAGTTGTAACATATAGAACACACCCACCCAACACCCAAGGTGAAGGCACGACTCGATCCGACTGCTGGGTGGCCGACTAGTGGCGCTGTTCGGAAGCACCCGAGGATCATAGTTTGACTATGGATCTAACAAAATGTTTTTTTTTTTTTTTAGCACGTATATTGAAAATCTGCAGAAAAATCTAACTAATTACTAGCATTATCGATTTATTTTAGTATATTATTTTCTTGTTAATTCCCGCAAGTCCAAAGAAGAAAGAATGCAAACTGGATCCCAATAAACAAACGCCTTAAATTATACTAAATTCGTTATAGTGATTTCTTGAAGATTCTGCAATTTAACTATATATTATTCAGCTTCCAAGACCCCAAAAAATGTCAAACTGGCCAATGATTTCCTCTTCCTACATATTTAAACGTTCACGTGGTGATATACGTAGTTGCATTAGTCCTCTTACTGGCCACTAAATTTTCTCGGAGGTTTAGTACCTCTTTTGACCTCGGGCAGGAGATCATCGAATAATTGATTAGTAATGGCCACCTTGCTTTGAAGAGTGAATTGCCTTCAAATAATTTGCGGGTAATATTGGCTACCGTGTCCTATCTCAGCCCTTTTCGGTTAAACTTTGAAGGACCCCTCGCAGTATTTCAACAAATAACCTACGATTTAGGCTGTTTTAATCCTTTTCCGAGACCCGTTGACTTGTAGCGAAAACAGGGAAACAATTTACATAATCGGTTTTTGGAACTTCTCGCAGACAACCGTCGATAGCGTGATACACATCGAAGGTAGCAAAACAAGGCAAGTGAGAAAATCAGCGTGGTTTTGTTAGAGGGTTTAGAATGTACCGTACGAAATTGGGGTCTCCGGGTTTAGAAATATCAGGAGTAATTGTGGAATTAGGTTGCGTTAGTATTATAGGTAAGACAGGTCCTTTAAGAAAAATCCTGGCTGCTTCGCGCGGACTGGTTTTTTTTACCGACTGACAAACAACATTTGTTCAAACTTTTAACAGAACCAGAACGAATCCGAACCAGCTATCCAGTTTCTGAACATCCGCAATATTGATTCAAACCTTTAATAGAGCAGAACGAAATCGAACCAGCTATCCAGTTTCTGAACATACCAAGACTCAGTAATTATTTTTCCAACTTCTCCATTCATAGGCAAGGCCTTTGAAAGGACCTTGAGCATGATCTTTAAACCGAGGCATCCTCCTCTCTCCATGACACCTCTGCCTCCGCTACACTTCTTCCAGTCTTGAAGGACAGGGAAATATGCGCATACACTGTAAGAAGTCCCTCCGTATAAAGATTAATGTTAACTGCAGTATTTGCTACTCGGATTCATCTTATCTCTATTTGGTATTAATCTTATCTGCATAAAGATAAGAGTAATCCGAGTAGCAAATACTGCAGTTCGCTTTAATCTTTATACGGAAAAACTTTTTAATCTCTATAAATATACCGAATGGTTCTGGCATCGAAAAGTTACCAAGTAATTTCAGTAAATTCTCTCACCGAATTCGTGATAACTACCGAACACTGGCAATTATACCGAATCCCGATCATTATACCGAATAGATTTGTACCGATAGCCTATTTGATATTCTGTATAACTGCCGAATCCCCGTGAACATACCGAAAAGTTCTGCTATCGAAAAAATACCTAACAATTTTAGTAAATCTGGCAAAAATTTTTACCGAATCTCTTTTAGGAATATTGGTCGAGTCATTTTCTTCTCCCTGATGAAGCCAACGATCAACGAGAAAGGAGAGAAAGAAATTGACCTTATCCCGGCACACCAGGCCCTTCAGATAGCAGGCCGGGCCGGAAGGTATGGAACGCAGTTCTCGCATGGTTACGTGACAACCTACAAAGCGGAAGACTTGCCAACTCTAAAGAAGCTCTTGGCGACAGACGTGGATCCTATAGTGCAGGTAAGCAAAATCCAAAACGGGGGGGACGGGGCGAGCTTGAAAACGTGGCGAATTTCATATCTGCCTGATGGTTGTATTGCAATAATTAGAAAACAACAGTTCGCTAATTGGATAATTGGTTCTTGATGATTTTTGCCACTAAATGACGATTTGTGGGGAAATAAGTTGTAACAAACTAAAACAGTTCTTAGTTTTACTTATGTTACCTTAGTGAAAGCCTTTAGCCGTCAATATCGCTTCTAGTAATTTGTTCTGCCAATTGCAGTGATATCCTTGTTTTTGCCTGCGGTTTTTTAAGGGAGACTGTGTTAACCCCTACAATTCAACATTGAGACTTCGGTGGTTCCGCTAGCAACCGATGGTACTGTTAGTCCATGTCGTTTCTGCCGTTTGCTATATTTGTGTGGATTTGTAATGAAGCATAGTCGGAATCACTTTCCAGTTATTTTTGCGCAAGTTGCCTAGCTTTCGGCGCCAGTTTTCGCGCTTTGGAAGCCGAAGCAGGTCTCTCAGAAAGGGATTCCAGAAAGTTAGCGGGATGCCGGGAAGCTCCGCGAAAAGTTGAATGCATCGGTGGAAATTTTGAAAGTGTGTAGAAAATACGGCAAGTATCATTAAGACTTTGTTGGAACAGATGAGAATGGGATGTCCAGTGAACTACATCTCATAGTTTCTTTATTTTAAAAAGCTTGGAATTCAGAACTTTCTCGTCGGCTTAAGCTTTCCATGTGTTTTTGCGATCCATCCAGCGGAAAGTGGAGAGCAGTTCCAGGAATCCGATTCTTAAATTTTTCGTGATGCGGTTCGCTCGCTGGAAAAGTGATTCCGGAATCTCGCGAAAACCCTCCTTATGTGGAATCCATACCGACCCTACGTTGCAGAGACCGCTTTGTAGCGTTAGTCCGCATCTGTTCTGCCGATTGCTATGGGTTTTGGGCAATTTGTAAAAAAGACTATTTAAATATTGTACCAACCTTGACTCTTTAAAACGGAGAGATATCGCTGATTCTGTTGGCAAGTGCGGTAGCATTAGTCTGCTTCTGTCCTACCCACTTCGGGCCTCCGAACCTATAAGACTGAGGGGATTTGATGACGGCATCTAGTGTCCGAATTAGAACAGTGCTAGTCCCGATGACGACCGCTAGCTGTCACAAGCAGGCACTTGGATGTCTGGTGCTGGGGATATGGCCAGACGGACGATTTGTGATTTTATTTTGTTGTTGATTTTGGTGGATTGTCCTGCTCCTCTTCCGGTTGAAGGAATTTCGGAATACTAAGGGCTGATGAAATACACTTTTTTCGCAAATGTAAAGTGAACTTAAAGACCTAATCCAAACATTCAGTTTACCTTCTCTTAGGGATCGCATGCCACGGGTTTGTTTAGATTTGAACTCGATTGCCGAGTTGTTGTTTTGTCTCGAGAGAAAAGCCACGCACAACGTCTTCTTTTCTAGATGGCGGAATTTTCCAGGATTGATTGGCAAAGAATTATAAGACCTAACTGATAATTTTTGTATGTCTTCAGAGGTACCACACTGGTCTTGGTTTTATAATTTATTTGTATTTGTTGGAGTTGGAGCATTTGGAACAGTTGGAGCATTAGATGGAAATTATTACTTTGACCCTTGGCTCCCTACGTGCCATAACAGCTGTCAGGGATAAGCGGCTGAGATCTAGTCCAGAAAGAGTTATTTCAAACATAGGAAATTTGGTTTTTTTTTTAATTTGCTCATTGTTTTACGGTGTTTTAGTGGTTTGGAACATTCATAGTGACAGTAGGGATGGTTAGCATTGTGTTTGTGGTAGAAAGGCCATTTTTTGTGGCCCGCTTTAAATCCAGCACTGTTCAGTTAGTGGCATCAGTCAGCCTGTCCAGTCTCAGTCTTCCTTTTACATTCTTTCTCGCGCATTCGATCTCTAACACAGCTTAGTCGTTAGATAGATAAATCATGCACCGCGACGTATCAGTTGCTGAAACAAGTCACATGAAGGGCTTGTGAACAATGTATTTATAAATATATATGTATATATTTAGTTAATGACCCAACAAATGCACAAGGTGGCAGTGGAGTAAAAGGAAAAAACAACACAAGTAAAAATCAACGTAAATCACTTAAGTTTATACTGAATTACTTACTGGGCCTAAAAATTTCATGGAAAACATCATGTAGATGATGAGCTGGATGAATAGATGTTTTTAATAGAGATGCCGACGTTAGACACGGTCTAGTGACTGAATAAAATCCTTTCACACCAAACTTCTGAACTACCTTATGGTTACGACATAAACGAGGGAGCCGTGACACACAGAAATCAACACTAAAACGAAGATATAGAAAATAATTATATCACCTTATAGAAAAAGGGACCTAGTATGTCCAAGTCCCTCCTGAAATAACACTGCGTAATTCTTGATAATTACAAAAGACCTGTTGCTGAGAAGCCTGTGCAGTCAATCCGCATCATTAGTTCATCTGTGTAATAATTCCATCCTTAATTCACGGAGTTCCTGGCAGTCTGTCATGAAGTGCACAACTTTCGTCTAAACTAAACCACCGCACATATGACTATATTGCTCATAGTATAGGCAGTGCGTTAGTGAAAGGCTGCTGACTTGGCGGATCGATGGGGTTTAGGCTCAGGCATATAATAAACACCTTTTTATCTGAAAAATAATACCATTTTATTTAAAAAAAAGTGTAAATTTGCTTTATATTTTTTTAATGATAGTTATATTTTTTCCTGTTTTTATTCTAAAATCTAAGCGTACTAATTTTCGGCGGGGAGCCAGCTCGGAGGCAAGGAAAATACTAAATAGAGTAAAAACATACCATTAAAAATTGGGGGGGGGGGGGGGTAAGAAAACGAAAACAAACAAACAAACAGAGAGAAAAATCCGGTAAAATATCAAGCTGCCACGATTACAACGAATTTCGCTTACTTTTCCATCCCAAGAACAAACAAAAAATTAGTTCTAAAAAGCTTTTTGTCGTTGCGTAAATCAGTTGTGAAGATTAGTTATTGTTGTTGCCGATTTCAGAAAGAACAAGTTCCAGGTTAGATTCGTACTTGTCCTTTAGCTGATGAGTAAATCTGTAGTTTACACGTACTCAGCATCCATGCCTGTTTCATTGTTCAACGAGGCTTCTGTTCGTTTTCTGCGGCCTAGACTACGCCCGCTACTGCATAAAACATTTTCGCCCAAAATAAATATCTGAATCGAGCACTTTTTGTTCACTCACATAACCTTTACTTTATTTTCTGCTCTGTCATTGGAAGTCAGCACTTAATCTTAGTAAGGGGATAGTCGCTGGTGGAAGCAAGTGTACCCTGACCTTAAGACCGGTCGCAATTGTTTATTTAATTATGAATAAATTTGGCGTTACGCTATTAGAATGAATTGTGGTCATGATCATCTACTCATTTGACAATCCGAAATACGTTGATGATGTCGCTATGACGTCTTCGGAACTTCGATGATGGTATCTGAAGTCTAGTCTGTGTATTTGGAAGGTGCTGAAGGTAAGGGGTCAATCTGGTCGCCCGTCTCTGAACCTTCTCTGCCGGGTTCATGAACAGCATTAAAGCACACCTCGCACAATTTACTGTTTATGTACCAGTATTCAAACTATTTGAATACTGTAAAACTAGGGTCTGCTTTTGACAAATTATCTGCGGCTCTGGCTGTTTTAAGCCTTTTCCCAGTCCCATTGGCCTCTAGCAAAAACTCGGCAAAATTCAGATACCCGGTTTTATAGCATGATACGCGAACACTAGTCGGGAGAATAATGCGCATGGAAAATAGTGAATCGTGGCAAGTACAAAGAATAGTGATGTATCGTTAGCGGGCTTAGAATATAACATGTGAGATTTGGGTCTCTGGGCTTAAGAATTAAGTAATGCATTAACGGAAATAGATTGCATTAGCACTATAGGCACGACCGTCGTTCAAATAAGGTAGTGCCCTTTCACCGTCAAACAAAACAGATCTCCTGCCTCGAAACAGGACTCCTGTCTTATGGAAGAAGAAGAAGAAAACCGTCAGTACAGGGATCCTGATTTCCTCTTTTTTCGCGGCACATCGTCCACTGACTCTACTGTTAACCACTTACGCATGATCCTACAAATATGGCCTAAGTCGAAATCAATCTGGTCACCCTTCTCTGAAGCTTCTCTAATCTATAGCCTGTTCATCTGTCAGATTTATCGTAAACCAGACTGAAGTGTTGTATTCAACAATTAGGGTGCACCAGGGAATTGTAGAGCAATGATACGGTATGGCTCAATGATATGTCATGGCTCATTATGATATGGCTATTTATCTGGCCGACGTACATATTAATGGTCGATGGCGTGAACGGGATAATAAGGGTCCGCTGAGGTTTTACTCCAGCGTAGTTTCGGCCCTCCATTGCAAGGGTCCTCGTCAGGCTGTAGCTAGAAGAACGAACCTGGAATCGTTGATAGTAGGAGGGTCGGCAAGGCTAGCTACGAGCAACGATCGGGCTTTTTTCTTAACCTCAACCACAACTATACAAATAAATTCTAGCAATCACGCTTCGTGAGAAACAGTTACCTCCGGTTTCAGTCATTACGTAAGGGACTCGTCTTGTGTATTCTGCCTTTCCTATTATCCCTAGCTCCTTTATGGGATTAGAAGATTCTGAAATCCTCTCCTTTCGCCATTGTTTTATTTTGTACCGACTTTTTAGCGCTTTTTCGGCCTAGTCGAGTTTTGACAGACAAACAACACAAGCTTTGCCGGAAGCTTCAAGGTCCGTCTACCACTCTTTCAAGAATAAGGGCATGAAAAGCTTCAAAGTATTATTTTCATTTTTGGAGACCTGGTATACCATCAGGTATACTTTCTGTTTTGGCCTTTTTTTTTGTTCCGCTTGGTATTCCCACTTTTTAACCAAGCCACGTTTCAATTTTCAAATATTTTGCGTCCAGCCGCCGCGTCGGAGAGAGGAAAGAACAAGCGCTAACTAGAAATTCGCTAATTTCTCGGGGAAAGTAATGCCGTTTTTTAAAATGATATTCCTGAGCCATTTTATCGTGAAAAGACACTCCTAGTAAGACTTATGCTTTAAAGTGAGTTCTATAGTTTATGATCGATCGACGTTATAATACTAGAGAGGAGCCAATCCTTAACTGTCCTAGAAAGGGAGACTGCTGGCACTGCCCTAGGATGGGGGCTGTATGACGCCTGTGTGTCCCAGTGTGTGGATGTTTTTTGTTTTTATAAACATGGGATTCGAATGTGAAACAAGAAATAGTAAATACAGTTAGGCTCTTTGTTATTGTTCTTTAAATACCCATTCTTTGAGCAAAATCTGACAGCTGATTGTTTCTAAAAGCCAAATAACCATAATAGGTAGTTATGTTTTTGTTTTTAATTTTTAAACGAAATAATAATGAACAAAACTAACCTAGACTAATGAACTTCGCAGCAATAGAAAGCTCCAGAGGACTGAATATTGATAAAAACACACACACACAACCACTTTGACACTTTCCGTTTTTAGCTGCTTTAAACGAAATAATAATGAACAAAACTAATCAAGACTAATGAACTTCGCAGCAATAGAAAGCTCCAGAAGACTGAATATTGATAACAAGAGCTGTAAGCTCATATGGCACTTGCATGTGTCAAGATGATTTGATTGATCAAGAGTAAGTTTCGACTTTGCGGTTGAGATGCGCGCTATAAGGGAGCTGGAACTTCATTTGTAAGCAAAACCCTTGAGGCAAAACTGCTAATGGGCTGATGGGCATCACGAAAATGCATATATTGCTTAAAAGTATTTTTTTTACTTTGCGGTCAAGATTGGTACTTTAAGGAATAATCGGATTTAGGAAGTAGCAATTTCTAAGCAAATGTTGTTGAGTCTCCAATATTCCAGCGAAGTTTCATCGTCCTAGCACATCTGGAAGTACCTTAACGCGCATCACCAGAATCCCAGACCCCCCTCCCCCTCCTCCAACTCCACCCACAATAACCGGAGCCAATCCTGTTCTGTAAATGATTAATCCAGAGCATCTGTTTGTCATTCCCACGAAGTTCGATCCAGATCACACCAGTCTAAGCGGGTCAAGTATTTTCCGCCCTCCCCCCGATAATTGCCGGATTCGGTCCGGAAATGAAAAAGGTCACAAGAGAAAAATGTCCTCTGTTTAATTATTAAATTTCACTCGAATCCGATCACCCGTTCCAAAGTTACGCATGACTCAATATTCCGGATTCCCCTCCCTCAACTCCCCCCCCCCCCAAGATTATCATATCGAGGATTTTTTTTTTTTATTCCAAGTCAGTTTGACCGAGTCCCTGATATGCCTTCCAAGTTTCGTCGTGAAAATCCCCCAAAAACGGAATTCCGGGATACCCCTCCTCCCCCCCCCTTAAGTGTCCGGATCCAGTCAAATTATGTAAAAGATTTATATGGACCAGATGTTTGTTCTTCCCAGCAAGTTTCACTCCGATACCATCATTCTAACCGTTTCTCGAGATTTCCGGTCCACCCCCCCACCCCACCCCACCCAGCTCCCCCGCGGTGCACGTAGCCAATCCGATTCAGCAAATGACTTACCTAGAGCATCTGTTTGTTCTTCCCACAAAGTTCCATCCCGATCCCTCCATTCTAAACGGGGCACGTATTTCCCCCCCCCCAATAGTTGCCGGATCCGGTCCGGATATGAAAAAAATCATCGGAGAAATGTCCTCTGTTGAATTCTTAAATTTCACTCGAATCCGATCAACCATTCCAAAATTACGCATGACTGAAAATTTCGGATTCCCCTCCCTCCACTCCCCCCACCATTATCTGATCGACAAAATTTTTATTTTGAAGTCAGTTTGATTGGGTCCCTGATATGCCTGCCAAGTTTCATCGTGAAAATCCCCAAAACCACCATCACCGGAATTCCGGGACCCCCCCCCCCCATAAGTGTCCGGATCAAGTACAATGGCCTAAAGGACTTACCTAGAGCAGATGCTTGTTCTTCCCAGCAAGTTTCACTCCGATCCCTCCATTCTAACCGTTTCTTGAAATTTCCGGTCTCCCCCCCCCCAACTCCCCCCTGGCTACCGAATCCGGTCAAGACTTTAAACGGGACATTACAGATATATATTCTGTTCAGTTATGAAGTTTCATTACAATCCGATCATCCGTTCGAAAGTTACACACTTCTCAATTTCCCGGATTCCCCTGCGGATTCCCCTCCCTCCACTCCCCCACCATTATCTGATCGACAATATTTTTATTTTGAATTCAGTTTGATTGGGTCCCTGATATGCCTGCCAAGTTTCATCGTGAAAATCCAAAAAAACACCATCACCGGAATTCCGCCCCCCCCCCCCCATAAGTGTCCGGATCCAGTACAATGGTCTAAAGGACTTATCTAGAGCAGATGCTTGTTCTTCCCAGCAAGTTTCACTCCGATCCCTCCATTCTAACCGTTTCTTGAAATTTCCGGTCTCCCCCCCCCCCAACTCCCCCCTGGCTACCGAATCCGGTCAAGACTTTAAACGGGACATTACAGATATATATTCTCTTCAGTTATGAAGTTTCATTACAATCCGATCATCCGTTCGAAAGTTACACACTTCTCAGTTTCCCGGATTCCCCTGCCCTCCACCCCCCCCCCCCAAAATGGTCGGATCAGAAAACTGATTATTCCTAATTTTGTTTGGTCGGGTCTCTGATATGCCTGCCAAGTTTCATGGTCCTAGCACAACTGGAAGTACCCTAACTCGAAAAAGTGTGACAAAATGCCCTAAATTTTCAAGTTTCCAGCGCCCCGCACTCCCCCCCATATGGTCGGATCGGGAAACTGATTATTTCCAGGTTAGTTTGGTCGGGTCCGTGATATTCCTGCCAAGTTTCATTGTCCTAGCTCATCTGGAAGTACCCTCACTCGAAAAAGTGTGACAAAACGCCCTAAATTTTCAAGTTTCCAGCGCCCCAACTCCCCCGCATATGGTCGGATCGGGAAACTTATTATTTCCAGGTTACTTTGGTCAGGTCCCTGATATTCCTGCCAAGTTTCATTGTCCTAGCTCATCTGGAAGTACCCTAACTCGAAAAAGTGTGACAAAATGCCCTAAATTTTCAAGTTTCGAGCGCCCCCACTCCCCCGCATATGGTCGGATCGGGAAACTGATTATTTTCAGGTTCGTTTGGTCGGGTCCCTGATATTCCTGCCAAGTTTCATTGTCCTAGCTCATCTAGAAGTACCCTAACTCAGAAAAAAGTGACAAAATGCCCTAAATTTGCAAGTTTCCAGCGCCCCGCACTCCCCCCCATATGGTCGGATCGGGAAACTGATTATTTCCAGGTTAGTTTGGTCGGGTCCCTGATATGCCTGCCAAGTTTCATTGTCCTAGCACATCTGGAAGTACCCTAACTCGGATATGTGGGACAAAAAAACTCGGACCGACCGACAGACCGACAGACGGAATTGTGATCGGTATATGGCACTTGAGCCAGAGGCTGCAAGTGCCATAAAAACACACACACACACAACCACTTTGACGTTTTTAGCTGCTTTCGATGTGTATCATTTTCTAGACGATTGTTTGCGAGAAGATGACTCGTCAGAAACACCGGTAATGTTAAATTGCCGTGTTTTGCTAGAAGTCAATGCGCCTGGAGAAAAGCTTAAAAGAGCCAAAGCAGTGGGTAGTCTGTTAAAAGCAGAGCCTGGTTTTAAAGTATCGAACCATTTTAAAATGTTGTAACGAAACATTAAATAGTGCGAGGGGTCCTTTAAGCCCTAATCGGTCTCCCTATTTCACACTACTCCGATGGGGCTGGCCCAATACAAGGCCCTCATAAGCATGAGACCGGGGATCAACTGTGTTCGGGCTGTACCGACTACCCGCACAGTTGGGCACCGACTACTGTCATTTGGTTGTACGATGAAATTCTGACTGACCAACCCCTAGAGCTAGAAACCCACTGATTCTAAGTATGAGCCCAGATGGCTTCCTGAGTTTTAATACCGAAAATACATCCTTTGGGATCGCAATTACTTTAACGAGTTTTAATTAAGCAACTGCTGTCCGGGGTGAAGCCATCTACCGAATTACCCGGATACTGTTTTATTCCGAGAGTTAGGGCCTAGTCGTCGATCCAATTTCAGTCTGATGGGTTTTTGTCCAATTTGACCCAACTGCGAGGGATCATGTTGCGTTGAAGTTTATATTAGAACCAGCTACTGTTTGACGTGTTCTCGGGTTTTTAGTCGTAAATTTGGCAAGCTCATTACGGAAAGGACTGGCCGGCAATTGGCAGGTCCATAGGCTACATAGGCTGGGACCCTATGCAGTTCACCGAGTCGGGGCCCCATTTTTGATAATTTAGCGTACCGTGCTCATATGTTTATTTATTAATCGTACGTAAAGAACCCGTCGTACCTGTCATTCCAATGCAACCTACTTCCGTAACGGAATTCATTACTTCTTAAACACCAAGACACGCACTTCGCTAAGAAGTGCGTGTCTCGGTGTTTAATTTCTTTTTCTCATCGAAAACATAATTCCTTTCTTCTTCTTCTGTTCCTTTTTTTTGGGGTGGGGGGCAAGGGTGCTTTGTTTATGGAAGATTGTCCGTTAGTGGATCTTTCTTGTCATTTTGCTATGCCTTCATTCTTCTTTTCGTCTTCTTCTTTTTTTCTCTCTTTGGTTTGGTTTGTCTCCCTTAGGACTAAATGAATAATGAATACTGCCCCGCCCATTGCCATGCCTTATGTTCGGCCTTATGGTGGGGCCATAAAGAATTAAAGATGTTCACCATGTTTTATGAATAAAGTATACTAAACGCACTTAACATGTTACACTCTGAACCCACTAGCGATACCTTACTAATCTTTGCACTTGCCACGATTCACTAGTTTCCATGCGCGTTACGCTCCCGGAATGTTCGAGTTTCATGCTTTGATGCTGAACAGTTTTCTGAACTTTGCCAAGTTCTCGCTAGAAGGCAATGGTCTGGGAAATGGCTTAAAACAGCCAAAGCTATGGATAATGTGTTAAATGCAGAGCTGAGTTTTATTCAGTCAAGTATTTAGATAGTTTTGAATATTGGAGCATAAACAGTAAATAGTGCGAGGTGTGTTTTAACCTTAGTTATTTATTAGGTATGGTAGTATCCACTGACCTCACACCTTTTCTTCTTCAGAATGGGACAGATTGTTAAGCAGAAACGTTAAGACTACGTTCAAACAGTTGATTAAGATACATAAGCAGTACTAAATACTTAGCTATTTTTGTATTTATTTTTTTCGTGGGTCGGCGAGATATTTTTCTTTCTCTTTAGTTGTTATGTGAAGACATACTTTGCATGGCCAGCAGTGTACTTTCTTAACCTCACCACTCTATGTTCCAATGGCCTTGCCTAGCCTTGGTTTGAACTAGTGTCTTGGATGTGTGTGATCTAGACATTGTATTGTACATTATTATGCTGTGGAGTAGGCCCGAAACTCTGGCCAAAACAGACCCATTGTCTGAATCCCCCAAAAGAAACAATTCATGGCAAGCCATCACTATGTAGGCTACACAGTTCCTGGAAACGTCACTCATTACAACACTTGTTATCGCGACAGACATTGTACATGCTAGAATGTGTTGTCCTTCAAAGGCCAATCACTCAGAAACACTACTGTAGCTTGTATTTTTTTTTTCGTGCTTATAATTACAGTTTTTAGTTACTCTTGTTTGATTACGAGCAAACAACAAAACGGGGAGTCAAAAGGTAAACATGGCTAAACTGTTATTTTTTCATTATTGTAAGGGCTTCAGGTCAAGCGAAACTGTCCGGTTGTGCGTGAGAATAAGCTCGGCAGGGATGACAATTTTTTTATTACTAACGTCCGGTATTAAGGGTGTGTGAAAACTATAATTTTTTTTTACCGGAAAAACGCAAGGGTCGGTTTGAGGATATGAGTAATAAGGATCGAGGCACAGGAAATAAGTTAGATAGTATGTTAGGTATCTGCGAGATGTGATTGTTTAGAAGCGGAAATCAGCGAGCTAGACTGCTAGTCTATAATTTCTAAAGAACCAACAATCCCCAAAGCCAACCCCTTCCCTCCAAAAGAGTCATCTTTTCCCTTCAAAAGAGTCTCTCAGGAAGTGAAACGGTAAATTATCCTCCTCCGCAAAACTGGCATATAATTCAGTTGTCTACTTTGTAAACAAAATTAAGTTTGTTATTTGAAAATAAATTAGTTAATTATTGCTCTTTTAAATTCAGTGTAGGTACATGTACACACAAACACGAGACGTCAAGTGTATCGAAATTGTGGGGTTACGATAATACTTGACGAGTTCGAAAATTACATATTTGCATTCTTTTATGGTCTTGATCCACTGTTCTCCTGGTCAGTAAAAGCCATGGTTTTGCCCAAATGTGGAAATCAGCTTAAATAGCACTTACGCAGTCTATAGGCGCTAAACAAAGGAGCCAAACCCAAACCGAGAGGTGCCCTTCCGTTACAGGGTACCTAAGATAATTTCGTAAACCACATTGGCCTGACATATCACTACTATCACTAATATCGAGTACACTCGTATCTCACTTCACTAGTATCGATTCAATCTCGACAGTCAGTCATAATTGTTATTCGCAGGCATTGGTGAGTGGCTCGCTGTCTTTATTTTAGGCTTTCAGTTCTTCCAATTTTGTTTTAAACTTCGGTTTCTTGTTGGTTTTCTGCTTTGTTTTAGTTTTCTTGGTTGTTGATATTCATACTCGTTGTCGCGAAATTTTCTGTCTGCGCTGAAGAAGGGAGGAGGTTGTCCTCCCGAAATATTCGCCTTTTATTTCAGTATATTGGTTGGTCTATACAAACACCATTTTCGGTGGTTTCTTCGTTGATTTTTTGTGATACAGGGTACCTTTAATGTGATGGCAAAAAAACTGAAAAAAAAACTCGAATTCCTTTACAGTACTTCCTTTACAGTGTTTCTAATTTCCACTTGGCTGAGTTGGATATTTTGCCGTTGTCTCACTTTGCAAAGTCCTCAGCGCAGTTACTCTTGGGATCCAGGATTGGGTCTTCACACTTTCTACATCACTTTGGGATCCCAAAACGTAAGCGGAGGGATACCTATGACTTCGTAAAAGTTGTCCGTCTGTCCTTCCGTCTGTCTGCCCGTCTGTGAGCACGATAACTCTCGAAGGGAAAAAAATGGAAACTTGGTGTGAGGATTCTCAGGGCCAAGGGACAGGTCAGGTTTGTAGATAGGCCCCAAAGCTGTATATTCAGGGGTGGGAAGGGGTTTCAAATTAATGGACGAAAATAAATATTTGTTAAAAGCTAATGAGATATTCGATCTAGGGGTAAGGAGACATGCTGATTCCGAATGTGGAAATTATTTTCACGCCGGACAGGTAGTTCGCCCTAAATCCGGAAATTTAGCATGAAATTTTAAAACCTAATGACATAGTCGATAATAATAATAATAATCTGTATTCAAAGCCAGATGCCATATACATGAACAAGTTATACAGATAGGCCCCAAAGCTGTATATTCAGGGGTGGGAAGGGGTTTCAAATTAATGGACGAAAATAAATATTTGTTAAAAGCTGATGAGATATTCGATCTAGGGGTAAGGAGACATGCTGATTCCGAATGTGGAAATTATTTTCACGCCGGACAGGTAGTTCGCCCTAAATCCGGAAATTTAGCATTAAATTTTAAAACCTAATGACATAGTCGATAATAATAATAATAATCTGTATTCAAAGCCAGATGCCATATACATGAACAAGTTATACACCAATTATGCAACTTAATTAAACAAAATATAACAAAAATTCAACTTCTATTCTCACGAAACTTCACTCCTTCATCGATAAATCTACACACTTTGCATATTATCTGTGCCGATGTACAATCCAAGATGTCTGGAAGCCGCAAATTCCACCCAAGCAAAGACACCCATGAAATCAGAAAGCTCATGACACTACAGCAGAAAGTGCTCCAAGTCATCATTCCCTTCATTACATAAAGGGCAGGGTGTCACTAAACTCGGTTCTCCATTTTTCCTTTTTAAAAATTTAATTTTCTTATGTACTGGTATGCGTCAGGAGACATGCTGTTGCAACTTTGATAAATAAAAAGTCTATTTCCAAAGTCCCAACCGGCATTTACTGGGTCGAAAAGTCAGAATGCATCCGGTGGTGAACGTTTTTATATCACAACCCCTTTATTCACACATGCGAAAGCTCTGCGCGTGGGTGACGTCGCTTTGTTTCATCTATGAACGCAGGAGGGATGGTGACTTCGGTCGCGTGTATAACGTGCAGTGTTTATTGGGTTTAATCGAAGACCATTTAAACCTAGCGTACGTCTTCTTTGGGTTTTGGATTGTCGGGGTATCGAAGAGGTTGATATATGTTTCCAAACTTCGGATGAGGATTCACTGGCAAAGTACAGGCCAGGTTCGATGGGCCCTATATTTAGAGGCAGAGGAGGGGGTTACGAATTAAGGGTAAAAACAAATATATAGTCTAGAATTAATGGTAAAAACAAATATATTTTATAAGCTAATGAGATATTCGTTTAAGGGGTAAAGAGGCCCACTGAATCCATATCTGAACTTGGTTTTCTTGCCGGACAAATGATTCACCAGGAACTCGGCCAAAACAGGAAATTTGGTTGAAGCTCAGAGTTGTATCTGAAGTCGATTGGAGATTCGGTATCGGGATAAGGAGACACGCTGAATCGAATTTTGAACTTTATTCCCTTGACGGATAAGCTGGCAAAATTTGCAAAAACCTGGAAATTTGGATTGAAAGGTTCGGCTCTTAAGAATGTCACTAGATCTTTTGCTCCGCATGCAGTTCGCCGGGAATGCTGCTAAAATACGAGGAATTTGGTTTAAAAAAAAAATCTAAAAGACCTTTTTGAAGTGATTAGAGATATTGGAGTAAATATGCTTGCTGAATCCATATCTGAACTTGGTTTCCTCATTGGATTAGTTGTTTGGCAGTTAGCAAATAACTCCAGAACGGTAAAAAAAAATTGTACATATTAAAGCGGTTGATTTTGGATAAATAGCAAAATGTTAAAGGTGTCTAGCGAAGACTCGAAAAATGTATAAGGTTCGATTCTCTGGATCAAGAAGTCTAATAAATATTATGTTTCTGGGATCCCATCGAAACTTTGGTCTTGTTTCATCCTTGTTGCTGCGTTCGGTCGGAAGTGAATCGTTCGATCCGTGCCGTCGCTTTGGCCCCTGTCACCTTATCCCTTAGATCATATCTGACCCCCTTTCTCAATTAGCACTACGACGTCTAAGAATAACGGATAGCTGCAAGATGACAAAATTATCGTCGGAAATCCGTAGCCCACCCTGTGGCATCCCCCCTGGAATTCTTTCATCTAACCCGGCAATATTCCAGTCAGAGGGCGGGGGGTTTGAACCACGTGATAGCGAAATCTGATAGGCCGAGGTGCTTTTGAAGAATTTCTGGCATTTGACGAGATTGACTCACTTCCGTCTTGTAGTGTAGGCCAATGGAATATAATTTATTATATCTAAAAAGGCCATGAATCATATCACAAAAGAATAAATCTAACTGGAATATTCAAATCAAACTCCCTTCTTTCTTTTGTTTATTCAATTATTCAAGTATTTATTTGTAGACTAGAAATAATACATTAGTGGACACTTGGCTTTGGCATTCAACACTACAGACAAAAAAAAATGCATAACAAATGCATAACTTTCGAACGGGTGATCGGATCGTAATGAAACTTGATATTTGGAAATGCCTCGTGTCTTGCATGTCCTATTTCAAGTCCGGACCGGATCCGGTGAATGTGGGGGGAGTCGGAGGGGCTAACCGGAAATCATGTGATACGTTTAGAGTGGAATGATCGGGATAAAACTTTGCCTAAGAGAAGCGGAAACTTGTGTAGGCCTGTATTAGCACCTCAAAAAGGGGAGCAGTGAAATATGATATACAACACTACAAATAAAAAAAAAAGTATAACATGCATAACTTTCGAACGTGTGATCGGATCTTAATGAAACTTGATATTTGGAAATGCCTCGTGTCTCCTATGTCCCATTTCAAGTCCAGACGGGATCCGGTGAATGTGGGGGGAGTCCGAGGAGCGAACTGGAAATCATGTGATACGTTTAGAATGGAGTGATCGGGATGAAACTTGGCCTAAGAGAAGCGGAAACTTGTGTAGGCCTGTATTAGCATCTCAGAAAGGGGAACAGTGAAATATGAGAGTAGTCCACCGCTTGGCGCGGAAGCTCCGTTCGCTTATTTTAATGGCACTTGCCTTCCGGCCAAGTGCCAAATACCGATCACTTTTCCGTCGGTCTGTCGGTCAGTCCGGTGTTTGCGAGTTAGGGTACTTCCAGATGGGCTAGGACGATGAAACGTGGCAGGCATATTAGGGACCCGTTCCAAACTAATTTGGAAATAGTCACTTGCCCGATCCGACCATTGTGGGGGGAGGGACGGGAGTCGGAATCCGGAATCTAGTGGTATGCATAACTTTCGAACGGGTGATCGGATCTTAATGAAACCTGATATTTGTAAATACCACGTGTCTTCTATGTCCCATTTCAAATCGGGACCGGATCCGGTGAATGTGGGGAGAGTCGGAGGGTGGAACCGGAAATCATGTGACACGCTTAGAATGGAACGATCGTGATGAAACTTGGTGGGAGGAACAAGCACAAGACCTAGGTACATCAGTGACACAACCGTACCAGATTCGGGCACCAGGGGGAGTTGGAGGGGGGGGGGGCTCTGGAATTCCGGTAATCGTAGTTAAGGTACTTCCAGTAGTGCTAGGACGATGAAACTTGGCTGAAAAATTGTAGACTTGACAAGATTGGCTTAGAAATTGTCACTTCCCAGATCCGGCCATCCCTTAAAGTATTGATCTTGACCGGAAAGTACAAAAATTACTTTAAAGAACAGTTTACATTTTCGTGATCGCCATGAGCCCGTTATCATTTTTGCCTAAAGGGTTTTGCTTAGAAATCGATTTTCTAGCTCCGTCAAAGCACGCACCTTAACCGCACAGTAAGAAAAATGCTTTTGACCAAACGATACATTTCATGATCCCCGAGGGCCCATGATGTTTGTGCCACAAGAGTTTTGCTTAAACTGAATTTCTATTACCCTTAAAGTGCGCATCTTAACCGAAAAGTGAAAAATTACTTTTGACCAAACTATACATTTCATTGTTCCCGAGGTCCATGAAGTTTGTGCCACAAGGGTTTTGCTTAAACTCAATTTCTGGTACCCTTAAAGTGGGCATGTTTACCGAAAAGTGAAAAAATTACTGTTGACCAAACGACATATGTACGTGATCCCCAAGTGCCCATGATCATTTTTACCTTAAAGGACTTGTCTTACCCATAATACTAACGCAACCTACTTCCATAATCACTCCATATATTTCTAAACCCGGAGACCCCAATTTTGCATTGTACATTCTAACCCCTCTAACAAAAACCACGCTGATTTTCGCACTTGCCATGTTTTGCTATCTTCGATGTGTATCACGCTGTCGACGGTTGTCTGCGAGAAGTTTTTACATCAGAAAAACCGGTTATGTAAATTGTTTCCATGTTTTCGCTAAATCAGCGGGTCTCGGAAAAGGCTTAAAACAGCCAAAACGGTGGGTTATTTTTTGAAAGCACAGCCTAGTTTTACAGTATTCAAATATATTAAAATACTTGAAGTTGAAGAGTAAACAATGCGAGGGGTCCTTTAAGGGTTTTGCTTACAATGTTTACTAAACGATACATTCTCCTGATTTCCAAGGGCCCATGATCATTCTTATCTTATCGGGTTTTGCGTACAAATGATCACAACAAACACGCAAATTGACAAATTCCTACTTTCATCCTCTGACCTAGCCTTGCAAGGGCCATATGAGCTTCTGGCTCTTGTTTATATATATCCCGCATGCTATCTTTGCCACCTTTCTTGCTACCGGTTCAATGTTTGTAAGTTGTTAAGATTCCTTCTCATTCGGTGATGTTAACACAAACGACTAGAACAAAAAAAAACTTTTGAATCTCACCTAGATTTAATTTTTAGAACATCATCTTTAAAAAAAAAAAGCAGGGATACGTCAGCTGAGTTTTACTCTAGCGTTATTTCGACCCTTCTTGGCAAGGTTCATTGTCAGTCCGAAGATGTGATAAAATAAATAAAGTATCTGATTTCGGTCATCGAAGTTTCGGTTGTATCGTCTTTATTTAATTTTGGCACAGGTTCAGTAATTGTTTGGTTATTGAGATGTGAAATGACTTGGTTCTAACGCTGTGAGAAATGTTTTACTTTCACACTCCACGTTTGAGCGCTTGCTCACTTGTTCCAGCTTCGCCCTGGAGAGGACTCATTTCAGGAAGGGCCGGAATACTGCTAGAACAAAATTCGGCTGACGTATCCGTTGAGCGTGTTCCACCCTTCTAAGGATAGTTACTATTAGTTACTATTTTCGTTCCATCCTCACGAAAAGTTCTTACGCTGACCGTTCCAACCTTCTCGAAATAGTAACGAATAGTGACTATTTGATTACCATGCTCGGGAGCGTAGTAAGCGTAGTAACTAGGCATCTCTGTAACGTGATTGGTCGGATTCGCCCGTGGCATGATATCCTGCTGGAAAATAGAAAAAGAGTTCCAGCCTTAACGGCAAAAAGCCAGAATTAGTGACGTCATACGTAGTAACTACGGTAAGTAGGGTGGAACATGCTCTATGATTCGCAGGCAGCTTGTGCTGAAGGAATTATTTATTTTTAAAAAATTGTCTCGTTGATTTTATGCTGAATGTTTCCTCATACCTCCTCCTACCTTTCCTCTACCTCCTACATTTCCTGTATCCTCCTTCTTCTTCTTAGAGTTCCGAGGGGTCTTCCTGCTTTGCTATAGGGTCGGAAAAGTCAAGGGGGAAACCGGGATATCACCTTTCCCGGTTGTAATTCACAGCTGGGTGTTCGTTTCCGCACCAGATGAGGGAATTTCCTTCTTGCCTTTCTGAGACATTGCGGTTTGACGATAACGCCACCGGAAAAATAAACATTTTGTCGCCTGTAATTATGTAAACATTTTGATTTTGGGGGGCGCTACTTGTTGTCAGAGGGTGGAACTAGAATCGGGATAGGTTTAAGGCGGTGTGAACCGTAAAGGTACATCATTTCCCCCAAGGTTTGGGCTGTGCGAATCTTCAGGGGCCCGTTTTTTGCGAGAAATTATCAACATTTCTATACCGTAGTTTTGCTGATACTCGCTGCTTAAAAAATAATAACTAAAATAATAGGCTCCTCCTGAGAATGCTCACTTCCGCAAATGTGATTGCTCATAGCGACGAGCGACGTCAAGGCCAAAATCTGTTAGAAAGATAATTTTCCCGAAGTTTCCCCACCACAAAAAAGGTTCGGTTTTTTTCTTTTCGACAGGGTCGAAATGTAAATTTCCTATTACCGAAGACTGAAGAGCAGCTTAGATGATTCCATTTGTGTGGTCGGAAATTGATCCTGGCGAAGAAGCAATTAGAATCGCAATTTGTAATCGATGCTTTCCGTTGGACAAAGCGAAATCAACCGTACCAATAGGTTTCCTTTTCTGGAGGCCTACTTGTCTTATCTTTTGGCTCTGCTTCGATTTGTATGGTCGGAAATTGATCCTGGCGAGGAATCGAGCAGATTCCCGATTTCTAGTCGTTCATTCCGTCGATCACCACGACGTTGGGATTTTGCAGTATTATGGCGTTCGCAGCCTTTTTCATAGTTGGAAATAAACAAACATATAAAAAACAAACAAACATTAAACAAACATATACCTGACAGAAATACTTCCGAGCGGCCAAACAAAGATAGCAATAATCTGAACTCACTCTCTGCTGACAAAGCGACAAAGGCCATACTAATAGATTTCCTTTTGCCTCTGGCCTCATCACTTGGCTCATTCGTTAACCTACCATCGGCCTTTTGTTTATCTGTAGTTTTTCTTTGTTTTCAGATCCACGTTTATCAGATTTTTGTATTTTCAATTAAGATCGATGATTTTTTCGCTGGATTTTATTGTCTTTTGAGTCACGGTATGATTTTCGCTCGCTGGAGAACAAAGCTACTTGCTCAACATGGACAGATTGATGAGAAATCTGCTACCTTTATTTGTTAAAGGTAGCGCGGCGTTTGTTTTCGATGAGCAAAATTTAAGGGCGATTTAAGTGCTGAAGTTTCGGCGTTGAGATCTTCACCTTCTTCGTGGAAAATGCAGTATGGCAAAAGTGAATGAATGACTGTATTTCTTTCCCATCCTCACTTAAAATGTCAATGGTCGAGTATGGATGAAAAAAGACAAAATCAGAATAACTTAAACCAACGCGAGAACTATTTCTTAAAATATTACTTGATGGCTGCATAAAGGCTGTTCAGGGGGTCAAGCGATTTCGGGAATACTAAATTAGCAGCTTATTATAATGAAGTACCTGGATTTTGTCATTAGGACTGTGATGTCCATGAAGCCTTGTAGGGTCATACACAAAAACAAAAACATAATTCTGAATGCGTCAATAATACACCATAACATGCTAAACGTCGTATCTCCCGTCAAGGCTACTATGGGGCTAGGATAATATCTAGGCTAGCGATGTCTAATAAAATTATACTTGGGCAGGTACTTTTCAAGATTTCAGGAAGCAGCAGAACACCATCCCCCAAACGTCTTAACCATAAATTACGTAGCTCTTGACGTTGCGAGAGAAATATCACCTTAAGTACAGTAGAGGTGTGTTTGTTCGAACGTTTGTTGATTTTGAACAGTGCCATTTTCATACACTTGTTCTGACAAAAGCTAACAACCAATTGCGGGCCCCTGAGAACACATGAATAGATCTTTTTGATCTTCATTCTACCATTTAGTCCAAAATTGTACTGTTCAGATTTAAGTACTGTTCAGTTAAACATACCTCTATTTTACGCCAAGGCGGGGGATGTTCCACACGAGGGGTTGCTCACTCGCTGGGCACTACTGTACACCCTCGCTGGGCACCGGCTGGGCACCGCTGGGCACCGGCTGGGCACCACTGTACAACCATTTTGGGAGTGAGCAACCCCTCGGTTGCACAAGGTTTTAATAAAACGGAAGATTTGTTACGCGGTTCCTAGAAAGATTGAAGTCTCCGGTTCTTTAAAAAAAAAACGTGTTTCTGTGCTTCTCGTAATATTTATTTTTTGTAGCGGAATGCTTCTGGCGACTTCTGGCACCAACATTTGTGGGTGCCAGCATGTGAAACAAAGTAGGATTCTGTTACATTTTCACGGTCATGGCGGCGTCGGCAGAAAGTGTTAAAGCCAGGCTTCACCTTCAAGATTTTCCTTCCGGATTTCAGACAGCCGTTTTCTTCAGGGCGGATCTGGAAGGTGAAGCCAGGCCAAAAAACGTCTGGAAGTCCTCGGAACATTTCGGACACACCTTTTCTTCTTGAAAATATGGCGGATTTTTTAAACAATGAAATTAAAATCTCAAAACAAATTATCGAAAGAAACGGATCATGAAATCTGTGGATGTATTTTGTGCTTTCTTTTACACAGCTGACTCTTCTAAGTTTCTTGAGTGCTCTGCTCTTAAATATTTTGATTATATGACGATTCATCCAGCCGTTTACTTCGAATCACGCCTGTTAACAATAAAAATAGTTACAAAAATAATAATTTGTTCGAAAAAAAGGCTTAGGTCGTGGCAAAGACTATAATAAAAAGAAAGTAAAAGCCCTTATGGACTAGCGACTTAATTTAGGTGATTTAGACATTGCAGACGTGAAGAGGGCTCCGAATTGACCCTTGTAGCGCTAAATTTGATCTCATTCAGTTCTTGCCCCAAGCCCCACGCCTGCTTTAAACTGGTTGATATTTTTTGCGCTCAACGTTACAACGCGTTCAACTTACAACGTTCCCACTCATTTTTGATAGTGCACAACGAATACGTCAGCTGAATTTTATTAGAGCTACATTTCGGCCCTTCTTGGCAAGGGTCCTCTTCAGGCTCAAATCCGCTCAAGTTGGAACACGTGCGTATGCGCTCAGACGTGGAGTGTGAAAGTAAAACGTTTATCACATTTTATATACAAGCAGCTTTAGAACCAAGACATTTCACATCCCCAATAACCAAACAAGTATTGAAATAACCTAATTTTTAATCATCCCGCTTTAAAAGCTTTAAATGCAAACAAACCGCAAGCATAAATCCAAAGAAATGTTGAAGATCTTGCACGAATAGCTTGAGTTCCAACAATGGTCTGCCAGTCAGTCCAACCCTTTAAACCTCTTTTCCATTAGCAGGGAAATAACACGTGCAATAAACCAAATCGTAGCAGCCTAATACCCCCTTTGTCACAATTCATTAAGAACGGCATATCATTGATCCTATGACAAAACAGTCCAGTTTCCAACTGTTTATTAAAGATTAAAGTACGTCGCGTCGTCACCAAAAATCCTCATCCATAGATATATCTCCCCAAATATACAAGAGTTGGACTTGAGACCGCCATTTGTTATGGCCCACCGTCATGACGAGATAGTATGTCAGGCATCAAACAATCCTGTCCGCAATAGCTACCCATTTCGATGAAAAGAAAAATGAAAGAAGATATCCAAAATTTGAGCAAGCATTAACTGCTTACAAGTTCATATCTAAAAGTATATACCATTGCTAATTATCACAGATGATTTTTACTCTTCATAGAGGGAATTTAGGACGCCCGATGTCACTTGATCGTTTGAAATGAGTGACAAACGGTGAGCTAGGGATTCAGAGACTGTGCGCTTCACAAGTGAAGAAAGTGAATGTACTCGCGGTTTTGTCACAGTATAATGATACTTTGGTGAAAGGAAAATCTACAGGTGGTTATTGTGGTTTTAAGGAGAAACAGCGTATTTTGGGACCGTCTTTAAAATAAAAATAGAGGGCTATTTGGAAAAGTATGGTTCTTGGTTAAGGACCTGTCTTATCTATAATACTAACGCACCCTACTTCCGTAATCACTCCATATATTTTTAAACCCGGAGACCCCAATTTCGTACGGTACATTCTAACCCCTATAACAGAACCACGCTGGGTTTTTTGTCACCAGCCGTGTTTTGCTACCTTCGATGTGTATCACGCTGTCGACGGTTGTCTGCGAGAAGTTTTTCCATCAGAAAAACCGGTTATGTAAATTGTTTCCCTGTTTTCGCTAACGAGTCAGCGGGTCCTGGAAAAGGCTTAAAACGGCAAAAACCGTGGATTATTTGTTGAAAGCACAGCCTAGTTTTAAAGTATTCAAATATTTTAAAATACTGTAAGTTGAAGAGTAAATAGTGCGATGTCCCTTGGCTGCTAAGAATTTGACTTAGCACCATCCCTCCAAACCAGCGGAACGCAAAACCAAAGTGGCTGTTTCACTTAACCACCGATTACTTAATTGTTTCCGACGATAGGCGCAGGCGCGACGGCCTGACAGCCAAGTTTTTTTGTCGTGTGGTTCGGTGTGGTTGCTCTTAGCAGCAATCTCACCCCTAATCCAAGGATCAAATCTCATCTCAGTCTCCGGGGACCCCTGGGTGGCATGTAACTTTTTGACACTTAGAGAAAAGACCCAACGGGGGGAAGCCTAAGATGTCACAAGACAGATTGAAGGTATAAATCAACCGTTGTTTGAGGGTTTCAACCGTGTTTTTTCGAGTCTGACAGATGTTCAGGCAAATGTGTATTCAGTATTTTTGGATATAACAGAATAGGCTGCACGGTGGGAAACAGGATTTGAATAATCGTGTTTGTTTCCTTTGGAAAAAGGATTTCACGCCTGAAGGACAGGGAGATGCTGACTAGAGTTTGATGGATATGTTTCGTGTGTACAGGTGTTTTCCCATGTGATTCGCGCGAAAGCCAACGGACTTTTTAGCGTAAAGGCTGAGGTGTATGGCAGGGAGAACTGAAAGTCCCGTAATACTCTATATGAACTATGTCCGAAACACGTCCGTGGTCCTAGGGAAGAACTAGAAACGTCACCCAACGAATCCTCAGAGTTTACTCAAATCTTCTGTAAACCAATCTACAACGTTTGCTGTGGCGGCGTTTCTGGCTCGTCGCTGAGTACATGGCGATTTTTCATCGGCGTTAGTCATAAAGAGTATAGAATTTGTTGATGGTCTGAGAAATAAGCGTGCCACTATCTGCGTTTTCACAGATACCACGGTATCTGAAATCACGGTCTAAAGTCGTTTCCACAGTTACCGAAGTATCTGTTTGCACGGTCTAAAGGTGTGTTTGCAGTTACCGTGGTAACTAATCGTGGTATCTCACAAATTCATCTCACTTTTCGTCATCACAAACATAAGAGGTGGGAAAATTCCAAATTGGTGGGAGAGTAATTTGTACTTGTGATGTAAGTGGATATCAGTATATCTTTTGGGATGACTTCTAAAACTGCGAATTTGGCTATTGGCGTTTTGCAAAGCAGCCTTGGTAGCAGATGCTATGGTATCTGCAAAAGCGCAACTTGTGGAATTGACGACTGTTTGAAAATCAAAACCAGGGGAAATATGGACGTTTCCCTTCAAATTAAGTGTTCGGTTTCTCCATCGAGGCCCCGCCATTTGGGCCCTGGACTGTTATAAGGCTCCGACAGTGATATTGGGGTGCTAGACTTCTAAATTCAGGATTTTATTGTTTTGTTTATTTGTCACGGCATTAGTCCCTTGTAAAAGTTTCATCTTCACGTAAATATTTAAAGGACTCGCCGTACCGATACTACCAATGCAACCTACTTCCGTAATTGCATTCATTAATTCTCAAAACCGAAGATCCAAACTTCACATGCTAGGCTACATTCTAAACCCGCTATGACACCTCACTAATCTTTGCACTCGCCACGATTCACTGTTGTGCGTGTGCATTATTATCCTGACGTAGTGGTTCCACTTCGACTGTATTTCAAAGTAGAGTACTGTATTCTGACCATTCTACTTTTTTTATTTCTGCTAATTTTGGCCATTTAAAGGACACCTGAACAATGAAACCATACTTGAACACACCATGGAGACGGAGCACACCGGAACACACCATGCCACGGAGAGCATTCTTCTCCTGAGCGTGACGTTTTCAAAATAGGGATGTTCGTTTCTGGAGGTTTGCACGTGCAGACTCAAAGACAAAGAGCGCAATTCATTCAAATCTTTTACAGCGCTGGCCGGATCGTATTGGAATTTCTTCTAGATATACGTTTGGGCTTAACTGGTTAAAAAATATTCCGGAAGAAGGGTTGATTGGAGACATTTGTTCATTTCTAAAATTGTTCGGTACTGAAATAAGGACAGATGCAAAATGGAGCAAAAATCATAGCTTGGAAACACTATTTCGTATTTGGATAGGGTTTTCTGCAGGCAATGTTAACGGAAGTCATGCAGATAGTACTTGGTACTCTTCATTCAGGTGTCCTTTAATACTTTATTTATGTATACTCTTTTTGTCTTTTGGGTGGATAACCAAGGCAAGCCGGATGATAGCAAAACATGTGGCCAATTCAGGAATACTGCATTAACCACACATTTTGCTGTAAAAACTAATTTCTATCGATTCAGAACAAATCTACTTCTATCCTCATGATTTTGGAGGGCTGCTAGTTTTTTTCAGAGAGGGTCAAGTGGAAGCACTGTCCCGACGAGCGTTCGCGTATTATGCTACTGATTCGTAAAACCAGTTATCTGAACTGCGCCGAGTTTTTACTAGAAGTCAGTGGGCCCGAAAAAAGGCTTAAAACAGCCTAAGCCGTGGATAATTCGTAAAAGCAGGGCCTAGTTCTACAGTATTCAAATAGTTTTAACTATCCACTGACATGGGGATGTGAACTGTTTAGAGGAATTTGGCTCGAGCGAGATCAATGTCCCTGTCGAGATTCCCGTAGCTCGTTACTTACTGGCGATTTTAGTGGTTTTGAGAGTTATGTTCACAAGGTCCTCGATATCCCTATTAGTTAGAGCGTCGGTGCATCAAGCCGAAGGTTGCCGGTTCAAATCTTACTTGTATCATTCTTTTTTTCCGTTCTCTAGCCTACTTTTTTCACTGTTGGAGCTTTTTAGTGGCTTCACTGATGCCGACCGGATGAAAAATGTTCAGCCTGTGTAGTTGTAGGCTATGTGTTGTTGTCGAGGTTGTTGTACAATAACGTTGTCTGTTGTAACATGAAGTAGTACGAAATACTTTCATTTAACTGTGCTTCAGTCGGAATAATCTTACGCAGGAGTGTCCAGTAACATCCAGTCGAGCATGCAGTCTTGTTATAGCAGCATGCAGAAGCAACTTTTTTGTTGTTTTATGCTTCTAAACCTTGCAACAAAAATTTTCATTGGGGTGTATCCAATCTTTGTAAGTCTGCCACTCTTAAAATTCAACTCCTTATAATTCTACAAATAAAGACAGCCTCAAAATATACTGTTTCTGCTAGAACCCGAATCTGCTTCCTGTTTTGTGGTGAATGAATGTGATGCATGCAACCGTTTTCTTCCAGTGAAATGTCTTGAACAATAATTGCACAAACGTTCACTTCCTTCTGGTTGTTAATTACCGATTCTCCAACCCCTTTTCCTCACTCGCGTCGCTCTTTACCGTTGTTCTGCATTGCTGCAAATTCCTGCCATTTCGCATAAAGAATTATCATCGAATAATTGGTAGGCTATCATTTTTTAAAATCTTTCTTGTATGCTATTTAGGATGGAATATTTGATGCCTGAAGTCTTTTCTAAAAGGGTGGATTTTTATGAAAACAACACTGAAGGTTAAATTAGGATTAAGAAGTCCAGATTTTGGATACGGACTTTAAAGATGCTGCGATTTGCGAGTTGCCCTTGCCGAGAAAATATTTGGCTGACAAATATAATCGCATATAATGTGGCAACTTGTAGATTAGAGAAATTCAGTACAAGTGCGTAGAACTGAACTTCAGTTGCGCAGCTACCGATGTAATAAAGGAGTTTCTAAAAAAAATTGGCAAAGGGTCAAGCCACAGTGACGTGGTTCCATTGAAACTGCGTAGAAGGAGTGATTGGATGTCTTATTTGCCCATGTCATCGAAATGTAAAGACGGATGGTTAAAACCCACTCTATTCTTCATTCAGTTCTATCAACTCTATGCCTTAAGTTTTCATGTCACCAACAGTAACAAAATTGCAAATGTTTTCTCCTTGCAGTGTTTCCCCTTTTAACCCCGTGGCTCTCTTTTACATTATACCTCGAGTCCGGGACTCTGAAATTCCGTCCGTGAACAGAGTAAATCGTCAGCAAATAATTAAAAGTCGTATATCTCTGTCTGCTACGTATCGCATTGTGAACTTTTCATCCTAGCCAATTTATTGCTAGTTTGTATGGCTCAAAAGTTAAAGACTGTATTGGTATTATAGTCGAGGTTTGGACATTCGCCTAATGTGTATCTGCTCGCAGGTTCATTTTTCTATCTTGAGCCTGAAGAAGAGCCTTTGCCAAGAAGGACCGAAATATCACTAGAAAATGTCTCCGCTGACTTATCCGTTAAAGGACACCTGAATGAAGAGTACCAAGTATCATCCCTATCTATATGACTCCCGTTATCATTGCCTGCAGAAAACCCAATTCAAATACGAAAAAGTGTTTCCAAGCTATGATTTTTGCTCCATTTTGCATCTGTCCTTATTTGAGTACCGAACAATTTTATAAATGAACAAATGTCTCCAATCAACCCCTCGTCTGGAATATTTTTTAACCAGTTAAGCCCAGACGTATATCTAGAAGAAATTCCAATACGGTCCGGCCAGCGCTGTACAAGATTTGAATGAATTGCGCTTTTTGTCTTGGAGTCTGCATGTGCAAACCTCCAGAAACGAACATCCCTATTTTGAAAACTTCACGCTCAGGAGAAGAATGCTCTCCGTGGCCGTGTCTGTAAATGCATTCTCCATGGTGTGTTCAAGTATGGTTTCATTGTTCTGGTGTCCTTTAAGCACAGAAAAAAATGATTCGCAGTCAGCTTGGGCTGAAGGAATATATCGTCGGTGTCAAGCGTAAACCACGTATCTCCCTTTACGTGGTTTCCATCTTGGTTGTATCTCCCAAACTATGAGTCGGAGGCAATCGAGATACGCACCGTTCGACGCAGAATTTTTCGGCGAGTAGAACTGTGTCAAAAAGTGGAAATCGCAAATTTGACCAGATACGTGGTTTCCGCTTGACACCGACGATATATTCCTAATCCAATCGGCTTCTGCTTGACACAACCCTCTCTTGTCGATCAAAAGCAATAGCCTACCAGTCAAGATTAAAGGCATGAGAGATTCATAAATAGCAACCAATTTCGAGCAAGAACAAATTAAAAATTAAAGGAGACAGAAAATATTCGCAGGGATGAAATTGTTAAATATTGATAGATTGTAGAGGTGGTGATTCGTAGAAAAGGGTTTATAACTGTATAAAATAAGAATAAATAAGTAGTAAGATTGGTAAATTTAAATTAAAAAAATTAAATTAAATTAAATAGTTGAAATGGAGAAGTTAAAATTTATTAAAGTTTAAAGTGTGGATGTTTGTTCAGAAAGAGTAGGTGACGTTAAAGAGATTAAGGAAATATTAATGTCACCGAGTGGAGGAGGAGTCGTAGCCCAAAAATTAAATAATCAAAATGCTTGGAAAAGATGCTACGCGGGTAGTTGAAAATATTGATTAAAAGAAATTTCAGATATGTTGCTAGTTTTTCCCTGATGATTCGCTATGCTCATAGAAGGAAATTAAGAATCTCTGCGTCTCCGAACCCCGTTAAGGTCGTAGGCAAATGGGTTAGCCTCTTGCAAGTAGTAACCTGAAGGAAGTGAACGTAGCTGTGGTTTTCTCAGAGTTTATGGCACTTTTGCGGAAGTAAAAGGTTGCTCTTATATTAGATCTTATATCTAATATATAAGAGTTGTATCTTATAAATCATATCTTATTATCTTATACGAGTCGAAATCATACCTTATTCTCTTATATCTTATTATCTTAACCGAGTTGATTTTAAGCGGAAGTGTATTTTGAGTCCCTCTCGTCCCCCTCCCCCCCCCCCCAAGTGACGCCCCTGCAGCTGTCGATCCTCTTGTTTTTGGACCAAGCACTTTGTTCGACTTCGAGCTGGATACTGCTTTCATCGTTGGTCCAGCGATGATGTTACTTGATATGGTCATTTAGATACGTGATCCAATGTTATTGGCTGTTGCCTTTGTTTGTCTTTGCCAGTGGTACCAGTTGCAAGATAGTTAAACACCTCACGACCTTTTCAGGCAATCAATTGAGTCAAGTTCCTCCATTCTCTCAGCGATGTGCTAATGATTCTACTGGGCCAGCAATTATAAGTGGCTAATTATTGTGCTGACGTACTTACTCGAGATAATCGTAACAGAAAATATTCCCACATGCAGAAAATAATCCCCCGACACCCCAGAGGCTTGAACCTGTGCTTCTGCGTAACCACGGTAGCATTTTACACATAATACGGTACAGAAATATGAAACCACTTTTCATCGGAGGGATTCTTAAGGTTGAAAGAAACTATGGGTACCTAAGCCGGATGGCGGCAATACCGGAACAGTGTCCGGCCGGATTTGGCGGATTGGATGACAGGTGGGATTTTCTTGAAGACTTACTTGAGATGCAGGAAGGAAGCCCGGGATGTGACATTTCTGGACATATAATTTTCTGTGGGAGCTTCATGAACATTTTGCCCGAGATCGGAAACTTGGAAAAAGATGATTAGTAATTTGACACTGCGGTTTTTATGGCACTTGCAGCCTCTGGCTCAAGTGCCATATACCGATCACAATTCCGTCTGTCGGTCTGTCGGTCGGTCCGAGTTTTTTGTCCCACATATCCGAGTTAGGGTACTTCCAGATGTGCTAGGACAATGAAACTTGGCAGGCATATCAGGGACCCGACCAAACTAACCTGGAAATAATCAGTTTCCCGATCCGACCATATGCGGGGGAGTGTGGGGCGCTGGAAACTTGAAAATTTAGGGCATTTTGTCACTTTTTTCCGAGTTAGGGTACTTCTAGATGAGCTAGGACAACGAAACTTGGCAGGAATATCAGGGACCCGACCAAACGAACCTGGAAATAATCAGTTTCCCGATCCGACCATATGCGGGGGAGTTGGGGCGCTGGAAACTTGAAAGTTTAGGGCATTTTGTCACACTTTTTCGAGTGAGGGTACTTCCAGATGAGCTAGGACAATGAAACTTGGCAGGAATATCAGGGACCCGACCAAACTAACCTGGAAATAATCAGTTTCCCGATCCGACCATATGCGGGGAAGTGGGGGCGCTGGAAACTTGAAAATTTAGGGCATTTTGTCACACTTTTTCGAGTTAGGGTACTTCCAGTTGTGCTAGGACCATGAAACTTGGCAGGCATATCAGAGACCCGACCAAACAAACTTAGAAATAATCAGTTTTCTGATCCGACCGTTTTTTTTTTTTGGGGGGGGGGGGGGGGGGGTGGAAGGCAGGGTAATCCGGGAGATTGAGAAGTGTTTAACTTTCGAACGGATGATCGGATTGTAATGAAACTTCATAACTGAAAGGGAATATATATCTGTAATGTCCCGTTTAAAGTCTTGACCGGATTCGGTAGCCAGGGGGGAGTTGGGGGGGGGGAGACCGGAAATTTCAAGAAACGGTTAGAATGGAGGGATCGGAATGAAACTTGCTGGGAAGAACAAGCATCGGCTCTAGATAAGTCCTTTAGACCATTGTACTTGATCCGGACACTTATGGGGGGGGGGGGGTTGCCGGAATTCCGGTGATGGTGGTTTTGGGGATTTTGACGATGAAACTTGGCAGGCATATCAGGGACCCAATCAAACTGACTTCAAAATAAAAATTTTCGATCATATAATGGTGGGGGGAGTGGAGGGAGGGGAATCCGAGATTTTCAGTCATGCGTAATTTTGGAATGGGTGATCGGATTCGAATGAAATTTAAGAATTGAACAGAGGACATTTCTCCGATGATTTTTTTCATATCCGGACCGGATCCGGCAACTATTGGGGGGGGGGGGGGGCGGAAAATACGTGACCCGTTTAGAATGGAGGGATCGGGATGGAACTTTGTGGGAAGAACAAACAGATGCTCTAGGTAAGTCATTTGCTGAATCGGATTGGCTACGTGCACTGCGGGGGAGCTGGGGGGGTGGACCGGAAATCTCGAGAAACGGTTAGAATGATGGTATCGGAGTGAAACTTGTTGGGAAGAACAAACATCTGGTCCATGTAAATCTTTTACATAATTTGACTGGATCCGGACACTTGAGGGGGGGGGGGGGGAGGAGAGGGTTTCCCGGAATTCCGTTTTTTGGGGGATTTTCACGACGAAACTTGGAAGGCATATCAGGGACCCGGTCAAAACTGACTTGGAATAAAAAAAAATCCTCGATATGATAATCTTTGGGGGGGGAGGGGAGTTGAGGGAGGGGAATCCGGAATATTGAGTCATGCGTAACTTTGGAACGGGTGATCGGATTCGAGTGAAATTTAATAATTAAACAGAGGACATTTTTCTCTGGTGACCTTTTTCATTTCCGGACCGAATCCGGCAATTATTGGGGAGAGGGCGGAAAATACTTGACCCGCTTAGACTGGTGTGATCTGGATCGAACTTCGTGGGAATGACAAACATATGCTCTGGGTTAATCATTTACAGAACCGGATTGGCTCCGGTTATTGTGGGTGGAGTTGGAGGAGGGGGGGGGGGGTCTGGGATTCCGGTGATCGCGCGTTAAGGTACTTCCAGATGTGCTAGGACGATGAAACTTCGCTGGAATATTGGAGACTCAACAACATTTGCTTAGAAATTGCTACTTCCAAAATCCGATTATTCCTTAAAGTACCAATCTTGACCGCAAAGTAAAAAAAATACTTTTAAGCAATGTATGCATTTTCGTGATGCCCATCAGCCCATTAGCAGTTTTGCCTCAAGGGTTTTGCTTACAAATAAAGTTCCAGCTCCCTTAGAGTGCGCATCTCAACCGCAAAGTCGAAACTTACTTTTGATCAATCAAATCATCTTGACCCATGCAAGTGCCATATGAGCTTACAGCTCTTGTTTTTAAGGCAACTAGTGCTTGAAGTCAGAACTATAACTAGAACAAAAAATGAAAAGTATAAAGAGGCAAGGAAAGACAAGTCCTATTTTATTTTTATTTTACGTTCAGAATCTGTACGCATGTAGAAATAGCGCTGGATTGGACGGAATAAAAAATTGATAACGAACCACACTTATGCAAACGTAGCGAAACAAGACATGAATTGTAGGCTAAGTGTAGAAAGTATTTTCCGATATTTGTCCAAGCCTCAGTTGGCCCAAACATTTTGCATTACGCTGTCGTTCCAGTACCTTCAGTTAGGAGCAGTTAATGCAGTTAATGCTCCAACATGCAAGATGAGCATTTTGTTTTCAGTTTGACATTCACCTTCTTGTTTTCTGACGGCAAGAGATTTGTATCCGAGGGGCTGCCCACTTTCGATGTTGGTGTAGAGCAAGTGTGCGGTGCCCCGTTTGTGCCGGCACCGGTGGCCACGTGTTACAACATTACAACTAGCATGTCTAGACGTGGAATTCCCTAATTCATGGCCGGTATCGCTCGTTTCAGCCAGTGCCAGTCGATGCCGGGAAAGGGTGTACAGAAGGTGCCGGGGAGTGGGCACCCCCTCCCTTGTATCAACAAGAACATGGCTCCAGTTCGCTATGATTCAACTTCAAGTCTCATTAGTCTACTTGCAGTTTAAAAGGCACTGGCGAGTCATCGGTTCACCGCCGGTTCTCTAATTTCACGACACAGCTGGTTGATTTTGCTGCCCTTTAAATCTCAGGGCTCATCAAGCACATTTCAACATCCGTGTCAAAATTCGACTCGGTAGATGACGTTGATTAAGATGCCCGAGCCGTTGAACATTTTGTTTCCTCTCCACGGCTTTAGTCGACGGTTGTTGCCTGAAAGCGATAAAAGTTGAGCAGGCTATGGGTTCCGAGGGCAGGTCTAGTTCATGTGGTGGAACAGCAACCAAAAAGCAATTTGGGCCTGCAAAATATCCGATGCGACTGATGAACTTGTGGACTGAGACATCGGGCCCGAGCGTCCGCCAGTCCTTGGCCTACCACACAACAATAATAATAAATAATAATCCTGTGGCTGGGGGGGAGGGGGGGTAGAAGGCATAACCAAACAGCAATTTGGGCCTCCAATTGAAAAACTTGATACATTGAAGGACTTAGACATCGGGCCAGACTTTCTGTAACAGCTCTGTGAGGGGAATCAGAAGGTTACAAGAAAGGTTCTAAGTTTTCTACTAAAAGGTCACTGAGTAGGGCCGCAGCCAGACATACGGTATACTTCGGCGTGGGGGTTCTCCCCTCGGGTCGGACCTAATTCGTTCCTAACACTAAAACAAGAACAGAAGGCAGGTCAGAGATTAAAACCTAGATAAACGATTTTTTCTATGTTTCGGGATGGGGATCGATCCCCTCCCCCCTCCCCTGAGCACGGCCTTGGCTAAATTCCCACCAATTATGACTAATGTTTGGTTAGAAGACTCTAAAAAAAAAACTGCCAGTTCGGGTAGTGAGTCTCGGGTGATTGAAGTAACTGTATGTGTCTCTAATATTTGGGCTGTACAGATATACATATTGAGTGGTTTCCAAATCACCACCGCCCACTCTCACAGCCCCCACGATCAAAATGCCAACGGTTCAAAATCCCCACGATTCAGAATTGGGGCCATGTTCTTGTGGTGATTTAATGTTTGTCTGTTTATTAATCAGTGCAGTTGTCTTCAAGGGCCAAGGACCTTGAAGTTTCCATACTTGACTTTTTTTCCGCTAGCCATTTGTGAACACGACTTTTTAGGCCCGGTTAGTTGTTTTTGCGTTTTTGTTTTGTTTTTTAGACCTTGTGCATTTAGCGTGATTTTCTCTTTCTTTCTTAACTGCACTATTTTCGAGTAAGTCGGTTGATGTGCTGTGGTGCATCTCCGGATTTCTCTCATCTTAACCCCCAAGAACTTCGGTTTATTACCAACCATTTTGACATGGAGCACTAGCACAGACTACCACCATTTGTTCCACATATCTTTTTGGTGGTAAGCTATACCCTTTTCCATTTACAGAAAGAGCATTATGACACCGTAAACTTAACCAAATCGACCATTTTAAATCCAAATTACTCAGAAAATGGAGGCTAGACATAGAATCTCACTAAATTTTACAACTGTAGGTTAGGCACCCAGTGCCAATAACGTTGCTATTTATGGGCGTATTATATTCTCCCACTCAGTTTGGGTGGCATTTTTGACAAATGCTGGTCTATTGTAGTAAGTGACAGAAAACGACTGGGTCCACAGTAAACAGTGGTGTATTTTTTCAAGTTGTCACTTGGGAAACGACTGTAAATGCGAAACTGCTGAGTTTCCTACTACTGATGGGATGAAGAGATAAGACAAATATTTGAAAGCATACGTTTTCCGTTGGCTTTTGTAGAACTACAGGCAAACTTGGCACAGAGGAGATTTGTTTATTTATTATTTCGCACAAAAAGCGGTAATCTTTCGCTGTCATCGATGATAATGTTCTTGCTTTCAGGCTTATTTAGAAGATAAGTAGTATTAGTACTAGAAAAAAAATCGGAAGAAGAAAGGAGATCGGACAATGTTGATGAAAATTTAATTCTTCCGCAAGAGTCTATATAAGTATCTAGGTACTATAAAAATACTGTTAGTATTAAATTGTATATAGTTTAAGTCATGACAGGGGCAAACGTTTAAAAAAAACGTCCCAACACATAAGTAGATTCTTGGAATAAGAAAATATGAATGAATTGGAAACTAAAATGTATGCTGTTAGAGTAGAAAAATGATAGTCTTTAGGAGGTTTTTGTGTTTTGTTTTGTTCTTGTGAGAAGTGTTTGCCATGGCCCCCGGGATACTCAGCAGTAAATATATAACTCTTCTGTACACTCAATTAGTGAGATGTGTCACGATTATTGGTTTTTGATTCGAGCTAGATAATCACACAACTTTGAGCGTGTTAAAGTTTAACCGAATAAGGCTGAGATCCGACCTTTAGTTGCACTTTTCTTATTTACCCTGAAAACCCGACAAAACGCGTTACTTTGTTCTTCCGCTATCCACGGATAATTGACTTCATCGACTGAACTTGTTATTTCGGATTTGTAATACCTTTATGTGCTTGTCCCTCTATGCCTGAAATACTCAGCAACTACAAAGGTAAGCCGTTACCGAAAAATACATACTAACATATATAACAAAATAATATATCATCACTTTCCTACTCCCTTCAGAGGAGTTAGCGTCCGTAACACATGGAAATGCAGGCTTTTGTTAGAATTCAAATTCTCCGCGTCTGGATGAGTTTTGAGCTGTCGTGCAAGCAGCGCACATTCTGAACTTTCCGGGGTGAAAAAATACAAAATCCCTTAGATGAGTCAAAATAATTCAGTTTGTTCAGATATTAGATGAAAAATAAGATGCCTTTTCAGTTAAACTTTAACAGAGTTTTGGTTTGAAAGTCTTATGTAGTAAAAGTTAAGGTGACTTCAGATCACAGCTCACTGTACAAAGTTGAGTCATGATAGGGAAAACGTTTTATGGATATTCCTTCAGCCCAAGCTGATTGCGAATAAACGGATACGGCAGCTGATTTTATTCGTGGCACTTCGTGGCAAGCGTCTTCCTCAGGCTCAACCTAGAAAAATTAACCTGTATAAAAAAAAAAGATTCTGGCAACTAGAATTATCTGATTTTGATGAGTTTTTTCGTAACGATTGCTTGGGTTTAAATTTGTTGCTGAGATATCATTTTGGACATGGCTGGTGTTTTGCCTTGTCAAGAAGTGCCGAAATGTCACTCGAGTAAAATCAGTTGACGTATCCGTTCAGCGCAGTTACAGTTTTTGATCGACCTTCAAACCCAAAGGTCTCTCTTCTTAAATACCGTTTTGGTCGCCGGGCCGCCAGTTTCTTTGTCCTCCAAACTTTGCGAGCTAGCAAGTTCGAACTTTGCCTAGAACGTCGATGAAACTGCGACCAGGCAAGGATCGCCGGAGTCGTAAAAGGACTAATTAAGCAAACGGCAAACTTCGACGGCTTTGAAAATGGAAAATTCAGCAACCGACTGAGCCTACGGCGAACAAAACTTCGATCAAAAACGCAACTTATGGCAAACGTTTGGGAAATGTGTGGAGTACGCAGTAACCCCGTATAATCCGACCGTCTTTGGCAGCTGACGGGATTGCGCGCACAACGACAACAACAAAAAATTCCACTTAAAAGTAGTCTTCACGTAACAAATTTACCCTACCATCCATTAGGGTCGATTTACGAATTTGTCACGCAAGACGATCTTCGATTTCTTTCGTCACGTACGGGCGTCTAAATCGTGTCAATACGAGACACAATAATAACAGATAATCTCAATGCAAGAGCCATTAGGGCAAATAAAGCTATAGGTTTCGGGTTCCTGTGATATCCCATTTACCTGGGTCGGTTTGTGATGACAATGAGATATTTATCTTAGCTTTTAAAGCTGTAGCTTTAAGTAGGTACATGCTTTGCGTGAGGATTGTGTAGACCGCATTGTTAATCTATATACTTGCTTACTGCTGCGCTTACCACAATGCACGCGGAACTCGTACGTGCTTGAATCTACAGCTGACACTGATAGTTCTGTAAAAGAAAGCTGCAATTGTCCCTGGCACTAACCTTTTTCTGGTCTCCCCCCACCCTCCCTCTTCTTCATGTGATTGTCTTCACTTTTAAAGGCGGGACGAAAATGTTCTTATAATGCTTGGGTTCTTATTTCATGTTAAGAGGCCAAATTCAAAATACGAGCCCCTTTCTACCTCGTTTATTATGAAATAAGGCGGGTAAAATAAAGTGGAATTTTGCAGCTAGCGGCTTGTCATTGCTGTTGCTAAAAACATACACGAACAAATCTTCGCCTAGGAAATATGCTAAATGAAAAAAAAAAATACAACAAAGAACATTCCTTCAGCCAAAGCTGACTGCGAATCGTATGTTGATAGTGCAAAACGGATGCGTCAGCTGAATTTTATTAGAGCTATATTGCAAGTTCGTTTTTTATTCAAGTTCGTTTTTCCAACTTGAGCGGCTTTGAGCCTCAAGAGTACCCTTGCCAAGAAGGGCCGAAATATAGCTCTAATAAAAATCAGCTGACGTATCCGTTTTGCGCCATCAGATTATGAAACAACAGATCAACACTGTAGAAATATTTGTAGTCCTACATGTAAAAACAAGATAACAAGCAAATAAGAGAAGATCAGAACATTTTTCGTAGAAGAAGTAAGGATCCCAAACTTCCGGTAGTTCTTTCCCATCATACTGCCGTTGAAGAAGGTCTCATCTCAAATTCTTTAAACTTGTTAAACTAAACACATCCGTAAACGTGTATTAGCACAGTGGACACATTAGCTAACACACTACCAATTTTAACTAAGCCTTGCATGGCGAGATAGTTTGGGATGTTGGGATGAATATCTAATAAGGATGGTAAATGAATTTGACACGGAGGTGGTAAGATTCTGAATAGGCTTGAATCAATTTAGTTATGCATTTTAAAATCGTCCCATTGTTAGTTTTTGACATCCCCCTGACGATCTTGAGATAGATCTTTAGCTTCATTGATGCCTTAAGGACCTCCCCCGAATTTAAATGTCATCCCTGGTTTAGGGCTGTTCCTCTCCAAGTTGACATGAGGGTTAGTAATGTAGAAGAAATGCCAATTTCAGCCGTAAACATTCGACACTTCACTTTTGCTTTAAGCAACTACCCGTAAAGATGCCAACCATCTGAGAAATTTGTAGAAGCGAAAGCCTATTGAATGTACGCATTACGCATGTTATTGTTATTATTTCCTTTCTTGGTGTTCCGAAACCGGTGTATGGATCAAAGCAGTAATATTCTAGCAGGATTACCGTAAAGTGGATTTGCCTTATTTGATCCAGAAAATGTGGCTAAAAAAACAAACAAAACAACAGTAGTGCTGAAAAAAAATGGGTCTAAATAGTTGTCATATAAATTTTGCTGGTGAAACGACCTGAAACGGCTCGCCAAATGAATTGCTGAATCTGAGATATACTGAATTTGCATCAATTACTTACCTTAAGGCGTAGGGTCTGCTTGTGGTCTTAGCGGCAACTCGTTATTAAGCAAACTCACGTAAAGGTTAATTAATTAACTAATGGACATCCTTTTCCTAATTAATGGCTGGGTGATAGCAGGCTTTTTTCAGTGAAGTAACTGAACTAGAGTTGATTTGGGTAGTATCATTTAATTAAATTGAATTCCTAGTAATAATAAATTGAAATCCTAGACTTCTAAATTATATTCGAAAACATTGTTTCGGGTTTATTGGTCACGGCACAAGTCCCTTGTGTAAAGTGCCATCTGTATATTATTAAATTGAATTAGTGGGGTTTCCCCGTTCGTTTCGTAAGACCGGGACTTTATTGAATACTTGTCGATGATTTTTATGACACTTGATCTTACTCAAGTGGCATATAGCGATCGCAGTGTCTGTCTGTCTGTCGGTCTGTGCGCATTTTGCTAGTTTGGGCACTTCCACATGACCTAGGACGATAAAACTTGGCACGCATATCAGGGACCCAACCGGATTAACTTAGAAATAATCACTTCCCCGATCCGACCATCAATGGGGGAGTGGCAAGATGGGGAATCTAGAAATTAGTAACATTCATAACTTTGGAACGAATAATCGGACGTGCATTAAAATTGACAGATGTCAAGAACAATTGTCTTGGATGTTCATTGTCAAATTCGGATCGGATCCGATAACTGGGGGGGGGGGGAAGGTTGAAGGGGTTGGTATAATATGTTGTTGAACCTTAGTAGGGGTTGATATAGATTAAGGACTTCCTCACAAGCTGGGACGATGAAACTTCGCAGGCGTATCAGGAACCCGACCAGATTAACTTAAAAATAATCACTTTCCCAATCCGACTTTCCCCAGATCCGGGAGTCCGGAAAGTAGGAACAACGGTAGCAAAAGGGGAGCAGGCAAAAAGAGCGATGCCCAAATGTGGTATCGATCCGCGAACCTCTGTGGCATAGGTCCAGCGTTCTACCACTGCGCTACGACTTGATGTATTTAGAAGTGAATGCGGGAAGAGATACGGTTAAAGATTAAAGTCAGACTAAGTGGTCTGACCCCATGCTAAATGCTAACCAGAGCAAAATAACTAGAGCTATTTTGCTCTGATGCTAACTAAACTTAAACTAAACAAATCTTGTGAAACACTTCCACATAAGCTAGGACAATCAAACTTGGCAGGCATATCAGGGAACCGACCAGATTAACTTGGAAATAATCACTTGCCAGATCCGAGCATAGTGGGGGGAGTGGAGGGATTGGAAATCCGGAAACTATTAACATGCATAACTTTGGAGAGGGTAATCCGACATGCGTGAAACTTGACATGTGTCAAGAACAAGTGTTTCGGATATTCAGTTTCAAATCCGGACCAGATTCGATACCTGTGGGGGGGGGGGGCTGGAGGGGGGTATCGGAAATTTTCTGAAACGCTTCCACATAAGCTAGGACAATAAAACTTGGAAGGCATATGAGGGAACCGACCAGGTTAACTTGGAAATAATCACTTCCCCGATCCAGCCATCGTGGGGGGAGTGGAGGGATGGGGAATCCGGAAACTAGAATCATACATAACTTTGGAACGGGTAATCGGACATGCATGAAACTAGACAAGTGTGAAGAACAAGTGTCTCAGATTTTCAATTTCAAATCTGGCCCGAATCCGACAACTGGGGGTGGGTGTAGAGGGGGGACCGGAAATCTTTTGAAACGCTTAGGGTCGAGGGATCGGGATGGAACTTGTAGGGAAGAACGATCATTAACCCTAGATACTTTATTGACAAAATAGGACGGGATCGTGTCGCAGTGGAGGGTGTCGGAGAGGGTTTCTTGGATTTCCGCGGTGATCACGAGTTAGGATACTTCCAGATGTACTATGACCATGAAATTTGGCAGACATATTAGGTACTCTCCTAGGTCGACTTGAAAATAGTTCCTTCCCCGATACGGTGATGCTGGGGGGATTGGAGGGATGGGGAATCCAGGATCTAGTGACATGCATAACTTTAGAACGGGGGATCGGGCGTGAATGAAACTTGACAAGTGTCAAGAGCAAGTGTCTCAGATGATCAATTTCAAGTTCGGAACGAATCCAAGAACTGGGGGGGGGGGGGAGCTGGATGGGGTGCAAGAAATCTCGTGAAACGCTTAGAGTCGACAGATCGGGATGGGACTTGCAGGAAAGAACAAGCATAAGCCGTAGAGACAATACGAGACAATACTGACATAAAAGGACCGGATCTTGTCACAGTTGAGGGAGTTCGGGAGGGTTTTCCACAATTCTGGTCATCACGAGCTGGGGTACTTCCAAATGTGCTATGACCATGAAACTTGGCAGTCTGTGCTATGGCCATGAAACTTGGCAGGCACGTTGGGGACTCTGTCAGATTGGCTTAAAAATAGTCCCTCCCCCGATCCGATCATCGTTGTGGGAGAAACAGTTATCATTAAGTGGAATAAACATTTCAGATTTAGTAGACCAAGCCGATTTTCTGATGAAATGAATATCGGGAGAGATACAGCCTTGACAACTGCAAACCGTATCCGACAAACATGCTAACTGTTCTTACAAGTGCCATATGAGCTTTCAGCTCTTGTTTTTAACTCTTCGTCTTAAAGTTTAACTGAAAAGCCAACTTATTTTTGTGTCATTTATTGAACACATTTAATTATTTGTATTCTGCAAAGGGATTTTTTAGTTTCCACTATCTGCTTTAGCTATGACGTTCAGAATATCTACGGCCGTCCCCACCTAGTAAACTCTACTATGACGCGGGAAATTTTAATCAAACATAAACGCGGCTTTTCAGTGAGCAGTGGTGAGATTGGTCGAGATTGCTTAGTGCCTGAACAAACAAAAAATCGTAAATCTTTCTCGTAAGGCATACAAAAACAAGAGCTGTAAGCTCATATGGCACTTGCATGGGTTAAGATGATTTGATTGATCAAAAGTAAGTTTCGACTTTGCGGTTGAGATGCGCACTCTAAAAGAGCTGGAACTTCATTTGTAAGCAAAACCCTAAAGGCAAAAATGCTAATGGGCTGATGGGCATCATGAAAATGCATATATTGCTTAAAAGTATTTTTTTTTACTTTGCGGTCAAGATTGGTACTTTAAGGAATACTCGGATTTGGGAAGTAGCAATTTCTAAGCAAATGTTGTTGAGTCTCCAGTATTCCAGCGAAGTTTCATCGTCCTAGCACATCTGGAAGTACCTTAACGCGCGATCACCGGAATCCCAGACCCCCCCCCCCCTCCTCCAACTCCACCCACAATACCCGGAAAATCCGGTTCAGTAAATGATTAATCCAGAGCATATGTTTGTCATTCCCACGAAGTTCGATCCAGATCACACCAGTCTAAGCGGGTCAAGTATTTTCCGCCCTCCCCCCAATAATTGCCGGATTCGGTCCCTAAATGAAAAAGATCACCAGAGAAAAATGTCCTCTGTTTAATTATTAAATTTCACTCGAATCCGATCACCCGTTCCAAGTTACGCATGCTTCAATATTCCGGATTCCCCTCCCTCAACTCCCCCCCCCCAAGATTATCATATCGAGGATTTTCTTTTATTCCAAGTCAGTTTTACCGAGTCCCTGATCTGCCTTCCAATTTTCGTCGTGAAAATCCCCCCAAAAACGGAATTCCGGGAAACCCCCTCCTCCCCCCCCCCGCAAGTGTCCGGATCCAGTCAAATTATGCAAAAGATTTACATGGATCAGATGTTTGTTCTTCCCAGCAAGTTTCACTCCGATACCATCATCCTAACCGTTTCTCGAGATTTCCGGTCCACCCCCCCCCCCCCAGCTCCCCCACGGTGCCCGTAGCCAATCCGATTCGGTAAATAACTTACCTAGAGCATCTGTTTGTTCTTCCCACAAAGTTCCATCCCGATCCCTCCATTCTAAACGGGTCACGTATTTCCCCCCCCCCCCAATAGTTGCCGGATCCGGTCCGGATATGAAAAAGATCATCGGAGAAATGTCCTCTGTTCAGTTCTTAAATTTCACTCGAATCCTATCACCCATTCCAAAATTACGCATAACTGAAAATTTCGGATTCCCCTCCCTCCACTCCCCCCACCATTATCAGATCGATAAATATTCTTTGAGCCCAAGCTGACTTTATAAATACAGGTTACCTGTATTTAGATTACCTGTATTTACAGGTTTGTTTCCTTCCCCGAAGTTGAACCAGAGGATTGACAGCCTGACGAGGACCCTTGCCAAAAAGGGCCGAAATATCGCTGATGAATCGTAGCTGACGTACCCGTTGTAAACATTGTTTGAATAAATTATCAGATCGACAAAATTTGTATTTTGAAGTCAGTTTGATCGGGTCCCTGATATGCCTGCCAAGTTTCATCGTGAAAATCCCCAAAACCACCATCACCGGAATTCCGGGAAACCCCCTCCCCCCCCCATAAGTGTCCGGATCTATCACAATGGTCTAAAGGCAGATGCTTGTTCTTCCCAGCAAGTTTCACTCCGATCCCTCCATTCTAACCGTTTCTTGAAATTTCCGGTCTCCCCCCCCCCCCCAACTCCCCCTTGGCTACCGAATCCGGTCAAGACTTTAAACGGGACGTTACAGATATATATTCTATTCAGTTATAAAGTTTCATTACAATCCGATCACCCGTTCGAAATTTACATACTTCTCATTTTCCCGGATTCCCCTGCCCTCCACTCCCCCCCCCCAAAATGGTCGGATCAGAAAACTGATTATTTCTAAGTTTGTTTGGTCGGGTCTCTGATATGCCTGGCAAGTTTCATGCCTAGCACAACTGGAAGTACCCTAGCTCGAAAAAGTGTGACGAAATGCCCTAAACTTTCAAGTTTCCAGCGCCCCCACTCCCCCGCATATGGTCGGATCGGGAAACTGATTATTTCCAGGTTACTTTGGCCAGGTCCCTGATTATCCTGCCAAGTTTCATTGTCCTAGCTCATCTGGAAGTACCCTAACGCGAAAAATTGTGACAAAATGACCTAAATTTTCAAGTTTCCAGAGCCCCCACTCCCCCGCATATGGTCGGATCGGGAAACTGATTATTTCCAGGTTCGTTTGGTCGGGTCCCTGATATTCTTGCCAAGTTTCATTGTCCTGGCTCATCTAGAACTACCCTAACTCGGAAAAGTGTGACAAAATGCCCTAAATTTTCAAGTTTCCAGCGCCCCGCACTCCCCCGCATATGGTCGGATCGGGAAACTGATTATTTCCAGGTTAGTTTGGTCGGGTCCCTGATATGCCTGCCAAGTTTCATTGTCCTAGCACATCTGGAAGTACCCTAACTCGAAAAAGTGTGACAAAAAACTCGGACCGACCGACAGACGGAATTGTGATCGGTATATGGCACTTGAGCCAGAGGCTGCAAGTGCCATAAAAATACAAGCGCATAGAAGTACCAGAAATCACACGGAAATTCCACGATTTGAAAATCGATTATTCGTGAACAGCGCAAGAGCGTAGTAACGCATTTTCTGCGGGTCTTCAAGCCAATTTAAGTGCATAAGTGATGGGTACCTAGATTGTCCTATCCCAGCCCTTTCCAGTTAAACTATAAAGATATCTTTTAACAATGTAACACATGTAAACTACGTAGATGTTGTTATAGAAAGTACAAGTACCGACTCTATTTGCCTCGTGTCTTATCGAAATCGGAGAATTATCCAAAGTTATAAAGCTCCCGATTTAACGGCGAAACTCCAAGAGCTCCATGACTAGTTATATGTTCAAATATATAAAAGGCTCATCCGTTTGTTCCGTTTATTGTTATTTATTTTTGTCTATACTGTAAAAGCCTATTTATGTTTTTTGATATATCTACTTTTCTTTCTTTCTCTTTTTACTCCATTTTTTTTTAACATTGTTCACGTGCAAGCGGTTACAAATAAATTAAATATTCTTTGAGCCCAAGCTGACTTTGAAACATTTATTCGAACAATGTTTACAACGGATACGTCGATCCTCTGGGTCAACGTCGGGGAAGGAAACAAACCTGTAATAGTCCTGTAATAATTGATTATCGCTGATGAAGAATTGTAGCTGACGTATCAGTTGTAAACATTGTTCGAATAAAACAAATAAATTATTTTATTACTTTTATTATTTTTGTTACTAAATTATAAATACACAATTAGGCTACTAATGACTCCGTATTGCATACTGATGAGAAATGAATCCGTCTATTCTTACGTACACCAGCAAAATACTATCATCACTATCGCTTTATTACAAAGCCGACTCAATCAACCGCTGCAGATTTACCACGCTGTATTACATGCGCTTAATCAACCTGCATTTACACCAGCCCTACCGGGTGGTCCCTGAATCTGACTTCCATTGAGCATCACAAAATACTGACCTTTTGCGTGACCCTTTTCAAGGGTTTATGTCTGAACTCTGTAGGCGAGAATCACTATTTTTCGGGCTAATCAGTCATCAGTGGCTGGGATATGTGGTTGAATCAATCAGAAGCCGAATTATAGTCTTTGATTCATTTACGAAGGGCTGTCACACTTTGGCGCTGTGATTACCGTCTTTAGCCTGGGCTTCCATGCCGTGACTCTAAGTCTGATTTCTGCTCCTTTAGCAGAATAAGAGATTTCGATGGAGCCCCAAGGGAATATTTGTTTGACTCCTTCACCCAGATAAGCGGGTCTTTTAGATTCCTGGTCTTCGCCAGGCCCTGCCGGACTATTATTTATCTCTAATGAACCGCCTAACTAGATTAGATTCCTTAGTTAATTCCGTTCTTACTCTAGTTTACGACCGGGTAATCAATGCTAGTCGAACATTCATAGAATATTGTGATCCAGCCTGTCCTGTATTCATACATATACACGAAATTCACGGTTTTACATCTGATTCTAATCGTACCATTTACTCGGTAGTAGAACAAAGCAGAAACATTGATTCAGTCTTATTATCTCTATATCGATAGAATCAGCTTGACAAACAGATTTATTAGAACTAATTGCTGGATTCCTGTGAATCCGGGCAAACTATAGGAAAACGAAGGCGGAAGATCGACAAACACAACACAGCACAGTGCCTACCTAATTTCCGTTTTTTTGCTGGATTCCATCCTTAGTATCAACCAAGCAGCAAAACAGAGCAAACCGGATGATTCAACAGGCCATAACCCCACTATAAATACTCGAAAACGAATTCACCAAGAAAATGAGTGACAGTGAATACAGTAGAGCCATTGAAAATAGCATTTTACACCTTATTTAAGCGAATCGCAAACGGAAGGAAACAAAATGTATATTTGTTTAATGGCAAGTAGAATTGAATGCGGTTTCGTAGCCTCTTTGTAGGCAACACCCCTCCCTTCGAAACACCTTAAAAAAATGGCCAGTGCACAGTTCACCAGTAGACGAGTAGATTCAGGCAGCGTCCAAATGTCTAAGCGTGGTGTAGTCGTCACCCCATTTTACTCAGTTGCTTTTGTAGTCTGAAAATTTTGTCTTACTTTTGTAGTGCGTCAGTTTCTGTACGTACAGTATAGTCCGTTTGTATTTGTGTAGTGATGGCGACAAGCTAAAAGCTTAACGCCAAATGTAAAAAAAAATAAAAAAAAATAAAAAGTCTACATACACATTGCGAAAACGACGACCGATAGTGCACAAATGCTCAAAATTAGGTAAATCATCTGTTTCGAGACCGGCTGCAAGTTTAATAAAGTACACATAGGGTTTAATTTGGTTCTTCTTAAAGTGTTTGAGATACGTCTTGACTTGACGCAAGTTCCACCTGGCCTTGGTAACCGTCTCGGAGCCTCTCTCCTCGCACGCGTCTGTATGATTGTGCTGCCTGGACTGATCTCTGTCTTGGAAAACTAGGGAGATGATGAGTGGGAAATTACACCTTCCAACGCTTAGAAGGGTGACCACGTAGACGAGAACCGTGTTTGCGACCTTCGAAGGCTATGTTCGCCAGTTGGTCAGTTGGCATGCCCTTGATGGGGCCGAGCCATCTTAGTTGTCAAAGATGGTTCCTTCTCAGGATGGTACTCATATACTGCAATCGTTCAAGCAGAGAGGCGTTTGAGACTCTGCGCAGTTTCTTGAAGTAGGGGTAGGAATTTCCTCCGGCGGGTGTGGGGTTCAGGGCTCGCTTCTTTTTACCTATTCTGTAGTGGGCTGTGGGGTTCAGGGCTCGCTTCTTTTTACCTATTCTGCAGTGCAGAATCCTAGAAGATTAGGAAACGTCTTGACACTAGGTTACACTTCATCAGATCAGTCACCAAGAAGTTTCGGATATGTAATGTACACCGTTGCAATAATTGAACAATTATTGTTCGTAGGGAAAACTGCCATTCAAGCTTTTCCCCTCTGAGTTAGTTGATGGTCTACAGGTTGGGATCATGATTTGGATAAATGAGATCTGAGTAATAGTAGACGGTGCACCATGCTTCCCAACGTTATCTGGAGAATTTGAATAGATGGGGGATCTTCACATTCGCTGAAAGCTCACGCCCAGTTCTGTCATCGTTCGTCCATTAGTGTACCTATCGTACTGAAAACCGAACAATAAGCATAAAGCTGGAAGTAATAGTTAGTATAGATAGATACAACTCTCGTAGCTAAAATGTTATTCTGGTAGAAGGAATGCAAGATGTTAACCCGCCTTTTGGTAGTCATCAAGGTCAGATTAGAAAAAAATAAAGGAACCTCGAAGTTTGAAATAGAGTGGTTTGTAGGGAACTGATCTCGGTATGCCCTCGACTAATATTGTCAGGATTCTTTTTCCGATCAGATACGCTGATCAGTTCGCCCTACGACTTATCTTAATAGCCCATTGCGAAGCCCCTTCCATCGAAAGCTCTGCACATGATTTTAAAGGTTACCAAAATTAGCATGGTAAATTAGTTGTATTGTGGTATGAACTGCCGTTCTCCCTTTGTCTTCCACAAAGAAGCTACTCAGAAGGGACAGTTACAAACTAGTCGCGGAAAAAAATAGACACAAGATCAAGCCGATACAAATTATGTATAAAATACACCAGATAGCCTACTGATCGTGAAATAGGGCTGTAGGCTTACTTTTAAGACTTTCACTGCTTTAAAAAAAGATCTTGTAAAAGACGTTTGTCGCGCAAGTAGGCAACAATGATGTGGGTGCTAACCAAATCTCATGCGAGTCATACACAACGGTCAATTAGTCCGTTTCTGCCTTGTTCAGAGATAAATGCCGAATCAGGTCTCCGGGACCAGCTGATGTGAATTTTACACGTGTTTTACTAAGCGCCTTCAAAGAACACCTCGTACTTATTACAGTAATTCATTCTACTTCAGTAGCTTCAGTAGTATTTCCATCCATTCTTGTTCCCGAGATTCTACACTTCACATGTGTATCCTACCTCGTCTATTCGCATTACACTGAGTATCTCGCTTGCCAGGTTTCATCTCTTTACGTGACGTAAGGCTCCCGACCATTCTTTCCGATAATCTTATTGGTCCGAAGACAGGTTATGCATATTTTGCCAAGACTGTCATCCAAGACAAGGGACATGGATAGAGGCTGAAAGTAGCCGAAGCCTTGTGTAATTTTCTGTAAGCGTAGCTACGTTTTAAAGTGTTCAACTATCTTAGAACATCTTTGCAGAAACGCTGTGTAGTGCGAGGTTTCCTGTAAAGAATCAAACGGACTCACGGTTCTATAGAACTTGATCGACTGTGTAAAGGAAAGCGGTAGATTGACGGGAGGGTTTTGAGATATACCGAAAAGAACTGCAAAATCTTACGCTACATGCGTACGTGGCCAGATCCTGTTCTCTGCTTGGTTTTGGTATCAGGTGGGCTAAGTCCAAAGTCGCAGCCGAGTTCGTCGTCGTCATCGGAGCCGGGTTCGTTGAGGGACTTTGGACTCCGCTTGGAGATGTCAGTCAGCGAACCCGGCTCCTACTCTGGATTTAATCAAACTTATATTTGGGGACGTCCTCTTGTCCCCGATAAATTTTCATTCTGTTTGGATCCCTGCTGGTGGATATGTGTGTGCCACAAGATTCGGGATTTTCCTTCCTTCTACCCCCTATGGGTGGTCGAAACCAACGAAAAGCCAGACAAATTTCATGCTCTTAGCCCATCTGGAGTACGCTGTCTCGTGGTCAGTGGATGAATTGGCTGACAGACAGGCAGACCGAGGGAAAAGCGATCAGTATGTGGTACTGAGCTGAAGGCGGAAAAATACTGACATATGTATAATTGGCGTTATATACATTAATATTGTATATATTAACGTATATTATGCATATTATGAACATTAATAATGTATCTAATACATTAGATTCATAGTTGATGAACCTAAACGAGAAGAGTGCCTTGAGAATTACCTATTGCCAAAGCAAAGTGCCTCGTATCCTCCTCCACAAGGAATTGCCCGGACCCGGCCCTACGTGTTACTCTTTGTACCAAGTTCGGGAATAATCATCATTCTCAGCCAAGTATTCACACCTTTCAGCCCCATATTGTCCACTAAAACCTCGTTCCTCGAGCCAAGGCACAAAAAGTTCTGGTTCTCAACCTTATCAGTGCAAGAACCAAGCGTTACAGAAAGAGCTTTGTGCTACTACTACTAAGATGCCAGAATTTTATCTCTAATTTTGTAAATAAGAAATAACCTCACCATCATTATCATTTTGTCCAGTGGTGAGAAATAAAGATATTTATTCTTCATAAAAGGCTTTAGAAGCCGCCTTTTCTTTCCACCTGACCATTGGCCGGACACTTTCCATGTCGCAGGAGAAGGATATCTCTTAGCATACTGCTAGTCATATTACGATATTCACTTATTCATTATAATCACTTATTCAGATGATTCTGGAGATAAATGTTGGACGTCTTTCTGGTTACGCCTTACCATATATCATGCTGATTTTCAAAGCAGTAGCTGAATGGGCGACAGCTATGGCTTGTACCTTGCCTGCTACTGCCTATGATCAGATGGGATCTGTACAAAAAGTTTGGGCCCACCGACGATTAATGATTATGGTTTCGTCTGTAGTGGTTTGTGTCCTGGATTGCAAATAAGCGTTAAAGTTGAGTAAGACGCAGTGGAGATATTTGATGAAAGAGCTGTTGCTTCCGCGGGAATAGGATTATGCTTAAGGGACCAAAATCTTGGCCTGGAATTACAGTTGTTGGACGTTTGGTTGTCTATTAATCTCTATTTCCAGAACGTTCACCCAATGTGTCCCCGTCCCTCGACCAGAAACGTCCCCGTATAAATATGCTCCAGTACAAAAACTGTACGCCTAAGAAATTTGATGACACGTGTTTTAGATGAACTCTGTAGAGTCCAGTGGTCTGTTATTTGTTTGTTATTATTATTATTGTTATTGAAAACGTCCAGTCTAAAAATTTACCTAACCATAACGTCCCCAGCCAGAGAAAACAAAAATGAAAGAACCTTAACAGTAGGTTACTTTGTGATTTCCTTTTTTTCCGCAGTCGTCGATAGCAGATTCTTGCGCAGTATACTTCTAGAACTGCTTTTCCTGCACACAACCGACATCTGACATTCTCGAAAATATTTTGGGACCTTCAGATATCGCTCACAGAACCGTCTTAACTTTCATCGCTTTTGATACCTTTTTATGAACAAGGCGTTTTACTTTGCAAGCTTGGCTATTCTTTGGCTTTCTGTATGTGCCCTTGCTGTGGTAATGTACGAGTTTATAATAACATTGGCATTCAATATTTTGGGACCGTGCCTATCCTCAAATATCACTCAGATAAACTTCTTCATTTTCATCGCTTTGGTGACCTTTTCGCAACCTAGTCGTGATTTGTTTGTAAACTATGCTATTTATGCCGATGTACCTAGACGTTAATGTAAATTTACAGTGCCTATTCTGAAATATCTGTCTCGTACTTCTTCAGTTTCGTTGCTTTTGGTGTCCTTTTGGTAACCTAAACGTGATTTTTTGGTAAACACGGCTATTTGGGCCCATGTATGTGCTCTTTTTATGGCTAATGTGACTTCATAGTTCATATTCTCAAATTTAATTCACACACTTCTTAAAGCTTAATCGAATGAGATACTACAGTCTACACTTATTCACTCAAATAGGCTTGAAGACCGGATGAAATTGCGGCTTGAAAAAGCGATTCAGAATGCTTCGCCGAGTCACATAAGCTCGATTTTCATCGAATGAACTTCTTCTTTCGGGTTTGTGGTGCCTCTATGTGCTTGTACCTCTATGCTTGACATATTTAGCAACCACAACGGTAAACAATGCCGTTTTTTTTCCAAGTCACACGCACTACCAGGCTTTCTTAATAAGTTACCTTACTGTCTGGAATTGAACATTTCCTGAGCTTCGCTCTCCATCTAGTGAATGCACGCTTTTGCTGACGCGTCGGAGGGAACCTTTCTTGTCTGGCGAGCAGTGAATATTCTGAATGCTGCTGCTTGAGCCCAAGGTGTAAAATTCAAAAATTGCTTAGCAGAGTCAAAATAATTCAATGTAGTACTTTGGGGAACCTATAATATTCAATTCACTGTAGGTATTTTCCATTACGTTGGCAACCTGATATTTCATCACCATACCTATCCCCTTAATTGGACTTGTCACAATTCTAGCAGAGAAAAGTCGAACTCCTTTTAATTTAACAGAAGGTGAGTCTGAACTAGTATCAGATTTTAATACAGAGTATAGAAGAGTTGGATTTGCTTCAATTATCCAAGATAAAAAAGAAGCTGGGCTTTTCAGTTAAACGTTAAATTTTTATCGTTTTTGATCACTTGTTAGAAACCCAGACGTGCTTTTGCTGCGAGGTGTGACCGACAACCTAGCTATGGGGCTTGCTTCGGCTAACTGTGAATAGAACTGAAAACTGTGTGAGCTTCGCTCATTATCCATCGAAACGCACGCTTTTGTTGAAATTAAAATTTCTGTTCCGGGGAACTTTGTCTTGTCGGACGAGCAGTGTATATTCTGAACGTCTTTACTAGGTCTTTGCTTTACTATACTGGCTTATCAGGTTAACTTTAAATTTCATCGCTTTTGATGGCCGTTTTGAAATCCAGATGATTTTGCTGCGAGGTGTGACCGTAACCTAGATACGCCCTTGCTGCGGTTAATATGAATGGAGATGAAAATTTCGTGAGCTTCGCTCATTATCCCTTGAAATGCACGCTTTGCTGAACTTCAAATTTTTCCGCGCCGAGGGAACTTTGTCTTGTCGGGCGAGAAGTGCACGTCACAACTAGATCCCAAGGTGAGGAATAAAAAATCTGTGATCAGACTCAGAATAACTCAGTGTGTTGAAATCCAAGATGTAAAAATAAGCTTGCTTTCAGTTAAACTTTAAAGGACGTCCCCTACCTATAATGCTAATGCAACCTATTTGCCTAATCGCTTCAATAATCCTTGAACTCGGGGATCTGAACTTTGTAGGGTAGGGTACATTTTTGACCCCCGACGACACCACACTGATTTTCACAGTTCTCGTGTTTCGACTTCATCAACATCAAACAACATCATCGCTTTTGATGACTTCTTCGAAACCGAGACGTGATTTTGCCGTGAGATGTGACCGAGAAACTAGATATGTCCTTGCTTCTGCTAAATGCGAATGACAGTGCTTACATGATTCGCTGTCAGCTTGGTCTGAAGGAACATTCAGTGCTCAGCTAGTTTGTTGATGAAATAAAATTATGGTGATTTGTTCCTTTCAGGCTGGGCTTCATCCCACAGCTGAGCAAATTGAAATGTACGCCTTCCACCTGCCCCGGGCCACCCTTTCAAATTTGATGGATATTTTCATTAAACTTTGTACAGTTGATGACAGCCTGTACTTCCTTTGCAACATTGAAGACTTCAAGTTCCTGGCAGATATGATCCAGCACGTCCCCCTGTCTCTCAGAGCAAGATATGTCTTCTGCTGTGCGCCAATCAACAGGAAAGTCCCGTTCGTCTGCACCCTGTTCCTAAAGGTAAGCTAATTTACATGTGATTGTAATAAGTCATGTTCAGTTTAGTACCAATCTAGATTATGACCGAAAAAGCCAATTCCGCAAAGTGGGCGTGAGGCTAAATGGCAGAAATTTGAGTACGCTTAAAATAATGAAATAGTGAAATTAACCATCATCCATCCAGACCTAGAAAACCAGACTGATTTGAGATTTACCGCTGCAAGCTACGAACCTTTTTTTCTCAAAATAATTATACATTTTCCCTGAATTTTCATCTTATTCTGAACCCATCACCCCTAAAAAATAGGGCTTCGGGGCCCGTCTACAAACCTAGCCTGTACTTTGACGACCTATAGAATCCTCACATCAAGTTTGAACAAAATATGTCAACCCCTTCTATAGCTATCGCGCTAACAGACGGACGGAGGCACAAACGAAGAAGTCATAGATATCCCGTCAGTGTGTTTTGAGATTCCAAATACCTCTCCGCAAGAGCGGGTACCACCCTTCTAACAATAGTAACTATTAGTTACTATTTTCATTCCAACCTCGTCAAAAGCTACTACGCTGGTCTTTCCAGTCTTCTGGAAATAGTAACTAAAAGTAACTATTTGCTTACCACACTCCCAGATGCACATTTTGACAGCGGAGTAAAACAAAACGAAGGAAAAACAGCTCAAAGAATAACTTGAAATATATACTGAACTTCTAATTGGGCCTAAAAAATTCGTGAAATACATCAGTCTGAGTTGAGTTGATGAGTTGAGTTTGTTACCCATGCCTTGCGGTGTGTCGGACAACAAGGAGGCAATGAATTTTCGTTGTCTCTATTGAAACTAAACAACGTTTTGAGAATTTAAGTTTTTTTCTCGTTGCATAGGGTAGATGCAGATTCCATGGCATCCGATAATATGGTCGAAAGTCGTTTTACAATTACTGAGGATCTGGTGGCTTATCGTGGTATCCGGTACTCAGATACCACGGTTGGAGACCTTCGGGACTTTTTCAGATACCACGGTCATCTCGCTTTCATCATCACTAATACAAGAGCCTAATTTTTTGTCAAGTTGGTGGGAAAGAAATTTGGCAATAGGGTCATAAGTATTTCCTTGGGTGACTTCTGAAAATACAAAGTCGGCAATAGTTGTTTTTGCTAAGAAACCATAGTATCAGATACCATGGCAACTGCAAAAACGACAAAATGCATATCCAGTTACTGTGGTATTAGAACCTATGATATCTGCAAAAACGCAACTTATGCTTCTTTCCCTCGTTTGTTTTATATTTTCAACACGAAAGCGTCGGAAACTATTTGAAATTCCCGCCATTGAACCTGTTTGTTCCTCACAGAATTGTTGTGATAGTCATCTTGCGTTCCTGATTCTCTTGGCAGAGAAGTTGTTTGAAACTTAGCGTAGTATACTATTAATACTTTTATTTTGGGCGGGAGAATTCCTGTGTCTGTTTGGCAGAATTCCCGACCTTTGTCCGCTGGAAAAACCTTGGACATGACGTATTCATTGTTGCATTGCTTGATGTTGGCGGGACTCCCTGGGAGCTTCAGCTGCTCTTTTTTGGCGGAAGATTTCTAGTGGTCTTCATTCTGGAATGTTTGCTGTTTGACGTGCTCATCATTGGATTTCTTGATGTTGCCAGAAATATCTGGTAGCTCCGGCTAACCTTTTCTTTCGTAGGGAAATTTTTGGAAGTCGTCCTTTCGAAAAGGTTGCTGTTTGACTTGTTCATTCATGGTGGATTGCATCTTGCCAGAACTCTCCGGGAGCTTCAGCTGATCTTTCCTTGGTGGGATTATTTTTGGTGGTCTGTCTTTCAAACGCGGAGTGTAAAGTAAAAAGTTTGACACATCTCTGGATGGTTGAGTTAGGGGGATCAGGATCCAACAAGATGCACATCTAAACGGATATATCCACACGTGTACCAAATTTGAATTTGATTTCCAATAACTGGTCATAAACTTTAGTCATGGGCTATCCGGGCCAAGTTGCCCACGAACTGGGATGCTAGGGGTGGAGGAGAACGGTCGGGCCCATCAAAAGGAGCATCTAGACTGATTTATAAAGTACATCAAATTTGAATGTGATGCCAGTCACCAGTAACAAACTTCTCGTTGGCAATCTGGCCCAGTTGTCCATAAACGGGTGGTGTGAGGGTGGGGTTGGTTCAACTCCAAAAGTATCTTACCGATCCAGTGATCTAAAAGCACAATGAATTATTTTCATCGGCGTATCTTCAGCTATTAAGAACAATAATCACTGGTCAGTCTTGGCCCAAATGCCCCTGAACCAAGTGGATCCTGGGGCTGAGACCCCCAGAAGGCATAAGCGACCCTAATGCCCACGAGCCCGACAAGTGTCGACTTGATACCCATCGATATCTGTCAGGGGTCACGAACTCTACTCTTGGGCTATCTGGGCCCAGTTAATTTGCCCATAAATGGAGAGATGGGTGAAACTCCAAAAGTATCTATCCAACCCGAAGCTCTAAAGTAAAGGCACGAGGAATTCTATCGCCCTATCTCCAACTGTAGTCAAAGGGGAGAGCACTAGGCTAATTGGTCCCGACTGCCCCTAAAAAAGTGGATGTGGGGGTGACCCCCCCCCCCCTCAAAGGAACAACTAGACCTTAATGCCCATAAGTAGGCTACACCAATTTTCAACTTGATACCTGTCATGTTCACGAATTATGAACTGCAGAAAAAAAAACGGTGAAAACCGAATAACCGCTAGTTCGGCCGCAAGAGTGGATTGTCTGACGAGCCTGGCGAGGACACTTACCAAGAAGGGCCGAAATATCGCTGCCAAAGCATCGTTGCTGACGTATCTGTTTTATGCATTATTTGAATATATGTTCAAAGTCAGCTTGGGCTCAAGGAATATTTAGTGGATTGTTCGTAAATGAACACTGACACTAAAAATTAAAGAAGACAGTTAAAATGTTAGCAAGTATTAGCTGCTTACAAGTTCATATCTGAGAATCAAAAGATGCAGATATCTTTACCAATCATGAAAGGAATTAACAATCCTGACATCGCTCGAATGAGTAACAAGCGATAAGCACGTGGATTAGACTCTACAGTTAATGACTCAAGGTTGTGAATGTTATCACATTTTTTGTTTTGTTTTATAATAGTGTGATACTTTGGGTGGAAGGAAAGGTTGCGAGTTGCGAGTGTCAGGAAACAGGGATTAGAGTGGGTTGTCAGGAAAAACAGATTGTTTTGAGACCCTCGTTAATGGCCAATGGCGCAACACAAATTGGTAACAATTGTCAGCGTAGCTACTTTAGGATCTAGACAAATAAGGCTATTCAGACAAAACAAAAACTTATAAATTTAGGCAACCAACTCTACTTTAAGCCACAAAAAGGACCCGTGAGAAACTATGGTTGGCAAGTGCCAAAATAGGCAATCATTTGTCAACAGATTTTTTGTGTATTAAACATGCTGGTACATTTTAAAACTGGCAACTGGTCCACTTAAAATTCATGTTTAGTACTCACTATACGCTAGAGTATTTCACATGCGGGAACCTGTTCTGTCTTCCGTGTATCTTTTCGATCTTCATCAAAGTTTATGATGATTCTTCCATTTTCTGTTGAGTGGCAGCCCTCTACCCTTTTGTCCAGCCATAGAGGTTTTTGCTTTTTGACTGTAGAGGATCGGCTTACCCGACTGGGTCTAGGCCCTGGCCCTTGAGTCGAAATTAAGTCAAGTAGAGGTAGTGTAGAAAGTGTTTATTAGCCAACTGTCCATGCAATAATACATGTTCACTTTACAACACTAGATACGTCACTCACACTTAAAAGGCCTAATGGAAATTCACATATCACCACTGCATCACAATATCGAGGGATATGATGGGCGATGGATCATGCTCCTCCCCCTCATCTTAAATATGAAAGTTGTAGGCTTTCGTTTGAAGTTTTTGCCTAGGTCCATGGCCAGGTTTTAAAAGAACAATTTAGGTCCGCGTTTAAGTCAGACCATCGCAGAGGTAGGAGTTCGAATAAGATGTAGCACTCCTCTTGGTTTTCTGTTTGTTGAAGTTCCATGCGCCTAGTGCCACTTCACCATGCATCACCACTTTTTGTTCCTTTAATGTACCCAGTGTGATACCTAGGTGGTAACTTTGGACTCCTTTCAGTCTTTACCAAATTAAGCTGTTACAGTTCGTGATGCGATCAGCACATTTGAAAGGAAGCTCCTGGCTAGCGGGGTGTCGAATGTCAGCGAATTACTTAAAATTCTGCTGGTAGGTCAGTCAGGGAAGAATAGGTTTAGGTTGATTAGTAATTAGTAATCAATCCTTTTTTGTATCTTGAGAGCACTGGGGCTGTTTTAAGTTAGAGAAGTTAGTGTATTTATACAATTTTTTATTTTTCATTCAATTAGCCTACATTCACATTCACGGTAAACATCGGAGAATTAACTTGGAAATAACTAAAGAATTTGAAAGGCAAGTAAAACAAATAAAGAGTTGAAATTTCTGATCACGTTTAGGACGAATGATCTTAGATGTCGTCGAGATCATCTTGCTGGTTTGGAATATGTTCCAGATCACATATATTGGCAATAGTCGGAGAAATACTTAAAAAATAAATAAAGTAATGTTAGAGGAAAATGAAAGAATCAAGACAAATTTAAATCCAATAACGGATGGGTCGAGTGATCGTAGATACCGTTCAAACGATCTTGGCGGCAGTCTGTGAAAACTTGCTGAGTAAATATTCTTTTCGGCCAAGCTAACAGGGAATCATGGTATACAGGTTCGTCTCTACTAGCCAAAGACTGAAGAGGACCATTGCCAAGAAGGGCCGAAATACCTTCTGATTCGGCTCACGTTCTCTGGGTATGGATGAATGTCTTGCAGCAGTTGACTGTAATAACTATACCATCGTTTGGGAACGACTGATTTGAAGATATTGGACTAGGACAGCTGGTGATGGCCCACGGTCGGTGCCCAAGGACCAGGGTGTACGAGCTACATTGTTAGCAATGATATTTTTGGACTATTATAAAAGAGACTTAGGGATACATTTTGATACGTTGAGATAAATTTGAATACATCGAGATGCATTGCATTGGAATACCTTGATGGGCTACGTAGAGATACATTGGCATACATCAAAATACATTGGGATGCATCGAGATACACTTTTGGAATACTTTCCAGGGTGTACGGAGATACATCTGGTGACCAACCCTGGGGATGGCGGTGCTTACGGAGAAATGAAATGAAACAGTCTAAATTATTAGCTCCACTTTGAAGATCGTTCATGAGGCCTAACATCGGATCACCTGTACGTCTTTGTCTCAACTGAAGTATGTTTCTTTGCTTGGAGTCCCTGAAGTATCGGCGCTAAAACGAAACAATGAGAGATGGTTGCGTGCAAGGCCGTATCCAGGGGGGGGGGGGGTGACCCCCCCCCCCCCCCGAAATAAATTCCTGGATACGGGCCTGGTTGTTTGGATCAGTTCACGTAACGTGACAAGACGCGTGCAAGAGAGTCTCGTCTGACAAATTGTTGAATTCGCGATTCGAAAACAGTTGGAAACGAAATTGAAATGGTTGACGGCATTCAGTTTTTAAGAAATAACAAAAAACGATAATGTGACATCGGCCCTTAAGAGCAAACAGGGGCATATTAAATAAGAGCTAGAATCCCATATGGCACTTGCAAGGATGGTTCAGAGGATGAAATATAGAATCTGCCTTTTTGTGTGTTTTTTTGTCTTCTGATTGTTTGTAAGCAAAACCCCTGAAGATAAGAATGATCATGGACCCTTGGAAATCATGAGAATGTATGTTTGATCGGGTCTCTGATATGTCTGCCAAGTTTCGTCGCGAAAATCCCCCAAACCGCCCATCACTGGGACTCAGGGACCCCCCCCCCCCCCAGAGTGTCCGGATCCAGTCTAATATTGTAAACGATTCATCTAGAGCAGATGCTTGTTCTGCCCAGCAAGTTTCACTCCGGTCCCTCTATTCTAACCGTTTATCTAGATTTCCGGTCTCGCCCCCAACTTCCCCGCAGCTTTCGAATCCGGTCCGGACTTCGAATGGGACATGAGAGATAAATCATCTATTTAGTTCCTAAGTTTTATTCCAATCCGATCACCCGTTCGAAAGTTACGCACTACTTAGTTTTCCGGATTCCCCCTCCCTTCACTCCCCCCCCCCCAAATAGTCGGATCGGGAAACTGATTATTTCCAAGTTAGTTTGTTCGAGTCCCTGATATGCCTGCTAAGTTCCATGGTCCTAGCACAACTGGAAGTACCCTAACTTGCGACTACCGGACTGACCGACCGACAGACCGACCGACGGAATAGTGATCGATACATGGCACATGGCCGGAAGGCAAGTGCCATAAAAAGGGACTAAGCGTAGTGCATGGCAGTAGAATTTAGAACAGGGTTTCAAAGGCTCTAAAAGCGAAAGGATAGGAGAGATTTCTTTTTTGTTGTTGATAGATTGTAGTTATGGCTTCGACTGAAGAAGGTCGAAGCGTTACTGGCATTGGTGGGTCTTAATAATGCTTACTTGCTGTTGGCTATCCCTTTCGCTATGTTCTTGGCTAGGGGTAATGGATCTTACTCAGTTGCTGATTTGCAATTTCATGGCTTGGCTACGCTGTTGCTACCCACAATTGAAATCTTCACGGAATATCGATGGGAAAGCAGTCGGAACAGATGGAAGATATGGCAAACCTTTCAAATTGAGATGTTTTGTTTGGATGTAAAGTATCTGAACTGGTATCGATTGAATTCCCGCCCTGATGAAATTGTTGTTTTCAACCGGGTTTGCCTTTGTCTGAACGAAACCATGCGAAATGTAGCTCTTTCGTATCCAGGATTAACTCCATTGCTGGGAATCCCACTGATTGAATGAGTGAATGAATTTGTTACGCGCACATATACACAACATAGATCAGTAAACGCTTAACAAGCAATACAGAACGGCATTTTCACAACCCTGTGAAATTAGAAATCAAATAGGAAAATCACAGATAGGCTACAACTTGCTAATTTTTCATTGATGATTCGTTATGCTCGTGGAAAGAAATTAAGAATCCCGACGTTGGTGGATAGCTTCCAGGTGGCGAGCAACTGATTAAGCTTTAGCAACTTGAAATAGTTTGTTGTATTTATTTCATTTTTTATGACACTTTCCGAGGGGTTGCCCACTCTCGATGTTGGCGTACACCAAGTGCCCGATGCCAGCAGCGGCTCGCACCAGCCTGCCCCGGTTGCCACGTTTTAGAATATCAAAATTAGCATATTTGTTGCCTAATTTATGGTTGGTACCAGCGCCGATAAAGAGCGTAGGGTAAACCGAAGTGCCGGGGAGTGGTAACCCTTCGACACTCTCATGGAAGGAAAAAGCTCGGGAAATAGTTGCTCACGAATATGGAGATGGGTTAGTTTTAATCAGACTTGTTGTATTTTGAGGACCTCTTTACTCCCATCATTCGGTAGAAGGGTGACTCCAGAACTATGAGATGCAGAACTTTCACAAGAAACTACGCTGTAAAACAAATCTTGCAGTATTTGCTACTGGGATTAATGTCTCTCCTGAGATAAGCTTCTCTCTCATTCGGATTAATCTTATCTCAGTAGAGATAAGATTAATCCCAGTACCAAATACTGCAGTTAACATCAATCCTTACTCGGAGAAATTTTTTACAGTGTACCGTCGTCATAGTTTTTAAGGGATTAGGCCTTTCCTTACCTTAAAAAAATATAATCAATTCATATACGCGGTTGGTACCCTTTTTACTTGAGCGTACTTGAAAAGTTATATCGTCTTTTCCGCCTTGACAACAAGACCACCTAGGTATAGGCTACTGTCGCACAAAAAGGACAGAAAGCCGATGAGAAATGGTCATAATAAATGTTATGAAACTTACGATCCTAACTTTAAAATGAACCATGGGTGTCATTCTAGCCTTGTATCATCATGACATAATTTCACTTGTTTGTTTTACTATTTGGTGGGCAGCAACATGATCCGCTCCCGTAATCTTCTCGTCCTAAAGCACGTTCAGACAATTTGAAATGTTACCTTGTACTGGAGCAGATAGACGAATGCAGTAGCTCAGATAGGCCCGTGTCTGAGGGAAGTTTTTCTGTCGATTCCAGTTTGCTGTCATCACTAGCGCCCACTGCCAAAAGTTTGATAACAGATAACACTTGTTTTGTGCATCCTTGTGTTAATCGCTACGAGAATCTATATGTTATGGCCCTTAAAAGACGTTGTTTCGAGACAAAACTTCTGTTATGAACCTTTTATTTGATAAATTTGATGGAAAGATAACATCAAAAAGGTAATAACCGAGGGGTTTACCCACTCTCGATTTTAGTGCGCAGGAAGTGCCAGGCTCCGCGGTGCCCGGCCGGTGCCGGCACCGGTTGACACGTGTTAGAACATTAAAATCAGCATGTTTTAAAACAGAATCGCATAATTTGTGGCCGGCACCGCTGATTTTGGCCGCTGTCGACCGGTGCCGGGAAGGGTACAGCAGGTGCCGGGGAGTGAGGAACCCCTCGCTAATAACATCAGAATTCTCTTAACGGTTAACACAAGGATGCTCAAACATATGTTATCTGTTATCAACAGTGGCGAAACTAGGGGGGGTCGTGGGGGGCGGCTGCCCCCCCACGAAAAATCCTGTCGGTAAATCGCACCGACAAACGCTTTTATCAAATCGTTTCTGATACCGACAAAAGCTCTGTCGGTAAAACAGGAAACTTCCTGTTGGGAAATAGACAGCGTTTGTCGGTACGGCACGCTTTAGCATTCCGTTTCTCATACCGACAGAAGCTCTGTCGGTAAGCAAGGAAACTTCTTGTTAGGAAATCGGCAGCGTTTCTCGGTGCGGAGACGGTGCGTAGATTCGATTTTCGTTACCGATAAGAGCTCTGACAAACACTTTCCTCATTTCGTTTCTGATACTGACCAAAACTGTGTCGGTAAATCATAAAACTGTAGGGAAATCGGCAACATCTGTCGGTGCACGGATTCCGTTTTCGATACCGACAAGAGCTCTTAAGGTATCAGGAAACTTCTTGTTTGAAAATCGACAGCGTTCGTCGGAGCGGAGACGGTGCACGGATTCCGTTTTCAGTACCGCAAGAGCTCTGATAAAAACACTTTCCTAGTACCGTTTCTGATACCGACATAAGCTCTGTCGGTAATCAGGAAGCTCCTTGTCTGGGAATCAGAATTTTGTCGGTGCGGAGATGATACCGACAAAAGCCTTGTCGGGAAATCAAGCCGATGATCGGATGGAGATCCTGATATCTGTTGTTTTTCATTTTTCGATACAATGACTGGGAAAAGTCTTGTCGGTAAAATGGGAACTCTCTTTTTGGGTCTGTTTACATCCGGAATGGATACAAATCTTGTGTTAAATTCAGTATTTGTGAACTATTCGTCAGTGCGAGACTTTTTGATGTGGTGACTGGAATATTCTCGTCGGTAAATCCGAAAATGCACTAACCAAACACTTCTTCGTTGCTTTCTGTTCCTTGAGGGTAAACCAACCACACCGGCAAACCTGTTTCCTTGAATTGTTCTTGGGTGATTTCTCTGTTCCCACCCATAAACTGCCCTTTTGGGTTGGTCTGGCTGTTTACCAATCCGGGAAATAGTAGACTTTATTCAGTGACTTATGAGTTTCAAATTCCCGTCAATGATACCCCCACCAACTGGGCCCACCGAGGTTGGATCAGGCAAGGATATCTGAATAACACAATTAGGTCACATGGGCGCAGTATTGCCAAGTTTATCTCAATCGTTCAACCGGTTTGGTCCCTAAGCGTTTAAGAAAATGTCCAGGGACCACCTCTAATCCCCCCACAGCACCACCATAATGGCAAGAACAGGTTCGGACACATAAATGGCACATATTTGGCATCTGCGTCAGAACGGAGCATTCTCGAAAAATTTCCAGTGGGCCTACCGGTCCGGTACCCCTCAGCCCCACCTTCACCCAACGGACGTCAGATTACTTGTCTGGGTCCCATGACTTTTGTACCTTTCAAGTTTTATCCCAATCACTCTATCCGTTCGGCCCCTATACTCGTATTACAATATTTCCCAGACCTCCTTGCAACACTGTTCTCGGACGCGGATAAACTGAACATCTTTGGCAAGTTTCAGTCGAATTCGAGCACTTTCTAACGCCCATGCACCCGTTTGGTTTTTGAAGCGTATCATAAAGTTACTCTGAACCCTACTTTCCACTCATTTGTCGGATTTCGTTCGGACACAGACGCAGCAAGTTTAGGGCATCTGCTCCCATCAGCCATCAAGTTTCCATAAAACTGGATTGCCCGTTCACTTCACCTGTACTTTGATGCAACGCATCCTCATACCAAATTTCAAAAAAATATCTCAACCCCTTTGAGAGTTATCATGGTAACAGACGGACAGACAAACTTTACGAACTCATAGATGCTAACGTTTTAGACCCCCCAAAAACTGCTTAGTTTACAAGCGAAAAAGACAGCCGCGTAAATCTTCAAGCAGTGAAGTAATCTGTTGCAGTGTCTATCACTACTTTTCTGGCTTGCAAGACTACTGACTACATAGTATGTTCCTGGTTCTATGTGATAACCATTGGTGCCAGGAAGTTAATGGCGAATTCATTTATTTCATCAGAAAACCATCTCAGTTGGTATGTTACAACTTATTATTACAACGGTTGTAAGATGCATTCATGGGGAACTTGCGCCGTTGCCGCGTAGCGTCAACGGCGCTTTTAGTCGGTAATTCTTTAAATATTGTCGGTAAAATCTGGGCTTGCCCCCCCCCCCCACACACACGAAAATGGGCTAGTTTCGCCACTGGTTATCAAACTTCTCACAGTGTAGTAATTAATGTAATTTGTAACCCGAATTCAACAAAATAAAAGAAGTGGATTGTAGAAAAAAAAACAGCTAGAAAAAACACCATCACACAAGCAGTAGGGTAAGTGAGTAGTTTGGCGAAACATTGTTATTATTATAATGCTAATACTATTAAATGTAGTACTACTGTGGAATAGAACATCGCTACTTTATCACAACGCTTTCTTACTCCGACTGTGCAAAAACGTATGTGGTGTAAGCATCTGCGCAGTGTTTACAGGATAGCCGATTATTGGCACAGGGCCGAGAGACAGATCATCTTATCTTTATCCTTTCTTGCTCTCATGTGTCGGGCTGCTTGCTCATTGCTCAAAACATATGATGCGAACTCGGAATTTCTGAAGAGAGGTGCCATCATCACTCCGAAGTTAGCGTTAAGCCAGAAGAGAAACCTTGCCAAGAAGGTCCGAAATATCGCTCCAGTCAAATCAGCTGACGTGTCCGTTTATCGCAGTCAGCTAAGCTTACGAATAAAAAACGAGCAGCGTGAGCTTACAATTAAACATTCCTGTAACAGATAAACGAGTGATTATTTGATACACCGGAAACATACGTGTTGTCCATAGTGAAATGGTTTGATGACAAACGCTCTTAAATGGTATCTTACACTCAGCCGGCTAACTGTCATCATCTATATGATGAGCTGGCTGAAGTGATATGCATAGTAGATAGATATGCTGACCGGCTGACGTTTTCTCCAGTGATCGACAGCCGACAGCAATTAGACACCAATTTGCAAGAGCGCTGCAAACTCTTTCAACGGTTGTTATTGTTGCGTTATTTATTCGATTCATTTTCGGTTATCAGTGAAATTTAAAGCCTTGCGCTCCGTGGAGAGACGGGTTTTCTTAGTCAGGATGTTTTTTGGCGGACACTTCGACGGCTAGGTTAACATAAAAGATAAGTGTAACTATCGTGCTTTATTAGGTGGTATATACAATTTAGCCAGCTGTTTCTATGCCAAAACCCGTTTCACTTGCTCGACAGGTCCGATCAGGTTCTTTTGTCCTCTTCTAATCATGAAATTGCGTAGCTTTGGCAAGAGTTCAGGAAACTAGCGCGCGCTCAAAGTACAGTGTACTATTGAGCCATATCTTCCGAAGTATCAAAGTTTTGTCAGACTGCCTTTTAAATCCTTTGGCAATTTTGCCAACATGTGTTTGGCAACGTAATCTGTTATTTACAAAAATAGAAGCCAATTTTGTGATTTGCTGTAGGTTTTGCGCTGATATTAATGAACAGTATTTGGAAGCGCTGGGGCTGTGAGACGAATCACGTTTTGAAGTCCGAACACAGTGGCCTGAAAGGTCCGTGCTCCTTTTGTAATAGCCTATGTGGCCTCAGTTTGAGTACTTAAAAAAAGAAGGGAAAGTAAATAAATGATTATCGGATGACCGTTATTGATTAGTCTGTCAGTTATTGATTAGGACAGTGGTTCCCAACATTTTCCGTACCGCGTACCCCTGATCAAGGCTCAAACAGGTCCCATACCCCTTTTTTGACGAATTGTTGTTTTACTATTTTTTACCACGATTAGAACTTTAAAAAGACGATATTTACTGTCATCAATGATAAAGCATGCAAATCTGAAACTGCGTAATATGGGGTACCGTATCTGATTTTGATAACAATAATACTGAAACTGAGTTACGTGACTAAACAAGAGCTGTAAGCTCATATGGCACTTGCATGGGTCAAGATGATTTGATTGATCAAAAGTAAGTTTCGACTTTGCGGTTGAGATGCGCACTCTAAGGGAGCTGGAACTTCATTTGTAAGCAAAACCCTTGAGGCAAAATTGCTAATGGGCTGATGGGCATCACGAAAATGCATATATTGCTTAAAAGTATTTTTTTTTACTTTGCGGTCAAGATTGGTACTTTAAGTAATAATCGGATTTGGGAAGTAGCAATTTCCAAGCAAATGTTGTTGAGTCTCCAATATTCCAGCGAAGTTTCATCGTCCTAGCACATCTGGAAGTAGCTTAACGCGCGATCACCGGAATCCCAGACCCCCCCCCCCCCCGCCCTCCTCCAACTCCACCCACAATAACCGGAGCCAATCCGGTTCTGTAAATGATTAATCCAGAGCATCTGTTTGTCATTCCCACGAAGTTCGATCCAGATCACACCAGTCTAAGCGGGTCAAGTATTTTCCGCCCTCCCCCCAATAATTGCCGGATTCGGTCCGGAAATGAAAAAGGTCACCAGAGAAAAATGTCCTCTGTTTAATTAATAAATTTCACTCGAATCCGATCACCCGTTCCAAAGTTACGCATGACTCAATATTCCGGATTCCCCTCCCTCAACTCCCCCCCCCAAGATTATCATAGCGAGGATTTTTTTTTATCCCAAGTCAGTTTGACCGGGTCCCTGATATGCCTTCCAAGTTTCGTCGTAAAAATCCCCCAAAAAACAGAATTCCGGGAAACCCCCTCCTCCCCCCCCCCTCAAGTGTCCGGATCCAGTCAAATTATGTAAAAGATTTACATGGAACAGATGTTTGTTCTTCCCAGCAAGTTTCACTCCGATACCATCACTCTAGCCGTTTCTCGAGATTTCCGGTCCACCCCCCCCCCCCCCCCCAGCTCCCCCGCGGTGCACGTAGCCAATCCGATTCAGCAAATGACTTACCTAGAGCATCTGTTTGTTCTTCCCACAAAGTTCCATCCCGATCCCTCCATTCTAAACGGGTCACGTATTCCCCCCCCCCCCAATTGTTGCCGGATCCGGTCCGGATATGAAAAAAATCATCGGAGAAATGTCCTCTGTTCAATTCTTAAATTTCACTCGAATCCGATCACCCATTCCAAAATTACACATGACTGAAAATTTCGGATTCCCCTCCCTCCACTCCCCCCACCATTATCTGATCGACAAAATTTTTATTTTGAAGTCAGTTTGATTGGGTCCCTGATATGCCTGCCAAGTTTCATCGTGAAAATCCCCAAAACCACCATCACCGGAATTCCGGGACCCCTCCCCCCCCCATAAGTGTCCGGATCAAGTAAAATGGTCTAAAAGACTTATCTAGAGCCGACGCTTGTTCTTCCCAGCAAGTTTCACTCCGATCCCTCCGTTCTAACCGTTTCTTGAAATTTCCGGTCTCCCCCCCCCCCCCAACCCTCCTCTGGCTACCGAATCCGGTCAAGACTTTAAACGGGACATTACAGATATATTCTATTCAGTTATGAAGTTCCATTACAATCCGATCATCCGTTCGAAAGTTACACACTTATCAATCTCCCGGATTCCCCTGCCCCCCCCCTCCCCCCCAAAATGGTCGGATCAGAAAACTGATTATTTCTAAGTATATATGCCTGCCAAGTTTCATGGTCCTAGCACAACTGGAAGTACCCTTACTCGAAAAAGTGTGACAAAATGCCCTAAATTTTCAAGTTTCAAGCGCCCCCACTTCCCCGCATATGGTCGGATCGGGAAACTGATTATTTCCTGGTTAGTTTGGTCGGGTCCCTGATATTCCTGCCAAGTTTCTTTGTCCTAGCTCATCTGGAAGTACCCTCACTCGAAAAAGTGTGACAAAATGCCCTAAATTTTCAAGTTTCCAGCGCCCCAACTCCCCCGCATATGGTCAGATCGGGAAACTTATTATTTCCAGGTTACTTTGGTCAGGTCCTTGATATTCCTGCCAAGTTTCATTGTCCTAGCTCATCTGGAAGTACCCTAACTCGAAAAAGTGTGACAAAATGCCCCAAATTTTCAAGTTTCGAGCGCCCCTACTCCCCCGCATATGGTCGGATCGAGAAACTGATTATTTCCAGGTTCGTTTGGTCGGGTTCCTGATATTCCTGCCAAGTTTCATTATCCTAGCACATCTAGAAGTACCCTAACTCGGATAAGTGGGACAAAAAACTCGGACCGACCGACAGACCGACAGACCGACAGACGGAATTGTGATCGGTATATGGCACTTGAGCCAGAGGCTGCAAGTGCCATAAAAGCGACTGAAGCGAGGTGTTAAAGCTATAGTCTAACTTGATTTTGGGACCTTCGCGTACCCCTTGCGAGGGTCTCTCGTACCCCTTTGGGTACGCGCACGACCGGTTGGGAACCACTGGTTTAGGAGGAAACTCGGGTTAAGCTATCACCAGTCGATACGAATGATTATTGTGAAGCTGTACTGTACCTGTTCTTTCTCAAGAATCCTAAAACCAGCCAACATTATTGGCACCCAAAAGCAAAACGGAACAATTCAAAATTCAAATTTCAAAATAATGAATGACAATATAAATCAGTCACTAGGGGTCGCCAAGGAAACAAGCTCGTTAGCTCGGCCCAAAGGTAAATGACACAAACATTGAAAAAGAAAGAAACACTCGTTTCATGCTTTAGGCTATACTTACACCCGCCACACCAAACTCTCCACACGATACAAATGAAGAAAAATATAACACTTTGTTGTGGCCAGGTCCGTATCCAGGAATTTATTTCGGGGGGGGGGGGGCTTGCCCGCGGGTCGGACTAAAAAGTATAGAAAAGACACAGATCAAAGGTTAAAGCCTTTAAAGTTTAACTGAAAAGCCAACTAATTTTTTTTTGTATCATTTAACTGAACACACTAAATTATTTGGATTCTGCAAAGCGATTTTTTTATTTTACACTATGTGCTCTAGTTATGACGTTCAGAATATCTGCGGCCGTCCCCACAGCGTAAATTCTACTATGTCGCGGGAAGTTTTAATCTCAACAGAAACGCGGCTTTTCAGTGGGTAGTGGTGAGATTGGTGAAGATTGCTTCTTGCCTGAGCAGCAAAAAAAAAAATCATAAATCTTTCTCGTGAGGCATACAGCAAAAATACAAGCGCAAAGAGGTACCGCAAATCACACGGAAATTCCACTATTTGAAAATCGATTATTCGTCAATAGCGGAACAATGCAGTAACGCATTTGTTGCGGGTCTTCAAGCCAATTTAAGTGAATAAGTGATGGGGAAGTAGATTGTCCTATCCAGCCCTTTTCGGTTAAACTTTAAAAACGATTAATTTTTGTAAGTTTCCCTGGATAGGTCCTAGTTGTGGCCTTAACTGAAGGATACTAACTTTTTCCTAGAACAAAAATAATAACTATGAAGCCGCACCCGTGCAGCAAGATAGTGAATTGACAAAAGGCTGAGTGAATTGATGAAAGGCAACACATTTTCTCGTCGAGAGTCTGCTTACTTGGAAATTCACCTTATAGGAGCTAGATCGGAAGCATCCTGCATCAGCAATAGCCTATACCTCTACCCCTTGAGAGTTATTGTGCTGACAGACGGACAGACGGATCCTCAACTTACGGTTTGGGATTCCAAAACATATAGCTGATGTATGATTAAAACAAAAGAAAAAAACTAACTATTTGGCAGTATTTACTTATTTTGGTGATTTGTTTTGGTGTTGTTTATTCATCAATGCTATTTGTGCCGATTTTTTGTTTTGTAGAACAGGCCATGCAAGCTTTAACCGCCCCAGTAACAGAAATATTCAAAATAAAACCTCTAACGTATTTTTCGTGTGCAAATGTACACATTACTGCTACGATTCAAGCTAGCACTCAAACGGTTTTATTTCTACAAAAATTACCCTCTATTTGAGTTTGGCATTGTTTTCAGACCAGTCACAGGATCCCCAACAAATCATGTATTAGGTATTTCTGCCGCGGGCTTGATCTTATTTCAACTCGCCCAGAAGGTTCTAATCTCTGATTACTGTACAAGATGATTATTATATATTGTACTCTTCAGTGAACAGTGTCCATGGCCCAAGGGCTTTGATTAACATCTGTCTGTCTAATATACCATCATATAAATGAGATGGAGAATGATTTTTCCAAATAGCCTGGGTCTCGACTCACTCTTCCTCTTTCTCTTTTTCCTAAATCCAGAAATCCACTTTACAAGATGGGTGTCTTGTAGATATTGTGTTGTGGGCTTTAGTAAACATAAATCTATCTGTTATACCAGCTATAATCAGAAATTATCATGAAATGGGGAATGGGTTTCTAAATTAACCCCAGGCTTAACTCAGTCTTCCTTTTTCTCTCTGTACAAAATAATCCTGATTTTAATTTCTAACCACTTGACAAGATGGGTGTCTTGTAAATATTGTCGATACTGAAATTCCCAAGAACTCTCTTTTGGCTTTCGGGCATATTTGAAATCGCCTTGTCAATGCTTCGTCTGCTCTGCTATAGCCTAAATAGTAGGCTACTTAGATTTGGATAAAGTCGATGTTGTTTCTGTCCTTTAAAGCACAACTCCTACTAGAAATGATCTTTTCACTACGAAATTGATCAGAAAAAAACTTTCTCGAAAATACCATTACTTTCCATGTGAATTTAGCGATTTTCTTCTCAGCGCGTTCTGCACAGCCTTCCTGCTCTCCGACGTGGCGGCCGGGCGCGAAACATTTGAAAACTGAACGCCCCTTGGATAAAAAGTACGAAATCTAACCAAATAAAATTAGTCAAAAACAGAAGATTCTCAAATCCTTGTGTGTGAAAGAGTTGTCAGCGGACGTTGAAGATTCTGGAAAACTTTGTGTTGTGTAATAGGCAAAACTCGGCACGGCCGAAAATGCACTAAAAATTCGTAGGCACAAAACGAAAAAATGGAGAAAGATGGGGATTTCAAAAGCTCATAATTCCATAAGGGAGCTAGGTATATTATAAAAGGCAGAATAAGCAAGAAGGGGCCCTTTAAACTGCGATCCTATTTCTCATTATGTCTCGTCAAACAACTGGCTATGGCATTGTAGTGAAAGGTCCTGTTGTAAAAAGCAATTGATTCATCAAGCTGTTTATTGTATCAATAGCGGGTTACATTTGCATCTTGAATCGGTCTGTCGCCTTGGTCGATAGGACTGAAGAAATCTGATGAAAACTTAACAAGAGCTGTAAGCTCATATGGCACTTGCATGTGTCAAGATGATTTGATTGATCAAAAGTAAGTTTCGACTTTGCGGTTGAGATGCGCGCTATAAGGGAGCTGGAACTTCATTTGTAAGCAAAACCCTTGAGGCAAAACTGCTAATGGGCTGATGGGCATCACGAAAATGCATATATTGCTTAAAAGTATTTTTTTACTTTGCGGTCAAGATTGGTACTTTAAGGAATAATCGGATTTGGGAAGTAGCAATTTCTAAGCAAATGTTGTTGAGTCTCCAATATTCCAGCGAAGTTTCATCGTCCTAGCACATCTGGAAGTACCTTAACGCGCGATCACCGGAATCCCAGACCCCCTCCCCCTCCTCCAACTCCACCCACAATAACCGGAGCCAATCCGGTTCTGTAAATGATTAATCCAGAGCATCTGTTTGTCATTCCCACGAAGTTCGATCCAGATCACACCAGTCTAAACGGGTCAAGTATTTTCCGCCCTCCCCCCAATAATTGCCGGATTCGGTCCGGAAATGAAAAAGAACAAGAGAAAAATGTCCTCTGTTTAATTATTAAATTTCACTCGAATCCGATCACCCGTTCCAAAGTTACGCATGACTCAATATTCCGGATTCCCCTTCTTCAACTCCCCCCCCCCCAAGATTATCATATCGAGGATTTTTTTTTATTCCAAGTCATTTTGACCGGGTCCCTAATATGCCTTCCAAGTTTCGTCGTGAAAATCCCCCAAAAAACGGAATTCCGGGATACCCCCTCCTCCCCCCCTCAAGTGTCCGGATCCAGTCAAATTATGTAAAAGATTTACATGGACCAGATGTTTGTTCTTCCCAGCAAGTTTCACTCCGATACCATCATTCTAACCGTTTCTCGAGATTTCCGGTCCCCCCCCCCCAGCTCCCCCGCGGTGCACGTAGCCAATCCGATTCAGCAAATGACTTACCTAGAGCATCTGTTTGTTCTTCCCACAAAGTTCCATCCCGATCCCTCCATTCTAAACGGGTCACGTATTCCCCCCCCCCCAATAGTTGCCGGATCCGGTCCGGATATGAAAAAAATCATCGGAGAAATGTCCTCTGTTGAATTCTTAAATTTCACTCGAATCCGATCACCCATTCCAAAATTACGCATGACTGAAAATTTCGGATTCCCCTCCCTCCACTCCCCCCACCATTATCTGATCGACAAAATTTTTATTTTGAAGTCAGTTTGATTGGGTCCCTGATATGCCTGCCAAGTTTCATCGTGAAAATCCCCAAAACCACCATCACCGGAATTCCGGGACCCCCCCCCCCCATAAGTGTCCGGATCCAGTACAATGGTCTAAAGGACTTATCTAGAGCAGATGCTTGTTCTTCCCAGCAAGTTTCACTCCGATCCCTCCATTCTAACCGTTTCTTGAAATTTCCGGTCTCCCCCCCCCCCAACTCCCCCCTGGCTACCGAATCCGGTCAAGACTTTAAACGGGACATTACAGATATATATTCTCTTCAGTTATGAAGTTTCATTACAATCCGATCATCCGTTCGAAAGTTACACACTTCTCAGTTTCCCGGATTCCCCTGCCCTCCACCCCCCCCCCCCCAAAATGGTCGGATCAGAAAACTGATTATTCCTAATTTTGTTTGGTCGGGTCTCTGATATGCCTGCCAAGTTTCATTGTCCTAGCTCATCTGGAAGTACCCTCACTCGAAAAAGTGTGACAAAATGCCTTAAATTTTCAAGTTTCCAGCGCCCCAACTTCCCCGCATATGGTCGGATCGGGAAACTGATTATTTCCAGGTTAGTTTGGTCGGGTCCCTGATATTCCTGCCAAGTTTCATTGTCCTAGCTCATCTGGAAGTACCCTCACTCGAAAAAGTGTGACAAAATGCCCTAAATTTTCAAGTTTCCAGCGCCCCAACTCCCCCGCATATGGTCGGATGGGGAAACTTATTATTTCCAGGTTACTTTGGTCAGGTCCCTGATATTCCTGCCAAGTTTCATTGTCCTAGCTCATCTGGAAGTACCCAAACTCGAAAAAGTGTGACAAAATGCCCTAAATTTTCAAGTTTCGAGCGCCCCCACTCCCCCGCATATGGTCGGATCGGGAAACTGATTATTTCCAGGTTCGTTTGGTCGGGTCCCTGATATTCCTGCCAAGTTTCATTGTCCTAGCTCATCTAGAAGTACCCTAACTCAGAAAAAAGTGACAAAATGCCCTAAATTTTCAAGTTTCCAGCGCCCCGCACTCCCCCCCCCATATGGTCGGATCGGGAAACTGATTATTTCCAGGTTAGTTTGGTCGGGTCCCTGATATGCCTGCCAAGTTTCATTGTCCTAGCACATCTGGAAGTACCCTAACTCGGATATGTGGGACAAAAAACTCGGACCGACCGACCGACCGACAGACCGACAGACGGAATTGTGATCGGTATATGGCACTTGAGCCAGAGGCTGCAAGTGCCATACAAATTTTGTATGCATTATGTCGTGTTTTCATTGGTTTTTGGAGTTTCGATTCAGTGGTAAGAAGAAATAGAGAATGGTCTTTTTCTCCGTTTTCCTACGAGTCGCTAGGTCTTTCGGGTTCCCCGGAATCGCTAAAGAATAGAGAATTTGTCAGTTTTAAGAAATATTTTTTGCCCAGCTATTCATTTTGTTGTAGGTATAAGAAGACTACTTCAAGTATTTTAAGATTGCCTTTAAAAAAAATGGAAATTTTTGAAACTGAATCCTCCGGTAAAACTTATAAAAGTGGTGTATTTGTGTCGAAGTTTATACAGATAAAGAACATGCTGGATCAGAATATCCTCCGGGTTTTCGACGAACCACGGCATTCCCGCCGTAATCTAGGCTAGACTGGAAATTAAAGACACAAAGGAATTAGCTAGCAGACCTGTTTAAGTGGTTGGTTAGTGATAAACAATATGTTTGCGGGTCCGGTTCCGATCAGTATTCCTCTGTGGGATCCCATCGAAACCTTTGGTCTTGTTTAGAGTTGCCCCCATATGGAATTTCGGTACTGTTGTCTTGTTCGTGGCCCAAGGGCTTCAGTAAACACCAGCATTCAGTATACCAGCGTTTTTTCAATCAACATCCTTCCTTTACCTATTAGGGAATCATTGGTTTGCCTAACGAGTGCGAGGGCGATCGGTTTTGGTCTGATTTATACGAGTGCGGACACGAAGTAACATAAATGGCTTGCTTGGATTAATATTCCATTGTTTCAGCATTATTGGTTCTCAGGGCTGGGAGTTATGGCATTAAGGGGAGAGGTGAGTTTGGAAATAGCCATATCTGACATACCGGAGTTTATTGTTTTTGTTGTTTTATGGAAGTCATGGTTTTGGTCCCAGTAAATCCCTTGTTTGTACTCCGCTATTTTGTCTTTAAGCTTATGAAAATAAATAAATAGAGGGAATCTTAAAGCCAGAGTTTCCACACTACTTTTCCACACTTTCTACCTCATTTTTTACTTTCGAAATTCTAGCAATATATGTCGTCTTTCTAAAAACTTCTTCTAATGCGAAAGTATTACAAAGCTGTTTAGATCTAGAACGCTATTGCCAACTATCCAGTACCAACTACCACGCTTTCGAGAGAAATACTTGTCGCAAAATATATATGAACCCCCCGAAAACTCCCCACCCGAGTGCCGGATCCGGTCCGGTAGGTGTAAATTTGCACATAGGGCTTGTGGCTGTCCTCCCGTCCCGATCCATCCACTTTAAGCGAGCCACAAGATACACAAGATACCCTGAGAACTCGGTCGTATCCGGTTCAGACCGCTAGTTGGACACCTAAGGCCCATGACCTTTGCGTTGTCGAGGTTTCTCCATTATCGCTCCGTCAGTTTGGTCCCCACAAGTATCACAATTTCCGGAAGCCACCCTTCACCACTCCCCCCCCCCCCCACCGGATCCCCAGGACCGGAAAGTTTAAGTGAAGGCGCCATTACGCAATAAAGGCGCCAGTATATCTAGTGACGGGTAAAATGAAACGCACCTGCGCGGTCGCATACTGATAGAAATTATCTTCTACTTACCACACTCCGTGGCGGCTTTTCAAGATTTTGGGTTTGCTTGGCAAACCCCTCTCTACTGTCAGGAACTCCACTTGGGAGCTCAGGAGAGCAGTGACAGAATTGTGAAACATAGAAGCATGCAACGTCGCAATCATTTTGGCTACCCTCTATCCCTGGTCATTAAAAATAGCGATATGAATACGAGGAGACCAACTTTACAACCCTGCTAATTTGCATTAGCTGGGTTTTCTAGCCGACAGTCCTTAGCATGGGTGTACTGCCATTCAGTATAGCTTCGACCTGAAATCGCATGGACCAGGTATTAAGTTCTTATGTTTTGTTTATAATCCTGTTCCGGCTACCGTTTCGCATTTAGTTTGCTTGATTAGCCAAGGGTACATGAAACAGGTGCATATATTAAATTTCAGTGGTTTGGAGAACTTGCGTCTGATATTTCGCGAGATCCATCAAGCTCAGATTCTAACAACACCCCTGTATTCAGAGGTTTTAGTTACATGGAAAAAACAGCCACTTTTTCTTGCACACAGGGCATGAACGCTGTTTCGGCAAAAAACCCTGGTCGTGATTGGAATTGCACATTTCGTCTGAGTTGTAGTGTATCCGTGTTATTTTTCGTTCAAGTAATTTCCAGAACTGGCAGAAAAGAATCATGGTAATGGTTTAGGATATGCTGATTCGTCAGCGATATTCCGCGCTGACTTTATCTTAAAACCAAACCAAAAAATGCTTGGTCGGCAACAATATTAAAGAGACAACGTCGGTAGGTGTGTTAAGGCATGCTTCATGTGTAACAATGGATATCACTGTTGGTCGTATTTAAACACAGTGGCACTCTCAAGCTTCCAAAAATGCTAAAAGGTTCCGCAAAAAAAGCAATGCTTTATCATGGTTTTCTCATGACAAACATGGCAGAAGCATGTCTATAGTGCTGGTCTGAAAATGGGTGGAATTAGCGGTGTTCTTTGCAGCTTCAAGCCGAAACAGACAATATCAGAGTACCGCCAATTAGCTCGATTCTTTATCAGTGCAACCCTTTAGAATAGCGACGATGGGGTTATGCCTTCTCCAAAAGCGGTGTAACGTTAAGCTCGAGATCTCGGCCTTGTCGCTAGGGCACGGATATGTGAATTAACGAAATTATTTGATTATTGTTTGATAATTATCGATAATGTGAAAACAAACATTCTCAGAAACATGGAGTGTTCAAGATGAAGAGAATAGGAAAAATAACAAAACAAAAGATGAGAATACAAAGCAAAACTTGACCAAAGATTTGGATGGGATCCGAAAGGGGAATAATTATTGGACTTCTTCGTCCAGACTGTCAGGTATTGCTGACTTCCGTTCTTCACCAATCCCGAGGCATGTTATTTATCCCTAATCAACCGCTTTAGATCCAATATGCATTTCCATTCTGTCTTTAATTTCCGGAATAGCCCACATTACAACGGGACACAAAAACTCATAGACTTTTCTGATACAACACGTTCTTTATCTACATGTATACCAGCCAATTTTATCGGAAGATTTTGTTCTTTCTGAAATATCCGGTAAAAATTCACGATCGTGACATTTACCTGGTAATATTACAAAGCAGACAGTCGATTCAGTCTTCTTTCCTTATGTTACATTGGGTTGGTCATTAATAATTAATTATCGGAAGCGTTTTATTCGTAGTTCAGAAAATATAAAAGACGTAAAAGAATATTCCATTTCCCCTTGGAAACGTAGATTTTGGGTGGAACTTCCTGGAAATGGTGGTTTTGAATATCCTGCTAAAAACATAGATTTTGGTAAAGCATCGTGGTTTCTGTGGGTTTTGGAAGAACCGCGATTGTGCAAGCTAACGGAAGTGGTGGTGGTGGAAGCAGGAACTGGAGAGCGGTTTTAGAAACAGATACGTACGAGAGGCGAAGGAGATACGAATTAGAAACAAGCCGAGAAAAAGCTGTTGTGCATTGGACTATTTTGTGACCAGCAATTTATAATACAGTAAGTCAGCTCGAACCACCGAACGAAAGACTACGATCCCAAATACGCCTTTGAAGAGTTGAACGATTCCCCCGTTCGCACGCTACCGTTATGTTCGCAAGTCGGGGTTAGCTCTCGGTCAGAGTATCGACATTGAACCGGCAACGAAAGGTCCATCGCGGGAACTCGGAAGTAAAGAGTAATAACACGAGTAATAACCTCTTCGGTTCACTGGTGACGCGTTTGTCTTTCGTTTGGAAGGGAATCATAGGCTAGATATAGTGTTTTGAGTGTATTTTCCTTTAGACCGGGTTAGAATGTCTGAAGATGACACATCAAATATGTCCCTTGGCACACTTTGCAAAATCGCATCTCAAGTCTCCACTTTCTCTGGGAGCGAAGACGTTTTGATATTTATTGAGACGCTCGAAAATTTAAAATTCTGGGATAAGTCTATTCAGAGCGATGAACTTATCCGGTTGGCATTCATGAAAACGACAGGTCAGGCGGCTAATTTCCTAACCAGTCACGCGAAATTTGAGTCATTCGATGATTTGAAGAAAGCCCTTGCCAGGCAGTTTGAACACACGTCCCTTAGGGCACGGTTGGTCCACGAAACTCTTCGTCTGGAGGATGGCGAAGATCCGTTTCCGTTTTTCGAAAAATTGAAATTAAAAACTTTGAAACTTATGGGTTTGGATCAAGTTCCGTCGGCAACCGAAGGAAGCTTTGATGGCTATTCAAATCTTTTGAAAAACCTCCTCCTAGACAGCCTTTCCCCTCAACTAGGAATGCGGGTGGTCGCGAAGTGTCCCAAAGATTTTGAGGAAGCCACACAGTTTTTGATAAACGATTTTCGTGCACGTGAATTTGCTAAAGCCAAGTCGCCTCATGTGCTTTCTAATATTGCTTCCGCTTCAGTCGAAACTAGGCCTAGTATACTAGCAAATGGAGCCACACGAGATGGCAGGGTCTCAGAAAACATACCAGATAAGCGTACCGACGGCACTATTTTCCGGCGTTCAAGTCGCCCAACGTTTCGCCGTCGGGAACCGTCACAAAGTAACCGACTGTCAAATGACATAAGCAGCTTCAGGGGTAGATCTCGTGACATGAGAGGGGTTCGGGAAGGTTCCTATGGGAGGTCCGAGTCCCGGAAACCTGGCGGTTCGAATAAGAATTGTTTCAACTGCAACAAAACCGGTCATTTTGCTCGGGAATGTCGCGCACCCCGTACCATGCGTTGCTATAGTTGTCAAAGAGTAGGGCATTTGGCAAGACAATGTCGCAGCCAATCTGCCGGTCCTCGTCCCAAGGAATGTTTTAAATGTGGGAAACCGGGACATTTCTCAAGGGAATGCCATCTAGCTGAAAACTTCAGTCGTTTAAACTTGTAAGGGGACGCGCACTTCGTCACGTTTCGGTAAATTCTGATGCGCATCCCGTCCCTTATCGTTCGACTAAAATTATGGGAGAAAATTTTATAGCGTCGTATTTTGCTAATTGCAGTGGAGTAAATTGTAAAGTTTTGCCGTATGTTAATGCTTCTGTGTGTGGTGTCTCTGTACGCGCGCTTGCCGATAGTGGCGCCTCGATATCGCTTTTAAGTTACGATATGTTTTTGCAGTTACCCGATTTAGTTAGGTCAAAGATAGTTAAAAACTATAATGATGTTAGCAGTGCTACCGGTCATTCCATGGAAATTATCGGGAGTATTTCAGAGAATGTTAATATTGACGAACATGAATACTTTGAGACGTTTTTGATAAGTGACAAATTGAAAATGCCGATGATATTAGGTTATGGATTCTTGAAGAAAAATGACCTATTAATTGATGCTAAGAATGACAAATTAATCCGTAGAGGCTCTAACGGGGAAAGTCTGCGGTCTGTTTGTGAATTTTCTGACCCGTCGGCAAATCTGGTCAACCTTAAAGAACAAATGAAACCAAATTGTTGTTTTGCTCGAAGCCAGTCCTGTGGTCCACAGTCGATTCCTTGTTCCTCCGTTAGTCCTGTAGTTAATTTACCCCATCCCAGCTACCCTTGTCCACCTCCTATCAATGAAAGTGATGGTTTAAAATCAGAAATTGGGTTAGGAAAACCGGAGGTCGAATCGGCGAAATCGCCGAAACGCATATATAGGCTTCAACTTGTGTCTAGGGCTAGTGTTAATGCCAAGACCAGTAAGCGGTGCGTGTTATCTACTAGTAGGGGGCCAATAGATACGGACGGTTTATTTTTGGTTTCACCTACAAAAGAAATGAGCGAAAGATTCCCAGACTTAGTCCTACCGGAACAGCTTGTAACTACTCAGGATGGCATGTTTCAGGTGTTCATAGAGAACTATTCGGATAAAACTTTGAAAATTCCCCGGTTCTACATGGCAAATGCCGAAGCTTGGGTTCCGGAAGAAAACGTTTGCATGAGTATTTCTGAAACATTGAAACCCACAGAGGTCATTTCGGGTTCTGGTTTACTGCCGAACAATGAAGTGGACGGGTTTCTTAAAATGTTCAAATTAGATCATCTTGCAAAGAACCCAATCCGAAAACAAAATGTTGAGAAACTTCTTATTGATAATCATGACGTGTTTGCGAAAAACGATTTTGATTTGGGCACTTGTAATATTGAGCCGTTTGTAATTGACGTTGGTAATGCTCCCCCACAGAAAATCCATCCTTATCGCATCCCAGTCCACCTAGAACCAATTGCAAAGGCAGAAATAGACCGTATGTTGGCCTGTAAAGTCATAGAGCCAGCAGCTTCACCGTGGCTGGCTCCACTGCTGTTAGTAGGGAAAAAGGATGGATCTTATCGGGCCGTTACAGATTTTCGTCGACTGAATGATGTGACTGTCAGCGATGAGTTTCCCCTTCCCCATATTGCTGCTATTTTAGACAAACTGCATGGTAAAAAGATTTTTTCTGTTCTCGACTGTTTAAGTGGCTATTGGCAGATGACAGTTGACCCGGAAAGTCGAAAATATACAGGATTTTCAGCTCCCGGCTACGAGCAATTCGTATATGCGAAACTCGCGTTTGGTCTAAAAAACGCACCCGCCGCTTATAGTAGAATTATGCATCGAATTTTAAAACATCTGTTTGATGAAGGGGTCGCCGTTTATCTCGATGACGTGATAAACGCCTCCGATGACGACGATTCACACATGATTTTGTTGACTAAAGTTTTTGCAGCTTTTCGCAAAGCTGGTTTGAAGTTGAAAGCGCGGAAATGTGATTTTTTCAAGGAAGAAGTTATTTTCTTGGGTCACCGTGTCGATAAAAATGGAATTCGTCCCGATCCTAATAAGTTAAGTGCCGTACGTGACCTCGCGTATCCGAAAGACGTCAGTGAATTGCGATCCTGCATAGGTCTATTCTCATATTTCCGGAAATTTGTTCCCCAATTTTCGGCCATAGCGTCGCCTCTTATTAAACTCACGAAAAAGGAGGTATCTTTTGTTTTCGGTGATGAAGAAAAGAAGGCTTTTGAACAGCTTCGGTCTAAATTATTGGAAGAACCTATCCTTGGTCTTCCAGATCTTAGTCGAACAGCAAATCCGATGAAAATTTATTGCGATGCCAGCAACAAGGCGTGTGGGGGATTTTTGACACAAATTCAAAATGGGGTACAAAAGGTCTTGCAGTATACATCACGTACGTTCAATGACGCAGAGGTAAAACACGCCGCGGTTCAGAAGGAGGCCTTAGCCATTACACACTGCATTAGGTCGTTTCGCCCTTACTTGCTTGGTAGAAAATTCATTGTCGCCTCAGATCATAAGCCTCTTCAGTGGTTGATGAAGAGCACAGGGAAGGATCTCACCGGGAAGTGGGCTAGAATGCAGATGGAACTGCAGGGGTACGATTTTGAGATTACACACATTCCGGGGGCCCAAAACGTTGTCGCAGACGCACTCAGTCGCCTTCCGACGGCTGATTCAAATCTCGATATAATGGCCGTGGTACCAGGGGCGGACAGCCAGTTCTCTTCACAGGAAATGCGTAATTTACAAGGGAAAGACGGGTTTTCGTCTGCGGTACGTAACTACCTTCAGCATGGTAGTGAGTTGCCCTCTCAAATCGAAAATCAAGTTTTGCGCGAAATCGAAAATTTTGTACTAGATGATGGCTTACTTTGTTACGTTTACACCCCGTATCAAAACTGCCGTAGATCGGATCTGCGGGTAGTACCGGTTTTACCCCGCTCGCTTATTCCGGAAGTGCTATTTGATTGCCATGATTCTAAAATATCGGGTCATTTTGGGTTCCTCAAGACATATGAACGCGTGCGCAACCGTTTTTACTTCAGAAACATGTACAACGTTGTCAAACAATACGTTCAGTGTTGCCTTGACTGCTGTCAACGAAAAGGTCTTAACCATTTACCTAGGGCACCTTTGGGCACCATTCCCGAATCATCGAGACCACTCGATATGGTAGGCATTGATTTACTAGGTCCCTTACCTGTGTCCAGGCAAGGATCAAAGTATATAGTCGTTATCACTGATCACTTCACGAAATACATTGTTCTTACGGCCATAGCGGATAAAACAGCAAAAGCTGTTGCCAGAGCGTTCGTCGAGAATTTCATTCTGGTTTACGGAGCGTGTGAACGTTTAATTAGCGACCAGGGTTCAGAATTCATAAATGCGGTATTCAAAGGCATCCTTGAACTTCTAGACATTAAGCAGCTTCGTACATCTGCTTACCATCCAATGTGTAACGGGGCGGTAGAAAGACGGAATAGGGATATTGCAAACATTTTAAGCCTTTATGTCAAAGATAGGGGACACTCTGATTGGGAGAATCAACTTCGTTATGTCCAGTTTGCTATGAATACGGCTTTTCATGAATCCATCTCAGATAATCCGTTCTATGCTATGTTCCTTCGCGACGTCCGTTTCCCGACGGACACTGTCATAAACAGTAGAGTTTATTATAATCTGGACACCGATTACAAATCAGAGATGATTACCCGACAAAGAACTGCGTACCAAATGATCAGAGAAAACTCTGACATTGCTCGGGAGAGGCAACGGTTTTATTACAACAGAAATGAGAATCAGAAACCTATAAAGGTGGGCGTTCTCGTCCTGTTGCATACTCCACCCGACGCGCGGCTACGAAAATTAGACAAAATACGATGGGCGGGACCGTACCGGGTATCGGCAATTTTAGAGAATGGGTTAAATTTTGAAATCACACGACTATCAGACGGACGGGTGGAAGTTGTCCATTATAATCGTTTGAAGACGTACGTTCCCAGGAGTTTGTGGGAAAAAGACGTCGTCCAGGATGAACTGATCATACCCCCTGATTTTGACGAAATTCCGCTACCCACACCCATAAATCTCCCGTTATCCCCGCCCACTACTGATCCGTTATCCCCGCCCACTATTCTTCCGTTACCCACTCTCGCAAAAGAACCGGCCGGGGGTAAACCTGAAAGTTCGCGCACCGGGAAAACAGTTACTTGGTGGGACAACACACCTTCGGCTCAGAAAGCTATTTCAGGTTGCGATCCACCAAACCTGCTTACTGAGGAAATGTATGATATCGGCACGGGTAATTTTACTTCTAGACCGGAATCGCCGGTCTTGGGTTCTGAACCGGGTGAAGATTTCCAAAAATTTCGTAAAATTCCTCTATTGACCCGCCCTTTAACATTACAACCGTATCACACCGATCAACCAAATGAACATGGGGACTGTAAACGACGTTATTCGGTGGGTTCTGAAGATATGGCTTGGGATGACCCCTACACAGAAACGCCATGGCGTCAAGGTTTAGGAAGTTCTTCAAGCTTCGAGAGTGAGTCACTAGATGACGCACTAGTGAAAAGAGAGCTTTTCACACCGGCGAGAATTAGATGCTCCACGCCAACTTTTGGCGAGGAACCAATGTCAAGGCCAGGTATCACGCCATCTCGTGATTACTACGAAAATCTGGAGGGTGCTTGGTTACCGTCACTAGATCCACCTAACTATCGCCTCCAGTTCGAGAGCCCAGTTGTTCCGGATAAGCGTAGTGATCCTGTTAATATTGAGGGTCCATCCGGGGTTATTAACTTTCCCCAGTCCAGTTCACGGGTTGACGGGTCCCCTAAATTTTCCCCTGTCCGACCGGAAGAAGAATCACCTAATCAGACGGTGATCGAGACACCTCAGTCTCGTAATAGTAAAGTGCCACGATTACAAGAAGCCGGAGGGACAAGCCCTCAGGACGAAGGTTCTGGTAAAGACTCGGGTCAGTCCGGACTCGAGTTAGAACCCGGCGTTAGGGTCAATAATGAGGGTAATTGTTCTGGGAGTATGCCTGAATTGAGGGGACCGTTCGGAGAACTGGAATCCGACCATCCAGTGTCGGAGTGCCCTATTGACCTTAATAGCCCCCCACCAATTTTAATTCGTGACAGAGCTTTAAGCCACCCTACGGTTCGTTCGGAAGCTCTCAGACTACGAACGCAAGCTGCACGTCGAGGTGCACTTCAAGGCGTTAGGTTTGATCTGGCTACGAGAGGTACCAGCCAAACGTCCAGAGAAATTCGCCCCCCAAATAGGTTAGGGTATGGTAAACTTGGAAGCCCTTATTTACCGGAAAATCATAGGCAATAAATAGAAGGGTAAATTAGTAAAAATGGATTCTACGTATAGTAGTTGCAGTGTTTTATTCTAAATTGAAAGAAAAATAAATACGATCAGACAAACATGGAAAGTTAACGAGAGGGATAAGATGGAGGCGCAGATAGCGCTTCAGAAGGAAAAGCTGGAAAACGCGTGAACAAAAGATCCAGTTAGCAATATCAGCAGAAAATCTTAGGTCTAAAATAAAATCTAATAAACGTTAGGCTGAATTAACCAATAGTTGAACTCCGGGGCGTAAAAGGTCACCTTGCAGACGTGCAAGAGCTGCTCTTTGAAGCCCAGGATAAACTCGTTGAGCTATTGCGATTTTTGTTCATATGAAAGATAATAGAATAGTCGTCAGTGGTTGCTAAATTAAATTAGTAATGTTGCTGTTTTACTGCGTAATCGCTTGGCTTTGTTTTGCTTCATATTGTGTTTGATGTAGCCAATAATACACGGACAAGAACGTTTATTGTATTGTTCCCTTGTTTCAGACAAATGGAACAAATCATAAAATTTAAGTTAGTTAGTAATAGACCCAGAGTTATAACATTAAAGGCCAAATTATGTTTTTACTATTGGTCTATTGTTATGCGACACCCTGGAAAAGTGTTTGAGACAGGCTCGAGCTGTCTCGGCACCGAAGACGGGTACAGTCTAAACTTTTCTAGTCGACCTAAAAATCTAAAAAAAATAATTTAGAAACAGTAGGCCTAATTAGTAGGAAGTTTCAAACTCTTTTAATACGTTTCATCGACGTTAAGTAAATTAAATCCGTCACGAAATTTCAAATTCATGTGTGACGTAGTATAGAGCATGACGAAGTGTGTATGACGTAAAAGAAGACCTGTAGAGCTTGTGAAGCCAAGATTTTAAATATTGCTACTAATGATGTAGATCTGCGGTTTGGTTTTAGCCAAACGACCTAGCGGTTTAACTGCATATCGCAACTTTAATTTAATTTCAACTCGATTCGTTTAATAGTCGATTGATCTTGCTTAATTTGTTGTTCTAGTTTTCAGTTTGAGACTAACAGAAAAAGCCCATTAAGTTTGAATGGATTACGTCACGAGTTGAACTCTCAAAACTTGCGGTAGAGTTATCATTTGCGTTCTTTTAACGACAAACGAGAAGTCGAGAGAATTTTAAACTGCCACGTAATTTGCGGTCTTGGCATTTGCTATATTTTAAATATCAAAGACGTGGAGTTTTAAATAATACCGACTTACGTGAACAAGTGAAACGTGAAGAAATGAGAAAAATTTGAAAAAAATATGGATTATGAAATTATCACAAAGAGAAGACGTGAGGATATCGCGAAGTAAGCGGTTAAATAACTGTTCTAGATATAATGCGTTTACTATTTTACAGATTTTAATTTAAAGTAGAAGTGAATCCAAGGATTATCAGTGTGTCGCCGTTGTAAGGCGTGGAGGAGGAAAGACACCGTCCACATACACTACGGAGAAAGACGGACAAGCTGAATCACCACCCCTCATTGGATTGGGAGTCAACCTGTATGTGGACGAGGAGTTGCCTGCACCGCCAGAGGTTCTTAATAAAGAACCCAGGAGAAACGTAGCTATAAATCAATTTTATTACTATTTCATGTCAAAGTGCGTTTTTATGGCGTCCTTGGATTGATTACGTCATCGCGGCACAGACGTCTATCGATCTAAAAGTACAAGTATCTGTTGACCAACTATTGACATTTTGTCGCACACTCCCAGGTAGAATAAGAACAACTGTTTAGAACCGTACCAAGGTGACTGCAACTAAGCAGTTAATCGAAATTCTGCCACTACCCGAAACAACATAGTGCGACTGTACCATTTTGAGACCTCGAATCATATGTCACTCACAACAACAAGCCTAATGAAAATAAGAGGTTACGACAACGTATATTAAGAAATTGCGTATGAAGTATGAACTTCATCTGTGACATATTTGTCAAAATTGCCATACAGTTCTAACGGCTAAGAGTAAGCCAACTTCTAAAGACGCCTGTGTGTACAGAAGCATGTATATAAGCGAAACTATTTATCCAGCGAAATTATCGAAATGGCCATACCATTATAATGGCCAAACGCCAGCCAACTATTATGCAGTCCCTTATGGCTAAAATCGGGCGTCAGAGGACAGCCGATTCTAGCCAACGGCTAGTGAAGTCTTACTAGCCGGCTTTTATTGTCTGCTAACGTGCTCATTTGTTGCAGGAGCTGACATCTGGTTGTATAAAGAAACGTCGTTGCAAACTCATTCAGCTACGCTGGCATAGAGGTCATGGAAGATGACCGCAAGGAGAGTTCATCATCATGGCCGAGTATCAAGAGCCAATGGAGGAGAATACGAAATTAGATATTGATGATTGTAAATTTGACAACAGCTTTGGCAAGGCGAATTTCAGAATCGTGGTAATGTAGTTCTCGTTCCTTGCATCGTGACCACAGCTTCCAAGGTTGCACATGGTTTAAGTAGAACTTTAAAAGGGAAAAAGTTTATTCCTTCTTTAATTCTGGGAGGTTGGTTCGAAAGCAAACTATTCCAAATAGTTGATATTTTAAAAAGTAATTGTGTCGATTTTGCTATATATCTCATTAGATCTACTAAACTTATAAAGTAAAATGGAGTGACCAGACGTTTGTGATACTAATTCTTCTTTGTTGGTAGTTGAGATCGGAGAATCAAAACTTGATTTCGTCGAAATAAAAATAAACCCTACCCCGAACGAGATTTTTCGAAAGGGGGGAGGGATGTAGAATTTATTTTATTGTTTTGAATATTTTATAAAATATTACGCTTTGCCAGGAGAGTAGACAGCTAGTAGTGCTGGAGCACCGACTTCGGGTCCATAAAACCCGGTAGTCACCGCTATGAGAACCCTCAGGCAAAGCAAGAGTTGAGGCTGTTAAGAATTAAGAATCTTATTTTTACAAAGCCGATACTGCAACTAGGTTGTCCTGTTGTAACCTAAGGTTAGACAGACTGACCGATTGGTAGAGTTAAAAATAATTGAAATCAAAATGAAGCTTAAGCAGTAGAAAGCTAAGTAGAGGATATCAAGTTTTGACGTGGTTCTGTTTTGTCGGAGACAAAACTTTTCAGGGAAGGAAGGAGTGTTACATTGGGTTGGTCATTAATAATTAATTATCGGAAGCGTTTTATTCGTAGTTCAGAAAATATAAAAGACGTAAAAGAATATTCCATTTCCCCTTGGAAACGTAGATTTTGGGTGGAACTTCCTGGAAATGGTGGTTTTGAATATCCTGCTAAAAACATAGATTTTGGTAAAGCATCGTGGTTTCTGTGGGTTTTGGAAGAACCGCGATTGTGCAAGCTAACGGAAGTGGTGGTGGTGGAAGCAGGAACTGGAGAGCGGTTTTAGAAACAGATACGTACGAGAGGCGAAGGAGATACGAATTAGAAACAAGCCGAGAAAAAGCTGTTGTGCATTGGACTATTTTGTGACCAGCAATTTATAATACAGTAAGTCAGCTCGAACCACCGAACGAAAGACTACGATCCCAAATACGCCTTTGAAGAGTTGAACGATTCCCCCGTTCGCACGCTACCGTTATGTTCGCAAGTCGGGGTTAGCTCTCGGTCAGAGTATCGACATTGAACCGGCAACGAAAGGTCCATCGCGGGAACTCGGAAGTAAAGAGTAATAACACGAGTAATAACCTCTTCGGTTCACTTATTGTTAAAGACATTTGTTAGAACTGATTAATAACAATTTCGACAGATTCAGGAATCCGGTCGACCTAGCTACTTCGTAGGAAAAGCAAAGCAGAAAGATTAAATTTCTTTGTATTTTTGTCACTAATGGTCCATTTACATACTTCGTTAAATCCGAGCGTATTTTACGCACGTTTTGAGCTTGAAAATATTTCTAGCAATGCGGACTCATGGTGGGTTTACACACTGCGTAAAATCCGAGCGTATTTTGAAATCCGAGCGTATTTTACGCACGTTTTGAGCTTGAAAACATTTCTAGCAATACGGACGTATTTGAGAAATCGGTCCGTTTTGTATTTAAAATACGTCCGTATTGCTAGAAATCTTTTCAAGCTCAAAACGTGCGTAAAATACGCTCGGATTTAAAAAAAAAACGCTCGGATTTTACGCAGCGTGTAAATGGACCATCATTTGAGAAATCGGCCCGTTTTGTATCTAAATACGTCCGTATTGCTAGAAATCTTTTCATGCTCAAAACGTGCGTAAAATACTCTCGGATTTCAAAATACGCTCGGATTTTACGCACTGTGTAAACCCACCATAAGTTGAAAGTCTCAACACTCGATAAAGACATAACACGACGCCTACCGAATTAGAGGTTTCTCTCGAGGTTTCTTTACTTGTGTTGTAAAAAAAATATTCTCTACAAGATAGTATAAAAATCATTTATTTTGCGATTTGTTCACGGTCAAACCTTATATTGGCTGTACTGTTTCTAAAATACACCATGTTTACTATCTCATTTGAAAGCTTGTTTTCTACACCAGCTATGAAACTACACCCTGCTCTGTTTTTTTTGCCCGAAATCAGCACATAACCAGTATTATGACCAACTGAGTAAGCCAACTCAATAGAGAGACTACAGTCTGACACAGCAACTAATTAACTACCTAGTGATTCTGTTCTCAGCCAGAAACAGGCAGATCGATATCAGCTGAGATTTTTGTCATACGAACTTGTTTTGTGTCTCTGGCTTCAACTGGCTTTGATTTGTGTTTGTTGTGGTTGCTTGAAGGTTGGTTCGTGGTTGTTTACAGGTTGTTTACAGGTGGCGACCTAGACCCTCAACCAGAAAAATACACCAGTGGACTGGTTTACTGTGTGTCATCGGCTACTGCTTTGGTACCTTAGTACCATGCTGTTACTGCAATACCAATCGGTAGGGTGTTCCGATAGGCAGGAGTTGCTTAAAACAGCTCAGTTATTTTTTAATCGACATTGTAGTGTAGACCCTCCATTTATTTTCATTGTCTAGGCTACAGAAGTTTTAAAATGAAGCTTTGAAGGTGGGTTTATGGTTGGTTTACTAGGTGGCGATCTAGACCCTCAACCAGAAAAAAATGTTATTGGTACCCTAGTACCATGCTGTTACCGCAAAATCAATCGATAGTGTTTTCCAACCGACAAAACGCGGCGGTTGGGCATGGAGACCCCTCGGAAAAGTTTATCTAGGGATATTAGTTTCCATTCAGATAATTGGCAAGGTTGGTCTGAAATGACAAGATTTTTGGCATTATAAGTGGCCCATGGAACCGATGCCGCCCGCAATCGGTCCAGTGCCGACTGATTAGTAATCCGTTTAGTAGGAGATAATCGTATCTCATTCGAGAATCGGCTTCCTTATGCGCTGAATTCAAAGGGAGATCGAGTTAAGATATCGATGAGGCCGTTAAAGCACCCTATTAGTCGGGCTGTGGAGAAACGATTACAGATAAGAACATCTTTCTTTTAAGTAGTTAATATATTGAAACAATGGCTAAAAACGGATAAAACACGCAGCGGCAACGGCGCTTTTTGTCGGTAGATCGTTAAATATTGTCGGTAAAATGTGGGCTTGCCCCCCCCCTCCCCACACACACATATTGGCTAGTTTCGCCACTGATGACATTAAATACCTTACCCTAACCATTTTCCTTGTAAATCTCATTTCCACTAATAATATTAAAAACAAGAGCTAGAAGCTCATATGACACTTGCAAGGCTCGGTCAGAGGATGAAAGTTGGAATTTGTAAATTCGTGGATTTGTTCTCGTCATTTCTGAGCAGAACCCTTGAGATAAGAATGATCATGGTCCTTGGATATAACGCGAATGTATCGTTTGGTACAAAGTATTTATTTTTGCACTTGGCTGCCATGATGCGCACTTTAAGGGCACTAGAAATTGATCTGTAAGCAAAACCCGAGGCAAAAATGATGATGCGGTCATCGGGGTCATGAAAATGTATATTTTGCTCAGAAGTATTTTTTGTACTTTAAGGGATTCACTTGTAAGCAAAACCCTTGAGGCAAAAATGATCATGGGCCCTTGGGGGATCAAGAATGTGTTCAAAAGTAGGTTGATCAAAAGTAGTTTTTTTCGCATTTTCGGTTAAGATGCGTAGGCCTACTTTAAGGATGCTAGAAATCCATTTGTAAGCAACACCCTTGTGGCACAAATGATATTCGACCTCGGGGATCATGAAGTGTATAGTTTGGTCGAAAGTATTTTTTTTCACTTTGCGGTTAAGATGCGCACTTTAAGGGATTGTTGGGTCTGGGAAGTGACAATTTCTAAGCCAGCCTTGTCGAGTCTCTCATGTTCTAGCCAAGTTTCATCGTTCTAGCACATCTGAAAGAACCTTAACTCACGACCACCGGAATTCCCCCCCCCCTTCCAACTACCCCCACAGTGCCCGAATCCGGTCCGGTTCTGTGTCACAAGATTTTTGGTTCTCCCGTTTCCCTCCCCCCCCCCTCCACATTTGTCGTATCCCGTTCGGACTTGAAATTGGACATCTAAGACTCGAGATTCCAAAGATCAAGCTTCATTGAGATCCGATCACCCGTTCAAAAGTTACGCATACCTCAAGATTTAGGATTTTCCCTCCCTTCACTCCCCCCACGACGGTCGGATTTGGAAACTGACTATTTCCAATTTAATCTGTCGGGTCTCTGATAACCCTGCCAAGTTTCATCGCCTAGCCCACCTGGAAGTACCTTAACTCCGGATCACGGGAATTCCGACTCCCCCCCCCCAACTCCTCCACAGTGCGCACATCCGGCCCAGTTCTGTCAACGATGTATCTAAGGCTTGCGCTTGTCCTTCACTAAGTTTTCATCCTGATAGCTCCACTCTAAGCATGTTACAAGATTTCTGGTTCTCCCCTCCGATTCCCCCCCCCCCCATTCATCCGACCGGTCTGGAGTTGACATGGGACATCTGAGACACGAGTCTTTCCAAATATCAAGTTTCGTCAAGATCCGATAACCCGTTCCAAAGTTATACATACCCCAAGATTCCAGATTCCCCCCCCCCCTCCACTTCCCCACGATGGTCGAATAGGAGAAGTGACTATTTCCAAGTTAGTTTTGTCGGATCCTTAATGTGCCTGCCATGTTTCATCGTCCTACCACACCTGGAGGTACCCTAACTCGCGATCACCGGACTGAAGGACCGACTGACAGACCGACCGATGGAAAAGTGATCGGTATATGGTAGGCTGCTTGGCTGCAAGGCAAGTGCCATACAAAAATATTTTTCTAACAATATTAACTTTAAAGTTTAACTGAAAAGGGCTGGGATATGACAATCTAGTTACCCATCACTTATTCACTTAAATTGGCTTGAAGACCCGCTGAAAATGCGTTACTTCGTTGTTCCGCTATTCGCGAATAATCGATTTTCAAAAAGTGGAATTTCCGTGTGATTTGTGGTACCTCTGTGTGCTTGTATCTGTGTTGTATTCCTTACGAAAAAGATTTTTTTTTTTTCAGGCACTAAGCAATCTTCACCAAGCTCCCCACTGCCCAATGAAAAGGCGCGTTTGTGTTGGAATTAAAATTTCCCGCGTCATAGTAGAATTTACGTTGTGGGTACAGCCGCAGATATTCTGAACGTCATAACTAGAGCAGATAGTGGAAAATAAAAAAAAAATCCCTTACCAGAATCAAAATAATTCAATGTACTCAAATAAATGACACAAAAATAAGTTGGATTTTCAGTTTAAACTTTAACTGAACAGGCAACTTACTTGTGGTAGTGTGACAGTGACAGATCGGGTCAAACTCGTCATACTTCACACTTTCAAACACAAAATAAAATCTCAATATTATCCGTCATTATTATTAAAGTTTAACTGAAAAGCCAACTTATTTTTGTGTCAATTTAATTGAATACACTGAATTGTTTGGATTCTGCTAAGTTTTTTTTTTCCCAGTATCTGCTCTAGTAATGACGTTCAAAATGTCGACGGATGTGTCCACAACGCAAATTCTACTATAACGCGGAAAAATTTGAATCTCAATACAAACGCGGCTCAGTGGCCAGTTCTTTTGGAAAGCAAATCATTGCGTGAACGTAAATAGTTTTCGTCAAGCAGACAACACGGGTACAAGCGCATATAGGTACCAAGTCCGACAGGGAAATTGCACTGCATGAAGACTGAGTATTCCTGAATAGCGGAGTACAAATTAACGCATTTTCATTGGGTCTTCAAGCATCTTTAAGCGATGGCTCACTAGATTGTCGTATCTCGGTCCTTTTCGGTTAAACTTTAACTTTTAATGAAGCAGTAACTACTGCGACTTCTGTTTCAAGTACTGACCGGGGTCGAAGTTCCGGGATCTAGCGGGGGATACTCTTATCCTCCCTTCCTCGTTCCCCTATAGTACAATTGCGTGTCCTTAGTTGTTTATAGTATGCACACTGGCTAATCGCGTAGATTCTTGACCCTGAGCCAGTCAAAGGCAGGTCCGTATCCAGGATTTTTTTTTCCCCCGCGGGTCGGGCCAGAAAGTACAAAAACGTCACAGAACAGAGATTAAAGCCCATAAAAAATGATTATTTTTGTATTTTTCCGGGGGGGGGGGGCGAATCCCCTACACTTCCTGGATATGTCCAAGGTCAGAGGGTTACATTACCGGTTATGCCCGTTGGCTCTAGGAAAGAAAGAAATGTCTGAGGGGAACAGTCGCAAGTGGAAAGAGAAAAATTGTTTTTTTTTTTCTCGTATAGTTTAGACGTTGCATGAACGATCGGGGGGAACTATGAGAATTTGAAAGTTCAGCGTTTGATAAAAGTATGTCGCGGAGAAAGGATCGTTGTTGTAGAGACAGTCTCTGCTGAAGCGCGAATATTCTGCCCTGGAGAAATCAGCTGCTCTGAAGACACAGTAGGTTCAGGTTATTTGCTGAAGAAGGTTGGATATATTTAACTTAGTAATCATGACGGATGATGTAGAGAGTTTTCTTTTGTGTTTGAAAGTGTAAAGTATGACGAGTTTGATTCAATCTGTCGATCTTACACTCTTGAGTGCTTATGCTCCAGTGTTAAAGCAAGATCACAACAGATATACGTTGAGCCTAAAGTTCTACTACCCTAATGTAATTCACCTAATATGATAGTTACCATAGCCCTCTCGTTTTGCAATAATATCTGTCTCTCGGACGTTGTTTGCGAAATCGATGCTGATTTCTTTTTATGTTTTCGGTAAGTCGGGCGTTATTTTTCGAAGATTAACACTCAACTTACATTATTTATTTTTGTATTTACACTCTCCAGCTCATCCGAAAATGGCAACAGTCAAGTGCACCTAAGATTCATTTACATGCAAGTCGCCTATCCAAGTCTTTCGCCTTGTGTATCAAATCGACAGTTTCAACCTAAGTGATCTTCATGTCAGTTTGAGATTTCGATTTTTTTTTTCCGATCACTTTTTCGTCGGTCCGTCGGTCCGCCAGGCCGCTGTTTTCGAGTTAGGGTACTTCCAGAAGGGGTAGGATGATGAAACTTGGCAGGTATATCAAGACCCGACCAAACCAACTTGGAAATAGTCACTTCCACTATCCGGTCACCGTGGGGGGAGTGGAGGGAAGGGGAATCCGCAATCTTGAGGGATGTGTAATTTTGGAACCGGTGATCGGATCTTATCGAAACTTAATATTTGGGAAGACGTCGTATCTCTCGGATGTACCATTTCAGGTCCGGACCGGATCCCATGAATGGGGGGGGGGGGAAATCTTGCAACACGCTTAGAGTGGAGCGATTGGGATAAAACTTGGTGGGAAGAAAAGCACAAAACTAGATAGATCACTGATAGAACCGGATCGGATTTGGCCACTGTGGGAGGAGTCAGAGGGGGGGGGGGGCGGAATCCGGTGATCACGACTTAAGGTACTTCAAGATGTGCTCAGGGGCGGTTCGAAGGGCTTGGGTATGGGGGGGGGTGAGGACTTAAAAATATACGACTGGCGAAAAACACAGCACCGGCAGGCCCAAGAAATGTTAACGTTCTAAAACGTTATGAAAAATGCTATTGTGCCAATAAAATAATAAACAAATAAATAACAGGAATTGACGATGCCGTTCATATCAAATTTCGCTGGAGAGAAGGCGAGCCTCGGTGCCAGCTTCTGACATATCTAAACAAGATAAACTAAAGTGAGTGCCGCAGGCGAAATTTTTTCAACCCGAGCAAAATTCAACTTAAACCGCACATAATGATGCACACTTCAACAAAATAGAAATAGGGTAAGACTACGAAAGAGCCGCATCAAAATTTGTTAAATCGGCCTTTATTCGGCAATATTCGACTACTTCCTACACAAACTCCTGCTTTTAACGTGGATCAGATCCCAAGCAGCTGGTTTTACCGTATATATCCAAGACAAATTTAAACTCCGCGCCGCATTCGATTTTTTTGTAATCCGACCTTTTTCTGGCATTTCTAGCCTATAAGGTGGCTGAAATCTTAGCCCTAACACCTCACCTAAATTACGGGACATTCAACCAGATAGCGAGTAGGCTACTATGAAAGATGGCGCAGGTAAAGTTTTGCGAAACATTTTAAAGGCTGCCTACGATATGGGGATAGGGATAGGGGAGTGGGATATTTTCCCGGAAGTTGGTACGTGGTAGTGCTTCCGCTTTGAATCTGGACTACACAAAAAATAGTGCAATCATCAGGCCCGTCATACAGTGCTTACAAAGCGTGTTTATGTGCAAGCCTTACTCCGCAAGCTATTTAAAAAAAAAATAAACCTGTTTTGAGATTTTTGCACAAAACCAGATAGGAAAATGTTGAAACGTCGCGCCGCAGGCTAAATTTTTGAAAATCAGCTTGTTTTCAGCGCCAGAGAGTGAAAATCACGATTGGTAATGGCATTTTGTCACACTGACAAGTTCGAAACATACGACTGTCATTCTAACAAGGTCAAAACACACGATATTTCTTATATGCTTATAGCAAATCTCTATACAACCGACTACATACGGCTAGAAATAGGTCATTTGCTGTCGAAATTTACCTAACTGCCTCATATGGCAAGCTGAAAACCTACGACAGTCTCTGATCTACGACTAGAAAATCTCTTCGTAAAATACGACAAGAAACGAATCATTTTCAGGGGAAAATTCGCGGTTGATGTCATCCTGGTTCCATACGACTGTGATTCTGACAAACTGAGGATACAAAACTGTGAATCTGACAAGCTTAAAACATACTACTGAAATCTCTATGGAACAATACGATCAGAAACAGGTCATTTGAAGGCGAAGTTCATGATTAGCTAACTACTTTGTCTGCCTTTATCTGGCAAGGTCAAAACTTACGACTGTCTCTAATTTACGACTAGAAAATCCCTTCGTAAAGTACGACAAGAAACAGACCTCTTCAGGCGAAATTTGCGGTTTATGTCATTCTGGCAAGCTCAGACATACGACTTTCATTCTTGAAAACCCAGGACACACAACTGTGAATCTGAAAATATACGAATAGAAATTTCTTCGTAGCCATACGACTAAAAAATCTGATTTGTGGGTGAAATTCATGTTTGGTAACTGCCTGTATGTCATTCTGAGAAGCTCAAAAACATACAACTGTCATACAGACTAGCTAAAAACATACGACTGACAGTAGATTCCCTGCAGCATGGGGGGGGGGGGGGTGTGAGTCACCTCCCATGCCCCCCCCCCTTCGAACCGCCCCTGGAGGTGCTAGGAAGATGAAACTTGGCTTGAACACTAAAGACTTGGCATGATTGGCTTAGAAATAGTCAGTTCCCCGACACGACCATCGTTGGGGAAGGGGGAATCCGGAATCTTGAGGTATGTATAACTTTTGAACAAGTGATTGGATCTTAACGAAACTTGATATTTGGAAAGACCTCGTGTCTCAAATGCTCTATTTAAAGATCCGGTGAATGTTGGGGGGGGGGGGCGGGGGAGGAGGGGAGAACCATAGTCTTGTGACACAATTAGAGTGGAGCGATCGGGATAAAATTTGGTTGGAAGAACATGCACAAGCCCTAGATACGTCAGCAACAGAACCGGACCGGGTTTGGGCACTGTGAGGGGAGTTGGGAGGGGGGTCTGGAATTCCAGTGATCGCAAATTACGGCACTTCCAGATGTGCTAGGACGGTGAAACATGGCTTGGACATTAGAGCCTTGACAAGATTGGCTTAGAAATTGTCACTTCTCAGATCCGACCATCCCTTAAAGTACCAATCCTAACCGCAAAGTACACAAACTACCTTCAAGCCAAGTATATCTTTTTATCATCCCCATGAGCCCATGATCATTTTTGTCTCAAGGGGTTTGCTCAAAAATTAAAAAATTCAAACATTGTTTGAATCAAAAATTAATGTTTAGCATGATCACTGCCAACACAGCCAAATGCAAAAATACATTAGTTTTTACCCAGGGTTGGTCACCAAAAGTAACTTCGTACACCATGGAAAGTAACGCAAAAGTATCTCAAAGTAACCCAATGTAACCCAAAGTAACCCAATGCAATGTAACCCAAATCAACCCAATGTAACCAAAAGTAACCCAAAGTATCATGAAGTAATTGGTACACCCTGGTTCTCGGTGACCAATCCTGGGTTTTTACGAACAATACACTCTCATGATTTCCAAGGACCCATGATCATTCTTGTCTCATGGATTTTGCTTATAAACGGTCACAACAAACCCGCGAATTGACGAATTCCTACTTTCATCCTCTGACCATGCCTTGCAAGGGCCATATGAGCTTCCAGCTCTTGTTTATTTTACCCTTTACTCTACTCAGTGACGTGTTTTTTGTCGATTTATTAGTGCAAAATCGCCGTGTATACAAATGACAGAAAGTAGTTAAAGATGGAAACAGAACATGGGGAGTTCCCGTAGAAGATACGACATTATCATTTGCATGTATCGATGAAGAGTCCGTTTAAGGTATCGCCAACCCTCATGTTTTTGTCCCCTTACAAACCAGACTCGGCATAAATTAATTCAGACCATTTTCGGAAGAGGTATAGCATTTAATTTAGCAGTCAGAAGTAGCAGATGCAACAAGGACAGAAGTGCAGTCACAGACCCTTGGATTGATTTGACATGGTCTCCTGTTGTGATATCTGGTCGACAGTAATTGTAATGGAATACCTAAGGTTAGAATATGATTAAGTGAAGTCATCGCAGCGTCCATATTTTCCCTAGACCAGTCCCCCGGCCTGCCCGTCGTTCTCGAGGGGTTGCCCGCTCTCGATTTGGTGTACAGTAAGTATGCACCCAGTGACCGGCCGGTGCCGGCACCGGTTGCCACGTTTTAGAATGTTAAAATAAGAATTTTTGAAAATGAATAACCTAATTTATGGACAGCTCCGTTGGTTTCGGCCGGTACTGGGTCGGTGCCGGGAAAAAGGTGCACAGCGATTAGCGGGGAGTGAGTAACCCCTTGGTCGCCTGTCATTCAGTCTTCTGATCCGAATTCGGGTACTTCGACATAAGCCAGGAGGATGAACTGTGTTCATGATTCTTATTTTTTTTTTTTTTTATGGAATTGAGTTGGCGACCTTACAAGAAAGTTTCGAGATACCGAGAGCGGAGCCGTCACTTATTCGGGGGGGGGGGGCAAAAAAAATGAGGTGCCACGATTTTTCTTTGAAACAGTCCCACTTTTCTGAAAAGAAGTTGACAAATTGGCCAGCCAGTCGGTAAATACCTAGGTCGCCCCCAAACGTTTTGGCTAGTAACGGCTCTGATCGAGAGGTCTGTTAGGAATTTGCATGAAAGAGTCAAAGGAAATTTTTAAAAGTGGATTTTCACATATTTTTTTTCACATAATTGTCATTCTCCGCGCCGATCGCTACTTGATCCCCTCTTGATGACATTTTAAAGCTAGACCACGAGGATTTAATCCCGAACCCTTGTATTTTAATACTGACTGCAGATCGTTAGCACTAGAGCAGTCATATTTTTTTCTTGCCAGAATCAGTTCCCGGCCATACAGAAATAAACGCTGTTAAGAAGTAGTTCCCTTCGTCAAGTTCTTCAGCCGCCAAATTGACAGTGCAAAAAAAAAAAAAATGGAAGCTTTTTGTATGGTTGGGAGTTGATCTTGCCAAGGAAAATTTATGGTATAGAGACGTCGTAAATTTCGAAAACGTGCACTTGGAAGCATTAGTGTTTTAACTCCAATGGTGATCTTCAGGAGAAAAAGACATGAAGTTGACAGCTTTCTTTGGTTCTCCATCGGCTTTCCCAATAAGTACTCCTTGAGCCCAAGCTGACTGGGAAACATATATTCAAACAATGCATGAAACGGATACGTCAGCTATGATGCTTTGGCAGTGATATTTCGACCCTTCTTGGCAAGGGTCCTCGTCAGGCTGTCGAAATTCAGAGACAACGTTGGGGAAGGAACGAATCTGCAAGAACCGAAACATCGCTGCTAAAGCATCGTAGCTGACGTATCCGTTTTATGCATTGTTTGAACACACTGTAAAAAGTTTCTCCGAGAAAGGAATAAAGTTGACTGCAGTACTTGCTACTGGGATTAATCTTATCTCTACTGGGATTAATCCGAATTAGATTAAGATTTAGATTATTAGATTAATCCGAATTAGAGATAACCTTATCTCAGTAGAGACAATATTAATCCCAGTAGCAAATACTACAAGATTTTTTTTTACAGTGTATACGGCTTTGCCAATTTTTTGCTGCTTTTCATTCAGTAATGATATGGTATCTGTAAATTAATGAATAATTTAATAGCCATTCTACCATAAAGACGTGCGGAGCAAAAAGGAAACTGGTCTTGACATCACTTAACTACATCACTTAAGTTTTAAATAGTTAACCTCATTTTGAAAAAAAAATCCCCATCTTGACTATTTATAATATAGGCTATCGATGTGAAGCATCGACTTGCCCAAATGGGGAGACAAGCTAGACTACTGAGCAATAAAGCAATCAAATAATAATCTTCGTAAATACAAAAACAAGATACTAAAAGACGAACAAGCTTAGACGAAAAAAAAGAAAGAATAAGAGCATCTGTTAGGACTGAGGCAAGAAAAAAAAAACAGTCAAATTAAGACTGTTTTTACCAACCGTTCTTGCTAGCACAGTCCAACAAAAAAAACCTGTTTAATCTTCTCTTAGAACAACAGACGCGTTATTGGAGGGGGGGGGGGGGGCTGCCCCACCCCCCTGTGGCCCATGATACTAATGGGATACAACATTTATTAGTTGAAGTAAAAAGTAAAAGTTTTTGGCAACAATTTTCTTGTGAATAGGCTATAGCTTCTTCTACATGTTGTCCAATATCCATCTCCAATATGTTGTTAACTACTTCTGTAGGTACTTCTGGTCTTACCCATGTAGATTTGCATTTGAAAATGCAAGGGATGGCCTGGAATGACGCCGTTGCCCCCCCCCCCCCCCCTCATGGCTAGGTTTTAGCAAAATGATGCCTCTGAAAAATAACCAAGAGCGCTTATAACCTTTAAGCAAATGCCCCCTGGGATTGGAAAGTTTCCTGAATACTCCCAGACAAGGCCGTATCCAGGGGGGGGGGGGTGTTCGGGGGTTGACCCCCCCCCCCCCCCGAAACATACAAAAATAATCATATTTATAGGCTTTTCCCTCTGATCTATATGTTTTTTTTGCTTTTTTGTCCGACCAGCAGGCAACCCCCCCCCCCCCCCCCCCGAAATAAATTCCTGGAAACGGGCCTGCTCCCAGAAGATGGCCCTGTCCTCAAACAGCGGTCAGTACTGTCGATTTTCATCTGCTGATTTTTTGTTCTGTCTGTATTCGTAAACATCAAGGGGTAATCATTCTCATCCAAATTGAGAATACTAATTATGCAAATGCTTACAACATTAACAAAGCACTTCTTTACGATCATTCCGTACCCTGCGAACTTCAATAAAGCACCAGGCCGTCGGCCTACACATGCGGTGCCAGTATGCTCAGTGCCTTGTTCTTAATAGCAGAACATGCCGGAATGTGGTTCAAATGCGGTGTGGTAATTGCTGGCGGTTAATACAAACCATTTAAATACCAGAGACATTCTTAATGTCAAAATACCATACTGTCTGCATTTTCAGTATGTCTCCTGGGGAGAGGTTTTGATGGTTAAGGTACTTTCTGTGTATTTAATTCGATAGTACCATGATGATTGTTTCGGTAGTAGCCTAAGTTAAGGTGATTTAAATAGATCAGTTGTAGTTTGATGATATGATATAATATATAATCGCAAACAAAACTTTCGGTCCATGGCACTGCATAAGAATAAGCACCAGACAAAAAAGGGCAAAGACTATCACCTCAAAAACTTTTCACGATGTGCCATACGCACACGTATGTACTAGCACAACTCTTTATTTATAATCTATTTATAATCTAAAATCCCCATGAACCAACTCTCGTCCCCTTTCTCTTTTCTTGGCCCTCCCAATTCCTCACAATCAACACAAAAATTAAACATGTTATCCCTACAAGTTATATTAACATGATGGCTGTTTCGGTAGTAAACCCTAAATTAAGTTGGTTTAAATAGAAACTTTTCTTTGATTTATTCTTACAGTTTCTAGATTAGCTCTCTAAGACAAGAAGTATGGAAGAATCGTCATGTTTTCGATTGATTCTGTATACAAGTCGAAAACGGGCTAATGATCAGTCTGGGAGTAAATCATTGGTCAGTTTAAAAGAACAGCTTTTACTAGAAATGATCTTTTCACGATATAACGGTTCAGAACTATCGTTTTTCGAAAATACAAATACTTACCCGTGAAGTTAACGATTTCCTTGAAACCAAAATCGACTTTTGGACAAGACATTTTGCTTTACGGAACCGCCGCTCCTCTCTCAAATGAAATCAGATTATCTGGCTTTCGGATTTATCATGGAAGAAAATAGCTGGTGAAAAAATTCGAATTCGAGAATAAGCCATTTTGTTGATGGCGCTTCCCGATAAAAAAAAATAAAAAATTTTGATATCAGAAAAATTTTATTTCTCATAACTCTTGCTTTTATAGTAAACAAAATGAATACAAACTCACGAAAAATCACGAATTCTCTTCTTAGCTTAACATCTGATTGATTGCCCCCCATTGTAGATAAATGTGAACGAAATGGGTACCTTGTCCAGATAGTTTAAGCCTACCGAGGTCACCCACTCTAATAAAACTAACATCATCGTAGCCCAGTTGATAGGAGAGTTAGCTTGGAGAGCCTCGCCACTTTCGTTTTCTTGAAGGTTTTATTTTTGGCTGAAGGATTGGGTTTGGGAGACGGACTTCGTCCTTTGGCTTGCCATACACGGAACCTAGAATGTCAGTCGCACTAAATTTGGTAGTGGCGTTCATCAGTCAATCTTTTGTCTATCTGATGTCATTCTTTCCTAATCATCGTTTTCGACGATTTTTCTTTTGTCTTCTGATGTTTCTTTTGAAGCTGTTCCTAACATGGACAAAGGATCATCAGTTTTCTGCATGAAGCGGATTTTCAGAGTTTTTTTGGACTTGGCCGAAGAAATCGACTTCTTGGATACCTTGTTAGGAAAGGGTCTTTTTCGTCGGTGTTCTGTTCTTTCTTCGTTTGGCCGCAAAAGGAATTCGGTTTTTGCTTTCTTTCTTTTTAGAGTGTGGTGTTGAGTTTGCGTCTTGCCCCTTCTACACCAAAATAAAGAAAATCGTACGGGCGAAGCAATAGCACATTTTCTTAAAGTTTATCCGAAAAGGGCTGAGATAGAACAATCTAGTTACCCATCACTTACTCACTGAAGACCGACCAAAATGCGTTACTTCGTTACTTGGTTGTGGTAGCTCTTTGCGCTTGTACATGTGTTGTATTCTTGTCGAGAACGATTTACGAAAAATAGTTTTTCACCCAGTGAACTCACCTTCAGCGTGCTGATCACTGGCCAATGAAAAGCTGTGTCTGTATTGAGATTCAAATTTTCCGCGTCATACTAGAACTTAGCGTTGTGAGGACGGCCATAGATATTCGGAACGTCATGCCTAGAGCATTCACACAATCCAAATAATGCCTTAACACAATCCAAATAATGCAGTGTATTCAGTTAAATGATTAAAAAATAAGTTGGCTTTTCGGTGAAACTTTAAATAGCCTACTTGAGTTGGTTAGAGCTCTCATGGAGTCTCTTGCAAATATTCGCATGAGTTTTTTTCGTCTCTTAACTGACCTTTGTCGCCAAATTAAATATAAAATGAAGTAAAACACAATAAAAACCGCTTTGACTATGGCACAAATAAACATGTTTCCAATTATGCTTACATTAAATACCTGCTAGAACTAATGAATACGGTGAAAAAAGAGACAAAGAACGGACAAAATTTACTCATGAAACATGCAAGTATACACCCGAGTCCGCTTTCCGGCCGTGGGAAATTTCAGATCTGATTGCAAAGTTCGGACTTAGTGGGGACCGAACTTAACTCTTTGGATTTTATTTTCCCGTGCTTGAAGATATTTGCAATGTTCCACTTGCATAATTTAGTATTTGTTCAGGTCTACCTTATTTTCCCTGATGTAGAATTGTTTCAAGGTTAAGGGTTTGTTATTAAACTGTTTATTGAAGAGCGATAGATAAAAAAAAAACGTCCGGTTATAGATTGTGTATTCATTATATTGTGTTTATTCCTTTATGTCTTGCCATTTTTGCAGAATAAAAGCATTTATGAATATATATAAATGAAACACCGAATGCTAACTGTTTCAGGGCCTGTGCGGAGAAAAAACTTGTTCGAATGGTTCAAAGATTACCCGCCTGATCTCCTGACTTTTCGCATTCGTTTCGTACGTAGTTATTCAAGCTTCCTTCGTAGTTATTCAAGCTTTTCGCTACATTGGGAAAATTTCGCAGCGTGCCCATCAGTCTCGCGAGCCCACCACTGACAGTTTGGCCAGAGACAAGAGCCGTTTTAGCGCGACTATCCCGGATGTTAGTCCTAGATAACCGATTGATCAGAGAAACAGCAAATCAACCATCTCAGATTAAAAAAAACAGCAATCCGGCGATCTCGAATACTAATTGTCTTTCTTTTGCAAAATTATCGAATTGACGATCCAAGAACGAATCTGGATTGTCAGAGAAAATGATTTTACATAATGGATTATCGGAGTAACTCTTTCGGAGAATCCGGGTTGTGAATCGTCAGTCTAGATTGTCTCGGCAAACGCCTAAGGGATCGGTGCATCTTTTCTTCCGATGTCTGTCGGTTAAAGTGCGGGGATGTGTCCGTGTCGTTGACTATGAGCGTGTTCCATCCTACTTACCGTAGTTACCACGCATGACGTCACAAATTCTGTCTTTTTGTCGTCAAGGCTGGAACGAGTTTTCTATTTTCCAGCGGAATATCATGCCACGGGTGAATCCGACCAATCACGTGGCAGAGATTCGTGGTTACTACGCTTACCACGCTCCCGAGCGTGGTAAGGAAATAGTTACTATTTCGAGAAGGCTGGAACGGTCAGCGTAGTAACTTTTCGTGAGGTTGGAACGGATTTAGTAACTAATAGTTACTATTGGTACCGGGGTAGACCAATCACGTGACAGAGATTCGTGATTACTACGCTTACCACGCTCCCGAGCGTGGCAAGGAAATAGTTACTATTTCGAGAAGGCTGGAACGGTCAGCGTAGTAACTTTTCGTGAGGTTGGAACGGATTTAGTAACTAATAGTTACTATTGGTACCGGGGTAGAACACGCTCTATATAGGCCCTTCAGAAAACCGTTGATGGACGTTTGCTCGTGAAGCTTCGAGGGGGCTACTGCCTAGCAGTTTCATGCCATGGACGTCTATCTGGAGAGAGATTGCTGCCACCCCAAGGCCCGAAATGGATTGCATTGCCGACCATTGTTCATATTTCAGACCGACAGTTTTGCAACGACTTCGTTATCAGTTTCGCGCTCGGCTAAAAGTATTGCACAAGGGGATGATATATGAGAAATTCCCACAAACAATGTTCTGGCTATTAATTAAGGCGCCTCCTGCTTTGCATACACCCATTAAGCTATGTAAGAACAATTTGCTAACTGTTATCACATTCCAAGAGGACCACATAATGTTTCAGAAATTTCAAGCATTTTTTTTCTGTCGCTACATACTGAAGGGACTCGATTATACGGACTGTCTAACCAAGTGATGGATATGATAATATGAAGTGACAAGGTTGATGTTTTTGAAAACACAAGCCATATTTGATAGTCTGTTGCTCCCATAGAGAAATGATGTTGTGCTTTTTCGTCCCTGGTGCGACACGTTGGGAATAATAACGATAATAGAAGTCTTCCACAACCTGACAATTTATATTACTCCTTTAGAGGACACGTTGTACTTGTAATCGTAATTCATTCTGTTTCAATAGTAGTTCAATCCATTCTCGTTCGCGAGATTTTTCACTTCATATGTGTATCCTATGAATGAATGAAGAATTTATGACGCACTGCCTTAGGGCATAAGTACATTAAAAAGGACAAAGAAGTATACAAAATATCACAAAGACTCTAAAATTTCTTATGTATTAACAATACACTGATTGTCACACTTGTCACGTTTATTCTCTTGACGTAACGTTTCATGCGACCGAGCATTGTTTCCTAGGAGCTTATTCGTCCGGAGACCAGTTAAGCAAATTTTGCCAGGATTGTGGCAAAGCATTGTTTCCGAGGAGCTTATTCGTCCGAAGAGGGGTTAAGCAAATTTTTGCCAAGGGACGTGGAAAGAGGCTAAAAACAGCGGAAGCCATATGTACTTTTTTGTAAGCATAGCTTAGATGTAAAGGGGTCAGCCATCTCAGAACATCTGAGCAGAAACACTATCTGTTGCGGGGTGTCCTTTAACGGAAAACAAATTCACTTGTACGTAGACCAAAATATCAGTACTCCGCCTTAAAGGTGACAAGAAGTCCTGCGCCTGCGCGAGACGGAAAAAAATATTAATAGAAAACATAAATAACAAAGTAAACTACATCTCAGTATTAATAATGTTATAACACTAATATAAGTGGTCGTCGTTTAACCGCGGGGATCTGTCGAAGAGGGCATTCCACTGCTGTAGCCCCAACCAGGGCGTCCAGATGCCCATTGGGATTGCCCACAAAAATGGGGCCTAATGCGAAGAAAAGAAGACCAGTATCAACAGTCAGCAGAGTTTCGATAGGTACGAACCGCCGGTTTTGCGGGAGAACTAGGGTTTCGAAAGTCCGTTACGTACGGTACGACCCAAGATTTAATCGAACAGTGGCTCCGGATAGGAGTTTCGAGCCATTACGAACATATATTCTATGTCTGCCAGGTATGTCGCTCAGGGTTGCCAAGCCAGTCTAAAATTAAATCGCCTGTAAAAAAAATCACCAAACGAATTAATAGCGGCGTTTCGTGGCATTTTTCATGTGAAAATGACCAAAATTTAGTGGTTTGGTGGTACAAACAGACGCTCTGTTCCATTGTAGTCGGTTGACCAGATTTTTTTTTTCAGTTGGCTCGCCAGTATAGTCGAAATGAGCCTGTCACATTTGATTGGCTATGTCGGCAGATTGGGTGGCCAATCAGCCCCCCTGCCAATATCCAGGATCTTGTTCACCTAGAAGCTGTCTTTGATGTCTTGGATCTGTACCTGTGGTTGAGGTAGGTTGTGCTTGGAGACTCTCCCTCATAATACAAAGCAAGAGAAAAGGCTTTCGCCTCTAAATAACTCTAAAAAATTTTGAGTAGTCGAACTGATGAGAGTTAAAATTTCATCAACAATGCACTTGAAACTATTGATCGATTAAGCAATACCGGCATCTTCGGTAAGGCTGTTCCAAGAATCAACAATTCTGTTACCAAAACTCCACTTAAAAACTCCCTTGTGAAATCTTGATTTTGCAAGCTTGTACGCGTGCTGGAGACGTGATGTTTTTTTTTAAACTCATGTGATGTTTACTTTTACCTATTGCTCTAGTCATCAGTTGCCAAGTGGCGCTTGATGTGTGGAGGGCTTCATTGGCGTAATTTAAAGCAGAACTGAAACCTGGCACTATTCCATTATTTTCCTTCTGAGAAACAAAACCTCGAACAAAACCAGACCGCCTGTTTTCGATTTTTCTTTTGCAGTTGTTTTCATGCTTTTGCTCTCTCGCCATATCTAATTTCCCCGCGGAGAGTCTTTTCACAACTAAGCCTCGCCTTTCGCGTCAGTCGGAGTGACAAACCAATCAGAGACGAAGTTTTATTGGCGATTAGTCAAGATTGCGCGTAAAAGCAGGGATTCTAAAACGACTGTGAAGTAGAACATCAGACTCTCCAGCCTCTTATTGCACCCTTCCCGACTAGGTAATTTCCCGACCAGAGTGAGCGATACCGACTGAACACATAGCTCTATGGCGATATGTCAAATTTTGTGGTATACAAAGGCCCGGGTGTAAGTAACCGCTAAATGCTTACAGAAGACGATCGGGGATTTTTTCTCGGCGTATTGGTTGAGAGACAAAGATTCTTACTTTATCGGCTCAGAGTAGTAGGTAGTGTTCTTTCACAGAGAGATGCCTGAATCTGCTCTAATAATAATAATTTTATTTCACTCATCAAAAAGCATAGGGCATAGACAGAGTAGGAATAAAGAAAGAAAAGAAGAAGGAAACACTCTAACAAGAGGAGATCAGACACACATAGAGACTACGACAACATTATCCTATCTACAAAACTATCCTATTGTAGAAGAAGCTCTCACATTGATGCTTAATGTTATTGTTGTACTTCTGTATAAGTTGTAATTAACTAAACGTGATTAACTACTTACTCTTCATAGAACTGAGCTAAATGATGTTTTTTTTTCTTGTTTTTCTTTTTGTTTCTCCAGCGGCTGGTGGTCGATCAGAAATGCATGAATAACTTACTTACTTATTGAATTGACGGTCACCAGCAGGAGCTGTGCTGTTATCTTGTTTTCCCTAGTAACACAAATGGTAGCGAGATGACGGCAAAAATACCTCAGCCGAGTTCACAGATTTCGATCAGTTGAAAACGACTGTAGGTTGTTGTTGCAAAGTGCAAGTTAGGCCAGATTTGAAAACTATACTTGAAGTCATTTGCGCTGATTACCATATTTTTCCGGAAACTAATGATTTTGCCCCCTAGGAAACCCATAATCTGAAATTTCGATAATGCACCATACCCGAACACTAATGCATCTCGAACGACCGACTTCGAATCATAAGAGCTCTTCGGTCCATTATAGGCGCTGGTATTTTTTTTTTGCTACATATTGGACGCGACGTCTAGTCTCACTTGCGAAGACAAAAAGTGCAAAAAGTAAGATAAAAACTCATATTATTGGTCTTTGTGTCCTCAGGTACGGCATAATTACACTCGGAATATTGCTGGATTTTTTGTACATTGATTTTGGCGGGTTGATTTATCAAGTCGTCGCCTGAAACTGTGCACAATCATGATAGACAGACATGATAGACCATGTATCCGCATACATGGTTTAAAAGAAAAATTGAGTGAGTGATAAAGTGTTTTGGCTATTATTTATCTCGCTCAGAAGAGATGGCCAATCACAGGCCAAGCTGTAGGGACTTTTGGTCTTCAGTCGTACTTTTGGGGAAGTTTGAGCGTCCTGGTGCATTCCGTAAAGCAGTCGTATTTATGTTATGATTCAGCTCTACTTCCTTAAAGGACCCCTCTTGCTTATTCTGCCTTTTATAATATGGAATTATAAGCTTCTAAAATCCCCACCTTTCTCCATAGTTTCGTTTCGTAACTACGAATCTTTAGCGCTTTTTCGGACTTGCCGAGTTTTCCTGTCACCCAACGAAAACTTTGCCGGAATCTTCCTTGTCCGCTGACAACTCTTTCACACATAAGGATGTGATAATCTTCTATTTATTACTTCTTTTATTTGCTTAGTTTTCCCACTTTTTAACCAAGGCACGTTCAGTTTTGAAATATTTTGCGCCCAGCCGCCGCGTCGGAGAGCAGGAAGGCTGGATGCAATCGACAAGCGCTAACAAGAGAATCGCTAATTTCAGGTGGAAAGTAATGGTATTTTCGAAAACGTTTTTTCTGTTCCATTTTATAGGGAAGAGATCATTTCAAGTAAGAGTTGTGCTTTAATGGCTTCATACATTCTTAGTTCCGAAATTTTGAATCTAGTGCAATAGTTCGTATCCATTTTGGGACTTCAGTGGCCTCCAGGTTGGCCAGTGGAATGGTGTACGTGAGGAAGGGTGCCAAGGATTTTGAGGGAGGGGTGGTGTTAAAAGGACGTGGAAGGATGTTTGAGGAGAGTTTATCTGGATCGGGTTGGAATATAGTACTAGTCGCTGTTCCTGAATTATTGCGCTCTTTTCCCTAAAGTTCCATGTATTCTTGTTTCGCAAACTTTTGTACAATGGTTTGTATCCACCATAACAGCTTTAGTCTAGCTCCTCCGTTTGTCAGTTGAATTGGATGCGAATGTTGTGAATTAGGTCGCTGAGGAACTCGGGAGATGAGACATTTAGTAGGGAATTTCGGGAGGGGGAGGGGGGGGGGGGGGGGAATTGGTCGGTAGTGAGTTTCGGGTTTTGGCTCTGTGAAGACGCTCACTTCAGCTTTGGTTTCCGGTAAGCTGATTGGGCGGTAAGACCATTACACTGTAAAAAAAAATCTTGCAGTATTTGCTACTGGGATTAACCTTGTCTTTATTTAGATAAAATTATCCCTAATTGGATTAATTTTATCCCAATAGGGATAAGATTAATTCCACTAGCAAATACTGCATCCTTATTCGGAGAAACTTTTACAGTGTATGCGCACGTTCTTTTGAGTTGCGCATCGAAGCCAAGCAGCCCTGGGTTTTGCAACTAACAAAGGGGCATCTTGAACGTGTGCACAGTCTTAAAAAGAAGTAGAAACACCGGTTAGGTGTACTGTAACAGAACAGAAGAAGTGTCGGTAAAACCTGCAGTTTGTAGTCTGTGAGTTGCCGGTGATTTTTGCAAGCCCAACTGCGGGCAGTTGTATGTTAAGAAGCACGAGAATGCGAAACTCGCTTTTTCTGGGTTTGTTTCCATCTGATAAATCGTAACACTTGTAATGCCCTCGGTAATGCCCACCATCAGAAATAAGAAATCGGGGAGAATTTTGCATGGTAGAGGCAAAAATCTGGCCAGAATTCAGGAGAATGGGCTGTTGGAATCAAGCTTGATTCTCTGGTCAGCGATGGGCGAATCCAATCATGAAAGGAATTCGTATCCGAATCCAGGGCTAGGTACGAATTCGATTCCAAATCCACCATTTTGTGCTGAAAATTCGAATCCGGAATCGAATCCGTATTCGATTCCGACCTTAACAAAAATCAAATGATGTACATAGGCTATAGTCTGAAAAAATCAGAGGTGACAAAAGCTCCGATATCTAAGGTATTCAGATAACGTGATAGATTACTAAGGATGGATGGTAGTGGAGGCAAAAAAGTTGGATTGCCTAAGCACACTGTTTGTTAATTGGAAAACGGAGACTAGAAATTTGATTGGATTCGTAAGATTAAGGATTCGATCCGAGTCCGAATCCAGAATCGAATCCCTATTCGGATTCACCCATCTCTGACTCCTTTCCCATGTCGTTTCTACTTTCGCATTATCTTTCGTACGTCGCTCTGTGAAAGTCTCGTACAATTTTTTGGAACATCTTACTACACTTTTATCTATCGCCGACTCTTTTGAGGAATGAGCGGTCCTGATGCTAATTTTAACCTCTTTACTATCGTGAACAAAATTTGGGAGCTCAGAAGAGCGGTGGGGGAGCACAATATTTATTTACTATATATTCAACCAGCAAACGACTTGCTGTCCGTTCGGCTACCTTCTTATCCCCGTTACGAGTGATAAAAATCTGAGAAGATTAACTGTACATCCTTGCTGATGCGACGAAGAGGAGAGGCTTTGAGAGTTCGGGCCTAGCCGACAGTCCCGAAGAAAGGCCCGTTGCTAGTTACTGACGTCGTGCAAATCGACCAGACCTCTTCTCCCGTAGATGAGAGGTAACCCATCCTGATACACTAGTTCCAACAAAAACAACAGCCTTGCGTCTGCGTCGTCCATCATTGTAAGGAAGCAACCCTGAAGTTTTTTGTCTGACGTCACCTCTCTGCTTTTCTCTTTACTTTGTAGCTGAGTAATAACAGGGCAGATGAGCATACGGCTGTTTCCAGGTGGCTATAACCAAAAAAGCAATTAGCTTCAAATGAAAACTCGTTTATGCCCATAGGGTTCCACTCCCGACTATAATAAGGTCTGATCATGATATTCATGGTCTGCTTTTGTTTTTGTGGACGATGGGTAAAATACTGCTCAGGTCATGCATAATGTAGTTGATTGCAGATTTATTTGATTAGGCATGTTGAAGTTTGCAAGATCGAACATAGGTGTTTTCGTTATGATGTGATATAATGTGGGAATGACGTATAATTCCAAAAAAGCCCATCGGGCCATAGCGGAACAGAACTATCGACTCCACAACAACCATGTAAAGTAAATCAACTAGTACATTAAATATCAGCCAAAGTAAAAAAAAAATGGCGATTTTCCATAGCAGGATTGTTCCTTCCCCAACGTTGATCCTGAAGTTGGACTGCCTGACGAGGACCCTTGCCAAGAAGGGCCCAAATATCGATGCCAAAGCATAGTAGCTGACGTATTTGGTTTTATGCATTATTTGAATATATCTTCAGGAGCCTTCCTAGTCCCTTTGAAGTGCCCAATCCTCCCATGTTTCACCCTATTAACATAACGATTCCTTACACTAACACATCAAGTCGAGAAGACTTTCGTATCCTCGACACATCGGACAGTGTTACGGGCTATATCTCTTTCTAAATTACTGTGTTGGGAATGAACAGTTATGGAATACTGCTCGTTTTCTCCAGCGGTTGAAAAACGCACAGCAAGTCTATAGAAAAGCGAGGGGTTACTCACTTGGTGTTCAGCACTGTACAGCCTTTTGCACCGACTGGGCACTTACACTTCTGTACAGCCATTTTGCGAGTGAGCAACCCCTCGTAAGGATAAAGCAGCTCTTTTAAGCCTATGATATAGTTGAAAAAAATATTTGCTCTCGTAGTACGGTGGAGACATGCTCTTTTCACCACATCAGTTCTGTTTTTGCTGCGAAAATGGTCGAATGGAACTAATAAAACTTACTAAATATCAAACTTAGAAGCATATGTTTCAGACACTTCTTTCGGAAATACTTACTTACTTCAGAAACTTTCTCGTCTCTACCAAAAATTGTGGACAATTGGGCCCAACCAGTCCAAAACGTTCTTCACTGTTTCCTGGTCAGAGATTGAAAATTGTATTTTTTTTTGTAATGTTTTTCTTACGTGTTCTTTCTTTTCTTTTACATACTCCGCTTCTGAAAATGGTGGGTCACAAATAAATTACTTAATTACTTACTTACTAGACGTCTTTTGACATAAGAATAAAATTCAGTTCTGATAGGGATTCCCATTTGCGGAGCTTAAAGCTTCGTGCACGCGCAGTCCGATAAGATTTAGCATGCGAGAACACAAATGCGAAATTCCTGTAACTAAACAGCGGCAAAATTTCGGAGCGAAGGATGAAATTCGTATCCGACTGCGAAAATCGGACTGTTTGTGCGCGTATCTTGTATCCGCTGCATAAATTTCTGCCATTTTTGGCATCCCAAAACGTAAGTGGAGGGATACCGATGACATCACAAAAGTTGTCCGTCCGTTTGTCCGTCTGTGAGCTCGATAACTCTCCAAGGGAATGAAATATTTTGATGAAACTTGGTGTAAGGATTCCTTGGGTCAAGGGAAAGGTCGAGTTCGTCGATGAGCACTGTAGCCCTACATTTAGGGGTGGGGGTTCAAAGTAAGGGGCGAATGAGATAGTCGATTAAGGGGTAAGAAGACGTGCCGATCACGAGTATGAAAACCATTGTCTCAATGGACATGTAGTTTGCCTGGAATCCGGCCAAATCGGAAAGTTTGTTAAAAGTAAAAGTTTTATTTGAAGTTGATTAGATGTTCGGTTTATGGGAAGGCATGCTGAACACTTATATGAAAATCATTTTCTACCCGGACATGTAGTTCTCCCGTAATCTGGCCAAAACCGGAAAATTGGTTAAAAGCAAAAGTTTTATTTGTAGTTAATTAGATATCCGATTTTGAGGTAAGAAAAGAGCTGAATCCATATATTACAATTTTTTTTTTTACCCAGGCACATAGTTCTCCCGGAATCCGGCGACCGGAAAATTTGTTACAAGTTAAAGTTTTTATTTGAAGTTGATTAGATGTTCCATATAGGGGTAAGAAGATACGCTGAATTGGTTTTTGAGCCTTATTTTTTTTGCCGGACTAGTAGTTCCGGAATTCGGCCGAAATCGGAAAATTGTCAGAAGTAATGCAGGAAGTTTCGATTAGTTTCGTCAAAATAGATATGACTTATGGGTTTAAACACACTATTTGGCCCTAATCTGTTTCTAAATTTTAACAATAAAAATGTTCAAGGAGTCTGGCGAAAGCAAGACCAAATTGTCTGGGTCGAATATTAAATTTTCGGGACCCCATCGAAACCTTTGGTCTTGTTTAATCAAGAAGTTAGTGTGAAGTCTTCTTATCTGTGATCAGCATGAGATTGAGAATGACCTCTCTCTGGGTCTTTGAACTTGGATTTAGTGTATTTTTTTTTCTTTTTCTTATGTATGTATGTATGTATTGTACTTGGAAAGCCCAACGGGCCATGGTACAAAAATATTATGCAAATCAAATACTAACTACAGAATCAACACACTTTCTGAAGACAAAACAAAGAAAACTAGCTACACAATTAAGACACTTTAAAACAACAAAGACCTGTGTCTCAGTCCCACCTGGACAAGCAGTGCCAGATTTTTAATAGTAGTAAATGATCGACCACGCATCAGACCATTTAGCCACTCCTCGTCGCCTGTCTGTCTCTGAAGCAGCTCCAACCTTAAATCATTGAGTTCCAATGGTTCCAATGAGTTCCAATTGTGAGCTCCAAACATTGAGGCAATATGACATGAAGTGGTCCACACTCTCTTCAGGGTCACCACACATAGGGCACGAGTAAAGACCATCTACCGCACGCTCCCTCCCCAGGTATTTCCTTTTTGATCCCAACGGTAGAAAATATCCCCTTAAACCCATATAAGATTTTAGCTCTTCTCTCTTAAGGCCCGCTTTAAAATACACTTCTTCACCCCACACTCTCTTCCGCTGTGAATACGACTTGAGAGACAGCGACGCCGAGACCTCACACGTCCACTTTTGGATTTCTTGACACTCAAGAATCCATTGCACTAGTGTAGCTACTGTCCCGACCACCTTACCTTCCCCCAATCCAGCATTCCACAGACCTGATAGCCCGCAATTGTTCAATACAGCTCTTACCTTACTCTGTCAATCATCTTTCCTGTTGTCATTAAGGTCCTCAAGCAGTGCAGCCTTCACGAGTCTATTATCTGGCAAACTTGATATCCGTTCCCAGTACTTCAACATTTTTACAAGTCTCTTACCTCTTAGTGAATGAATACCAAGGTCACCTCTTAGTACTAATCCGTTAAACTTACCACTTACTCCGATCAACCTTTTATAATGGACGCGCTCAATTTTTTTTCTCTTTTCATATCCCCACACTTCCGCTGCATATGATAATATTGGGCTTATTTGTATTGGATATTACTCTCTGAATTTTCATCTCTCCTGTGCCTAAACAATTTATCGTTCTTTTCATTACCATCCATGAAGCTTTCTGGCCTTTCGCCGCTATACTATCCAACTGTGCACCCCACTTCCCCGTAGCCGAAAACTTACAACCTCGATATACAAACTCTTTCACTATTTTAAGTTCTATCCCTTTAAAATAAAATCTTTCATTGCATTCCTCGTTTTCCCGAAAACTAGTATAAGAGATTTCGCATTGTTTAATACTAGGTTTTTCTTATCCAAATAATCCTGCAAAATACCAAGCAGCCCCCGCAGATCATCTGCTGTCTTTCCTAGAAGAACTATGTCATCTGCGAACAATAAACTAAATTTATTAAATGCCATCAGTTGTAGCCTGGGGGCTCCACTCACCGTAAAATAATCTTCTGTATCATTTATATACAAAGAAAAAAGCCTTGGGGACAGCGTGCATCCCTGTTTGACACCAAGCCTACTTAGTACTGCTCTAGAGTATTTGGACCCTACCTTTACTATTACTTTAACTACTTCATACATTCTTACTATTATTCTCACAAAACTCGGTGGGAGCCCAAGCTCCACCAAACTATAGAAACTAGTAGCTTCCTAGATACCTCATCGAATGCCCCTCGTATATCCAGAAATGCTGCGAACAGTTTGTTATTTTTTCTTCTCGTGTATTTTCTAACCAAAACATTCAAACAAAATATCTGGTCAACTGCACTATAATTTTCCCAAAATCCTGCCTGACCTTCTATAAGCTTACTCTTCGTTTTTAACCAATTATCTAATCTAGAACAAACTATCCTACAAAACAACTTATTGAGACCTAGTGTTATGTTTCGATAATTTTTATGCTGGTGCCTTTCACCTTTCTTGAAAAGCGGGATAACCACAGATGTTGTCCATTTCTCAGGCCAATGGGCCAAACTAATCATTGACGAAAAAAGAGTTGCGATTATTTGTAACACCCAAACTCGAGCGAACTTCCAAAGGTTCGCAGGGATACCATCGGTACCTGGTGCAGATCCTCCTCGCATACCCTTGAGTGCCTTCCAAACTTCCTCGTTACTGATCGCTGCGTCTCAAAAGTAAAGGAAAATCTTAACGCCAAATGTAATAATAAATACGTAAATAAACCATAAATTCGCTAAGAAATAGTTCTTCCAATGTGCGCGGTAGTAGTAGTTGTAGGCTAAAGATTTATTGAAAATAGATATTTTTAGATCATTAGCACAACAAAGGCGGAGCTTGCGAGGTGTGCTAACTTTTAGAACAAGAGCTGTACGCTCATATGGCACTTGCATGTGTCAAGATGATTTGATTGATCAAGAGTAAGTTTCGACTTTGCGGTTGAGATGCGCGCTATAAGGGAGCTGGAACTTCATTTGTAAGCAAAATCCTTGAGGCAAAACTGCTAATGGGGTGATGGGCATCACGAAAATGCATATATTGCTTAACAGTATTTTTTTTACTTTGCGGTCAAGATTGGTACTTTAAGGAATAATCGGATTTGGGAAGTAGCAATTTCTAAGCAAATGTTGTTGAGTCTCCAATATTCCAGCGAAGTTTCATCGTCCTAGCACATCAGGAAGTACCTTAACGCGCGATCACCGGAATCCCAGACCCCCCTCCCCCTCCTCCAACTCCACCCACAATAACCGGAGCCAATCCTGTTCTGTAAATGATTAATCCAGAGCATCTGTTTGTCATTCCCACGAAGTTCGATCCAGATCTCACCAGTCTAAGCGGGTCAAGTATTTTCCGCCCTCCCCCCGATAATTGCCGGATTCGGTCCGGAAATGAAAAAGGTCACAAGAGAAAAATGTCCTCTGTTTAATTATTAAATTTCACTCGAATCCGATCACCCGTTCCAAAGTTACGCATGACTCAATATTCCGGATTCCCCTCCCTCAACTCCCCCCCCCAAGATTATCATATCGAGGATTTTTTTTTTATTCCAAGTCAGTTTGACCGGGTCCCTGATATGCCTTCCAAGTTTCGTCGTGAAAATCCCCCAAAAACGGAATTCCGGGAGACCCCTCCCCCCCCCCCTCAAGTGTCCGGATCCAGTCAAATTATGTAAAAGATTTATATGGACCAGATGTTTGTTCTTCCCAGCAAGTTTCACTCCGATACCATCATTCTAACCGTTTCTCGAGATTTCCGGTCCACCACCCCCCCCCCCACCCCACCCAGCTCCCCCGCGGTGCACGTAGCCAATCCGATTCAGCAAATGACTTACCTAGAGCATCTGTTTGTTCTTCCCACAAAGTTCCATCCCGATCCCTCCATTCTAAACGGGGCACGTATTCCCCCCCCCCCCCAATAGTCGCCGGATCCGGTCCGGATATGAAAAAAATCATCGGAGAAATGTCCTCTGTTGAATTCTTAAATTTCACTCGAATCCGATCAACCATTCCAAAATTACGCATGACTGAAAATTTCGGATTCCCCTCCCTCCACTCCCCCACCATTATCTGATCGACAATATTTTTATTTTGAAGTCAGTTTGATTGGGTCCCTGATATGCCTGCCAAGTTTCATCGTGAAAATCCAAAAAACCACCATCACCGGAATTCCGGGACCCCCCCCCCCATAAGTGTCCGGATCAAGTACAATGGTCTAAAGGACTCATCTAGAGCAGATGCTTGTTCTTCCCAGCAAGTTTCACTCCGATCCCTCCATTCTAACCGTTTCTTGAAATTTCCGGTCTCCCCCCCCCCCCAACTCCCCCCTGGCTACCGAATCCGGTCAAGACTTCAAACGGGACATTACAGATATATATTCTCTTCAGTTATGAAGTTTCATTACAATCCGATCATCCGTTCGAAAGTTACACACTTCTCAGTTTCCCGGATTCCCCTGCCCTCTAAACCCCCCCCCCCCCAAAAATGGTCGGATCAGAAAACTGATTATTCCTAATTTTGTTTGGTCGGGTCTCTGATATGCCTGCCAAGTTTCATGGTCCTAGCACAACTGGAAGTACCCTAACTCGAAAAAGTGTGACAAAATGCCCTAAATTTTCAAGTTTCGAGCGCCCCCACTCCCCCGCATATGGTCGGATCGGGAAACTGATTATTTCCAGGTTCGTTTGGTCGGGTCCTTGATATTCCTGCCAAGTTTCATTGTCCTAGCTCATCTAGAAGTACCCTAACTCAGAAAAAAAGTGACAAAATGCCCTAAATTTGCAAGTTTCCAGCGCCCCGCACTCCCCCCCGTATGGTCGGATCGGGAAACTGATTATTTCCAGGTTAGTTTGGTCGGGTCCCTGATATGCCTGCCAAGTTTCATTGTCCTAGCACATCTGGAAGTACCCTAACTCGGATATGTGGGACAAAAAAACTCAGACCGACCGACAGACCGACAGACCGACAGACCGACAGACGGAATTGTGATCGGTATATGGCACTTGAGCCAGAGGCTGCAAGTGCCATAAAAATGAAGAGAGAATATGGAGAATGAGACCAACAAAAAAACAATACACACAAAAACATGACCTTGCGTTACCCCAAAACAACGGAAGCCACAAACAGCAATTACTAAAATATTACAGAAAAAATGACCTAAGGAAAATTTACTTTTATTATTACATTACCGAATTCCTCAGTTCCTTTACCAAGTTTGTTCCATAGAAGCTCTGTAAATAAAATATGGTATACCACACTATTTCTTGATGTGTAATTGCTGATGTGCTATTCCTGCAATGCGTTTAGTTCCTGACTTCCTGCTGACCCGAAGAAGACAAATTAATAACAAAGCTTAGAAGCAATTGTTTTAGCGTTATTATGACGTAACGAACGTAAGCTTGTTTTTGATTGTATGAATGTTTTTGAAACTGAATGCTTTGTATGGCCATCAGAGTAATATGAAACTGTTCCAGTTTTTGGATGCCATAACCTGGCCGTTGTAGTATAGGCGAGGGATGGACAGTCCGGTCGGAATCTACTCCAGAGTCGGGAGTTTACAAACGAACCCAACTGTCTGATATTCTTTTCAGTTAAAGTCTCGAACGAACCTCTTGAGGGGTGGTAGACATAATGTTACCTATTCTGTTAGACTCGATTGTTTGCATCAGGAACTCCAGCAAACCTTCTTCTTCGTGTTCCCATCGAAGCTTCGGTCTTGTTTACATCTGCGCGGAGGATGTCCGTGAACAGATGGGAGTAGATGCCACTTTCGGCAAAAGGGACCCCTTTGCTTTTTGGACGCTAGATGGCAATGCCGCAGTCTACAAGGGAATCGGCAGTCGGATTTGAAACGAAATAATTATGCACAGAAATAAACAAGGAAATAAAGGCGAGTGGTTGACGCTCAGAAATAAAATAGTTGAAGTTAAAATTTCATAATAAGTTTATTTTCCAGTTAATTTTCTATTAAGTTTATTTTTGCAACTCGGAAGGTGGGAGTCGAAATTCAATTTGCTTTTAATCAAAGGGTTTCGTCGTTTGATCAGGGCATTGAAGTTTCCGCATTTTACTATTTTTAGGCCTGATTGTTCTGTTTTTTTGATAGCCTGTTGTTTTGATGATCTTGTCAATTCTTTGTTTGGCCTTACTGCGTACTAAAATTCATTCGGTCACGGGGTTGACCATTCGTGAAAACTTGGAACTATGAAGATGGAACAAAAGTAGCAGCTTCATAATAATAATCAAAAAAGACTTTTTTGAGATTGACTAACTGCTTGCGTTTGTCCACTGTGCGATCAGCACCCGAAGCCGCACTCCGATCCATTACTATCACACCTTAACGATAAGTAGTGATTATGAAATTTATGAATGCCACTGAGATCGACAGCTAATCCAAATGGATGCTATGATGATGACGATGATCATTATATTGTGTTAACGAACTAGAGTACAAAAAAAATAAAAGGAAAAAAAAAAATTAGAACGAGCTTTCGAAAACGCAATAAATGCACAAATAAACATAAAAAGATTAGCTTGGTCTGAAAAAATCCTCTTCACAGATGGAATGTAGAAAAAATCGAGGGTTTGCTCACTCGCTGGGTACCACTGTACACCCTCCCTGGGCACCGGCTGGGCACCACTGTACAACCATTTTGGGAGTGAGCAACCCCTCGGAAAAAACTGTCATGTTGAGACAACTGACAGTCGTTTTTTTTTTAAGTGTGTTTGATTCCAGCTCGCGAAAACGCTGTTTAGTTTATACCGTTTCTGCTAGACGGGGTTTGAGCGATATCCATATGCCCGCCGTCATTTCCAGGCCACACGATTGCTTTCAGCTTGCTCTTACCGCCAATATTACAGGGTTTGAGCGTGCTGACACAATGGAATACATATTATCACTCACCAACCCTCTCTTAGGCAAGAAAACTTAAATTCTAACTTAAGAGGGCTGAGGTCCGACAGCCTATAAGTTACACATCACTTAAACTGGCCTGAAAATCCGATAATAATGCGTTACTCCGTTTGTCCGCCTTCCGCAGATGATCGATTTCATCGAATGAACTTATTCTTTCGGATTGTGGTACCTCTATGCACCTGTCCCTCTATGCTTTAAATATTTACCAACTAAGAAGGTAGATGGTAACCGTAAAATAAACAAATAATGGCAGATTCCTTGCAAGACATATCTTAACATCTTTTTCCTACTTTCTCCAGTCGTGGCTTTTCTGGGCTTAGCGTCTTTAATTCTGGAAATGCAGGCTTTTCTTTAAATTCATATTCTCTGCGTCTGGATAAATTTTGGGTTGTCGTGCAAGCAGGGGCGTCACGACCGGGGCCCCCCCCCCCCAATGTTGTCGGCCAGTCGGTAAAAGACAACCGAGTCGGTGCGACGCGCCGCGATTTTTCGCCAAAACAGTTGACTTTTTTCGTTATAACATCGATTTTTCTGAAAATCAGTCGATTTTTCGTCAAAACAGTCGTTTTTTTTCTGAAAATCAGTCGATTTTTCGAAACTGTCGTTTTTTCTTGAAAGCAGCCGTTTTTTCTGCAAATCCAGTAGGTAAAAATTCCCAGCCAGTCGGTGAATTCCTTTCCCCCCCCCCCCCAAACATTTTGGCTAGTAACGCCTGCGTGCAAGCAGCGCACATTCTGAACGTTATTACTGGAGCCTCGGGTAAAAAAAAAATACAAATCCCTTCGATGGGTCAAAATATTTTATATCAGATGAAAAAATAAGCTGCCTTTTCAGTTAAACTTTAAGGTATTTTTGAACCAGAGGAGTTTTTATATACCCTAGAAGTTGCTCAATAAAGACATAACCTCCACAACTTTCACTCCTAAATTCTTTTTTATTATAAATTGTTAAAGGACCCCTCTTGCTTATTCTGCCTTTTATAATACACTTAGCTCCCATGTGAAAATATGCTTCTAAAATCCCCACCTTTCTCCATTGTTTTGTTTCGTAACTACGAATTTTTAACGCTTTTCGCGCCTTGCCGTGTTTGCCCGTCACCCAACGAAAAGTTTGCCGGAATCTTCATTGTTCGCTGACAACTCTTTCACACATGAGGATGTGATAATCTTCTGTTTATTACTTCTTTTATTTGATAAGTTTTCCCACTTTTTAACCAAAGCACGTTCAGTTTTCAAATCTTTTGCGCCCAGCCGCCGCTTCGGAGAGCAGGAAGGCTTGATATAACCGACAAGCGCTAGCAAGAGATTCGCTAGTTTCAGGTGGAAAGTAATGGTATTTTCGAAAAGCTTTTTTCTAATCCATTTTATAGGGAAAAGATCATTTCTAGTAAGAGTTGTGCTTTAAGAACTGGAATCATTCAAATTTAAACATTTCCGGTGTATAAAAAACAGACAAGCGGGGGTGGATGACACCCGCTTCAACGTTCTTATCTTATCTTCAGCTGATAATTACATTACTCACGAATATTTTTTAAGGTTGTCCTCTCTTTATATTGCCTGAGCAAGACAGGCATCAAGACCGCGGATGAGTCAGTTGTCGTCATATCCTCGTACCTTTTTGTACCTTGAAAGAAAACAGGAACTTCTTAGTCACCCTTATCAGGTAGATGCGGACACGTTGAGACAGGTAAAAACATACCGGACAAACACGCCTAACCATTCGGCATCGCAGTTCATCCTTTGAGGACTTGTCCAAGCTTGCAGAAATCCAAACTGTACAGTACTTGCATAATGAACTACTCGTTAAGATAGTCTCTGATTAGTTTACGACCATTGCTTTTTCAGAGTCAGGAAGGCTGACTTATGGTTTGCCAAACATAGTCGAGGGACCAGAGGCGTTACTAGCCGAAATTTTTTTTGTGTTTTTTTGGGGGGGCAAGGTATTTACCGACTGGCTGGTTGTTTTTATTGGCAGTTTTTTAGAACGAGCTACAAGCGCATATGGCACTTGTCACGAGTAGGTAGTGTGAGAAACGAGAAGTAAATCTGAGCCTTTTCCGAAAATTCCGGTACCCCTCCCACTGTGCTTGGATCCGGTCGGACCCTAAATATGTCATCTAAGGCATTCAATCTCTCTACTCTAAAGTTTCATTCAGATCACTTCACTCGTTTAACCCCTTTGCGAGCCACAACATTTCCAGGACTTCGCCTCCAACTCCCCCTACTTTGGCCGAATACGAGTCGGACACATAAACTTCGCATCTCTAACATCTCCTCTTCCCATCCATCAAGTTTTACTCGAATCAGAGCATATCTGTAACTTTCCGGTTCCCGCTTCATTATCCTCTACCTTGGTCGGATCCGGTTCGGACGCCAAATGACAAATCTAGGCGTCATGCTCTTGTACTCTCCAACGTGCATCCCATTCGGCCCATCCTTTTTTTTTTTTGCATGTTACAAAGTTTCCGCCCCCCCCCCCCCCCCCAACTCCCCCAACCATGGTCGCATGGGGTTCGGACACATGCTTGGCATATCTAGGTCATCATTTCTTATCACCCATAAAGTTTCACTTGAACCCAACCATTTGTTCGCAACCTACGGAAGTCAGTAATTTCCGAATTCCCCCTCCCTAACTCCCCGAAAAATGGTCGGATCCAGGAATGGAAGTCTTCCTAGGGCATTGTGTCGGGTCCTTAAGTCTATTTGGTCGGGTCACTAGTATGCCCACCAAGTTTTATCATCGTTAGCACGGATAAGTCAGAAAAAAGGGACTTATCCGTTCTGCACCGTCAAATATGATTCGCAGTCAGCTTTGGCTGAAGGACCATCTATCCTTAGCACATCTGGGAGTATCCTAACTCGCGACCACTGGAATTCCGGGATACCCCATCCAACTCCCCCCAAAGAGCCCCTATGATCTGGTTCTGTCGAGAACGTATCTAATGCCTATGCTTGTTCTTCCCACCAAATTCCAACCCGATCCTTCGACGCTGCGCGTTTCACAAAAAATCCGGTGCCCCCTTCCAATTCCCCCCCCCCCCTCTAGTATCGGATCCGGTCCGGACTTGACGTGGAACATCTGAGACAATAGGTCTTTCCACTTTATAAATGCCACTAGATTCCGGATTCCTCATCCTTCCACTCCTCCCATGATGTTCGGATAGTGCAAACGACTATTTTCAAGTCGATCTATTCTGATCCCTCATATTGCTGCCGATTTTCATCATCCTAGTACATCGGGAAGGACCGAACTCGCTGGATCACAAGAATCCCCGAACTTCCCCCACAGTGCCCGAATCCGGTCCTATTGTGTCAATGATGTATCTAGGACTTGTGCTTGTTCTTCCCACCAAGTTTCATCACGATCCCTCCGCTCTAAGCGTTTCCCAAGATTTCCGGTCCCCCTCTCCAGCTCGCCCCAAAGTATCCGGATCCGGGTCGGATTTAAAGTGGGTCGTCTGAGACACGAGGCCTTCCCAAATAACAAGTTGGTGATGACCCATTCAAAAGTTATAAATACCTCAAGATCCCGGATTCCCCCTCCCTCCACTCCCCCACGATGGTCGGATGGGACCCCCTGTAAAGTAACAAGGTGATATTTGCAGCAGACTTGGCTGGGAAACAGATTCCTCTGGTAGACCATTCCAAAACTGATATGCACGGTAGGAAAACCATCTTTGTCCTTTGAACGGGGTACAACGACCGAGATACACTGACTAAGTACCTGCAGAAAAGTCCGCTTTAAGGTGGTAGCCATTGTTACATTTGATTCGGAAATCAAGTCGGGCAGGTGGTACATAGTTCTTGCGTCGGAAAGAGGGTTGCGTTATACGTTTCTTTTGAATAATAGTGGCAAAGATGAGGTTTCACCCGTACCTTAAGGCTAGCAGGTGCTGGGACAGTTCGGGCTGAGGTCTCAATGGTCTGGCCACTTGCAGCTGCTGTATCATTACCTGAGGTCGGTGTCGATGCACGTGCAAGAACGACCGACAACCCTTTGTGCTTACTTTGCCTTTAGTGGCAAAAGAAACCTGGACACAATGCGATCGAGAGATCAAATCTTGCATGCTGTGATGATGCACGGAAGCAGGTGAAAGACGTCGAAGAGATTGTGAGCAGTTTGGTCATCTTTTGAGAGCCAGTCGGGGATCAGCGCTGGCCAGTCGGTATGATTCAGAATCTAAAGAAGGACCTGGCATGGATGGCTTCATAGAAAATGTTGTCGGCTGGCTAGACTTTCTGCTGATTCATTTGTGACCACGCATTGAAGCTCTCAGTCTGAAGTAACTAATTACAGGAATTAATTCAGTACTATTATACACGGGAAAGGACGGAAGAAGAAGGGATTGTTTTTCTTTCCTGAGATTATAAACTGCTGTATTTTATTTCTAAGGTCCTTACTAAAGAGAAGGAGAAATATCTTCTGATCAAACGATCTCCCTTTCCTCTTTTATATACGTATATGATCGTCGTTCGTTGGTGCTATGCGAATTATATCACCGAGATAGATGTTGCACCAGAAATGCTGTTACGTCTGTCCTTAATCATGTCTGATGTGTGGTAGCATGAATGATAAACTAAACCAAAGCATTTAGTGTGAATGTGAAAGCTTAAACGAATTTGAATTAAACATATTTGAAGGATATCGAAGGTTGCCGGAAGAAGCATGGACGTGTAGCGTTATAAGGCAGAGTTTTTCAATAAATGTTAAACAGTTGGCGAGGTTCCTCAGAGTATACCTAGCATACAGGCCTGAGGAAGGTCATATTTTCTTTTCTTTATTGTTTCTTTTTCGTTTTTTTTATTTGTTTTTTTTTTATTGTTTTGGCTCTAGAGCTAATTAATCTCATCGGATCTGTTTATGAATCTGGGTACGAAATTCACTTCCCACAGAGGGCTTCCACATGATTAGCCGCGGAAGAGTTCTAACGGCTTCTTAATACTGACCACGTCATATAGTTTCGTATTTCACGATGTTTCTAGTTATGAAAATGTTTTATTTCGCGCTTACGAGAAAAGAATGGAGTAAAAAAAAAGAAAAAAAAAAACAGAATGATCACACTAAGCTTTCGATCGCGTGTGTATGGTGAAGACCGACAAAACCGAGCAAAGAAAAAATAAATTTTTGGCAAAAAAAAATCATCGCTAGTCAAAATGTGTACATAGCTATAACTCTGGTGCTTCGTTTCTTCTTGGTTCATCATGTAGAATAGAATGTAGAAAAAAGCTCGACATGATGAAATTTCAGCCGGTATTGCGAGAATTATTTCAGACGACTGCGGCCTTTCAAAGAGATTCACTGTTAACGGTCACGAAATGTGCCATCTCACAATGAACCGCGCTTCAGAAGAGATCTGAATGAAACTTGGATCATACATGATTTTCAATCGTCATCTGCGAACTCCTACTGCACCGACATTAAGCCAGTCTTGCATGGATGAATTTCAACCCGAAAAAGCTCTTTGTTAGTCTTTCTATGTTTGTCCTACCCAACCGATGCAAACTGTCAAAGTTAGATTGACTTTATGGTTGAGCAGGAAAAGTAGTAATCAGACAGGCGTTGCGTGCCCTATTCATCTACGATTGAGCGTCGTTCTTTTTTGCCGTTGAGTCGTCTTGGGATGGTTACCGATTTCGCCGCCAGAATAGGCGTGAAATTTGAGGGAAATTCCGTCGCTTTTGCTGGTCTTTGCATAGGTTTTTGAGTGACCCTCTTACAAAGGTTGTGACGGTTGACCGTGAGTTTGCAGAAGACATCGACTTCGTTGGAGTTCAACCTTTTTGATCGATAAAGGTGACGAGAATGTTGATTTGAGCTAGCTCAGCTATGGCGAGTGTCTTGATCTTGCATTGTTCGTGTTTATTTTCTACCATGCTGAAATACCCTTGCTCTCGCAACACTTTGGGTTGCTGGTACACTTCACGTTGTCCAAGCAACGTAGATCTAGTTTAATTTGTGAAACAGTTGGCCTATGCCTAGAAAGGGAACGTCTATGTCTGTTACTCTGAACGAATAAGTCAGCTAAGATTTTATCCAGCGATGTTTCGATCCTTTTTGGCAAGGAGTCTTGTCAGAACATACATTCAAACAATGCATAAAAACGGATACGTCATGCTTTGGCAGTGATATTTCGGCCCTTCTTGGCAAGGGTCCTTGTCAGGCTTTAGAACGTCAGGGACAAAGGAAAGTATTTGGAGTAGAAAAAAAGTTCTTTTTTTGTGTGGAGATTCGTGGAGTATTTGGTCCTCGACAGGCTTTAGGTAGAATAACGACCCTGCAATCAAAATGCCTTAATGGATAAATGAATATTCAAAGTCTTCTGTTTTTTCTTTGTCGTCAGCTTAGGTTGCCAATTGTCTTTACTATTTCCTTTGTTCTTGGTAAGCCTGCAGGTGTTGTTTGACAAAGTTCTTCTGTGGTTGAATTATTGTTTGAAGTGAAAAGTCATTACTTGGATCCAGTAAATTTCAATGTCTGAAAATTGCTTGCAGACATTAAGCACTTGTGCTTTTATTGTGATTTTGACATGAGAAATGGTCTAAGTTTATATCGTGGTACACCTTTGTCTGCAAGCGATGCGTTGACGCAACCGTAATTTATGACCTTTGGTACGCATGCGCTACTCTATGGAAGACTTAAAGGCTAATCACTCTTATGCCTCATTTAGAAACTGCTTTAGCCACAGGGAATTGCATGCGCTCATAAAGCGTTACCCAGTAAGGTGTTCTTCGACTTAAAGAGTACGAAGCAATGGAAGCTTTTTCATCCACCTGTTAGACAGGTGTGTGATTGTAGTATATACTTATTATATGTCAGCCTCTCGCGCATCGTCTGTAGCCTACCTCCGTGTGGATTCGCGAATGGTTCAGTGTTCACGAACTTTTTCTTTTCAGTCAATCAATTTTTGGGATCCCAAAACGTAAGTGGAGGGATACCTATGACATCGCAAAAGTTGTCCGTCTGTCTGCATGATCACGCTCGAGGGGATTGATATATTTTGATGAAACTTGGTGGGAGGATTCTTTAGGTCAAAGTACAGGTCAAGTTCGAAGATGGGCTCTGTAGCCCTATATTTGAGGGTGGGGGAGGGGTTTCAAATTAAGGGACAAACGAAATATTTTTAAACAGATAATGTGGTAGTCGATTATGGGTAAGAAGACATGCTGAGCACGATGGTGAAAACCATTTTCTTGTCGGACAAGTAGTTCGTCCGGAATCCGGCAAAAACCGGAAAGTTGGGTAAAAGTAAAAGTTTCATTTGAAGTTGATTAAATGTTTGGTTAAGGGGCAAGGAGACATGCTGAACACCATGGTGAAAACCATTTTCTTGCCGGACAAGTAGTTCGTCCGGAATCCGGCAAAACCGGAAAGTTGGGTAAAAGTAAAAGTTTCAATGTTCTATTTAGGGGTAATGAGACATGCTGAGCACGATGGTGAAAACCATTTTCTCACCGGACAACTAGTTCGCCAGGAATCCGGCCAAAACTGGAAAGTTTGTTAAAAGCGAAAGTTTTATCTGAAGTTGATTAGATGACAGATTAAGTCAAAGTTTTATTTAAAGTTGATTAGATGTTCTTTGTAGGGATAAATAGATCCGCTGGATCGTTTCTGAATTTTTTTTTTTTTTTTTTGCTGGACTAGTAGTTCGCTCGGAATTCGGGCGAAACCGGAAATTTGACAGAAGTAAAGCAGGAAGTCTCGGTCAGTATCATCAAAATAGATATGGCTTATAGAGGTATATCTGAACTTGGTTTTCTCTGTTGATTAGCCTGGCGGAGACTGGATCTGGCGAAGACAAGACCCAATTGTCTGGATCAAATATTAGATTTTTGGGATCCCATCGAAACCTTTGGTCTTGTTTGCCCTGTCGCTGTTGTCACCGTTTTGCTTTCATGATTTTGACCGTCACGGTGTCTGTCCTGTGCGGTTTTTACCCTGTCGCTGTTTTAACCATCTCGGTGTTGCCCTGTCCCCGTGCTTTCGCGATTTTGCCCTGTCGCTTTTGTTGCGTGCCGCGGTTTTTGCTTTCATGACCCTATCGCTGTTTTTTGCATACCGCGGTTTTTGCTTTTGCGATTTTGACTGTCGCTGTGTTTTGCCCTGTCACTGTTTTTGCATGACACAGTCTTTGGTTTCGCTTTCTGACATGTAAACCGAAACAATAGCGACAATCTAATAGCAATCAGTGGCTTGTAACTTACATCAAGTTATGGTGGGTTTACACACTGCGTAAAATCCGAGCATATTTTGAAATCCGAGCGTATTTTACGCACGTATTTGAGCTTGAAAAGGTTTCTAGCGATACGGACGTAATTTAGATACAACACGGACCGATTTCTCAGATACGTCCGTACTGCTAGAGATCTTTTCAAGCCCAAATACGTACGTAAAATACGCTCGGATTTTACGCAGTGTGTAAATGCACAATTAGACGCTTAGACAATTCCTAGAGGTAATCTGGTAAAGCTGAAGAAACGGGGCTAGAATTTAAACACAGGTGGGACTGTGTTCCGGAAGGATCTAGAAGAGGGTCAGTTGACGGCAAAAATCCGCTTTTCTTTGTCTTTGATCGTCCATTGGTGAAGTAATAGCTACGTATGTGTCTGGTAGGAGTACGGCAGCCTATACCTACATCACAGAAAAATAGTATTGAATGGTAATTGAATTGACCGTTCCAGACAAACCGGAAACGATGATTACAGTACAGGTAGAACCTTTTGACTTTTTTTTTAAAGTTTCGGAGGTCTATAATAGCTACCATAAACATCGCAAGCTCTTATTGGCTTCGCCAATCAATATGAATCGAAAACGACGATTCAGATGCAAGTAAACCTTTTTTTCGTTTTGTAGGTCTATAAAGCTATCATAAAGATCGCAAGCCCTGATCGTAAACCACTTTGAGTGACCAAGAAGTAGCTGGGTTTTAACACCTGTAGTCCTAAAGGGGGGTCATTGAAGCTTGTAGACCTATGTTATAAAACGGGTATTTCTAATAAAATAAAAATGGTTCCTACCGCGATTTATCGTTTTAATGAGTTAGGGTCTTTGCATATTCAGTGGGGTGAGTACATATAACAATAAAATAGAAATTGGTTTTAAAAGTCGTACTCAATAAAGCCATACTCTGAGACTACATGTGTGAGGTTGCTCAGGGACATCACTATCGGTTACGATCTTTGGAAAGCAGTTGAATTTCTGAAAAATGAAGAGTCGGACCAATGCTAATCTGGATTGCATTGAGATCATCGAGACTGCAGTTTATCGTTCAATTCAGTTTCAGTTCAGTTTTATTTTTCAGAAAAAGGAAGCGAATATTCGTTTAGTGTTAAATATGATATGTTGTAATTTTTACACTAATACGCCAATGTAAATATATACAATTCGAGAGTCATAACTTTAATTTTTTTTAATAATTCGAAATATGTCAGGGTCACAGCTGACAACAGCTGGTATAGCGCCATACTCCAGTTATGGACTATAGAAAGACTATAGAAAATTGATCTAGATGGACTGTTGCTTGTGCGGTTGCAGCTCCATGAGTACTTCTTCAGCCAAGCTAAGAACATCCTAGCTGATTTTTCCGCTTTGCATATTTAAAAAACAATATGCAGCTCCCTCGTTTGTTGGAAGAGCTGATCTGATTGGGCTAAGGATTATCGCGGCTGCAGCATCATGGTTTGTCGTTCGACTGTGGTCAGGGCCACAGCTGGTACAACGCCACTTACTCCAGCGATTTAGGCTACTATTGAAAGAGGAAAATAGGTCTTGAAACTGGTCTTGGAAATCTTGATCAGGTAATGGAGGTATCGCGAGGAAGTTCGATGGTTCGTTGTTTGACTGGGTCATAGTCCCGCCAGCACTTCTGCTTTGTGAGGTCATTTAGCCGAAGTAGTCTCTCTTTCACAGCACTTCTACTTTGTGAGGTCATTTATCTGATTTAGTCTCTCTTTCACAGGAGTTCTACTATGTAATGTCATTTAGCCGAAGTAGTCTCTCTTTCAAAAGTAGCAAAAGCAAAACCGCGGCCTGTAGGATTCGAACCTACGCTCCCAAAGGGAATCTGATTTCGAGTCAGACGCCTTAACCACTCGGCCAAGACCGCCTCATTCAAGCAGTTCTAACTGATGTTGATTGTAATAGTTGAATCAAAACTCGCAGGACACGAAAGTGAAATTTGTAAATATGAGACTTGTGTTGATGTCTCGTTGTCGAGGCCATATCCAGGGGGAGGGCTAGGGAGTTTGCCCACCCCCCCCCAAAAAAAAATATCGTTTTTTACAGGGTTTACCCTCTGATTCTATGTATTTTTTGTCCGACTTTTCGGTCCGCCCCCCCCCCCCCCCCCCCCCCGAAATAAATTCCTGAATACGAACCTGCTCGTTTTCTAGCCTACAGGTATTGAGATCAAGACAGTCACGAAAAGAGACATGTCAATCTTTATTTAAAAGACAAGACATGTCAATCTTTATTTCCAACAAAACAGGAGCGATGGTCAGGGGATGTTCTGCGTTAACAAATTTCAGCATGATGCCCTGGTGATTTCTAATGTTCTGTGTGGTACAGTTCCGGGTTAAACTCGGTGGATGTCGGTCAAAAATCGGGACCGCCTCTCGGTGTAGTGGGCACGTCAAAACTTCGAGCGCCGCCTTACTTCGGACGGTGCCGGAGAATATGAAGAAATTGGAACGTAGCAAATATTCATGTATAGGCCTACAATAAAAGGAAGTCATGAAAATGAATTTATCCTCTATTGGCAAAATTCAGGTGCTGGATGAATTGCAACAATTTTAGTTACTTCCGCGACCATCCAAAGCAAGGCCGTATCCAGGGGGGGGGGAGGTAGGGGTTGACCCCCCCCCCCCGAAACTTACAAAAATAAACGTTTTTACAGGCTTTTCCCTTTGATCTATGTCTTTTTTGTACTCCCCCCCCCCAAATAAACTCCTGGAGACGGGCCTGATCCAAAGTATCCCCCCCAAAAAGAAAATTCAAATGATACAGACATACGGCAGACAAAATCAAATTAATCTGATTTCAGTCTTCGTGTCGTGGGACAAGCTAAAAGCTTAACGCCTAATGTAATAATACAGTAAAATAGCCGAAACGCTTATCTCTAAGCAGATAAAAATAGTAATGTTCTTAATTCGTCATTCCCATTTGATTGTTTTAGAGGCAAAAAACAAACCATGTCCCGAATTTAGAGAAGCGTTCACAGAATCATACATCTACTGCATCAACTGTTCACCAATAGCATCGGAATGAGACGCAAGGGTATTCCGCTCTTTCCGACGAACCATTGCGGCTTATCATACTAAAGGCTTATGAAGATGACACAAATGAGTATTATGTAAATTAGATGGCGCTGTTATCCTTGTAGATCAGTGAGGAAAAAATCTCATTACATGATCTTATGTCTTGTTTAAAATATGTGAAGCAGCACTCGTGCATACCACCGCATAAGTATTCCGGTTTTATGCCACTTGTTCCCTTTACATGTAGGCTCAAGTGTAGATGTATGACACAGTGTAAGATGGTAATTGTATGTTATAGACTCACAATGGGCCATTTGAATAAGATTACGGATGTTTGTCTGTGGTTCCATAATACACGGTTTGGGATGTGAAAAGAATCAGCAGTGATGGAGTTTAGCCTTTGTATGGAATTTTGAAAGGGCTGGATACTGACTGGTAAATTCCTAATGTTGGTATTCGTATTCGAAGATTACTGGGCTATAAAAGAATAAGTGTCAGTGGTCGAGGAATCTTAAAGCCCCCACCCTGGTATTAGTGCATTTCTTTGCCTACGTGAGTTCGAGATGTGCTGTTGTTATAAAAGGGATTTTCGACCGATTTGATTTGTATCAGAAAGGCTCCGTTTGGGATGAATTGACTGATTATAATTAGGGTATTTGTGTCAGCTACCCCTTACCCTCCCTGGGTTGGGTTGTCTGTAATTTCAGCGTTTGAAATTGATTCATTGTCGAAAAATTGACTAGTTACGCTCTACTGGGTACTGAAGGTGATGGGTATATCAATTTCGAACCCGTATCTGGTTATTTCACGGCGATTAAGCAACTGAAATTCATAATTTTGGAAAATGCAAGCGGTTGGTGATGTGTGTCTGGGCGTTTCAGATCACAGCCGACTTTTTGCATCGTTAACCGAAATTGTTCAAGTGCCTTTTTTATGATATCAGCGCCGACAACGACAGTAGCTTTTTGGGATCCCAAAACGTAAGTGGAGGGATACCCATGACATCGCAAAAGTTGATCTCTGTCCGTCCGTCCGTCTGTGAGCACGATAACTCTCGAAGGGAATGAGATATTTTGATGAAACTTGGTGTGAGGATTCTTTGGGTCAAGGGAAACGTCGAGTTCGTAGATGGGCTATGTGGCCTTACATTTAGGGGTGGGGGAGAGGGTTCAAATTAAGGGGCAAACAAAATATTTTCAAACAGCTAGTGAGATAGTCGATTCAGGGGTAAGAAAACATGCTGAAGACGATTATGAAAATCATTTTCCCGCCGGACAAGTAGTTCGCCCGGAATCCGGCTAAAACCGGAAAGTCTGTTAAAAGTAAAAGTTTTATTTGATATTGATTAGATGTTCGAGTTAGGGGTAAGAAGACATGCTGAACACTTATGTAAAAATCATTTTCTACCCGGACAAGAAGTTCGTCCGGAATCCGGCCAAAACCGGAAAATTTGTTAAAAGCAAAAGTTTTATTTGTAGCTGATTAGATGTCCGATTTCTGTGTAAGAAGAGATGCTGAATCCGTATATGACAATAATTTTTTTTACCCTGACATATAATTCGCCCGGAATCCGACTGAAACCGGAAAATTTGTTATAGTTAAATTTTTATTTTAAGTTGATTAGATGTTTGATATAGGGGTAAGAAGATACGCTGAATTCGTTTTTTAGCTTGTTTCTTCGCCGGACAAGTAGTTCCGGAATTCGGCCGAAACCGGAAAATTGGCAGAAGTATGGCAGGACGTTTGATCGGTTTCGTCAAAATAGATATGACTTATAGGGGTGAACACACACGCTGAATCCATATCTGAACTTGGTTTTCTCAGATGATTAGCTGTTTGGCCTTAATCTGTTTCTGAATTTTAATAGTTAAAATGTTCAAGGAGTCTGCCAGAGACTGGATCTGGCGAAGTACAAGATCCAATTGTCTGGATCAAATATTGCATTTTTGGGATCCCATCGAAACCTTTGGTCTTGTTTTTTAGTGGAGTGTTCCTTGCAACAATGCACTATTGCGAGCGCTGTAGCAGCTTTCGGTTTTCACCGTATTTTGTGGAGATCTTAACTCGTGAACCAGTGCAAGTATCAAGTTCTACCTTAATACACTTGTGGGTATTGGGGTCTAGTTGGGCCTTTTTGGTCCCAAACGACACGGTTCAGGGGCAAATGGGCCCAGATTGCACAGTGAGTAATTTTCATAGCTTGACCAGACCTAGACACAGGACGATAGACCTGGACATTGGACGATAGACCTGGACATAGGTAAATCCTTGTACTTGTAGATCCTAGGGCTGGGAAATTACTTTCAAAGTTTCACCTACCCCACCCCCCCCATTCAAGGGCAACTGGGCCCAGGTTGCCCAGGATGCCAGGATTAATGCTCGCTACCATGGCAGGAGATATCAAGTTGGAACTTCTGTAGGTGTGTTGTCTCTTTTCGCGGTCCCCAAACCACACTCCCACTTCGTTCAGGGGCAATTGGGCCAAGATTGCCCATTTTTTTATGTTTTTAACGTAACAAAAACTGGAGATAGCGATGAAATTCCTTTGTGCTTTTGAATCATCGGGTTGAGAATATCAATGTGGAGTTACCCCCCCCCCCCCCCCCACTCACACCGTCGATGGGCAAGTGGGCCCAATTTGTGCAAAAGTTAAGTTTTTGACCCGTGACCGGAATCAAACTCTAAGTTGGTATAGTCGAGGATATTTTGGTCTAGATATGCAATTTGATGGGTCCCGACCCCCCCCCCTTCCGTTCATGGGTAACTGGGCTCAGATTTCCCGTGAGTTGAGTTCGTCGGACATGTCTCAAGTTCAACTCTCGTATACTTGTGGATATATATGTGTAGATGCGGTTTTTGGTGCAACAGCGACAACTGAGACCACGCGGCGTACTTTAATCCTTAATGATCAGTTAAAAACTGGACGGTTCTGTCATATGATCGATGAGATGCCTTTCTTAATGAGGTTGTTACAAGGGCAAATCAGGCAATACAACGATTTGGTTTTAGTACACTTTTTATTACCTTGCAAATGGAAAAGAGGTTTAAAGTGTCGGACTGGCTAGCGAGACATTCAGTATGAAACATAGACATGCGAAAAGTTAAGTGTTATCACATCTTATAACAAATAGCGTTAGAACATAAACCGTTCTTGCAAGAGTTTGAAGATCTTCTTTGGATTTCTAAATGCGGTTTATTTGAGCTTTTAAACTGGGATGATTTCAAATTAGTCTATTTCAGTATTTATGGTTATTGGTGATGTGAAATGTTTTGGTTCTAACACTGTTTGTTATAAGATGTGATAGACACTTAACTTTCTCATTCCACGTCTGAGCCCTTGCGCACTTAGTAATCCTGTCTTCAATTATGTTTACAACAGATATTTGACTTATTACTATAATTATTGATGCTGTTATTTTCTTTAATCCGCTAAGAGGATCAGAACAGCCGAATAGAAAGATGGGAAACAGAAAGTAGTCGATACGAAAAACGGAAAAGGGTTTGTCCCATTTACCGACAACCTCTTCTCGAAAAGTGACCAACAAACGAAAGAAGGACCACGATTTGCCGACAAGGATTTTCCGATTTGTTTTTTTTTGTACCAGAAACAGAATGAGAAAAGGGTTTGTCAGTAGTTGGTTGGTTTAATTGCGAATGTTTTTTCATGACACCCGATTCGATGTCTTACGATGACGAAGGTGTTTGAAGGTGATGGTTATGCTAGTTTCGTATCTATATTTGTTTATTTCACGATGCCAGTGATAGCCAGTGATATGCGTAGTTTTCGGGAAGGTGTGTATTTCTGATATGTGGCTGATTTAAATACGAATGGCGTTTTATGACGGCCGAAGTTTGCTTCAGTAACTTGAAATGCTCAGTTTCCTTTTTTTCTGTTTGATTTTGAGACCTGATTTTGAGGCCTAATTCATGAAGTTTTTACTTAAAGTTTAACTGAAAAGCCAACTCATTTTTGTATCATTGAACTGAAAACACTGCATTGTGACGTATGACGTTCAATATATCTACGGCCTTCCTCAAGGTTCAAGGTTTAATTTACACTTCTTTATAAAATCAAAATAAATAGAGGGTCAAGCCGGGGACACAAGGTCGATTGACAAAAACCCGGGACAATATATAACACACATATTTTACATATAACTAATTATATAAATAAATGTTAATAATTCCATGACTCACCACCAGAGGGGAACCCGCCCCACAAACCCACCGACACTCGGTAGGATCAACCCGAAGTCCCACAAAAAAAAAACAATGCGCAAGCGAGGGTTACCGATGGCCGGCAACTCATATAGAACCCAACCAAAACATATCAACATCATACAAATAAGAATTTTCTTTATTTTTTATTTTTTTTTTTATCGATGATCCTTGAATTTATTTATAAGTATAGAATGAAGTTGCTTTTTTATATTTGGAAGAGATTTGCTGCAATCAATATGTGGTAGATACAGATGCCATGAGCCCGTGATAAAAAAAATATGGTGAGAACCGCGATCTCTCAGTGGTTACTTTAAGGTGCTGCATTTTTCATTTATGACGGGTTCCATAAGCATGGTCAGGTTGCTCAGGGAAAAAATTACTCGAACGAAAGTACGAAGGTAGTTCCGACCGGTCATATTTTACCTTAAATAAAAAAGAATGATGAGTGAATAATTCTGAAACAGGCAAAATATATTTTAACAAATATAGAGTTTCAGTTGTAGTTTTGTTAGGATAAGAAGAAGGGGACGGTAATTATTTTTGTAAATTCGAAGAGCCCGGTTTTGAAGAGTCTGTATCGGTTTCACATGATATTTGAATGTTGCCAAATAAATCATAGGACAATACGTAAGAAGCGAATGTATCAAAGCAAAATAAATTAGGCGTAGAATTTCATACGGGAAAAAATGTTGAAACCTCCGCATTATACCAACTCCTTGTGCAACTTTAACCTGTGATCTATTACAATGTTCTTTATACGATAGATTTTCATCAATAATTATACCAAGATACCGGAGTGAAGTTACCCTTTGAATTTGAATATCTGTAGCCTGATCAGTTATTGTTGAAATTCCTTTTGCTTTGTGTCCAATTCTACTATAAATGATAAATTTCGTTTTGGCGGCATTTAGTGACAAACGATTAGCTTTTAGCCATACAATCAGTTGGGAAAACACGATTTGCAGCTTCTCTTTGACATCCTCTTCCGACTGTCCTGCAAGTGTTGATCCGGTTTCATCAGCGAAAAGGACATTCAGACCGTTGTTTTCTGTCGCTGGTGGAAGGTCATTTATGTATATTAGGAAAAGCAGTGGCCCCAGAATTGAACCCTGAGGGACACCAATACTTGACAATAAGCATGGATCCGAAACTGTCTTATTAATAGTTGTTACTTGGGAGCGACCTGATAGGTAAGATGCGATAAAATCGTGCGCTGGTCCTCGTATCCCACCATGGCTTAATTATATAACAATATTTCGTGACAAATCGTGTTAAATGCCTTCTCAAGGTCCAAAAAAATACTCGCCGGAATCAGTTTTTTTTTATCAAAACATTCGTGAATAAATTGGATCATAGTCAGGATGGCATCTTGCGTACTATGTCCCTTTCTAAACCCAAACTGATTTTTTGAAAAATAATCTTTCGAAGGAAGGAAATTATACACTCGATTATAAAAACATCGCTCCATTAATTTAGAAAAACCCGAAAGGATAGATATAGGTCTATAATTTGTGCAGTTACTCCGGTCATCACTTTTATACAGTGGTAACACCTTTGCTTTCTTAAATGAATCAGGAAAAGTTCCCGATCTAAATGAAAGATTTATTAAATGACACATTACTTTATTAATACTCGGTAAAATAGCTTTCACAATATTCGTCGACGATTCATCAATCCCCGGGGAATTTCCACTCTTTAAAAGCTTACCCATATTAGCAAGCTCTTCCTCTGTTACCGGTGTTAAAAACATAGACTTTTCAGAAGGCTTTCCGAGGTATGCACGATAATCACATTGACCATGTGGCATATTATGTTGGAGCTTGCTGGCTACCGACTGTCCAATTGACGCGAAATGCGAGTTCATGTAGTTAGCTATTTCTAGCTCCCTTTCAATTATATTACCATGAGCGTCCTTTATTTCGGATGGTGTAGAAGATGCTCTCGATCGATTCAAGCATAAATTTATTAGCTCCCAAGTTTTCTTTGGTGACTTACTTACTTCACTAAAAGAATCAAAATAATATTTCATTTTAGCATTACGTATTATTTTTGAAAGTAGGTTTGTGTAATTTTTGAAAGTTGTTTTATTTTCTTCACTTGGGAATGATAAAAAAGTTTTATAAAGAGCGTTTTTTTGCTTTATTGACGTCAAAAGGGAGGGCGATATCCAGGGTTGAATGGGTTGATTATATTTCCCTTTATGTTTTTTTACTCTGGGGCATGACTCATCAAAAGCAGCATTAAATGCTTCTAAGAAATTAGCCGTTGCAGAATTTACTTCTTCAGCATCAAAGACACGAGACCAATCAGTAATATTCAGTTTCTCCTTTAAACAATCTAGATTTTTTTTTATTGATAATCCGGTTTGTTGTTTCTGGTGCTTTTTGGGATCCCAAAACGTAAGTGGAGGGATACCTATGACATCGCAAAAGTTGTCCGTCTGTCCGTCCGTCTGTAAGCACGATAACTCTCGAAGGGAATGAGATATTTTGATGAAACTTGGTGTGAGGATTCGTTGGGTCGGCGGACCAGTCGAGTTCGTAAATGGGCTTTGTAGACCTACATTTAGGGGTGGGGGAGGGGGTTCAAATTAAGGGGCAAACAAAATATTTTGAAACAGCTAATGTGATAGTTGATTATGGGGTAAGAAGACATGCTTAACACGATGGTGAAAACCATTTTGTAATCGGACACGTAGTTCGCCCGGAATCCGGCCAAAACCGGAAAGTTTGTTAAAAGTAAAAGTTTTATTTGAAGTTGATTAGATGTTCGATTTAGAGGTAGGAAGACATGCTGAAGACGATGGTGAAAACCATTTCCTCGACGGACAAGTAGTTCGCCCGGAATCCGGCCCAAACCGGAAAGTTTGTTAAAATTAAAAGTTTTATTTGGAGTTGATCAGATGTCCGATTTAAGGCAAGAAGACATGCTGAACTTTTATGTGAAAACAATTTTCTACCCGGACATGTAGTTCGCCCGGAATCCGGCCAAAACCGGAAAATTGGTAGAAGTTAAAGTTTTATTTCTAGCTGATTAGATAACCGATTTAGGGGTAACACGAGACGCTGAATCCGTGTGTGACAATCATATTTTACCCGGACATATAGTTCGACCGGAATCCGGCTGGAGTCGGAAAATTTGTTACAAGTTAAATTTTTATTTGAAGTTGATTAGATGTTCATTATTGGGGAAAGAAGATACCCTGAGTTCGTTTTTGAGCTTTCTTTTTTCGCCGGACAATTAGTTCTAGAGTTCGGCCGAAACCGGGAAATTGGCAGAAGTGGCAGGAACTTTTCGTCAAAACAGATATGACTTATACGGGTAAACACACATGCTGAATCCTTATCTGAACTTGGTTTTCTCAGATGATTAGCTATTTGGCCTTAATCTGTTTCTGAATTTTAATTGTAAGAATGTTCAAGGATTCTGGCGATGACTGGATCTGGCTAAGACAAGACCCAGTTGTCTGGATCAGATAATGAATTTTTGTGATCCCATCGAAAACTTTGGTCTTGTTTTGTCTGAAGCTGGTACTTCACGTCAGAAATTAACAAAAAATGATCAGAAAAATCCGTTAGAACAACTTGTGAAGACGTTGCTGGTGTCGTTAAAAATATATTATCGATAAGAGTTGCACTAGTCGACGCAACACGCGTTGGGATTGTACATGAGGGAATCAGTGATTTCGATGTCATTAGGGTAATAAATTCTGTTGTTTGAGTGTTTTCTTGAAATTCCAGTAAGTTTATATTAAAATCTCCCATCATTGTCGTCTAAAGATGCTAATAAAGATTCCAGGGATTGCAAAAAAAGCGGGATTGGGGCTGACGGAGGCTTATATACGACACAAATTTGTAGTTTTTTTTGTTCCGGTGCGACATTCAACAGCCAAAATTTCACACACTTTTTCAACGTCATATTTTTCCACCTCTGGCATACGTTTAAATTGCACTCCTTCTTTCAAAAATAAACCAAGCCCACCTTTTCCATGTACTTGTCGATTTTTATCAATGAAGTTATATCCCGGAATTTTAACATGATGTTTTGTCGCATCATTGATAAAGGTTTCACAAATTCCCAAAATATCAATTTGATTTCTTGGCAATAATCTTGTTAGATCATCAATAGAACTGGCGAGTCCCTGTATGTTCATAAACCCAATTAAAGGTTTCACAAATTCCCAAAATATCAATTTGATTTCTTGGCAATAATCTTGTTAGATCATCAATAGAACTGGCGAGTCCCTGTATGTTCATAAACCCAATTCTCTTTGAATTATTTTCAAGTCTATTTATTTCATCAGGAGAAACATACAATGATTGTTTTGTTTCTGAAAAAGTGTTATTTTCTCTCTGGCCAAAAATGTTAAAAGTTTCAGAAAATAATGAAAGGTTAAGAGGTTCCTCCTTCAAAGCTGCCAGCCTATCAGTCCCCCCCCCCCCCCCGCAACTGCAAACTTAAATGTCAAATAAAAAGAGTCGGAAAGATCCTACCTCGTGCCAGCAAGTCCACGCGACAAGGAGCCCGTCCCGCTGATGAGCCATGAACACTTGCCATCCTTCGAGTAAACTTATGTTGAGTAGGTATAACTGTAAGAGAAATAACTGGGGCAGAAATAATGAAGATAAACTTGATCCGAGCTAACCTAAGTAACACATGAAAGTAGATAATCAACATCACACAAACACAAAAATGCAAAAATTACCAATCAAGAGCGGGATAGACCTAATTTTTTCACACTAGTCGCCTTTACTGCTTCTTACGCTTTTGCCCACTGCGACTCTGAATCAGACTTGTAGGTACTCAAGCCACAATTTGGCACCTTTGTGCTTCACTCGTGTAAGCTGTGCGGATCCATTATCTCGAAGTTCCTTACCCTTAGCCAGTAATTCGTTTCTCACAGTGTTTAATTTAGCCGGCAAGTGTTTAATTTAGCCGGCAAGTCCGTACAGATCCGGACCCCCGTTCCTTTCAACTTCGATATTGAGCTGAAAATGCACTGAATATCTTTTTCGGAGGACACTGAAAGGAAAACTGGAGGGGTGGTCGGTTTACGGGTAGACACGTTCGACTTCTGGGGCACTCGGTAGCACTGCGATATTTGAATGTTATCCGCGATTTCCATTTTCGACGAAAATAATGTTGACACAGTCGCGAGAACTGTCTGTTGCTGTTTTTCTTTCGGTAATCCGGCGATGATTAAGTTGAGTTTCCGGTCTCTAACTTCGATTTCGAGTAGTTTCGCTTCGACTGTATCGCATCTCGACTTTTGCTCTTCAAGCTGGTTTTCCAGAGTGGCAATCTTCGAATCACGAGACTTCGATTCATTTTTCAAAATTTGAACCTCGTCAGAAATCGACGACAGTGTAATAGCAAACTCTTTCTGCTGGCTAATTATGATGTCTAGCTTCTTTCCCAGTGCCTTCATTCCATCATCAAACGTTTTCTGGCTGACTGACGACATATTTATTTTGCTTTAAAATCCGCTCTCAGGTGAAATTTATGCTTCCATAAAAAACATCAGCAAATGCAGACTTACTGGTAAGGGGGGCTTTTGACACCCCCCACTTTCCAAATGATGCACAGGATTATGATTTCCCGTAATCCAGCTCAGTTGCTAAGCGTATCCAAATGACAGAGACTGGCTACCGTCAGTAGAACTAGTCAAACAAGTTCACTCGTTGAATGACGGATCGGCACCTCACAACGCAAACTTCCACTATGACTCGGAAAATTTGAATCTCAATACGAACGCGGCTTTTCGGTGGCCAGGTCGTCTTGCGGAAGCATGAAAACTTATTTTGCTTAAATCTTTTCGTCAAGCATACAACACAGGTACAAGCGCGGAGAGGTACCACAAATACAACAGGGAATTTCCACTGATGGATAACTAGATTGTCCTATCTCAGCCCTTTTCGGTTGAACTTTAAGTATGTGTATGAAGTACTTCTCCAAAAATCTATTTAAGTAATAAGTAAGTACTTTTGAAAAGTACTTCAGTAGCCTTCTTCTGGATATGAGGGTCGTTTCGGTCATTCGTAGATGGGCCCCGTAGCCCTATATCTAGGGATGGGGGAGGGGGTTTCAGGCCAAGTTTTAACTTAAGGGTGAGAGACATGTCGAAATAGTATCTTAATTTTGTTTTCGTACAGGATAATTGTCTCAAACGGAATCTGGCAAAAAAACGACTTTCGGTAGTGCTTAGAATTCCTTGATCGAGGGGTTGTGAGTGTCGAGCTGGCATGCTGAATCTGTGGATGAAGTCATGTGATGAACAGAATTTCACTATGAGCGTGTCCGAAAGCTCGGAAACGAACGAAAATGCTGAATTAATTCAGCATTTTATGCAGCATTTCGCTTTCGGACTTAAATTTTCGCTCAGTTAATGCAGCATTAATTCAGCATAAAATTCATCGAAAAATTCAGCGAAGATGCTAAATTTTACGCTAAATTTTCAAGAAGAAACTGGGGAGCTGGCGATTAAGGCTAAATTTCGGAATTAGAAGTGTCAGAGAAGAAATAAAGAACGTGTCCGAAAGCTTTTAGTGCTGTAAATGCTGCATTTAATGCTGCATATAAGGTAAGAGCTTTCGGAAGAAAATAAAAATAAAAATGCAGCATTAAATGCAGCATTTACAGTCCTGAAAGCTTTCGGACACGCTCTAGGCCTCGTCTTTGATCTTTATCTGGTATGATGAGTTTCGGGTTCGCCGGAATCTAGTCAAAATGGGAACTTTCATTATTTGTCCAGTTATTCGCATATCTATACTCAGTGCAAAAATAATTATTGGCCCCGATGTTCGTTCAGATTTAACAAAGATGATTAACATAGGCTGAACCTTGTTCTTGAATGTTTCACTATTATGGAAGTACTTGAGTACTTAAGTATCCTCAAGTATTTCTATGTTTTACTTCAGTACGAGTATTAAGTACTTTGAATATATTTTACTTAAGTAGAGTACAAGTAGGGGAGACCAGCCATGATTGGGACAAAAAACTTGGCTAGCTATAACTCCAAAAGTTGTGAACTGATTTTCTTGTCGAATATGGCAAATGGAAGTCTAATATATACTTTGCTTGTCAGGTTTTTTCCGATGTTGTGTTGCTGGTAGTTTGAGAGTAGAACGAGAAATAGCAAATTCCTCCATTTTTTCCCAACCATCTGCTTGCCGTCTACCCCTGGGACATGATGGTGAGGTTCATTGGGACACCATTACTTCAGATGCGGTAATGATTTAAACGTGCAAAAAAAAAATGTAAAAAGAAACATAAGGTTCAGAAAGGAGATAGAAAGGAACAAAAAGCATGAGATCTTAATTTTGGGGTTCTTATGCCAGGACCAAGTGCTTCACCACCTGCTCTGTTCCACCCGAGCTCATGGGATGTCCCAATTTAAGCACATCAGTTATTTCTTCTTCTTCAGATTCCTTATCTCTCCACACAAATTTGCGTGATTTCTGCATTTTTTTCATATAGTGAGTTTACAATTTCCGTGAACAACAACGAAGTGTTTTGACTTTCTTAGACTAAATTTTCTTTGACTAAAACAAAGTCGTTCCATGCTTTCTTTCTTCTCGGAAGACCTCTCACGTGAAGAGATTCGTCACTGCTTTCTTCGTTCAATATGAACTGGTCATAATCATCAGTAAAACGGGTAAATTTGTCTTCCTTCTTTTTCATCGTTGTCGATTTTGTACTTTTGTCTTCTTCTGTTTTTATGGCACTTGTAGCCTCTGGCTCAAGTGCCATATACCGATCACAATTCCGTCTGTCGGTCTGTCGGTCGGTCCGAGTTTTTTGTCCCACATATCCGAGTTAGGGTACTTCCAGATGTGCTAGGACAATGAAACTTGGCAGGCATATCAGGGACCCGACCAAACTAACCTGGAAATAATCAGTTTCCCGATCCGACCATATGCGGGGGAGTGCGGGGCGCTGGAAACTTGAAAATTAAGGGCATTTTGTCACTTTTTTCCGAGTTAGGGTACTTCTAGATGAGTTAGGACAATGAAACTTGGCAGGAATGTCAGGGACCCGACCAAACGAACTTGGAAATAATCAGTTTCCCGATCCGACCATATGCGGGGGAGTGGGGGCGCTCGAAACTTGAAAATTTAGGGCATTTTGTCACACTTATTCGAGTTAGGGTACTTCCAGATGAGCTAGGACAATGAAACTTGGCAGGAATATCAGGGACCTGACCAAAGTAACCTGGAAATAATAAGTTTCCCGATCCGACCATATGCGGGGGAGTTGGGGCGCTGGAAACTTGCAAATTTAGGGCATTTTGTCACACTTTTTCGAGTTAGGGTACTTCCAGATGAGCTAGGACAATGAAACTTGGCAGGAATATCAGGGACCTGACCAAAGTAACCTGGAAATAATCAGTTTCCCGATCCGACCATATGCGGGGAAGTCGGGTCGCTGGAAACTTGAAAAATTAGGGCATTTTGTCACACTTTTTCGAGTTAGGGTACTTCCAGTTGTGCTAGGACCATCAAACTTGGCAGGCCTATCAGAGACCCGACCAAACAAACTTATAAATAATCAGTTTTCTGATCCGACCATTTGGGGGGGGGGGGGGGTGGAGGGCAGGGGAATCCGGGAAATTGAGAAGTGTGTAACTTTCGAACGGATGATCGGATTGTAATGAAACTTCATAACTGAATAGAATATATATCTGTAATGTCCCGTTTAAAGTCTTGACCGGATTCGGTAGCCAGGGGGGAGTTGGGGGGGGAGACCGGAAATTTCAAGAAACGGTTAGAATGGAGGGATCGGAGTGAAACTTGCTGGGAAGAACAAGCATCTGCTCTAGATAAGTCCTTTAGACCATTGTACTGGATCCGGACACTTATGGGGGGGGGGTGTCCCGGAATTCCGGTGATGGTGGTTTTGGGGATTTTCACGATGAAACTTGGCAGGCATATCAGGGACCCAATCAAACTGACTTCAAAATAAAAATTTTTTCGATCAGATAATGGTGGGGGGAGTGGAGGGAGGGGAATCCGCAGGGGAATCCGGGAAATTGAGAAGTGTGTAACTTTCGAACGGATGATCGGATTGTAATGAAACTTCATAACTGAATAAAATATATATTTGTAATGTCCCGTTTAAAGTCTTGACCGGATTCGGTAGCCAGGGGGGAGTTGGGGGGAGGGGAGACCGGAAATTTCAAGAAACGGTTAGAATGGAGGGATCGGAGTGAAACTTGCTGGGAAGAACAAGCATCTGCTCTAGATAAGTCCTTTAGACCATTGTACTGGACCGAATCCTGCGGAAATCTCGTGAAACGCTTAGAGCTCAGCGATTCGGATGAAACTTGGTGGGAAGGATCGGCAGATTCCTACTTTCATCCCCAGCCTTGCAAGTGCCATGTGAGCTTCTAGCTCTTGTTTGTTGCGGGTAGGCTATATACAAATAAATACATATATGGTTATTTCACGCTGATTGAGCAAGTGAAACTCGTAATCTTCCGAAAAGTTCATGAGATTACCTATGGGTGGTTGGTTTTACTTTTGAGTGACGCTCGAGCTCACTGCCAGTTTTGATTGACAGGTTCTGTAATCGTTTGCAAGTATGTGTTGCAGAGACTTGAAGCATACCATGTAGATCAGGGCTGACTTTCATGGTGTGTAGCTGCAGTCGTGCAGAGCTGGGTCCACACTTTGGGCCGTCATGGGGAGGGGGCTAATTGCTAATCGTAATATTTTATTCTTACGACTGATTATCAGAATTATAAATTTGGATTGTTAAAGGACCTGTATTACCTATAATACCAATGCAACCTGCTTCCGTAATCGTTCAGTCCGCTCTTAAAGGACCCCTCTAGCTTATTCTGCCTTTTATAGTATACCTAGCTCCCTTATGGAATAATAAGCTTCTAAAATCCCGATCTTTCGCCGTTGTATCGTTTTGTGCCTACGAATTTCTAGTGCTTTTTCGGCCGTGCCGAGTTTTGCCAATCAGGCAACGCAAACTTCGCCGGAATCTACAACGTCCGCTGACCACTGATTCATACATAAGGATATGAAGAACTTGAAAGTGTTGTTTTTCATTTTGAAGATATGGTAGACCATCAGATCTATCTTCTGTTTTAGACTTCTTTTGTTTGTTTAGGTAGCGTTCCAGCAACTTATTCTTACTTACAATCGTTACTGTTCTTGTTATTATTGCCGTTCCAGAGCCCGCCGTAATAAGTAAATTGGCTCCTCCCACTTATTATTTTCGTTCCACGACTGTTACGATCGTTGCAATTTACTTATGATGGTCGCGAGCATCATAAGTGATAATAACTATCGGTTCTGCAGGAACTCCCGTAAGAGCGATGACGTATGTTCGCGTTGTTACTATTTTCGGTCCAGAGAGCGTGATAACTACCACAATACGGCGCTCGCCCCTCCTCTTATCATCGTAACTTGTGATAACTTCACTGGAACGCTACCTTAGTTTTCCCACTTTTTAACCACGGCGCGTTCACTTTCACGATCAAGCTCCATGTCTCCATTCGTGACATCCACCAAGTGACGAGATGTCTCCTTCCTCCCATCGCGGTCTTGCATAGTTAGGTCTTGCTCAGGGTCCTGGGTCCTCGCTATCCTGCTCGGTTAGGACTAGCCATTCGGTGTCCCATCACTTTCCCAGTCCTGCTAAAGCTTCCAGTGGGTTCGAGGTCCGTTTTGCATATCTTACGTGGATCCCCTTTTCGATTCTTCCGCCCAGGGAGGGGGCTGACTTTTTTGACGATATCAGTACTGTGAAGTAATGTGAAGGAGACAGCTATTTGGTCCCGGAAAACAGCCTGTGCTGGAAAATCGTAGACATTTCTGTCAAGTAGGATTTACTGTAACGTGCATTCTAGCAGCGCACCTCCTACCCCGTTGAATGATGTTCTCATACAACGCTACAGTATGATACTGTAATTACATCATGGACCTATAGAGCTACGTCAACTCATTAGGTCATAGAAATTTAGTGTATTTTTATGTGCCTTGTATGCGTTTTATTTAATTATTTCATTTACTCCGCTTTTTAAAAATGGCGGGTTTAAAATATTTACTTACTTACTTACTAGATTCCTGGTCAAAAATGATGTCTTGCCTCCGAGTTCATTTACTAATGACTACCCATGGTCAAACTTCATGATGTACCTTTATGAGCTCATGTACTAATGACAATCCAAGGTCAAATTTATGGATGTAACTCCATGAGTCCATGCATTGATGAATGACACATGAGTTGAACAGAGGACATACTCAGATGCGGTGGTGGCCCTTGAGCCCAGATTGGGTGCCGTGCGGCCCACCCTTCTGAAGGTGACAGTGGGAGTTTGTTATATTACTAGTAATATATTCCTGGGGAATCGCACTGAAGTGTGTATCATTTATCTGCTATGCACCTTTCCCTTGTCATCATAACCTCCAATTACACGTCTAACGTGTAAGGCTGAGCATCGAGATTTGTCAAGGACGAAGAAGTATAATAACGCCAGAAGAGGGCTCCTGTCTCTCGACTTTTAGTGAAGAAGAAGATGACAATTAGAAAAGGTGTTGTGCCTCCCTCATTTTTTTTCGATGGTTCTATATTGCGTTCGGTGTTTGACCACAAGGGTAATTTTGGTCAAGGGAGCGTAAAATTTAACATTCGAAATTTAACGAGCATAAAAACTAAATAACGAAATTTTACTAATGAAACTAATTACCACCTATTCAAACTAAATATATAACTTGTTTACACAGCCTTGGCCCTCGGCTTCTGGTTGTCCATAAATCAGTAGTCTACATAAACCACGTCATTGGTGACAGTTCTGACGAATGACGTAAATGCATCTTGTTTCTTCATGTATTCTTTCAATACTATACTCTTTTTTAAATGGCGGGTCAGAAATAAATTACATTGTCAGATCATGTTTATTGCGAACTGCCAACAGATGTTATATGTTCTTCCCTTGTTTCTTTTGTTTGGTTCTCGGAAATGATTTCGTACGCGGGTTATGAATTGTCTGCGTTTTAGATTTTGTTGTTAAAGTAGTTGTTGCAGTAGCGCCATTTCAGAAAATCTTGGGGGGGGGGGGGGATTTTGGGCCCTCATCCCAGGTTTGTTGCCCAGACTCGAAACTTATTGCTCTGTTTGGGGTAAATTTAAAGTTGTTTTCGAATCTTAGCATCATTGCTTTGCAATTTTGCCTTGGTAAACTTATTTAAAGGCCCCGTCGTGCCACTATGCAATGCAACCAAGTTCCGTAACTGTAGTAATTAATCCAAAGCCCAGAGACCCAAATTTCATATGTTTCATTCTAATCCCGCTAACGCTAACGATACCTCACTAATCTTAACTCTTGCCAAGATTCACTATTTTCCATGAGAATTGTGTTCACGACGACTGTTGCCTATCATGCTATTGATGCCTAAAACTGGTTATCTGCATTTTGCCGAGTTTTTGGTAGAAGTCAATGGGCTTGGGTAAAAGTTTAAAACAGTTTAACCCATGGGTAATTCGTTAAAAGAAGAGCCTAGTTATACAGTAGCCTATCCAAACAGTTTTGAATAGGCTACAATGTTCATAAACAGGAAGTAGTGCGAGGTGTGCTTTAAGGGCAAGTTTTTTTTCGGTCGGATTTTTTGCCCTTTCGTCGTGAAGTTGAAAAAACACTAACTTTTCCTTATGGAATTGATGATGGTGCGGAAAATTGTGGCGGAATTCCAGTCCGCGACCGTCCGGTTATTGAAGCCTTTTAGCCATAGAATGCGAATCTTTTCCGCGATGCGAAAAAAATCCGACTTTTGGCGAGAAATGGGGCGTTGTGGTTTTTTTTCGATAGCGACGCCGAATACTCTGGATGACCAACTCTTTTGTGCCGATGAAGATCGCCGTGTTCCTAGCGAAGAGCATGGAAACTCACCACAGCTGTCCCCAAACAAACTATGTTGATAGGTTGACATAGGATTTGAATCGTCGTTCGGGTGACGTTTCTCGTTCTTCCCAAGGTTCACAGGCGAGTTTTGGACTTAGTCATATAGAGTATTCTTCGAATTCTCCTAGCCGAATCCGCGTTATGTTGGCAACAAGCTTTACAAACCCTTACAAGCGGTCAAGCGAAAGCTCAAAGGTGGAACCTTTAGAAGGACGTGACGTTTGAGTATTTTTGATTTCAACTAGGCAAAAATCATCCGTTAGATAAAAGGCCGGATGCCGGTAATGCTTGTTCGGAAACGGATATGCCCGACATAAAGTTTACGACTTTTTGAAAAAAGTTACTGATGTGTATCGTATTTGTCACTTGTGTTGATGATTCCTTTGTTGATTTCTGCTAGTATGAGGGAACAGTACTGGAGCAACTTTGTGGATATATTGATGCAGAGGAAAGTTATAGAGAGCAAAAGTTGAAAAAAGAACAGGGGAGGTCTAGAAAAACATATTTAGGGGGAATGCAGAATTTATAAAGTTTACCGAAAATGGCGGAGACAATCTAGTTACCCATCGCTATTCACTTAAAGGGGCTTAAAGACCCGACGAAAATGCGTTACTTCGTTGCTCGCTATCACGAATGATTGATTTTCATATATTGGTCTTACCCTATCGGATTTGTGGTACCTCTTAGCGCATGTACCTGTGTTATAGACTTGACGAAAACGATCTACGAAAAATAAGTGTTCACGCAGTGAGCTGACCTCCAGCATGCTGATCGCTGGTCAAAAACGTGTTTGCATTGAGATTCAAATTTTCCGCGTCATAGTAGAACTTCGCGCTGTGAAGACGGTCGTAGAAATATTGAAGGTCATGCTGGAGCAAACAGTGATAAAAGAATCCCTTAAAACAATCGAAATAATGCAGTGTATTCAGTTAAATGATACAAAAATAAGCTGGATTTTCAGTTAAACTTTAAGGTTTCATCCAGCATTGACAAATCCTCAGTTTATGGCACATGCACTGGAGCAAGGGCACAGTGCACTCCCATAGAATCTGTTGAAGTGAAAGTCGGAAAGGAAAATTTACTTTTCAGACATTTTTTTTTTATTATTTTTTCTTTTTGTCCAGATGAAGAAAATGGCTTTCCAAGTCCGGGAGAGTGTCGACTTGAATCGTAAAGGCTGACAGATGGCGTAGCAACGATCGATTGATATCCACGTTAGTGTCAAGACTGACACAGACACCGAGACATTCTGTAAATACGTCAGTAGTTTATGGGGTATTTTTTTCGTCGAAATGGTTTTATTTTTACATTGGAGTGTTTAGGTCTACCAGCTTAAAAAAACATTTCGGGTTTATTTTGTCATAAATATTTTGAGCTTGTCCAAAAGTGTGCTTCTAGTGTTGCGGTGGTGCAACCTGCGCCCCCCACTGTGATTTCCGCCGCCGGTAGGTAGCGCTACTCCTTTTCCGCTAATGGGTTATATCTTTTATACTATAACCTCTTGAAGTATTTTATTTACCCTTTGGTCTCCATAATTCATTTCCTCATGATTTGCGAGTTTTATGGTGAGATTTCAGGTGGTTTTTATGATGAACCCCGGTCGTTGCCCTCGCTAGGTAAGAGCTATCACCTGGCAATTGAGTATAACCCTCTCCCGTGATTCAAGGTAAAATATGAAGTTGAAAAAGTGACCTACAGGCCTATCATAGATTCAGGACTTCTCAAATTCGGCACCTGGCTAAGCGAGAGAGCGTGAACTGAACTGGAAGAGGCTCAAGATAGTCATACAAAAACTGAAATGTTCCAAAGCCAACCGATTACCCAGTATCAGAACTATCCCCGAAAAAGTCTTTCCAACGTGTGTCCACTGATCGGCCATACATAAACGCAAAAACGAAAGGACTGATCAGGCACAGAATGAAACTGGTTAAGGCAGGTCACATTCACGAAGAACGATCCTTAGCTAACAAAATCAGAAACAAAACTCGTAAGGCTGCCTAGAATTACTATCGCACGAAACTGAATGACCTTTTTCACTCGAAACCTAGTCAATGGTATAAGGGAGTTAAACGACTCTGTGGCAAAACAGAGAATGCAATAGACTTCCATGAATTTGTCTGTTTATCTATTTGTTTTTTTATTTTGTTGCGTGGTGATGTGGAGGTCGGTTGTATTCGCGAGAACACCTGGTGAATTGTTTGGTTTTAATGCAAAGATAGATGTTTCCCAACCAACGGGCCATAGAGCCCTTGGGATTCTGCTAATAAATAATTTTTGTTTTTTGGGTATGTTAGTATTACGTTAGTTGTGTATATATAAGTTTGTCAATAAAAATAACTTGAACTTGAACTTGAACCATCTAGATCAACCCGACGAAATAACTGCAACCCAAATAAATGAACATTTGGAAAAAAAATTGTTAGGACTTTTCCGCCTTTAAATACATCCGACTTCGCACAAAAACAATTAGAGGCAAGGCCAGAAACAAATCTTCCCGATCCACAATGAAAATAAAAGACCTCCCGTAATTTCTCTTTCAGAAGTGACACAAAAACTGAGCAAACTAAAAAAAAAAAACTAGTAGAACTCCAGTGGAAGAACTGATCAACGCTTTTCCCGATAAACTGGCTTTACCACTCACGAATATTTAACACAATCTTCGAGACTGGAATTTACCCTGACACTTGGAAAGTAGGTTACGTGACACCGATCCCCAAGAAAGATACTTATTTTATTAATAAACACAATTATAACTCCTTACTATTTACATCTACTGCACTAATGAAAAAACCTACGTTTTTGCTGGCGTGCAGTAATAAAAGTTAACCATTTTCTAAACACACCAACAAACAACATAATAAATAAGTAAGAAAAAAAAACGAAAAACCCACTTTCTGCAAGGTGTACGAATGGTTTGTAGCCAAGTGGTTAAAAGGTAAAATTGTTGGTAAATTAGATCCACGACAATACAGCAACAGACCGAAGTCGTCTACATCCCATTACCTAGTCAGTTTAGTTGATTGTATTTTACGGAACCTAGAGGATACGAAAAAATGGATAAATTTAATCGCAATTGACTTTACTAAACGGTTCGACTTAATGAATCACAAATTACTCGTGGAAAAGCTAATTAAACTAAATGTAAGCCCCTACTTGATTAAAATTATTGTTGTGTTCCTCCAAAAAAGAAAACAAAAAAACAAGTATAAGGGTGTTTTTTCGGAAGAAAAGATATTTTTTGTGGAGTGCCACAGGGGACTCTTTTGGGTCCTCTCCTCATTTTAATAATGATAAATGATATTGCAGTAGATGAGGAAAACCGTTGGAAGTATGTAGACGACTTGAGTATTGTTGAAATCTGACATCGTTCCCAAATGAGTAATGATAAGCTAATAATCCAAGAGGTGGCGGACGAGGCACAGAATAGCGACATAAAAGTTGACTTCGCGAAAATAGCGGTCTTAGCTATCTCTTTTCTATAATCGAAACATGCTTTCAAAGAAGAAATACCAGAAAAAATGAAGGCAGAGAAAATTAAGCTACTGGGTGTAGGAATACGCAGTACCCGTTTGGCATTTTTCATTATTGCAGGAACAAAGAGATAAATTGGAAAGAAAACAGAAGCGGGCTCTTCTTATTATTCATAGTGGACCAAAGCTCCCATACTCCTATACTACACTCAAAACACTGCAGGAGCGCAGAAAAGAGCTAAGCACTGACTTCGGTTCAGCCATGGTATCTCATCCTCTCCACTCCCAAATCCTCCCTCCCTCCTATCAAAATGTTAGAAATCGACCATAAAGAGTGGTAAGTTCTAGGGTACCCAAGCTCTGTCCTGTATCTAAAAAACACGCTGGATATGCAACAAGTTTTATTCCAGAGCTCGTGAAATTTTTTAATGAAGTGTGCTGACATATGACACATATACATTTGTAAGTTTAATAGTTAGTATGTATGTTTGCGTAAAAGGAATAGTTCAAGTTGGTAGTAGTGTATCGAGACAATTTAGAATTACGCGAGGTTTAAAACAAGCTAGCACTTTATCCCCACGATTATTCAATATTTGTATTAACGATATTGTGGATTTTCTAGAGAAAAGATGGGCTCCAACGGTAAGTCTTGGAAGTAGAAAGTTGTCAGTGCTGCTGTTTGCGGACGACCTTGCAGGCTAAAACGCCCGAAGATTTGCAGACGCTTTTGAATTTGATTGGGGAGTATTTGGCGAAGAATAAATTAAAGTTGAACGTAAAGAAGAGTGAAGTAATTATTTTTAATAAAAGAAAAGTTAACGGTATAGAAAATTGTAAGTTCACCTTCAATAATGAAGAACTGAAGGTTGTTAAGAGAATAAGATACCTCGGATTCGTGTTAACTGACAACAGAAGTTTTAAATCACAAATTGATGAGGGAATTAATAGAGGTAAAGTAGCCATGTCAGCTATTTTTCGAAATCAGACAATTATGGGTATAAAAAACCTTAAAATACATAAAGAATATTTAATACGAAAGTTTTGCCAATTTTAGAATATGGAGCAGAGATATATGGCGGAGAGTCGGCAAAACAACTAGAGTCGCTCCAACTTCAGTATTACAAAAGAGTATTTGGATTACATCAGACTACCCATTCTCAAATTTTAAAGGGTGATATAAGTTTATTTTCTTTAAAGTTACGTAGGGCTATCCTGATGCTTAGATTATGGTTAAAAATTATAAATATGAGTAAGGATAGACAATTGAGTATAACCCTCTCCCGTGATTCAAGGTAAAATATGAAGTTGAAAAAGTGACCTACAGGCCTATCATAGATTCAGGACTTCTCAAATTCGGCACCTGGCTAAGCGAGAGAGCGTGAACTGAACTGGAAGAGGCTCAAGATATTCATACAAAAACTGAAATGTTCCAAAGCCAACCGATTACCCAGTATCAGAACTATCCCCGAAAAAGTCTTTCCAACGTGTGTCCACTGATCGGCCATACATAAACGCAAAAACGAAAGGACTGATCAGGCACAGAATGAAACTGGTTAAGGCAGGTCACATTCACGAAGAACGATCCTTAGCTAACAAAATCAGAAACAAAACTCGTAAGGCTGCCTAGAATTACTATCGCACGAAACTGAATGACCTTTTTCACTCGAAACCTAGTCAATGGTATAAGGGAGTTAAACGACTCTGTGGCAAAACAGAGAATGCAATAGACTTCCATGAATTTGTCTGTTTATCTATTTGTTTTTTTATTTTGTTGCGTGGTGATGTGGAGGTCGGTTGTATTCGCGAGAACACCTGGTGAATTGTTTGGTTTTAATGCAAAGATAGATGTTTCCCAACCAACGGGCCATAGAGCCCTTGGGATTCTGCTAATAAATAATTTTTGTTTTTTGGGTATGTTAGTATTACGTTAGTTGTGTATATATAAGTTTGTCAATAAAAATAACTTGAACTTGAACTTGAACCATCTAGATCAACCCGACGAAATAACTGCAACCCAAATAAATGAACATTTGGAAAAAAAATTGTTAGGACTTTTCCGCCTTTAAATACATCCGACTTCGCACAAAAACAATTAGAGGCAAGGCCAGAAACAAATCTTCCCGATCCACAATGAAAATAAAAGACCTCCCGTAATTTCTCTTTCAGAAGTGACACAAAAACTGAGCAAACTAAAAAAAAAAAACTAGTAGAACTCCAGTGGAAGAACTGATCAACGCTTTTCCCGATAAACTGGCTTTACCACTCACGAATATTTAACACAATCTTCGAGACTGGAATTTACCCTGACACTTGGAAAGTAGGTTACGTGACACCGATCCCCAAGAAAGATACTTATTTTATTAATAAACACAATTATAACTCCTTACTATTTACATCTACTGCACTAATGAAAAAACCTACGTTTTTGCTGGCGTGCAGTAATAAAAGTTAACCATTTTCTAAACACACCAACAAACAACATAATAAATAAGTAAGAAAAAAAAACGAAAAACCCACTTTCTGCAAGGTGTACGAATGGTTTGTAGCCAAGTGGTTAAAAGGTAAAATTGTTGGTAAATTAGATCCACGACAATACAGCAACAGACCGAAGTCGTCTACATCCCATTACCTAGTCAGTTTAGTTGATTGTATTTTACGGAACCTAGAGGATACAGAAAAATGGATAAATTTAATCGCAATTGACTTTACTAAACGGTTCGACTTAATGAATCACAAATTACTCGTGGAAAAGCTAATTAAACTAAATGTAAGCCCCTACTTGATTAAAATTATTGTTGTGTTCCTCCAAAAAAGAAAACAAAAAAACAAGTATAAGGGTGTTTTTTCGGAAGAAAAGATATTTTTTGTGGAGTGCCACAGGGGACTCTTTTGGGTCCTCTCCTCATTTTAATAATGATAAATGATATTGCAGTAGATGAGGAAAACCGTTGGAAGTATGTAGACGACTTGAGTATTGTTGAAATCTGACATCGTTCCCAAATGAGTAATGATAAGCTAATAATCCAAGAGGTGGCGGACGAGGCACAGAATAGCGACATAAAAGTTGACTTCGCGAAAATAGCGGTCTTAGCTATCTCTTTTCTATAATCGAAACATGCTTTCAAAGAAGAAATACCAGAAAAAATGAAGGCAGAGAAAATTAAGCTACTGGGTGTAGGAATACGCAGTACCCGTTTGGCATTTTTCATTATTGCAGGAACAAAGAGATAAATTGGAAAGAAAACAGAAGCGGGCTCTTCTTATTATTCATAGTGGACCAAAGCTCCCATACTCCTATACTACACTCAAAACACTGCAGGAGCGCAGAAAAGAGCTAAGCACTGACTTCGGTTCAGCCATGGTATCTCATCCTCTCCACTCCCAAATCCTCCCTCCCTCCTATCAAAATGTTAGAAATCGACCATAAAGAGTGGTAAGTTCTAGGGTACCCAAGCTCTGTCCTGTATCTAAAAAACACGCTGGATATGCAACAAGTTTTATTCCAGAGCTCGTGAAATTTTTTAATGAAGTGTGCTGACATATGACACATATACATTTGTAAGTTTAATAGTTAGTATGTATGTTTGCGTAAAAGGAATAGTTCAAGTTGGTAGTAGTGTATCGAGACAATTTAGAATTACGCGAGGTTTAAAACAAGCTAGCACTTTATCCCCACGATTATTCAATATTTGTATTAACGATATTGTGGATTTTCTAGAGAAAAGATGGGCTCCAACGGTAAGTCTTGGAAGTAGAAAGTTGTCAGTGCTGCTGTTTGCGGACGACCTTGCAGGCTAAAACGCCCGAAGATTTGCAGACGCTTTTGAATTTGATTGGGGAGTATTTGGCGAAGAATAAATTAAAGTTGAACGTAAAGAAGAGTGAAGTAATTATTTTTAATAAAAGAAAAGTTAACGGTATAGAAAATTGTAAGTTCACCTTCAATAATGAAGAACTGAAGGTTGTTAAGAGAATAAGATACCTCGGATTCGTGTTAACTGACAACAGAAGTTTTAAATCACAAATTGATGAGGGAATTAATAGAGGTAAAGTAGCCATGTCAGCTATTTTTCGAAATCAGACAATTATGGGTATAAAAAACCTTAAAATACATAAAGAATATTTAATACGAAAGTTTTGCCAATTTTAGAATATGGAGCAGAGATATATGGCGGAGAGTCGGCAAAACAACTAGAGTCGCTCCAACTTCAGTATTACAAAAGAGTATTTGGATTACATCAGACTACCCATTCTCAAATTTTAAAGGGTGATATAAGTTTATTTTCTTTAAAGTTACGTAGGGCTATCCTGATGCTTAGATTATGGTTAAAAATTATAAATATGAGTAAGGATAGACTAGCTAGATTAGCCTATGATGAGATTATGAGATGCTGAAGAATGGTTTGAAACATTCTTGGCCATTCCAGGTAAAGCTATTACTGGAGCGAGTAGGAATGCCATATATATGGAATGAAGTCCTGGTTGTGTTGATCTGCCAAAAGATCTAGAACGTCAGATTAGAGTGGTTTTAGAAGGACAGGAAATCCAGTGTTGGCAGAGTATTGTTAATAGTTCTATAACATTAAGTCATTATCAAGTGGGTAGAGTTTGTTTTGGAGAGGAAGTGTATTTTAAGTTTAATCTACCCGGGAAAGTTTTAAGTCGTTGGATCCAACTAAGGGCAAACTGCCTTCCAATTCAGAGCAGGCAGAAGGCTTTTGAGAGAGGTAGTGTGGTTCCTGATGGGAGGTATGCTTGCCCACTTTGTGAGAAGGAGGAAGAAAATTTGGACCATTTCCTCCGTAGATGCCCGAAGATTTCTGATTTAAGAAACATTTATCTAGATGATGTAATTTTGTCACTTCCCGAAATTTTGAGTGATACTAACCCTACTGTTATTACTCGAGTGGGCGTGTATATAGATAAATGTTTAGAATTAAGAAGGAGTCTGATTGTTTAAGTTATATTTTTGTTTTTGTTTTTTTGTGTATATGGCCCTTGGGCTTTTGAAATACACTGATCTATCTATCAATCTATTGTAATTTCTTCTGTTTTTTTTTACAATAATCGCAAATGTGGTTTATAACCACGAGAATCGATTTTTACAATAGACTTTCTATCTATCTATCATTAGTCAAGGCACTTCCTTTCGGGCTTCGACCTGTTAACAGCTCTTTTAAACGTAAAGGTTGTCATTTTGTTTGTAACTAATACAAGACCACTTGTTTATATACGGACCATAGGTCATTATGAGCAGTGGCGCCATTTCAGTAAACCTCAGGGGGGGGGGGGCAAACATCCATTTTGGGCCCCCATCCTAGATTTTTTTTTTGCTCAAACGCAAAATTTAATTGCTTTTTTAGGGTAAAATCAAAGTAGTTTTAAAATATACCATAATGTGCATATGCAAGAATCACGGATTGTTCAAAGACCCTTCACAAATAAAAATGTTCACTGGAGCATGCTCTTACCTGGAGTTTGATGCCTACCCATATGACAGAATAAGCGACTTTCGACCCTCTGAGGCTTTCGATCGAAACCCTATCGAGATTTGTCGCAATCTCGAGAAGTAGATCTGGATTCAAGAAATCTTTTGAGTTCGGAAACAGCTAACAAACACCAGATTATCTTGAAAATTAGCGCCGCAGGAAAAAAAAAAAATCAGCCTGTTTTCTGCTAAAATACAAAGATTTTGGTTCAAAACCAGAGTACTAACTGTGCGGTGCAGTGTGAAATTTACGATTTGATAAATGTCTTTACTTCAGCATGTCAAACAACAAGGAATATAGACAAAAAACCTCGGATTTTGGGCCCCTTTCAAATTCAGGGGGAGGGGGCCAGGCCCCCCCCCCAAACGGCGCCACTGATTATGAGTCTTATTTAATGGTTTGAGTTGAGTATTGATGAATGAAGATTGGATATTTTTCTTTCTTTCTTTTTTTTTATATATGGTTAAGTAGTTATGTGAACTTTCGCGCGAATGCAAACCTTCATAGGTTTTTTCTTCAGCGCGAAAGTGTTTTTTTATTTATTTATTTGTGAATGTTGAAAATAAAAAACTTGAGCTTGAACTTTAAAGGTCCTTAAAATGGGCTGGCCCATGAGGTCTAGTGTATGACGGTGGTGGCTGATTGACTATTGTGGGTTCTGTCTGGAACCATAGCGTGAATTGACCTCCGGTCTCTGGGGGTTGATCTGTACGTGGCAAATGCTAGAATGCTTTAGATTGAACTCCTTTCATTTGTTGGCTTGTGTGTTTTTATTGGTTTTTGTTTTTTGCAGTTGTCGGTTTCTCCTACCGACGTGTGGCGACATTCTGAACATCGCAAGTGCTAGAAGGCTTCACATTTAATTCCTTTAATTTGTTTGCCTCTTCTTATTTGCTTTTTGTTTGCAGTTATCGGTTTCCCGACCTGTTCCCCTCCGCTGATGTAGTGCGGGACATGCAGAAAGAGCTTGATGAGGTCATCCATGCAGGAGTTCAGATATTGACTCGACTTGTAACACAATCGTCGTCGACGGTCTCCACTGAGGATACGGATAGCAACATGGCCGTGGCCTTGAAGCGAAGGGTGATTGCGGAAGGTAGGTTAGCTTTCGTTTCTTAGCCACCATTTTGCTGTGGCTTGGGTATCCCGTCGATATTTAAATGCTGAGCGTATATTATAAGGGGACACATACGGAAACAAGATAAGCTTCACTACTAATGGTCAGGTAATCAGCTCAGTAGTGGTGGCTCACTCGCAACTCAGGTATCATCCATATCACATAGCTCTCGCCTTGTATGAAATGAAGTGATAGCAGGGGTATTGCAATTCATGACAAAGGGACTGTGTTGAGCATCATGCACACGACCAGAAAATGTGTTATTTCTCATCGGAACTGGCTTTTTTTTTTACATTTGGTATTTCCAGCAGAAAGTTTCTTTTTCTTTTCCGTAGTTGTGTCGCTTTGGCGGGATCAAATTTGATGTTCAAGCATCTAAACAAAATATTCAGCCATGACTTAAAAGTTTTTTTCTGTTTTTGAAGAAGATTTTTTTCTTTCCTTTTGTATTATTCTTTTGCGGGTTGTTTCTGTTATTTGTATGTTGGTATGGGTCGTTTCGCCCTTAATTTAATCATAGACATTTTAAGAATTAAGGCTTTGGTGAAAGGGAAGGATGAAGGTCCTGTATTTGTTTGTGATTGTGGAGGATCCAAGGAGGAAAAGTGTTTCCGTGTCAACTTTCCGTTCCGTCTCTCAAAGGCTTTAGTGGAAGAACAAGAAATCGGGTCCATCATTTCTGTGTGAAAGTGTCCTGAAAATTTCTTTTCCTGCATCCCCACTCCTTCTCTTGCAATTGGTACGCTGACTAGCCATGTTCATGCTTAAAGGATCCGTCGTATTTAAAATAGTACTTCCTTCTACTTCAACAGTATTGCCATCCATTCTCGTTCCAAAGATTCGACACGTCATAAGTGTATCCTCTCTTAGCATTAGACTAGTTATCATGCTTGCCACCTTTTTCCTCTATACGTGACGTATCATGCTCCCGATCATCCTTTCCGGGAAGCTTATTCGTCCGGAGACCGTTTATGCAAATATTGCCAAGATTGTCATCCAAGGCAAGAGACAGAGAAAGAAGTTAAAAATAGCCGAGGCCTTGCGTTAATTTTCTTCATAGCTAACTATCTCAGAACATCTTAGCAGACACGAGGGGGCGAACGTGCGAAGTGTCCTTTAAATAAATGTAAGCTGCATTGAATCGTGCGAAAATTGCAAAGACCGCAGACTAGATATTGAAACGCTTTATTGTAAGTGTTTGGGTGGTTAACGCCTCTTACTTGTTTTCATAGGCCACTTAAGCATGAGAACTTGACAGATGCGTTATTAACGCTCCCCCGATCCAAGTGAAGGGATAAACACGTTCGATGACCGAATAGTTAGAATGTATTGACCGCATGTAAACGCCTGCATCTGGGCGATTCCCAGTCCCCGTTGATAGAGAAACACTTCAGGTTTAAAGTTCAGTGAGAGCTCAATTGGCAACAAGAGGTAAATAAACAGACACACAAGAATCAACATCTAAATACGTTAACAATAATAAATAAGTTAATAATAGGAGACACAAATTAAACTAGGAGCGGACGGGCAAAACACGAACTGAAGAAATGGCGAAAAACATGAAATTTTCTTGATCGTTGAGATAATTGGTAACAAGGCGTGTGAACGAGTGAAGCTACATCACGTCGGGAAACCAAAGGGTTGCGTGCACGATTTTAGGAAAAGGATTATTATGGCAAGTCCCAAATAGTTTGGCTATATATTCAAACAGTGCATAAAACGGATACGTCAGCTACGATGCTTTGGCAGCGGTATTTCGGCCCTTCTTGGCAATGCTCCTCGCCAGGCTTTTGAACGTCAGGGACAACGTTGGAGAAGAAATGAAACTGACGCACTACTAAATTAAACACATTTCCAGACTACAAAGCAACTGAGTACCTGCAATGGGGCGTCAACTATACCACATTTAGACGCTACCTGAATCTACTACGTCTACTTGTAAACTGCTCCACGCTTAAGTTACCCTATTAAGGAGCACTGGCCAATTTTTTGTTACGTGGTTTGGAGGGTATTTAATATTTCGATAGGTTCGATAGCACTTTCCTTCATAGATACGCCTTCTTTCCGCAAGATGTCGGATTTTTTGCAGATTTAATGTAAAACATTCGTTTGTTCTCCCAGCTACAGGCTGAAGAAGACCATTGCCAAGAAGTCGAAATATTGATGAAGAATATTGTTGCTTATTTTCTCATTTTAGAGTAATTTTTATATATGATTCCCAGTCAACTCGGTTGTCTGACTAACTCAGAACACACACCTGTGAACCTGACAAGCTCGAAACATACGACTAGAAAATCTTTTCATAGCCATACGACTAGAAAACATTTGCGGGCGAAATTTACGTTTGGTAACTTTCTTTATGTCACTCTTGAAAAGCTCAAAACAAAAGACTGTCATACACACAAGCTCAAAACATACGACTAGAAAATCGCTTCATAGCTGTATGCCTAAAAAATGACATTTTCGGGCGAAATCTACGTTTGGTAACTTTCTTTATGTCACTCTGAAAAGCTCAAAACTAAACCCAAAACATACGACTGAGAGTAAATTCTCTGTGAGGAGGGGGGGGGGGGGGAGGATAAGTCACCGTTAAGCAAAATGCGATGAAGGTAATACAGCGTGACAGTAAGAAGCCCGTGTACCAAAACACTTCACAACCGTCCTTTGTGGGTGCGTCTTCCCACCCTCTCATCATAACTTTAAATTTAGGAGGGTGTTTTCTCAAAACAGGGTTGGCCTCGAAAATAGTGTTGTAACCTTTACATAGTGGTCCACCTGCCACCCAACTTGCGCTTTGCCACGAAGTAATTAAGGAAACTTATGTCGATGTGCTTTCGCAAGACTTAGGCCGCTCCCTGTAATTGTCTGATCTGAACTTAATAATAAACCTTGACGTTCATTAAATCTCATACAAGGCATGCCTGGAGGGGAGGAAAGAATGCTATTCATCTTGTAAGATAAATACACTAAGCGGGCTGCCCTGGGTGCGAACGCGTGCGAGAAACGGACCTCCATTTGGGTATCATTCAACCCCCCCGCTGACACCGTCTTAAAGGGTGTCAGAAGCGGTTCTCATCTTAAATTGAATGGAGGATCGGATGTTCCATTTGATCTTGCGCCTCCATTGCTCGCAGGTGCAATTGCAGCTAACGGGTAGATTGGAGAAATTAGGTTTAAGGCTAGGCAAATCTTAGACGCGATTTGTACCGCATTTTACAAGTCAGTTTAAAGGCACAGAAAACTTGACTACGCAACTTTCGGCCATCAAAACCGACCTGGGGGGCTTAGATAAAGATACAGGGACTTATTGTCGACAGGAACCCCCTTCTTTGTTATCTCGCCTTTGGCCGTGTTGACTAACACACTGCTAACACATCTGGATAGTAGTCAAGAGGTCGTGCGTTCGATTCCTACTCCCGGCACACAAACCTTTTGCCTTTTTTTTTTACTAACTCAAAAGTCGAATTCTCGGAAACTGCCCGGAAACTGCAATGGTCGTAACGGGAATTTTCTTACTCTCAATATCGACTCAGGGTACATTCTTGATATGTCAGCTAGCTCCCCGAGTTAAGTTTGAGTCAAGTTTTCTGTTCCTTTAACACAAGAAATTGATGTAGTTTAGTTGACAAGCTGTTTTCTATAATGTCGTGAAATTGTATGTTTTCAGTTTCTTCTCATCAGTTAAGTGTATAACTGTAACGCTCGACGCATTTAGTAGGCTACCAGTTACGAGCGGAATCTATAAAATATCTGTCTTTCTGTATAATATGGTAAATCTGATCATACCAAGCTGATCATGTTCGACTGAGCTAAATGGCAAACGGATAAGTCAGCTGCGATCATGAGAGATCTTAAATCCGCAGAACGGATCGCCTGATAGGCCTTGTTTTCAAGTTAACTCTCCTCGCCGTGGCTAGATGCTTTTCGAACACAAAAATGGCTTATGTAGGGCATTTTATCGCACCACCTGTCAAGTTTCACTCGAATCGGAGTACTTCCCGTGGAATGTCCGGATCCGCCCTTCCATCTCTTCCCACCGTGACCTGATCCGGTCTGGACTCCACATCCACGACATTATTACCTTTGTACCGTCCAAGTTGAATCCCAGTCGTTGAAGTGCTAAAGCGGTTTGGTCCCTATGAGTGTCATAAAATTTTCCGGACCCCTCCAACTCCCTCGAGTCAACTCCTGTTTCAGGTCGTATATAGGGCACACGACCTACGTTCCGTCCAAGTCCAAGGAGGGACCCGCTTCAGCTACCTAGTGGCCAGAAGAGGGTCGCTATGTCCTTGACCGTCATTCAAGACCCATGGGCCTTAGCTCATGTAAGATCTGGGTTCCAAGGGACAACACGTTTAAGAGACAAGATAAATATCCATATTAGTGCTTTAAGGGGAAAAAAGAAAAGGATTGACCGTTGTGACTGGATGGCAAAATATATGCAAATGGATGTGTAATGTTGAAGGATAACGAAAATTGATCGTGAAAATTTGGTAGGGTTTACTTGCCTGTTCGGAAGCCCCAGACATTCTGGTAATTTCGAGGATGGAGCTTAATTTTAGTACCTTGCTAGCCTACATGTAGCCTATAATATCAGATTTTGTGCTTCAGATAATTTCACGGGAAGTTCGATGTTCTTGTTAAAAAGGCTTTCGATTCCTACTGATACTATTCGTAATCTGTGTGTACAGGCCCACTAAAAGGCGAGGGGCTACCGACTCCCCGGCACCTGCTGTACACCCTTTCCCGGCACCGGTTGGCACCGACCGAAACCAGCGGTTTTGGCACCGGTGCCTGCTATAAATAAGGCAATTTCGCTTCTAAACATGCTGATTTGAATGATCTAACGCGTGGCAACCTTGTGTCAGCCGGTGCCCCGGCACCGGCCATGCACCGGGCAGCTGCTGTATACTAAAATCAAGAGTGATCAACCCCTCGGCATAGAGACCCTGTGCCCCGAGACAGTTACCAGAGTCGGTGGCTCTTTTTTTTAGTTATTTACAAAAACTTTAAATTTATTTATTTAACATAGGCTTTGGCTTTATTAAATATACAAGAAGACTTGGAATTACAATAGACAAGTACCAACTTTACATTTTGAATGAATGAATGAATTTATTACATGCAGCCTAGTTATAAGGCATTTGCACAGTATATACAGAAAAAAGATAAATAAACGCTTAACCGAGCGCTTAACAAGAAATGCAAAGCGGCATTAGCACAATATATACAACAACAGCAAAAGATAAATAAACGTGAAGCAAGAAATACGCAACGATACACGAAAAGAACAATAAATTTGTACACATATTTTTATACACTATAATTTTACATTTACCACTTCGGCCTCTGGTCCGGGCCCCTTCCGAGGCTATGGCCCTAGGTTTAACGCAGAAGTTAGCTACTGCGTGTGTACCTGAACTGACTCAGACCTCGCGCTTCGTGGAGCCAACAAGCTGTTTTTGCGTTGATTTGGCCCCTTTAATCTTTAAAACCCCACTCGCACTTGGTCCCGTCAATCGTAGGCCACTATGGGGTGTCCCGGGCGATTTTATTCTAATATTAGCAATCTGCCACAGTTGAACCATGCTGAGATTGTGATTCTCCGTTAAAGGCCTGGCAGAGGACGATCTGCGGGAGATTTGATGAAAATAAGCAGATCCAGATGGCTATACCTATGTGGAGGCGGTCTCTGTTTTCATTTTCCGAAAAGTTTGGACGAGCCTTAGTACAGCTGCGCGGGAAGATAACTTTCGGCACAGTTCTTTGACGGTAATGGCTAAAAGACTCATATTGTCACATGATGTGCCGGAAGGTCGAGGGTTCAGAACCGTAGATTCGGTTACCAACTAGTTGCATAGTCCTGTGACTTCCGCCGGGAGATCGTCCAGTATCTGAACCGTTAGTAGCATATATGCCTGGTGTCTGTAGTAAAGGATGCAGGAAAGGCTATTTGTTTTTCTGAAACATCCGCAATCAATGTCGTTATCCACGAGCTTAAATAAACATAAGATAAGGTTCCCGCTTGCAACAGTGTACTGGACTGGAACCACGTGTGGTTCCCGTATTGAGATAAGAATTAAAGGGCACCTTACTTGCATGGATTCCATTTTTTCTTTTAAAAGGCTCAAGATTTGTTAGTGGTTTGTACGATTGGACAACACTTGTAATGCTCACGATCACAATGCCCACAACTCAAAATGCGAACTATAAATGCCCACGGTTTACAATGCCCACGGCTCAAAATGTACTCGGTTCAAAATGCCCACTGTTCACAATGCCCACTACTCAGTTATTTAAGGTGTTCAGTCCGTAGTAAACTGGAATAAGGGGTGAGAGCACGTAATGGAGTAGACCGAGTATCCGAATGGCGATGATCGTTTTTTTGAACTGATATAATCTCAGTTGTAGTATAATACTATAATAATCTGCTGAATTGTGAAAAAAAACTATCTTAAAACTGTAATTTTTTAATTGAGGAACAACTCTTACCTTCATGGTGCAAGTTGACTGGAGGATTTGGATCGCCTAGTTTCGCTTTCTGTGTTGGAACAGTTTTATTCGGTATTTCTTCTGTACTATCACTCAAACAATTCTGTCTGTTCTAGTTTTCCGTTGTCCCAGCATCATTTAGGCCACCCTTGTAGACAGTTTGAGCCGTCGGCATTTTGGCCCAGGACGATTTTAGCCTTCCTTGTGGACATTTTGAACTGTCAGCATTTTGGACGATTTCGATTCCGGGGTCTTCCCCCTCACTTGTGGGCATTTTGAACAGTGGGCATTTTGATCGTGGAAATTCTGAGAGTGGACAATGAGATCGTGGTGATTTTGGGACCACCCGTACGGTATGGCGTTTTTTAGAAAAAAAGCGAAAAGAGATTTCTCGACTGATTTACATTTCGTGTAGTAGATTGGTGGTTGTCATTAAGAGAAGGAGTAGAGGTGGTAAGACAAGGACGTGGAGCAGCCGCAATGGGGGCTTCCTTAGGGCCATTCATCGATACTGTATTGGAACGGGATAGATCAAGTCAAGATAATGAAAACTTGTAACTTTCAACTTTAAATAAGTGTTAGGTTCCGCGGCAGGGCCTTGCATGCGAATATTTGACAAATTCGTATTAAATCCCAAAATCCCCAAAAGCTATTTTGAGTTATGGTCCCAAAACGCCACCGTGAACCACCGTTGTCTTGCCTTGATTCAAGTCTGTATTCAGAAAGTGTTGTTGGACTGTTGTGTTTTTCTGAGTTTCGGTTTGGTTTCCAGGCATCTTGAAACGTTATTATTCAATTTTCCACTATGGACAAAAAACACTAAATTTAGGAATAAGTTGGTCAATGAGTTTCTCGAAACACGATGTTTTTGTATTTGATAGTGCAAAACGGATACGTTAGAGCTATATTTCGGCCCTTCTTGGCCAGGGTCCTCTTCAGGCTCGAAGCCGCCCAAGTTGGAAATACGAAGTTGTGGGAAAAAAATGTGGTTTTCCAACAAGGTCCAAACAAAGGTCCAGCCGGACAACAGCAACGGGTTCGAAGACTCACCGTTTAGGCTTAGCACACATGATCGTCATGGTCTTATTTGTTTTCAAAAGTGTCCTTCACTGAAGACCCCACTACTCCAACCCCTAACTTATCGTCGTTTTGGATCAGCGTAATCCAACTTCATTTGAGTAAGCGAAGCGCAGGTTCGACCCCAACGATTGCGTGTCCGATTACTACCATGAAGTACATCTCTGCGAAGTACATCTGCAATCTAGACCACGCGATCACGCTAAGTAGCAGTTTCATGTTATTTACTCATGCCCGCTATGATTATGATCGTTGGGGGATGAAATTAGGCCCAGTGGCACCTGATTCAGATGTTAGTATCTCGTCCTCGCTGCTTTTGTTTGAACGTTTCCGTTGACGAGTAGGCCTGGGGGCGGCGTGCTTTATCTTGTCCGTTAGGCCTGCGTCGTAAAAAGATGCACAATTGTATCGTCCATCTTGTAACTTGAGAGGACTGGTGGCACGCGCGTTTGGGCCTTGCATTCTCGAACAATGGGCCTACATTTCGGTGTCCTTGCTTTTCCGATTTGAAGAGAAGCTCATCTTCCGAAATCTAGGAAAGGCTTATGGAAGTTTTACGACCAGAAAATCTATTTGGGTTCTCAAATGTTGATAGAGTTGAGACATAGTCTATACCTACACACAGTCCGATAAAATTTTGTATGCCAAAATTCGCATGCGCAATTTGCGTCACTATGGGGAAACCTGCATGCGATGCGGTTCGGTTTCCGGAGCGAAGGAGGAATTCGCATCCGACTGCGAAACTCGGACTGTGCGTGGACGTTACTACCCGATGAATAATGTGTAGCCTTCGTAGTTTTATGATAGTTGTACGAAAAAGTTGCATGTAATGATATGCAATATACAGAATATTATCATTTAATTTCCCTTAGATTGGGCCAATCTTAAGCAGTAGTATCCAGTAGCATCCTGTCTTGCTAATAATAGCATGCAGTAGAATGCAGTAACACAGTAGCCTTGACATAGAAGCATGTAGTAGCATCAGTTCGCACTGAATGCTACGTTTTCCTACAACTTCATACTACTATTTTGAGCTAAATTTTTCATCGGGTATACTCCCAAGTACGGTAGAAGTCGAACACTATTCATCTTGGCTTAGCTCGCTGCCATGTCTTCGTTGTCTTATTATTCACTTCGGTGTGCCATCTCCAGTCCTTGTAAGATCGTAATGAGCGTGTTTCACCCTTCCAACGATAATGACTATTACTTACTCTTTACGTTCCAACCTCGTGAAAAGATACTACGTGAAAAGATACTACCGTTTCTTAATAGTGACTGACTGTTTGCTTACTACGCTCGGGAGAGTAGTTACCGTGGTAACTACAATCTCCGCTACATAATTGGTTCGATCAGCCCGCGCTAGGATCCGTGCGTAGTGACTACGGTAAGTAGGGTCAATGGTATATCAATTTTAGTAATCTTGTAATAACTTAGCAAAAAGTGCCAAGATATGGATCTGGAGAAAGAATGGGAAGAAATCAGACGGCAATACCGCTACAAAAAGAAAGACAGAAACACACTAAGAGATGATCATTTCGCAAAAGAACACATTTCCAATCGTTTTAATGTTTTTCCTGATACTCTGTATTAAAGGAGTTAACAGATATTGACGGGAAAAGAAAACGACTACTATTGAACATTTTCACTCTGCATAATTCTAATAACAGCCAACATTATTCAGAACCAAGAGAATCTGAATCAGTCAATCCTACCCGCTCAGGTGTTGGATGATATTTGGATTTTTCAGTAGATCAATATATCGATGTTTTCACTTTTGATATTCGATATATCGACATCAATATTTCCGGTTGAATTTTTCGCTATAGTATACGTCTCGTGTGGACAAATTTAAGAACAAAATTGTCGTAAAAGAGCATGTTGCTTCATCTCAAAACTTCGAACAAATACATGCTGTATTAAAAAGATTGCTCCAGTTTCGGATATATAAATGTAACTTATTTTGGAATCTATTTACAATAATTATAAATTTTCAAATATCGTTTTCGATGTCGGTATTTAGTCCGATATATCGTTATCGATATCGCCTAACAATACCGCTCAGAGACATTATTCAGTGGGTCATATACTTCACGAATGCAAACGCCTGCCCGATGCAAACGAGCGGAGCTGAGGAGCCACACAGCACATCACGTTTACCTCTACAAAAAGCTATATCGCTGTGAAGCCGCGGAGAAGAAACTTTCAAAGTCAAAGCCGATTGGTTCTCTGGACGCGCACCGAGAGCGGGTCAGCCTGCCTCCTACAGATATTGCTCTGCGATGAGCAACGGTAAAGAAGGAAGTAGACGGGGATCAACTGAAAGCTAGAGCATGCACCTCTAGCTCCGCTCAGTTTCGTCGGGGTATCCATCCATGGTCGCTGCATGGGACTAAGCATGGGCACTGTTCTGTTTTTTTCGAAGAACAGAAAACAGGGCTTTTTGAGAACAGAACAGAAACAGAAACAGGTGTCGTAGAAAACAGTTACCCTGTTCTGTCTCTGTTCTGTTTTTCCCACACTACCTATAACAAACGGAGTTGCGTGTTTGTTTCAACCGAATAAAGTTCCCCGGCTAAGTTCTAAGCAAGGCTGTTACTAGTCAGACGATTACAGGAGAAATAAAACGATACTGATACTAGATTTACAATGTCATTTTTTCGAGCGTCTTCTACGCTATGCCAGTGCTTTGCTTTCGACCAAAAAGGCCGATTCACTGGGCAGGACGGTTGCAGTGGGGAGGGCGGGTGCCGTACATTATGTCACATGGGCCTGAAGAAGACCCTCGCCAAGAAGGGCCGAAATATAGCTCTAATAAATTTCGGCTGACGTATCCGTTTTGCACTGTCGAATATATCTTTTCCTTATTATTATTTTAATTTCTCGATTCAGGGGACTACACATGCGAACTATCAGAAAAGTCCGATTCACTCGGCAGGACGGTTGCAGTGAGGAGGGGTGGCTACATAACGCGGCTACATTTTGAAAATAAAAAGATCATGGGGGATCACAAAAATGTACCATTTGGTCAAGAATATTGTTTGCACTTTGTGGTTAAGATGTACACTTTAATGTGTTTATTCAGCAGAATCAAATCACTCGTACCAGAGCTATGCATGTCACTTGATTACGGGAACTCCCATCCTCATCCTAAAAATGGAATGCCAGACTTGAGGAAACAATCATAGCACAATGAACATAAGCTCAAGTCTTTTCTGCCTTCTAGCCAAGAAACTGGTCTTAACTCTACCCTCCATTCCCCCCCCCCCCCCCCCGTAAGTAAAAAAAGGAAAAACAATCTTCGTAGCCTGACTCTTATTAAAGTAAAGTGTGTATATTGAGGAACAGAAAAAGGACTAAATATCCCACTCCTTTCCTCGCATTTCCTTGGCCAAATATTCCCTGGTTTCCTGATGGTACAAAACGGATACGTCAGGTGCATCTTATTAAAGCTATATCTCAGCCCCTATATTCATTTTCCGCTCCGTTTAAGTTCGTTTTCCAGCTTGATCGGCCTGAGCCTGAATAAGAGCCTTGCTAAAAAGGGCCGAAATATAGCTCTAATATAATGCAGCTGATGTATCCTTTTTGCACTGTCAAACATAATTTGCAGTCATCTTAGGCTGAAGAAATATTTGGTTCCTGATAATAATTTAGAAAACTGGTTGACCTCCTCCCGGTATGTTAAACTACAACAGCTTCATGAAGAAAATTATTTTACACCCAAATTCGAGACATCTCTAAAACTGCAACTGCAGGCAGTCGTTCCAGTCGAGGGGGGGGGGGGTATTTTACATGGGGATGGATGCATTTGATTTTTATTGGCACTACACAACAAGCCTACTGATATATTCTACTGGAGCATTAAACATTCGAATTTTGTTTTTTTACTAGGCAACGATTCCTTTGGCCGAAAATGTGTGAATTTAAGCTGCGTTGCAGTTACCGGTCTTTTCGCCTTCATGCCCCCTGGACATGGATAAAACCCCATGAATGATGAATTGATTCAAAGACAGGGATGACTAAATCGAAACTCGGTTACCTGGAAATGGTATAAACTATTAACATATTAATTACAGATTCCGGGATAACTGTGTAATTTGGAAATAATGTAAATTTCATTTCAAATATTTTTATTTCAAACTCAAGAAACAGACTGCAGTCATGCCAAAATAAAAATGCAGTGTTCTTTTCGGTGTGGGATGACTGAAAAATTACGTTAATTGTTATTTCGAAGAGAGAAAGGAAAAAATTAGACGTAGATAGAAGAGACACTTTTGACCTTCCTTTTCCAAAAAATTTGTATAGTAATCTGGGGAAGATTGATGTAAAGAGCCATACAAGTTCACATTGGTCTGACAGATTTTGAACTAAATGACCTGAACACTCATTTTGTTTGGTCTAACCTAAAATACAGTCTGCTGGTTGCCCCCAGCCCCCGGAGTCTATTTTTGCCATGCATATGCCGCGTGCCATCAAACAAATACGATACGATCAAGAAAAGTGGAGACGATAAGCTTGTCGTAACGAGTCGTAAACCGCTTTAGATGGCCGCCACGACTAGCTTACGATTGTCAGTGGAGTTTCCGCTCAAAAAAGAAAAACAGAAACAGGCGAAAAACAGGTACAAAAAAAAACAGAAACAGGTGAAAACAGGCATAAAAAAACACAGAACAGAACATAACAGGTAAATAAAAGAACAGGAGACCTGTTCTGTTTCTGTTTATTTGGAAAAACAGAACAGAAAACAGGTACCCAAAAAACAGAACAGAACAGTGCCCATGCTTACATGGGACCAAAGACTATTTGATATTTGTTCTTGATGAAATAGATTACTGGATACGCCGTTTCTTCTTGAAAACTTTCTACATATATAAACCTCAAAACAAATTTTTGAAAGAATATACCAAATATTTAGCTGTAACTTTGACATTATTCATGTCTACCAGCTAAATGTTTCTCTTTTTGTCTGATTTTCTTGTTAAAGTCTGATTATCTTGTTAAGGTCTGTTTTCCAGTCAGGATGCTTCCAAATCGCTCCGCTAGATGCTACGACGATCGTACGGTGCTGCAGTTGGAAGCGCGAGACACGGATGGGGGTGATCTAGACATTGCAATTTGGGAATGCATCCGATTCGCCCCCTTTAATCATAGTCATGGTTGCCAGATGTCGCACGATAGTGTGAATTGTCACTCTATTTTTCGTTTGTCATTCTTGTCCTACGTATTCACTCTATGTATGAAAATATCCAGATTTGTCGCACAATAATGCGACAGTTCCGGAAATCACAAAAATAAACGTGGAATTCCACTCAATGCAAGTAATTTTAAGGCATTCCACTCTGTCGGTACTTTTTTATTTCAGTGGGAGATAAGAAAAGTGCTTCCCATGGGCAAGAGTCTCCAAAAGATTTGAAGCATGTCAGCGGCGTAATTACAAGTTTTGCATCGATCAAATGCACCCGAATCGCTGCTTTTTTCTGTAAGCTGAGGTCGATTATTTATATGATACAGCAGTTACAAACATGTCGGGGTCTGAACACAAAAACTGGAGTTTGTTCATACTCATCATGCTTAGAGGATTCCAAACCGATTGAGATTCCGCCGTAATACAGTTTTGCATCAGTGATTCCTACCAAAAATGACCATTTCACGTTTTTTCATGAAAAAATTTCAATTTTTTTATGTTTTCGCTACAGCTCCGTTTTAGCTGTTGGACTGCTGTTAATGATTATGCTGAACTAGAAATTATAAGTTGTTACGCACACAGACATTTTGTTGTTACGTGTCCAGGAAGGGAGGCGAAGCGCCAAGGGAAGCGCAATGTTGATCAAATGCGGAATATGGCATGAATCGTATTAAGGAGGGGGAGAACGTGGTATTTTGATTACGAGTTGTATTTTCCTCCCTACTTGTTACGCGATTATGATTGGGATTATGCAAATTAGTGTGTCAACTCAGTCGTCGATTGCGATTTGCGGTTCATACTAGTTCAGTTGGTTTCAGATATCCGCTTGTACAGTTGTTTGTGTATAATACAATTTTTAAAGCAAACACAGTGTATACAGAAAAAAAAACAAATACATATCAAGTTTTTTTTATAGCCCTCTCAGTGATACAAGTGTGGAACCTACACTTTCATTTTTACTTTAAAACATTTACTACACTTAAAATAAATCCTTAACTTTTTTAGTCTAACTTCATAAAAATAAAAATCAGTAAAACACATTCAAAATATTTTGTAAGAAGAAAAACGAGTACAGAAAACATAGTAAAACCAGAAAGATTAAACGAATAATCAAACCGTCATGAATTTTTTTTTTTTTTTAAGGTATTACTTACCGTTATTTATCATTCTCCAGAAGAGTGCAGTAATACAAAGCATGCGGCAGAGCTTCTTATGTCGAGAACATGGCAAGAACAAGGGAATATGGGGCACAACCGCTGCGGAGATTTTGCTGTCACGGGTCCAGGGAGGTAGGCGCCGCAGATATAAAATCTGACAAAAAAATAACCAATTTATTTTCGTCGGCACTGGATGACACTCTCCAGAAGGTTACGTTATACAAAGCATCGGGTAGAGCCACCGAGTTCGAAATCACTACAAGAACAAGGCGGTTCAAGCGCAGCTTGTTGGCCACAATCGAGCCATACGGCGCAGCAACCCGAATTTGTCTAATCAGAGATCTGATGAGCTTTTCATCTAATGAGCTGTAAATACTACCACGACTTGCGAGTCTCTTCAGATACTGGTACTTCAGGAACCACGATTATAGGCCGTATCTCTTCCATCCTGAAAGATATCACAGAGATTGTCGAATTAATCGACATCGCGCCATTGGCTTTCTATGAAGAACAAGAAGATCGTTGATACATCCTTTGCGCAATTAATTTTAACGCTAACGGCAGCTCATAGGTCACAATAACACATAAACCCGCGCTTACGATACGTACATAGTTGAGCCTGATATATGGTTTCTGTCTCGAGTTTGACTAATTGTAGTGCAAAACGTATCATTTACGTGATTTAAACCCTTACGGTTAGGATTATCGCCGATCTTCTGCGTCCGTCTGTCCTTTATCAGATTGAAAGCTTGGTTTTAGTTTACGTCGATGTGGGGGTTTAACGTCACCGCATTTGGTATTTGTCGATCAGTCAGGGGGAGGTCAAAGGTCGTAGTGATCCGCCAGACGGTGATGAGATCGTGCGAGAACTGTCGCGCTGCGTAATTGACGGCTGAGCAGATTGCAAATATTTTGGGGAAGGCCTGCGAAATTCTAGCTCAGGGCCACCATTCTGTTTAGTTCATCTTAGGTCCTCTCCCCCGCCAAACTCTCCCGTACCCCCCCCCCCCCCTGGCGACCCCTTAGGTACAAACAAATTTGCGAAACCCCTGGCCACAACCGCGCCAGTTCGCTGACCGCTAGCCTCTATATATACTCGCTGGCCGCTCGCCTCTGTCTGTAGCCTACTTTTCATAAAAAAAATATTGCATTTTATTAACACTTTGAGAAGGGGTTGGTGGGGGAGGGGGGGGGGGGTATGACCCCGGAGTTTGTTGGCAGGGGAGGTAAACATTAATTCCAAACAGAGTAGATTTAATGTTGTTAAAATCGTTTGTTTAGTTTTGTCGGCAGCCTTTGTGCATATACACAGCTTTATCGTGTTTGGGTTGAAAAATAATGGCGTTAGAAGCTTACCAAACCTGTCCTATATATTCTCGAATCCATATTGTCGTTGGATCCACCTAAGGGCAAATTGCCTTCAAATTCAGAGCAGGCGGAAGATTTTTTAGAGGGGTAGTGTGGCTCCGGATGGGAGGTATGCTTGCCCACTCTGTAAGGTGGAGGAAGAAGATTTTGACCATTTTCTCCGTAGATGCCCGAAGCTTTCTGATTTAAAAAAAATATTTAAATGGTATCCTTTTGTCACTTCCTGAAATTTTGAGTAATGTTAACCCCACCGTCACTACTCGAGTGGATGTTTATATAGATAAATGTTTAGAAGTAAGAAGAAGTCTGAGCGTTTAAGTCATATTTTTTTTTTTTTTTTTTGTAAATGGCCCTTGGGCTTTTGAAACACACTGATCTATCTATCTATCTATTGCTACAGTATGGATTATCTGATGTCCACATGGATTCTGGAGGTCAGGCTCAAAACAATCCATCGGCTGTATCTCCTGGACCACTGGCCCCGTTCGGCTTCCAGTCTCCAGTAGTGTAATTCATTGATTTTTCCAGACCCCAGTAGCGAAATTCATTGATTATTTCCCGCTTCACAGGGACAAGTTCCGCACTGCTGTTGTATCCCAGGGGGACTTTGGGAGGAGAGAAAAGTGAGCTGAATGGTACACTTATTAGGGGTTGCCCACCCTAGATTTTGGTGCATACCAGTTGCACGGTGCCGCAGTACCTGGGCAGCACCAGTTGCCACGTGTTAGAATATCAAAATTGTCGTTAAAAGATGAATCGCCTAGAAAATGATTTTCACATATGTGTTCAGCATGCCTTCTTATCCCTAAATCGAACATCTAATCAACTTCAGATTAAACTTTACTTTTAATATACTTTCCGGTTTTGGCCGGATTCAGGGCGAACTACTTATCCGGAGAGAAAATGGTTTTCATATTCGTGTTCAGCATGTCTTCTTACCCCTTAATCGTCTATCTCATTAGCTGTATACAAATATTTTGTTTGCCCCTTAATTTGAACCATCTCCCCCACCACGAAATGTAAGGCTACAGAGCCATCTACGGATTCGACCTTTTCCTTGACCCAAAGAATCCTCACACCAAGTTTCATCAAAATATCTCATTCCCTTCGGGACTTATTGTGCTCACAGACGGACGGACAACTTTTGCGATGTCATAGGGATCCCTCCACTTACGTTCTTGAATGCCAAAAACACACACAATTTCAGAGAAATTTAATCACAAATAAGAAGTAGGTTAATGGGGTGAATGAATGAATTATTACGTGATTTTAAAAAAAACAAAAACTAAATAATAAGGATAAATAATATCCATTATCAAACATATCGTCTGCGTTCTCTTCGTCTGAAGCAGAAATATTCATTCTCACGACTTTTCATGTTGTTTGTCAACATTACATCCGTCATACCCAGTCAGTTAAGTACTTGGCGTGGATTTGTAAAGGTAACCTAACTCAAGCAAACATTCGACCACGCGACAATATTGTTCTCAAGCTATGACACCTCATTAGCGCCCATTGCTTCTGCCAATATTTATTGTATCGAAGCTCAGTGTCGAGGGATATCGGTACTCAGTGTGCCTCAATTTGTACGTAGTAGCCTAGTTTGGCGGTTCGTTCTTTGAAGGACACAGTAAAGGCTGAACAATCCAAATGACGCTTACGTAAATGTCTCCCACTGTCTGAAACCCTGAAGTACGCCCTAACGTTTTTAACAAGCACTGAATGTACGTACAAGCATTGAACTGAACTGTACTTTATTCTCGACGGTGCGTGTCTAGTGTATTTGTCGTTATAGTGTCACAAATTAAAGAAACTTGGGACTTGAACTTGAACCAGTTTCTTGTCTTTGCTCTTGCGAGTTGCACCGCACGGTCAATTACATATCTAACGTTGTCAGGTTTCGGATGTGGATTCAAGAAACTAGTCTATGAGATTGGCCCACTCGAAGCAGGTGTGCCATGGTCGTTGGAAAATGATGGGAAAGAAACAGTATGATCCGTAGTCCTCTTTTTAAGTCCCATCTCTTGCCCTTTCTTTCATTACAAACAATTGCTTTGCCGCCTTGCTATCCTCGTAGTCTAATTTCTGCAGGACAGTGTCTGACATTGTATTTATTAGCTAGGGTTCAAGCGTTGTCTTTCTTCACTTCTCCCATAAGTTCTTATTCCCAGCTTTTCTGCTTTCCCCCTGTCGCATAGGAGTCCTTTAACATAGACGTCGAAAGATTTGGGTTTGTCGCTGGTTGTACAACATAGGCTGCTAGCTCATATCTTTCTGCATACTTTAAGAACCGAGCGTAGAGGAACCGCTTCTGTCTGACCTCCTGAAGCTTGCAGCTCTTTAAACATTTATTTCCATGTTTGATAGGCTCGAGTCATAAATCATGTAAGCTCTGGAGCTAACTTAGATTTTACTGCGTGACTGTGTCCTATAGGTTTTCAACATGGATGATTTGATTTTCGTGATGAACTTCTTTTGAATAGAAACATGGCTAGCATTAGATCGATAATTTATATTCCACTTGGATTTGAAATGGAGTTGGGATAGGAGCACCTATGATCCAGTGAAACGGTTTTATAGCAATAATACTATTCATAGAAAGGTTGTTGCCTATGAATATTGCGAAGGAATTGGAAATAATTGTACCGAGGGGAGTTCAAAATCCTATCTACTGTACACCTGCGCCGTTTGCGCCAAAGGTCCATTCGCAGACGTAATGCTTTAAACAAGAATAGAATTCACAAGCTTAATCGCGTGTCCGCTATGCTGACGTTTGTTTTTGAAGTTTGCTTAAAAAATATTTATAGATTTAAATAAATATAATAAAATGCTATAGATTTAAAAGTAGTATTCTAGGTTGTTCTAGGTTGTTCCAGGTCACCTTGTTGTCGATTTTCTATCAAAACAATCAGCCACGTTATCATGAATGTTCCGTTTTACTTTCTGTTACGTTTGATCAAGGTCCTTCTCTTTCTATTTATTAATACATTTGGCACTAAGCATTTAGCTTGCCACCATCTGAACATTTGGACGCTACCTGAACCTACTACTTCCTGCTGGTAAGCTGTTCCGAGAGCCCTGTCCTTTTTTTAGGTGGTTATAATGGTGCTGGCATTCTTTAGGTGACGATAGTGATAATAATTATAATACACTAGTCTTTGCCAACAAATTCTGGTCGTACTTTCTGGGAAATCAAGTTAAGTGGAAAATAGCTCTTTAGACCTTGTATGTTTGGACTTGAGTCTATGCAGACATTTTACAACTTAAAAGGACATGTTAATGATTCACCCTACATCCCTGATTTTCCATCCATTCTCCTCTGGGAGATTTACGAAATCTAACGTCTACCCTACCTAAACGGCTCCAAACTGATTTTTGCGTTTTCCCGTGTTTGCATGTTTGCTCATCGAAGTCTAGGGGTCCAAATAATAAAAAAAAAAAAAAAAATGGTGTTGGCGGGTTGTATGGTAGTGGTTGTTAAGATTACTAAACGAGTTGGGGTCAAAATCGTCAACTCAAGCTTCTATGAAGCGTAGGTTCTGATCCCAGATTGCTTTGCTCCCAATACGCCGTTTAAGAACTGACGTGTTTTCGGAGGACATCCGTCATCGATCTGCTCGTGTGTCCCGTCCCCTTATGGTCTTTCCCAGGCACAGGACACGTTTCCGCTGTCGTGTGCAAAGCCGTTAATTTTCGGTTGATCCCCCAAAAAGTGGTTTCCCCTTGTTTTCAGCCGTCACCCTTGCGTGTGAAGTGTCTTTTTTCAGCCCTTGACATGTGCGTCTCAGAGGGAGTTTCGTGACCGTGTGACCTGGGGTAGTGTTTTCTTATCAGCGACCCCTAACCCATTTTGCGTCCCGTCTGGGCAGGAAATCCAGGGTCGTGTGCGTCACAGTAGCAGACTGACGAAGAAGGGTGGGACAGTCGCTGCAGTGCCTAGAATGGGTTGCCTTTGAAACGTACCGAATCGAAACGTCCTCATCGTAAAACTTCCCCGTGCCAAAACGTCCCTAACCTTAGAACTGGGTCCGCGCAGTGAGTGAAAAGCCCAAGTCGGGTTGCAGTTTCGACGTACTTCTCCAGCTCCTACTTGTACGCAGGTCTGGTGTACACCCCATGTATTTGATGCTGTAAAAAGACAGTACAGTCGGTTGCTTTTACAGAGCAGATCTTCGTTCGTGTACGCACGGAAGATAGGTAGCTTTCTCATGCAGAGTGTGTGCTTCCTCACATAGCCTAGCGTGGATTTTGGCGTTACACAACCCAACGTACACTGTCTGTGGCACTTACGTTGACTCAAGTTTAATTTTTACCACATAAACCTCTCTGGAGGCTGATGTGAAGTCATAACCACCGCTAACTTTCTGTGTGGCGATTATCTTGATACAACTGACCGCTGTTCTAGAGAAGTTATAGGGATTTACTTCCACCAAATACGCTACTACGCGTACACCAGCTTTGACACCTACATTGACTTCGAGGTTAGTTTTACCGGAGAAAACTTGTGTATTCCGCTCGGAATCTTCTAGTCACAGCTTGATCAAATTGGTGTGACGGTGTTTTAGGTCCGTAAATCGATACTGAATGTAGCGTATACTCATGGCATAATCCATGTCAAGATACTCCTGACGCGTAATGTTCCGGTTAAAAAAGCGCTAGGACGTGGCAAGGTCTCGCTTCCCTCGCTTTCTATTATTTGCGTATAAACATTAATAAAACATATTAACCCAAAGCTCAGTGCCTTATTGATTTACGGCCCCCATAGCTATCATAAAGTGGTCCCTTTCTTATCTTTATACTTTTCTTGCTCCCACCCTACAGTGCACAATCAAATTTAGTCAGTTTCAAAGAGCCATTGAGTTTGTCAAAAGTTATGGAGAGAATACTCCCTCACATGTATCACAGAACCGAGTCAGGTTCCGTCGGTTCTGCCCCTATTATTCTGCTGTCTTGTCTCGAGTCTTTCCGCTTGTAACGTCCCTTTAAACGATCTCCCGAGGCGTAAGACGTTCGATAGGGGGAGAGCTCGAGACATTGTGTAAATACACCTGCTGCAGAAGGGGATCGGGGGTTTAAATGGGTATGATAGTGCAGCTTTTTACTTTGAGGCAGTTCAAGCTGAATATTAAACGACACTTTGTGCTAAGATGTCCTGAGACGGTTGATTACCAAAACTTAGCTATGTTTGCAGAAAATTACACATGGCTTCGGCTGTTTATAGGCTCTTTCCATGTCCCTCTCGCATGTCCTTTGCCTTTTCTGACAAACTTGGCAAATTTGCATAACCCGTCTTCTGACCAATAGGCTTCTCGGAAACAATGATCGGGAGTCTGCTATGTCACTTCAAGAGAACAAACGTGGCAAGCGTGATAATCAGTGTAACGCCAATACAGGAGATAGAATACGCTTATGAAATGTAGAATCTCGGGAAGAGAATGGGAATGAATTAGTGTCATAAGTACGACCAAGAATAAAGAAGGACTAGAACCTCCCTCCTTATCGCTTTAATACGACCATGCGGAGTCGAATAAATCCCTGTACCCTGCCCGATACAAACGAACGCTACGCGGGACATCACATTTCGAACGCTACGCGGGACATCACATTTCGTTACCTCTATAAAGAGCTAAAAATATGGCAGTAAAACCCCGGTGAAGAAATTTCCAAAGTAAAAGCCGATTGGTTGTTCGGACGCGCTGCAGAGTGGTTCAGCGCTCCTGCTGCACTAATTCCTCTGATATGCGCAACGGCGAAGAGGGAAGTAGACGGGCATCAACTCAAAGCTCAGCAAATACCTCTACTAGCTCAGTTTTGTTCAGTTTTGTCGGGGTGTCCACAGTCGCTGCATGCGACCAAAGTTGGATGTTCTGTTGGCATATTTGTTCTTGGTACAACCAGGGACCCATAAATTTCCTGTAATGACTAGCCATTCAGGGGGCTTGTCAATAAGAGGTTTCTGATGCGCTCTTGACCGAGCGTCAGATAGTTTGAGAAATACCCACGGGGATAAAATACCCGACTATCCAGATAGACAAAATTTTTCGAAGCTATTGTGCTGAACTAGGAATATTCCTCTGCAATGGAAGAGTATCCTGGATCTGTTGTCCTAGCTTAGGTACCTGGTGGCATGCTGAGTAGTCCCAACAAATTTTGTCTATCTGAGCAAGAACGCCGATTCGACCCAAGCGGAATTTTGGAAACTAGGTGAGGCTCGGGCAACATAGCAACATAGAAGCATAGGAAATGACAAGCCCCCTGAATGGCGAGTCATTACAGGAAATTTATGGGTCCCTGGTACAACGTTTTAAAGGAATTAATAGGAAGCATTGTGCCATTTACGTTGTCTAGATCTCCACCATCCAAGTCGCGAGTTCAAACTGGACTACGATGGTCGTAGTATCAGGAACAAATGATCAGATAGAACCTCTGTCTTTGGTACCATGCAGCGACTATAAATACCCCGACAAACTGAGCGGCTTTTTACCCGTCTACTCTACCTCCGTTTTCGCCGTTGCTCATCACGGAGAAAGAAAATACAGGAGGCGTACTCCCCGCGCTGACCCGCTCTTGAGCGCGTTCAAAGAACCAATCAGCTTTGTCTTCTACTTTTCCTCAAGGTGGTTTCACTGCGATATAGCTAATAGTCGAGGTAACGAAGCCACTAGTATCTAGTGGTTCGATCCAGATTTAGTATATGGACAAAACTTAAAAAATACAGTTAAATATTTGCAGGATGTATTTCTTTCAGTAAATTGTTTTAGGTTTTTGTGTCATTCACCCCAAACAATCAGCTATGTTTTGTGAAGAAAAGACGTACAGTAATATAGTTTGTGCAATCCGGAAGCACCCTTATGAGTAAGCTCGAAATAGATCTTAACAAGATAATCAGACAAAACAGAAAAACATTTAGCTGGTATATAGATAAAAGTAAAAATTTACAGCTGAATATTTACAGGATCTAGTTCTTTCAGCAAATTGTTTGACGTTTTTGTGTAATTTTTGCCTAACAATCAGCATAGTTATATGAAGAAAAGACGCATCCAGTTGTTTAGCGTTTGCAGTCTGGCCCATTGAATGTGAGTGGGCTCACTGGCTCGGTACACCACTGTTACAATTGTCCTTCTTATCTATTGGTAATGATTTCTCGATTTTCCACCATCTGAGTTAAGTCATTCAAGAAGACCTTGATAAGTTGGAGAAGAGTTAAGTTGGATTGTACGTTTTTTCTTTAATTATACATTAGTACTTTAGGGGGGCATTTTTGAAGCCAATGCAAAAGTGTTTGAAGCCAAAGCCAAAATGCAAAACTAATGGTTAAACAAGAGTTTGAAAAAGTAATGACAAAAAATAGTGACGGGTGCGGTAGCTAATGAGTCCACCTCTCCCCCGAAGCTGTGAGATTTACAATAAATGGTGTTTATTAGACAAGTGGTCATACAATAGCACATAAATCTTCACTTGACACTTGACAGTACTTGCTACCTTACTCACGTTTTAGCCAAGTGGTTGTACAAACACATAAAAATGGCTTCGCTGACACCTCTTGTTACATTACTCACGTTTGAATGACAAGGTCGACATAATATTCGAAGTGACCTTTCTTGAATATTTGTGCTTTACTAGATTATCTGAGAACTTCAGTACATATCTAGAAAAGGACTCTCGGAACCGAAAGTTGTTGGCATCCCATGAGAAAATGCCATAATTCATCATAACTGATAGCGCAGTCGCGTAGTTCTTGATTTTTATGTTTTAGTTGCTACCGAATGTAACAATACTTTGGGGAAGACTTGATGCCAGTGCATAGTTTGTGGATCGAAAATTGGTCAAGTGTTTCTTGACCAAAGGGAGATGGTGTTTGATAACGGCCTTGTTGCTTTCTTTGCTAGTCCTGTTTTCCACGAACTACCATCGTGGAAAATTACTTAAAGCACAGCTCTTACAAGAAACTATTTTTCCACGATGAAATGGCTCAAATACCACTTTACCATGATACCATCACGTTCTAAATGAAATCAGCGATTTTTTTGTGAATGCCCTGTCAACCTCATCCAGCCTTCCCGCTCTTAGACGCGGCGGCTGGAAGCAAACTATTCGAAAACTCAGCGCGCCGTGGTCCCGTGGAACAGATAATAGACCTGATGGTCTACCATGTCTTCCAAAATAGAAAACAATACTTTGAAGCTTCTCGTGTCCTTCTGCTAGAAAGAATCGTGGGCGTAGCTTGAAGCTTGCTGCAAGTTTGCGTTGCGTGACTGAAAAAACTTGGCTCGGGCGAAGAAGCGCTAAAAATTCGTAGGTAAAATATGAAAGAATGGCGGAAGGCTAGGATTTCAGAAGCTTATAATTCCAGAAATGAGCTAGAGAAAATATGAAAGGCAGGATAAGCAAGAGGGGTCCTTTAAAGGACACTTCATACCTGTGACAGTAATTAATCTTACTTCAGTATTATTTCTACCCATTTTCGTTCCCAAGATTCTACACTGCATAAGGCCTATCCCATCTCCTGTACTATCATTACACTGAAATTGACGCTTGCCACGTTTGTTCTCTTTACGTGACGTATCAGACTTTTGATCATTTTTGGGATCCCAAAACGTAAGTTGAGGGATACCTATGACATCGCAAAAGTTGTCCGTCTTTCCGTCCGTCCGTTCGTCCGTCTGTAAGCACGATAACTCTCGAAGGGAATGAGATATTTTGATGAAACTTGGTGTGAGGATTCGTTGGGTCGGCGGACCAGTCAAGTTCGTAAATGGGCTTTGTAGCCCTACATTTAGGGGTGGGGGAGGGGGTTCAAAGTAGGGGCAAACAAAATATTTTGAAACAGCTAATGTGATAGTCGATTATGGGGTAAGAAGACATGCTGAACACGATGGTAAAACCATTTTGTAATCGGACAAGTAGTTCGCCCGGAATCCGGCCAAAACCGGAAAGTTTGTTAAAAGTAAAAGTTTTATTTGAAGTTGATTAGATGTTTGATTTAGAGGTAGGAAGAAATACTGAAGACGATTGTCAAAACCATTTTCTCGACGGACAAGTAGTTCGCCCGGAATCCGGCTCAAACCGGAAAGTTTGTTAAAATTAAAAGTTTTATTTGGAGTTGATCAGATGTCCGATTTAGGGCAAGAAGACATGCTGAACTTTTATGTGAAAACAATTTTCTTCCCGGACATGTAGTTCGCCCGGAATCCGGCCAAAACCGGAAAATTGTTAGAAGTTAAAGTTTTATTTCTAGCTGATTAGATAACCAATTTAGGGGTAAGAAGAGACGCTGAATCCGTGTGTGACAATCATATTTTACCCGGACATATAGTTCGACCGGAATCCGGCTGGAGTCGGAAAATTTGTTATAAGTTAAATTTTTATTTGAAGTTGATTAGATGTTCATTATTGGGGGAAGAAGATACCCTGAGTTCGTTTTTGAGTTTTCTTTTTTCGCCGGACAAGTAGTTCTAGAGTTCGGCCGAAACCGGGAAATTGGCAGAAGTGGCAGGAACTTTTCGTCAAAACAGATATGACTTATACGGGTAAACACACATGCTGAATCCATATCTGAACTTGGTTTTCTCAGATGATTAGCTATTTGGCCTTAATCTGTTTCTGAATTTTAATTGTAAGAATGTTCAAGGATTCTGGCGATGACTGGACCTGGCTAAGACAAGACCCAGTTGTCTGGATCAGATATTGAACTTTTGGGATCCCATCGAAAAGTTTGGTCTTGTTTCCGAGATGCTTATTCGTAGGAAGAGCGGTTATTCAAATTTTGCAAGGTTTGTCATCTTAGGCAAGGGACATTGTAAGAGGCTGTAAACAGCCGAAGCTTTGTTGAATTTGCTGTCAGCATAGCTAAGTTTTAAAGTAGTCTACTGTCTCAGAACATCTTAGCTGAAACACTATGAGCGTGTTCCATCCTACTTACCGTAGTTACTACGCATGACGTCACAAATTCTTCCTTTCTGTCGTCAAGGCTGGAACGATTTTTCTATTTTCCAGCAGAATATCATGCCACAGGCGAATCCAACCAATCAGGTTACAGAGATGCGTAGTTACTACGCTTACCACGCTCCCGAGCATGGTAAGCAAATAGTTACTATTAGTTACTATTTCGAGAAGGCTGGAACGGTCAGCGTAGTAGCTTTTCGTGAGGTTGGAACGGATTTAGTAACTAATAGTTACTATTGATACGAGGGTGGAACACGCACTATGTAGTTCTAGGTGTCCTACAACGGTCGGCCCTGGTCAAACCTTGTTGTTGTTTTGTGTTTGTTTCTGTTACAGATTAGATCTGACCTATCATGAATTAATTCATTCACATCCTGTCTATTTTCGCACCATTTCGGGAACTTTCCGTGGTGGCTATGATTAAAAAAAAATAGAAAGGGATATGAACCTTCCCACCGACCGTATGTCATGCTGTAGGTCATTGATTTCTGTATGTCAGGTACCTATGATTGATTTTCCCCCCTAGTTTATTCCCCCTTAGGAACATTTGACCGTCTGTTGCCTTCGTGATCTAGTTTCCGCGGACGACTCTTCATATCGTTTTATCTGATTATCGATTTCCAATTTTGGAGAGCGATAAAATCGCCAATAATCGCAGAAACCTAACCGTCATTTTGAGTCTGGCCATTTAAAAATCAATATGCGTTAAGTGTTTAGCCCACAAATAGGTTTTAAAGGATTTGTTGAGGGCGTCTGGTCTCTGTGTTTGCATCTGCAGACTCTTTTACTCTGTTATTTCTGACAGTTTGTTAAAGAAGCTTTTTAATGCTGCATCTCGTAAACAAATAGTAAATGTCTAGTAATATATATATACTATATGTATGTAGGCTATATATATATATATATATATATATATATATATATATATATATATATATATATATATATATATATATATATGTGTGTGTGTAGGCTATATATTTATGCATATATAATAAATGTGTGTGTGTGTGTAACATGAATACTCCCTGAGCCCAAGCTGACTGGGAAACATACATTAAAACGATGGCTAGGAAAGACCGGGAAAGACATTTATTATTTTAGCTATATTTTTTAGTTATTTTTTGTCACCTTTTCGTACGAAGTACAGAACTTTCACACACACGTATATATATATATATATATATATATATATATATATATATATATATATAAATACTAGCCAATAAAACTGTTCTACTACTAATAATACTATAATAGTAAGTAAATTGCCCAAATCCAGAACCGCGTAAATTTTTTTTCCGGGTTTGAATATGGGATGAAGTTTTCAGTTCGTAACTTTCCTCAGGATAAATGAAATTTACCAAGCTAATATTTCACGCCTCGTTGATCAGTTGCATCTGACAAACAAAGGACCAGGCAATCGCGTTTTTTTTTTCGACTGTAGGATCAATTTCGAGGAGTCTTGATGTTTTCGAGACTGAAACTTGAAAGTAAAAGTGAGAACGGATGGTTTACTTCTACAAAACAAAATTAAAAACTGGAGCCAACCAATTTTTTAAATTTCGGAGCGTGCTGCCAGGACACCGTAGGTTCGAGTGTAGGGTCGTGTCATTTATGCTCTGAAAATTCAAAAGCAGTTGACAGAATTGCAAAAAAGCCGACAAGCCGAGCTCACAAGAACATACCGGGAGTACTGCATTGCGGGCGTACCAGTATTCATCCAACTATGTTTATCTGTTCGTAGACTTCAGTCAGTTTTGAGAAGTAAATTGAATAAAATGAAAGTAGCCTACATATTGACTAAAAACTTCCGCTTTGCTAAAAAAAAATCCGTCTGAAAAGTTGTCCTCCAGTGCTCAGGACACTGACGTTTCCACGGTGGCCATTTTTCTGCTGTTATTTCTTGGGATCCCAAAACGTAAGTGAAGGGATACCTATGACATCGCAAAAGTTGTCCGTCTGTGAGCACGATAACTCTCGAAGGGAATGCGATATTTTGATGAAACTTGGTGTAAGGATCCTTTGGGTCAAGGGGAAGGTCGAATTCGTAGATAGGCTCTGTATGGCACTTGTAGCCTCTGGCTCAAGTGCCATATACCGATCACAATTCCGTCTGTCGGTCTGTCGGTCGGTCCGAGTTTTTTGTCCCACATATCCGAGTTAGGGTACTTCCAGATGTGCTAGGACAATGAAACTTGGCAGGCATATCAGGGACCCGACCAAACTAACCTGGAAATAATCAGTTTCCCGATCCGACCATATGCGGGGGAGTGCGGGGCTCTGGAAACTTGAAAATTTAGGGCATTTTGTCACTTTTTTCCGAGTAAGGGTACTTCTAGATGAGCAAGGACAATGAAACTTGGCAGGAATATCAGGGACCCGACCAAACGAACCTGCAAAAAATCAGTTTCCCGATCCGACCATATGCGGGGGAGTGGGGGCGCTCGAAACTTGAAAATTTAGGGCATTTTGTCACACTTTTTCGAGTTAGGGTACTTCCAGATGAGCTAGGACAATGAAACTTGGCAGGAATATCAGGGACCTGACCAAAGTAACCTGGAAATAATAAGTTTCCCGATCCGACCATATGCGGGGGAGTTGGGGCGCAGGAAACTTGAAAATTTAGGGCATTTTGTCACACTTTTTCGAGTGAGGGTACTTCCAGATGAGCTAGGACAATGAAACTTGGCAGGAATATCAGGGACCCGACCAAACTAACCTGGAAATAATCAGTTTCCCGATCTGACCATATGCGGGGAAGTGGGGGCGCTGGAAACTTGAAAATTTAGGGAATTTTGTCACACTTTTTCGAGTTAGGGTACTTCCAGTTGTGCTAGGACCATCAAACTTGGCAGGCCTATCAGAGACCCGACCAAACAAACTTATAAATAATCAGTTTTCTGATCCGACCATTTGGGGGGGGGGGGTGGAGGGCAGGGGAATCCGGGAAATTGAGAAGTGTGTAACTTTCGAACGGATGATCGGATTGTAATGAAACTTCATAACTGAATAGAATATATATCTGTAATGTCCCGTTTAAAGTCTTGACCGGATTCGGTAGCCAGGGGGGAGTTGGGGGGGGAGGGGGAGACCGGAAATTTCAAGAAACGGTTAGAATGGAGGGATCGGAGTGAAACTTGCTGGGAAGAACAAGCATCTGCTCTAGATAAGTCCTTTAGACCATTGTACTGGATCCGGACACTTATGGGGGGGGGGATTCCCGGAATTCCGGTGATGGTGGTTTTGGGGATTTTCACGATGAAACTTGGCAGGCATATCAGGGACCCAATCAAACTGACTTCAAAATAGAAATTTTGTCGATCAGATAATGGTGGGGGGAGTGGAGGGAGGGGAATCCGGGAAATTGAGAAGTTTGTAACTTTCGAACGGATGATCGCATTGTAATGAAACTTCATAACTGAATAGAATATATATTTGTAATGTCCCGTTTAAAGTCTTGACCGGATTCGGTAGCCAGGGGGGAGTTGGGGGGGGGGGAGACCGGAAATTTCAAGAAACGGTTAGAATGGAGGGATCGGAGTGAAACTTGCTGGGAAGAACAAGCATCTGCTCTAGGTAAGTCCTTTAGACCATTGTACTGGATCCGGACACTTATGGGGGGGGGTCCCGGAATTCCGGTGATGGTGGTTTTGGGGATTTTCACGATGAAACTTGGCAGGCATATCAGGGACCCAATCAAACTGACTTCAAAATAAAAATTTTGTCGATCAGATAATGGTGGGGGGAGTGGAGGGAGGGGAATCCGGGAAATTGAGAACTGTGTAACTTACGAACGGATGATCGGATTGTAATGAAACTTCATATAAGAATAGAATATATATTTGAAATGTCCCGTTTAAAGTCTTGACCGGATTCGGCAGCCAGGGGGGAGTTGGGGGGAGACCGGAAATTTCAAGAAACGGTTAGAATGGAGGGATCGGAGTTAAACTTGCTGGGAAAAACAAGCATCTGCTCTAGATAAGTCCTTTACACCATTGTACTGGATCCGGACACTTATGGGGGGGGTGGGTCTCGGAATTCCGGTGATGGTGGTTTTGGGGATTTTCACGATGAAACTTGGCAGGCATATCAGGGACCCAATCAAACTGACTTCAAAATAAAGATTTTGTCGATCAAATAATGGTGGGGGGAGTGGAGGGAGGGGAATCCGAAATTTTTAGTCATGCGTAATTTTGGAATGGGTGATCGGATTCGAGTGAAATTTAAGAATTGAACAGAGGACATTTCTCCGATGTTTTTTTTCATATCCGGACCGGATCCGGCAACTATTGGGGGGGGGGATACGTGACCCGTTTAGAATGGAGGGACCGGGATGGAACTTTGTGGGAAGAACAAACAGATGCTCTAGGTAAGTCATTTGCTGAATCGGATTGGCTACGTGCACCGCGGTGGAGCTGGTGGGGGGGATGGACCGGAAATCTCGGGAAACGGTTAGAATGATGGTATCGGAGTGAAACTTGCTGGGAAGAACAAACATCTGGTCCATGTAAATCTTTTACATAATTTGACTGGATCCGGAAACTTGAAGGGGGGAGGAGGGGGTTTCCCGGAATTCCGTTTTTTGGGGGATTTTCACGACGAAACTTGGAAGGCATATCAGTGACCCGGTCAAACTGACTTGGAATAAAAAAAAATCCTCGATATGATAATCTTGGGGGGGGGGGAGCTGAGGGAGGGGAATCCGGAATATTGAGTCATGCGTAACTTTGGAACGGGTGATCGGATTCGAGTGAAATGTATTAATTAAACAGAGGACATTTTTCTCTTATGACCTTTTTCATTTCCGGACCGAATCCGGCAATAATTGGGGGGAGGGCGGAAAATACTTGACCCGCTTAGACTGGTGTGATCTGGATCGAACTTCGTGGGAATGACAAACAGATGCTCTGGATTAATCATTTACAGAACCGGATTGGCTCCGGTTATTGTGGGTGGAGTTGGAGGAGGGGGGGGTCTGGGATTCCGGTGATCGCGCGTTAAGGTACTTCCAGATGTGCTAGGACGATGAAACTTCGCTGGAATATTGGAGACTCGACAACATTTGCTTAGAAATTGCTACGTCCCAAATCCGATTATTCCTTAAAGTACCAATCTTGACCGCAAAGTAAAAAAAATACTTTTAAGCAATATATGCATTTTCGTGATGCCCATCAGCCCATTAGCAGTTTTGCCTCAAGGGTTTTGCTTACAAATGAAGTTCCAGCTCCCTTAGAGCGCGCATCTCAACCGCAAAGTCGAAACTTACTTTTGATCAATCAAATCATCTTGACCCATGCAAGTGCCATATGAGCTTACAGCTTTTGTTTATATTTATATTTAGGGGTTGGGGTTTAAATTAAGAGGGAAACAAAATACAATCAATCAATCTTTTACAATCAATTTTTACCCGGACATATAGTTCGCCCGGAATCGGGCTGAAACCTGAAAATGTGTTATAAGTTAAATTTTTATTTGAAGTTGATTAGATGTTGGATATAGGGGCAAGGAGATAGGCTGGATTCGTTTTTTAGCTTATTTTTTCTCCAGACAAGTAGTTCCGGAATTCCACCGAAACTGGAAAATTGGCAGAAGTAAGGCACGAAGTTTCGATCTGTTTCGTCAAAATTGATATGACATATTGGGGTAAACACATATTCCGAATCCATATCTGAACTTGGTTTTCTCAGATGATTAGCTATTTGGCCTTAATCTGTTTCTAAACTGTAATAGTAAAAATGTTCAAGGAGTCAAGACCCAGTTGTCTGGATCAAATATTGAACTTTTGGGATCCATCGAAATCTTTGTTCTTGTTTTGCAGGTTTTGCTTATTGTAATTTTTTGTTTTGTTTTGGGAGTACCACTTGGTATAATCTTTTTTTTTTACCACCCTCGTAATAAAAATGCATTAATTCCTCGATTCAGCTATCGTTGAAGGTTGTGAATACATGATGTCCTTGCAAAAAAAAAAACGTATATATAAAATATTACGATTGGTGACCGATAGAACGGTCAAAAAAGACATCATGGTATTTCACCAGTTTGATATCGATTTGTTAAAAATCAAGCTACAAGTTCAAAAAGGAATTTAAACAAAAATTAATGACTTCCATGAGTAGGATGACTGAATTTATTACGAACCTTAAATGGCATTAAAAAAGGATGTTTGTGCTTTTAGGAAACGTATCCGGGCACTAGGCTGTCATTTGGTTATTCTTGTTTAAGGAGTGGTGAGAATGGCTTAGTTGTTGTCATCAGCGGGATGCGTTTCCTCAAAATTTCCAGGATCCGGTTTGCGGGCATTAAACAAATAAATGCTAAGCCTAAGTTAAACATGAAGACGGAAGGGGCTGTTCAGACGTTTCCTAAGAGGAATGACTTGCTGGGAATCTGCTGTGTTGGCAATGTGACTCATGCCATTAGTGACGTACCCACTGCCGGACTGCCAATATTTAATAGTTGCGTTTTTGGCTTTTGCCTTTCCTTTTTCGCTTTTGGTCTTTAGCCTTTTTGGGATCCCAAAACGTAAGTGGAGGGATACCTATGACAGTTGCCCGTCTGTCCGTCCGTCTATGAGCACGATATCTCTCAAAGGGAATGAGAGAAACTTGGTGTGAGGATTCTTTGGGCAAAGGGAAAGGTTGAGTCCCTAGATGGGCTTTGTAACCCTACATTTAGGGGTGGGAGAGGAGTTCAAAGTAAGGTGCAAACAAAATATTTGTAAACAGCGAATGAGATAGTCGATGCTGAAACACGAATATGAAAACCATTTTCTGGCCAGACAAGTAGTTCGCCCGAAATCTGGCCAAAACCGGAAAGTTTGTTAAAATTAAAAGTTTTATTTGAAGTTGATTGTTCGCTTTAGGGGTAAGAAGACATGCTGAACACTCGTGTGAAAATCATTTGCTAACGGACAAATAGTTCGCCCGTTACCCAGCCAAAATTGGAAAATCTGTTAAAAGCAAAAGTTTTATTTTTAGTTGATTATATGTACGATTTAGGGGTAAGAAGAGATGCTGAATTCGTATATGACAATAGTTTTTTACCCGGACATATAGTTCGCCGGAATCCGGGTAAAACCGGAAAATTTGTTGTAAGTAAAAGTTTTATTTCAAGCTGATTAGATGTTCGATATAGAGGTACTGTACTAGTACTTCCGGAATTCGGCCGAAACCGGAAATTTGGCAGAAGTAAGGCAGGAAGTTTCGATGAGTTTCGTCGAATGTATATGACTTATAGGGGTAAACACACATGCTAAATCAATATCTGAACTTGTTTTCTCAGATGATTGGCTATTTGGCCTTAATCTGTTTCTAAATTTTAACAGTAGGCTAGGCCAAAAATGTTCAGGAGTCTGGCAAAGCCAAGACCAGTTGTCTGGATCAAATATTAAATTTTTCGGATCTCATTGAAACCTTTGGTCTTGTTGGAAATGTTCACTCAGTTGTAAGTCGCCGTTTTTACCAGTGACTTTCGGCTTTTCTTGAATAAAGACGTATGTTTAATACTTATAATTCATAAAACATAACCAAGATTTTGGGGGGTTTTGTAGACCAGCTAATTATCCCTCTAAGATGTTATGCGAGGGATAAATATAAGTTGGAATATTTCGGGTGCACAACCGTCTTCAGCGAAGAACGAACTAAATTACATATGTATTTAATTTATACATTAACACAATAACATCAAAGGAAAAGACATGGACTCGACAAGCTATTTGATGACCAGAAAAAGCGCTGCGGACTACGACAAAGATAAAATAAAATATGAAAAGTTGAGTGTTTAAAATTTGTGGATATACAATTCTGTAATTTTTCCGATTTTTTGGCGTGTATGTATAATTCATTACGGTATTATTTTCAATTATTTTCCTGAGAAAGCGCAGAAGCTTTTACTCGGACTTCCAGCCAGTTCTAGCCCACATCACTGACCTACAAAACCCAAAAAATCTTGTTTTTGTTTCATGTATTATGAATGGTCAGCTTGGCTTTAAACCTTATATAATTATAATTAAAATTGCTCTGAACTCCAGGACGGTCAACGATACTGCCTATCGCTTTGATTCAATTCACCTTTTATTGATTTTGGAGTTAAGTGATAAAAGTGGTAAGGCATAAGCCACTAGGTATATTCGATGTCTGGTGTACCCCATGTCTAACGCTGGATACTCAGTGTAATGTCAAGTGCTGGGTACATCTGGGTCTCCTATCCCTGACTTAATCTACTATAAAGGAATTCAGATTTGTTGGTTTTTGAAGACTCAAATTGTCAATATTTTATTGGGCCATGTTGTAAACTATCCCCCTCTCCCCAATGCTTGCATAAAGTCTGGGTTGTGCATCATCCCTCTAATAACTAAGCTCTGTTTTATTGGCACTTAAAGCTTCTCCCTACAGATGTTCAACGGATCGTTTTTTCGGAAAAAGTCCATTAACGTTGCAGAGCGTTTCAGTCCGTTGACTCCCACTGTCCCTATCGAGTTTACGACCTGTTCGTCATTGTATTTTTGGTTTTAATTTGTAACGACCTCTTTGCTTCTTTGCCATAAGAAATTTGAACAATCAGTAATAAAATTTAACGGTGGTCGTATATTTTCCTAGAGAATTACCATTTAAATACTCTTCCAGCAGAAGCTGACTGCGAATTATATGTAAAAATGACGCAAAACGGATAATAGATAATATTTGCTCCAGGATTATTCCGCCTTTTTTGACAAGGGTCCTTGCTTGAAAAACCAAACATGCAGTAAAAATAATGAAGCCTCTAGCAACCAAACCAAGAAACTAAGCAACCAAGAAAAAATGAATCTGATTTTGATACTGTTTCACACTGTTTAACTGAACAAAGAATTTGTTAACTATTAACAAAGTATTTCCATCATAGCCTATATCCTACTATATTTTCTTTTAACCCACAATTCCACAAGGGAGAAAAACAAAAAAAAGAAAAACTACTAAAATTAACAAAAAGAAATTTAACTTATCTGCGAAAAGGAGAGTGAGAGGTTGGCGTGGTGAAAGGCGAGAAAATGCTATTATTAGTTATAACAGTTTGTGCCCGTGCAAGACTTAATTAAACAAAAAGAAGTTACGCAAATCGCTATTTCTTCTTAAAACCACTCTTCTTTGTATATCATGATATCAGCAACTTTTCCTTCTGCGAAAGTGCCATAAACATACACAAATCTCAGATACATCGGATTCCTTCAAGTTGTTACTCGTTAGTGGGTCACCCCATCGTTCACCACCGAGGTCCGTTTTGGCGACGCGGGGATTCATAAATTCCTTCTATAAGCATTGTGAATCATCAGTGAATAGTTAGCAGTGCATCTGTAATTCTTAAATATCAGGAGCTATAAGTTCATCCTTGTGAATACTTACAATGTCTCCTGTCATTTTTATCTCTGTTCTTGCTTGAAATTGATTGCTTTGTAGGAGAAGAATGTTTAATGCCTGAAATGTTGCCTGGTATTTATGATGACTCAGAAAAGAGGGTATGTTTGTGTCAAGCATAAGGTGAAGATTGGGTTAGGACCTGTATGTCCGGGTTTTGACACAGACTCTTAAAGCACAACTCTTACTAGAAATGATCTTTTCACTATGAAATGGATCAGAAAAAACGTTTTCGAAAATACCATTACTTTCCACCTGAAACTAGCGATTCTATTGTTAGCGCTTGTCGATTATATCCAGCCTTCCTGCTCTCCGACGCGGCGGCTGGGCGAAAAAGATTTGAAAACTGAACGTGCCTTGGTTAAAAAGTGGGAAAACTAAGCAAATAATCATCTTTATGTGTGAAAGAGTTGTCAGCGGACAATGAAGATTCCGGCAAACTTTCCGTTGGGTGACGGGAAAACTCGGTAAGTCCGAAAAAGCGCTAAAAATTCGTAGTTACGAAACGAAACAATGGAGAAAGGTGGAGATTTTAGAAGCTTATAATTCCATATGGGAGCTAAGTATATTATAAAAGGCAGAATAAGCAAGAGGGGTCCTTTAAGCTAAACATTAAACGGGTTAGCGTCAGTCTAGTACACTAGCCCCTTTTCAGGCATGGTGCTCAAATGTCTAGCACCATGCCTGAGTGCTAGACGTTCAAGCACTGTACCTTGGGTTTCATGCATGGTGCATGGATTCAGTATACAGTGCATGCATGAAAAACACAGTTTCTGTTATCACAACTGAGCACCAGCTCGGACAGGGTGGAAATTACTACCATGAATCAGAGAAATCAAAGACAATCCTTATCAAATTTTTCACAACAAAAACAAAAGGGCTCGACTGATGATGGAGATGCAAAACCTAACAGCACCCTATCTATTTTCCATGTAGAGTGCCCCAAGAGCCAATATTCTGGTTGGCTGCTAGGTAGAAAAAACTGAGGCACATGACACTTTGCATGCATAACCCTTGACCATGTAGAAAAGGAAATGAGGTTTTCACGTCTGTCATCAGCCGAGCAATGTTGTTTTGTTATGAAAAATTTGATAAGGATTGTCTTTGATTTCTCTAATTCATGGTAGTAATTTCAGCCCTGTCCGAGCCGGTGCTCAGTTGTGATGACAGAAACTTTGTTTTTCATGCTTGCACTGTATACTGAAACCCACATGCACCATGCATAAAATCCAAGGTACAGTGCTTGAACGTCTAGCACCCAGGCATGGTGCTAGACATTTGAGCACCGTGCCTGAAAAGGGGCTAGTGTACTAGACTGGGTTAGCGTATACGCAGCAAGGCTTCAGGTCCCACGATTTTGTTTTTTGTATCTTGTTTTGAATCGGGCTCGTGCTCTTGAAAAATAAAAACAAGACAATCAACAAACCTTTATTGAGATCGTGTCGTTTGGTACGCTGGCCGCTTGCCATGTGCATCTTCGCCAGCTCTGCTGCGCCAAGTTTATCTCCCAGCACTTGCTTGCGTGATATTTATTGCGTAATTAAAAACTCGAATAATTCGCCAAGCAAAACAGTGTGTAAACAAATCATACAGATGGGAGAAATTCTCCGACTTTAGAGAAGAAAATGCCACAGATTACTTTTGCCAAGGTAGTATTATCTACAGGTCCGCAAAGACAGATTAGAGATTAAAGCCTATAAAAAACGATCATTCTTCCATGTTGCGGGAGGGGGGTCGCCCCCCCCCCCCCTGGATACGGCCCTGTTGCCTACCTTGCTTTATTTGCTTCCGTATTTATAGTGTATCTTATTTGGGAAGGAGTCCTGTTCCTAACTTCTACTTCCTTTAGAGACTAAGTGAATAATTTGACAACTAAAACACTTTGTAAACAAATCGTAAAGATGGGAGATATTCTCCTATTTTTGAAAGGAAATGCCTCATCCAGATTCAAAAAGTGTTTTGCCAGGGTAGGGTATACCTACCTTGTTTTATTTGCTTCCTTATATATGGTCTATCCTATTTGGGAAGGAGCCCTTTTCCTAACTTCTACTTCCTTTAAAGACTAAGTGCATGGCGTCTGTTCTAATGCACTTGTTCTTCTTCTTCCGTCGGAACTTCAAGTTTCGACAGCAACGTTAGCGTCATCGCTGAACAACGTTTGATTTGAGCACATTTTCATATGGTTGGTTCCTCTTCTATCCTTATGCCAAGTTTCTCGTTCGCATCCTTGTCACGTAACAAAGTCCATCATCTTTGTGGTTTTTTATTTCGTTGTTTATAAAACACGAATAATTTGAGATAAACAAGTCGTAAAAGTACGAGAAGTTTTCGCGAACAAAATCTATATCTTGCCTCAGAGATCATTTACAGTAGAAATTAACAGGCACGACAGTCTTAAAAAGAGTTTTGTTGAGATATAGGTCGTCCTTTTAATGGCTTCTATTTCAAAGTAAAATTTGTAACCTTCCTTGTCTCAGTATCTATGATAAACGTCTCCTTCGTTAATTTCCATCTTTCTAGCCCTTTGTGTAGCCAAAATTCTTTAAAACCACTTCTGAAACGTGTAGCAAATTTGTTATTAGAAATATGTGCAACTCCCTCTAATTCCAAATATATTGTAATTTCGAATATTTGTTTTTCATATTTATTTCGGCCCCAGCACATTCGTATTTGACAAGAGTTTTGGCTTATTTCTGTTTCAAAACTGTTGGTATGAACCCCTTTTCCCAGATCTTCCACATAACCTACGGTAGTAATCTTGATTTTATTTCACCTTTATTTCAACCCCACCACATTCATGTTGTGTGGTGTTTGGGGGCTGACTTTGTTTCCGAAACAATCCGTATAGAACTTTTTTTTATTCGACACACCTTAGACATAAGATTTGTAGGCTCGTTTTTCAGTTGAATAAAAGTTCAATATTCTGAGCGACGTGTGATGTACAATTTTTTTTTTAAACTAGGGATTTTTTTTTTGTTCAACGTAGCCTACTTGCAAATCCGCTTCCAGACTTTGACTTCGTACTTCCTTCCATGTTCAAGTTCATCCTACGGTTTTGCAGTGGTTTTCCATTTTCTTTTCATCGCTTCTCAACTCCGAAGTATCTATTGTATCCAAGCGAACTCTTCAATATCTTCCCAGTTGTAAGGTAATCTTTAATTTTGGCAGCCTTGTCATTAGTTTTTTTTTTCACTAGTGCCTTCGTCTCGTGTGCCAATTCCATCTGCCCACTCAAGAGGAGTTCGAATGAACTTTGATGCGGATATTAATAGCAGAAAAACCAAGAAGATTCCAACCGAAGGTAAGAACAACATTCAGTCAAGCGTAAGGTCGAGCTTTTGAAATTTGGAACGGGTCCGGGCTGGTAAAAACTTTCTAGCCGTTTATTTGCATATGTTGTTAGCTCTTCTTTGTATGAATAAGTTTCATATATTTTTTCATTTTCATATCCCAAGTGCCCTGTCATCTTTTATTTGAACCTGTTGTCAGCTCTTTTTTTCTTACCAACTTTCCATAGTTTCAATTTTCATATCCCGACCAATACCCTGCCCTTTCAGCCCAAAACATCTTACATGAGTTTTCGAATGAGGAAATTTCAGATGCCGTTTCGCGTTCTATCTTAGATTTTTGTGTTACTGCTGTAAAAAGTCTGTTATAAAATTGTAAAAATGTCGGGTTAAATGTTTAATGTCTTGTTTTCTGTATTTCTATATTCCGCTGTATTGTAAGTGGCACTATCAAGTCATTGGAGGCGCGATAGCATTTCAGCTTCTGAGAAGAAGAAACTTTAAATGTGAAAAAAGACCTTCTTGCTTTTATTGTTTCTAATTCGGAACAGTTCCGTTATTGGATTTGTATAAAGCACAACTCAATTAGAAATGATCTTTTCCCAATGAAACAGACCAGAAAAAACGATTTTCGAAAGCACCATTACTTTCCACCTGAAATTAGCGATTTTCTTGTTAGAGCTTGTCGACTCTATCCAGTCTTCCTGCTCTCCGATGCGGCGGCTGAGCGCAAAACGTTTGAAAACTGAACGCGCCGTGGTTAAAAAGTTGTAAAACTACGCAAATAAAAGAAGTCAAAAAGAGAAGATTATCATATCCTTATATGTGAAAGAGTTTTTAGCGGGACATTTAAGATTCCGGCAAACTTTGCGTTGTCTGACGGCAAAACTCGGCACAGCCGGAAAAGCGTTAAAAATTCTTAGGCACAAAACGAAACAATGGAGAAAAGTGGGAATTTTGGCAGCTTCTACTTCCACAAGGGAGCTAGGTATATTATAAAAGGTAGCCGCACAGGATCTTAAGAGCACATACGATTGAAGGTGCAGTATTGTGGAAAACATGGGACTGATATGATGATTGCCAGAGCGGCTAAGTTTAAAGACTTTGGTTTCTTTGTATTCAGTTTTTTGCGATCACTCTGTTCTTCTATTGAAAAAGAGTGACTACGCACATGTTACTACAAATACCTGATTTATTTGCCTATGTCGTATCGAAATCGGAGAATAATCCTAAAATACAAAGCTCCCGATATAACGGCAAAACTTCATAAGCTTCATAATAATCTATCTGGACAAGCATATAAACGGCTTACTCCATATCATGGGCTCATCCGTTTGTTTTGTTGACTTTTGTGCTTATTTTGCTGTACTAGTGTTTCTTTCAGTTGTTTATTTGTTTTTCTCTTCTTTACTCCACTATCTTCACATTGTTTTTGTGCAGTGTGTTACAAATAAATTATTATTTTTATAAGTATTATTTGTAATGTCTCCTTATAAAAAAAGTTCGCATCGAAACATCAAAGAAAGAAGTCCCCATGGAAAAACGCCACTAAGCTTAGATTTAGCGAATCCACTTCGTTTTCGGGCGTTTTTGGGGGGTAGACGTTCTGCAGACAGACCGCTAAAGCTGGTCCAACCTGGCGGAAGTTCTTCTCAGCGGAATCGGAGGCGACATTGATACGTCCGTAAGGTTGACGTCGGGCTTCTCCTTCCTGGGAAGTTTGACAGGCCGATACAATAAAAACATCCCACAGATCGTCAAGTGTCATCGCGGCTTTCACGGCCTACTCAACATTTTATGTCTCCAAAGAATCCGAACTATGAAGAGGCATAATACCCATCCTTATCACTAAGACTGATCACCAGACGTCATATGAGTATCTGTGCATAAAGTTTTGAATGTGAATCAGTGCTGTTCTCACCCGAAGACGTTCTGCTTTATTTTCGTCGAAGGGGTAGTAGACCTTCCTTCTTTGAAACTAGGCTCTGTGCATTTTAGCTGACGAGAATGGTCTGAATGGCTCGTCACGGGTTCACCGGCACATTTGTCGCTCCTTGTTAAGGCTGACTTGTTGGCCGTTGTCTAGCAGTATCGCATTTTTGTCTGGGTCCCAGACGATTATACGAGCACCTCTTCTCCCGGTCTTGGTTGGCTGCTTCATCGTAACCTTCATGAGACTTCCCCCTGCTTTGAAACCAATCGGGCCTTGCCCGATCTTTGCCCTTCTTCTGTTTCCCTAATGACGGCAGCCTGAAACTCCGATTAAGTACTGTCGTAGTGTTCTACTTCCTTCGTATTCTTGTAGCAGTGTCACTTTCGTCTCACCGAAGTGCTCTACTGTCCAGTTCTTCTGACACCGTTGTGTATCACTTTGATTCTAATGAACTTCCTATTTCCTACTGTTCACCTCCTTGGGCGAAGTATAGGCCTTTCTGGACTGTGGAAGGCCTTTCGCATTCAATCACGTTCATCACCTTCATCGTTTCTTTCTTCTTCAAACATTGCGTCTTGTATGCTAACATTCTCGGACTCTGCGGTCCTGCCCAGCAGTCGATGTCCCCCCTACTCTGTCCCCAAACCATCCATTACGTTGACCAGACCCAAAACACAAGCTACTTCGTTACCATCAGGGTGTTGTATTTCTTTCATACTACGGTTGCATTAGCGTTGACGTTTGGGGGTATTTGTACCTCTTGAGACATTGGGGGGGTTGGATTATTTATGATCTTGAAGAAGACAGTCAATTAGACGGTCGACATGGAGTTGTATAACACTAAAAATCCGAGGTGGCATCAGCAGTTTTTTGGGGTTCAGGTAAAACAATAAAACAGGGTGAGGTTAATTCACAAAGGGATGAAGAAGCTTGGTAGTAACTGCAGTTGACAGCGGGATGCTTTTGGCGCGAAGGTTTTGAACCAGAGCTGAACAAGAATGGACATGATTGTGGAGTGGTGGTAGGCTGTGTACTGCTGGACTAGCTTCGTGAAAGTATGAGCGCAAAATAGTTCACCCAATACTTAACAAATCAAGGTACTTAATACTTAAGTAAAATAAATAGGTACTTGAAGCTCTCAAGTACAGATAAATTCTTAAGTACTTTCAAGTACTCTTCCAAGTACATTCCGCTTCGATGGAATGTTTTTGTAATAAAAAAGGAATTTTCGGAAAAGGAATTTTCGGAAAAGGGAATTTCTAAGATTCAAAAGTAGTTTGAATTCATGATTTGGCAAAAATTCAAATTGAAAGTAAATACGGCATCTTTGCCGTCATTTCTACAAGGAACGTGTTTTAGTCTTCAAGATACCATAGATCCCGAGAGCTCTCTGAAGGCTGTGTGCAAGAATCGTCCTAATAAGGTCATAAAGGGACATGTTAATGCAATTATGAACTTTCATAAGCATCTATGGGTAGGTATTAGGATATTTTTTTTAACAATTTTTTTACTAGAAGTCTGACTGTGTAGTCTCTATTCTAGTCCATTTTGTTTGGTGGTTCCGTTTGAAATACTCATGATCAAATGGGTTTCAAGTTAGTATTACATTTTTGCGTGCCCATGTTATGTTAGGTAAGTGGGGGTCTTTGAAGGCTGCATCCAAGAACTGCCCTAATAAGGTCATACAATTAAAGGGGCATGTTAATGCAACAACGTGCTTTAATAAACATCTAGGATAGGTACTGGGATAGTTTAATTTTTTTTTTAATTTTAACCCATCATGCTATTTTACTAGAAGTTTGACTGTCTAGTCTAATCTGTTTTTGTTTGGTAATTTCACTTGATATACTCATGATCAGACATAATTATAAATGGGTTGCAAACCAGTTTTTCTGCAAAATAGAGTTTTTAGGAGCGCTAAAAGCAAATTCCTACTACCAGCATCTCCACCAGAAGACAAATCACTAGTATTAATTAGGGCACACTTCTTTGAATGTTTCTTGAGCTAGAACAGTGCAGTTCGGACTAAATGGAAGAAGAAGAAAACACCCGTTGAGCAATCCATAGAAGCCCGTAATTACTTACTTTGGTAGACCGGTAGCTGACTTCCATCAAGCGGATACAAGTGGCACTGTTCATAACTAACTAACGTTCAAAGAAGCGTAGCTCTTCTGTCTTTCGTGGTGTTTAATTCTTTGTGTAAATTGCCAAATGCCTTTATTATATGACTTAGTTTTATTTTCCATTATACGACGGAATATGACTGAGCTAGAAATAGTGCTAGTAGACTTGTACTTAAGTAGTACTTCAAGTTCTGTACTTAAAACTCAAGTACTAATTAAGTACAATTGTTGTCTAGTACTTAATACTTGATACTTAAGTACAAAATTTGGAAGTACTTAATACTTAATACTTAAGTACAAATTTGAAGTACTTGTTACAACACTGATTAGTAGTAGATATGCCATGTAGCGTGTGTAATAGTCATTTGTTACCCACCAAACAGGAAAGAAGAATTGATAGAGTACAAAAAAACAACAGAGAAATCACACTGAAAAAATAACAAAAAAGTCACAGAAAGAACTCAGTAATAATTACAATCGCCAACAGACAACAAATTCTTTGCAACCCCTGGCCGCTCTGATTGCATTTCAGTCGTTGGTCTGTTCAAGTTTCAAAATCAGGTTAACAAGACCGTATTCTTTGCTCATTTAAGAATTTCTTGTACATCAATGAAGACGTAAATAGAGGGAGAGAGGAGGGCAAATAGAGGAAGATTGCTACTTGTACAAATAATTTAGGCCTTAGTTTAAGCATGGCATGGCTAAGTCATCACCAGTTGGTATTATCATCTTCTAGGAGGGGGGGGGAGGGGATGCTGGCTATTGTTTCGAGAAAGACCAACAAATATCGCTCTGAATCCTGTCAATGTGCTGAATTCAAAATCGTGATATACTTTTTACTCCCATTTTATAAAAGTAAGTAAATGAAAGTAAGTAAAACAAGTAAATGACATTAGACAACATGACAAGTGCGTTGTGCTTGTGTGTGGCTTTTGTCAATATGTGTATTGTGTATTTCATGTATTTGAATGTACGTGTCTTTCTTCTTTTTCCCCCGTGAATTGTTTTTGTTGTTCACGGACATAACATACAAAAATTAAGTAATGACAGTTTGAAAACCATGTGACACCGAAGTACGTTTACATTCCCTGCAAACGGCCTGTGTACCTCAGCCGGTGTGCAATTAGCAAAACAACCACGCGCTCAAGAGCCATTTAAAACGTCGTCTGTTTCTTTCTCCACTCCGGCCTGTTTCTTGTCAAGTATACGCTCTGTTGAAGTGATGCCATACGTGGAACATCAAAACGATCCCTATTTACAAAGTGTCTCACTGGGTCAACGTTTATGAAGGGTACAAACCCAACAGCTAACGCTACATGTCATAGAGGTTGTCGAACGTAGGGGAACCATCCTGACGTTTGCGGGGCTCGCTTTTGGAACTGGTCGAGAGCAAAAGCCCACAATTGTGCATGGGTAGGTCACAGAGCACGATATTTTTATTTTAAAGGACACGTCCCTACTTATGATAGTAATTCATTCTAGTTTAGTAGTATTTCCATCCTTTTTTTTTCTTAGGATTATTCACTTCATAATGTATCCTATCTCCTCTATTAGCAATACACTGATTATCACGCTTGCCACTATTTCTTCTCGTTACGTGACGTATCAGGCGCCCGGTCATTGTTTCCGAGTAGCTCTGTCCGAAGACCGGTTGTGCACATTTTGCCAAGATTGTCATCCAAGGCAAGGGGCATGGAAAGAGCCTAAAAACAGCCGAAGTCGTGTGTAATTTTCTGTAAGCATAGCTTAGTTGTCTCAGAACATGTGAGCAGAAACCCTATGCAGTGCGGGGTTTTCTTTTAAGGTATATTTTATATACCTTATAGGATATATATTTATAGGATATATATTTTATATTGTTATATTTTATATTATATAAAACTTTATAGGAGAATTGTGTTAGTAGTGTTTAGGTGTTACGTTTATGTTACTCTTAGTGAAAAATAACACATTAAACGTCGTAAGAGACAGTATTCTGTAACACTATTAGACGACACCCCTAAGTGTTGACTGTTGAAATTTGACATATTTATGATGAATGCTATCGAACTTTTGACAGTGTACCTATAAGTTAGATCGCAAGAGTCCACTCCTGTGATCGGTAAAATCAGAACTGATAAGCCTATAAATTGTAAATGGTGGTTATCGGCTTAAAAACTAACTTCTAGTATGTTTACCAAAAGATGAAGATTGAAGCAATCGCACCCCTTTTTTTCCAATTGGTCTCACGAACATATTTTTTAGGAAAAAAGCGGAGAAGGGTTAAAACTGAGTTTCTATTCAGTTTTCTTTTCAGTAAAAGAAGGAGCGTAAATTGAAGCTGGCAATAATTTTTCTTTCCGTACTTTCATCACCAGAGTATTTGCTGAAGGATTCTCCTCTATTGATTAGACAGTTTCCCTTCCTTTGTGTAGACCCTAGGTCTATGTCATGTCTCACATTATAGCTTGACAAAGAACAGAGTTGCGCAAGACTAGAGTACGTCTTAAGAGGGGGAAGGATTTCTTATGGTTTATTTGGGGCTTCCGGCCTTGCCAGCTTATCCCTTTAGAGATCTCCTCAAGTGTAAAACATTTATGTCTGTCATGAACAGGTAGAGTTTAGATGAAAGAGAGTCCTCTATTGACAGAGAGTTTATATGAAAGTGAGAAATTAGTCTTTCAGAGGGCGTCTACAACAGGTGGAGTGCTAGCCAAAGTAGATATACCAAAGATGGGCGAATCCGATCATGAAAGGATCCGGATCCAGGACTAGGTATAAATCCGATTCCGAATCCACCATTTGATGCTGGGGATTCGAGTCCGGATTTGAATCCGACCTTCATAAAAATCAAATCAAAACCGCAGAGGTTACAGTTTAAAAATCAGAGGTGATAAAAAAGCACTCATGCCTAAGGCAAATGAGACAGGTAATTGGACGATGTAAACTCATAATTCTATAGTGTGGGTTTCCTCTCGACAACTAGAAATGAATTTGGGGCTCGTTAAGCACAATACCTCAAGCACAGTGCATACAAATTGGAAAAATACAGGAGTCGGAGCGGATTTGTAAGATTCAAGGTTTGGAATCCGAGTCCGAATCCGAATCCACCCTGACAAGCAGAAGATTCGAATCCGGCCAAAAGGACGGGTCCTGGATTCGAACCCGAATCCGAAACCCGTACTCGGATTCGCCCATCTCTGGTAGATATATGTTTCTTTTTAAATACTATTAATACTAATTTTAATTAATATTAAAGGATTTAATTCAGAAGTATCCAAGAACATGCATTGCCTAGGTCACTCCCATCCTAGTCGCTAGCTCATAGCAGTGCTCGGTATGACCGTGGTTTGGAACACTGTCCGGCTAAAAGGAGTCCTGGATTCGAATCCGAATCTGGATTCGGGTCGCCCATCTCTGGTAGATGCATGTTTCTCTAATGAAGGATTTAATTCAGAAGCATTCAAGAATTTGCAGTCCCATCCAAGTCGCTGGCTCATTCTAGTGCTTGGTATGACCGCGGTTTGAAACACTGTTAATTTTTTCCTAATCCAAAAAGTTGAGCCCTTTTCGGTCACAGTACAGTATTGAGCAAGTTTTACTTGTCGGAGTCTTGTGTTCGTCAATGAAGCAAACGCTGTTAAAACGGCACTCCTGCCTCTTAAGCAGAACAGTGTTCCTGTCTTAGGGAAGAAGGATAAGAAAATTTGAACAGGGGTCCTTCCTTTCCTCGTTTTTCGCGGCGGCGATCTAGTTGTGCGATTCAGAAGCACCCGACTCGGCAAGCTCAAAATAGATCTTAGCCAAAACAATTAGACAAAAAGAACAACATTTAACTGGTAGAATTAAAAGCAAAACAAAAAATTGTGTTGGCAATATCTTTTTTGTTTGAATTTTTGTTACGTCATTTCTGCTTGTAGAGAAGTAGAAAACGTGTGTCACTGCAATTTTAATCATAGAAAAATTTGAGGGGTGGATGAGATTGACGGACTTGTTGCTGTAAAGGGTGAATTGATTTTTTTTATTTTTTTTTTCAAGCGTTGATCGGTATTAGGGTTTACAGAAATTAAAGGTAGCCTACCGTTGTGTCCACAATGATCGTTCCTATCATCACGTGATGATTTCTCCTCCGTTTCTCCATGTCAATTAAATTAGTTACCGCCTTCAGTCTTTTTTGCTCTGTATCACGGTCAGACTGGGATGATATATTAAGAACTTATGAAAGCTAGTCCTGCCAAGTTTCATCTTTGTTTTGACATCAGGAATGAGAGTAGATTCTCATTGCGTCGTGTTTTATTTGCTCTGGATAGTCTTGTTCTGCTATTATTGGGATAGCAGTGGTCATGAAAGTAAAACTGCCTCGTAACAGGTTGAACAAGAAATTGAGCAACAAATAGCAAGATATTCAAAAGGGTTTACCCTTTTTTGCTTTGGTTTGACTTTATTTTCCGGTGTGGGGTCCGGAAATTTTGTGACACACCTTAAGATGGGATGAACACAACAGTGCCTCTTCTTTGGATAGGCTATTACACAAGCTGGTTAGGACCCCCGATCCTTCGATAACTAATATCGGAATGAAATTGTAGGGAGAGGAATTGGGACAATGTAGTGCCGTTGGAGCTTTGATTTCTCATAAAATATTCTTTCGGTCGAATCATCTTGCTCTTGCATTTTTGTCCGGGGGAGTAGTCACTCGATTTTTTTACAGTCCAATTGTGGGTCTGAGTGAACACCTGGCTTCTTCTGTGTTCTCGGCGGTTGACTTTTTCAGGATGAAATAAAGGGAAAGGGAAAAGGGGTCATCTCATTCAGTCCAAGCTGACCACAAATCATATCTGATGGCTGTAAACGAAATAAACCTCAACTTACTTTTCCTTGTATTTATTTATCATCACCAAAATTTGTAAGCCATTAAGACTTCCCACTATCCTTTAAATTGTTAGCGTTTATACACTTGCGTTTCACTTTATTTGGGGGCTATTTTACTGTAAATAACATGTTTTTCCTTATACTATTCTAGTTTTACGTATAGTTTTTCTGCGTCTTTTTTTTGAGTGTATGATGTGTTATAAAATAAATTATCATCATTATTATTAAAAATCTAAAAGAAAATGTTTTTAGATGTTCGATTGCCCAGAGGTGGAAGACTGACCCAACGGCTAGTGGAACAGGGGTTACTTACTCCGCGAATACTAGCGCAGCTGCAGGCAGAGTGGAAGCAACAGCAGCAACACGAACTGGTAAGTTGATTACAGTATGCGAACTGCCCTCGATTGAGGGATGTTTTGTGGTTCATTTAATATGCATTGCTTGGGTGGGGTTTCGTTCCTGGCAGTCCGTTTCCTTTGCTTTTGACTTCCCCTTTAGTTCTTTTTTTCCATTTTTTTATGGGGTGATCAGCTCAGCTCGATTTGGGAAAAATATATAATTCTTTTATATTTTTATGTTAGTATTCAGTGGTTTGGGTTTGTCACGATTTTCCATTCAAACTGTTACACCCAGACCAGTAATAGATTTGCTCCTTGGTCTCTAAGAATTCCCCAATTCCCCGTTTCTCTAAATATTTATGTCACGATTTCCCAATCTAACCAAATACTAGCCAGATTATGGAATTTGTTGGCTAAGTTGGAAGGTGTCAATTGGGAACCTCGGTCGGGCACCCTTTTTGTGCCCATAATTTCACGAAGGAGTAAAGAGGAGTCAGACGTGTTCTTAAAGTCGGTACCACGAGGGTTGCCAAGTGTGACACCTTTGGTGCTTTTTGACACTTTTTGGCCCTGCTTGAAACCATGGCACTTTTTCTCAGAAAATGACACCTTTTCATACAAATGAAACTTTTTACGTCAGAACAAGCACCTTTTCATTTACTGTGCGAAAGTTACAAATTATTGCCCTCCAAATACATGTACTTTACTTTGATTGCGTACAAAAAAAAATAGTTTTACACTTCATTTACAGTTAAACAGTGTTACAAAACTGTAATTTAACAATTAAGAAATGGTCTTACGCCCACATTTCAGTCTCGAAGTAGAAGGTATCATACCTCGTAATGTTACATTTTACTTTTTTACCTTTTTACTTGAGGTGTCAAAAAACACCTTTTTGCCAGGAATTTTGACAGTTCCTTGAGTCGAGCTCTTGCAGCCCTGGGTACCCCTTTACGATTTTCTTCTTAAAACTGCTCAAACACAACATTTTTTGGTTCTTTACAAGAAAAATTATTTATTAGTTCAAATTTCCTTGTCCGTTTATATTTTAGTATGGGCTACTACTGTACACTAAGAGATATACTTTTTGGCCGTTAACGCTGGACGCTGCCATTTGCATCCACTTGCTGTGTTAGAAGATCACTTGAGGAGTCAAAGTAGTTCTTAATGGAGCAAGTTGCGATATGCGGAGAATGGGAGGAAAAACCATTACCAGTCGATTTGGAATAATTATTTTGATATCGAATGATTATTAGAACTTTTTTTTCTGCAAAGTCCTAACATCAGCCAACAATATTCGCAAATTCATCAGTTTAAAGCAGGTGCACTGTCAGGACTTTCATAAAAGGTAAAACAAGGATGCGCGGTTCAACAGAGAACACTTGGGATGAATCTGTTGTCGCGACAAACGTTATGCATGAAATGTTATGCATAACCAGCATTGCCAAGAAGAGCCGAAAAAAGCCAAAAAAGCATCTGCTGAATTTTCGGATATCATGACGACAAACAAAAAAGTCAGCAGATCCTTTTTTGGCGGATTTCCGGTTCCAGGAAGAACCGGAAATCCGGATTTCCAGGAAGAACCGGAAATCCGCCAAAAAAGGATCTGCTGACTTTTTTGTTTGTCGTCATGATATCCGAAAATTCAGCAGATGCTTTTTTGGCTTTTTTCGGCTCTTCTTGGCAATGCTGGTTATGCATAACATTTCATGCATAACTTTTCTCGCGACAACAGACTACATCCCAAGTGTTGTCTGTTGAAACCGCGCAACCGTGTTGTCTGTTATGAATCTTCTGACAATGTGTGGACCGTCATCTGGCTGGCATTCACTTTAGTGTAGACTACATAGTGTCGTGAGAAATTTATAGAGGCGAAAGCCGTTTTGGTAAAATTATATCAGTTTTTAATGTTATTACAAAACAGAAAATCTAATTCACCCCTTACAGCAGCAAGATGTTCTGGTCTTTATTAAACCACCTGCCTAAAAACTGCAACATTCAAAGCTAATCTGTTTCCCAAGATTCATACTTCTGATGAATTGTACGCTAAGAGACTTCCATGAATCATGTCATATCGAACCGAGCCATTTTTGTATCCTTACAGTTCAAGAGGCTGTATTAAAAATAACAAAACAAAAACGGTTTTCTGTAAACAGAAAGACAGATCTAAACAGTTGTGCAGTGTCCACCTATACCTGCTAAGCATACTACAACTAGCTCAGTTCTAGCCTTACTTTTTTGCTGGCAGCAATTCGGCTTGATTTTGTTCCTTATTAATATTTTTACTTAAAGATTTAATAAACAAAAAAAATCCCACAAAAGCAGAAAGTATACAAAATTTGAACAAACTTGATATGAAAAGAAGAAAAGAAAATTAAACTCGGAACCGGGCGAGCACAAAATAAACTGAATAAAGAGCGAAAAACGTTAAATCTAAGTGATTGTTGATGACTAGGGATGCCAACGAGTGGAGCCGATGTGCGGTAATCTTTACGTACCAGATATCTGAAGGAGTATGGAGAAAAAGAAGAGAAAAACACAGTAAACAGTTTTAACTTAAATAAATATGAATACTATTGCTTGATGACTGGATAGACGCTGTTTCAAAGGTCAAGTGTTTCCAGGACTCGATTTAGGAGCTCCAGAACAGCCTCATTTGAATCTTTAATACCATGCCATTTCTGATTTCCGGCAGCAAGTGCCATTTTTAGTCGACGAAAAAAAACAGACGAGCCAATGGAATCTTCAACCAATTTTCGGCGGAATCGTTTTGATCCTTTATGGTCCGTGAGAAACTCTTAATAAGAAAAAAAAATCTTTTAACTATCTGTTTTGTAGAAAAGAGGGCATGCTACCCTATGCTATTAAGACTAACCACATACATGTTCCAGTTATATTTTGGTCAGTAATTTGACATAGGCTACGGTCCTTGTGATGGTTGAAAATCACATAGCTCTCATCATTGATCCGGGTGTTTCCGACGAAATTGTAGCCATTAAAAGATTTAGTATGCTACTATAATATTGCCATATTGATCGCGAATGGAACTACGTTAAAAAGGAGGGGCTCGAACCGGTCCGTGTCCATTGTCCATGAACGTTACCCTACACTTTGCTTGAGTTTCTTTCGAAACGTTGTGGGCGTGGGAATACGGATAAAAGCCGGTAATTTTGAAACGAACTTGTTTTGTTCACCAGTTTGTGTTTTATGGTGAAAAAACCTAGGTAGTATATAAACAGTGGGCTGCGAGGGTTGTATCCCTGTCATTACTAAGCGGGGGGCTGATTTGGGTACAAAAGTCAGATATCAGTAGTATCATCGAGGCAGATTTATAGATGGAGTGCACCTGGTCGATCGAGCGCGAGGGACATGGGTTGGGTCACTATAGTTTTCGCCAAGATTAAATGATTGGGGTAGAAAGACAATGTCAAAAGGGTATGAGGTGTCCGGAGTCCGACCGGGAGTTGGACTGTAAATTAAAATATTTACAATATTAATCAGAAACTGTACCGAAGTTGGAACGTAACGCGAAAAGTCAGAATTTGAAGGTTAGCTCTTCCAACTTTCGAAGGGTTGTGTAGAATTTTCTTCGCTGCTTTGTCTTAAAGAAATTTTTTCAAGAATTAGTAAATAAAGCGAATCTCAACGACAAGGTGCAGTAGACAGGTACGAATCCAGGAATTTATTTCGGGGGGGGGGGCGGGGTCTACCCATGGGTTGGACCTGACCCATACCAAACAGTAAGGCAAGAACATAGATGAGAGGTTAAAGCCTATTAAAACGATTATTTGTGTAGTTTTTTTTTTAAAGGGGTCGAATCCCCTCCCCCCACCCCACACCCTTGGACACGGCCTAGCAGCAGATAATGTTATTTTAAATTCAAGTGTGCTAAATAGCCAACTCTTTGAAATCAATAATGAATTTAAAGTTAACAGGATTCTGTTCATCGATTTGCTTAGCATCACCGCCGAAAATAAGGTCGTGTAAACAGTCCCCCATTTGTGCAACCTCGTGCCGAAAACAATGATCAAAATCTAACGCCTTTTTTGTGGATAAAAAAAATTGCAGAAGGTTCATTTTTGGAGGAAATGCATCGCCTACGAAATGATGTATAAAGAGCATTTGTTTCCCAATCTTCTTTTGTTAAATCCTGTAACAATGATTGCCAGTCGCCGCATAGTCACAAGGCTTTACTGAAATAGCACAGAGCATTTCGTATCTTTACATCAACCTTTGCTCGTTATTTACGCAGTTATTTGCACAGTTATTTGCTTCTTATTTTGACTTAAGGATTATTAAACGCGGTGTTTGTGTGTGAAGTAAATTGATTCTGCCTGTGCGAATTTAAGAAGTTGGAACCATGGTGATGTGCATGTGACTAACCTGGATTTATGCTTGTGCTTTGCTACTGGTAAGTGCTGTTTCGGCTTCTCTCAAGTGGATTAGGTAGACAGGCCTAGATAATGGACTTAGCTTTAGACGCCTGATTGTACTTGGCCTGGAACTTCTTTTACTGGAACCGGCCTTGGTTCGAGGTTGTCTAGAAAAACTTAAGCTTTTCATTCTTGTCCATGTACTTCCTTTTTTTTTTGGGGGGGGGGGGGGGGGTAGTTGCTCCTTCTCGTACTAGTACGCACATATGTCTGAATTAGTTTAAGGGACAGCAGTCAGGAAAGGGGGGGGGGAGGCACACTTTTAGGTTAGAACATTTGTTCCAAGTAATGTAAGAACATGTAAAATGTTACAGTAGTATAATCAAATGTATTAACAAATAAGAGGTTAGTAAAAAAGAGAGAATGTAATGCAAGGGTCGCTTCAACAAGCAAGATTGTTGTGTGCACAATTGTGTAACATAGTCTAGTTTATTGCGGAGAAGACTGACTAAATTACTTACTCTATTTAATTATTTCTAAACGAAATGGTCGCGAAGTGGAGGAGGAGTAGCCAGCTATACTGGCTATTTTCAAAATAACGAAGGGTCTTCATATAATATTACATAAATACATGCTTTACCATGGCAAATTTGAGTAAGTAAGCTTTATTTCCCAATCGGGGATCAAAAGAACGTGCTGTTTAGTAGGCTACGAAGAAGAAAAGAAACAAAAATAACTTGAAGACCAATATTAAAAAACTGACTTTAAAATAAGACAGATTTCCAGGGTGGGTAGAGATTAGGCTTGACATCTTAAGAAGTTGAGCCTCAGCTTGACAGAGGGGCTAAGAAGAGAGAGGGAGAGAGTGGATAATTGGTATCTACGAACATAGAGCCTTCTGGGATCCGAAAGTTGCTGGCATATCCAAAGAAGATGGCTGATGGCATTACAGAAGAAGCAGTAAGGAATCCGTGATTTCGATCACGCACTGGAAGGCATTGCGCTTGTAGCTTAAACTACTGATTAAGGGCCTCCACGGGTCGAAATAACTTCGAACAGAATTCTAAAAAATATGTATGTTTCGCTTCCTTCCATTGTTCTGGAGTTTCGGACCTTTGTTGGTACTATTTGTGACTTGTGGATCGAATACCACGTTTGAACATATATTGATGATTGTTGAGAAAAAAGTCTAGTAGGCCTATACATGCGGAAGTGAAGCCTACACTCTAATAACTTTGAGCCAAAACGTGCTCCAGATCTTGTGGGAAGCAATAGCCCAAGCTTTAAGATATGCCATCCGCAAATAGACACCCCGCTGAGCTACTCCTAGTTCGATTGTCTAAAATGAGCCGATGCTATCTAGACATGGGACAGGAGATTAATCTAACGATAAAATCCTAGCGAAGGGTAGTATTATTAGGATTTGGCTAACTGTTTCAGAATCGTGGTATCTGTTTTGATGAATTTCGGTCTTGTGTTCATGTGAAATGATTTATGGGATTCGTGTTTTTTGGGATCCCAAAACGTAAGTGGAGGGATACCTGTGACATCGCAAAAGTTGTCCGTCTGTCCGTCCGTCCGTCTGTCAGCACGATAACTCTCGAAGGGAATTACATATTTTGATGAAACTTGGTGTGAAGGTTCTTTGGGTCAAGTGTAAGGTCAAGTTCGTAGATGGGCTCTGTAGCCCTATATTTAGGGGTGGGGGAGGGGGTTCAAATTAAAGGACAAACACAATATTTTTAAACAGCTAATGTGATAGTTTATTATGGGGTAAGAAGACATCCTGACCACGATGGTGTTCGTCTGGAATCCGGCAAAAACCGGAAAGTTGGTTAAAAGTAAAAGTTTTATTTGAAGTTTATTAGATGTTTGATTTAGGGGTAAGAATACATGCTGAACACGATGATAGAAACCATTTTATCGCCGGACAAGTCGCTCGTCCGGAATCCGGCAAAAAACGGAAAGTTGACTAAAATTAAAAGTTTTATCTGTAGTTGATTAGATGCAGATTTAGGAGTAAGAAGGCATGCTGAACACTTATATGAAAAGCATTTTCTACCCGGACAAATAGTTCGCCCGGAATCTGGCCAAAACCGGAAAGCAAAAGTTTTATTTGAAGTTGATTAGATGACAGATTTCGGGCTAAGGAGACGCTGAGTCTGTATATGACAATAATTTTTCACCCGGTCATATAATTCGTCCGGAATCCGGTTGAAACCGGAAATTTCTTTGTAAGTTTAAGTTTTATTTGAAGTTGATTAAATATATCCTTTATAGGGATAAGGAGATACGCTGAATTTTTCTAAGTTTTCTTTTTTGCTGGACAAGTAGTTCGCTTGGAATTCAGCCGAAACCGGAAATTTGGCAGAAGTAAAGCAGGAAGTTTCGGTAAGTATCGTCAAAATAGATATGGCTGATAGAGGTATATCTGAACTATCTGAACTTGGTTTTCTCAGATGATTAGCCTGCGAATACTGGATCTGGTGAAGACAAGACCCATTTGTCTGGATCAGATACTAGATTTTTGGGATCCCATCGAAACCTAAGGTCTTGTTTGGTATCGTTGTGAACACGAACAAAAATAGAAAAATCGCACAACTCCTTCAAAGGGGGAGGGGGGGGGGGTCAATCCGCAGTCTCAGAATTTTCATAACAGATAACACAAGGATGCGCAGTTTCAACAGATAACACTTGGGATGTAATCTGTTGGGATTTTTAAAATGCTCTGCATGAAATGTTGTGCATAACAAGCATTCCCGAAGAGCTGAAAAATGCGGAAAAAGCATCTGATCGACTTTTTTGTTGTGTGGTCATGATATCGAAAATTCAGCAGATTTGTTTTGGCGGTTTTTCGGCTCTTTCTGGCAGTGCTTGTTGTGCATAACATTTCATGCATAGCGTAGCGTTTTCAAAATCTCAACATATTACACCCCAATTGTTGTCTGTTGAAACTGCGCATCCTTGTGTTATCCGTTGTGAAAGTTCTGACAGTGTGGTTCCGTTCATCTACTAAGGTTAGTTCCTAATAATTTTTTGGAAAGAGTTTGTGCGGAATAAACAAAGTCGCATCATAAACCCTGAATGTTATTTCCAACTTGGTATGAAACAAGTTTTATTTGTTTCACAATCGGGAAAATTATGGGCCTGAAATAAACATTTCCCGCCTTCCAGATATCTGGTCCTTCCCGAAATTTCTATTTTGCTAATCTTTCAATTTAAGCTTACCATCAAGAACGGTGAGCCATGTTATGATCTTTGAAGAAACTCCTACTGTTATTTTGGGACTAATATTAAGGCTAATATTAAGGCTAACAATTGGTTTAGGAAACGGGAAGGCCTGCCTACCCATCTTCGGTTTTCTGTTTTTGGATCCCCACCGTCAGCTTCATGTCCGGCCCTTTTTGCTCCTGCAGAAACAGATTTTCTCACCACTTGTTTCAGTCATCATCTTTGTTTTCCCACAGTTCCCTCCCTCCTAATCCCTATAAATTCACGGTGAAGTAGATTTGTTGAATCACATAAATACGTAATATTACTTGTCAATATTGACATTAGTAGCATTGGCTGCTCTTGAAATCCGCATTTTGGATCGGTCCTGGGTCGAGCCTTAGCGCATAGAGTGTGTTCACTTGGGATATGAAAACTGGCATGGCCGTTTCTCGAATATCACTTTTGTTTTGTTTACTTTCTTCCCGATGAAAAATTTATCTCAAAATAGTAGTATGAAGTTGTACGAAAAAGTAGCATACAGTACGAACTGATGCTACTACATGCTTCTATGTCAAGGATACAAGTTACTGCATTCTACAGCATGCTACTATTAGCAAAACATGATGCTACTGGATACTACTGCTTAAGATTGTCCCAGTCTGAGTCACGTTAAGTGAGGGTATTCTTTACTAAACTATCATACAACTACGCAGGCTACAATTTTTTTATTGGGTTACCGGCTATCTGATGTCCCCAACCGATTTCCTCTTTTTGTTATTGCTGCACAGAAAGAAAAAGAGCATCACTAACTAAGCTTCACCAGCAAACCAGGAACACAAACCAAATCTTTGTCGCAGCATCACTGCAAGGGGCAAGTTACCAGAGACTAGTTCCTCCGTCTATGTGTCTGATCTGCAGTTTATGAAGGGGGCTGAGAACAAAGTCCGCGGGAATAGGAACAGGAGCACTTGGGTTCCCTAGAGAACTGTAGGTACTTTTCAAAAGCTTGTAATACTTCCTGTGCTTTCATTGTATGTATACAATTGGTGCGGTAACTGTTGTGGATTGGACCTATTAGCTTTGATTTTGATCACTCAGCGTTTTTCGCATTCGCGAGGGCTGATGCTAATCTTGATATCTGCTTCTGACAAAGTAACAAACATAAAATTTGTGACCTCGCGCACACTTTTGTATGTGGAAGCACAGTCGAGACGAATTCCCAAGACAAAGTGACAAACTGAATTTTATTCTCTAGACAAATTGTACCATAGAAATTTATGGTCGAATTTTCTTTAAAATGAAGAACAATTGTCGGTAAAAAATGTTGTATGCTTCTCAGTAGCTAATTGGAATAAAAACGAAAACTGGGGTTCAGAAATATGAAAGATCTGATATAACGAGATTATTTCTGTGACGCTTTAATATGGGAGGCTATTAAAAATCGAGACAACCTTTGAACTCAGTTCTATGGATTCATCTTCCTCTTTAGATTCCGCGTTTCTGGAGAATTAGTGCTTGAATACAGCCTCTTTCTCACTAGTGTTCATAACTCTTCAGCTTTTAATTTTCGGACTAGGCATCCCGAATGTGAGGAGAGATAAGCTATCTGTCAGTGACCGTGGGAGAATGGGGAGAAAAGGATTAAATTTTGATCTTTGAGATGATTAATTAGCTCTAAAACTTTGAAGTTCTGCTTTTGGTGGTCCACGTGAAAAACCCTTTACCCCATCGACGTTTCGCCCTTTTTGAACACGCCCTGCGATTAATTAGGCTCCTTGTAGCGATTTTGTAACAGCAGAAAAAATTTATGGATATGGATCTTTGGCGTATTAGGGAAGGGTTGAGATTCGCCTTGTTGATTGTTGAGATTCGCCTTGTTGACTTTTTGGATCGTCGCCCACTTGTCTTGCCGTACCCGTATGTGTAGAATCGTATGACGAATTTAGTTGAGCTGGCAACATCTTAAAAGTATCTGTTTTCAAGACTTCGACTGCGGTAATATTGCCTTCGGATACTAGACGAGAGCTGAGACCCATAAGATGAAAAAAAAAAAAAAATCGCCACTTACCGCACCCAAGTGTGAAAAAAGCCGAAGTCAAATGGGCAACATCTTCAAAGGGTTGGATTTCCAGACTGTCGCTGAGTTAAATGTTGCCTTCGGACTCTTTCGACCTATTAGAGGCGGCCAGTGCTCGACACCGTAACCAGGAACACAAATTTTCTCCAGCTAGCTTTAGTGGAAATACTATAATCTTTCAAAGATGGTAATGTGAAATGTGATCCAGCCACATCGAGGTATCCAGGAAAGAAGCAAAAGGGAATGACTATTTTCAACATTGAGTAGGGTCAAGTTCGACAACTTTTAGGTACCCAGTTGACCTGTGATAGTCGGATGTTGTTGTTTTTATGGCACTTGCCTTCCGGCCAAGTGCCATATACCGATCACTTTTCCGTCGGTCGGTCGGTTAGTCCGGTGATCGCGAGTTAGGGTACTTCCAGATGTGCTAGGACGATGAAACTTGGCAGACATATTAGGGACCGGACCGAACTAGCTTGGAAAGAGTCTCTTCCCCGATCCGACCACCGTGGGGGGGGGGGCGTGGAGGGAGGGGAATCCGGAATATTGGCGTATTTATAGCTTTTGGACGGGGGATCAGATCTTAATGAAACTTAATATTTGGAAAGACCTCGTGTCTCAGATGTCCCATTTCAAGTGCGGACAGGATCCGATCAATGTGGGGGAGTCGGGGGAATTTTGTTACACGCTTAGAATATAGCGATTGGGATGAGAATTGGTGGGAAGAACAAGCGTAAGCCCTAGATACATCAGCGATAGAACCGGGCCGGACTCAGTCAATCTGGGGGAGTTGGAGGGGGATCCAGAATTCCTGTGATCGCAGTTTAAGGTAGGCAACTTCCAAATGTGCTAGGACGATGAAACTTGGCTTGAACATTAGAGACCTTGACAAAATTGTCTTAGAAATTGTCACTTCCCAGATCCGACCATCCCTTAAAGTACTCATCTTAACCGCAAAGTACAAAAAATACTTTTAAACAAAACCTACATTTTCATGATCCCCACGAGCCCATGCTAAGTTTTGCCTCAAGCAAAAATACCAAGCGCAAAAAAAAAATTACCAAACGATACAGTCTCGTGATTTCCAACGTTCCATTGTCATTCTTATTTACGAAGTCTTGCAAGTGCCATATGAGCTTCCAGCTCTTTTTTGGAGGGGGATGTGCAGAGCCAAATTTTTACCGAATCTCTAAAAAATTTCACCGAATTCCACAAACTGAGAATTCGAGCTTTAAACTATGGAACAGAAAGGATTATTCAGGAAGATTAACATTAAAGGGCAGCATACAAGACGATAGGCCAACTACTAGGCGGCGTTCTGAGGGAGCCCACTTTGAGAATATATTGCCGGGCACGATTGCAGTAACAGCTTCTATCTATTCTACCCGAGAGAAAATTAAATCGAGCGCCGCAGGCGAAAATTTTCGAAATCCAGTTTTTCTTTCTTTCCGTCAAAATTAAATGCTTCTCTTACAAATTCTATCATTTACCGTGGATTAAATACTGAGAGTCTAAGAAGTTCCTTGGACCTTTAGAAATACACTGAAAAATGCTAATAGCATACCACAGTTCAAGAGTAAGAATAAAATTTTCTTGTTGGAAAATATAGAATTAGATCCTAATTTTTTCTACCGTTAGTTCTCTATGTCTTTGTTTTATTAATGTGCGTTTGTTTTCTTTTCCCTTCTTCTTTTCTTTTCTTTTTCCTTGTATTTCTTTTTTTGACAAATGAATGAATACTGTCACCCGTTACGGGCGGTGTTCACTTAGGATGAAGTTAGTTTACAGTGTATGATTTGTTTTTTGTTAATAAGCTGAACTGAACTGAACCATAAACCGGGGGAGCGACGTTCCGGCCGCAGTGGCTTCTGTAGTCAAACTAACTAAATATTCTTTGAGCCCAAGCTGACTTTGAAACATTTATTCAAACAATGTTTACAACGGATACGTCAGCTACGATTCTTCATCAGCGATATTTCGGCCCTTCTTGGCAAGGGTCCTCGTCAGGCTGTCAATCCTCTGGGTCAATATCGGGGAAGGAAAGAAAACTGTAATTCAAGCACTAGTCGCAGACAAAAGAACTGATCTAGGATTTCGTTGATAGTCCTTACTTTTATTTTCGATCCCAAAATGAAATATCGCTGATGAAGAATCGTAGCTGACGTATCCGTTGTAAACATTGTTTGAATAAATGTCAAACTAACTATTTACGTCCAGATTCTAGCTTTTAGTGTCTCGAAATCTTAATCCTAAAACTGGCTTAAAACCCCAGTCAAGTGACACGGCCCTCCACAAAATAGATAATATTACGAAAAACGCCGCAGCTGGAATTTTCGACACGTTTATGATTAGATCTTCATTTTGGGATTGAAAATAAAAGTAACGACTATCAACGAAATCCTAGATCAGTTCTTTTGTCTGTGACTAGTGCTTGATTCGACCTCTTCCGAGTTTCGAGGTTCGTGGCAACTCCTGAGTCCTAGTAATTATACCGAATAAGTTACCGAATCCCAACTATTATACCCAATAAGTTTAGACCGATAGCATGTTCGGGATTCTTTACAACTACCGTATCCTGGCTATTATACCGAATTGTTTTGGTATGGAAAGACTACCGACTTATATTCGTCTTCGGTATAATTTTGTCGAAACTGGAACGAAAGTGATCAGCTGGTTATCACTAGATGATGTGCGAGGGATAAAGAAAATTTCGGATATTTCGCTTGCACTTCCGGCAAACCGTCCTCAGCGAAAAACAAAACTAAATCATGAAATCCACCACAATAAGAACAGGAAAACTAGGTGGAAGTTCGAACCAACAAACAATAAAACGACACGTAACTAAAAACCTGAAGAACAATGCGGATTGAACGACATGCAGATAAAAATAAAAAAAAACGAAAGATGAAATGTGAGTGTATAAAGTGTATATGTCTGTGTATAATCATCCGCCTGGGAAAGCGCAGAAGCTTTCACCCAGAAAACGGCCAAATTTGTATCTGCATGTCGTTCAGTCCGCATCGTTCTTCTGGTTTTTAGTTACATGTGGTTTTCTTGGTTCCGCATCGTTTTCCTGTTGTTATTACGGTGGATTTTATGATTTAGTTTTGTTTTTCACTGAGGACGGTTTGCCGGAAGTGCAACCGAAATATCCGAAATTTTATTATCCCTCGCACATCATCTTAGTGGGATAACTAGCTGATCAAGAAAAAACCCGAAAAATTTCGTTTTTCTATTTTTGTTTGCAGTGAATGGTCAGCTTGGACTCAAACCTTATCTTAGAAACTGGAAAAAGGTCGGGATTCGTGGTAACTACCGAATCCTAAAAATTATACCGAACCTCCATAAATATACCGAATAGTTCTGGCATCGAAAAACTACCAAATAATTTCAGTAAATCCTCTCACCGAATTCGTGATAAATACCGAAAACTGGCAATAATACCGTACCCCGATCATTATACCGAATAGATTTGTACCGGTAGCCTCTTTGGGATTCTGTAGAACTTACCGAATCCCTGTAAATATACCGAATAGTTCTGCGATTGAAAAAATACTGAGCAGTTTGGACCTCCGGCCCAAAATTTTAGCCTAATCTCAAAAAGTTCTGGGGCTAGGCGTTACCTCAGCAAGAGTAGACCTCGGTCTTTGCTTCTTGAGCCGTCTGGGGAAAAGTTGTTAAGACTTTTGGATTGTGATGCACCCAGTTCCCATGGTCTGATCGTCTCAGTTACCCTTGCTCTTGGACTGAACTACTGACGTGTTTCTGCAAAACTATCGACTACAAATCAGCTTTGAAGAAAACTAGCTTAAATCTATGCGAAGCATCTAAAGGCTGGCCCAAAACTGCGCATCCGACCAGCTAAAATGGGGGCTTACTAAACCGTTGCCTTGTCTTTCTCCTGCAATTGGTGATTAGGTATATGCAAGCTGTAGCACATGATGGCTTTCTGATAATGGTTAAGCCATGGTTGCTTGTTGCGTATCATTTAGGTTTGGCGTAGTGGCTTGCTTTAGACCTTATAGCCTCGTAGTGTGACCATGCTTCCAATAAGGTCGATTAAAGGATCTTACTATTGGCTTTCAGACCTACATATCAGGTAATGGAAGTGAAATCGTCATATTATTTGATGTCTCAGACAACGTGGTTATCCTGGCAGCCAAAAAAAAATTTCATCCTCACAGGAAGAAAACCATTGCATTTGTGAAAAGCTCTCGAGTGTTGCAGAATAGTGATCTGTTTGTCATTGTAACATGTGACAAGACTACTCTGTATTATCCTGAAGGTGTCAATTCAAAGCATCTTTTCTGCAGGAAGACGAGGAATCAGACGACGAAGTACCCGAGAATTCTCCACTCCAGTACAGAAGCAAAGATCAGCGAGGATCCAGCTATAAACGACACTCTTCTGACTATAAATTAAAGAAATAAGTGTTTTGTATGCCAAGTCGTGGTCTAGTAAACGAATTCCTCAGTCATTTCTTCACCCAAAAACCGAACAGCTGGAAACCCAAACGTATGTTAAACTCTGTGACAATACTTCTTTTCACGATGCCCTCTGTTTACAACCTGGCTAGACCTAGTATGCCCTAAAGGTGCCAGATGCTTGCAACGAGGCAGACGGAGGGAAGTGAACCGAGCAGACACAAAGGTTGTAATGGTTCACGTCGGCGGGCGTATCAGTTTAAAGGGGTGTTAGTCCTCATTTTAGCGTACGCTCTGTGTGCTTCAGACATATGCGTAAAACCGTTATGACCTTATCTTTGTTTTGAACGGACCAAGTCGTGAGATCCAAACTGGACGTGGCCGCTAAACAATGTTTCACACAGGAATGCGTTCTCAACAGTAATTCTGTAGGCCTAATGTCGTTTTTTTTTTTTTCAAAAAAAGTCGACTGGAAAAGTATGATATTGATTTAATCCTCCAATGGGATAAGTGGGAGTGTGTCATGGTTTGAACATTTTATGTTTTTAAACGTCGAAAATCGTGCTAAACAGACGGAAGGTTTGGATGGGACCAGCAGAAAATCTCGAAGAGCATAGTCAAGTTCTCCTACTATTGTAAGGGTTTAAAACTCTCTCTCCCCCCCCCCCGCCACCTGAATTCGGCAGCTCGCACAATTCTTCTATTTGTAAGCCGTAACCATTCGTTTCGTTTTCGACAGGCTGCAGTAAATTTGGGCGTGTCTAATGACGATCGCTTCACGGGATCACGTGAGACAAATCAGGCTGAATGCAACTTGATTCGGCTGTAAATGGCAGCTTCTTTTGAACTTGAATTGCTTCCATTAGCAGAACCAGGAAGGAAGAAGTACTCTTGGGTGAATAATAAAAGCCGAAGAAGCTAACAGGAAAACGCTATTTAATGCCCAAAGCATTTATATCCAGTCCAGTAACTGTCTTATTGAAAGGAAATCCGATGGCAAAGGTTAGACCACTTGTCACCGGTATTCTTGAACTCTCCAGACAGAGGAATAATATCCGACTCCATGCACAATAGCATGAATAGGTTCTAAAATACACACAATCTTGGGTTAAAAGTTTTAATTATACGATAAAGAAATATAATATATACAATTGGCTGACGCAACTAATTTTCTATGAGATCCAAAACTGGGACTAGAACTGCCAGCCAACAAAATAGTCGAAATCGAATTTGGATGCATACGGATCTGCTCAAGTCCACAATCCAGCTACCAATTAGTTCTAAATCTCAAACTCTTGCAACTAAATGATTGAAAAAGTAACAAAATAAAAAAAATTACTGGGATCACTTTTAGCCAGGGACAGATCTCCGCCTGACAACAGTCCAGAAAAAAACCGTTTTCGAGGAGAAAAAACTTTGTACTAAAGAACTCCGACAGAACTTTCACAATAAAATGGCTTTACTATCACTCGAAACTCAAATTTCGCGTTGAACCCACTCTCTGTCGGAGAGGTCACAACAGGTAATGTATTCAAGCCTTGAGGATGGATTGAACATCTTCAAGCTGAACGTTCCCTGAGAATAAAGATCGATTGTCGATTTTTCTTGATCGGAATTCAACATTCACGTATATACAGAACTTCGTCCTTTTGTGGTGCACTCATCCTTATACACTTAACACTTTGTGTGTTTGATGACTTGGTTCTGACGGTTCAGTCTTCTTTAGGAGGTGTTGTTGTGCTTTCTTGGTCGTGGGGAAGTAATCTGCAAAAAAATAGATTTTAAAACCTTGGATTTACAAACTGGATCCGAAAACCACGGAGATTTAAAAGGAAACCTGTCTGAGCGCTGGAGTCAACAAGTCGTCGAAAACGTGTCTGGGCAAGTCTCGTAGCTAACCCGTTGGGCGGTAGTGGGAGACCAGGCGGTTTACTCCCAAGAAAGTAAAAAGCCAGAGGGCCTGTGTGTTTAAATAACACCGTTAGAAAGTGCGATTGGTGAATAAGATCTGCGAGGAATAACACATGTACTGCTTAAATGAGAGCATTAGGCAGTCATTGTAATACGTACTTCTTCAGATATACGTATAAATGTCTATACGGGAAAATATAATTATAGAAGCTAAATTCTATGTAGCCTACACTACACACTATGTATAAATAATTTGAAATAGGTAAAAACGAATCATTGTAAACAAATGGGAGAGAGATCTCGTGCGAGGCTTTATGAGGCTATTTGGTTATCGCACCCATGTTTTACAGAAATGAAGCTATTATTGTCTTAACTCGAACCAAGCATCAACGCCCAACCTAATAAGTGTCCTCCCACTAACGGGTTGCCACAAATATGTATTAGTCAGCTTTCGGGAAATGATGTTGTTGCGTGGGAAATGTTCGTTAACTTTTGCATACACTCCTACCCGGAAATCATCGCAAAACAGTTTAAAGAGCAGATCCAAGGAAGATCCCAACCGAAATCTCGCGATAACTTGTAAACAGACAGTTTGTACAAACAACAATACTCTTCTCGATACCGGGAACTCTGTCTGCGATGGGCTCCTGATCTGACAGATTCGCGCCGAAATGGTTCAAATTTTCAGTTGAAATTACGACACGCCTGGTTCTTCGCTTGAAGTCAACAATGTAACAAAACAATCGTTGATTAATGTGGAAAGATGACTAGTGAATCGAGGAGTGAAATGCTGCCTAGGATTTTAACTGTGACCTTGATTGTTTCATGAGCTTTGTCTAAAGAATTTTCTTGACTATTACCTGAGATTTTTGTTTTCTTTTTTGGTTGTATGTTCTCACAGGATTGCTTCTTTGGTGACAAGACAGGTGCTTCTGTCTGGCTTAGCCCTGCTGTATCCAATCTCAGTTCCTTTGGCACTTGGTTTACTTCCTCTTCATCTTCGTGGTGTCGTTTTCTTGGATTTAGGTTCTCATCCACCTTCTCCCAGTCGAACTTGCCCTGTAAGGGCTTTTCATTTTCAAAGTCAAAGTTCCATCTCCTGGTCTCCGTAATCCGATGGTGCAATAGTTCTCTCTTTGCAAATGAGATTGAGTCGATGTGGTTTGATGGTCCGAATAGGCATCGACTAACTCGCTTAATCTCCTGACGAGGTGGAACAAACTGCCGTGCAAGAAGGCTGAATCTCGTTTCGCGTTGAACTACTTCCATTTTCATTTCACACTCTTTTTCTATCTTCACTTCGCAATTCACGCCCTCTCTAACTCACGACTAAAATTAGAATGTTCGAAGACTTGGCAAGCATAGGCGATCGCCTCCCTGCGTAAAGATGGACGGGGAGGAGCCAAAGGAGGTTCGCCGCAAGCGTTTGAGATTCGCGCCATTATGGTAGGAGTAGAAAGGGAGGGGAATTAAAGCCCGTTCTCCTGTTTGGAAGGCAGTGGATTTGAAATTTAGAAGCGTGAACCACAAGTTCTCCCGCCACTTTCGTCTCATCCAAATCCAAAATATTTTGAATCAGGGTGTGGCAGTGGGAATCTCACAATTGTTCGAACTATAAACGTGGTAAGAAATGACATAAAGACGGAAGATGAAGCAGATGTTGGCAAATATTGAAGGGGCAACCGTTTACTAGATTATCTTATAAATTGTTCCCTCACAAGGAACCAATATGTTGGACGTAAGATTTTTAAGCCCATGATTTGTGTCTATGAGATACATCCAGGTCCATAACTTGGAAATCAGCACTATGCAATTTTTCGCATTTGGAGCGTTTGGCCCAAGTACAGCGATCATAATTTCGGCCTGTCTGTCGAGGTCGGGGTGGAATGCAAGAATCAGAGTTTTGTATGTTGTTGCCACGCCTATGTTGAGAACTGCTGATCGGATTGGGATGGAACTTTGTGATTGTTAAGAGAGTTAGACTACCTGATCCATTTGTGTGCCCGTATCAATTTCCGCTATGGTGGGGAGAGTTAGAGGGGGTCTTGGAAATTCTATAGCATGCTTTGGTATCAAACGAAAGGAGCCATTTGAACGAAATTTGACTGTACAAACCTAATTTGCGATTGGTTCCATTGGGATCTGACCTCGGTGGGAGGAGTTGGAGGCTGGTGCTCGACATTTCCCTTAAATTCTCAGATGTGAGTGAAATTTGATGGGTGGTACGAATTGGATTCGGCCAACGCGGGGGGGGGGGGGTTGGAGCGGGGTTCCTTTAATTTTTGGCACGTCTAGGCAACAAACGAATGGAGCGATTAGGATCAAACTTGAATAGCACCTAAGTTCTTTAGCCAAACAGGAACTTTTTCTTATAACGCTCTTAAACTACTCGAGTTCTGCGGTCATTTAAATGAATAGAAAATAATAGATTCGTATTTACTGTGAGTCGACTGTGCCATTTATACGACGATAGACACGAAGACATAAAGAAACGAATTCTTAGAATTTTATTTTATTATGCCTTTCATAACTTGTTTTCAATATTTATCTGTGTCTAGTGACTTTAAGATTTAATATATTGGTTGATCAGTTGGTATATGGAAAATAACAGTTTCACTATAAATTCATCGTGAAATAGTATTGCAGGTTTAATTTTATGTTGGTCGCTTCTTGTCTCGGTAACCCTAAGTTTTTTAAAGTTTTCTCGGCTCGTAAACCACACCAAGATGTTACTTTATTCGAAATTTACGCTACTCCTATATTTGTGCAAGCAGTTTAGGTACCACCAGCGCTATCTGTAGTCTATGGCTGAGACTGTAGTAAAATTGTTTCCCGCAGAGCGTCCGAAAGACAAGAATCGAATATTGATGTGGCGTGATGTCAGGTTAGAAGTAAATCTCTTCGTGCTGATGGTCAGTAAGGCTATATTATTTTTGTTTTGATTTTTGTTTTGATTAACTAGATGGGAGTATAAAAAGTTAGGGGCTCTCTTTATGTTTTACCTTATTCTTCTTTTTATATAATTGGCTGAAGAGATGTTGTGGGTCGTTGAGTCTAACCTCAGATTTGCCTGTCTGCTACCCATGTGTCGGTTCTTGAAACCCGATCTCCCACTGCCGCCTTTGCGTACGGCTTGTCGTACTTTCTGTGCATCTGGATACCATATTCTGTGCAATTAGTGACATTCGGTTCTAATAACCTGAGCTGTGGTCGAATCAGCTATGTCGCGTGGTTCTATCGTTTCCTTCCAGACGTGGACGGTTTTGTGTTGTCTGGAAAAGTCCAGACTCTGCCGGAAGGACAACGGCTGTTGGGATGTCAAGATACGAAGGGAGAAGCAACCATACGTTATTCTTCGATCCGTTGACTAGGTGAATATACAGGAAATGCCGCTCTGAGGTTTTGATTTGGAAGCTGATACGAGCTCGATAATGTGCTCCCGACTTTGCCCCGTCAGGGTTTTTGTATAAATAATTTTCTTGAAGAGCTGTTATTGACAGGTTTTTCCTTATTTTCTGATCTTGTTTACAAGATTGAAATTTATATAGTGTCATTTCGATTTCGCGTATAGATGGACTGTATAATGTATATGAATTGCCATGCACTACGAAAATTGTTTATCAAATTAATTGCGACTCATAGGTTTAATCTTATATTTAGACAGAATGATGGGAATTCAAGTAAAAGTACTGTCAATCGTCAATCTAGAGTTTCTTTCGAACAAATTACTATACAGATGTTTTTGACATTGTCCTGCTCAGGAAAAAAAAATATATCTAAAATCTAAAGCATAGTGCTATATTTTTTGTTGTTGAATTTTGCATTTCTTGAATAAACAAAAATATTCTAATGCGGAAAATATAATTTCTGGACTATATTTCTAGGAAAAATAACTAGTTTTCCACATGTTCCAGTTTCGAATATTCTTACTAAATAGTACCATATAGACTCTCGAGTTTGAAAAAAAAACTCCACGCATTCGCACTAAATGGTTCTTAAAGTTGGGCTGAGGCTGAGGCTGAGATTGGACGGTCTAGTTACACATCACTTATTTACTTGAATAGGCCTGAAAAACCGATGAAAATGCGTCAATTCGTTTGTCCGCTATCCACAGATAATCGATTTCAGCGACTGAACTTATTCTTTCGGATTTGTGGTATCTTATGTGCTTGTCCCTCTGTGTTTGAAGTATTCAGCAACTACAAAGGTAAACCATTGCCGAAAAATAACACATATAACAAAAGCACATGATCTTATCATCAGTTTCATACTCCCTTCAGAGGAGTTAGCATCCGTAACACATGGAAATATATGCTATTGTTGAGACTCACATTTTGCGCGTCTGGATGAATTTTAGGTTCTCGTGCAAGCAGCCCACATTCTGAACATTACTACAAGAACCCTTGGGGGAAAAATACAAATTCTCTTACATGAGTAAAAATTATTCAGTGTATTCAAACATCAGATAAGATACATTTTCAGTTAAACTTCAATGTTAACTCACATGTTTTCAGTGACCATTCTCTGTATTTAGTTGCTGATATCCGACTCCTGGCCATCCTTATGATTTAACGTGTTTGTCTGACAAATAGTGTTACTATACCGTCTCGTCGGTCGAATAAAAATCAGGCGCGTGTAACGATCAAAATAAACAAATAATTTAAGCGTGTATCCCAAAGAGCTATTATAATGTATAGCATACCGTTTAAATTTTTCTACCGACCATTTGACCGCTGACCCCTCTGTATCCCAGCAGTGATATCCCTTCTAGCCGAGTGGATTTATGACTCCATTCAAAAACGGCCGTTGGGACTAAGATGAGACTCCTGGTTGCCGATCTGTTAAAAAGCTCACCCAGCAGGCGTGTGAAAAAGTATGAAAACCAAAGGGGAAATCTCAGTTGTGGGAGGAAACGGAAATGGCTTTATACCATTACAGAAAGAGTATTCCGGCTGCTAGTATTCATCGTCGGGTTTCGTTGGGTATCATCTAACAATAAGAAGTGTGGCTGACACCATGACAGAGTGGAACCACAGAATAGGGTGAGAAGAAGATCGAACAATAACATTGTTTACTGTAAGGCGAGAGGGCCGCGGAGACGTCAAGTTCCCGGTCTTACGGACACGTATCGTAATAGTTAAATTTTTGTGTGGCACTTTCAGCCTTCTGCTTATGTGCCAAATATCGAACGCGATGTTTGTCCGCCTGTCTGTCTGTCGCCCTGCCTCAATCTTACGAGTTATGGCACTTAAGATGCATATAAAGTACCAGACCAATGCTTGCGTAGGGACCAAATGGATGGAGAAACTGGAACCAAACTTGGGCAGTACGAATCCCATGGGTTTTAGATACGTTTTATTGAGGGCCAGACAGGACCCAGCTTCCTTGGTGGAGGTTGAAGGGCTAGGGATCCGGATATTCTAAGATGCGTAGAGACCAAACAGGTGGAGAGATTTGGATGCAACTAGGAATGTAAAAAGGTCGTGGATCCTGGATATTTAATGTTGAGGTCCGGACTAGACTCTCCCACTTCCGCGGGGGAGGTGAAAGGGGGACTATAGGACGTTTTTGTCCGGTTCCAGTTGAGTTTAATGGGTGCCAGGAAGAATGCTCTCAGATTCTTCCAAAACCTAGAGGTAGCACATGCCCCAGACGTAGAATATAGTTGGTGGAATCGGATATGTCCTCTGTGGGGGAGTTTGATGGGGGGGGGGAGAGAATGCATAATTCTTGAACGGGCTACTCGGTTCGGATGGAACTGAAGAGCTGGCAAGAGCACACGTGCTAGATCTCAAGTTGAAAGTTCTGGACCAGCTTAAGGCACTTAGGGGCATGAGTGGTGTCGTGGAGTCTTGTGACAGGCTTAGGGTAGATCGGGATGGAACTTTGCGTACAGGACTATCTTATGCTTCGGGGAGCTTGAGGGGGGGGGGCTAGGATTAGCTTTCAGCTCTTGTTTTTACTTCCTTTGGTACAACCAGGCAGTGACGTCCAAATCTCTTTTCAGTAGCCTGTCGTGTCTTTTATTCCCACGATCTAACCACGTCCCGAAATTTAGGGTTGGTCGGTCAGGGTTTCCAAGAGTCTGGCTCCCGACTCACGACCTAGCCTCAAGTTACTGAACGCGCACATTGGTTGCAAATCGCGAAAAAGTGTTCGACTTGGCGGTGCTTTTTCTCGTCTGGCAAAAAAAAAATAAAGAATGGATGTGAACTAATTCTTGTCGTTAGAAACTGCCAAATTGAGGATTTGGTCCACATTCGATTATGTTTTTCCTTACAATCTGCGATAATCGTTACCCGCAGTCCGATGAGAGGGTGTAAATCATACAGGATAAAGGAATTCTCCGCTTGGAATAAAGCTTCATTCAAAGCATCGGGATTATGAGTTTGCATTCCTAACTAAAATGGTCATTAGCAGAATCCACACCTGAAGATTTTGAAATTCGAGAATTCCTCATCAAAAGCGTGACTTAATTATCTGCATTTTCTTGCTTATTAATTGTTGAGACTTCGTGATAGCTAACTCATTAATTTCATTCTTTGACTTCACCTTAAGCTCGGAAACAAGGAAACGTTGAGAAAAGGGTTGAATTCTTAAATGCCGCTTTTGAATAATTGCCATGTGAAACAGAAACAAGAATCACGTCTCAGAACTAGACCATAAATATTTGCTGAGAGTTTCTCGATACTTTTCTCCGAGACCAGGTCGTGTAAGTGAAACGCGAAATTCGTAAAAAAAAGGCAGTTCAGTTTTTTCGCAACGGCTTCTTGAAAACAAAAACAAGTTTAACGCTTTTAGAGCAAATGAAGAAGATTTCAGATAGTTTCCTAAAAAGAACGGGTGGAGCTGCAATTGAATTAGATTCAGTTGCGACAGTGCTACATATTCTATAAATAGAGGCCTCAGAAATCAGAATATGCCGTTTCAGCTTAATCTGGTGTCTGGCTTCTTCACCTCTCGATAGGTACCAAATTACTGATTCCCCGTTCATTGCCTACTCATTCTTTGTTATTTATTCCAAAAACGATATGCAGGTGTACATTAGAAAAATGAGCGTTCCAAATCAGTCCGTTTATTTCTTTTGTATGTCCAGGAAAGCTCAGATTAATTTCTGTTTTTGAGCCACTAGTTTTATTCTCAGACTAAAACGGATTTACTTGCAAATGCATTTCCTTGGATCTTCTCAGTCGTAATCGCGAGTGCGTAAAATATCTTCTCGTCAAAGAGCTAGGGTCTCATTCAACTGCTTCCTTTGGATTAGACATTATAATGCAGCCACTTCCTATAAAGCGACAGGCCTAACATTGTCACCGAACTTTCTCATTGAATTCCAAGCATAGCAGATGTTTTTTAAAGGAGACCTTCTTAAGATGCATTCCGTAGAGTCTTAGAGCTTTTTATCCCTGCACAGAAATTCGTGGGAGTTGTGAACCGTTGGCAAGTATAATGTTTTTTTTTTGTAGTTAGAATTCTCCATTCATTTTGATTGCGTTTCTCCCTATTCGGAAGGTGTTCAAAGAGAACTAAGGGATGCAAATTTCTTGAAAATATTTGTGATCGTGTATCTTGAAGCAGTTATTTCAGAAGCATTTCCGTATTTACTTACATTTATTTTTAAAACGCCAGTTCAAATCAGAGCTCGGTACTAATGTGGTATTATTACATGCTGTAGGGTAGGCCAATGCCGTAGGAGGATCTAGCGGTGTATTTCAGAAGTACATAGCTGGGAGCTTCCAGCAGAAAAAAAATAATCAAATATCAATATATTTTGTTGCTGTCGTATGAATAAAAAGTAAAAATTAAATAATTGGCATGTTTCATGTTTAGTAAAGTTTATTATGTAAACGAACCATTACAGCATAGAGAACATGAATAAAAAGCAAAAAATAAATACTTGGCAGAAATTGTTTATATTGTATTTTGTTTGAGGTTTTTTTAAGGATTGTGCAAATAAAAAGGTGCAGTTGCGTTCAAAATAGCAAGCGCATAACTCGTGTTTAGTAAGGTGTACTATACAAACAAACTATTATAGCACAGACTACATAAATAAACATTTTAACACACTTGTTATTACATAAACATATTGTTGTCAATATCTTTGACTGCAAGCCCGAATGGGCCTCTTAAGGGCAGTCTAAATAAATCCTCGTTTAAAATAATCCATAAATACTTTTGCAAACCAAAGAAAAAACACTGTAAGATAAAAAGAGAAAGAACAAAAAATAAAATAAACAAAAAAAGGAAACAGTTTCATAATCATGCAAGCAAGAAAAAGAATTAAAAAAATCTTTCTTATAAAGTAAAATCTTTCTCAGCAGTGGTCTGTCCAAAAAAAAATGTTTCTTCAGCGTTCTTTAATTATCTTGTACGGGTCACAGTTTGACAGAGATACATATTGAATACGTGCATAACAGAATAACGTTAGCCTGTCGTGTATCATCCACAACATTCTGAAACAGAAAAAAAATGTTTTCGATTCTTTCAGTTCTTACAAATCAAGCTCCGAACTATCTTGGATTGATTATCTTGATAGTGTAACTGGTTTGTTAATTACTTCCTACATATGCTGTATCTTGTGTAACCATCACACCTGGGGGTAGTGTCAGTTGAGTTTTTCGCAGTGGGCTCACATTGGGTCCTTCGCTTGGGATCCATACCTTCAATTTAAATTGGATTGATGCTGCTCTGAATAGCGTGCGTTACAACTAAGGCAATCGTTTTCTTTTGAACAGTGCCTCAGATGCCGGTGTCCTGTTCCTTCTGTAAATTGACGACATTCTCCGGTTGACGTTCGGATTGTACATAATAGAGTCAAATTCTTGCAGAAAGTAAATTTCCTTTGATGGCCTGGGTCGATTTGCTCGATAGATTTTACTAAATAGAGAGGACTTTTGGCTTTTTTCTTCTGTTATGTCACTGAATACCATGATGCTAGTGGGTAAAAACTACCTAACATTCTCAACTTGACCGTTATTAGATGGACTCCCCTTTTTGTGTCATTTTGCCTTTTGTGATGTCGAGAAGGGAATTCAGTACGGGTAGAATGCGGAATGCAGAATTTCCAGCAGATAACACTTTGGATGCTATCTGCAAGTGTTAAAGAATATTTCCGTTTCGTCCATTTCTAAGTGTTATTTTTCCTTTGGCCGTAGCATCATATACGTAATGTTATGTTTTGCGGAAACTATTTCTTCTTATTAATACTGTCTTTTTTCTACCTTTGCATTGTTTCTGGAAGGAAGTGGGTATTAAATTGTTCGTCAGTTCATTCATTTAATGGTTCATAGAACAAATTGTTTGTAATTTAGGTGATATCCAAAGGGATTTCTGTTGAAACAACGTATCCTTGTACGGAAGCTTCTCAAACTTCTGACAGTAAGGTTGCACTTGGAATTAATCCGGCCATGGCACCTATCTTCCCACTCGGCAGTTACACTTACCCGAGGAGTGTCAAAGTAAAAACAATGCGTGAAAAAGAATTTAATAAAACTGTGCCAATCTGTCTGGTGGTTTCTTTGCTAGACTTTTTTGGGTGTAGAAAACTGCTCATTGGAGCCCAGCCCCTGTTGAGTCTGCAGAAAAGAAGACCACATCAGTCAATCCTTTGGCAGAAAATTTCTATGTGAATGAAACTAATTCAAAAGGAGGGCTTTGAACATTTTTTCAACAGGGAAAAAATGTTAAAAGAAACACTAGCCCAGCCCCTCTTTAGTCGGCCGACAAGAAGGCCACATCAGTCAATCCTTTGGCAGAAATTCGCTATGTGACTGCTACTACTTGAAAAGGAGGGCTTTCATCATTTTTTCAGCAGGAAAATATTATTAGAAGAAACATAATCCATCATTTTTTGACAATTGCGCAGTTCCTATAGGAGTTTTTTTAACTGACGTAATCAGTTACGTTTGAAAGGGTTTCACTTTGGGAATTGATCACTGTCTGTGGAGTGGAAGAATCAAAGTGACACTAGAGACACAACAAATGGTCTCAGATTGATCGAATTTCTGAGAACTGAAGCTGTATTTGTTCGGAAAATAGAAAAGGAAGAGAGGGTTATCACTCACACTTCAAATGTGTGCCAATGTGGATAAACCTTCTGTAAGATCAGTTTAGTCTTGCAATCGAATATCAACAATGGCGGAAGATTACAACAATGTAAATAAGAGCTCTTGTAGCATTAAGGCAGCGAATAAACTTGCCGTAATTTTCAGCCGCTGGAAAGGAACAAGACCAAAGGTTTCGATGGGGTCCCAAAAATTCATTGTTTGATTCCCAGACAATTGGGTCTTATCTTCGCCAGATCCAGTCTTCACCAGACTCCTTGAAGATATTTACTATTAAAATTTAGAAACAGATTAAGGCCAATTAGCTAATCATCTGAGAAAACCAAGCTCAGTTATGGATTCAGCGTGTGTTTTTACCCCTATAAGTCATATATATTTTGACGAACCGGTTGTCCAGTGAAAAATAAAGCTTAAGAACGAATTCAGCTTATCTCCCTACCCCTATATCCAACATCTAATCAAATTCAAACAGAAATTTAACTTATAAAAAAATTTCTGGTTTCAGCCGGATTCCGGCCGAACTACATGTCCGGGTAAAAAATGAATGTCATATATGGATTCAGCATCTCTTCTTACCCCTAAATCGGGCATCTGCTCAACTATAAACAGTACTTTTGCTTTTTAAAAAAATTCCGCTTTCGGCCTGATTCCGGGCGAACTACTGGTCCGGGTAGAAAATGATTTTCATATAAGTTCAGCATGTCTTCTTACCCTTAAATCGAACATCTAATCAACTTCAAATAAAACTCTTACTTTGAGCAAACTTTCCCATTTTGGCCGGATTCCGGGCGAACTACTTGTGCGGCAAGGGGATGGTTTTCGTTATCGTGTTCATCGACCATCTCAAGTTGTTATTTTGTTTGCCCCATAATTTGAACCCCTCCCTCAGCCCTAAATGTAGGGCTACAGAGTCCGCCTACGATTTTCAAAATGCCTTATTCCCTTCGTGAGTTATCGTGCTCACAGACGAACAGACAGACAGACAACTTTTGTGATGTCATAGGTAACTTGCGTTTTGGGATCCCAAAAAGCTATTGAAGTAGTAGGGCCAAAGCAAGTGGCGTTATACCTATGACTTAGTAAAGTTTGTCCGTCCGTCTGTCAGCCTGACGACTGCATGAGTCGATGAAGTCCCCTATTTGGTGGCAGCGAGGTGTTCACAAATATGGGTGTGTATGAGGGCCTTAGCCAGGGAGGTAAGGGGTTCGACACTCGCCCCCCCGAAACATACAAAATAATCGTTTTATACCCTTTTGCCTCTGATCTGTTCGTGTCTCACTGTTTGGTATGGATTAGGTCCGACCCGGGGGCGCCTGCACACCTGAAGCAAATTCCTGAATTCGTTCTGGCGTAAAAAAAAAAAGTTATTCAGACCTAGGACCCTAGACCCTAGACCAAAATTATTCAACCACACTGGCAAGGAGACATGCTGAATTCGGATCGAAACTTTAATTTTCTTTTCCGACAAAGAGAACCAACAAAAATTGGAAATTTTTTAGAAGCAAAAGTTTTGTCTTAAGTCTTTAGCATCGGAGTAGGGATAAGAGAAGCAGGATCGAGGGTTTTAATTCTTTACCTTGCTAAAATCGGACGAAAAATCAAAATTAAAAAATTCCTTGATCAAAACTGTTTACAGTATTGATAGTCAGATGAGGATACCTGCTGAATTGATGTCTGCTTTGTTTTCTTGTTTTGTCGATACAACGACAGAATCGGGCAAAACCGAAAATTCCGTAGACCTCAGAATATACAAGGGTCCACAGGGATTAGGTTTGCTGGAATCCAGCGAATACAAATTGGTAGTTCTCAACTATTACTTTGTCGAGTTGATCGTGCCGAATCGTCTTTTTGAATTGTTGTCCTACCTGATGTGTGATACGACTATACGACCTGAGTCTTATAAAAGCAAATATTTCGGAAGAAATAAGGTAAAGCCTTTTTACATTATGGACGGCATGCAACCGGCACTTATAATCTTAAAATAGAAAACATTCCTTGAGACCTGCAGATTATCGTCAGTTATGAAAGGTGTTTATGTACCATACCATCGATACCATGTGAAAGACTTCAGAAAGTGAACCTTTCAAGCCTTTTACCCAAAAGATGTTCTTGTAGATTCCTAAGTGATTGATCCTTTTGTTCAGTACAGCCAGTCTATTATTCATTCAAATCAGTCAGTTGATAACCCTGTCGAATATTTTCGTTCCTGATCCTACCTCTTACCCGTAAACGTTTTAAAATACTCAGGGAGCACACAGGTGTAGTAGGATCATTCCTCATGGAGAGCTCCCTTTGAAGTGACAGGTATGAATGCCTTTTCTCTTGTCTACTTTTGATGTCTACCCAAGGGTCGCCAAGCAGTCTGGCATTGAGACAGGGTCAAATCAAAGGATTTTAATGGTCGGGCTACCTGGTCAGTCTATGGGCCCATTTCTGACCAGCGTCTTATTTTGTATAAAAGACGGATAATGTGTTCGCGGTCTGGTCAGAACCCCGCTATAATTTACGGTTTTGTACGTTTCGATGCCACGTTATGAGACGAAGACCTACCTTTCACAACACTTCTAAATTGAATCATAGTAATGTAGTATTTAACAATACATGCGTTCGTCGCGCTACATTATTTTCTGTTTGTTACTCTTTAGCTTCTGGTGTTTCCTCTAAAATCATTTTTGGTCTCCATCCCCCCGTGACTTCATGCTATAAAATGCCTCCTGACCAGGTTTTGGTGAGGGTGCACTGGTAAAACCAGACACCGGTAAGCTCTGAAACGGCTCATAACACTAGGGAGCAGTCACATTAAATCCACTAGATCCTAAGAAGAAAAGCAGATTTAAATCAGTATTATAACTTCAGTAAGTCAAAAACTTACTAAAAACGCCACCCTGGACATGCAACAGGTACCTAGTTAGAAAATCCAGTCTGATAGAACCTAACGAGTCTGTAGACAAGCTAGTTTAGAAAGTACTTGGAACAGCCACACACCCGGGGTTGTCAATACTTTGTGACCAGTGAATGACCACTGATGAACTCGCCCTTTTTGTTTGATTTCACTTGCAGCTTTGCTCAAGTGCCATACCGATCACTTTTCGGTCGGTCTGTCGGTCGGTCGGGCGGTCCACTGTTCTCGAGTTAAGGACTTCCAGATGTGCTAAGACGATGAAACTTGGCAGGCATATCAGGGATTTCCCTGATTCGACTATTGCGGGGGGAGGGGGAATCTGGAATCTTGAGATATTTATAACTTTCGAACGGGTGACCGGATCTTAACGAAACTTGATATTTGGAAAGACCCCGTGTCTCAGCTACCTCTATTTAGTTCGAGCCAGATTCGATAACCGTGGGGGAGTTGGAAGAGGGACCGGGAATCTTTTGATAAGCTTAAGAGTGGAGGGATTGGGATGATTTGATATGGAGAACAAGCACAAGCCCTAGACACATTAATGACAGAACCGGACCGGATCTGGGCACTGTGAGATAGTTGGAGAGGAATTCCGGTGATCCCAAGTTTAAGTACTAAGCTTCCGAGGCCGGTCCCAGGGTTGGTCACCAAGAACCAGGGTGTACGAGTTACTTACTTACTTCAGGATACTTTGGGTCACTCAGGGTTACTTTGGGCTACTCTGGGACACTTTGTGACTTTTTGGGTTACTTTAGGATGCTTGGGTTACTTCGGGAGACACTTGCCTAACACTCAGAAGGATATTTTAGGATACCTGAGAATCTGTAGGGACACCCGACGACATTAAGTATATTCGCTGAATGCGAGAAATATAGCAGCTCTAGACACGAAAGGTCCGGTTAACTCAAGCCCGTAGACAAAATACCAAGGTATGGCAAGGAAACCTGGGCATCATTTAGACAAAACTAATGATAAAATCACAGTAGCACTGGTCGCTTTAGCATAACCTTGGGGATAACTGACGGTTATTCCTCGTGCGCAAGACTTGCGTGGTGACGTTTCAAACTTTTTGCCAGACGAGACGAGGCGCCGATTGCAATATCTTGAAACTGATGCAAAATTCCTTCATGAAACAGTTGAAATTCACGGAAACTTAGAGATACTTTGGGATAATGCGGGTTATTTTGGGATACTTTGGGTTACTTTTGGTTACTTTAGGTTCCATTGGGTTACTTTGGGTTACATTGGGTTACTTTGGGTTACTTTGAGAAACTTTTGGGCTACTTTCCAGGGTGTACGAAGTTACTTTTGGTGACCAACCCTGGGGCTGGTCCGTGTTGAAAAGCGCCAAACAAGGAGAATGGAGGAGTCAGGCTAGCACCTTTATGGTGGATAGACATTACGCAGGAAGTTCGGAATGTCGGTATTGGGAATAGCCAACTCTTGCTTAAAGTCCTAATGTAAACATTCTGTGTACCTGCCCAGAATAATCGCAAGCCTTTTCTTTTTTGATTTTTTCCTTCTGTTCAGGCTGCTGTTCGGTTTTGAGAAAGAAAAATGCATAGAAATCTTAGCTCAATCCATCACAGAATATTTGGATAGTTCACTGTATAGAATTGTGAAATTTAGTTGTATGACCTTAGAAGTATTTTTGTGTCTTGCTTTTTTAACTTATACATTTTTGACAAATCCGTTGCGGCAATTTGGTGATGTTATTATCAAGTTGCTTTGTAACTTGCATTTGCAGCTAATAACTCTTCACTTTGTCTTACATTTGACGCTAATAACTCTTCACTTGGTCTTGTAGTTCAGTGGTTCCCGAACGGGGGTACGCGAAACCCTAGTAAGGGGTATGTGAAATTCGAAAATGTCTGCTTTTGTCAGGAAATTAGAGTTCTGGCTTACGAAGTTTCAAAGAAACAGCGCAAGTGTCTTTCTCACCCTTGACAGTTTATGGTATGGTCAAGTACCCCCTTTATTTGTATATATTTTCACACATTAATCCCTTACCACTTATGGCAATAGATGACGTCTTTTTGGCGTTCTGATCTTGACACATCTCTAAGAATAGTAGAACAATGATTCTTCAAAAGGGGGTACGCAACCTTTTTGAACCTTAATTAGGGGTACGCGAGACGGAAAAATTTGGGAACAACTGTTGTAGTTGACGGTAATAACTTGGTTTAGCTTGGCAGGATAAAAGACGCGCGGCGACTAGAAAATCCGCCGCTCAGCTCTACGAGGTGAAATTAAATTTTGTGAAAGCTGTTGGAAAAAGGATCCACAGTGAAGAGAAGTTGACGGAAGAGAAAATTCGTAGAAATTCATCGATTTTATTATTAGTTTGCAGGAAAGAGAAAAATTTTATTTCGTAACTAATTTGATTTCACTAAGTAGGCTAGTTTTGGAGCGACGGATTTTGTTTGTTGAGGCAAAGTTGAGGGCTGATTAGTTATTGAATTTATTTAAATCGTAGTCTCTTAGATTAACTGAAATTTCGTAAGTATCTTCCTGTTTTCTAATAGTAATCTTTCTTGTGATTCTGAACATCGATTTGGGCTGAAAGGATGATAGTCATTATGCTTGAGCCAAAACTAACATTATTATATGCCTGCTTTAAGATCAAAACTTATGTCGTGATACCGTCTTAGTCGCAAGGGCCTAAACCCAAGTGGCCAAGCTTCTTATTCGTAACCATAATGAATCGTCACTGATCAAGCAGCGTTGGTGATTTTGAAATATTAGCACTTATCCTTGTGAATATTTGTAATGTCAATAGTAGCCTATCGATAAAGCAATTTTTTTTTTAATTTTCAATTTCTACTTTATGTTTCTGGGCTCCATTATTTTCTTAGAAAGAACGACTTTGAATCTCTCCGAAAGTCCATTATCATTTTTGCCCGTTTCTTCTCTATCTCCCCCCTTGTCCTTGCTATAAATAGGAACACAAACATTTTTAGGAAGTTTGTTTTTCCAGAAGTTTTTCGAGGAAGTTACTCGACTGCAAAGATCAGCCCATCTCACCTTTTAGAAGACCACCCAAACCTTACTCATTTTTGTAGAGAATTAGAATGTTATTTTGATTACTTTTAGGCTATTGATTTCTTTTTCTTTGTATGTTTCACTCTACTTCTTACCTTTGTTGAATTTAAGACTCAGAAATAAATCAAATTTTTTATATTTTAGGCATACGTGTGTACAGGTTTCAGATCCAGATTTGTGTGAAAAATTTTTAGCAATGGCGTTTAGTAATTTTGGTGCCATCAGATGTGTTCCTGTTGAAGCTGAAGAGTAACGCCCGGCTCCACATCCTTCCTCCGTACACTATTTCCCTCGTACCCAAAACAAAGCAGTTGAAGTGTTGCGCTCAGCCCAGCCCTTTAGTCCCTTTGCCGGTTCGATTGCCAGTAATCTCTTTCAAATTTGCAACCGTTCACCACTTCATAGAACTTATCATACAATAAAGTCACATTCTGACACCCCTTATGTCACAAACACAAAAGCCGCGTAGTGAAATTAACTGACATAGTTGTGACCCCTTATGCGTTTTGAAGTGACTTTTCATTCAACTTCTGGCACAGATGGACTTTCAGTTTATAAGTGATCCTCAGAATGCAGATTCATGCAGATTGCTATTCATATAGAAGAACTAATAAGTCTGAAAGAGCGTTACCAATGACGCTAATTGTTCGTTGGATCTGCAATTAGCCGTACCCCTGGGTCTCTCCCCGTCACAAAGACTCGTTAAAAAGAAGTGACACCTTTCCGTTTTGTTTCTGCTCCATGATGTCGACGAACTTGGTCAACAAACTTTGACATCATTTTCACGGGGAAGTTCAGAGGAATAAAAAAATTAGTGGTGAAGATGTTTCAAAAAACCACTAGTTACGGAAATATCACAACTTTCGAAACTTATTTCCATGAAAAGGTGTCCACGACCAAATGTGCAGCTGCGACTGAACTAATTTTCTAGCGGTTTAGTTGTAAGTGCTGAGGCCTTGAGGGTAGGGGAGGTAAGCTTAGAGCCCACCAAACACTTGCGTATTCTCTAGGATATTATGAAACTTCTAAATGTATGTTGAACTCGGAATGTTGCTGATACTATCCCAGCAACTATCTGACATCATTCCAAAATAAAAGCAATAAAAAAGAGATAAGTGGATTGGTCAGGGAAAACTGATCAGCTGCAAAAATCCCAGTTCTGTTTATTTGTTTTATAAAAAATGCCATCAGCAGTTAGAAAGCATGTGGAATGTTCAGTTAATTCAGTGAATAGCTTCATCTTTGGAGTTCTGCTTGTACTACTTGTGGAAACTAACTTCCGATTAATCTTCTCTTGCAGTTTATTTGTTGCTATGAAGATTTACGTTTTACGAAAAAAAGTTCATGGCCACTGCCAGGATATTTGATCCTGACAATTCGGTCTTGTAGATATCGGGTCTTCGCCAGACTCCTTGAACATTTTCACTATTAAGATTTAGAAACAGAAGAAGGTCAATGGCTAATCATCTGAGAAAACCAAGTTGATATGAATTCACCATGTGCGTATTTACCCCTAGGCTATACGTCATATCTACTTTGACGAAACTGATCAAATCTTCCTGCCTTACTTCTGCTAAATCTCCGATTTCAATCGGATTCCGGGTGAACTACTTGTCCGGCAGAAAGTAATGAATTCAACGGATCACCTTACCCTTATATCGATCATCTAATCAACTTCAGATAAAACTTTAACTTTTAACAATTTTTCCGGTTTCAGCCGGGTTCCGGGAGAACTATATGTCCGGGTAGAAAATGGTTGTCAAAAGCGAATTCAGCATGTCTTCTTACCCCTAAATCGAACATCTAATCAACTTCAGATAAAACTTTAATTTTTCACAGACTTTTCGGTTTCAGCCGGATTTCGGGCGAACTATATGTCGGGGTAGAAAATGACTGTCAAAAGCGGATTCAGCATGTCTTCTTACCCCTAAATCGCACATCTATTCAACTTCAGATAAAACTTTTACTTTTAACAAATTTTCCGGTTTCGGACGGATTCCGGGCGAACTACTTGTCAGGCAAGAAAATTGTTTCCATATTCGTGTTCAGCATATCTCCTTGCCTCTACATCGACTATCTCATTAGCTGTTTACAAAAAAATGTGTTTGCCCCTTAATTTGAAACCCCTCACCCACCCCTAAATGTTGAGCTACAGAGCCCATCTGCGAACTTGACCCAAAGAGTCCTCACACCAAGTTTCATCAAAATATCTCATTCCTTCCGAGAGTTATCGTTCTAACACACGGACAGACAGACGGACAACTTTTGCGATGTCATAGGTATCCCTCCAGTTACGTTTTGGGATCCCAGATACGATTAGCCTACTTTTGCATGTCTGGGGGGGGGGGGGTCGAATCAATGCTATTGTTTTGTAAAACTAACACTAAAATCGGTCATGTATTTTGTCGTCCACACCCATTTGTGAAGTCTGTCTTTCCGTCTGCGCCATGCTTACAACAGAAGGTAAGCGAGGTATGGTGCCAACAGCTCGTAAAATGGGGGTTATGAGGTACCTCGTTGTCTCTGTTACACAAAGCATATGCTTTATCTTTTTTAAATTTTATTATCCCCTATAAAACGTTAGAAAATGACCTATTCAGCTACTCACCTGCCAATTGACGTTTTATTGTGTTTAAGTGCATTTTGTTGTCTGCTCTGTGGAGGGGCATTAGGAGATGAACTATCGACCAATTAGCAGATCTAAACTGTAACAGTTCCGAAACCTTAGGGGGTCTAAGGGTGGAGTAAGGACGTTAAGGGGGGTTTTCAGTTTAATTAGATCATATTTTTGTATTGTTGCTTTACCATCGCCTTATCCACGATTGGTAACATGTGGCAGTAATGGCGGTCGATTTTTCTGGTGTTCAAGACATTTGAAGTCCATATCTAAACCTGGCCTTGTTAATCCCGATCAACTTAGCTACCCAAGCCCTACCCTCTATTGTGGTCCTCTGTCAAGATGATAAAAAAAAATCGGGCATAATTTGTTAACTGCTAGGAAGCTGAAAAAACAAGAGCTACGAGCTCATATGGCACTTGTTACGAGTAGGTGGTACAACAAAGTAGATGAGAATGTCACAAAATCCCCCCTTCAGCATTTCATTGCCTCGGATAATCTAGGGCAAATGTTTAACCACACTAGTTTGATTCCTAGGACTGCCGTACTATTGCCGGTACGCCTCGCCCTCAAACTTCAGTACCAGGGCCAAATCTGGTTCAGCCACATTTACAGATTATCTAAGGCATCTTCTCGTACCGGCTGTCAAGTTTCACTCAGGTCAAAGCTTTTTTCAGGAAACTCCGGTACCTCTGCCCCCCCCCCTCCACACCGTGTTCATATCCGGTCCGGACCCTAAAACATGTCATCTAGGACACATGGTCTCTATTCTTTCCAAGTTTGATTCAAATCACTCCATCTGTTTGCCCCTACGCGAGCTAAAATTTCCGTACCCCCCCCCCCCCTCCAACTCCTCCAACTGTGGTCGAACACTACTAGGAAACATAAACTTCGCATCTCTGACATTTTCTCTTCTCGTCCTTCAAACTTGACTCGAATCGGAACATTTCTGTAAATTTCCGGTTTCCGCCTGACCCTCCTCTACCGTTGCCGGATCCGTTCCGGACACCAAATAACAAATTAGGCAGCAGAAACTCGGTACTGTCCAACTTGCATCCCAGTCAGCCCATTCGTTTGGTTTTTGACCATATCACAAAGTTTACGGTCCTCCCCTCCCCCCCTCCAGCTACCCCAGCCAATGCCGCATGTGGTTCGGAGACATGTTTTGCATATCTAGCTTATTAGTTCTTATCACCCATAAAGTTTCACTTGAATCGGACCACCGGTTCGCAAACTGCACAAGTCAGTAATTTCCGGATTCTCCTTCCCTTAACTCCCCCCAAAATGGAAACATGGAACAGAACAGAAATTTCCCTAGGACATTGTGTCAGGTCTTTAAGTCTCTTTAGTCGGGTCGCTAATATGCCTGCCTAGTTTCATCCTAGCACATCTAGAAGTACCATAGTTTGCGATCACCGGAATCCCCGGAAACCCCTCCGACTCCCCTAAAGAGCCCCGATTTGATGTAGATCTGTCAAGGATCTGTTTAAGGCTCATGCTTATTCTTCCCACCAAATATATTCCATCCCTATCCCTCGGCGCTAGGCGTTTCACGAATATTGCGGTTCCCCCCTTTACCCCCCCCCCCCACCACCAGAAGTATCGGAATCTGGTCCGGGCTTGACATGGAACATCTGAGGCGACACCTCTTTCCACTTGCCAAGTTTCGTTCAAATCGGATCGCCCGTTCGACAGTTATGAATGACACAAGATTCCGGATTCCCCATCCCTCCACTCCCCCACGATGATCCGATCATGCAAACGACTATTTTCAAGTCAGTTTGTTCGAGTCCCTGATATACCAGCCCAGTTGCATCGTCCTAGTACATCAGAAAGTACCGAACTCACGGATAATCAGAAATCCGCCCCCCCCCCCCCTCCAACTCCCCCCATAGTGCCCGAATCCGGTCCGGCTATATCAGTGATGTATCTAGGACTTGTGCTTGCTCTTCCCATCAAGTTTCATCCTGATCCCTCCCCTCTAAGCGTTTCCCAAGATTTCCGGTTCGCCTCTCCAACTCCCCCCGAAGTCACCGGATCCGGTCTAGATTTTATGTGGATCGTCTGAGACACGAGTTCTTTCCAAATATCAAGTTTCATTAAGATCCGATCACCCGTTCAAGAGTTATAAATACCTCAAGATTCCGGATTCCCCCTCCGGCCACTCAAGATTCCGGATTCCCCCCTCCGGCCACTCCCACCACGATGATCGGATCATGCAAACGACTATTGTCAAGTCGGTTTATTCAAGTCCCTGATATGCCAGCCCAGTTGCATCGTCCTTGTGCATCAGGAAGTACCGAACTCAAGTTTCATCAGAAATCCGGGTCCCCCCCCAACTCCCCCCATAGTGCTCGAATCCGGTCCGGTTATGTCAATGATGTATCTAGGACTTGTGCTTGCTCTTCCCACCAAGTTTCGTCCAGATCCCTCCACTCTAAGCATTTCCCAAGATTTCCGGTTCCCCTGTCCAACTCCCCCGAAGTCACCGGATCCGGTCCGGATTTTATGTGGATCGTCTGTGACACGAGGTCTTTCCAAATACCAAGTTTCATTAAGATCCGATCACCCGCTCAACAGTTATAAATACCTCAAGATTCCGGATTCCCCCTCCCTCCACTCCCCCCACGATCGTCCTAGCGTTTCATCGTCCTAGCGTATGTGGAAGTGCCCGAACTAGCAAAACCCGGACCGACAGACCGACGGACGGACAGAAATTGCGATCGGTATATGGCACTTGGTCGAAGGGCAAGTGCCATAAAAACTTATGAAGATGCCCTTACATATTTCGTGATATGTCTTTGGATAATTGCATTGCATGGAAGGAATTTAGGAATTTGGTGTGGGGCAATCGGGACAAAAGAGTGACAGGCGATGACGGGGTCGACTAAAAAGAGGCACGGCACGGCACGTTACGGTGCAGGAGGCCAGAGTATTAAAAAGAGATTAGTAAGTATAAAAGTAGCCAAATAAGTGAAAGTTCGTAAATCCAGAGCCTAAAAGAAGGCACGTTAGAACATTGGTTTTGCCCCTCACTCCGAAGCCTGAAAGGGCCCTTTTAGTTTTCGTGCCACTTTTTTAGTACTCGTGCCTCCTACAATGTCGTGCCGTGCCGTGCCTCTTTTTAGGCTTAGAGACCAAAACTAACAACCCGAAAGAAGTTAACACATGTGCAGCCCTGACTGTGGCAAACGCATAAATCAGCTGATATTTTATTTTAGCAGTATTCCGATTCACCATATTCCAGTTCAGCGCTTCCAAGCGGATTACTTTCTGTTAATCCCATATGATATTTGTAAATGTATTCAAACAATAATATTTCTTTTTATGTTTGCTCTAAAAAGAAGTATCATGAATGAGCTATTTATTTGAATGTTCGTTCCCATAGGGGCAGTTTGTTCTAGGAAGTATACTATTTTTTGTGTTAATAAATAATCTGAAAAAAAATTCTGAATCTGAAATATGAATTTGAATCTATGCCTCACCAGACATGGTAAAATAGATCCACAGGTTATTGGGTAGAAAATTTGCAATTTCCACCCAAGGTAATGGAAGTTTGTCATATTCTCAGCTACAGAAAGTGAAAGTTATGGATCCGACTTTTTACTATGTCTACACAAGTGTTGATTTTGAGACAATAGGGGACTAACAGGAACTAGTCCACTTGGAACGCTGAACTGTAATAAGGCGAATGACTTATCCGTTTCTTCAGTTAAATATGTTTCTCAACCCGGGCTGAAAAAAAAATTGTGCAGTTTTGTATTGTTACTATCGCTTCAGTGAAAAGAAATGTTTGCACACGATCAGGAAATAGAGAGTACAGTTGTAGCAGAAATAGCGTATTTTGTGCCCTTCTTTGAAGAACCAGTTCCAGGAGCAAGATAGGAACGAGTTTGCTTGCATTATTATTACATAAATGAACTATTGAAAGTAGGTTTGTTTTGCAGCTGACGTTGGGTGTTTTCTAAGCTATTTTCGTTAAGTTTGGTTTAATTGAATCACAGACTGGTATCATTTACTCCTCTATCTATATTATAGAGCAGTCCCTTGACCACTGCAGCTAAACTTTGATTCAAATTGTGTTTTGTGTGTGTTTTGTATTGTGTTTTCAAGGTCATAAATCAAATAAAGTAGAAAAGAAAAGGAAAGAGGAAAGGAAATAGAAGGGAAAATTTACAGAACTAATAAACTAACATGAAGCCGAAGCAAAAGTTGCATATTTTGCTGCCTTTTGTGATTCGATGTTTCTTTTTTAATTATAACCCCCTGTGCGATCATCAATATCTGTTCACCCTTTTTGATCCGGGTCTTATATGGTCTGATAGGGAGACGTGCTCACATTCGCTGTTTCATTCTTGCATCTGTTCTTCACCAGAAAAGTTGAGATCCAGGTGTTGTATGCTGGCGAGTATTGAAAGGTTATCAATATGAGTGATTGCTTTTGGATTTGGATGAAAACTGATGTGTTGAAAGGACGGGGGTGTCGAACACGCAAAATGGAAGCAGGGTGACATTGATGCAGTGTCAGCAAAGTAGCCATTGACACCTTTTGATTGTTCTTATTGACTGAATCAAGAACGAATCGAAGTCACTCGTCTGTGACGGAGATGAAAAGGAGAAAAATCTAGGCGCGCGTGGAGCTGTCGCTCATTCCTATCATGAATAATGATGTAGAGGGGGTGTGAGGTTTTTTAGTTGAGTTTGCTGTTTTGATATCTTTTCGTATCTTTGTTGGACTGTCACTAGCTCGTGCTCAGTCCACAAAGGAATGGACTTCGCCGTCTAAACAAACAAACCATCCCTTTTTAGTCGTACGGTTCGCACAGAATCTGGGACCACATGGTCGAGTTGATGAAGATCCTCAACTTCTTCGCAGAATATGTTTTGCCTACATACGTACTTTTGCGAAGTCATTGCTGGGACCACGTCATATATTAGTTTTGCGACTGTCATGGTAAAGCAGACAAAATAACGTCATACGATAAACATATGAAGGGGCTTGCTTGATGCTCGGAAGATATAGTAGGTGGTGGGGTATTGCATGTTAGTTCTTCAAAGACTGTCATAATAAAAAACAAGAGCTACGAGCTCATATGGCACTTCTTACGAGTAGGTGGTACAAGAAAGTAGGTGAGAACATCACAAAATACCCCGCTATCCAAAAATGCGGTTCGGACCTAGAAAGGATATCTAGTTTCATTTTTATCTCAGCATTTCCGACGTCGCTTCGGATCATGTAGGGCAAATGACTTTCCTACCTTCCAAGTTTCAGCCCTATAGATCCACTCGTTAGGTCCCTAGACGTGTTCCGGTGTGTGTTTAGTTTCGGGTATCTCCTTCATACTCTCCCTACCGTGGCCGAATCTGGTTCGGATTCCTAAATGGATAATCTGAAGCGTTTTGTCTTACCACATATCTTTCACTCGAATCTGAGCATTTCGGGGAACTTCTGGTGCCCCCCCCCCCCCCTCCCACCGTGGTCGGATCCTGTTCCCTAAAATGTGTTTTCTAGTGAATATGATCTCTCTACATCCAAGTTTCATTCAAATCACTCCACTTTTTTTACCCTTATGCGAGCCACAACATTTCCGGGAATCCCCTCCAACTCCCCCCACTGTAACTAAGTACGACTCGGAAACATAAACCTCTTCCCGTCCATCAAGTTTCTCTAGAATCGGAACATAGCCTATCAGCAAATTTCCGGTTCCTGCTTCACCCCCCCCCCCCCCCTCTTACTTTGACCGGAAATCCGGACGCCAAATAACAAATCAAGGTCGCATACACTCGGTTCTGTCCCCACTCGGAACCGCTTGTGCAAAAGCTAAGTTTTGGGACTGAGTTTGGGTTCAGTGTGATAAGTCGAGGAAAGGCTAGATTAAGGTAAAAAGGAAAGGTAGATAAAGTTCGGTAATGTGAAAAATCGCAAGTTTGCTAAAGTTTTAGCCAATCATCGTAGTGCTGTGCGTCGCCGTTATACTAAATTAGTGAGTGATGATCCGATGATCTTCGTCAGATGTGAGCGATCCCGGTTTTCCTTGAAGTATAGTTTGGCCACTAATTACAACAAATACAAAAATAATATCAAAGAATTGTCTCCAGGTAATATGAAAAAAACATTCAAAGAATTTTTAATTAGTAAGTATTAAAGTAAAACCGTTGTATTAAAATTAAATTGATTATAGATTATGATTATTTATTCAGTTTTAGGGTTGGGAGGGATTTGTTTTGGTTTTGTGATGTTCGATGCGCCCCTCTTTTGGTTCCAGTTATTTATTAATTAATTAACATTATCGATTATTGTTATTATTTATTGCGAGTTTGAACTGGTGAGTACTACTGTTTTTCTTGTATTTTGAAGAAGGTAATTGTTTTCATTTATCACTCCCGTGCCACTCGTGCTTTGCCCTCTGCCGGGAGTATTTGTTAATTTACCTGTGTACAATTAATTAAATAATAAACGAACCTGAACCTGAACCTGAACCTACCTCTGGAAGAAGGTGATACGGTCCAAGCAAAGTGTGTGAGACAAAGTGAGATAGATCCTAAAATATGGCATAAGCATCACTCTGAAGAGTTCGGTGCACCCTCCAGCCATGTCCAGTCCAAGTTCGAGGATGAGCTGGACTGCTTAGTTGATCCACCTGGGATCAGTCTGTCATATTTAGTGAAGCGTAGTGTGGTCGGTAGGGTTACCCAAACAAATTTTTTACAAAAAATACTGAAGAGGTATCGATGGTATTTGTGCTGCACCGTTGAAGTTTGCTAGTGATTTACTTGTCGATTGCATTTGCCTAATATATCGGATGATAATTAAGTCAGGAGGGACATCCAGAGGTTTTGCCGTAGGAAAGCTTTACCCGTTTTTGAAATGTAGCTCATGTAGCTCATACCGGCCAATGATGGCCGGATAAAATAAATTCTCGCTGGTCACGATGTAAGCACAGCTTTCGATTCCCTTGTTCACGAATATATATTGTATGAAGCTTTTACGCGTGGCGTTTATCCATCGGTAATCCGAGTTCCGAGTTTACAGAGAGATGTATACAAATTTAGTTGTCGCGATCCAAGTTCCTGGTTCTCCGGATGTACATCTGACAGTGCCGGTCAAAAAGGGAGTAAGACAGGTCGGATCCGGCCAAAGTAAGGGGGGGGGGGGGGTGAAGCAGGAACCGGAAATTTGCAGATAGGCTATGCTCCGATACCAGTGAAACTTGATGGACGGGAAGAGGTTTATGTTTCCGAGTCGTATTTTGTTGCAGTGGGGGGAGCTGGAACGGGAGAGCCGGAAATGTTGTGGCTCGCATAAGGGTCAAACAAGTGGAGTGATTTGAATGAAACTTGGAATGTAGAGAGATAATATGCCCTAGATGACATATTTTAGAGAACAGGATCTGACCACGGTGGGGGGGGGGGGGTACCGGAAGTTGCCCAAAAATGCTCAGATTCGAGTGAAAGATAGGTGGTAAGAGAAACCACTAGATTCCGGGTTCCCATCCCTCCTTTCCCCCCATGAGGGTCATATCGGGGAAACAACTATTCTTAAGTCAGTCTCTTTGGGTCCCTGATACGCCTACCAAGTTTCGTCATCCTAGCACATCAGGAAGTACCGAACTCTGGATCACCAGAATTTCGCCCCCCCCCCCCCCCACAGTGCCCGAATCTGGTCCGGTTGAATCAACGATGCATCTAGGACTTGCTCTTGTTCTCCCCACCAAGTTCCATTCCGATCCCTCCACTCTAAGCGTTTCCCAAGATATCCGGTCGGCCCCTCCTGCTCCATCCGGTCCAGATTTGAATTGGAGGCTCGGGGTCTTTCCAAATATCATGTTTCATTGAGATCCGATCACCTCTTCAAAAGTTATAAATACGTCAAGATTCTGGATTCCCCCTCCCTCCACTCCCCCCACGATGCTCGAGTCGGGTCGGGAAAGTGACTATTTCTAACATAATCTTTTGGGGTCCCTGATATGCCTGCCAAGTTGCTAGTACCCAAACTAGCAAAACTCGGATCGACCGACGGACGGACAGAAATTGCGATCGCTATATGGCACTTGGCCGAAGGGAATATGTAAAAGGCAAGTTGTTTGTTGTAAAAAGAAGCATGCAATAGGGCAGAAATCCGCAGTAGGCTGCGATTTATCATCGGCTTGTGACCGTCACCGACTTATTCCGGGCAGAAGAAAAAGTTCTTGAACTTACGGCAAAGCGACACAAAAGTTGCGTTTTTGCTGATACCATGGTATCTATTACCACGGTCTAAAGTCGTTTTTGCAGTTATCGTGGTATCTGATTCCACGGTCAAAAGGCGTTTTTGCAGTCATCGTGGTATCTGGCCAGTTATCGTGGTATCAGATATTCAGATACTACGGTCCGACCGTGGTAACTGGCCGTGGTATCTGAAAAGTCATCTCACTTTCATCAAATTTTGTCAGATTGGTGAGAAAGAAGCTTAGCACTTAGTGATATAACTGGATATCTGTTTTTCTTTTGGGATGACTTCGAAAAGTGCAATTTCGGCAATAGTCGTTTTTGCAGAGCACCGTGTATCAGATACCACGATAACTGCAAAAACGACTGATTGCAGATCCAGTTACCGTGGTAACAGATACCATGGTATCAGCGAAAACGCAACTATAATCTCTCAAACGCATTCTAAAACCACGAGAGGAGCCTCATTTGGGCTTTTATTCCGTTTTTGCGTTTATAACGGAGATTCTGATACCGTAATTGCAACTCAAGCAAGAACTTGGAGTGAAGAAGAAGAAGAACTAAGTTTCTTCAGTTTCTTCCTACCGTCTTCCGGTACTAAATTTACGCCACCAAAAACCAACACTTTCAAAGTTGAATATACAGACGAGTATTTCATGATTGCAACTGAAGCAAGAACGTTACAGTTTCTTCCGCTACCAAATTTGCGCCACCAGAAATTAACACTTCCAAAATTGAATAAATGGATGGATGTAACATAATGTTGAATTTTTCGTAAATCACCACCTCGTTAGGACAAGGAATAGCATCATAAAATATCTATGTGTCATAAAAGAATTTCAAATAGACGCAAATGTGTTGATTCTCCCAGGTTCCGTCAGGTCAAAGGTGATTCTGAAGATGCGAAAACTCTCGCGCAGGCTTCACGCAATGGGGTGTCTCTAGTATTTGTGAAAAGAAATTTACATGTAGCGAAAGACTGTTAACCCTTTAAGTATAGGAGGTCATGCTGGCATTATGCAAATCGCAGGGTGGAACACTTGCAGACATTTTATATTTCGTGCTGAGATCTGCAATTCGCCACGGAGTGAGAATTCAGGTATTCCTCGGACTCTGGACGTTATCTTGTGAGAAGAATCTTCTCAGGCCTGTTCCTGTTTTTTAATAGTCTCTACTTTGTCATGATTTCCCTATCTATACTTGTTATAAAATCTGAGTGAGTTATTTATGTTCGAGTGAGGGGTTTGCGGTTGGGAATGGCGTGTGCTTCTGTTAACAAGTATTTATGTTCGAGCGAGAGGATTGCCAGCTATTGCGAATGGCTAGTGTGTCCGGCAACAGGGACAGTTGAAATCGATCGCGTTAGTGACAGTATAGCATGAAGAGTATCAGACTCAATGTTTCAGTTTCATTTGACTATATTTAAAGAAAAAATACAAAACTAACATGATAGTCCTGCAAGGAGAGCAACACAAGAGTGCTTGGCTAGGGCAGCACACTCACCGATATTAAAGAAAACATAAACAGAATGGACTAACTGAATATATCAAGAAAGGAAAGAAGAAAAAAGCAGAGGAAAACAAAAAAAACCTATGGTTTCGACTCTAGGCTAAATGCGAAAAAGAACGAAAAAACAAAAGGAATTCGCAATTCGGCACTAAGTGAGAATTCATTCGTCGGTTGATGTGGTTTGAAATTGGGAGAAACAGGTAGTGAAGAACAATTACTATTGTGACAAAACTGTACCTGGTTTTTCTGCCTGACACCAGCAAACATTAGTCTCAAAAAGTAGAAGCCGGATTTACCCTTCAGCGCAACTGAACCGAACCGCGCCCTGGTTTGAACTAGGGACCTGAATTTGGGTTGTCTTTACATTGGAATTGCGAGAATAGCAGCGTTCATTTTCGTCGTTCGGTTCGCCGTTCCAACCGTCATTTTACTATAAGTGTTTTCTTCAAAGCGCCGTTCATGAACAGCGTTGAACTGTCGAGAATAAGGTGTTTTCTGTGTCCGGTTGAACTGCCGTTTGATTCGTCGTTCCTAAAACGACGAACTGAGGCGGAAAGACGGTTTCAACACCTCAGTTCGATAACTACACGCTAATTTTCAAATTTTGCAAAAAAACAAACTGAACTTGTCCTTGGCCTACTAAAATCGATTTTTGTGCTTTGTTGTGACTGCTGTTGCAAATACTAAGTTAGTTCGACTTTTAACGTTTTCGTGTCTAGTTCGTTCGTGAAACGACGTTGATACAACGTGCCAAATAAAATGCTAATAAGACATAAAACGGCATTTTTCGTACCGACAACGACGAAGGGCGAAAACAAAACGCGGCTAATGCTTCCGAGTCAAGTTCTCTAATAGTCTCCGGTTTGTCCTGATTTCCTTATGGATAATTATTATGAAATATAAAGTTCGAGATAACGGTTTGTTGTCTGGAATGGCGTGGGTCTTGCAGTTGTTTGGCCTACGAGACCTGAGAACGAAGATTTAGAAGGAAAAGCATAAACGTTAAAGGGCTTTAGACAACTCAGTTTACACTGTCGCAGCTTAATTCAGTTCCACCAAGACAAAGCTAGGTTTAAATCATTTGTAATAGCACAGTGTCCGTTCACTGGACTCGTTCTAAGTACGATCATGATTTGTCTTCTGGTTAAAGTCAGTGTACTTACCTTTTACAGTTTCCTTAATCATATTCCTCTATTTCTTACGTAGTGCAATGGGTCAGTAGAATTCAGTCATTCATTCAATGCAGATTAGGTGGGGTTTTGCGTTCAGAAACTTGTGTTATCAGTTTTGAAGTAAGAGAGCCAGTCAGCTTTGGGACGAATTGTCATAATCCAGCATTGTCGGCAATCATGTTAACTGTCACGAAACTTTCTGGTCGTGATTGACCAACAAATTCCAGGAATTTGCTTCCCGACAAGCTGTTAATCGCTCGGAATGTCAGAAATGGTACAAATTAGGATTGGCGAAAGGCCTATTTTACATCGGTTTCATGAATGAACTATTTTGACATGTCGTTGAGTAAACCAGCATGAACTGTTGCTAATTTAGTGGCCGAAATCGATTCCGGAACAATGCCAGCCCAGTTGGTGTTGTCGACCGAGATTATGGATGACTTGGTTTAGAGTTGCTATTTTCCGACTGAACTAGTTTGACATTACCGTCAATGGCCCAGTGTGAGCAAGTGCTAAGTGATCGAGTTCGAGCTGCCTTTCGGAACTGAGCCTACCGCGGATCAATTTGGGGTGGCTATTAGGCCTCGTTTAATTTCGGCATTTCCGGATTGGATTTGCTGACATTTGCGTCAATGGACCAGCATGAAGCAGTGCTAATCGATCGACTGAGATATGCTTTCAGAAGTGCGCCGCCACATTTCATATCGTATAACAGTTCTGTATGGACTTCGGCTTTGGTCACCCACGTTAGTCATTCGGTTTTATATTGAGCGTGAAATTGGAGCTACGCGTGGCTGTGAAAATATGATAGTGGACTTCCGCCCGGGACTGCTCCTTCTTGTCTAATCGAGTGGAACAATGACATGTACTCCAAAAATTGGGGAAGCACCACCGAAGTAACAGATTGAGCTTCGTCGAGTAAGCTCACCTGTTGTGAGATATTCCGTCTGCACGTCTTTTTAGTTATCTTCATTGCGTCGGCTTCTATGGCGATATCGTCGGCCAGGGATAGTCGGCGTTGAGTTACTAAAGTTTACTTGAGTTTACAAAAGCCACATACAGGTGTGACGGCTTGCAAATGGTAGCTATAACTTGGAAATCCTGGATATTTGTTCTGTATGTTATCTGTTGAAACTGTGAATGAATGAATGAACGAATGAATTTATTACGTGCAGCCTAGTAAAAGTCATTTGCACAGTACATACAGAAAAAAAGGTAAATTAACGATGTGCATCATTGTGCACAGCGTATTATGAAACTTATGACAGTGTATGAGACTCGATGGGATTCAGTTTTCAGGCTTGTGATGACCTTTATTTTTATAAGAATATTTCTTTATTTCACCTTCAGGCTACCATGGTAGCCTAAAAGAAAGGCTACCAGGGTATTCTGCAGTATTCAAATAAAAACAAATTTACCAATATACATATACTGAAGTATGTTGCATTAAACAGTGGCAAAAAGTCACCTGCGCAGAGAAGGAACAAAAATTATCAAGACAATGTTAACAGCAAAAAACTACTACTGACTACTGCAACTCTGTTGACCTTTTTTTTTATCTAATAATAATCTTTATTGTATAAACCAAGTTTTATAAACTAAACTACATAAACAAATCTTTCAAAACACTCATATTATTCTTCACACATATAGTCGGTACCACTGACTACAGGAAAGCCCGAATTTCCGTGTTGGGGCAGCACACAAAAAATATTCACTTTAAACTAATCTGTACGTACTTTTTCAAAAAAAGGAAGGGAAACTGAAAGATAAGAAATAGTACAAAAATAAAAGAAAGAAGAAAAAAGAACAGAAAAAACAATAACTGGAAACCATGCACTCGTACCAAAGTCACTTTTTACAAACTCATAAGGTTGATCTAGCCATCTAATTTAAGTTTGACCTCAGTCGATTCAAGTAAGCTGGTTAACGGTTGGTTTCTAATGACCCATGACCCCGGGTCTCGGCCAGTTTCCCTGGTCAACAGGAAAGGAGGTCAAAAAGAGTATATTGGAATAGACAAGATATCATTACAGATGGAGTTGTGTTTCCTGTTTGGAAAGGATATATTGGATTGTTTGAACAATTTGAAGTAATGAGGGGGATTGTAACGGAAATATCGCGTTCGAAATGAACCCATTCACGAGATTGATCGATCGACCTGTGATATTCAGAAGCTCCCTTGATTATTCCATCATCAGAAGAAACGGATATCGTGAGAATCCATCTTTCCTTTCGCCTCTAGATTTGTTCTCATCATCTGAAAACACGAAGTTTGCTATGACTCGGCTTTGATATTGTTTTGTGGTCACCACTGGAGCAGGTTGAGTCTCACGCTGTAGCCTTTTCCGCTTGTTGTGGTTTGGGATGAATATTATGCTTTTGTTTGGAGTTCATGGTCGAGGTCCCGAAGCATGCAATAGGAAGCTTGATGTTTGTTGTCAGAGATTGCGTGAACAAAGGTGCTGACATGCATTTGTCATCGGTGAACTTAGCGGAAAGCGAAAATGGGCTACACTACGTAATAGGACTTGGACATTTCACAAGTGTTTCGTCACCACAGAGCGTGTTAGTAATTGTTATTTAGTTGTCATGATTCCATGACACACTACCGACTTTTCAGATGAACGCCGACATAACCGCTATCTAAGTTTTGTATTCGTGTTCCTTGCCTGTGTCTGATCAGTCAATACCAAGCACATGTCGTACCCTCGAAATGCTTCTTGACTTAGTTTTTATAGTCAGGGCTATATCCAGGATATTTTTTTGGAGGTGGGGTCTCCCCGTGGGTCGGACCTAATCCATACCTAACAGTAAAACAAGAACATCGACCAGACGTTAAGCCTTTGAAGATACAATATTTGTCTATGTTTCGCGGAGGGGGGCCAAACCCCCTACCCCGCACCCTCCCCCCACTCGGAGACGTTATAGCCTAGTATATATCCAGCCGCACAAAACACTAGGCGTAGGCGGGCTAGGCGTATAGAAGTTATTCAGCGTAAAACCTGAGGAGAAGCTGCACGAAATATAGGAGACTTTTTGCAAGGCAAGACTGAAGGCCAAGCTGGAATCAAAGACTTTAGCAGTGGGACGGGGATGGCAAGAAATTCCTTAAAAGACTGTCGTCTACCCGCTATCTAGCGTTTGGACCCCAACTACAAACGCTATGGACGCGGAATCGTTACCACGTGTAAACAAACTGTCGTCTACCCGCTATCTAGCGTTTGGATCCCGAACTACAAACGCTTGGGATGCGGAGTTGTTACGACGTGTAAACAAACCAAGAATAAAGTAGGGTCTCCACTGGCAACAGTAAGCTGTCGGAAGCCATTGTAACGTATCGTAACTGCCATTCTTGGCGATTGTCAGCCAATGAGATCACGCCGGGTCTGGACGAACACGCCAGTGGAATTCAGGGCTTATTGAGACAAAAAGCTTCTCGAAATAAAAAAAGATAGTTTGCTGGTTTTCGATATCAACTTGTAAATAGTTCGTCCTCAAGAAAATTTTGAATGTCTTCGTTTGTTTTTATTTTCTTTCTTGCTTGGAAGTAGTTGCTGTAGAGGATAGGAATGTTTCTTGCTTGAAACAATGGTTCGTCTTGATGATGATCAACCACATTGGATGAGTTTGTGTCACGTAGCAGCTGAAGATGACATTAGGACTCAAGTCTAGGTCTGGGAATCATCTTCAAGCTTCCCACAGAAAACCCACACTAGGGGTAACGGGGTTAACCTCATTAGCTCACCCCACCTCCACTGACCATCTCGAACGTCCATACAATGCTGGTACAAAAGAGGGTTGGTTCTACCTGCAGTGGCATACACAGTGTAGAGTTCCGTGGACAAAAATCAGTCAAGTGAATCACCCCAAGCTCCACCTGTTATCCGACGGAAATTCAAATGATCGCACGTAAGACTCCTTCGTTTAGTTAGACCAGAAATGGAGGGTTAACCGCAGAAGTCGTCACTGAGATCCGGGAAATCGTAGTTTAGTGCCGGACATCCTGCCTGGACAAAGGGTGGCGTATTCATTAAAAGTATAGTTATGCATCATCAACAGACCGCGAGGAGTCAAAGTTTAAAATTTAAAGATCAGAACTGTTGAGTCGTTTAAATGGGTGTTGTCGTACGAAATTTCACAGGTTGTCTACCATGAAGCTATTTGATAAGGCCCTGTTAGGTTCTGATCAAGAAGGATTAGGATATTAAGAGGGTATTAACGGGCTGAGTTTTCGGAGAGCCTTCCATTAAGTCGACAGCCAGGTGTTTGCGGTTCAGATTTTCCGTTTAAACGGTTGCTGTGGTGTGAAACCTCACAGATTTTCATAGATCTACCTAATAAGTTGTTTTGTTAGGCCCTGATAGTTTCCGTTGGATGGTAAACGTCCGACTACTTATTGCTAAATAGGAGCCCATAAGGCCGCTGGTCGAAAAACAGTCGCTGACCGTCCCAGTTAACAGGCCAAAATAGCCGTCCTGCTACCTTGCCTGCTAAGGTCTTTTCTTCGCAAATGACTCAAATGCTTATTAAAAGGGTGGTTTTTCGGAAAGCTATTGAGCGCACAATCGAGCTGCTTATGATTTGATATCTCTGCTGCACATGGCAACGGATATTGTAGCACGCACTATACTCAGCCATTTTTTTAATCCTGAACCCGTTTGGTGTACATGTCCATGTGTCAAAGCTGTATGTGTATTTAGTGATTTTTTTTTAAGTGTATTTCAAGGACGCCAACATATTTGTTTATTTTTATTTTTTTTTAGTGTTTCAGTGTGTGTCTTTTAAAAAGCGGGTCATAAATAAATAAAAAATATTCTTGTGCTTGAATGTTGAAGAAACGGTAGATGAAATAAAGTGTGTGTTCGCGGAAAATCTGACGATCGTTAAAACGCAAGAGGTGATGCAAGGGTGGCTTGAACAAATCAAATTACACTTTGTCCGATGCGTTGCGTTGATTGTATTTTGGTTAAAGTGTTAGGTAGAATTCATTTAGGATAGTGTATGCTAATTACTTTTAAATGACGTAGATTTGTATGAAAGTATATTGTCTAGTTATTAGTCAGTTGTAGATCGATTGTGTGTATTTTATTATATTTTTTCTACTCGCCAGCGTTGGCGGATACAAATAAATGAATTGAATTGAATTGAAATTGTTGTGTATATTGTACATCCTTATGATGAAGAGATCTTGGATGAATAAGAGGAAATAATTCTTTTTTTCCGAAAGTATCTCGCACATGTATAACGCTGTCGCACTGCCGCATATTCTGTATATCGCGCCGTTTTTGGAATTTGTTAACTGAGGCCCAAAAACGTAAGCGCCTGTCCCTTTGCTTCAGGTTTGTAAAGGTTCTGCTGCGTTGTCCCTTGTGGACGAGGACCACTTACGTAACAGAAAAACACTAGATTGCGGACCCCAGTATCGCAGTGAATCGGGTGATTTCAGATGTCCAGACGAAATGGAACCACCCCTGGCTTAAACATAAAATTCTTGATTGCCTAACTGTTATGTATAATGTCATGTGTATGTATCTGTGTTGTGCCTTAAATTTCTCTTCTTTTTCTTTTTCTCATCCTTCACTGTAAAAAGCTTTTCCGTATAAAGATTAAAGTTAACTGCTGTAGTTGCTACTCGGATTATTTTTATCTCTACGCAGATAAGATTAATACCAAATAGAGATAAGATGAATCTGAGTAGCAAATATGCAGTTAACTTTAATCTTTGTACGGAGAAACTTTTTACAGTGTTCTTCTTTACCCCGTTTTGTTCTGATCTTAGTGAAAAATACTGGTAATAAATACTTGACTTGCTTACTTACTTACTAAACTTTGGAAGAGCTTAATGTTTTTTGAAATATCAAATTTGCAAACTACATTACTGTATGTGATTAAGTCCCAAACACGCCAGTGAACCTTGGGAAGAACAAGAAACGACATCAAACGAATCCTAAAAATTGATTCAAATCTCATGTAAGCCAATCAACAATGTTTGTTGTGGTCAGATGTGGTGACGTTTCTGGCTCTTCGCTAGACACAAAGAAAAGTGATACCGCTGAAGTCTGAGCAGTTCCTCGTGTCATGGGATTTGATAAATATTACGTTAAGATGGTGTGTTATACAAGGGACCGTGACAGTTGAATCGTGACAACTTGAACCATTGAATTTCATCAGAAAAAATCTAGTACATTTTGATGCGAAATGTACTTCTCATTTGTCACGGTAAAAGCCCTTGTATAAAACTCCATCTTTACGTAGTATTGTACAAACTCCATCTTTACGTAGTATTGTACATAAAATATAAAATAAAACTCCATCTTTACGTAGTATTGTACATAAAATATGTTCAAGAAATTTTACTTGTACTGCCTATTTAGTAATCCGGAACTTACAAGTTTGTAACACTTGCAGACATAAGTCTGCATTTGCGTCCGTCTGTGCCTAGTACCATGTGTCTCTGGGGTATATTACTTTTTTTCAGATAGTTTCAGTCCTTCTTTGTCTACTTACTTGAAACTGCCATGGCTTGTGCGGCGTAAAAGCAGTAGCTACAACAGGTGTTACTGCTTTACCGTGGCCCTAAGGGTTACTGATGGTCATTATAGATGAACACTATCATTAAACCAAAAAATAGTGAGGTTGAAAAGGTGATTCCCGTCACTAGGGTCCTGAGAAAAGGGTTGATTCTCCGGACAGATACGTGTAGTAGTAATAATAGTAATGGAACTTTTCCTGTGGGATATACTTTGACCGGACTCACGTAGTTATCAAGAGCACCAGCCCTACCATGGTTGCCATAGCCAGAATATGGTCACACAATACGGCCAATATGGTTATAGTAAAGGTCAAGACAAGTGATCGTCACAAACGTGATTATATTTTTCCCTTTCGTCATAAATAGTGAAAAAGCCCGGAAATTACCATTTGTGGCAACTCTGCCCCCTGGTAAGAGCTAGAAATCGTACGTTGCAGGGTTGGGAGGTTTCAGGTAGATGGGAAGGAGGAGATCTTCGACGAGAGGATTAGGGAGGTGAGATCCTCGTGGACTACCTCCGATACTTAACCCTTTGGTTGGGTTGACCGCGGGTCAGAATAATATACTATTCTGACGCGCGGGGAGACCCAAACAAATCAGTTGCTTCACGACACGAGACGGGGGAGGCAGAGATCTTTGAATGACATTCGGAATGTGTCAGTGTCTGTAAAAAAGAAAAAGAAAAAAAAAGATTGGCAACGTTGTAACAGAGTTCGTTCCACGTAAATTGAGTGGATCTATAAGCGGCTGAAAGTTAAGCCCTCCTTCTCTCAATACCGTACCAGATTCCTTAGAAAGAGATGTTAAGTCGATAATAACTTATCCGGAAGAAGCCTTGGCAAGGTAAAGTCAGTGATAGTATTCCGGGCAAAATATCCCGAGAAATCCTCAAATGATTTGGGAAAGTTTTTCAGCAATATAATGCCAATTGGCTTCAGCCCTTGAATAAAATTGATGTTGCACATCAGCCGTGTAGTAGCGTATGGGTAGATGCGGTAGCCTATAGTAAATTTGTTCGCACGCCTAAGATATAATGCATAATCATAGGCTTCAGTCTTGATAATTTAGTTCGGAATTGTTCTCAGCTATTTTCATCTCACGATGGACCCGCAAAAACATGTAAAAATGGATTTGAAAAAAAAAGATTTTATTTTTAAATTGTACCGTATAAAGTATATTTGAAGTATATAATTTTAAGCGGGGTAGCGTAAAAAAGTGTAGTTTACAAATGAAGTTGAGATGGGATGGTTATCAAGTATTGAAAGCTAAATATATTTGTAGAAGAATGATCTTAATTTTTTTGTATAGTGTGGATAAGAGTAGAGGCGTTAAAAAGGTTAACGAAAAAGTCACGGGGTGAATCTAGAGGTTAACCCTGGAAAGTAAGATAAACGAAAGAAATTAGAACTGATTGCTCGGGGGGCTAATATTTTGTTTGAATAAATCCCTGTGGATTCTAGGATCCTTACAGGGATTTGTAAACCTCTTGCTCTAACTGTCATTAAGATTCTGACAATTCCGGAGAGATCTTCGGGCTTTTCGGTCTCTTTCATTTACATCAAACTAAATAGAGAATCCGACTCCGTACCGGGAATACCGGAAGCTATAACACAGACAAGAGATGTCCAGACTTAGGTTGCATCTTAAGATTGCGGTCAGTCTGACGTGAAAGAGCAATCCGTCAGAGGGACACATGGCGGGTCGCTGAAAGTTTGCGGTAACGACTCTTCCCTGCTGTAATGGACTTCCGGGGAGCAGGCCTTGTCGGCCTTTAAGTCATGTCTGTTTCATTAATGGCCTTTATTGCGACCCGACGCCACACGCGTGCTTCTTAACCAGGTGATCCTCTGGTTTTCGTTTATCAACGAAGCGGGGGCTTCTGGATTCCAAAAAGCATGATGGCAAGATTTTTCTGTTTGGTTTTCCAGCAGGTGGAGGGAAAAATCAATTAGTGGTGGAAATTAGCCTGAAACAAATCCTGTGTCAATAGGGAGTCTGGCGGCCAAACGAACCTATTGTACGAACATCTGTCCGATGTGACTTTCGGTTTGGATACGGGTTTGATAATGAATCACGTATTTAAGCCCTTTCTGTGGTTCTTCCTCAACGGTATCGATACCAGTAAGATTCAGCTGCTTCCCTGGTCTCATATTTTTTCAGAGCCAATTTGATCAACTGTTCGATGCCTTCACTGATCGTATCAGTACTTTGAATAAAATCCTTGGATAATCTCCCCCGAAAGAAGTGCGACAAACAGTGTGCCCCGTGGTCTATTTTTTGCAATTGCTGTGCAGTGATGTTACTATATGGATTATCTATTATTGTAAGCCATATTCACGAGCAGTTGTCTTCGCTTTACCTCAAATGGTCCAAACCGTTCTAGACACACTGTCGGAAGGTTCATAACAGATAACACGAGGATGCGCGGTTTCAACAGATAATGCGTAAAAGATAACACTTCGCATGTTATCTGTTGTGTTTCAAAATGTTATGCATAATAAGCGTTACCATCAAGAAGAGCCGAAAAACCGCTAAAAAGAATCTGCCGAGTTTTCCGACATCGTGACGATAAGGAATAAAGTCAATAGATGTTTTTTTTGTTTTTTTGGTAAAGCTTCTTATGCATAAATTTCATGCATAACGTTTTCAGACACAACAGATAACATCCGAAGTGATTATCTGATGAAACCGCGCATCCTCGTGTTATCTGTTATGAAACTTCTGACAGTGCAGTCTCTAGACTTTAAAAGATATTAACTGTCACTTTGTCAATAAGAAGTAAGTCGGTTTAAATACGATGCATTATTGTGGGGTTGTCAAACTACATTGTCATCATTAGCCTACTGCTTATGTTCCCTCGAAGTTAAATCTGTAAAGAAAATACAGCAAAGAACAGACAATAGCATCAATGTATGTGCCAGCGTTCAAATAGCAAATGCAGCCAGACAATCAAGAAAACAAAAACTCATTGGGCTAAGACCATTTTGTTTCAAAAAGGGAAAAGGATTGTTGCGTGTGAAAATTACTGGCGTTTCTCGTGTAACCTTCTAAAGCGTCGTCATCAGTTCTTTAACTTTAAATTTAATTGCTAGTTCTGGATTACCAAAAGCAAGGGAAAACACACAAATCATTCAACACTTCAAATAGTGTAGAAGCATTTTTATGACCATTTTTATGTTTTTTTGGTGTAAATATTATCTGTAGGCTATTTCATAGGTCAGTTGCAAGTATTACCGAGTTGTTATTTTGTCGTTTGTCATAAGCCGATAGTCGTCACAGTTTTGATAGTACTAACGATAATTGAAGAATTGAAGACTTGTTTCGTTCATATTGATTTCGTCTGAGATTGGTTGAGTCTGAGAATTGGAGCTAAATAAACAACGCTTGACTTTTAGTAGATCTGTTCTTCAAAGCGGGTTGGCCTCATCAACCCCTCAGCGAAATCTCGGGCACATGAGCAACACATCAGTACAAGAATTCGTGGCATTTATGCCAGAAGGGCCTCTTATACATGACTTCATTCACAAACACTTAAATTTAGTGGATTTGGGGAATTTAAAATTTGGTCTTAAGGGGGTTCCACTGAACGATCATATTAACTTCAAATCAAACTTCATCACCCGTAAGAAATTTATGACTCTATCAGTCGAGGTTTTTTTCTTGAGGGGCTCAACAGTAAAACGTTTCAAGGTAGTAAATTGACCGCTCTGTGCCCATGAGAACCAAAATTGGTCTTTTATATCAGCGGCTTATCTCTTTTCAGAAATTTATTAATTTTCAAAAGTAATTGGGCAGAACCATAAAATGTTGAAACGATGGAAATTGATGCTGTGCTGCTGAGAGATTATTAATGGTCAAGCTTCAGATTTGGAAATTAATTAACTGATGCTCCTTAGCGACGCAGCGTTTTATTTGTAAGGAATATGTATTATAAGGCCCATATCGCATCGCATATACACGCAATAACTGAACGTAAGAAGAGCAAAGTATTAAATAAAGAAAATACAATAAATTGTATTTTTTCTTTATTTTAGGTTTGTGTCTTGCGGTCTAAAAAGATATAGATAGATAGATATTAAATGCATAAAAGCCAAAAAGGGCCATCGCACCACAACAACGAAAGAAAAATATATAAACAACAAGAACACTATATTTAAATTTACAGGAATATACAATTTTCCCTGTGTGCTAACCCTATCCGGAGGAACCTTCCAAATAGTTGAATAGCCTGGAAAATATTGGTTTGATTGCAATTTCCTACTTTAGTTTTGAAATGAGAAAGAAATAGAGCGAAATGCCTCACGCATTTTGCCACTGGCTAGGAGTCGTCAGACACAACTGTAAATAAACAAATGATGTTCCTCAAGTAAGGCTGTTAGTCCTCTTATGTGCATAGTTTTAAGACTATCATTGTTAACCCAGCTGTCTTTGTGTCATCGTCAGCTGCATCTACTGGTAAACCATTATTGGTGAACATGTTTTGGTAGAGAGCAATCACAGATAATATTGCAAAACTTAATTAAACTAAGTGGCTTATCTCACAAACATATGTACACACTCCCACGTTACTCCGGGTTTCGTGCAGATTCGCAATCAGCGTACATTGATCAGTCATTTGCAGATAGTAAGTATATTACAGAGAAACTGCAGATGTTAGCATGTGCAGTTTACGCGATCAGCCAATCCGCGCCTTCTAAATCCCTCTAATCAGATCATCTCATTTGCGAAATTACTTTTGGACTGACAGTACCCAGGGAAAGTGATGGGGAATTTCCGTGACAAGAACATGAAACTGATAACGTTATTATCCAGGGATTCGGGGGCATGTCCGGTTTCAAGGGATACAGCCAATTAAGCATATGGGATTTGCTTCCGGAAGTGTGTTTGTCTGTGAGCATCTGATACTGTGTGGGGTTACCTAATGAACTCAAAACAATAGGTAGGATATGGTACAAAATTACTCCTCCCATGAAAACTTGTTTTTACATTTAAGCGAATAATAATATGAAGTAATCCAAAAGCATCCCCCATTGTGGGGAGGGGAGGGGGACGTAATGCACTCCAATCACAGTAGGTAGTATAGTGTTCAACCGTGTCACACAATTACTCCTCCTATGATTTATTTTTACGTTTAAGTGAATAATAATAGGGATTATTCTTAATGTACAAGTAGATTTTATATACCATATAGGTTGAGATCTTGTTACTACAATTGTGAATGAATTATTTTATTTGTAGCCCGTCAAACGATCACAGAAGACAAGACAGAATATGAACTAGGAAAAAGAAAAGAAGAAAAGGAAACAACAAACAAAACAAAAACAAGAACATACCCAATAAACAAGTTAAACAGCACAATATAATATATATATATATAATATATATATATTATATATATAATATATATATACAATATATATATATATATATAAGTGGTGCGGTAAAGCAGATGAGAACGTCACAAAATACCCCTTTCATCGGACCTAGACATGGATATCTAGTTTCACTCAAGTCCGAGCATTTCTGGCGTCGCTTCAGATCATCTAGGGCAAATGACTTCTTTCTAAACCTTCTAAGTTTAGATCCACGCGTTTGATCCCTAGACGTGGCAACATTATTTCCGGAAAACCCCCCTCCAATTAACCCTACCTTGGCCGAATCTGATTCGCACACATCAATGGATCATCTAGAGTATATTCTCTTACCGACTATCACGCGAATCTGAGCATTTTCCCGGAAATTGCGTTAGCCCTCCCCACCGTACTCACTCCACTCGTTTGACTCCTATGCGAGACACAAAATATCCGGGACTCCCCTCCAACTCCTCCCTTTGTGGTCGAATAAGACTCGTACACATAAAGCTCGAATCTCTAACACCTCCTTTTCCCGTCCATCAAGTTTAACTCGAGTCGGAGCAAATCTGAAAAAATTTTCCGGTTTCCGTTTCGTCCTCCTACTACCGTGTAAATAACAAATCTCTGCCACATATACTCGGTAGTGTCCAACTTGCATCCCATTCGGCCCATTCGGTTGTTTTTTTGTGCATGTCACTGATTCCCCCCCCCCCCCCCCCCGCTCCAACTCCCCCAACCATGGCCGCATGGGGTTCGGACCCATGTTTTGCACATCTAGGTCATCGCAGTTCTTATCATCTGTGAAGTTTCACTCCGGATTCCTTTCCCTTAACTCCCCGAAAAATGGTCGGATGCTGGAAAGGAAGTCTTCCTAGGGCATTGTGTCGGGTCCTTAAGTCTATTTGGTGGGGTAACCAGTATGCCTGCCAAGTTTTATCATTCTTGGCATATCTGGAAGTATCCTCGCGATCAAACAGCGATCAAAAGATCGCCCGACCAAAGAGCCCGATGTGATCTTATTCTGTCAAGAACGTATCTTATGCCTTTGCTTGTTCATCTCGTCGCATTCCATATCGATCCCTCGACGTCAAGCGTTTCACGAACATTTCGGTGCCCCCTTCCACCCCCCACCCCCGGGGGGTCCGGTCCGGATTTGACTCGGAAGCATCTGAGAGGATAGCTCTTTCCACTTTCAAAGTCTCATTCAGAACCGATTATCCGTTCAAAAGTTACAAATGCCGCTAAATTCCGGATTCCCCATCCCTCAACTCCCTCCAAGATTTTTGGATCGTGGAAACGACTATTCTCAAGTCCGTCTATTCGAGCCCCTCATAATGCCTGCCGAGTTTCATCATCCTAGTAGCCTACATCAGGACGTACCGAACTCGCTGGATCACCAGAATTCCGCCCCCCCCCCCCCACAGTGCCCGAATCCGGTCCGGTTATGTCAATGGTGTCTAGGACTTGTGCTCGTTCTTCCCATCAAGTTTCATCCCGATCCCTCCATTCTAAGCGTTTCCCAAGATTTCCGGTTCCCTCTCCATCTTCCCCCAAAGTCACCGGACCCGGTTCGTATTGATGTGGGTCGAGGTCTTTCCAAATATCAGTTTCGTTAACATCCGATCACCTGTTCAAAAGTTATAAATACCTCAAGATTCCAGATTTCCGACTATGAGTTCTAGGGCGTTGCAACTATTTTTATGGCAAGTGCCATATAGCGATCGTAATGTCTGTCGGTCTATCCGCATTTTGCTAGTTTGGGCACTTCCACATGACCTAGGACGATAAAACTTGGCACGCATATCAGGGTTCCAACCGGATTAACTTGGAAATAATCACTTCCTCGATCCGACCATCCATGGAGGAGTGGCAAGATGGGGAATCCGGAAATTAGTAACATTGATAACTTTGGAAAGGATAATCGGGCGTGCATCAAACTTGACAGGTATCAAGACCAAGTGTCTTGGATGTTCATCCGATAACTGGGAGGGGGGCTGGAGGGGGACACCCAAAATCTCTTGAAACGCCTTTTCTAATTTTTGTCAAACCCCTACCCCTTTCTTCACACCAGTATGGCTCTGCGCCTGGATGAGTCATTATTTCTTCACACTAGTATAGCTCTACTCGTGGATGAGTCATTCTTTGCTGAAATTCCTTCGGAGAGAGCTAGAGTAATCGAAGGTCGAAGAGGTTAGTATAATATGCTAGGATTTCAATATGTTATAGATTAAGGACGTACACACAAGCTAGGACGATGAAACTTCGCAGGCGTATCAGGGACCCGACCAGATTAACTTACAAATAATCACTTCCCCAACCCGACTTCCCCCGGATCCGGGAGTCCGGAAACTAGGAACAACGGTGGGAGCAATAGGAAGCAAATGAGCGCTGCCCGAATGCAGTATCGAACCGCGGACCTCTGTGACCTGGGTCCAACGCTCTACCACTGGGCTACAACTTGTTATTTATGGATGCGAATGCGGGAATACATACGGTTTTAAGATTAAAGTAAGACTAAGTGGCACAAAGAATGCTAAATGCTAAATAACAAGAACTATTTTGCTCTGATGCTAACTAAGCAAATCTCGTGAAACACTTCCACATAAGCTAGGACAATGAAACTTGGCATGCGTATCAGGGAACCGACTAGATTAACTTGGAAATAATCACTTTCCAGATCCGATCATAGTGGGGGGAGTGGAGGGATTGGAAATCCGGAAACTATTAACATGCATAACTTTGGAGAGGGTAATCGGACATGCGTGAAACTTGACATGTGTCAAGAACAAGTGTTTCGGATATTCATTTTCAAATCTGGACCAGATTCGATTCCTGTGGGGGGGGGGGGGGCTGGAGGGGGGCACCGGAAATTTCCTGAAACGCTTCCACGTAAGCTAGGACAATAAAACTTGGAAGGCATATGAGGGAATCGACCAGGTTAACTTGGAAATAATCACTTCCCCGATCCAGCCATCGCGGGGGGAGTGGAGGGATGGGGAATCCGGAAACTAGAATCATACATAACTTTGGAACAGGTAATCGGACATGCATGAAACTTGACAAGTGTGAAGAACAAGTGTCTCAGATTTTCAATTTCAGAATCTGGCGCGAATCCGATAACTGGGGGTGGGGATAGAGGGGGGACCGGAAATCTTTTGAAAGGCTTAGGGTCGAGGGATCGGGATGGAACTTGAAGGGAAGAACTAGCATTAACCCTAGATACTTAATTGACAAAATAAGACCGGATCATGTCGCAGTGGAGGGTGTCGGAGGGGGTTTCATGGATTTCGCGGTGATCACGAGTTAGGAAATTTCCAGATGTACTATGACCATGATTTTTGGCAGGCATATTAGGTACTCTCTTAGGTCGACTTGAAAATAGTTCCTTCCCCGATACGGTGATGTTGGGGGGAGTGCAGGGATGGGGAATCCAGCATCTAGGGACATGCATAACTTTAGAACGGGTGATAGGACGTGAATGAAACTTGACAAGTGTCAAGAACAAGTGTCTCAGATGATCGATTTCAAGTTCGGAACGAATCCAATAACTGAGTGGGCGAGCTGGAGGGGGGGGGTGCAAGAAATCTCGTGAAACGCTTAGAGTCGAGAGATCGGGATGGGACTTGGAGGAAAGAACAAGCTCAAGCCGTAGAGACAATACTGATAAAACGGGACCGGATTTTGTCACAGTTGGGGGAGTTTGTTTTCCACAATTCTGGTCATCACGAGCTGGGGTATTTCCAAATGTGCTATGACCATGAAACTTGGCAGGCATGTTAGGGACTCAGTCAGATTGGCTTAAAAATAGTTCCTCCCCCGATCCGACCATCGTTGTTGGAGAAATAGTTATCAGTGAGTGGAATAAACATTTCAGATTTGGTAGATCAAGCCGATTTTCTGATGAAATGAATATCGGGAGAGAGATGCAGCCTTGACAAGTGCAAACCGTGTCTGACAAACATGCTAACTGTTCTTACAAGTGCCATATGAGCTTTCAGCTCTTGTTTAAATTGCCAGCTGCTATTATGGGCTCCACAATGCCATCTCGAATGCCATGTCCGTTTGCCACAAAACCGTTTTTTTTTCACAGTGGGTCCTGGAGCCGGTATTTCGCGAACTTAAACTAATGCCTTTCAAGTTCATTTTTATCGACCGTAGTGAATATATCCCAAAAAGGGGATATTGCACCAAGCACCTGCTATACTAACACGATCGTGCCGGAACCGTACGCTATCTGCAAACTTCAACGGTCAAATCTCTCGGTCTCTCATCTTTTTTGTTACTCTGCCTCATGAAATTGCGGGCCGTTAGTAAGTTGCTTCCTTACTTGACTAATGGAAATTGCCAACAAAGAGTCGTCGTGCAGAAACATGTAGAGAATCATGCCAGCCTCCTGTTACTCATGTGCTGAGGAAGAGGAGGATAGACCTGGGACTTGTTCTTCGCATGCAAGTGAAGCGCCTTGCTCCGACAGCCTAAGATTCGCAATAATCCGGTTCGACATCTCGAGGTGGGCTAGTTTCAGAAAGTCCTCCACTGTCTCGTTATAAGCGCTTGTGACAGATATAGTAAAATAGATCCAGAAGTTGATGAGTAGAAAATCTGCAACCTGTTTCCCGGGCAATGGAATTTTTGCACTGGCTTTGGAGTATAAAGTGAAAGCTATTCAGTTTTGGTCATTACCATATCCACATTTTACCATTACTCTGTCAAGCAGGGGCGTCACGACCGGGGTGGGTGGGTGTGGGAGGGGGTTACGCCCCCCCCCCCAATGTTGTTGGCCAGTCGGTAAAAAATGACCGAGTCGGTGCGAAGCGCCGCAATTGTTCGTCAAAACAGTTGATTTTTTTCATTAAAACAGTCGATTTTTCTGAAAATCAGTCGATTTTTCTGAAAATCAGTCGATTTTTCGTCAAAACATTCTTTCTTTCTGAAAATCATTCGATTTTTTCGAAACTGTCGTTTTTTTCTTGAAAACAGTAGTTTTTTCTGCAAAAACAGTCGATAAAAATTACCAGCCAGTCGGTAAATTCCTTGCCCCACCCTCCCCAACATTTTGGCTAGTAACGCCTCTGGCCACAAGTATAGAGACATTGTAGGACTTTCAGAAATTAAAACTAAGGCGAATTGGACACCAGACGGAGACGGGAGAAGAAAACTAGTTCGTTCAGAACACGCATTAAGGTGAGCTTACGACCGAGATTTGAGGACTGCTGGGACCTCGTTAGCACCCGAATGGGACGACAACACCGCTGAAGCATCGCTCAGGACTAATGGACAGGCTTCTTCGACCCCCTGTGCTTCACCAGTGGATCTAGTATGGTTTATGGCGAAATAATTACAAAGAGAATATCTCTCTTGACAGTCAATATTTCCATTGTTATGCTTGAAAGTTTAACTGAATAGGGCTGAGATCCGACAGCCTAGTTACACATCACTTATTCACTTAAATGGGCCTGAAAACCCGATTAAACTTTACTTCGTTTGTCCTTTATCCACAGATAATCGACTTCATCAAAAGATGAACTTCGCGACGACGACTTCATCTCGGATTTCAGGTACCTCTGTGTGCTTGTCTCACCACGCTTGAAATATTTACCAACTACAAAGGTAAGTCATTACCGAAAACTAAAATAAAAATGTCCGATTCCTTGCAAGACATATCTTAACATCATTTCCAACTTTGTTCAGGCGTAACATTTCCAAGCGCATCTGTCACACTGGAAATGCAGGCCCTTTATTGAAATTCAAATTCTCCGCGTCTGGGTGATTTTGGGTTGTCGTGCAAGCAGCGCACACTCTGAATGTTATTACTAGAGCCCCGGGTGAAAAAAGGCAAAATACCTTCGGTGAATTAGAGTGTATTCAGATATCACGTGTGAAATAAGCTGCCTTTTCAGTTAAACTTTAAATGTATACCTTCATGCTTGATTTTTTGTTGGGGGTGGGACAGCGAAAATTTTATCCAGTGATATTTGGCTCCTTCAGGCCGTAGCCGAAATCCAAACTTGCGACTAAATTAACACATACACAATCTACTGCAAATGTAGGTTTTGACGAGAACCGAGAGAAGTTTCACCTTTCCGTCTTAGAAGACATGTGGGCTTGAAGTTTCAGTGATCTTTTATTATTGTTATTTACATTGTTTGTAATCCTTCAGACTGTAAAGTGGTACATAAATAATCATTCATTTCACAAGCAATTCCATAAAAATAAAACAGTTGAAAGACACATCCTCGTCTCGGGTATATGAATTAACAAAAGGAGTTAAACAGGGTAGCACACTGTCACCGAAACTGTTTTCGCTAATTATTAATTAAAGTGAAATTTATAGAGAGTAGACAGGCACCGGCAGTTGAGCTGGGTAACAGAAAATTATGTGTACTGCTTTTGCTAACGATGCAGCTTTGATAGCTAAGTCTCCCGAAGATCTTCAGACCCTGTTAAATCTGTTGGAAAGATACCTGGAGGAAAATAAAACTTAAACAGAATGTTAAGAAAACAGAGATTGTGATTTTCGAAAAAGGAAAGCCAAGGAACCGTAGCAGTATCATATTTTATTTTAAAGGAAGTGAAATAAAAATGAGTGACCAGGTGAAATACCTAGGGTTGGACAGATGACATGAAAGAGATGCGTAAAAGAGGAAAATCTGCAATATTTAGAAGTCACACACTGATTTAGAAATGCACAAAAGAATCTTCAATACTAAACTTTTACCGGTAATAGATGGCGGAGAAGGGTATGGGGGTACGATGCTGCAAGGCAATTTGAATCGCTTCAGCTACAGTACTATAAAAGATTCATCGTACTTCATGCAACAAACCATAGTCTAGTTATGCAGGGGATGTTGACCTATTCTTCCTTAGCTTAGCAAGAAAAGTAAGTATGTTGAAATTATTGTTGCAAATAATTATCCTACCTAGAGAAAGACTGATTAGGGCTACATATGATGAGTCACTAAAGATGAATAAAAAAGGATCACGGCCCACCGAATTAAGGCGATATTGGATCAAGCTGGTGTGTCATGGATTTGGAATGGTGGTCTTGGACCCAGGAAAGTGCCCAAACGGCAAGAACATAGTAAGTAAAGTCAGAGAAACAATGGAGCACAAGGAACCCAGAAATGGGCGGAGACTTGGAAAGGTCTGAAACATTTAGGTATTACAAGGTAGCAAAGGTAAGGTTTGGTGAGGAGCTTTATTTTAAATTCAGCTTACCTTGAAGATTTTTGCGTTCATGGATCCAGAGTAAGATATATGATGATAGTCTTAGGATGAGGGAAGTTGTATAGTTAAGTTGATTAAAAGTTCGCCCATATAGCGTACTGAATGTAACTGTTGTATTATTTTTGTTTTGTTTTTATTCATGGTCTAGGGGCTTCATTAAACATCCATCTATCTATCAAACATTTGACCAAGACTACTGAACAAATTGTAGCCTAAACCGACAATAAAAGAAAAAATATCAGGACATTTTCTTTTCAAAAAGGGAAAAATATTGTGAAATGTGATATAGTATCGGCTTTTTTTTGTAAAAGTTTCGGATAAAATTTCCGAAGGATTCTTCACTTTTAAGTTAGGGACGAGTTTGTCTCCTTTGACACTTATAGCTGTACAGTGAATGGATCGATGTGATCACCTGGCATCAAGTAAGCTTAGTCTAATAAACTCAAGCTCAATTTGTTTTAAATGCTGTTATCCGTTGTATATTTGCCTACGGAGACCAACTGTGTTGGTTTCATAATTTCCCTTTAATTGTAATTGTCGAAGTGCCATATGCCAAAAGCGATGTAATTTACCCGATTTTGGAGCTTCACTTGCCCTCCCCTGTCGGCCGGCCGTTAGCTGTCTGTTCAACCCCCACTTAAAGTCTCGCGCTGACCAAATGTTTTATACAGGAAATCTTTTTTTGAAAAAACAACAGCGAAGGAGTGTGCTGAACGTTGGATTCTGAAATGAATCTTGGGTGGCGTGAAATGTGGGCTTTGTTTTGAAAACGACGATGGAATATAACGCGTGCTACCGTGCAGTAACCGATTTCTCGGACGCTCGGTCAGGGGTTCCGGAGTTTTGATTGGGAGGAAGTGATGATTCAACCGTTCGAATATCGTGGCGACCACCCAATCTGATTGATTTATGGGTCAGATTCTGAAATGCGACTGGACAAAGCCCCATGAGGTTTCGAGAGGATGGGGTAAGCAAGGAGAATGACAAGCAGCTTACATCAGATAATATGTATGCGTGTCTGTACGAATGTATGTAAATACTCACATCCAACTGACCATAATACAAAATTGCGTTTGGAAAAATACTAATATCACTTTCAATCTGAACGTTTGGACTTAAATCGGGAACTAGACGCTGCAATCTCACTTAGCATTCAGCTACCCCACAGGCCCTGTATGAAATTTTACCTTCTTATAACCTTACAGCTTAATCTTATAACATATGACCTTCAGATGTCGAAGGCTCATACTTAGTCGTGGAAATATATCTTTAGTAAGGCTGCGGCCCTTATTCCATTACTGAACCAACAAGCTTAAATCTATTATATTCTTTAAATTTCATTAGGCAGTCAACGCAGTCTTGTCGCTTCCAGGCTGAGATTCGTAGATTTGTGTAAAATAATTCGCAACATCTTCACTCATTTTCGGTGGGGAGCATAGCTCGAAGGCCAGGAAAATACTAAAGTGGAAACACTTTATATTTGAGAGTCAGTCCAACTACAAGCTACTTTTGAGTCGATTTAGTGAGAAACAGCTGCCAGTAAAATTTGTTGGGAACGATAAACAAAACATTAACAAGTCTTTGTAATCACAGGAATAGTGAGGAGGAACAGTGATTCAGTTCAGTCGCGGAAGATTTAAAATCTTCCACTCTTTTATCAATGATACATTATTATTATACCTGCTACAGCAGGTTGAACCCGATTGAATTTTTTTGCCGAAATTGAGTTACGCGTACTGGTCCATGGGGGTAAATACTGGAGATATTTGGCGAGTTTGAAATATCCCTGCCTGCAAACAAAACAAAAGTCCAGATCAAAACATGCAAACGGAAGCAGTGAAAGGATACCACCTACCTTTTTCCGGAAGTCACTAGTGAGACTTCGGCTACTTCCGAATGCGATACCGGAAGGATTACCTAATCAAGACCGCGTTTACCAAACGGCTTCACTGACACCAGGAAATGACTGCTGGTGCTTAAAAGCTGCAAGTACTCGTTTCGTGATTTTTCATTCATCCCGTGCGATTTCCGAGGGCGTGTCCCTCCAAAAACCCCACTGTAATGCTCTTATATTTTTTAGATGATCATGAATAGTTTAAATCATGAAGAATTAGAAAAAAACACAGTGACAGCATTGCAACAAAAATGGCGAGAGGCGTGGGTGTCATACGCCGATTCAAAAATACTGTACCGGTAATGGCATTAAGAGACATTTATTTTTCAGTTGTTCATCCATATTTAGTATATGGATGTTCTGTGTATGCCAGTAATTTTAATTCCAGTTTTAATCGTGTTGAAATTCTACAAAATGAAGCGCTCCGTGTGTTGGGTGAGTAAAAAAATTGTCATCACACAGAAGATTGTTACTGATATTTCAGTGTGTCGAACGTTAAACATGGAAGAGATCAACAAGTTGGCAATTTTATGTGTAGTGTATTAAACAAATTTTCACTGTCGTATTTTAGTAATTTTTTTAGTTTGATTAGGATTACCATTCATTAAGGATAGCATACCAGGAATTTGGGCTCTACCCACAGAAAATCTACTTGAGAGAACTCGAAGCTCGGTGCGGTATTGATTTGTGGCCCCTAAAGCAGCCATACGGAACTGGCTATAACATTAAAATCGTCTTCATACTTCCCGCCTGTTATTCGCGTCATCTAGGTACTTATCTAGTAATATGTGATCGGCGCGTAAGACCGCTAGGGAGCGTTGCAAGATTAGTTGCGTTTTGAAGATACCATGGTATCCGATACCATGGTCAAAAGTCGTTTTCGCAGTTACTACCATGGTCAAAAGACGTTTTTGCAGTTATGTGGTATCTGATATTCAGATACCACGGTATTAGTTTCATCATCACCAAAAAATAGAGCCTAAGATTTTGTTAAAATGGTGGGAAAGAAATTTGGCACTTTGTGATGTGACTGGATATCAGTTTTTCTTTCGGAACGACTTCGAAAAGTGCAATTCCGGCAATTATCGTTTTTACAGAGCAACCGTGGTATCAGATCATAGTCCGGCATCCAGGCACCTCTATCGTTCAAGGGGGGTAGCTCGAGAGCTGCAGAAGGTTTGAAGATGTTTTCTAGACCAACTTTTTGTGCTGAGAACGAAAATCGTACCGCACCGATATAGGTCACCGGCTTTTTAGCCTATAAAGGCAGATTAGGCCTATAAAGACAAACTGTATAAAAATAATTTTCCTAGCGGAACCACATAAACTATATCAAACAAACTATACATATTCTGAATCCTCTTTTTGTGGGCTATCGAATGGTGTAGTTTTTTCTTAAAAATGCCTTAGAAACCAAGAAAAAGCGAAAATTCTTTAACTTTTTCAACTAAATTGTCATTTTTCTCGGAAAACTTCCAGCAAACTACATATTATTATTATTTCATTAGAAAGATAAGCTCCTTAGCAATCGTTTGAGGTATTAAAACTTCAAAAATATCTAGTTTTAAGAATTTCTTGATTTTCTTAAAGCAGAGCATCCACGTTTTCATGAAAAAGTGACAGAGGAAGTTCTGAACGAAATATATTAGTTTGAAGGTAAGTTTAGGGTTAGTTTTTGACGTGGAATCCAATTATGACATTAGTTTCTCTCTTGGGATGCATATGCGTGGTATAGGCCATATAACATAAAGGCTGAATAGCCTATAATGACGAAATCCGTCAAATCTCTCAAATAATTTTCGGAAAAAAATCCCGAAACTGCGTTTTTTTATTGATGCACTAGAAAAAGAAGCTCCTTGCCAATCGTTGTTCGTTGAGTTACTAAATTTAACAAAAAAACATAAGGATTTCTGGAAATTCTTTAAGCAGGACATCCAAGTTTTCGTCAATGGGCTACATGGAAATTTTATACTAAATAAATTGGTTTGACGATAAGTTTAGGGTGGAATCCAGTTATGACATTAGTTTCTCTGGTAAGATAGTATAGGTCATATGGGCTATCAGTAGCCTACATAAATATAGGCTCAGTAGCCAATAGCCTATGCGTTATGTAAATATAGGCTCAACAGCCTATAATGAACAAGTCTCCGCAAAACCAGGGACCCATAAATTTCCTGTAATGACTCGCCATTCAGGGGGCTTGTCAATAAGAGATTTCTGATGCGCTCTTGACCGAGCGTCAGATAGTTCGAGAAATACCCACGGGGATAAAATACCCGACTATCCAGATAGACAAAATTTTTCGCAGCTGTTGTTCTTGATAGAAGTCAAGGTTTCATCCTCTCGCCAGCTCTTTTCGAGTCCGTCACTGATTCGATACAAAAGGATCATGAATAAGCATAATGGGGTGGAAATCATCCCAAACTTTTCCATCGTTTTTCCCTCGATTATACCAAGGATTCAAACCTCCTCGCTGATTAAGTCGAAAGCAGGGTCGAAAGCGAACAGAACACACTAAATATTGTCTCAGACTACGAGGGCCTTGTCCTGTCGATACTTCTATATTGTATCTGTTGGCAACGGTCATTGCTCCTCCCTGACGGTCCGAAAAGTAGCAGGACAAGACAGCAAAACAAACTAGTGCCTGTCAGAGGACGAACTTTAAGGTTCATGAACTCATTTGTACCCTTTTTTACAGAGATTTTAACAACGCGAATAATTAGTGTAATATATTTTTATTTTATTACTGTATGACCAGCGTAATTTAGCATCTTCTGATGAAGAAAGCTACGAAGTTGGTTTGTCAATAAACGATTTGATTTGATTGATTTGATATATGGCCAGAAGCTGCGCCGCTGAAACCCGCAGAAGCACGTGAGCTCAATGCGTTCTGTCATCGAAGCCTGCGATCCATACTGAAAATGAAACCTAAGGATCACAGGTAATGAGGAAGTGCGAACACTGGCAGATCACACCCACTCGACCCCAATCAGAGCCAGAAGACTAAGACTGTTCTTGCATGTACTCCGACGACCTGATGTTGCTCTGTCCGAATCATGGCGCGAGTCAACCTCCCCCCCCCCGCCTCCCAGGGTGGAAGAAGTGAACGGGAGGGGGGGGGGGGGGGCAACGAAAGCCATTGCTTCTGACGGTCAACGCGAACCTCGAACCGATTGTAGTCTTTAGGAAGGGTCAGAGACTATGGGAGACCCGATGGCTCGCCCTGATGACTAAGCCAGTCGTGAATGAATGCGATGGGTGGAAGGAGACATGGAAACTCGGTTGCAAGCGGGGTCAATAGTTGAGAGCAACTTCCGGCCAAGATTTGTCGTTCGAGCCCTAACTTCTTGTCTTCTAAGGCTGAATGGTGTTGTTTCGCGAGTCAGTGGCTTTAGCGTTCGAAAGCTTCCCAAAAACGGGCAAGCATGGCATTACATTGGCGACAAGAACCTAATAGATTTTGTACTTGGAAAACCCATCACTTTGGCCAACAGTGAAGATAGGCCTGATTTTGGTTTATAATATAATTGGTTAATAATAACAATAATTTGGTAAGTTCGAGTATTGAAAACGTTGGCAAGAGGTCTGTCTTTCTAATGGAATGCTACTAAAAAAAAGTAGGCTAGTGTGGTTGACACTTTGCCGACACAAATTACCGTCAACACAAAAAGAGGAACTATTTCCGTATTTGCTTGTTTTCCAAGGCATTTCTTAGAAATGCTAATAAGTTTAGAAAAATATGAAATGTTTGATTCGATAGCAAACAAGCAAAGGATTCAGGATATATATATAGTTTGTCGAGTTTGCTGTTTTTGCTTGTTTCGTTGTGCGTGCGGAAATGTTTTCAAAGAGCTGGTCTTTATAGGCCTAAATTGCCCTCATAGACCAAAATGTCGGTTACCTACACAGGTGCTGTGTTATCCGACTGTTCTTTCTCGGCTCAAAAAGTAGGTCTGGAAAGACTATTAAAAACTTTTTTCCAAAAAAAGGTCATTATAGGATTCAGCTATTCAGCCTCAGCCTAGACGCTATATAGCCTACATGACCTATACGTTTCCTAATGGAAAAAATAATATCATAATAAGACTCCACGTGAACAACTGGCGCTAAAGCTCCCGTCAGACTAATATGTTTAGTTCGAAATATCCACGGTTGCCCACTGACGGAAACGTGGATGTTCTGCTTTAGAAAATTCCAGAATTCTTAAAACTAAATATTTTTGAAGTTTTAATAGCTCGAACGATTGGTAAGGAGCTTATCTTTCTACTGAAATAATAAAAATATCTAATTTGCTGGAAGTTTTTCCGAGAAAAATGACAATTTAGTTAGAAAAGTTGAAGAATTTTCGCTTTTTCTTGGTTTCTAAGACATTTCTAAGAAAAATACGTAAGTTTAAAAAAATAAAAAACACACCATTCGATAGCCCGTAAAAAGAGGATTCAGGATATGTATAGTTTGTTTGATTTACTTCATGCGGTCCTGCTAGGAAAATTGTTTTCTACAGTTGGTCTTTATAGGCCTAATCTGCCTTTATAGGCTAAAAAGTCGGTGACCTACATCGGTGCGGAGTAGTGCGGTACGATTTTCGTTCTTAGCCCACAAATTTGGTTTAGAAAACTTCTTCAGACCTTCTGCAGCTCGTGAGCTACCCCCCTCCCTGTTTTTGAACGATATCGCGGTCTGGACCCCGGACTATCACGGTAACTGCAATACGCCCCTCATAAAAATTCCTCTCAGATTAGTTGTTTTTTGGCCGTTAGGTGCGCTATCGTAAAGAAAACAATGACCCGCTACTTCTTGGTGTACGTTTATCCAGGTTTGTTTTGGTATTTTCTATTCCTCTTAGGCCTAACCATGTTTAAAACTGTTTAAAATGCCTCTTCCCCTCTGTTTGCTTTACCCAACTCTATTTTGTCAAGCGTCATCAAGTTCGTCATTTCTGGCTTCCGACTTCAGTGCTGAGTGCTGGCTGACTTTTCCACGGGGCTAATGTGCGACTCCATATGAAGCGAAAGCCTAATCACTTATTCACCCGTCAGATAACTTATCTCCCGATCTCACGTGTGATTGTTATTGTTCCTGTAGCGCGTCTGGCGGCAATTCCTTACCGGATTTTATGAAGGACGTATTGCAGAAACAGCTACCGTTGTAACAGATACCATGGTATCTACAAAAACGCAACTATCGTAAGTTGTAAGCTGGTTTTGCCACGCAGGCAAACAAAGGAAGTTGACCGATGTTGACTTGTCGCTCGCAAGAACTGGTTGGAAGATTTATCATGGAAATGTATCTTTGAAACTCTGCTGGGTCTAGACAGTAACCTGTATAGTAGAGGAAAACTTGGCGACAATGAGACTAAATATAAGGACCATCATCAAACTTCTGCTATCATGCTCCTTCCTGCTAGGTCTTATTGCAGTGATCAACCATGTTGCTCCACGAGACAGCTGGGAAGATGCTGTCAGGCAGATTCAAGCCAGGATTCGATTAGCAGCAAAGATGGGCAAGGATATAAATTTTTGGGAGGTAAGTTAATTTTATCAGTTTGATAAATGAATAGCCTCTTTGTGTCTTTGGAACCCTTGGCCCAAAGCCAAAGGAGCAAAGGTCAAGGATTCCAAAGCTGTGAAGTAATTATTTATCTATCCCAGATCTTGAGCTACAGATGAGCCCATGGTTCATCCCCCCTAATCTTTTCGGCCAATCGGTAAAAAATAACAGAGTCGGTGCAAAGCTCAGCGATTTTTTTGTCAAGCCAGTTGATTTTTTTCATGAAAACAGTCGGCTTTTCTGAAATCAGTTGACTTTCTTTTAAAACTGTCATTATTTCTTGAAAAGGTTGTTTTTTCTGCAAAAAGGCCTCTGGCAAAACGCCCCCCAACTTTTTGAGATTGGGTTATTTTTTATATCAGCATTATTCAGTACAATTACTGTGACTCGGTAGTTATACCAAATTGCAAATAGGCTGTTGTTCCAAACTTATTTCAAATAGGCTACTGGTCTAAACTTATTTAGTAAAACGCCTGGGATTGGGTAAGAACTTTACTATATTTGCCAGAATTTGGTAGTCATCACCAATTCGGGGTGACGGAATCATGCTTGATTGTATGTCAGTATAGTAATTCAGCTGACATATCCGCTTTGCGCTATCAAATAAAAACAAACTTGTTCGGTATGATTGGTTTAAGTTATACTGGATCCGATTAGTCCTTAATTTTTCTGTACCAGAATTATTCTGTAGTTATACCAAAACCCGAATAGGATATCGGTCCAAACTTGTTCGGTATAATGGCCCAGATTTGGTAATTTATTGGCAATAATTGCTAGAATTTGGTCATTATCACAAACAACACATGATTTTATTCAGCATAATTGGGATTCGGTGGTTATAAAGAATCCCAAATAAGCTATCTGTACAAAATTACTTGGTATAATGATTGGGGTTCTGTAATTTATTCAGTATAATTGCCTGGAATTGGTAATTATCACAGTTCTCAAACTTCAGTCCATTTTCGGCAAAATTACACCACAGACAAACAGAACAATCTTTGATTTCATGATAGCCCTTACTTTTATTTCGGATCCCAAAAAGATGCTCTGATCATAAATGCATCAAAAATTTTGCCTGCTGTGCCTTTCGTTTATTCTCTAACCTGTGGAATGGCGCATCATTTATGTACGGTTCTATCCAGTTTTAGGCTTGGGATTTGATAAACATTAAAAGCTAGAATTTGCATGGGAAATTGTTGTATTTTGGCCAAAAAAGGCGAACTTTTTGCCTGTAGTGCTCACTTTATATGGTCTGCAGTAGCCTACTGTAGCAAGAAAGCAGGAAGCTGCTGCCAGCTCACTCCGGTGCTAATGTTTCTGGAAATTTTTGGGACCAGGTCCATATCCAGGAATTTATTTGGGGGGGGGGGGGGTGGACCGAAAAAATATACAAAAAGACATAAATCAGAGGTTAAAGCCTATAACAAACGATTATTTGGGGCTATTCAGTTATTTTGTGGGGGGGGGGGGCAAACCCCGTACCTCCTCGGATACGGCCCTGCTTGGGACTTGGTTTTTGATCCACAGGAAATCAATATTTGGTATGGGAAGCAGTCGAATTTTGTTGGAAAAGTGAAGTGTAAATTTCGAAATTTTCGCCTGCGCCGCTCCATTTATTTTTGTCTTGGGTACAGTCGTTAGGAACTGCTACTAGAATCGTGCCCAGCAATACACTGTCCAAGTGGACTTCGCAAAAGCGACGTCAAGTAGCTGCCTAAACATCTTTCGTGCTGTCCTTTATATGTGTTACTCTTTGTACTTAATCATTTATTATAATTTGAAGCTCGAACGGTCAGTCTCTAGGATTCAGCAGATTTCTAGGACCCTCCCCCCCCCCCCACGACGAAAATGCACTTGCGACGCCCCTGGTCTTGGATCATCAAACTATCCGGTATTGGTCTGTAACCTCGGCTATAGCTTCTTCATCTGTCTTTAGGCCCATGGCTGCAGACTTGTTCAACATTGATTTCTTTTTTTTGTCAACATAGATTTGTAAGACCAATGGGTGAGTCCTTTTGGCTCTACTAATCCATCAACGTTGTGCTGCATATTTTCTTTAATTTGTTCAAATGAAGCACTGGACGAACGGCAGACATCTGGAATGAAAGAAAATTTATTAGTAGCCCAACATAAGATTAGCATATACTCTTAGCCAACCGCCAAACAGAAACTGGACCGATTGTTAAAGCTGGACTTCGGTCAGTACACTGGCAGAATGTGTAATATGCCTATTCGATTGGAAGTATATTTCTCTGTGCATACATCATAAGCATAATATGTTTTGCAGTTGAAGCACTCTGACAAGGAGATTGACTGGCATAACTATGAGCTGATTGCAGCAGATAAGAAGCGTGTTGGTCCTGGAGAACAAGGTCAAGCTTATCACTTACCTCCAGACCTAGAGCAGAAAAAGGATGAAATATACAAAACCAATGGCTTCAATGGATTAGCATCAGATCAAATTGCCCTTAATAGGAGCATACCAGACATTAGGCATCCTAAGTAAGTTCATTACTGGCCTACGTAGATACAGTAGAGGTATGCTTCTTTGAACCTTTATCAGATTTCGTTTGACCATGGTTTTGTTCTTTGCTTCAAACAGTCGGTCAAATGGGAATGATAAATTAAGAACTGAGTATCTGCTAGTGGTCAAGTGGTTCGGGTTTCTTTTGACCCCAAAATGAAATCAGATTATTCGCATGTCAGATTTGACTGTTCTGTTGCTTCTGCTGGGACACTCCCGATGATTAGGAAAGTAATGCAGAACTGTAGCACTGCTTCCGACGCTGTAAGTTTGCCGTTTGAGGGTACAAAAGCAGCTGAGCAAAATGAGCAAAAGATTAAAAAATTACAGTAAATGGATTTAATCTGACTTTATTTTACTTAAGTCACTGCTTGCACTTGCAGTATTGTGCATGGTTATTTATTAGGTTTGGATTTCATCATATTATCGGTTCCGTTCAGAGCTAAGCGACGTTCAAATAAACATTCCTTTACTGTATCAGTTCTGATGACATGTTTTGGTAGTCCAAAAAGCCTACTTCTTATGGATTTGCTCTTGGCCTATAGGTTAACGAATGTTACAGGCAGAGGCGTCCCGATGGGTGGGGGGTTGGGGGGGGGAGGGTGCAGCACCCCCCCCCAGAAGGTCTGGGGGAAAAAAATTCCGGTAAATTTTGACTGGTGCGGCGAAGCCGCGCCAGTCAGAATTTGTCAAATTCAACTGAAGTTGATGATTTTTATGGAATATTGCTCAAGGAATCTAACGGAACTTGTCTCAGGGAATTTACTGGTGGATATGGATCAGGGGATCTACCGGACTTCGCCTCACCGAATCTACTAGAATTTTGGAATCTACCGGGATTTTGCTTAGGGAATCTACCGGAATTTTCCTCAGAGAATCTACCGGAATTTTGCTCAGGGAATCTACCGGAATTTGCTCAGGGGATCTGCCGGAACTTGTCTCAGGGAATTTACTTGGAGGATGGAATCGGGGATCTACCGGATTTCGCCCAACGGAATCTATTAGAATTTTGGAATCTACCGGAATTTTGCTCAGGGAATCTAATAGAATTCTGCTCAGGGCATCTACCGAAATCTTGCTCAAGGAATAAGGAAACTACCGGAACTTGTCTCAGGGAGTTTACTGGAGGATGGATTAGGGTATCTACCGGATTTCGCCCCACGGAATCTACTAGAATTTTGGAATCTGCCGGGATTTTGCTCGGGGAATCTACCGGAATTTTGCTCAGGGAATCTACCGAAATTTTGCTCAGGGAATCTACCGGGATTTTGTCAGGGCATTCACCGAAATCTTGCTCACGGAATCTACCGGAACTTGTCTCAGGGAATTTTACTGGAGGATGAATTAGGAGATCTACCGGATTTCGCCCAACGGAATCTACTAGAATTTTGGAATCTAGCGCGATTTTGCTCAGGGAATCTACCGGAATTTTGCTCAGGGAAAATACCGAAGTCTTCTCAAGGAATCTATCGAAACTTGTCTCGGTGATTTTACTAGGGGCTGGATCTGGGAATCTACCGGACTTTGCTCATAGAATCAACCAGAATTTGGCTCAGGGAATCCACTGGAATTGTGTTGCTTACCGGATACGTATAGATTCACAGCTTACGAGGATGACCCCGGCACATAACTTACCAGAGTAATTCTTGGAGACAGACAACATTGCGTGGCGAGTGACGAGTACATTTATCGAGCGATTCCGGTTATCTCCTAAGTTTCTCTAGCTTTCAAGAATTAGGCAACCTTCTGAAATCATATCACATATCACCATCCAATATCACGGTACCGCCTACTTCAGTTTCGACAGCTTTCTCGACTCCCTTCCGGTGAAAAGCCGAGAAGAATTCAACGACGAGTTAGCCTTGTTCCGACATGATCTCAAATGTCGTAAGGAGAGCCTCGAACCGAACAAAAAGAAAATGTTCGAAGTTTTTCGTGAACTGAAAGATGTTTTGCCACTAGTATCGAAAGCGTTCAAGCTGGCCAAGACAATCCATGTTATCTCAGAAAAAGGGGAAAGACTTTTTATTAAGCGTAGTGTTGTTCACCACTTTGCGTTCAACATTGGCTGACCAGCGTCTGTTACTAATCGCATGTGAAACCGAACTAGTTGTCGAATGTGAAATTGGATGTGTTGTGAACAAATGGAAAACGCGACGAATAAATGTGTAGGGTGGGTTGAAGGTCGAAGACTTTTTAGTTTTAAGTGACAATCTTAAAGTTTAACCGAATAGGCGTGAGGTCCAGCACGTCTAGTAACATCTCACCTATTCACTTAAATATTCCTGAAAACCTAATAAAAATGCGCTTCTTTCATTTCTCCTTTATCCAGGGATAGTCGATTTCATAGGATGAACTTCTTCTTTCTGATTTGTCATACCTCTATGTACTGTCCCTCTACGCTTGAAATATTTACCAACTAGAAATGTAAGCCGTTGCCGAAAAATAAAAAAAATATCAGATTCATTGCAATACATATCCTACAATCATTTTCCTACTTTTCTACAGGCGTAACTTCTCCGGTGTCGCATCTATCGCCCTGGAAATGCAGGGTTTTTTTTAAGTTTAAAATCTCAGCGTCTGGACGAGTTTGGTTTGTCATGCAAGCAGCGAACGCTCTGAACGTTTTAACGAAAAATACAAAATCTCTCAGATGTGTCAAGATATTTCAGTATTCAAATATCAGACGGAAAAATAAGCTGAATCTTAAGTAAAACTTCACCGAACCTATTTTTTGTTGTTTGTATAACATAATAGAACTCAGGAAACAACAGTAGGCCTATGCTAGAGTTTCTGCAGAGATGGTCATTACGGAGACATTTCCGCTAAAACCTGGAAAAATTCCGGTAAAACTTCGAAAAATTCCGGTAAAATTCTGAAGCGGCACCCCCCCTATCAGGAAGGTGTCGGGACGCCCCTGGTTACAGGGTGTGTGTTTCCTTCTACCAGTAGTTACTTTAACCTACCACCTTCCCTCCAAACCTTATATCCCTTCAAACAAGTTAGAACGACAATGATAGCTTGTAGTAGGCTAACTATTGTAGGAGGTTTCAAAGTAGCAAGATTGAGTGGGATACTATTCCATTACAGATTATTACGCTGTAGGGATTAGGTCCGGAGGTTGAAGGTCATATTCAGGTTGATTTCTCAGAAGGTTTCTAGCCCAAAGTCTAATGGAATCCTTGAAGTTGAATGATACTAGGCCCGGGCTCTGTATTCAATGCTTTACTGAGTCAGAAAACACGCACAGCCGCACTAGTAGGCGTAGCACTGCAGAAAAGTAGGCTGTGTGTGAATCAATGAGATTTTGCTTAGTTTCTCACAATGGAAATACATTTGTTTCTTAATTCCTCATAACCTGACAGGAAAATTAAATCAAAGATGCTTATTAAGTGATTGACGAACTGCCAACGTCTAAGCTAGTATTATTCTGGGAACTTTTCCATACATTCGACATTAGAACTATTGGAAGTACGTTTTATAAATATATTTTGCATGGGTTTGCTTATGTGGTCCCGGAAACGTCAAGTTACATGTGATCGTGGAATTAAAGACTCAATTGAGTGCTCGATTCCTGGAATTGAGGATTGTATTTCAAGCTTAAATTGTATAGCCCACTTTCTCCCCGAAGTTTGGGGTTCATGTAGTGCTTCTTACGACGGTGGGTGCATTGTTTTTATTTGGGTTTGAAAAAGCAGGTTAAGATTCTGACTTTAATCTCATTCTCTATTAAGATGTCATGAGAAGAAGTACCTGGCTGAATTGCCAACAGCGAGTATAGTTGTTCCATTTCACAATGAGCATTGGTCCACGTTACTTCGTACTGCCTATAGCTGTTTGAACCGAGCTCCTGCCAATTTGATCGAAATTATCCTCGTAGATGACGCCAGTACGAAAGGTAAGGGCTACTCGTTCCTTCTTGACATTAGCTTCAGTAACAAGCAGTTGACATCCCGATCTAGCGTTGTTCTGTGCGGATACCGAGCTAGTTTTATTGCAGTAAATCACTCCCCTGAAATAGTATATCTTTTTGTCAAGTAAAAAAGTATGGCGACAAGCTATAAGCCGAACGCCGGATGCAATAAAAAATAAATAAATTAAAAGTAAATCATTGTCGATAAAAGGGGTTTTCTGGTTAGTCTCGATTTATCGAGCCAGTGCCTCGAGACTAAAGCTACTTTTGATCTAAGTCTTCCTTATCTCGATCTCGTCTTCTTGTTACTGCCTTGTCAAGGTTAAAAGCCGTTTTATTTAGCCTTGTCAGATGAATTAACCTGCGGACAGATATTACAATAAAACGCGGTCGAGAAATCTACCTCAGACAAGGCCGAGACTTGCTCCCAGATCATTCATCGCATCTTGTGGGGGGGGGGGGGGGAGGCGGCCTTCCAAGGGGCCCGGAGCTACCCAGGAAAAACAGAAAAGTAGCCGAAAAAATTCGGTTTCTCGTCAGAATTGTGACATCTTGTTACTCATGATAAACCCTCCAGTCCGAGGTAATGAGCCATTGTTCGAGGATCGATTGTCTTCAAGGCGCGTTTGAGCCTGGGTCAGTTGTGTGTCTAAACTCTGGACATCTAGATAAACAGTTTGTAACATGGCGTCGAGTATCACTTTGTGATTTTTTCCTGGGTAGCTGAGGGCTCCCTTGGAAGTTCAATACCGGTAGATATATACATATATATATTTGCAATGATAAGGCTTTCGTCTCTGTATAGTGGGGACACTGCCCCGAAAAGCCACAAACTAAAAGCGTAGGAAGGGGAGAGGGTTAAATAAAAATAAAAATGTTAAGAAAAGTTTTAAATTAATTTTATTCTGTTATTGGGAATGACCTTTCACAAACTGGTTTCTTCAAAGTAGATGATTCAGAATAGATGCAACCATCTGTTTTAACATTTGGTTGGACGCTCCTCAAGACTACACGTCCTGTTCACTCATTTCGAAGCTCACTCCCTTGTTAGCATTGACCACACATTTTGGAATTTTTGTTCCTGAATCAATGAAAATAGGAAGATCTTTTTCTTCTTCATTAATTTCTGTTAATTTCGTAAGAATAGGGTGTTTTTATCCGTTTCTGCCATTTCACTGAAGGACCTGCTCCCAATACTTTATGAATGTAGCAGAACGGGATGAGAACGGTATTCAGAACTGAGGTTCCTATTCCGTTGATCATCCAGCAGAAGGGAATGAACAATGAGATACAACTCTTTCTCCGTTCTGCTAAGAACGGACAACAGCACTCAGGGGCGTCACGACTGGGGGGGGGGGGGGGAGGGGGGGACGCCCCCCCCCCCCAATGCTGCCGGCGAGTCGGTAAAAAAATACGAATCAGCGCGAAGCGCCGCGATTTTTCGTCAAAACAGTCGATTTTTTTCATGAAAAAAGTCGTTTTTTTCTGAAAAATGGTCGATTTTTCGTCAAAATAGTCGGTTTTTCTGAAAATCAGTCGATTTTTTTCAAAAATGTCATTTTTGTTGCTGAATACAGTCGTTTTTTCTGTAGAAAAAGTCGGTAAAAATTACCAGCCAGTCGGTAAATGCCTCGTCCCCCCCCCCCCCCAAGCATTTTGGCTAGTAACGCCTCTAAAGCACTACGGCGTTCTACTAAAAAATGTTTATAGGAGAACGGTTCGTTTACAAAAAACGCGGCTAGTATCTGACACCGCGAGGTCCTTAAAAGATATATCTCTAGGGATAAAAAGATACGTACCATCCGAGGATAAAAGTCGTTGAGTCCCTGACACTTCGATTCATCGATCTCAAAATCGATTACACTAGCTCTGGACACTTCGATTCCACGGGTACTCGGGTACTGTTAGCCCAGGGCACATCGATTCCCCGACTTCGCGGGGAAGATTAGCCCTGGGCAAGTAGATTCCCCGATCTTTCGGGAACATTAGCTCCTGACACATCGAATCCCTGACAAACGGGGAACAAAAGCGTGTGGAGTACCGATTCCCAGTTAGGGGAACGATAGACACTGCCACTAGACTACGCGACGAAAAAAAATAACCCCCCCCCCCCCCCCCCAGGAGTCAAATTAATTCAGTGTATTCTAATCAAAGTTATAAAAACAAGTTGGCTTTTCAGTTAAACCTTATTGAGTGTCGAATCCAGGAATCCTTCTACCCTCAAAATAGCCTCTATCGAGCAATTTAGCATTAGTTAAAGAAATAGTATTCACGTTTGGTGATGCTAAGTTAAAATTGTATCTTGTGTTTTTAAATAAATAGATATATTCTTTATTTCCATAATAGCTCAATAGCGTATGACTAGCAGAGGATCGTCGTGGCATAACATATGTCATAGCAATGACTCACAATACATACAATATATGATAATAAGTAGGCCTACATAATATAATACAAGTCATACACCAATAGTTCAAATGGGAAATAAAATAAAGTGCGAATGATGACAGATATCGGTCAGACGAATATACTGTGGCGGGGTAATTTGAAGTCGATTTTTATTTATCAGTTTTTAGTCTAGTGTTTGGCTGATTAGCATTGGTTGCGGTTGGTAATCTCGTAGAATTGATCCATGGTTATCAGAAGATAGGCATATCAGTCCGAAATCCATGGTAAGCTTGTGTCTATGGCGCGCCAAAATAGGAAGACCAAGTTTCATATGTAGAATGATCTTGCCGAAGAATAATAGCTGCGGTCTTTGTTATGGGAGTTCTCACCGGTGGTCTCCGATTTTTCTTATAAGCCGTTTTTGCATCCACCGGTGACTTCTTATTAGTCTTATAACCCGTTTTTGAACCAACCAGTGTCCGGTTTTATCTCACCGGTGCGGACTAACCAGAACCTGCTCGTGAGCCCGGCTTCAGCGAGGAGTTAGCCAGTTTTCATCAACTCACAGGTGAACCAAAAAAACGCGTTTTAAGGGAAGAACCGGACACTGGTGACTAAACACCAGAGACAGCCCGGAGTGCAACGAACGCAGCTAATCTTGCAAAACAGTTTCTGTATCGTTATTTCTTCTTTTTTGGCAGATGGTAATATAACAAATACATTCATTCATTCTGGCCATGGATCTCAAGTTTGACTAGCCTCGACGCACTTTTCTCAGTTCTATTTAACGGAAGTAGGAGTCCATTCCCGTATCTCTAGAACCAACAGAACTGACTAATAAGACGACGTTAAAGTTTGACTGAAAAGGGCTCGAATAGGACAATCTAGCTACCCATGACATATTCACTTAAATTGGCTTGAAGACCCGCCGAAAATGCGTTACTTCGTTGTTCTGCTATTCACGAATAATCGATTTTCAAATAGTTGAATTTCCGTATGATTTGTGGTACCTCCATTCGCTTGAATCTGTGTTGCATGCCTTATCAGAAAGATTTATGCATTTTTTGTTCAGGCACTAAGCAGTCTTTACCAAGCTCACCACTGCCCACTGAAAAGCCGCGTTTGTGTTGAGATTAAAATTTCCCGCGTCATAGTAGAATTTAGGCTGTGGGGACGGCCGCAGATATTCTGAACGTCATAACTAGAACAGATAGTGGAAAATAAGAAAATCCCTTAGCAGAATCCAATTATTCAGTATATTCAGTTAAATGACACAAAAATAAGTTGGCTTTTCAGTTAAACTTTAAAGCATCAGGACTGTTGTAAGTGACGTCGTAACGTTAGTAATTAAACAAGGCTTTGGTCTTCTTTGCAGATTTCCTAAAAGATGAACTGGATCAGTACGTTAAGAAGAATTTGCCGAAGGTGAAAATCGTCCACCTGGCGGAAAGAAGCGGACTTATCATTGCCAGGAGTGAAGGTGCCAGAGTAGCAAAAGGCGATGTGCTTATTTTCTTGGATTCCCATTCAGAATGTATGAACAACTGGCTGCCACCCCTCCTAGGTAAGTGTGTTATATATTGAACGGTAAGCAACACTGTCAGAAGTTTGATAACAGATAGCACATGTTTTTGCGTTCCTTGTGTTAGAAGTTTTGATAATATATCTGCTATGACCATTTTAGATGTTATCTTTCCGCGAAACGTAACATTCAGAAGGGTCGTAACAGAAACTTTGTCTCGAACCATAACACTTACAAGAGGTGTAAAGGAATATCCTCGGCGTCTAACATAACGTTCAACAGAAGGATGCGCAACCATGTGTTATCTGTTTTCAAACTTCTGACAAAGTAGTGAACTAAAAGACAAAAATTGTAGTTTATTTAACCGTAAAGCTTAGTCTATGTGTCCTTATTTCGTGTACCTCGGCTCCATCCTGTCTCGAGGGGTTGCCCATTCTCGATTTTAGTGTACTGCATGTGCCCGGTGCCGCCGGCCGCGGTGTCCGGCCGGTGACCGTATCTGCTGACACCAGTCGGCACCGGTTTCCACCAGTTAAAACATCAGGATTAGCATGTTTAGAGGCAGGAATCGCCTAATTTATGGTTTCAGTCGGTGCCGGGAAAGGGTGTACAGCAGGTGCTGAGGTAACCCCTCACCCTGTCTGTAAGGATCAGATTTATATCTCTCGGTCTACCTATCCATCGCTCGTGAGCCATGAATTTTATATTCTACCCTTAAATCTTTCGGTTTGGATACTAAATGGCTACTCTGTTATTTTAAAACTTATATCCGTCCTCATATATAATGTAATTCACCGGTTTGGCATTCTTCTCTTTCTGCACAGCTCTCTGATCGCCTGGAAAATATCCTAAAGAGAGCAGTGAGAATTATTCTGGTGATCGTAATATTTCATATGAAGAGGCTCTCATTAAACTGGACGTTCCTAAATTAACTGACCGCAGAAATACTCTTTCAAAACATTTTGGAGCAAAGATAATGTGTTGTCCCCAGATGGCCAATCGATTCCCCCCTCCCCTCCCGTCTTCCGTGCGTCAGTCCGAGAGGAACACTGGCAATCAGCTTTCTCCATATCTTAATAATTCGTCTGCCCAATTTTTGCGCAGTTTCGTCCCATCATTTGTTTCTGGTCATATCTTTATCTCTTAGTTAATTTGTTTCGTGTCTGTGTATTTCGTAAATATTTTATTCCTCTTCTAGCTTCCCTGAAAAAAAAAAAATCTTGCAGTATTTGCTACTGGGATTAATCTTGTCTTTATTGAGATAAGATTATCCCTAATTATGATTAATTTTATCCTAATAGAGATAAGCTCAATCCCAGTAGCAAATACTGCATCCTTATTCGGAGATATTTTTTACAGTGTTTAAGCTATTTGGATTGATTGATTGATATTATCTTTTTACAAAAAATAGCGGTGGTCATACATGGTCACAAAGTCACATAAACCCCTAAATTAACTTTGCTTGTCACAGCCATTAAGGTTGGCTTGCCTACTCAGCATTCCCTGATCCGTAATTATTCTTCTAGATCCCATTGCCAGAGACTACAGGAACGTCGTCTGCCCTTTCATTGATGTGATCGACTTCGAGACATTCGAGTACCGAGCTCAGGATGAGGGAGCAAGAGGAGCTTTCGATTGGGAGTTTTTCTACAAGCGGCTACCCCTTCTCCCCGAAGATCTGCAAAACCCAGCTGAGCCATTCAGGTGAACATTTTTGTTTTGCTCTTTCTGCCTGGCAGCTTGGTAGCTGGAACTTACAACGACAAAACATGGATAGGTGCCGAATGTGAATCCTTATTTCACCTGTTAATTTGGGTTTGCAAGACAATTTATGTCTTCCCCTGGTACCATGTTTCACGAGTGACCTTTTTGCAACTGCAACTTGGAGAACCAGCAAAAAAACATGGATATGTGCCAAAGTAGGTTCTTATTCTACCCGTTAACTGTGACTGCCATTTGACTTTTTGACTGCCCCCACAGGCCCATTCGGGCTTTCCTGCAGTCAGAGGTATCAGCTACATGTCTAAAGGATGGTAAGAGGGTTGCAAAACGTGTGTTCATGTAGTTTAGCATGTAAAAGTTGGTTTGTGTAATAAAGAGTGTTAAACTAAAAAAAAAAAAAAATAACTAACTTTGAGCTTGCAAGATTCAAGCCTAAGGCAAGATTTAAGCCTAAGGCTTCCCCTCCTACGATGTTTTTGGGGGCGATTTGCTCAGTTTTCGAAAGGGATTCGTGCGGTTTTCGCAATGAGCATCGTCCGCTCGAGTTCGCCCACGAAAATCCGCCTTAAGGGAAATGGATTGCACCCTCTTCAGCTGTATTTGGCTTGAGATTAATCTTTGATATCTTTCTTCCAGGAGTCCCGTTATGGCCGGTGGTCTGTTTGCAATCAGTCGGAAGTGGTTCTGGGAGCTTGGGGGATACGACGAGGGTCTACAGATCTGGGGAGGTGAACAGTACGAGCTGTCGTTTAAGGTAAAGCTCTATTTTTCTTCTTTTTTTGAACATATCATTTTTTGTCATTTCTTTCGTATCTCTTACTTTTTTTTGGCTCAGTATTGACACACGTAAATAATCAAATACTCTTGGCAGTGAGCAAAGCACGAATGGCACGGGGTAAACAATCAAAGTAAACATTAAGATCCGATCTCTCGGTGACATTGATTGTTTACCCCGTGCCATTCGTGCTTTGCTCACTGCCAAGAGTATTTGATTATTTACGTGTGTCAATACTGAAAGAATTAATGAACCTGAACCTGTCACCTACTCCTTTCCCTAATAAACTTGTTTAAATCATTCTTCTTTAGATATATTTCATTTCCAAGTTCCACTCTCCACTCCATCTCTACTCCATTTTTAAACTACGTTTTACGTAATTCTACACATGCTACTTTCGGATACAATTGTTTTTAAATCAGTATTCCTTATACTCCCATTTCCATTTTTTGTTATGTCCTCCATTACGCAGCTACCCACAACCACACATGCAAATTCCGACCTCATGAATTCGCATAGTGCTATTGATGTTTGCGAGGGTAATTCTTCCTCGCAGTCGTACTCGGCATGATTCATCGGTCTCATTGTTTCAGCGAATGTGAACGAACTGTTTACTAAAGTCAAGGAACATTTGCTGTTATTTTCCAAGGCAACTCGTCATGTGCACAGGCCAACAGACGATCTTCACAGTAGGCTACTAAAACAAGTTTCATTGTCCTAGTCCACCTGCAAGTAACTTAACTCCGGATCACCGAAATTCCGCACCCCCCCCCCTCCAACTCCCCCCATAGTGGACGAATCCGGTCTAGTTCTGTCAGTGATGTACCTAGGGCTTGTGCTTGTCTGTCCCACAAAGTTTCATCCCGATCGCTCCACTCTAAGCGTGACAGAAGATTTCCGATTCCCCCCCTTCGACTCCCTCCCCACAGTCATCGGATTTGGTACGGACTTACAAATGGGACGTCTTAGGCATGACATCTTTCCAGATATCAAGTTTCATTAAGATCCGATCACCTGCTCGAAAGTTATGCATGCCCCTAAATTCCGGATTCCGTCGTCTCCGCTCCCCCCACGATGATCGGATCGGGCAAATGACTATTTCCAAGCTAGTTTGGTCGGGTCCCTGGTATGCCAGCCAAGTTTCATCGTCCTAGCACATCTGGAAATACCCTAACTCGAGAACAGTCGCCTGACAGACATACCGAAAAGTTATCGGTATATGGCACTTGAGCGGAGCTGCAAGTGCCATAAAATCAGAAATGAAGCTCCCAGTAGTTTTTATAGCTGTATTTCACGTACACTTTTCGGAAAACCGCAAAAGGACAATTGAATCACATGCCTTTTTTTTATACAGAAATACGCAAGACTTCAGTGCAAAGTGTGACTGGAATTTTCGCATCTTTGCAAGTATTCGAGTCATACTACGGGGCAGTTCGATATCCCATTGGTATGCGGAAGTTGTACACCGTGAACAAAAGTACCTAAAAAAGCCAGCTATTTTTTATTAAAATATTATATCATGAAAGCCAGCTACTAAATCCGTCGTCAAAGCATTATCGAGGCGTATAGAAAATTTTTCAGTCAGCTGACATGTATTGTCCTGCTTTACAACCTGTATATTAAAATACTGTGAAAAATGTTTTTTCTTACGTACTATCTTATTTTGAAAATGTCACACGTCTTTGTTTGAAAAAATAATTCCAAAAAACTGTTGTTTTTTAAGGGAAAACGTCTCCTAAAAACGTTAATGTAAAAAATAGTGTTGTAGCCAGTAGATTAAGATCTTGACAGGAGTCCACTATCCTAACAAAACAACCGAGAATCTCCGTATCTATAGGTTTCAAAACATTCAGTTATTCAAGAGCTTGAAAAAAAGCTAAATAGCCACTTTGGAAAAAAACGTCACATAAAGTCGAGTCCGAATAATCATGTCAAAAGGTAACAGCGTTATACTTGCTTCTCTACTTACACCCTAAGTTTGAACTGAATCTGACAGGATACACCGGAGTTATAGCAAAAGGTGACGTTTTTGTTATGTAAACAAAATGTCTCGAACACAAAATTATGTTGCATACCTGCTGGCAGTGCGTAAGTTACGAAAATCGTTATATCTATTCTTCTTGTCTGTTCTAGCTCTGGCAGTGTGGAGGAACCATGGTGGATCATCCCTGTTCAAGAATCGGACATATTTATCGGAAGTTCGCACCGTTTCCGAATGGCGCCAAAGGAGACTTCATCGGCAGGGTATGGTTAAATCTCTTCTTCATTTTCTGTACACAAAACATGTCCGATAACCATTTTCGCCATCGTTTTTATTGCAGTATTTGAAGTAGCTATTAAAGTGGCTCATGGTTTTGATCAATGCCACTGCCTAGTTCCGACGTGCTCGACGCAATTTCAAACCCGTCAGATGTTTGTATGACATTGATTAGCCAGTGAAATGTAAGCAAGTCAGGAGGTCCTGTCGCCGCGGTATGCTTGGTTTCGGCGGCATAAAAAATATATTAAACCACTGCAGAAAAACTCGCAAAAAGGACTTGTGGTTTATTAGTAATTCTAGACTTCTATTGAGTGGCACCACGTTACCAAACGATGGGAACACGTCTATTAAGCCCTTCTTCAACCTTTGGAATGGAAATATAATACTTGTTTTTAAACGGCCGATATCGCTTAATTTAGGCTACCGTTGACGTTATTACCGTTGGTGGCATCTACCGTAAATAGCCGCTTCTCTTGTTTCAGCCACTTGCAGTTTTTAGCACTTTAAAATGACAATTTTTAAGGTTGAATGTCCGCTTATATGTTTCGATGAAGCCCGGCCTGTAAACCATTTGCATTTGTATTTGTCGTCCATTTATGTTCCAGTGTACTTTCCACGGAACTCCCTTTGCTAGATCTCGGGTAGAAATATAACTAAGGATTCCGACTTGAGCATCCGAGACTTGTACGATCAGTAGTCCCATTTGGAAATTCCACCTTAGCCAATCGTGCCTGGAGCGGGATCACTGATCCTGTGACCGGTTTCTGTCTTGTGATTGTAGTGGTTTTCGAACTATGTTTAAAGGACCTGTCTTACCTATAATATTAACGCAACATACTTCCATAATCACTCCATATATTTCTAAACCCGCAGACCCCAATTTCGTACGGTACATTCTAACCCCTCTAACAAAACCACGCTGATTTTCTCACTTGCCGTGTTTTGCTACCTTCGATGTGTATCACGTTGTCAACGGTTAGTTTCCATCAGAAAAAAACAGTTAGGTAAATTGTTTCCCTGTTTCGCTACAAGTCAACGGGTCTCGGAAAAGGCTTAAAACAGCAAAAACGGTGTGCTAATTGTTGAAAGCACAGCCTAGTTTTGAAGTATTCAAACCTTTTAAAATACCGTAAGTTGAAGAGTAAATAGTGCGAGGGGTCCTTTAAACCCCTTCGTGGCCAAGTTGGCGCGCGTCCGTCGTTCATTTGAAGGCCTTCTGGCCTGAGGAGCATTTTGTCTTTTTTTCCAATAAGTAAGAATCTTTTCTGTTTTAGAATTACCGGCGTGTTGCTGAAGTCTGGATGGACGAATACGCTGAATATATCTACAAGCGTCGCCCACACTATCGCGACATCGACGCGGGAGATCTAACTGAGCAGAAAGCAGTCAGGGAGCGTTTGAATTGCAGGCCCTTTAAGTGGTTTATGAAAGAAGTCGCGTTCGATCTGATGAAGAAGTACCCGCCAGTGGAGCCGCCCGATTTTGCCAGCGGCGAGGTTAGCTTTTTGTTTTGGGACAGCTGAAATGTTTATTCCCGATCAGTGGAAAGTAATTTGATGCTTTTGCGTTTCGCCCCCCCCCCCCCCCCCTCGGGTTCCCGGATGGTTAAAATACCAGCCGGTTGATACCGGCAAAAAGGTGTATGGTCATGTGGCATAACTAAGCTCAAATTTCTGATTTTGGTAGCACTTCGACATTCTAAAGACCATCGTAGTACATCGTACTTCTTTGAGGTTTTAAGGAAACCCAGAAGAACTCGAACAAGCTTAATTTTTTTTTTCATTCAACGAAGTTCCAGTTCAGTTTGCAACTTACAGAAGTCAGTAATTTCCGAATACCCCTTCCCACAACTCCCCCAAAATGGTCGGATTCCCCTACGGAAGTTTTTCAAGGGCATTGTGTCGGGTCCTTAAGTCAATTTGGTCCAAAGTTTCATCGTCCTTGGCAGATCTAAAACTATCCTAACTCGCCATCAACCCATCCAACTCCTCCCACAGAGTCCCGATACGATCTGGTTCTGTCAATTACGTATCTACGGCTAAAGCTTATTCTTCCCAGCAAGTTCCATCCATCGACTGTAAGCGTTTCAAGAGATTTCCGGTTCCCCCCTCCAGCTCCCCCACAAGTATCGGATCCGATCCGGACTTGACGTGGGACTTTTGAGACGATAGCTCTTTCCACTTGCCAAGTTTCATTCAGATCCGATCACCCGTTCAAAAGTTATGCATGTCACTAGATTGTGGATTCAACATCTCTGCACTCGCCCCGCGATGGTCGGATCGAAGAAACGACTGTTCTCAAGTCAGTGTGTTCGGGCCCCTGACTTGCCATCGTCCTAGTACATCAGGAAGCACCGAACTCGCGGGATCGCTGGAATTCCGGACCCCCCTGGAACTCCCCCCCCCCCCCCACAGTGCCCGAATCCGGTCCGGTTATGTCAGCGGTATATCTAGGACTTGAGCTTGTTCTTCCCTCCTTCTCACCTCTAACCGTTTCCCAAGATTTCCGGTTCTCCCCTTTAACTCCCCCCAAAGTCATTGGATCCGGTCCGGAATTGAACTGGGTCGTCTGAGACACGAGACCTTTCAAAATCTCAAGTTTCAATAAGATCTGACCACCCTTCGAAAGTTATACATACCTCAAGTTTCCAGATTCCCTTTCCCTCCCACCCCCCCCCCCCCCCCCCCCTCCCCAAGATGGTCGGATCAGGGAATTGACCTTTTCTAAGTTAATTTGGTCGGGTCCTTGATATGTGTGCCAAGTTTCATCGTCCTAACTTATGTGGAAGTGCCCGAACAAGCAACCCGAACCGACAGACCGACGGACGGCATAAACTGCGATCACTATATGGCACTTGTCTACTGAGTCTATTCCAGTAATATTTCGGCCGTCCTTGGCAAGGGTCCTCTTCAGTCTGTAGGTAGAAGAACAATCCTGCAGTCTTTGTACCATATTGAATCTTCAGTAAAGTGAAAGGAGGGGTCAGTTAGAAGGCTTAAAACGCTTTTTGTTGTGTCTGAAGGCACTTGAGTTTTTCAATCCATCAAGGAAAGCACAGGACAAAGAAAATGGTTTTTGAAATACTATTAGGGAAGTTACTCGGAGTCATTTTCTCCAGAGACTGTTCCTTCGCCGCACATGCTGACAGTGTAATTAGGAAGGGTAACGCCTCCCTCCAAACACTGTCTAAAATGCGTCGCTTCGGTTGCGATGTCAATAGTCTCCTCCGTGCCTATCTTTGGTATGTGCGACCAGTCTTGGAGTATGCTTGCCCTGTGTGGGGCCCTTCAGTGCTACATACTACTTACCTGACCTAGAGTCAGTGCAGAAAAGGGCAGTCAGGATTATCCTGGGTTGTAGAGATATCCCTTACCAAGAAGCACTCGATAAACTTAACATCCAGCTCCCAGAACAAAGATTGTGCGAGCTCATGATGAGGTTTGGAAAAGCATTGCTTTCAAACCGAACCCATCGAGACATCCTACCCGCAGACGCCCCATCAAACAGCAGAACTAGACATGAACTCAAACTGACCCCTATACGTGCGCGGACAAACCGTTATTCTAATGCGTTTGTGCCCTTTTTTACGTCTATGTTTAACAGTGCTTATTTTTTTTATGTAATGTTTTGCAAGTGCAAATTAGCCAAGAGCTACGAAAGTTGTACAATAAACCGCTCTCTCTCGAGCGAGCGAGCGAGCGAGACCCAGGTTGTTCTTTGTTCCTTCTGTTCTTATGTTCCTCTTGTTTTCTGTTTTTATTTTCTTTATATCACTCCATTAGTCTTCGTCCAGTATAACCCTTAATATTGTCTCCATTTGTTATTTTTCCTTTGTAGATCAGAAGCGTTGCTGATTCATCTCTTTGCATCGACGCAAAGTTCAAGAACCAAAATGAGCGATTCAACTTGGATGTCTGTTCGAAAGATCATCCGGGATCATCGGGAGAACAGGTACTAGAGGACTGCTTAAGATTGTTCTTTCCTTCTTGTTGTTGACATTTACCCAGTGATGAAACTAGGGTGGAGGGCAGCTACCCCTCACTAAAATTCTTGTCTCTAAATTGGCACGCTTTCCTATTTCCGCTTCTGGTACCGTAAAAGCTCCGTTGATAAATCAGGAAACTTTTGTCGGTAACGTTTGTCGTGCGATCACGAAACGTTTTCTCGAGAAAATGGCAGTGTTTGTTGGGCGATCAGGAAACTTTTTGTCGGGAAATCGATAGTGTTTGTCGGTGCAGATTCCGTTTCTGGTACCGACAAGAGCTCTGTCGGTAAATCAGGAAACTTAATTCAAGGAAGTCGTCTCCGCACTGGCAAACGGTTTTTGTTGCTTCGTCTGTTGGTCGGCAGTCAGTAAGCTCCCACGAACTACCCCTGCCGAACCTTCCTGCTACTCTCCGATGATTAGAAAAGCTTTCTTGGTAAATCGGAAGCACCGACAAACCCGTTTCTCATTCCGTTCTGGTGCAGACAAAAGCCTTCCCGAAAAATTAATCCGATGACTGGCAAAATCCTTGTTGGCAAATCGAGATCATCCTTTCTTTTGTTTTTGGGATCCCAAAACTTAAGTGGAGGGATACCTATGACATCGCAAAAGTTGTCCGTCTGTTAGCACGATAACCGTCAAAGGGAATGAGTATTTTGATGAAACTTGGTGTGAGGATTCTTTGGGTCAAGGGTAAGGTCAAGTTCATAGATGGGTTTTGTAGCCCTACATTTAGGGGTGGGGGAGGGTGGTCAAATTAAGGGGCAAATAAAATATTTTTAAACAGCTAATGTGATAGTCGTTTATGGGGTAAGAAGACATGTTGAACACGACGGTGAAAACCATTTTCTCGCCCGACAAGTAGTTCGTCCGGAATCCGGTAAAAACCGGAAAGTTGGCTAAAAGTAAAAGTTTCATTTGGGGTTGATTAAATGTTCGATTTAGGGGTAAGAAGACATGCTGAACACTTATTTGAAAAGCATTTTCTATCCAGACAACTAGTTTGCCCAGAATCAAGTTAAAGCTTTATTTGAAGCTGATTAGATGTTCTTTACATCCTTTATAAGGATATACGCTGAATTCGTTTCTGAATGTTCTTTTTTTTTTATTGACAATTAGTTCGCTCGGAATTCGGACGAAGCCGGAAATTTGGCAGAAGTAAAGCAGGAAATTTTGGTCAGTATCGTCAAAAAAGATATGGGTTATAGAGGTATATCCGAACTTGGTATTCTCTGGTGATTAGCCTGACGAAGACTCGATCCAGCGAAGACAAGACCCAATTGTCTGGATCAAATATTAGATTTCTGGGATCCCATCGAAAGCTTTGGTCTTGTTCTTTTTTGCAATGACTGGAAAAAGTCTTGTCGGTAGCCAGAGAACACTCTTCTGTTTCCTTCTGGACTCGACAAAAACTTGTTTGTAAATCAGTAAATGTGAACGTTGATGGGTGCGAAGACTTTTAATTTTTTGGTGACAGGAAATGTCTCTCCCTGTAAGCTGTTTGCAAGCGAAAAAGACGTTAGTTAAGTAGGTTAGTGCAGTGCTACTAGTACAGTGTCTTTCACGACTTTTCTGGTTTGCTAGACTTTTGACTGCATCGTATATTTTTGGGCCCATGGGGCAACCATTGATGCCAGGGAGCGAATGACAAAATCACAAACTTTCCTTACAAAAACGTCTCGACTGTTATTTACAATTGATTATTTCAACGGTTCTGTGATGCGTTAGCGGGGAATGTGCGCCGTTGTCGGTAAATTGTCAAATCATGTCGGTAAAATTTGGGCTTCCCCCCCCCCCCCTCCACGAAAATAGGCTAGTTTTGCCACTGTTTACCCTACGTACCTTTTCTGATAAAGTTCCGAGAAATAGAACTTGTGTCAGCTGCAGTTTTACACGAAAGCTAGTCGCATCTTTAGTTGATGTAGGCCAAGCAGTAGAAAACGTACGACTTCCAAAGAGTCGGCCAACGCTGATTGGAAGAAGCCATATTGTCGGGTTGGCAAATCCTCCGGCCAATTTATATTCCACTCATAAACAGGTCGACTTTAGATGGAATATCTGAGGAATGTAGCGCGTAATTGATAATGTAGGTATTTGTGCGCGTTGTATATTTTCGGGTGGGAAGTTTAAAGAAAAGTTATAGGCTATTTGTGGAATATTTTCAACTATTTCCGATGAAAAAAAAACAGTTGACTGCGGGCAAAGCACTCCACAACGACCCCTGATTTTGGGATACCCTATGCAAAATGCTGGGTACCTATGAAGACCCCAACCCTAACCTACTCCACTTAAAAGGAATTCATATCGTTTTATTCCAAAATTCACTTAAATCATCAATGTTAGGGTACCCAGGATTTGCCATAGGGTATCCCAAAACCAGGGTTGTGGTAAACTGGGTCGAAAAAGATGTAATGAAAAAGGACAATTTGCGCTTTCATTTCTACTTGAAAGTACCACCATGTATTGTTTTTTTCAGAAATTTGCCTTGACTTGGCACAAGGATATACGGCCGCACAAGAGAACCATGTGTTGGGACGTATCGGCCTCAGAAAAGCAGGCCCCTGTTCTGCTGTGGGGTTGTCATGGCTCAGGAGGAAACCAGCTGTGGCGATATGACCCGGTAAGTCTGATTCTTCCATCCGGCCTATACACTACCTCATCACATGTCGTAAAAGTACGTATCTACACACGAGAGGTTGGCGATGCACTCACTTCAGTCTAGAAAATAAAACAGTCCGATATTATTTTTTATCGTCAAATACATAGATGGTAATAAAATGTTGTGTTGGTTGGATCACTGAGATCAGAGGAGAAAAATCATAAAATCTTTAGGAAAAAAGTGTTGACATCGTTATGACAGGCAGTTGCGTAAAGAGGATTTTAATAAGGTCTTTCACCAAACTTTAACCTTATCAGACAAAGCTAATGATCCAGTATTACGCCATTGCCTCACCTAGGTTTTTGCGAAATGATGCCTCTGACTGAGATAAGTAACCTTTGTTAAAAAAACAAGAGCTGGACGCTCATATGGCACTTGCAAGGCCTGGTCAGATGGAAGTGATGGTTAAAAGTATTTTTTAACTTTTTGGTTAAGATGCGCCAAACTTGCAAGGCTGGGTCAGAGAATGGAAGTGATAGTCAAAAGTTTTTTTTTCACTTTTCGGTTATCATGCGCACTTTAAGGGTGCTTAAAAATAGTTTCGAAGCAAAACAATTGAGGCAAAAAGGGTCATGTGCTCATGGCGATCGTGAAAAAGTAAATTTTGCTTCAAAGTATTTTTTGTATTTGCAGTTAAGATAGTTTCTTTAAGGGATGGTCGGATCGGAGAAGTGACGATGTCTAACGCAATGATGCCAAGTTTCTACTGGAAGTACCTTAACTCACGATCACCGGAATTCCGGACACCCCCCTACAGCTCCCCCCCCCCCCCCTAGGTACCCGAATCTGGTCCGATCCTGTCACTGATGCACCTAGGACTTGTGCCTGTACTTCCCACCAAGTTTCATCCTGATCGCTCCACTCTATGCGTGTCACAAGATTTACGGTTCTCCCCTCCGACCCCCCCCCCCCCCCAGTTCATCGGATCCGGCCCGGACTTGTAATTGGACATCTGAGACACGAAGCCTTTCAAGATATCGAGTTTCATTAACATCCGATAACCCATTCGAAAGTTATGCATGCCACTAGGTTCCGGATTCCGCCGTCTCCCCCTCCCCCTACGATGGTCGGATCAGGCGAGTGACTCTTTCCAAGTTAATCTGGTCGGGTCACTGAACTACGGATCGCCCGAATTCCGGAACCCCCCTCCAACTCCCCCCACAGTGTCCGAATCCGATCCAGTTCTGTCAGTTATGAATCTAGAGCTTGTGCTTGTTCTTCCCACCAAGTTCCACCCCGATCGCTCCACTCTTGAGAGTTTCACACGATTTCCGGAGAATTCGAATCCGAACCCAGGGCTAGGTTGTAGCGGATGCTATATTACGTTTATTTCTTACCGTCATTTAGCTCACGTTGACTAGATGTAGCGGATGCTATATTACATCGTTTGCCCCCTGGGTGTGCGATGACTCTGAGTGAAATGAATATTGTTTGATTGTTAGTATGCTGGGGATGCGCGCATAGATAAGTGTTAATGTTTTTGTTGAAATAAGATTTAATAAACTGGAATAATCCAATAGTTTTGGTGACAATCCAGCGCAGTGGTGTCAGAAGTGGGATATAAACGTGGCCATCTGCGCGTTTTTGTGTGAACATTTCCTTCTTATTTCAAACTTAAAAAGGGAGGACTGTAGCGGATGCTATATTACGTTTATTTCTTACCGTCATTTAGCTCACGTTGACTAGATGTAGCGGATGCTATATTACATCGTTTGCTCCCAGGGTGTGCGATGACTCTGAGTGAAATGAATATTGTTTGATTGTTAGTATGCTGGGGATGCGCGCATAGAGAAGTGTTAATGTTTTTGTTGAAATAAGATTTAATAAACTGGAATAATCCAATAGTTTTGGTGACAATCCAGCGCATAGGTACGAATCCGATTCCGAATCTACCATTTCTTGCTTAACAGAACTCAAATCATGTACGTAAGTTATAGTTTAAAACAACACTGACAACAAACACTGATATCTAAGGGAATCAGATAACGTAATAGGTCACTGAGGATGGTTGTTGGTGAAGACCAAAAAGTTGTATTGCCTTAAGCCGCTGTGTAAAAATTGGGGAAATGGAAACTGAAAGGATGTAGACTAGAAATTTGAGCGGATTCGTAAGATTGAGGGTTTGGAATCCGACTCCGAAATCCAGCCTGACACGCAGAAGATTCGAATCCGGCCCAAAGGACGAATCCTGGATTCGAATCCGAATCCCGATTCGGATTCGCCTATCTCAGGCTGATTTGTAAAAAAGACTCTTTGTGGGTAAGATTAAATTTGGCTCGACAGCAAAGAATGGAAACAACTGTGAAAAGAACATCGAAAATGGGTGGACATGCTTATTATTGTCGAGTAATATTGTGGACTAGCCGGTTTCAGTTGGGCTTTAAGCACTATAAAACATTGTATTCATGATAATTTCGCTCAAAAATATTGGTAAACTGCAGGTGTACATTGACAGCAACAACTCATTGTATGGGAGGAGGGTGCTATTGACATTTGATAGTGCCTTTGATGTTCACACGATTTTCAACCATTTTAGGACAAGATGTGGCTCATCCACGGTGGGAATCCCCGGTGCTTGGACCACGACCCAGAGCGTCGTGAGCTATTTGTGAGTCAGTGTGACGTGCACAGTGAAACCCAAAAGTGGAGCTTTGAAAATGCGAACAGAACTGCGCTTGCCAATTTCAAAAACGCTGGTCTTCAGATAGAGTGAAAAGTCACGCAAGATGTCTCTGTACGTTTGTGTTCTCACCTTGCAGAGGTAGAGACCGGACCTGGGCTCGTCCGTCTGTGCGTACGTGTCTAGAGAGGGAAGAAAGGTTTACTGACCCCTGGTTCACACAGTGCATTTGTCTCCTAATATGGCCTAATGAGCGAATGTGGTTGGGTCTTGACCGATTGTTTTGCGTTGGATTGCTGGGAAAACGCAGGTCAGTTTATCCAGTCTACGTGCATCAAGTGTAAGAACAAAAGTGGAAACGCAGCTCAGTCCTACTGTCAGTTATCTTATCCTAAAATTTTAGGACTCGTGCCGTAGAAGTATGTTATATCATTTGTTTACACAAACTTTCAGTAATTTATGTTACACCCCTGACCGTTATTCATTCGCTATTATCTGTGTGCGGAAAAATTGCGGGATACAAAGTAATTCGTTTGGTACTTGTCCCTATGGCTCAAATTCTGTGTACTAGTGTCTTGCAAATGTCCTAGTTAGCTCACATAAAAATTCGGGAGAAATTTCGATATCAGCGACGAAAATGGATGTCAACGAGGGAACAACATTCCTAAATTTTCAGTTCTCTCTTTCTAAGTATTCCTTCGGCCCAGGCTGCGGACCTAAAGCAGCCCAAAACGTGGATAATTTATTAAAAGAAGAGCCAAGTTTTACAGTATTCAAATAATTTTGAATTTGTACGAGGAGTGCTTTAAGGGTTTTCCCTAGACGCGATTTAAATGTAAACACGTGACGGTGGCTCGATGGCCACTCAGTTCTATTCATACATATCGAAAAAATATATTTTTATGTCTGTTAACTGTGGGGAGAGGGGGGGGGGGGGCAACTGGACCGCCTTAATTTTTTTCGTCATCAAAACATTCACGTGGGAAGAGTAAATTAAGAATTTGATATATCTGCTGAGGATCAAATGTTTCAGCTTTATTTTGACATTAAGAATGAATAAAAACTCCCTCCATGCGAATTGTTAATTCTTCTGTGCGATTTTTTCTGAAGTTTCTGGCGATTAAATTAGAAGGATCGGAAGCAATAATGTCATAACTGTCGGTTTTGCGCCATCTAATATAACCTGTTTATTTAGTTGTTGAGTGGTTCTCAGCTCTCTATCTGGATGTTTGAAGGTCACTTTTCGAGAGGCTCAGGTTCCGTGGTTATTGGCAATAATTAAGGAGTGTTCCAACACCCTACCAATTAGTTATCAAATGTCGCGACAACCTGATATGACTAATGCTGCAGACGGACGATCAGGGTTGGGTTCTCTTCGACTGTATTTTTGGCACTATCATTAGTACCGTAGGTTTTTCAACGTTACGATGAAAGTGCAGAAATTCGCATGGTAAATCCTGAACGGGCATTTGCAGCATAACGGTTAGTGGGTTTTAGGCCTTAAGCGACCTGTCGATACAGGTTTGAATGAATGGGTCGCTTTAGTAACTATTGGCAGGAACTTGGGACATACCATTTGTGTGTTGTATCGGGTGGCGATCAAAGGAATTCTGAAACTGATCAACGCTTCGATGGGACTTTCGGTTGTGGGTTCTTATGTGGTGTTTGCGGCGTTACGGTACGGGGTAGGTATGTTCCTTTGGAGTGGACTAGTCTCCAACATTGTTTTGGTTGAGGTGCATCTTAAAACTGTTTCTGCAGATTTTCAGTTCGACTGAACGTAAGCACAAACTTGCTTTCGAAAACTTTAGCTGCTTATGGGAGGGGTCTAAATTTTCGTTTTGCGCTTTTAATCTTCTTACTGGTGTTCCAGTATCCAATATCGTAAGTAATGTTTGGGGCTCCAGCAAGTGTCCTAAGAAAAAACGTGCTCAAAGAAGACGGACAAAGAAGACTTAAAAGCCCATGTTGAGCGTCCAGTTTTCTTAGTTTGAATGAGCTTCAGAGTGTAATTTTGTAGAAAGTTTTAGAATTATTCACGCCCTTCAAGTGATACTGAGTACTTTGATCAATTCTACCAACAAATTTGATTACCTCGCGATTCGAGGGCACATTAGTCAGGGCGCCAGATTGTCGTGCACCCACCCATGACGGAAGGTATAAAATTGCTGAGGACGGATACTGGGGTATTCTACTTCGCTGAAAACGAATATCGTATGGCGCATTTCCGCCGTTGGGGCATTTCTGAGATACATGCTAAAAACACAAAATTTACCCTATACTTTCCTACGATAATTCCAGATTTCTGAAAACGAATATCGTAGTGCGCGTTTCCGCCGTTGGGGCGTTTCCGAGATATAGGCTAAAAACACATGATTTGCCCTATACTTTCCTACAATAATTCCAAAATTTTTTTCACGAGGTTAGGGACGATGAAATTCAGCACAATCTTATCAGTCGTAAGAGTAGATTGGGCTCTACAAGAAAATGATTTTAACTTTAAATGACAGAAAGTTATTTGTTCACTATTTAGCATAGCCTATATTCGAAACAAGTGTTATAAAATATAGCAAAAATTAGAAAAAATGCTAAAACCTCGGAATTTTTCAAGGTAATAAACTTTTTCTTTTTTTTAAGCTGAAGCCCACAAGTTCCCAAACTGTTTGAACTAAAATTCAGTTTTCGATTTTAATTTTTGAGGGTCTACGATTTTTTTGTATGGTGTATAGGCTACCACTAAAATGAGTCTCGTTAACAAAAGAATGACGTCTTTTTTTACTCAAGCAATGGGTTACCTAGGAATTCCTACGGCAACCCCCTAGGACAAAAACGCAAGAAAAGGGGAATGGGCTACATCTCAGGAGTAAAATATTGCGAAATTGAAGAATTGGGAGGAGAGTTGAGATAAAAAAAAAACGCAACTTATTATCCTGCGGCGATGTCTCCATCGTCTTAGCTTCGGCTCTACCGCAGTCTGATAAAAAACGTTGCTGATAGTTCTCGGAATCGGTCGTGACGGTCACGAAGCCTTGAGATGGTGGTGCGTCTCGCGTGGCTATAGTTTTTGTTACATTCCTTTGACAGTGGTGATGGTAAGGCCAGTTTCTTGTTATGTTTGAGTGTTTCGAAGGTTTATAGTTGTTTGACCTAATGTGCCTTTGTGTGAGTTGTAAGTGATAATACAGACAAAATGCGCCATTATCGTATATCCTGATTCCTTTGAATTCCCCGGATAGAACAGCGTTTACACTTTACATTCGCCAAGTCAAACTTTAAGAGGACAAACATTCAGTTGTAATTTGGGGGTAAAACACTTCGATTGAACTTAACCCTTCTGTTCAGTTTAAGGGAGCTGTGCCCATCAGTTAAGCTTTAAGGGTACAGCCCTTCAGTTGTACTTTGGTTATGTTCTAAGGGTGCACCTTTCATTTGAACTATGAGGAGCTATGCTCCTCGATGAAACTTTTAGAGTACAACCTTTTATTTGTTTAACTCTAGGTAGCTGTGCCCTTCGATTAAACTTTAAGGGCCAAACTTTCAGTTGAACTTCAAGGGTACAACCTTTCAGTCAAACTTTAAGGAGCTATGCCCTTCAGTTAAGCTGTAAGAGTATAACCCTTTAGCTGCAATTTCATTGTGTCCTTCATTTCAACTTCGAGGAAGTTGTGCCCTTACACTAAATTTTCAGGGTAAATACCTGCAGCTGACCTTTATAAGGAGCTTTGTCTTTCAGTTAAGCATTAAGGTCACACTCTTCATCTTTGGGCAAATTATGCCCTTCAGTTAAGCTTTGGGCAAATTATGCCCATCAGTTAGGCTTTGGGCAAATTATGCCCTTCAGTTAAGCTTTAAGGGTACAACCCGTCAGTTGCTCTTTAATTGTGTGCTTCAGTTCTGCTTAAGGAACAACCCATCAGTTGAACTCAGAGCTACACCCTTCAGTTACACTTTAAGGATAAAAAAAAAATCTATTTTGGCTACCTAATAAAGCCTTCTATGGAATGATGGCAAAGAAAACTGTGAAACCTTCCGTAGACAAACTTTTATGCCAAAAGAAAAGATTTTCGCTACGAAACCAAGCGTTTCATAGAAAAACTTGTAGAGAGATTGCAGCCTAATCAACGAAAACGGATAGGAGTAGAAAAAGAGTAATTTAACATTGTGAAGTGTCGGAATTTCGACTTTGAGACCAAATTATCCATGTTTATTACTGTTATAAGCCTGTAAATAGCTGGAAACGATTCCCTGTTTTTTTCTTAATTGTATAATCACAGCTTTATAGAAAAGCTTGATCAGAAATGAGAGTTTGGAGGCTTCAAACTTACTACAAAAACGAATCCTTCCTATTGGTTGGTTTTTGAATGACACGTCATAGCCGACCAATAGGATTCAAGACTCCGTTTTTGTGTTCAAACTTTGAAGCTTCCAAGCTCTTATTTCCACGGAAACTATTTGCAAAAATGGAATTATACGATTAAGCAATAGCCCAATTTACATCTCCAGCAAGTCTCTGGCTCAGAATGATCTCTATATAGGGTAAAAATGCCGAGTCATTGGAAAAGATTTTCGCTACGAAGCCAAGCGTACCATAGAAAAGAAAATTTGGGCCAAAGGCGTATTCTCGCCGTTCCCCAAGGACTCCTCGGGGAATCGAAGAGAACGGCGAGAATAGAGGGAGTCACTCCACGCGGACTCCGCGTTCAGAAACAGCGAGAACACGGGAGAACATCGAATCTTGTACATTTCTGAGTCTTCGACAGACCCCTTGTAACATTTTTGCTATTTATCCATAATCAACCGCATGAATATGTACAAAAAAAATGTTACCGTTTTGAGATTTTTTGCTCACGGCCAAACAACTAATCAAATGAGGAAACGAAGTTCAGATATGGATTGAACAAGCATGTTTGCTACAGTATCTCATATCTAATCGATTTCAAAAACGTCTTTTATATATTTTTTATTTTTTTTTACCAAATGCCTCGTATATTAGCAGCATTCCCGGCGAACTGCATGCAGACCAAAAGATCCAGTTACACTGAGAGCCGAACTTTTCAATCCAAATTTCCAGGTTTTTGCAAATTTTGCCAGCTTATCCGTCAAGTAAGTAAAGTTCGAAATCCTATTCGGCATGTCTCCCAGATGTCTCCTTATCCCGATACCGAATCTCTAATAGACTTGAGAAACAACTTTGAGCTTCAACCAAATTTCCAGTTCTGGCCGAATTCCTGGTGGATCATTTGTCCGGCAAGAAAACTAAGTTCAGATATGGGTTCAGTGAGCCTCCTTACCCCTAAAGGAATATCTCATTAGCTTATAAAATATATTTGTTTTAACCCTTAATTCGAAACCCCCTCGTCTGCCTCTCAACATAGGGCTAAAGGACCCATTTACCGACTTGGCCTGTACTTTGCCAGTGAATCCTTATACGAAGTTTGAACAACATATATCAATCCTTTCAACCCCCGAGACAGTCCAAAACCCAAAGAACACGTACGCTAGGTTTAACTTATCTTCTATTAAATCCAATTAACTTTGCGCGTATACGGGCGAGCGAAGTAACCGTCCCCCCTGGATGCATAGATTAAATAAAGTGACATCACCCACGCGCAGAGCTTTCGCATGTGTGAATAAAGGGGTAGGGTAGGCACTGGACAATGGTAAAAAATTGGTCAACGAATTTTATTCAGTTGTTACCAGATAGTTTTCGGATGCATTCTGGAGACCCAGTAAATGCCGGTTGGACTTTAGAGATAACTAAAGTAATCGCACACACTTTTTGTTTATCATTAACATGTTCGAAAGTTGAAACAGCATGTCCATGTCTCCTCACTCTATATCGACTATGTTAAAACTTCATGCTAAATTTCCGGATTCAGCATGAATCCTACCTCTGAATAGAACATCTAATCAACTTCAGATACAACTTCTCTTTTTCCGAAATTTCCGTTTTTTGCCAAATATACCGCCGGACTACTTGTCCGGCGAGAAAATAATTATCATATTCGGATTCATCATGTTTCTTTACCCCTAAATCGTCTGTCTCATTAGCTTTTAAAAATATTTTTGTTCGTCTCTTAATTTGAAACCCCTCCCCCACCCCTAAATATACGACTACAAAGCCCATCTTCGAAATTGATCTGTATTTTGACCCAAAGAGTCGTCGGCCAAATCTGAACAAAATATCTCAACCCCTTCGAGAGTTATCGTGCTAAACGACGGACAACTTTTACGAAGTCATAGGTATTCCTCCACTTACGTTTTGGGATCCCAAATACCTAGGATTCCTGTCAAAACAGCACGAGGGGCAGGTCCAGACAAAAAAACTTGGGGCAGGTTCGGACAGCAAAAAAAAAAAAAAAAAATGTAAGACGAGAAAATCGGAAGCCTTTAACCCATTCCGGAACAAAACAAGTTATATTCAGATGATTCTAGACAGTAAGAAACAAGTGGAATCACCAGAACCTAAAACGAAATCTAGGTATGCAAAAAAGCAAAAACGTAACGAACCTGCCACCCCCCTCCCCTATGGGTCAAAAAGTGCGTTCTATGAAATGCTTGGCTCCATAGAGACCAACCTCAACCGTTACTTTCAGGCCTACAGGTTAAAAAAGGCCATCGCAAACACTAACTTCCACTTTGCTCTCAGCCCCAATCTTCAGAACTGGATCACGGCGTCTTCTAGTTGTTAATAGAATTTTATTAGGAGCGTCGCTCGTACATAAAACAAAAGCTACTTAAAACATGGACTTTTTCTGATATACTAAATTCTAGCAAAATAACGCCTGCGTCGATAACTCCAGCAAAATGTCAAAATAGGGCTAAAACAAATACTAAATAAGGAAAAAATTGCCATAGTTCAGAAATCTCAGTGAAGATACAGTCTAGCTACCGTTTTCGTAGGTCGCCAGTGCTCCCTTTCCACCCGAGTGGTTACTCACTTGGTGGGGTACCACTTTACCAGGGCTGCCACATCAAAGACATTTGTTCCTTCTGAGTTAACAGCATACAGTGCCTTTATTTCGATCCAATGCTTTTGCGACTTTAGCTTTGCGAGAGAGTGACTTTTCGCCCAAAACAGAGAGGGAATTGGGAGTGAAAATTTATGTTCATGCAAAAACGTGAAATGGTCACTTTTGGTCGGAATCGCCTCTGCAAAGATGACACATCTTAACTTTATTTTCATGAAAAAACTTGAAATAGTCGCTTCTGGTCGGAATCCCTGCTGCAAAAATGACACATTTGGACGTTATCTGAAACTGAGTGACTTTTGTGTCCTGCATAGGACAAGAGTGACAAAAACAAAATAGAGTGACAATTCACACTATCGTGCGACATGTGGCAACCCTGACTGTACATCCTCCTGTGGGACCGACTTGGCACTGTTAACTTACACAACTATTTTGGGAGTGGGTAACACCTCGTCTCCATTTGTTACATCAATATCAAAACAAAGAACAGTAGCGAACTAAACTCCAACTTCGATCAACATCCCTGGACATAACCAACTACCTTTGGCCCACTGATTGACTCGTCGGACACTCGATATAGTCCATTACGGGCCATTGACAGCAATTTCATATGGCCTTTGTTCTAAAATCTGTGCTGCAAAAATTTTCAGGCAGTTTGCCTGAAGCAGAAGGTGACCGAGTAAATCAACCATTTCGCCTCGCAGAACATTTAAAGAAAACAGAATAAACCTTAGAATTCTCATCAAAAAATTATTAAAGAATAGTTCAAATAACTGAGCTTGGGAAGTTGGTTACACCAATCCACACTCTTGAGATGTGCCGAAATCGACATCTTCTGTAGCTGCGTCGTACTGGCCCAAATTTTTGCTACGTCTAAAATATGACCGGATCTTAGTTGGCTCGGTTAATTCTTTGGTTATGAGGAAACGAAGATAAGCCTTAACAAATATGTAACAAATAAAATTACAATGGCACAAAATCAACCTTACATTTTTACAATGACCAAATGATGGTCTTCCACTTAAAGTCTCGCTAAAATGGGAAAGATTTTTAAAATATGGCAGTGTGAAACATAACAGCACAAAACTGTGGCACATTCAGTCAAAATCAGTGTTCAAAGCATAGTTTCACTCTGTAGGCTATAGCCCGGTGCACCAAAAACACAAATTCTGCAGAAAATCACTACGCATCATTTTTGAGCTGCGGTGTAGCCAAAACAACTTGAACAAACTAAAGGAGTTCACTATAATAACCAAAAGGATGCGCTAAATAAAGTTTAACGTGCCGCGTGGATCTCCCATTCCCCACAATTTCGAGCTCAAAAGGGCTCTGCCAGACATCGCTACTGAAGCCTAGTCAGGTTCTTTTCTATGGTTTACAGGTCTGTCGGAATGACCCAGAGGCTCAAAAATACTCTTGATAACTAATTCTCCTTGCCGATGCAAAGTCACCGGGTACCTAGCGGATGAGCCAGATAGCTGCTCCCGAAGATCGCCGTGATTGTTTGACACAAGATTTGAGTTGTCGAGTTTGAGTCGTTACGGAGAAGTTTACTCCTTCTTCCTGAGGAGCACTGGCGTGTTTTGGACTTGGTCATTTAGAGTATAGCCAAGGTTGAGTAGGTCAATTCTTATCTAACCTATCAGGGAAAGATCTGTTGCCACGCTGTCATAAGTTTAAGAAAATCAACACATAGGTGGCTGCTGGGAATATAATTCGTTATGGCCCTTACAATAGAACAAAATTTTATCAAACAGCGCGTGAGAGTGTGTGAAATGGTCTACCACGAACTCCAAGCTGCGGTAGTTACGGTAAAGGCAGGGTAGCCTCCACGCCAGGGTTAACGGGACTACTGTTACCTAAATGACGGACCGTTTTTCTAAAGGTCCATTCTAACCTAAATTCGCATTTGAAGCGATTAAGGTCCAATGGATCTTTGTTGCTCTGTGAGAGATCATGGCTGTCATCTGTTACTGATCTGGGTCGTCCCAGCAATACTGCTGCTTCCAGTCCTTGCATGACCACTCTTTATCCAGTGACTTCTTGAAAGCTTCACGGGAAGTTGCTGAACTGTTCGGAACAGACTCGGAAAGGGAATTCCAGTCACTGTGAACACGCTCTCAGTGGATAACAGAAGCGAGTGAAAATAAGATCTAAGAAACGAGAGATGCGTATGCGAAGATACCAGGTTGAAGTTCGAAACACGACTGTTGTACGCAACAGAAAGAAACGACAACGCGTCCCATCGCGAGGTTCTGTGTTCGTCCTTGAAACGATTTCCGCAGCTGTGTGAAATCCTGCTATGAATCAGTTAATTAGTACTCTTTCAGCCAAGCTGACTGTGAATCATCTATAAAAAATGCCGCTAGAGGGAGAGGTTAGCCAAGATTTGTTCCAACGATGTTTCGGCCTTTCTTAGCAAGGGTCTTCGTCAGGCTGTAGCTAGAAGAAACGAGCCTGCAATGAAATAAATGATGTTTCTGGCAACTATGAAATATCCTATTATTAGGCACACATTAAAGTTTAACCGAAAATTGCCGAGATAGGACACTCCAGTTATCCATCACTTATATAAAGAGGCAAAGACCCAATGAAAATGAGTTACTTCGTTGCTCCGCTATTCACGAATAATCGATTTTCATATAGTGGAATTACACAGGTCCTGCACAAATCACAACTGTCGCAGTTGTGTTCTGGAGCTGGGTAAAAATCTGTCCATTCCCTCACGTATCACTGCTCCATCTGCAAATAATGCTATGGCATGGCACGGGAAGGACCAGTTGACAAAAAATGGAGACTAGGAGGGCTTATGGTGGCACAGATCATATGTGGTAGAACCCTTGAAACTGACACAAAAAAGCACTAATTATTTTTTTTCCTGACAACTTAAAACTTCCGCGCTAGGCCCAGCATATCTTGCTCCTTGCACAGTACACACATATTCAGCATAGCCTAAACCAAAATCAGGGATGTGTGACTTTCCTCTAAGATGGTTTCCCCCCAAAAGACCTTGCTCTTAGCTCAGTGCGAAATCAGTATTGCATCGTCCCAAGGGCCCGTGATAAGTTGTTCCTAACTTAGTTAATCACGAGGGCTTTTCCACTGTGTATCCTTTCAGCGATCTTGCCCTTTATCTCGTCCCTCTTTATCACTGGTGCTGGTGTATCTTTAAAGAGCAACGTTTCCTATTCGGATAGAATAAAGTAATTCTAAGTAGTAAACTGAAAGTCAAAAGTGGCTTTGGCTTACAAGGCCACTGCTCTACCACTGAGCTACAGCTATCCCGCCGAAGGCAAATTCATATAAGCAGTTCACCTCCCCATATCACGAGACTTTATATAATTATTTTTATAATTATATAATGTAATTCATCTATGTGGTCCATTTTGTTTCATTTTCAAAAAGACCAGATCAATTTTCTATTTGTCGAGCTCACAGCACCATCTAAACGTGATCTAGAGGACATTTATTCTTCGGGAAGAAGATCGCCGATAAACCATGCTAGTGGAAGGACTTTGCGAATAAGTATCAAAAACAAATCATCGGCCCTTGCTCGTATGCTGCACTTTCACCTAAAACCACGTTCAGTATCACAGAGTTCGTCTGAGGCGTTGGAACTCACTACACTGGGTCGTTACTAACGAACCACTTGGCATGGGCACTGCTTAAGAACTTGTTTCGCTTTTGCCCCGTTTCTTTATACTCCCAATGACGGACTTAAGGGCGGCTCCGATGGTTTCTAACCCCCGGCTGGGAGTTGTGGCTGTGGTGGCTGCGGTGGCTCGAGCTCGAGACTGGCCATGGGCGTCCATACACTTCTGGAATCGTAGCTGCAAAAGAGAATTCGTGAAAAATCTTGATTGTGATGCCATAACAAAAAGAGAGAACGAGCAGTAGAAACGAGAGGAGGGTTTTCACCAGCTGGAAAGCAAAGTTGGAATCACTTTTCAATGGTCCCTAACGGAAATTTCCTGCCTGAAATCGACCCAGACAAAGTGAAACAGATTCCAACCCGATTTCACCTTAATTTCCTCGTCGGATCGAATGGAATTTCGGCTTTAGGCGGAAAATTTTGTTACGGGTTTTTGCGCTGCTTCGGAAAGTTTCCAAACTTCCGACCCGATTTTCACGCTTTGGAAACCGGAGCAGCTTTCTCGGAAAGGGATTCCGGAAAGTTAGTAGAAAGCTCCGCGGAAAGTTGAATGCCTCGGCGTAAATTTTGAAAGTGCGGAATTTGTGTGCAATTAAGAATGATTGAAATATATGAATTGGCTTTGACTGGTTCGCGCCACTAATCCCTGCACTATTCATCAATAGCATGTGAAGTACCTACCAGTCTCATTCCACATCGACAACTTGAAAAGGTAAAAAAAAGGTAAAGGCATCAGCATCAGCCTACAGTAGAGAGAGGAATGCTTATTTGAACACCTTTTCAACTGTTCCACTACCTTGGCTTTGTTACTTGCATATTAAAAAAGTAAAATGGAACAGAAAAATATCAGACCTGATACCGGCCAACAACCAACTATTTCAGGGTTATCCTGTCTCAAACTTGAAGTAGAAATTCAATTAACTTCCTTTGACTTTGAATTTACTAAAAAGGTCCTCCCTCTTTTGATGGCATCTGCAGGTTCGGACCGCCATCTTCTCCATTGAAGGTGCGTTCCCCGCGGCAAACTTCTCAATTACAAAAAGCAGACCAGGCGTCAGCTGAGTCACTTTCAGCCGTGAATAAGCAAACTATTCAAAAAGTGACAAAAGCGTGAGTGGTTATTACAAGTATTCATAGTAAAAATGCCTGGTTTGGGTTTTAGTTTTCTCTTCGGCGATCGTTCACTGTTGGCAGACGTTCGAATCCGCATACCGTACACAGGCCTAACTGGCAGTGGTGATCTCCGATTCTCAGCCCTCAGTCAGGAAGTGGAATGGACGGTTGGGTTCTAGCCATCCTGGTGCTTTCGCACACCCTTCCTGACACCTTCCCCAGATTTCTCCAGGTACCCATTAGGAGCTTGGTGGACTTGACTACGACCTGAAGTACAACTGACAGCTCAGGTAGTTTGTGCTTATTTTACGAGAGAGGCACATATGTATAAACCTTCTGAACTCCCTGTACTCAGTGTACAAATCGACAGCTTAAGGCACAAGTGACAGTTCACCTACTTCGTACTTAGAAGTACAAGCGACGCAATGCTGGCTGTATCACCCATAAACTTTCCTTTAATAAAAAGCTAGTGACTGCGCTGGTCATTGAGAAATAAACCAACTTACCTATGATAATTTTTGTCCATAGTGAAAAAAATAGACAAAAGGCAAGAAATGTTTTTTTCGCGAATTCCCGACCCACTTAAAATGACGGGAATTTTCACGACACAAATGCTGAGCTGCAGATCCTATGGTTCCAAAACTGGCAAATTATTAGAGCATGTTACTCACCTTGCAAGCTGCCTCCACTGTTTTACAGAGAGCAGCTGACGAGGGCTCGCAAACGAAAACATGTGCAACGAACGTATCCTGCGCCGTGTGTATGATGAAGCCACAGTGTCGGACGTTCCGGCCAATCCCAAGGAAGGACAGAAATCGAACGCGAGTTTCGAGAACTACGTTGTCTTCATCCTACGAACAGAAGATAGAGGTAGGGAATAACTTAAACTTATGATCGGGATGTCAAGGGCTTTCAGTCACGATCTATACAGGAAAATTCCTCTCGATTTTGCAACTGAGCGCTCCTAGCCTATAACCGGTAACGCCACTCCAAAGACTGAATCTCTTCGCCAATACTAGGATTTCTAATTCCGAGTAGGGGTCTCACCGTGTCGGTTTTTGGCTAAACAGAAACGGTAAAAAACGGCAAATATAAAACGGAACAGAAACATTACCGGTTAAACAAAACGGAAAGCCGTTTCTGTTTTTCCGTTTCTTTTCCGGGAAAACGGAAACGGCCTGTTTTTACAAGAAAACGGCCAGTTTAACAGGTATTTCCGTTTTTCCATTTCTTTAGGTTTGAAGGTAAATGTAAGGCGACCATTTTGAACGGTAAGGCGCCTGTTGGAAGGTGAATAGCGTGAGGAGGGGACTCAGGGAGGGAGCGGGTAAATGATCTGACGAGAGAAGGTTGTTCACGAGTTTATTTTTATAAAGTGAAAAAAAAAGGACTCTGCAACAGTCTAATAAACTAAGCCCTTTTTTGTACCCATGCTCTGGGGTATGCTGGCAGGGGTGAGCATCATAGTCATATGTATGCGTAACCCTTTTTCCCCACACGGTGGTCGGATCGGGAAAACTACATTCTCAAGTCAATCTGGTCGGGCCCCTGACAAGCCTGCCAAGTGTTCATCGTCCTAGCACACCAGGAAGTACCGAACTCGCGGGATCACTAGAAATTCGCCCCCCCCCCCCCCAACCCAACTCCCGCACAGTGAGCGGATCCGGTCCAGTTATATCAATCACGTATCTAGGACTTGTGCTTGTTCTTTCCACCAAGTTTCATCCGATTTCCGGTTCCCCCATCCAACTCCCCCAATGTCACCGGATCCGGTCCGGATTTAAAATGGAAAGTCTGAGACACGAGGTCGTTCTATATATCAAGTTTCATTAAGATCCGATCACCCGGTCGTCAGTTAAAAATACCTTATTTTTCAGGATTCCCCCTCCCGACTCTCCCTCAGATGGTCGGATAGGGGAGGTGACTATTTCTAATTTAATCTGGTCGGGTCCCTGACAAGCCTGCCAGGTTCCATCTTCCTAGCTTATGTGGAAATGCCCGAACTAGCAAAACCCGGACCGACAGATGGACGGACAGAAATTGCGATCGCAATATGGCACTTGGCCGAAGGGCAAGTGCCGTAAAAAAAAGAGAGACAAGAAAACACTGACGTTTGCATCGAAGACGGTGACCACAGATGGCGCGACTGAGACATTGACAGCTATCCATCTATCAGGATCCACGGAGATTACCAGTTTGTCTATTGCTTCGTTGAGAAGTTCAATCCCGCTTGGACGTGGTACGGGGGTGGAACCAACGTAGAGGGCTCGAAGTGTTTTACGAGGCTCCTCCATGGGGGTAGGGAAGCTGGGAACTGAAAAGGAAGCTGATCAAACTTAAAGTAGAACTGAAGGGTCATCATCATCGGCATGGCCGCATAACTGCCCGGGAGGGTCTAGACGTGCCTTTAGGGAGTCCCAATGTTAAAGGGCAACTTTGCCCAAACTGCCCAGTGACTTGTGTTTGCAACCAGACCAAAATTGAAGCTAGGACGAAGAGATTTCGTGTGATAGATCCTTGAGCCTTGCAGTATCTATTGGAGCTACACCCCCACCCCTACACCTCTTTCGTTGGCAACTGAGCCCAAATTGTGCAGTATCATTGGACAAGGAAACTGGGAACTGAAAAGAAAGCTGTGCAAAAAGGTAAAACTGAAGGGCCCATCCAACAAATTTCTCGGTATGGTTAAAGCCCGGAAGGGTCACAACATGGATGATTCCAGTTGCCCATTTTGTTTTACTAGGGAGGATAATACAAGTCGCCCCCCTCCCAGGCAAGGGCAGCACCAGGAGTCTCCCCTTCTACAAAAAAATGACTCTTCACTGGTGATATGTCTACGAATTATAAGCTATAAAATTATATCTGACTGTGTAAACAGTTCACAGGTTTGTATTTCTGGCTTAAGCCTGAGACGGCCCTTGCCAGGACAGGCAGAAACAGAGTTAAAATAAATCTCAGATTACTTATCCACTTCAAATATGATTCACCGTCAGCTTGGGCTGAAGGAACCTTAGCTACAAAATTACTGGTAGAGCTTGTAGAGGATAATTTAAAAAGCAAATGGTTGTCTCGTGAAGTTTAGAGCGACTCTGGCGTTCTCACGGATTCGCTTTCAAAAAAATCAAAGCGAGAATCCACCGAGGGCAAGAACTAACAGAAAGTCGCGCCTTTACAACCTCTCGATGACTTGCCCATATCACTTTTCACTCACGTAGTGGATCACTTTCCACGTCACTTTCCAAAATCAGCGGAGCGCAAAAACAGCTCCGGAAAAACGGCTCCAGCTTCTCTCACAAAGAGCGTGTTCCACCCTACTTACCGTAGTTACTGCATTACGTCACGAATTTTGGCTTCTTGGCGTCAAGGCTGGAACACATTTTTCTATTTTCAGCAAAATATCGTGCCACTGGCTGATCCGGCCGATCACGGCACAGATATTCGTAGTTACCACGTTTACTACGCTCCCGAGCGTGGTAAGCAAATAGTTACTATTTCGAGAAGGTTGGAACGGTCAGGGTAGTAAATTTTCACGAGGTTGAAACGAAAAAAGTAACTAATAGTTACAATCGATAGAAGGGTGGAGCATGCTCAAAAACAGCCGGCGCAAAAACTAGCGCCTAGCGGAGATTTTCAGATCGCCAGAGTCACCCTTTTCTTAGGGTGTGGTGGCTGCTATTCATCTATGTAAATCATATGAAGTAAACAACAAGTCTCCAACAAGACTGGGTGGTGCGATGATAGATATGTGCATCTCTAGCCCACCGTGAAGCTAACAACCCCAAGGTTTTCTTGCAACAATCCAAGCTTTTAAATCCAAGTATGCTATTCTCGAATATACGATACAGTTCCTGAATCAATTCCCTTAATTTTGTTACAACGCCGCGGTCCAAAATCCAGATCCTGACAGTTCCTTTCTCGCCCGAGTAAAGCCTACGACGCAGGCAAAGGAATAAAGACACTTCAACGCCCAGCAATAAATGCTAGGGGAGTGCGGGGGGAGGGGGTATTTATCTCCTCAGGCACGTTTCCAGTAAGTTTTGCCTCGCCAAAGTAATTCGGAGTCCATAGCTCAATACATCGAGAGGTTTCCTATTCAACATGCAGAAACTGGAAAGACATTGTATATTTTAGAAACAGATTGAGACGCTATTCCCGTTGCGCCGGACACTATTCCCGTTGCGCCGGATTGTTTTGTTCTGTGAGGTAGGCCAAAAATCTGGCCAACACTCGGCCCATTGTCTCAGTCCCCCAAAGTTTCGTCGGACATGGAGACATTGTCTAGTTTCCGGACGACAACACAATCATTGGGGTTAAAGAACCCATCGTGCTTGAAATTTAAGGGTAGAAAAGTTATGGTTTTATGAGACCTTGAATATACAATATTATTATAGGTCGATGGTAATGAAGAAAATATGTGTAATATTTTTAAAGACTGATCGTGTAAAGATTATGGAAGACAGGTGTCATCAAGCTGGTGTCAGATCTAGTTTGAAAAGTATACTACACGGTATAAAATAAACAGAAAACAGACCCGGCGTACCTAATGCCGATGTAACCTATAACCCTCAATCGATATTCCTTCAGTCCAAGCCGACTGCGAATCATATTTGACACTGCAAAACGGATACGTCAGCTAGATTGTATTTGAGCTACTTTTCGGCCCTTCTTGGCAAGGCAAGAGTCCTCTTCATGCTCAAAGTGGAAGGTGAACTTGCGAAAAAACAACTGAAGATTCTTCCTTAAATATCTGATTTTGTGAAGTTGCTTGGCGTTAAAACTAGTGCTGCGATTTCATTTTGGACAAGGTTGCTGTTTTTTGGTGCTCGATTGGGTCGTTGAGAGCATCTTTCCTCATTTTGGTTTTGGAATCATCTGTCTCGTCTTCCCAGCTAAGATGGATACTTGTCGACGTTGATAAACATTCCTCCAGGCCAAGCTGATTGCCATGCCTATACGCTTACTTTCTAATCCCGCCCTCACGCTGTCTATATATTGTCATGTTCTTTCGGACCCAGCCTACTCCCGCTTTTCAATGCATCACCCCTTGCCCATTTTTGTATATTTTTCCCTTTTTTTGTCATGTATCAGACATACATCAATAAAATCCGCACTAAGTTTTATGACCTTAGTGAACCACATGGATTCAATGATCTGTCATCTACCATAATCAGCGTTCCCACCCAAATTTTCAGCACCTATTTCCAGCCCCATATTGCCCACCAAAACCTCGATTATCTCGAGCTATAGCACAAACAGTTCCGGTTCTCAGCCCCAATAGTACAAGAACCGAGCATTACAGAAAGAGCTTTGTGCCAGCGTTTCGTTAAAGTGTTGAATAAGTGACAAACCTATCCCCCACAATGTTTTGACTGTTTATTGCTTTATTCTGACTGGTTATTGTCTCATTACTGCCTTATTATGTAAGTAACCTTACTACGATGTACCTGAAAAAAAACCCCGGCAAGTTCGGCAATCCAATGCTTTGACATTTCGTTTACCATAAAATATCGTAGGACAATCGTCTGTTTGTGTTGAAAAACTGAAACGTTTGTACCGACGGTATTAAGATATGCATTTCTCTCTAATAATGGTTACCTTTCTGACAACCTTCCGGATTCTGGAATCTACGGGATCCAACGCCCTGACTCTCACACAAGCTTGGCAAGTTTCCCTTTTCAAATTCAGCAAGACAAAAGGTGGATCTGGAGAATCCGGGAGTATCCGGAGGTACAGTAATCCCAACTCCAGAAGTATCCGGAGGTGGGATTTAGAGAATCTGTGGGCCGGAATCAGAGAATCCGGGGGGGGGGCAGCATTTACATAATCTTGGCAGAATTTCCAGAATCTTGGGCCGAATTTCCAAAAAATGGAAGTGAAGATCTCGGTGATGGTGATTCAATTTCACAAACGCCCATCTTCTGACTTACCTAACTTGAAAGCCTAAAACTACCTAGCTACCTATACCTAATGGAAACTAAAACTGGTCCATTCGTTTCTGGCAAATAAATCCAAAAAGAGACTGCTCGTTACCAAGTAAATCCGGCAGTCCGACGCTATATCCTCTAGAGCCGTTTCCGACTATTCCCATCACAGAAGTAATTACAAGCGAAGGTATATTTACTTTCCTAAGCCGGATTGGATTTTTTTATAACGAAAAAATGGAACACTGAACCAAGCACCACAGGAACACTGACACCGCTACAATTTTCCACTCAATTTTTCCTGTGGGCTTAGGTCGAGCAGCAGCCGTCCAAGAGGACCCCAACGAAGAAGAATACTAGCAGGAATCGTGAGGTTGGTACGGTACAAACTTTTCGCGAAATGTTGCAGAATGTCCTCGTTAACAGATTATCACTACTATTGTCCGTACAAATTATTTCCCACGCTGAAAATTGGCCAATGCTGCTCGGTTTTGCCAACCTGATAGTCCAGTAAAAGTACGGAAAAAAAGGGATCAACCAGGACAAAATTGCGACACAAATGTTTTTGACACTAAAATGTTCAGAAAAAATCGCTGAACAACATATCCAAAATCCACCGAAATCCCCCGATGGGAAAACTTTCTAGGGCTCCTTAAAAGGGTGGAGCAGGTGACAAATTAAGGGAAGAAAAAAATATTTGTTTATGAGAATATGACAGTCGAGTTAGGGGTAAGGAGACACGCTGATTCCATTTCTGAACTTTATTGTTTCATCCGAGAAGTAGTTCGCGCGGAATCCGGTGAAAACCGGAAATTCGGTTCTAGAAGCAAACAGTTTATTTACAAAAAAAAAAAAATCTTATTGGTCTAATACCAAAGTCGGTTCAAAGGCCTGCTGAATCCATTTCTAAGCTTTTGTATTCGTCAGACAAATAGATCACCCGGAATCCGGCGAAAACCGGGATTCGGTACCATACAAGAAAACAGTTTATTCCAAAAGAAAATTGTTTGGCCTAAAAGCACAGTCGGCTTATGGGTAAAGAGACTTGCTAAGGCCTTGTATGTATTTTTCTTCGCCCGACATTTAGTTTGTCTGGAATCCGGTGAAAACCGGAAACTCGATAGAAGTGAATTTTATCCTGACAATTTTTATTTAGGCTAATGAGGGGATTTTATGTCCATCTCTGAACTTTACTGTTTTTCCCCGGCAAGTAGTTCGTACGGAATCCGGCAAAAACTAGAAATTCCATAGAAGTAAAACTTTATTTTGACGTCGATTACAGTTTCAGCATAGGGTCAGTATCCATTTAGAATCCATATCTGATGGGTTTTTTTTTTTCTCGAAGGACAAGTAGACAGTAGACAAAACGTAGACAGTATACAAAAGAAGACAATAGACAAAAGTAGACAAAACAAGGAATTCGATAGACGTAAAAGTAAAAGTTGGTTTGGAGCATCAGTATGGGGGTTCGGCTGGAGCTGGTCCCATACACTCTCCTCCAGCAAGTCCGCAGGATATACTCTTCTTGCAATAGTTATAACTTGACTTTCTTGGTTCAGGACGCAAGCTGTTTAGCTTTCCCTGTCTACGAACCTTTGCAGAAGAAACTGAGCAATGAGTCGCGTTCTTTGGTGAAGAGCATCACGATTTGCATCCAGAATAAATCCCACAACCGCCGTGGCAGCGGAAACCTCCTATGGGTTTGCAGTCCAGTTTAGTTTCAGGGCGTTCAGCCACGTCTGGCCCCCACTTTGCCTTTTTTTTTCAGGGAGGGATGGGTGCAAGCGCTCCTTCTTTGTCTCGGAGTCATCACATCTGCGGCTCGAGTTCCAGAACTAGGTCAATCGGTGTTTCTTCACCAACGATGCGGGGTCTAATGGCCGTCTAATCACCGTCTTCATTTTTTTCTTCCGGGTCCTGTCGCTGAGACGTACGCCACGGAGCGTTCGAAGACGGACGTAGTCAAAAACGTTGAGCGATTGAGCATCGACTGCCTTTGTGGGCCATGTTAGGAACCCTTGGAACAGGACCGAACGGATCCTCACCTTATTAACCTGGATTTGGATTTTGGTGCCAGCATGCCATTTCTAAGGTTCCAAGCACTCTTCCTCATCTTGACGGATCCGCGTTGCGATCTCTTCGTTGCAGCCACTATCTGTGTTCGATAAGGTAGCCAAGGTACATAAAGAAGACTTCTAGCTCCATGTGGTAGTGTATTGGTTGAAAGATATGTTGGAACCAACCTATGCAGCTGTATGGGGCTCGTTGTTAACTACGGCCTTCGCATTTGACCGTGTCGCTAGCCACAACCTGCTTGGCACTGGCACGGGTGGACGTGAAGAAGACTTTTGGGGGCTCATTTCTTCTTGAGCGTTGCTGCGATGTAACTTCATCAGAAATTCACCATGCCCATTTCTCCGGGTTCGTTGTTGCTTTCCTATTCTGTTATCTGCAGATTCACGTGCATAGAATCGAACTACGCTGCTAAAGGCGGAAAATGTATCTGGTTCGGACAGATAAACTTTAAGGAGGAAGCTAGCTCGGCCAAGAACAGGCGATGCCGTAATGCATAAGAGTTTGTCCAGGCTTCTCTTTGTTGATTGTTAAGTTCTTTTTCTCCAGCTGCAAAAAGATCGTCGTCCGTAACCTTCTAGTCCATAAGGAACTTAGGTACGGAGCTCCTGTTTTCGCAGGGATTCCGGGCGAGCTATTTGTCGGTCGGACAAAAAGAGTATAGAAATGGCCTGAGTAGATCCTCTTGGCCGGCTATTGTATTATATAGACAAATCAGTTTTTTTGAGAAAACTTTTTTCTTGTACGGTAGAGAATTCCGATTTTCGCCGGATTCCGGGCGAGCTACTTGTCAGGTGGATGAAAAGAAAAGTTTAGATATGGACTCAGCAGGTCTCCTTACCCCTAAACCGACTGTGCTATTGACCAAAAAAAGATTCTTTATTAAAAATAAGCTTTTAACTTGTACTATACCGAATTTCCGGTTTTCACCGGATTCCGGGTGAACTACTTGTCGGGGAAAAAAATAAAGTTCAGATTTAGATTCAGCATGTCTCATTACCCCTGAATCGACTGTGATATCACCCTAAACAAAACTTTTTTGTCGCCCTTAATTTTTCACCCCCTCCACCCTTTCAAGCTGCCCTAGAAATTTTTCCCATCGGGCGATTTCGGTGGATTTTCGATATGTTATTCAGCGATTTTTCTGAACATTTTAGTGTCAAAAACATTTGTGTCGCAATTTTGTCCGGGTCAAACCGTACTTTTACTGGACTATGATTAAGTAGGATGAGTATCTTATTGGTTCTTCAATCCACGAATCAAAATTAGGTCCTTCCCGGACGAGTGTCGTAGAATGTCATCACATAGCACACACAAGAACTCATGCAAGCTTAAAGCACCCAGGACACCATTTTTGGTTTTTCAGCTGATTTATACTCCCCCTTTGCAAATGAAAGCAGATAGTTCAAATAACGCCACATTTCTTAGTTAACAATGCAGGAGGGCTCACGGTCGCTCTGAAAATTGTGGAGGATTTTTCAAAAATGTTCAGCCAAGGCAGAGATTCTTGACAACCAGAGCAAAATAAAACCAGGTGCGCCAAGATATAGGCTTTCCATGCTTTGCAAACGGGCAGTGGAGGGAAGACGAATGGATTTATCATTCCAAACTGATTTTTCTTATGCAGCTCAGTTTCAGTTTCACAGAGCCCCACGAAGATCAAAATCTCCGTTTTTACTCACGTATGGCGAGAGTCCGCAGTATAGGCAAGTTGTGACCCAAATTCCATTTCATTCTGACTATATTAAATAAAATAAAGCGGAAATAAGATAAAGCCAGGTTTTTGGGGTGATAATTGCAGTTTTCGCAGAAGAAGAAGAATTAAATCAGAACATTTAGTTTTTGCAAACAATTACGGCCCCCGGATCGAAAGTCTACAACTGTACTTCCCACTAAAATGCAGGCTTTATTTTATGTCGGGCAAGTAAACATCGTAACCCTTTTTAGTCTGAAATGGACACATTCTAGTTGGATAATATTAAAAATTGTCGCGTAAATATACACAATCTAAATATCCAACCATACATTTACACCTCGCGGTCAGTAACCGACTAGTTGGATACTGTAAGAAATTTCCTATAGGAAAAGACGGCGTTGCGTCAAATACCAGTCAACGAATTCCGAAATTTACAGCAGGAACTTAAGAAATTTACAACAGGCAACAGTTTAAGAATCTTCTTATCGTAGCCAACCAGTTTTATAATCATCCTCCGTTCCTATACGATCGTAGCCAGCTAGTTGGACAATCATCCTGCGTTCCTACATGACCTTTCGTATCGTAGCCAACTAGTCGGCAGCGCGGGATTTCTTGTAAGAAATTTCTTATCGTAGGCAACTAGTCGGCAGCGCGGGACTTTTGTAAGAAATTTCTTATCGTCGGCAACTAGTCGGCTATAGTGACCACGAGATGTATATGTATGACTGGATATCTAGATTGTGTATATTTATACGACAATTTCTAATATTATCGAACTAGCGCTGTCCCGTATATCTTAGCAGAAACAAACCAAACCAAGCCGCATTTTTTTCGGAAATAATGATGTTTTCATAGATTCGATTCAGGAAAGGAACCTCTTAAATTAAGGGAAGACAGAACAGAAAATTCTGTTTTCGCAAACATTTGCTGTTCTTGCTAAATTGTAGTGGGAACACTAAAGACTAGCAGATGGTCTTCCTGTCCATGAAAAAAAACCGTCAGATTTTCTTCGGTATAATTACGGTATTTTTCAGATATGAGTGGGATATATATAAGAAAATTTTATCTTCCAAAACATTCATTGAGCGTAGCCTATGGATTTTAAACACTAAGTCCATTGCAGACAGATCCCTGGTTGATGGTATTTCTCGCCGGACAAACAAAGATCCTGGCAGTGACAATCGGTCTTAAAGACCTAATCGAAACATTCTGTTTACCTTCTCTCCTTGATCGCATGCCACGGGTTTGTTTAGATTTGAACTCGATTGCCGAGTTGCTGTTTTGGCTCGAGAAAAAACCCACGCACAACGTCTTCTTTTCTAGATGGCGGAATTTTCCAGGATTGATTAGCAAAGAATTATAAGACCTAACTGATAATTTTTGTATGTCTTCAGAGGTACCACACTGGTCTTGGTTTTATGATTTATTTGTTTTTGTAATAAACAGTTGAAGCATTAGATAGAAATTATTATTTTGACCCTTGGCTCCCTACGTGCCATAACAGCTGTCCGTGATAATCGGCTGAGATTTAGTCCAGACAGAGTTGTTTCAAACCTAGGAAATTTGGTGGGTTTTTTTTTAATTGCTCACTGTTTTACGGTGTTTTTAGTGGTTTTGAACATTCATAGTGACGGAAGGGATGGTTAGCATTGTGTGTGTGGTAGAAAGACCATTTTTTGTGGCCCGCTTTAACTAGAAGCTGGAAATGGTGAACTTACCAGGTATGACTTGAGGGCCACTGAACCCTTTTCTTTGTTGAGTCGGCAAGTTATTTGGACGGATGGCGCCACCACGAAGACCACACCCAGCTAGAAAGATGAGGCAACATAATTTATGTTGGCCAATAAACGGATAGCTCCTCGGTCAACTTGTCCAAAGCCTGTAGCCTATAGTGCCAGAAGTTTCATAGAGTGATACAAGGATGTGCCAACAGGCAACACAACCTATTAGTGTCAAAGAAGAATTGCGTTATGAGAATTTAAATGTTACTTTTTTTTGTAAAAAAAAATTAGTAGGCCTACTAAATATGGTTTGCAATGTTTTTTGAACGAACAATAACACTTAAAAGGTCGCATCGAAAATTTTACCCCCGTAGATCACATCCAAAGCGTTATCAGCTACGCACCCTTGTTTCAAATGTTATCTGCTTCTGACACTGGAATTGTTAGATCCCTGGCTCGCCTTCGGAACTGTAAACTTCACCGTTGTTTCGTTTTTCTAACTATCAGTTTTTAGCGCTTGTTCGGCAGAGCCGAGTTTATCAGTCATGGTGAGCAAGATCCGCCGACAACTTTAAAAATAAATATGTAGGCTACATGAGAAGCTTCAAAATGTGTTTATTCCATTCAGAAGTCCCCAACTTTTTAAACAGTGCGCGCACAATCTTCAAATATTTCGCGTCCAACCGCCGCTTCGAAAACGGGAGTTGTGCGTTAAGCAATATATCATATCATATCAAAATAAAAATTATTTAATAGGTGAAATTCTACATAGGACATTTGCTAAAGTTAAGTGATATAATAAATCGTGTCAAACCCTCTAAACCCCTAAAACCCTCAAGACAAATACTGTTCTCCTACTTGGTGATTTCAACATGCCAAACGTTGAATGGGTTGATGGACAGGGATATAGTAATTCACGGGATGAGCAGCCATTTCTATCTTGTCTGTCAAACAGTTTTTTCCATCAGTGTGTAACGGAACCAACCAGAGTTAGAGATGGTCAGAATCCATCCTTATTAGACCTGGTTGTTTGTGGATGACCCGGAAAAGATAGTGAGTCTGGAACTCCGTCCCCCAATAGGAAAAAGTTACCACTTAAGTATATATACCATTATACAGACCCAGTCCCTTAGCAGCAACTTTTGAAAACAAAATTTCATCAACTACAACAGTATACGTGAGGAGCTGCAAGAGGTAGATTGGAGTTTCACAGATACGAGTGTCACACTTGAAACAAAATGGGAACGTTTCAAAAGTTTACTCCTTGATTCCGAAAAAAGACACACAGAAATTAAGTTTGTCAAAAACCCAAAAACATTACCGTACATGTCAAAAAGAATGCGTAACCTTATTAAAGGAAGAAGAAGGCTTGGAAAAGGTTAGAAACGAATGAGTCAGATGAAAATAAACAAAAGTTCAAAGCAGCATCCAGTCAATTAAGAAAGACTTCAAGGCAAATTATAGAAAAGTATGTGGAGCAGATTGCAGAGGAGAGCAAAGAGTCCCCAAATAAATTTTGGAAGTATGTGTCCAAAGCAAAACCAGGCAGGCGCTCTATTCCCAACCTGCTTGACATGAATGGTGTTGAAATATCATACCCTATTCTAATGGCAAATGAATTTAACAGACAGTTTACAAGTGTGTATACATCTGAACCAAGTGGAGAACTTCCTTCCCCTCCCACTTACAACATCCCCACAAAAATGCAGAAAATAACTGTGTCAACGACAGACGCGAGAAAGCGACTGACAGAACCCCTTTCCAGGATATTCCAAATCTCATTAGAACTTTCAGAAGTCCCCACTGACTGGAAAAAAGCGACGGTGATCCCAATCTACAAAAAAGAAGGACGAAACAAGGCAGAATCTATAGGCCCATAAGTCTTAGTGTGGTAGCAAAGTTGATTGAGGGGATAGTGAATGGTGCCATTATGCAACACCTTGAGTTAAACAAAGTCCTGAGCGAAGGCCGGCATGGGTTTCGCCCCAACAGGTCGGTCGACACAAATTTCCACCACACATATCAATGATGTAACTGACATGTTGGACAAAAACATACCTGTCGATGTGATCCTATTTGATCAGGAGAAGGCCTTTGACAAAATTGCCCACAGGAGACTTATGTTGAAACTCAAAGCAGTTGGAACCGAAGAGGAAACAGTCAAGTGGATTAAGGAGTTCCTTAGCGGCAGAACTCAGCGAGTCTGCATTTGGGGTAGTAACGGATATCAAGCATTATCAGACGAAACTGCCGTCACCAGTGGTGTCCCGCAAGGAACAATCCTTGGTCCGACCCTTTACAATATATATGTCAATGACATCTGTAAGCCTCTGAAAAACAAAAACATCCTGTACGCAGACGACACCAAGCTCTTTGGACCAGCCGACCATAGGAGTATCCAAGCCGACCTAAACCTACTCACAGCCTGGGCTAAAGTTCAACGCAAAGAAGACCAAAGTCATTCACATCGGACATAACAATCCCCACAACCAATACACCATGGATACCCCCCAGGGAAGAAAAGTAATAGAGAGCAGCAACTGCGAAAGGGACTTTGGTGTGCTTAACGATGCCGAGCTCAAGTTTCACAAGCACACGCAAAACGTCGTGAGTATACTTGGAATCATTAAGCGAACTGTAAGCAGTAGGAGTCCTAAGGTGATCAGCAAGTTATACACGTCACTCGTCAGGCCGAAGCTGGAAGTTGGAGTCTCACTAGCATACCCGCAATACGAGATGGACAAACGCCTTATCGAAGGTGTCCAGCGACGTGCCACGAAAATGATCAAAGGAATGCAAAGCACCCCATACCCAGAACGACTCAAAGCCCTGAACATCCCCACAATGACCTACAGGAGAAATCGTGGTGATGTGATTGCTGTGTACAAAAATTTGAGCAACAACATCCCATCCAACATTTTCGTGCCAAACACAGGAAGAACCACCAGGGGCCACCCCAAAAAGCTGACTAAGAGGCCTGTACTGCGGCATGCACAGAACTTCTCCACAAGTAGGTAGATCAACTTGTGGAACGCGCTAGCAGATTCCACTGTTACCTGCCAAACAGCAAATAGCTTCAAACAACATTTGGACAAGGAGTGGTCAGGCAAACAGTGGAGATTCAACTGGAAACCTGAACAAGACAGCACCCATGAAGGCGTATATTAGGAGAAATCCTATTCGCCTGCAATTGCAAATTTGCAGGTATTTGCAGGTATAGCTTTTCTGTGGACATATTTTTGTATGGCCAAGAAACCATTAAACACTATTTTACAATACTATGCTTTTACCTCGGCTTGTACAGTAGTGATTGGTTGAGATCCCCTCGACCAGCGACATACTAAGGGCACCATTCGGACCAAATCTGTAACGAAAAGTTCCCCGGTTTTGCCTTCCTACCATACGACATCTTCGTTTTTTCGTCGAACATTCATTTCCCTCGCGTAATGAACCTTTTTCAAGATGAATATCTTCCCTTCAGCCGTTACTATATCACTTAAATCCCATTTCTATAACGAAAAAGGGCAAGATGTACTGCGAAAATCCATTACATCCTTGAAGAAGCCAATTTTGGAGCCAAATTAGGTTCCCGAATAGGGACGCAGAGAATGGAAAGGTCTATATCGAGAAATAATCCAGCAGAGTCCACTCGCTGTAGCGTATACAGAAGGCCAGTCTGAAAGTATGTGTGGGTGGAGGGGGGGGGGCTTCATCTGAAAGTGACGGGTTTTCTTATTTGCACTTAAGTTCTTTAACACACACAACACATAGTTGCGTTTTTACAGACACCATGGTATCTGATACCACGGTATAAAGTCATTTTCGCAGTTACCATAGTATCTGATACCACGGTCAAAAGACGTTCTTCCAATTACCGTGGTGTCAGACATTCAAATATCTGACCTCAGACCTTAAAATACCACGGTCCCGACCGTGGTAACCGATCGTGGTAACTAAAAAATCCATTTCACTTTCATCATCACCAACAAAAGAGTCCAGTTTTTTTTTTTAGGCGGGAAAGAAGTTTGGCACCTGTGATGTGAGTGAATTTCAGCATTTCTTTTGGGACTGTTTCTAAAAGCACAAATTCGACAATGTTCGTTTTTACAAAGCAACCTTAGTATCAGATACCACGGGTAACTGCAAAAGCAACGAAATGCACATCCAGTTACCGTGGTATAAGACACCATGATAACTGCAAAAACGCAACTAATGGCTCCTGTGACTTCACTAAGATCTGATGGAAGGGTCTGAGTCATCCGAGCTAGTTTTTCTTCGGTCAAGCTTCGCAGTCTTCGCACGAGTCATGTTATTTAAGGCTGGATTTTCTATCCTTTTACTTACTTACTTACTCTTTAATCCGGGAAAAAAATTCCATATTGACTAGCCTAATACAAGAATACAAACAAAAACAATAACAGTAACAGAACGAATATCACCTACCCACCTGGGAAACCAAGAAGATCGGAATTGATCTTATCCCAGATGGGTAATGATAACTGCATAAAAGGGGTACTCACTCCCTCGATAGGACTATTTTCGCAATAATTATTTACAACCCGGAGTCTAATCGATCCCTGGCTCCTCCGAACTACCCCGTAAAATCAGGCAATGTAGCATCAGAAAACATTTCCATAGCGCTACACCAAGATGGCAAAGAATGTAGGAGACGGAACGAATTGTTGTAACACACACGTATTGTAGTAAAGGCCTTAACTGTATGTGACGAGATCATGCTAACACCGTACAGGCAAGTACAGTAACTTCGAAACAAAACATTCTTAACCTCAGTAGAGCAATTGCTGAACCGTCTTATTAACATATTTGCTCGTGTGCAGTGAGATCTGTATAAGTGTTTAAGGTGACAATCATCACTAGGATCGCTAGAGAAAATGAAACCTAGGTACATAAATTCATCCACAAAACTAACAACGTTAGTGAACAACAGTAAACCTTGAGCTGGGAATAAAAAAACCGGGAAGACGCAAGGCCACTCCTGTAAGCTAAAGCAGTCTTTCAGCAAGAAACAGGAGCAGTACACTTCTTCTCAAACCGGCTTAGCGAGGAAACAGTGATGGCAGAAACCAGATATGCTTTTCAGAGAAGACTTGACCGTGACCTGGAAGACTAGCCACAGGGACCCGGTGTCAACTTCCAGCCCGCCAGCACTGGAGACGTTAACAGGCACACAGCCTTGTCGCTGGCAAGTGTGATTTAACTGTTCAGGTTATTATTTGTGGCCAGAAAGGAAATCTGAGCAGCTCTGTCCCGGGGATGACTTACCTAAATCTAAAGGCCTGCTCATACTCTGCGCCAAGGACCTCTCTATCATGATCTTCTTACAGATGTCTCTCAGTGTGTTGGCTATAATTCTGGCGGGAGTGTCACAGCGAAAAACATGGCACTTGTGAAGTCGCGTGGCTTTGTCCCGGGCGACGTATGCAAAATCTCTAAAACAACAAAAACAAATGTTCAGTTCAGTTCAAGTATCAACACAAGGCCAAATGGCGAGTTGACTACGTCAAAATACATGATGTCAAATCAGTAAAACATCAAGATACATAATTCAGACCGAAAATGGCCTAACACAATATTGAAAAAACAAGAGCTGTAAGCTCATATGGCACTTGCATGTGTCAAGATGATTTGATTGATCAAGAGTAAGTTTCGACTTTGCGGTTGAGATGCGCGCTATAAGGGAGCTGGAACTCCATTTGTAAGCAAAACCCTTGAGGCAAAACTGCTAATGGGCTGATGGGCATCACGAAAATGCATATATTGCTTAAAAGTATTTTTTTTACTTTGCGGTCAAGATTGGTACTTTAAGGAATAATCGGATTTGGGAAGTAGCAATTTCTAAGCAAATGTTGTTGAGTCTCCAATATTCCAGCGAAGTTTCATCGTCCTAGCACATCAGGAAGTACCTTAACGCGCGATCACCGGAATCCCAGACCCCCCTCCCCCTCCTCCAACTCCACCCACAATAACCGGAGCCAATCCTGTTCTGTAAATGATTAATCCAGAGCATCTGTTTGTCATTCCCACGAAGTTCGATCCAGATCACACCAGTCTAAGCGGGTCAAGTATTTTCCGCCCTCCCCCCGATAATTGCCGGATTCGGTCCGGAAATGAAAAAGGTCACAAGAGAAAAATGTCCTCTGTTTAATTATTAAATTTCACTCGAATCCGATCACCCGTTCCAAAGTTACGCATGACTCAATATTCCGGATTCCCCTCCCTCAACTCCCCCCCCCCCCCAAGATTATCATATCGAGGATTTTTTTTTTATTCCAAGTCAGTTTGACCGGGTCCCTGATATGCCCTCCAAGTTTCGTCGTGAAAATCCCCCAAAAACGGAATTCCGGGAGACCCCTCCCCCCCCCCTCAAGTGTCCGGATCCAGTCAAATTATGTAAAAGATTTATATGGACCAGATGTTTGTTCTTCCCAGCAAGTTTCACTCCGATACCATCATTCTAACCGTTTCTCGAGATTTCCGGTCCACCCCCCCCCCCACCCCACCCAGCTCCTCCGCGGTGCACGTAGCCAATCCGATTCAGCAAATGACTTACCTAGAGCATCTGTTTGTTCTTCCCACAAAGTTCCATCCCGATCCCTCCATTCTAAACGGGGCACGTATTTCCCCCCCCCCCAATAGTTGCCGGATCCGGTCCGGATATGAAAAAAATCATCGGAGAAATGTCCTCTGTTGAATTCTTAAATTTCACTCGAATCCGATCAACCATTCCAAAATTACGCATGACTGAAAATTTCGGATTCCCCTCCCTCCACTCCCCCCACCATTATCTGATCGACAAAATTTTTATTTTGAAGTCAGTTTGATTGGGTCCCTGATATGCCTGCCAAGTTTCATCGTGAAAATCCCCAAAACCACCATCACCGGAATTCCGGGACCCCCCCCCCATAAGTGTCCGGATCAAGTACAATGGCCTAAAGGACTTATCTAGAGCAGATGCTTGTTCTTCCCAGCAAGTTTCACTCCGATCCCTCCATTCTAACCGTTTCTTGAAATTTCCGGTCTCCCCCCCCCCCCCAACTCCCCCCTGGCTACCGAATCCGGTCAAGACTTTAAACGGGACATTACAGATATATATTCTGTTCAGTTATGAAGTTTCATTACAATCCGATCATCCGTTCGAAAGTTACACACTTCTCAATTTCCCGGATTCCCCTGCGGATTCCCCTCCCTCCACTCCCCCACCATTATCTGATCGACAATATTTTTATTTTGAAGTCAGTTTGATTGGGTCCCTGATATGCCTGCCAAGTTTCATCGTGAAAATCCAAAAAACCACCATCACCGGAATTCCGGGACCCCCCCCCCCCCCCATAAGTGTCCGGATCCAGTACAATGGTCTGAAGGACTTATCTAGAGCAGATGCTTGTTCTTCCCAGCAAGTTTCACTCCCATCCCTCCATTCTAACCGTTTCTTGAAATTTCCGGTCTCCCCCCCCCCCCAACTCCCCCCTGGCTACCGAATCCGGTCAAGACTTTAAACGGGACATTACAGATATATATTCTCTTCAGTTATGAAGTTTCATTACAATCCGATCATCCGTTCGAAAGTTACACACTTCTCAGTTTCCCGGATTCCCCTGCCCTCCACCCCCCCCCCCCCCCAAAATGGTCGGATCAGAAAACTGATTATTCCTAATTTTGTTTGGTCGGGTCTCTGACATGCCTGCCAAGTTTCATGGTCCTAGCACAACTGGAAGTACCCTAACTCGAAAAAGTGTGACAAAATGCCCTAAATTTTCAAGTTTCCAGCGCCCCGCACTCCCCCCCATATGGTCGGATCGGGAAACTGATTATTTCCAGGTTAGTTTGGTCGGGTCCGTGATATTCCTGCCAAGTTTCATTGTCCCAGCTCATCTGGAAGTACCCTCACTCGAAAAAGTGTGACAAAATGCCCTAAATTTTCAAGTTTCCAGCGCCCCAGCTCCCCCGCATATGGTCGGATCGGGAAACTTATTATTTCCAGGTTACTTTGGTCAGGTCCCTGATATTCCTGCCAAGTTTCATTGTCCTAGCTCATCTGGAAGTACCCTAACTCGAAAAAGTGTGACAAAATGCCCTAAATTTTCAAGTTTCGAGCGCCCCCACTCCCCCGCATATGGTCGGATCGGGAAACTGATTATTTCCAGGTTCGTTTGGTCGGGTCCCTGATATTCCTGCCAAGTTTCATTGTCCTAGCTCATCTAGAAGTACCCTAACTCAGAAAAAAAGTGACAAAATGCCCTAAATTTGCAAGTTTCCAGCGCCCCGCACTCCCCCCCATATGGTCGGATCGGGAAACTGATTATTTCCAGGTTAGTTTGGTCGGGTCCCTGATATGCCTGCCAAGTTTCATTGTCCTAGCACATCTGGAAGTACCCTAACTCGGATATGTGGGACAAAAAAACTCGGACCGACCGACAGACCGACAGACCGACAGACCGACAGACGGAATTGTGATCGGTATATGGCACTTGAGCCAGAGGCTGCAAGTGCCATAAAAACACACACACAAGAAAGACTAAAACTCATTGTTGAAAACATGTACGAATTTAGGGATAAACTATTATGGTACCACTCCGTACGGTAGGAACGGGGTTCCCGCTTGGGGAGCGAAAATGAGAATCTACACGCTTTAGCTCCTTCGTGATCCACGGCGGAGGTTAAGATGAGCTAGGGATCCTGCCCCATGCCCACTAAAGACGCTACTCCCTTCCTCGACATCAAAAGCAAAACCTTTCACCCTGATCGATCGCCTTTGACGCAAAAGGTGCAATACGGCCGAGCACCTCCCAGAGCTCCCACGGGCAAACTGTGGAATTTCCTTCCCATTTCGAGAACCAATTTTTTGTACGCGGCAACAATTTAAGACCAAGTTCGGCAGGGATCCAAATGTCGTGCGGATATCGGAAACTGTTTTCAACTGAATTCGCTTCCACTGGGAAGTAGTAAATCCTACAAGCAAACAAAACCGGAGTTCAAGGGCGACTCAGCAGCGATCGATAAGGTTTTCTGTCCTCCCAACTTTGTCCGTCATTGTCGTGACCCCCATTTGGTTTTCCTAGGGACAAAACTCTTCCGTTAATTGTCGTGACTTTGTTTACCGAGTCAGGGTCCTAATTGGTCGTTTTCCGCACGATTTCATAGACAGGTTTGCAGGCGACCGGACCGAAATCCGTAAAGATATAAAGACATGAAGTTGCGTTTTATGTACCAGCGTTCATTCAATATGACGTAAACCAAGTTATAATCCATATAGTTAGTTGTGTTCGACTTAACCCGTCCTATGTCATCCATTAGAGAATGTAGAGTACTAACCCGCAACCGAAGATCTGCTCATCAGCCTATTTTAGGTCTCTACCTCGGCGGAAGTCTACTTTAAAGAAGCTGGGGATCCCTCAGTTAACAAGGGATATCACCTAGTTGACAGATTCCGGCCGGAATATGCGCCTGAGAAACGAGATAACACCAAATTTCCGGTGTTCATCTGGTTCGACTTTAGTTTGCGTTAATCATAAACAAAGAAAAACAACATTTACTCCTCTAGTCCACCATAAAGCTATCGCCTGATCTGGCAAGACTATGCACCAGCAACGCGAACCAGCAATATCAAATTTCCGGTATTCACCAGACTCCAGCCGGTCTACTACACCATTTCCTAATTCAACGAGTTTTCTACCACCCTAGATCAACCCGATCGATACTATTTTACGTTCCTGATCCTTGAAGTGCAAAGCTATTCAATAAACTCAACCTGTCACTTTATTCAAGTTTTCGGATTCTTTTCGAATTTCCGGGTAACGCCGGAAACCACGGCAGCCCGCACGCCAGCGTATAGAGGCAAACGTTCTCCACCAGCCTCATCGTATCGCTCTGGGACCAGCCAAGCGCGGCTATTCAATAAGGCAGTCGACCATGAGTAACTTTCCGCAAAAGCCCAAGCGAACAGAGCCGAAAATCAACACGCAACAACCAGCTGCGTGGCCCAGCAAATAGACGATAGATCTCTGATCTTTTGGTCATCAGCGTTTGCGCCTTATCAGTAATCTCAGGAAACAATTTTGCAATTCTGTTCTTTTTCAGAGCCTGATTGGGCCTTCGTAAGACTGGTTCGCTTGGCAATTACGGGTTATAAATAAATTACTTACTTGATAAACACCGTGTTCCAAACCCTTCATAAGAATCGATTCTATGCTAGTCATAAGTGCGTTCCGGTTTAAGCGGCTAAGATTTTCCGCCTATGGTAGAGTATACTTAGAATAAAAAATCTCAAGCCTCACCTTCCGTTATCCCGTCCGACTCCCCACACGCGAATCGTATGAATAGCCTGACTGTTTAAAATTGTCAGACTTTCAGGGTCCACGAGCTTTAAAGATGCTTCGTCCAGGTCTAGGAAGAGATCCTTACCCTAAAAAGAAGGACGGATTTTAATTTGTGGAGTATGTAAACATAATGTAATGAGAGGTGAATTGAAAAACGCCAAGAATTAAAGATGTAATATTTGCTTGCCGCGAAAGTCTGCATTCCTCTACAGCAATCTCCACAGAGACCATCCCGATGCGATATTCGGACGAGCATAGTGTGTTTAGGACACAGCGGATTTTCTTGGATGGGTTGCAAATTCTCTAGCCAAAAGGCGCGGGAGGACCTAAGTCAGTAACTAAGTCTTCGCTCAAGGAGCGAATATTATTTTGTTTTAATACCGATTTTTGTTACACGACCAAGTTCTTTTTAACCTGATTTTATAATAAATACGGACGGAGCCAATCTGGGAGAGAGTAGAGAATAACACCTGACGGCCAAATGGCAGAATACTCGATGGGAAAATGGCAAAATAAAACACATTAAAATCAAACCCGTTTCCGGCATGTCAAAAAGTAGAGCGCCGTGGAATTCTTGAACAGCTGCCTATCCTCTAGCAGAATGATAAAAAGGAGGAAAAAGATCGCCAGGAATCATTTTGGTGAACGCCCATAATAACTATGGTCTATGGATAACACATAATTAGCAGTTCATGATAATCTCCGCAGATTATTTCAAACTCGAGAAACAAAACAAAAAGTACGCTATTTGGAAAATTCAACGCTTAAGACGCAAGTGCTAATCTGGTTGGAGTTTCTACGTCCTACAACGACTACTACTCTACTCACCACGTTATTTATTGTTTCCTGACTTAAGGATTATCGCAGTCCTGAAAAATTATATTTTGTAAACGTTTCCTCATTTTCTTTTCTTGCTTACTTGATAAAAAAAACGTCTTTCTGAAGCCTTCTATGTCTTACTACATCTACTACTTTACTCACGACATTACTTATGGTTTCCTATCTCACGACTAAAACTTTGGAAAATTGCATTTTGTAGAATATTCCCTAACTGCGGGTTATAAATAAATTACTACTTGATAAACACCGTGCTCCTGAACCCTTCATAAGTATAACTGGTTCTACAATGTCAAAAATATCATAACAGACAACACAAGGATGCGCGCTTTCAATAAACAACACTTGGGATGTAATATGTTGTCGCCACAATCATTATGTATGAAATGTTATCCATAACAAGCATTTTATAAGTAGTGAACTGATAGACAAAAATGCTCCTCACCCGGGATTTGAACCCAGGACCCTCGAGGACCCTGGTAGCTCGAATAAAATGTAGCTGACTTATCCGTTTTGCACCGTCAAACAGGACCCTCTGCTTACAAGGCAGCCGCTCTACCATCTGAGCTACCGAAGGGCTTGTGAACAGAGTTTGCAAACCACTACAATAGTCTGGTAGAAGCCGGCCATAGGAACAGTGATCCCGCCCGAAGGCAAATTCATCTAACCAGTTCACATCCCCATGTCACGGAAATTTTAATAATACATAGATGGTACTTTACACAAGGGACTTGTACCGTGACCAATAAACCAGAAACAGTTTTCGAATATAATTTAGAAGTCTAGGACTCCATTGTCGGAGCTATGTAGACATACCAGGACCCACAAGACGGGGTCTCATGGTGAAAACCAGATAAAACCAAATATATAATTTTAATGGGGAATTCCCCATTAAAATTTCCCAAATTCCCCAATATATAATTTTAATGGGGAATTCCCCATTAAAATTCCCCATTAAAGTTATATATTTGGTTTTATCTGGTTTTCACCATGAGACCCCGTCTTGTGGGTGCTGTTATGTCTACGTGGCTCCGACAATGGGGTCCTAGACTTCAAAATTATATTCGAAAACTGTTTCTGGTTTATTGGTCACGGTACAAGTCCCTTGTGTAAAGTACCATCTATGTATTATAACAAGCATTGCCAGGAAGAGCAAAAAAAACGCCAAAAAAGCATCAGCTGACTTACCGGTATCATGACGACACAATAAAGAAGTCAGCAGGTGCTTTTTTGGCGTTTTTTCGGCTCCTCCTGGCAATGCTTGTGACGCATAACATTTCATGCATAATGTTTGTCGCAACAAGAGATTACACTCTGAGTGTTATCTGTTGAAACCGCTCATCCTTGTTTTATCTGTTATGAAACTTCTTACAGTGTAGTTCCGAACTAGCATTGCGGACCATGTCCTTTCCTGCTCAACAGGGGCCTATTCGTCCCCTATTACTGGAAAGACGGAGGACTTCTCCCTATTAAAATGTCCCACTCCATAATCATAAACCCTGGCGCACATTTACTTACGTCTCCCCAGCGTCCGACAGCATCAAGCAGCTCATTCTTTCCCAACGAAAGGTCTACGATACATCGATTTACTGCTTTGCTACTCTTCTCTGGAGTTAGTTCTTCTTCGCCAATTTCCACCCAGCCAAGGGATCTAACGGCGAATCGAATCGGTTTGCATCCCGATGAATAAGTAGAAAAATCTTGTGTCGGGTTGGATGGATAGCTGCGACGTCTACAAATACATGGTGAAGTAATACATTCCGTCAAGAACAAAGATAGATATAGTGTATTATGGTAGCCCATTTGTTTAATAATAGTTAATTAATAGTTATTAATTTATATTAATAGTTAATTAATAATAGTGTATTCTCTTTCTTTTTTTACTCCGAGTTTACTCCACCTATGCTCATGCTTTTTGACAGGTCAAACATGAATTATTATTATCTATTTATTAATTAGCTTGTCGCAATAAAGTAAAAAAAAACGTACTCCGTACATCGATACGGAACCAAGTTCTGAGCAATGGAATATTAAAATATTTTGAAACATACAACAAACTTAAAAATAACATAAGGTTAGTAAAATAAAGTGTAAATAAGATTTGTTAAGTTCATAAGGTACGAAGCTGTTGTTTTTGTGTTTAAGGTAAATGATTAACAACCATTGCACGTACGAATTTTCGTTCTACAAAGTGTTTGTCTATAATGTATTTGTACTTCAGTGTCATAAATTGAAAACTTGAACTTGAACTTTGAACTTGACAGCGCAAAACAGATACGTCAGCTAAATTTTATTTGAGCTATCTTTCGGCCCTTCTTGGCAAGGGTCATCTTCAGGCTTAAGCCGCTCAAACTGGAAAAAGTACTTTTTGAGAAGTTCTTTTTCGCCTCTCAAGATGGGAAATGAACCTTTTGACAAGTTCTTTTTTTTAAGCTTGAATGGCTTGAGCCTGAAGAGGACCCTTGCCAAGAAGGGACGAAATATAGTTCTAATGAAATTCAGCTGACGTATCCGTTTTGCACAATCAAATATGATTCGCAGTCAGCTTGGGCTGAAGGAATATCTAGTGTAAATAAGTATCCGAGTTCCAGTAGAGATAATACCTTATATTGCGGTTATATTGCGGTTCCTGTGGGTAAGTTAGTAAGATAAAATATAATCCCAGATCTGTCGTAAACTACATATTTGTATGACAATCCACCTTTGACAATATCCCGCATGCGCGGTGTGAAATTCTCGACAGTTGGGCTGGCTATCTGACGGACTTTCTTTCGGTGGTCTAAAGAACCTGTCTTACCTATAATACTAACGCAACCTACTTCCATAATCACTCCATATATTTCTAAACACAGAGACCCAAATTTCGTACGGTACATTCTAACCCCTCTAACAAAACCACGCTGATTTTCTCACTGGCTGTGTTTTGTTACCTTCGATATGTATCACGCCGTCAACGGTTGTTTGCGAGAAGTATTTCCATCAGAAATTTTTTCCCTGTTTTCGGTGCAAGTCAACGGTCTCGGAAAAGTCTTAAAACAGCCAAAACCGTGGGTTATTTGTTGAAAACACAGCCTAGTTTTGTAGTAAATTTTGTTGAATTGTAAATAGTGCGAGGGGTCCTTTAAGGAGTATATGCAGTACAAATACTAAGTCTTACTTGAAAGCCATATCGTCCCGTGACTTATCTGAAGCAATTTCCGCTAGGTTGAAGGTGGTACTCGATCGGGCTACCATTGGGGGTAGGGGAGTCTGCATGCCACCAGTCAATGCCTGTAAAACGGGAAATTTCAATCAAAAGAAAGCTTTCTTTATATGCTACGCTTCTGAACGTGGGGCTAGACTAAAAGCGTACTCTTACGGCCGGGACGGTCACACCCCATCATCAAAAGGGACTCCTTTTCGGATTCGATGGGAAGTCGACTTGGGGAGTTGCTGACGTGGTTGGTTCTTTGAAAAACAGACGTGCAGAGTTCTTTAACAGAGATTCCTGCGATCAGTCACGAGTTTAGCTTTCGGATAAGAAAGACTTGGGGAAAAGGCGTCTGCTTAATTGTGAGTAAGATTTGTTTTCAATTAATTAAATTCTACGCTTAAAAAAAATACAAAGTGACAATAAATGTGATTCACCTGAATAAGTTTAGCAAGGCACGTTCATCTGCGAGTGTTCAAACAAAATCCATAAGGAGGCATTGTCTGTGTTCTCGTTATTTTCCCGCGACCAGTCCCGCGGGAATGACTCCCTCCATTTTCACGGATCCGCTGGACTTCCAAAGGAGTCTCCAGGGCACGGCGAGGGTACCGCTTTAGTCATCTGGAGCTGGGTCATTTGAGGTCTGGACCGATACGACCTCTGTGTGAGATATGGAGAGGGGGCCCCGAAAATTTTCTGGAAGTTCTCCGGTTCTGGTGAAACTTGATGGTTGGTAGAAGCAAATACTCTAAGTGTGACAGTTATGGATCCGAACCGAATCTGGCCTCGGTGAGGGAGTTGGAGAGGGGGAGGGGAAAACTATCAAAATGCAAAACTATCGAACGCGTGATCAGATACGGATGGAAATTGATAACTGGCGAGAGCACATGTCCTAGATATTTCATGTACATGTATACTAACATGCCAACTATGCGGCCCTTAGCTGAAATCCATGCTAACTACTCTTACAAGTGCCATACGAGTTTTCAGCACTTGCTTATGAATTTGACCCAAATAAATCATTTTGGGGTCTGGCGTGTAAGAAACAAACATCTTTTGAATTTACTTCAGTAGATGTGACACCTATGCATCCGAAAAGGATCCAACCTCGGTGAGCGAGATGTAGCGGGGGGGGGGGGGGGAGCAGGAATCTTGTGGCTCGCTTACAGCGGAAGGATCGGGACAGTCTCGGCGTTTCAGCGGAATAACCCCCACCCACGACCCCCCCCCCCCCCCGTACATGAAACAGTACAAATACTCGAAGGATTTGGCATTGTCACCTTTGGGCCAGTTGGTCGGTATCATAGAAACACACCGTCAAAAAACAGCTGTAAACTAACCAAGCTTTCTGCATCTCGAACTAGCTGCCTTACGGCCTCTCTGCTTTCAGATCTTGTGGGTGCATCCCGCTGAATAGTTCCACTCTTGACATGCCAATAATACGGTCCGTCGGAATCTGCAAAAAATGTATCGTTATTCGCCTATTATTTACTATACCAGCTCGCCCAGCAACAGGTCATATCTTAAAGGAAATACAGCGAGAGTCATTGTTTCTTTCCCAGTATTCTAAACAGTTTTCCTTGTTATTATTCAATTTCAACCTATTAAAATATGATTGAATTTCAGAATACTGACACACTATAAAATGTCGGTTCATGTAACTGTAGCTTGATTATCTCTGTCACCTATTATGGTATATCTCTGTTATCTTGGATACAATGTTTTACTTTGACTCTCACAAGGGATGAAGCTTATCTCAGAAAACGTTCAATTCGAGGGGTTGCTCACTCGCTGGGCACCACTGTACACCCTCCCTGGGCACCGGCTGGGCACCAGGGGGCACCGGCTGGGCACCACTGTACAACCATTTTGGGAGTGAGCAACCCCTCGGTTTAATTCCAGGTTGTAAAGTAGGCTACCTCCTGAGAAAATCCCGCTATTGCGTGTGACACGAAAAATATATATTTTTCGGCAATCGCTTACTGTTGTAGTTGCTAAATGTTTCAAGCATCGAGGTTCCACAAGTCCGAAAGAAAAGTTGATTCGATAAAAATCGATCATATGAATAGCGGACCAACAAAGTAACGCATTTTCACCGGGTCTTCGAGCCTATTTAAGAGTCATGGATAAATAGACTCTCGTATCTCAGCCATGTTTGGTTAAACTCTAAAAGATTTCAGAGACAGACTGGAAAATCATGAAGCCGTGATGTGGGTGGGAATTAGCCTGATACGCCCACTTTTAAAGTTTAACTGGAAAGCCAACTTATTATTTTGTCATTTAATCGAATACACTGAATAATTTGGATTCTGCAAAGTTTTCTTTTTATTTTCCACTATCTGCTCTAGTTATGACGTTCAGAATATCTGCAGCCGTCCCAAAGCGTAAATTCTACTATGACGCGGGAAATTTTAATCTCAACACAAACGCGGCTTTGCGGTGGGCAGTGGCAAGATTGGTGAAGATTGCTTAGTGCCTGAACAAAATAAAATCATAAATCTTTCCCGTACGGCATACAACAAAAATACAAGCGCATAGAGGTACGACAAATCACACGAAAATTCCACTATTTGAAAATCGATTATTCGTGAATAGCTAAACAACGAAGTAGCGCATTTTCAGCGGTCTTCAAGCCAATTTAAGTGAATAAGTGATGGGTAACTAGATTGTACTATCCCAGCCCTTTTCGGTTAAACTTTAAAGGACCCCTCTAGCTTATTCTACCTTTTATAGTGTACCTAGCTCCCTTGTGGAATTATAAGCTTCTAAAATCCCCACCTTTCTCCATTGTTCCGTTTTCTGCCTACGAATTTTAGCGCTTTTTCGGCCATGCCGAGTTTTGCCCGTCACACAAAGCAAAGTTTGTCAGAGTCTTTAATGCCGCTGACAATTCTTTCAAACATAAGGATATGAGAATCTTCTGTTTTTTACTTCTTTTCTTTACTTGGTTTTGCCAACTTTTTAACCGGCGTTCAGTTTTCAAACGTTTTGCTCCCACCCGCCGCGTTGGAGAGCAGGAAGACTGGTCAATGTCGACAAGCGCTAGCAAGAAAATCGCTAATTTCAGGTGGAAAGTAATGGTATTTTTGAAAAACCTTTTTTCTGATCCCTTTCATAGGCAAAAGATCATTTCTAGTAAGAGTTGTGCTTTAAAGGAAATACGTACCTTCATGTCGCTCCCAGCCCGGGGGCAAATCCTCCTCACAGCTCTCCTCCGTCTTATCCGACGCGGCGCTCTCCATAAGGTCTTTGCACTCCCCACCGTCCAAGTCCTCTTGGCTGGCATTTTTGCTGAAAACAAAGAGACTGAGCAAATTTGCACTGCATTAATTACGGATCCTCAAAGGGTTTCTGCTGGAAAGAGACTATGAGAGGAGCTGGAGTCACTCGCACGGATCATAAAAGAAAACAAACAGCTGAAAAGAGGAAGACTAAACAATGCGAAACCATGAAGGGGGGGGGGGCTGTGGCAGGTAGAATAATTTTGCAGCAGTGACTAATAATCGGAAGATCGTTCCGTTATGAGCGAAGCGAAGAATCGATTTATTCACTTCGTCTTCTCACCGGATCACTTCGGAAATAATTTGGCCGGAGTGGCGTATTGCGGGCTGATCTCAAAATAAATACCGGGATTTGGTGCTCTTTTTAAAGTTCCGATCAAGCCTTTTACAAAATTATTTGTAAAAGTCATGACCAGTCGACGCATCTCATTCACATTTTCCACTGAGATTGGCAAATGGACAAGAATCCGGGCGAAAATTAAAAAAAAAAATTCTGTCTTGTTATCTGCACCTATCCCACTGAGAACGGTAGTTCGACCGGAATCCAGCAGTATCCAAAAACTCCGTAATGCTGCTTGTGCATGACTTTTATATCTGGCCTTGCTAAGTGTGGTTTATTCATATACCAATTGGCTGGAACAGGGTTTGTGCGGGACTAGGTAAGACAAAAAACTTCCTGTTTGTTGCCACATAAAAAATAATAAAATATCCACCTTCCTTCCACCATTTCGCATGTGTAAGGTACTTCGTCTTAGAACTCCGAACTCGAAAACAAGCTCATTAGATCGTCCAAAGTGGACTTTCCGATTAAAGTTCTTCCTCATACCTTAGGAGTGCTATTGCTAATTGTAGCCGGTTACGCCAATTTTCAACCTGTAACTTGTAAACTTTTATTTTAATGCAGCTGTAACATCGGCCACTTGGAAACATACGACTTCACTAAAAAATGGTAATATTTCGCAATTGGGAAAGCATATAACTTGAAATAGCCGTTGGAAGGCATTGGCAGGTGAGATAGGTGACAAGCCTGCCGTCGCATTTGGTCACAAGACGTGATGCGTTCGACTGTCTTTGCTTGGGCCCTCTTAGTATCTCAAACATTTCTGGGATGATTAGTGATACTTTATTGTAAAACGAACTTTCTCGTCATTGGATTGCCGAACTTGCCGTTTTTGTAGGGTGCGCATGGGTGCGCACCCCCACCACCATGCACCATGCACCATGTAGGGTGCGCATACATGATCAGGCAATAATCAAGAAATAACCAATCGAAATACAGAATTACACAGTTAAAACATTGTGGGGGTTTGTCACTTGTTCAAGACGTCAGCGAATGCTGGCACAAAGCTATCTGTAACCCTCGGTTTTTGTACTTATGGGGTGGAGAACAGGAACTTTTTGTGGTTTAGCTCGGGGTGCTCGTGGGCAATATGGGGCTGGAAATAAATGCTGAAAACGTGGGTGAGAACGCAGATTATTACCGGAACTTAGTACAAAGAGTAAGACTGATGGATGCAGTTCATCCACCCCTCTCTAACTCAGGACACATGTGAATAACAGCCACATACCAACGAAACCCTCGTAATCTTTTTAGAAAGTCTGCAAATTCGTGAACAGAGAACGTACCCCCACCCCGATTTCCGACCGTTTTCTCCATACCGAACAATCCTTAAATAATGCGGTAGATAATTAACGCTACCACTTCCTGTTTTGTCCGGACAAGCGACCGGGTGACGTGGATTGGTATTCCGGTGGTTTACCACACCTTTTTGCCGAATTTCGGGAAAGATGATTATAGGACCCATCGTTCCTACAGCCTACTGCCAACGCAATCTACTTCCATAACTGAATTCAATAGTTCTTAGACCCGGAGACCCAAATTTCATTTTACATTCTAAAGCCGCTAACGAAAACTCACTAATCTTTGCACTTACCACGATTCACTATTTTCCGTGCGCATTATGCTCCCAACGAGTGTTCGCGTATCATGCTACTGATGGATAAAACTGGTTATCTGAATTTTGCCGAGTTTTTGCTAGAAGTCAGTGGGCCCGGAAAAGGCTTAAAACAGCCAAAACCGGGGATAATTTGTTGAAAGCAGAGCCTGGTTTTACAGTATTCAAATAGTTTTGAATACTGGAAAACAAACAGTAAATAGTACGAGGTGTGCCTTAAGCCTTTTCCGGCCCAATTCGTCGATTTCAGCCGGAAAATTAATCCTGACATTAGTACGATGGAGTTTTTCGCTGATTGGATGGAGAATATGGGATCCATAAGGAGAATATGTGGTCCTGTTGACTTACGGTCTTCGCCTATCGCCCAAACATGTTTTTTTTTATCCATAGTCAACCCTTAACCAGACCCATTAGCCATTTAATCTCCCGTCCAGGAATCACTCCTAAAATCAATGCTCGAACAGTCTGATTCAAATATTCATTCATTCAAGATCTTTATTTCAAAATGCACAGCCTTATAAATTATATCAGAGGATTATGTTCTTTTCAAATTTACCGGTATACATCAGACTCCGGTTGTAGCATTTACCCGGTAGAGGAGAGAATCAGATATATGGGTCAGTCGTCTTATTAACCCTATACCGACATGAAAACCGGACAAAGACGCTATAAGAACTGACGAATTTCACATTTTTACCGGATTCCGACCAGAGATGGCCTAATCCGATCATGAAAGGATTCGAATCCGAATCGAGGGCTAGGTACGAATCCGATTCCGAATCCAAATCCACCATTTCATGCCGAGGATTCGAATCCGAATTCGAATCCGAATTCAAATCCGGGCTTCACAAAAGTCAAATCATATACATGGGTTACGGTTCGAAAATCAGAGACAAAAAAGCACTGATACCTAAGGCGAATGAGACGGTTAAAGAGACGGTAAACCATATTTGTGTGCTTGTTATGTTCCTCTCGGCATCCAGGAATGAATTGGGCTCGTCAAGGACAATACCTTAAGCACAGTGTTTAAAATTGGGAAAACATTAAAAACTGGGGCGGATTCGTAAGAATCAGGGTTTGGAATTCGAGTCCGAATCCAGCCTGACAAGCAGAAGATTCGGATCCGGCCAAAAGAACGAATCCTGAATTCAGATCCGAATTCGCCCATCTCTGATCCCGACCAGTCGGGCCGAACAAAAGGGGAAATGTTCCAACCGTTCGCAATCCTAACCGTAAACCCATCCGAATCTGGTCTACAATCCTAAGCTGCAAAAAGTACTTATGCTTTAGTGGGGACACTACAGCTTAAGTCGTTATGCCTGCTTTAAGACCTTTTGTGTGTTTCCGTGCTCAGATCCTCATTACAGACAGTCCCCTAGCAACAGCTTGGCCAAGATCAATGAAAAGAATTGTGTTCGCAGCTCACGTTCAAAGAGACAGGAGGGAACTAAACTAAACTGACAGTGTTGCGATTTTGAATTCGAAATTTCGCACCCTCAGCTTGCGAGACTTTCTCATTGGCTTCTTCTGGGCTCTGGGCGAATCCAGTGATTTTGAAACTTGTAGCTGCTGCCCCTCCCACTAAACTAGCTAATCGCATCCGCATTTCCCTTGTTTGGGAACCAACCAAGTTGTGGTTCATTTTGGGATCCCTATGATTTCGTAAGATTTGTCCGTCTGATTCGACTGTTTTGTTAGTGTTTTGTTGTATGTAGATGTGCTCTTGTACCTATATACTTAGGGGTAGGTTATTCAAATTAAAGGGCGAAATAATTATTTTTTTCTCGTGTTGTCCTTAAATTGTAGTGTTGATGTGTGATAGCTGTTCGTTCTTTTTTTCTTTACAATGCCTTAGGCTAGAATTGTATTAATAATTTTCACAAACCCATCAGAATTAGTATAGCGTCGTTTTTTATGCCATGTCTGATGCTTTTGAGAAACACCAGGTTTATTTATATTTGCCATTAAAATTGTACCTTACCTTACCTTAAAAGCTGAGGCAGGTAATTTAGAGTTAAGGATGCATTCTGGATCTGAACTTTTTTCTCGTCGGACAAGTAGTTCGCCCGGAGTTCGGCGAAAACCGGTAACAGGGGTAAGAACACTCGCTGAATTCATGTCTGAACTTTATTTTCTTGCCGGACAAGTAGTTCGCCAGGAATCCGGCGAAAACACGAAATGTAATAGAAGCAAAAGTAAGGATTAGAGATTAGATATGGGAGTAGAGTTACACGCTGAATCCATTACTGGACCACTAGTTTGCCCGGAATCCGGCTAAAACCGAAAATTTGTGAGAAGTAAAAATATGGTCTGAAGTGGGTTAGAGACAGCGCTTCTGTGTCACGACAATTGACGTGATATGAATGAACAAAAGAACGGCAGGAAGAACACCAACAAAAACACCACACCAACAAAAACACCATACCAAATCATCCGGGGTCCGCCGAAAACAAAACTTAATATATTTAAAAATAGTACTTCCGGAACAGGATCGGTTTTAATCGATTCTTGAGGCACACCTCGCACTATTTATTCTTTATTTTCCAATATTCAGAACTATTTGAATACTATAAAACTAGACTGCTTTTAACAAAGCTGTTTGCCTTTTCCCACACTGACTTCAAGCAAAAATTCAGATAACCGGTTTTACGCATCAATTACGCATACGCGAACACTTGTCGGGAGCATAATTCGCATGGAAAACAGTGAATCATGGCAAGTGCAAAGATTAGTGAAGTATCATTAGCGGACTTAGAAAAACTTTGGTTTCCGGGCTTAAGAATAAATAACTGCAACTACGGAAGTAGGTTGCATTGGAATTATAGACACGACGGTTCCTTCAAAGTTACCCAGGTCCTCCTCAACCTGGATTTGTCCTGGATCAACCCATCCAGAGTCCAGACTATTCCAACTCCGAATACCTCGGTACGCCCACAATTCATTTTCAAAATCATCACAGTTCAAAATCCTATCGGCTTTTCCGATGATGGTGAGTAACATCCGTTTTCGTCGGCTAATAATAAAGATCATCAATGGCTGACAGTGACGAAATGTAAAGCAAGAGCCAAACGTTCAGGGCGTTACTAGGTTCTGCCATAGAACATAAAACTAAGGCTCTCGGAATGGTAATTTGGTGTAATTAGTTTTTACGCTGTAGTTTTTTTTCAAACTACCCTCACGTTCTGTGTTCAAATATGCTTCATACATGCAAAGAAGCAGTTAATGCAGAAAACCTGCAGCACACTAATAAGGGGGGATATGAAGATGTGCCTGGAGCTTCTGCAGTGTCAGAAGCTTGACAGCATCTAACACAAGGAAGCACAACTTTAACCGACAAAAGAAAACACCCTCTCTGTTAATGTAAAAGAAAATTTGCGTTTCCACTTCTAAGTTTTACCTTTTTTGTAAAATATAATAGGAAACTTGGTGTGCAATGACAAATTTAACGAAAAAATAACTCTTAAAGGGTTGTAAAGGAAAAAAGCCTATTCTGTAACAATGCAGACAACGCCCAAAGTGTTATCTGTTTGTGTTAAATGTTTTCGAACTTCTCAGAGTGTAAGCGTACGATTGACAATTCACCCCTAAACGAATGGATGAGGCTAAGGGTGTTTTATTATTCAGGTGTTTTGATACTGTGCGATCTGTCAAAGAAGAGACACAGAAAATTGACAGCATACGAGCTTCACCGTTACAAAGCTGAAATGATATGTTTGTCAGAAACCAGAATCGTGAGAGCGAAGAGGCAGGCAAATACTACACTGTAAAAAGTCTCTCCTACATCGGGCTTTAGTGGTTGCACATCACCGAATTCAGCAATTTTTATTCCGATTTCGGAGGGTTAGAATCCGATTTAATCCGATACAGGATTAAAACGTTAGAATGCAAAATACTGCAGATTAGGATAACTTAATCTGCAGTATTTTGCATTCTAGCGTTTTAATCCTGTATCGGATTTTAACTCTCCGAATTCGGATTTTAACTCTCCGGAATCGGAATAAAAATCGCCAAATCCGGTGATGTGCAACCACTGAAGTCCGATGGCGGAGAGACTTTTTACAGTGTACTGATCTATGTGCCAATGAAGAACCACCACTGTGCCTAGCGAAGAGCCATAATGACACCACATCTGTCCTCAACAAACGCTGTTTATTGGTTGACATAGAAACCATCGTTCGCGCGACGTTTCTGGTCCTTCCGAGGTTCACTGGCGTGTTTTGGACTTGTCATATTGAGAGCGTGTTTCACCCTTCTAACAATAGTAACTATTAGTTACTATTTTCGTTCCAGTCCCGTAAATAGTTACTACGCTGACCGTTCAAACCTTCTCGAAATAGTAACTGATATTACCTATTTGCTTACCATGCTCGGGAGCGTAGTAAGCGTGGTAACTAAGCATCTCTTTAACGTGATTGGTCGGATTCACCTCTGGCATGATATTTTGCTGGAAAATAAAACAAGACCAATGGTTTCGATGGGATCCCAAAAATTTAATTATCAGACTTCATGATCCAGACAATCAAATCTTGTACATTTCCGAGTCTTCGCCAGACCCCTTTAACATGTTTGCTATTTATCCATAATCAACCGCTTGAATATGTACAAAAAAATGTTACCGTTATGAAGCTTTTTGCTTACTGCCAAACAACTAATCAAATGAGGAAACCAAATTCAGATATGGATTCAACAAGCATGTTTACTCCAATATCTCATCTCTAATCAACTTCAAGAAGGTCTTAGCAGCATTTCCGGCAAACTGCATGCAGAGCAAAAGACCTAGTGACACTAAGAGCCGAACATTTCAAACCAAATTTCCAGGTTTTTGCAAATTTTGCCAGCTTATCCGTCAAGGAAATAAAGTTCAAAATTCGATTCAGCATGTCTCGTTATCCCGATACCCAATCTCTAATCGACTTCAGAAACAATTTTGAGCTTCAACCAAATTTCCAGTTTTGGCCGAATCCCTGGTGAATCATTTGTCCGGCATGAAAACTAAGTTCAGATATGGATTCAGTGAGCCTCCTTACCCCTTTAACGAATATCTCATTAGATTATAAAACATATTTGTTTTTCCCTTAATCCGAAATCCCCTCCTCTGCCTCTAAATATGGGGTAAAGGACCCATCTACGGACTTGGCCTGTACTTTGCCAGTGAATCCTTATACGAAGTTTGAACGACATATATCAACCTCTTCGACCCCCCCCCCCCCCAACAATCCAAAACCCAAAGGATACGTACGCTAGGTTTAAACAGTCTCCTATTAAACCCAATTAACTTTGCGCGTATACACGCGACCGAAGTCACCATCCCTTCTGGGTCCACAGATTAAACAAAGCGACGTCACCCACGCGCAGAGCTTTCGCTTGCGTGAATAAAGGGGTAGGGTAGGGACTCAAAAATTGGTCAACAAATTCTATTAAACTGTTACCAGATAGTTGTCGGATGCATGCTGACTTTTCGACCGAGTAAATGCTTCGGATATAACTAAACTAATCGCATACATTTTTCGTTTATCATTTGTATGTTCGAAAGTTGCAACAGCATGTCTCCTTACTCTATATCGACTATGTTAAAACTTCATGCTAAATTTCCGGATTTAGCGCGAACTACTTGTCCGGCGTGAAAATAATTTTCATATTCGGATTCAACATGTGTTCCTACCCCTGAATCGAACATCTAATCAACTTCAGATACAAATTTTTCCAAAATTTCCGTTTTTGCCGGATTCCGGGTGAACTACTTGTCCGGCGACAAAATAATTTTCATATTCGGATTCAGCCTGTCTCCTTACCCCTAAAGCGACTATTTCATTGGCTTTTAAAAATATTTTTTGTCGTCCCTTAATTTGAACCCCTCCCCCACCCTTAAATATATATCGCTACAGAGCCCATCTTCAAACTTGACCTGTACTTTGACCCAAAGATTCATCGTGCCAAATTTGAACAAAATATCTCAACCCCTTCGAGAGTTATCGTGCTAACAGCCGGACAGACGAAGGGACGGACAGACGTACAACTTTTGCGATGTCATAGTTATCCCTCCACTTACGTTTTGGGATCTCAAAAATCGTCCCAGCCTTGACGGCAAAATGCCAGAATTCGTGACTACATGCATAGTAACTACGGTAAGTAGGGTGGAACACGCTCACAGCATTTTACATGATGCAAGATGTCATTTAAACCATAGCCACATACCTGTCTGTACTCTCCAGTGACAGCTCATATGCCAGGCTGTTCCTTGCATTGTCATTAAAGGAAACTCTGGAAGAAAAAGAGAAAATGTAAAATTCTCAGTAACGCAGCCAGCCCCCCCCCCCCCAAAAAAAAATAAATAACTAGAACCAGTCTATTATCTGTTCGCGGAACTGGCACATCTAGGGGTCATAATTTTATAGAACAGGTGTCTAATGCACATCTTACTATAGTCGCGTTTTTTACAGATCGACTGGCGATTGTGACTTGTTCCCGGGTTCATCCAGTTGACCGTTTTTTGTCGCTTGATACGGGAGCGAGAACAAGCCTTCGAAAAACGGTCTAAAAAAAACTTTTTCCCTTCCATCCCCACAACGGCCACAACTCTTCCCTCGGCAGTCTCTGCAGTACCGGCGCTTCCCGAGGTGTAAATTGTACATTTTTGGGTCCAAATGTTTCAATCTTCAAAATCTGGCACCAAGTTTGACTGGATCTCCAAGAGAAAGGTGCACCGGATCGACTGTTGACTTTGTTCCCAGTCGATGTCCAGTCAAGCGACAAAAAACGGATCGACTGGACCTCCAGTCGACAGTCGATCGCAAAAAACGGCAATTTTCGTTCCAAGCGATCGCAAAAAACGCGACTTATGTTCCTTAGGCGGATTTAAATTATACTGACATTAACATTAACAGCCTAAAAGGGAGGGCTTTTTTATCACAAAGGAATGTGGGGTTAGAACACTGGTGACTTCATGCTGAGGTGGATATGACTTTAGTCGAGGGGATACAACTTTTCTGGAACATGGCTTCCTAACCTCGAGGGTTCACCATACATTTCCTCCCGATGCTAATGATGAAACACCTTATTAAGTTCGTAAGGCTCATGTAGCCACTAAAACTGCTAATTTCCCTCACTTAATCAGGACTAAATCAGACTACCTTGTTACATCCAAAAACGCACCAACTGAAAATACAACTTGTCAACATCCTACTTTCCCTTGCTTTCGAAAAGTTGTCATTCTTATCGGCCTAGGCCCGGCAATAGTTGTCCCATCAGAACACGATGTCTTCTGAATTCAAATATTCTGCGCAAATTGGCGATTCAGCGAGCGTCTTCCATCCTACTTACCGTAGTTACTACGCATGACAAGGCTGGTCAAGGCTGGAACGATTTTTCTATTTTCCAGCCGAATATCATGCCACGGGCGAATCCGACCAATCCCGTTACAGAGATGCGTAGTTACCACGCTTACTACGCTCCCGAGCATGGTAACCAAATAGTTACTATTAGTTATTATTTCGACAATGTTGGAACGATCAGAGTAGTAACTTTTCACGAGGTTGGAACGAAAATAGTAACTAATAGTTTAGTCACTATTGTTAGAAGGGTGGAACACGCTCAGCATGTCAAGGTAAAAGCACAGACGGATTCCTCGACCGGTAATCCAAACTTAAAACATTTAGTAAGAAAGAAGTCTGAGGCTCAGTGGGATCTTGGGGAGGGCGAAGTTTTCGGAGGGAGTTTAGTGCAATGAGTTGCGTTTTCGCAGTTACGGTGGTATCTGATACCACGGTCAAAAAGCGTTTTTGCAGTTAACGTGGTATCTGGCAAGGTACCGTGGTATCTGATCGTCAGACACCACGGTCGGACCGTGATAACTGATCGTGGTATCTGAAAAATTCACCTCACTTTCATCCTCACTAACGCAGGATTCTAATTTGTTGTTTTTTTCGTCAAATTGGTGGTAAAGTAGTTACGTCACTCTAGATGTCAGTGAATATCAGTATTTCTTTTTGGATGATTTCTAAAAGCGCAAATCCGGCAATTGTCGTTTTTGCAGAGCAACCGTAGTATCAAATACCATGGTAACGACAAAAACGACTGATTGTAAATTCAGTTACCGTGGTAACAGATACCATGGTATCTGCAAAAACGTCTCAGTGTAGGGAATGTTGCATCAGCCAGAATTGCAGACTGGTGACTTTCTGCTCGAAAAAATTAACACAGTTCGGAGTAACATGTTCTCGGTGGCCATATAAAAACCTCAACCTTGTTCCGCTTGGCAGACATTCACATAGACTACCTTGAGTTCGGCTCGGATAAGTCAGTATCAAAGTCTGCCTCAATGCTATTTTTCGATATCAGCTACGATGTCGGACTTCAAACCTTTCATAACAAAACCTTCAACATTTGTTGATGCGAATTCCTGTATCAAATGCTATCTGCTGTAACGCACAATTTGGCAGCGTTGAAACGGATGTGCCAAAACTGTGCGTTTTCAACATTTTTTCCTTCTAACTTCTAGGCCTATCCCGACAACATTCAGCGCAACCCGAACTTTTTCTGTAAGTAAGAACAGAAAACTTCGATGTTAGCGGAGCCCCCCACCACCCATATGGAGCCTAGTCGCCACAATGTTACCTCCGCTATTTTCCTACGAGGAATCGAACAAACATACTTGTTATTTTCATTGTCAGCAATAACTGGTCCTGTGTCCACATCTACCCCCATCGAGGAGACGTCCATCTTGGCGTAAATTCTCCGACTTCTTGCAGTGGTCATTTCAGACTGGGAACTCCGCATCCTGAAAAAAAATTGTATTCATGGGAATTTCAAACTCAAAGACTCCGATATGATATGATACGATGTATATTACTTAAAGCACGAGGGCCATCGCATGTAAAACAAATAAAACAAACAAACATTCATTCATTCATTCATTTGTTCGTACTATACAAACTACATAACATAGACATTAAGCATGAAGCAAGACCCCCTGAAGCTGTCTTGTTGGGGATCCACTACCTATACACTAACCTACACTGAAAATATTCACATTACAATAGTTAATTCACATTACAAGCATAAATAAACTACACATACAGTAAAATATTAACGGCAAAAAAAGAAGAAAAATATACTGAAAAGGAAAGAAAGAGCAAGGGAAGGAAATAACAGACAAAAACACGGAAGAATTATTTAATCATTGATTTATTTTTATTGAGGTGAACTATAGAGAAAAATAAAGATGAGAATAAAAGCGAAAGAGAGAAAAACACACAAAAATGATGGGTAAATACCGGTGCATTAAATACGAGAGAAACAGAAGAGAAACAGATCTTGTAATAAATCTTAACTATAAAAGAAATCTTCTCTAGGCTTCCAATCTATCCATAAAACCTTCCAACTTGTCTAACCAGAAACAGACTTTTCTCCTTAAACTTCTCAACCAACCAACTTTCCCAAAAAAGTCACTCCCCTTAATTCTTAAACCATTCAACTCCACATATTTGCACATTAAATGAAACATTTTCTCCACACCACCACACAATGGGAAGAAGTAAGGACCACTAGACCGCTTCTTTGCACTTCACACATGTTTTCTCCGAATTCTCAGGGGGAGGCTATCCCTACGAGCGCTAACCATCAATTTTAATATTTAGACTAGGACTCTACAGTAGAGGTATGCTTATTTGAAAAGTTGTGCAGTTTTTTGCAAAAAAAAACACGACAAAATCACATACATGCCCTCAGAAGTTCCAAGGAACACTTAAGAAACTGCTTCGACTGACCAATATTTTACTTTTATTGAAGCAAGTGGAGGAAATGGCACTGTTCAAAGTTAAGTGGCTGTTCGAAGAAGCAACCCTCTACTGTAATTGGACCATACGCTAGGGCCATGCAGGCGTTGTCTGGGACCTTATGCTACACTAAGACCATGCATGTTCGACTTCCCGACTTCGCACTACGACTAATGCCCATTTGCCGTACTGACGGACAACTAATTTTTTTTAGCATGGCTGTAATGAGTGACAACTAACTTTTGTCTGAACTTGGCTGTAGCCTACGCAAATATACCTAGGAGGCTACATTAATGGTTCGCATATCTGGATCAACAGATTCTCATTGGCTGCTTACAGATTGTTTGGATAAATGTTACTCTTGTCGTACTAGTTCATCATTTGGACAGGCATGTGCAAATTTTAGAAAATTGAATGACCATTTTATCTATCGCTGGCTCTTTTTGAGGATTCTTAGGTTCTAGAGTGGAAAATGGCTTTTCACAGCTTGTCAGCCTTGCTGAAGTGAAAGAAACAAGATTCCCACTGCCTTCTGTTTCATGGGTAATTAAAAGGATCGAGCCTGGCAGTCTTGCTTCTATCTTTTAGTCTTGTTAATAAGTATAATTTTTTTTTGCATTTTTCACATAAGATTTATTGGTCCAATTTATTTTTAACAAAAACCCAATTTTTAAGCTTGATTTAGCTTACTTCATGGAGAAAGAGTGAACTAATCTTTTCCAAAAGCATCCATTAAAATTCAAGAGCTGATGGACAGTTTTCAAACAACTCGCAAGCCCTTCTAAAGTCAATAAACAACTGCATGTGTCCTCTGTGCCGAGCCGAACAAACCCCAATTCACTATTGCATGATGCTTCACTGATGAAAACGTATGAGGGCCTTTTATTTCAAACAATGCAAATCTCTTGTTTACCTTCCTAAAAGTTATCAGAACTATTGGTTTAATCCTTGTGGAAAGCTGCCATCTATAGCCTATAGGACCTCTGTACTTTGACTAATTTTTTTTACTTATGTTTAGGAGTAATAGTAATATAGTAAGGAGTATATAGCAATAATTATCTTAGGTCTGGACAGTATTTTTTCGTTACTTTGTTTTTTTTTCTCTTGCCCCATTTTGCCCCATTTTCACAAGCTCGGAGTATTTTTTTTTTCTCACCATACTATTTCCTTTCCCTATTAAGTGCATGATAAAATTCATTTTCACAATCACTATTTACCACAGCTTTAGCCTAGGTGTTTGTAGCCATTAGCTACAGCCATTAACTACATGTCTGCAAGCTCTCATGCATTTGACAGCTTTTTTTCTTCCATTTTACAACAATAATACTTATCTTTAACTATCACAAAATAAGATACTTTAACATTTCAAGAAACACTGACCAACCATTACCTTTCTAGATCAATGCCCATGGCTTCAAAGTCAATGCAGTAGTCAGCCTCCATTCCTGTAAGATGACTAACATCCAGTCCTAGCTGCGACAATTTCGCTAGCGTACTCAAGGACGGTTCTGCATTACTGTTGAAAGCATCTGCAAGTACTGGATCCAATGCTAGCTGATAATTGGGATTCTCAAAGCTTCTACAACCGTTTTCTGGAACAAAAAATGAGTGTCAAAAACTAGAGTGGCCAGAAGAGAATCAAATGAAAAGAATATGGGTCGAAGGAAGACCAGCATGTAACCTGCCTTCTACTTACAAAGAACCTTTTCATTTGATGGATCCAATCAATTTTGGAAAGGTTTAGCTTTTTTTTTTAAATTTCAGCAGTCTTAGATTATAAGTTGGTCTTCAAGCAAATGAGGCCTAAGCTGGGCGGTCCCAGGGTCAGGGGCATTGCAAGTGCATTTTTGTTGTAGTAGCATTTTTGTTGTGTAGCCAAAATTCTAAAACTGCTGAAAACCGACACACCCTTCACAAATAGAGAATCAGGGTTTGTGCGCTTGCTCTTCCACGTTTTTCCCTGACCTTTTTTGGTGATTTTCACTGACTTTTTCCAGCAGTTTTCCAACACTTTCGATTACCTCAGTGACAAATGCCGCCAAATCTATGATATGACTCATACAATAGCAAAGATTCATTCTACTTCTTCCTGAACAAACAAGCCATCATATACACTGAAGCACAGACTGGGACGGCTCAAAGAACAGAGTTATCAACTGATAAACTTTGGGCAGAGAACCGACAAAAATGAAACTTCCAGTAAAAAAAGAACAATGCACAAGTATAGACTGAACTTTTTCATTAACTTCCCTGACCTTCTGCGACTTTTCACGATTTTCCCTGAATTCCCTGACCCAAAAAAATTTCCTGACTTTTCCCTGGTTTCCAGAGCCGCACAAACCCTGGAGAATATAAAATTTTTTGAAACATTTATTGTTTATGACTAGCTCTTCTTTTTGAGGTCCAAAATAAAAGTAAGGAGTATCGATGAATCATATATTACTTGTCTGAGACACTGCTTCACTTGACCTCTTCCTAGTTTTGTGGTAACTCCTGAATGCTGGCAGTTTAATAAACTTAGACCGATGGCATGTTCAGGATTCTGTGTAAGTACCGTCTCCCAGTTATTATGCCAAATTTTTTGCTACCGTATTAAAAGAGAACCAAATAATATTTGTATTCTGTATAATTCGTTCGAAACTGGAACAAGTCGGAATTTGTAGCCTAGTAACTACCGAATCCTGAAAATCATAGGCTACCAAAAAAATTACAGAATCCCAACCATGATATCAAATAATTTTGGACAGGTACCTTATTCAGGATTATGCGTAACTACCAAATCTCCGTAAATATACCAAATAGTTCTGGCACCGTAAAATTACCAAATAGTTTCAGTAAATTCTCTCACCAAATTTGTGATAGCTACTGAGTAATGGCACTTATACAGAATCCCAATCATTATACCAAATAGACTTATACTGATAGCAGATTTGAGATTCTGTATAACTACCGAATCCCCATATACAGATATATATAGGATTATAGGGAAAAGTTCTGCTATAAAAAAAATACTGAACAGTTTTAGTAAAATTTTTGAGCCCAGCCACAAAATTTCCAGAATATCACAAAGTTGGGGGTTGCTGCCCCCCCCCCCCCCTTTGCAATGCCCCTGGCCCCTGCCCAGACTGATCCCAGCCAGAGCATAGATTCCATTTCAGGTGAAGACTGGAACTGACTGTAGCTACTACGCTCTAGGTTAACGTAGAAAGTCCAAGAGCACCTACCAGCGCTGGCACTGATAGTGCATTGCACTTGCTCTTTGCTACCCAGAGTTTGCTTTAACGAAATCTCAGGAAACCCAATCTGTCTGAAGCTGCCTTTGTTTGTCTTTATTTCGTCTACTTCCTCCCAGAACTGACAAAAATTACATTTACTGTGGAGACGGCATCTAGCGCTGCAAAACTTGCAACATTAATTTTTTCTGATGAAAGCGACTAATAAGGGCCGCTGCATGGCTTTCTCTTGATAATTGATTTTAGATAATTTAGATAACTGGCCTGTAACTGGCAAATAAAGAGAAAAGCCTTTTCGTTCCGGAATCGATGGAACTCAGCTATAGACCACGCCACTGCGATGTAAAAACAACAAAATTAACGCATATCTGTCGCAAGGATTCAGATAGCTAGAAAACTGAGGACATATAAACTAGAACAAGCAATAAATACTTACCGAAGTGACAATCCCACGAAGGACTTGTCCTAGGCGAATCCATTGACTCCAGATTTTCAAACAGCGGTTTAGTCTTGTCCCGATCAAATCACTTTTCCCCAACTATTGATCCCCACTGACGTAGTTCCATGACTCACGGCCGGGAAATGTCACAGTCGAGATGCGGCTGGGAAAATCGGTCTGGCTTCCTTGGAGACTGCTCTAGAAAGCATGCTCAGAAGCCAACACAAACCTGCTTCAGCCTTTCAGTGCTCCAGAGTCTTGGAAAACTGTTTATGGATACAAGATACATTAGGAAGGGTCAGACAGAAAACATATTTGCAAGAAACTGACTGGCACGAGTCTTTCTTCTGATCTATCGGCAAGACTCCAACTTCCAAAGGAGAGCAGGGTTGTAAAGTTTATCTATCAGATTATTATCGCAACCACGGCTACAGGGCATCACAGGGTATACTCAGCTCGTCGCTTGCTTGTTCGAATAAAAAATAGGACAAAATACGTTGTTCTCCTTAGCTCCCAAGTGGGGTTCTCGACAGGCTCACAAGACCGTAGACGTGTTCCAGACGAAAACCCTTACGAGGATCGAAGGCCTTACATGGCCGACTTCTTCAGCAACGAGAAATTACTGCAGACAACTCAACAGACGTTATTCTCCGTCCAAATTAGAGCAAAATAACACTAGGGAGTGTCGCCAAGACCTGAAAAAAGTGACACACACTCGAAAAGCAGCGACATTAGCATCCTTAGCGATAGTGAACTTCCCTACTGAAACTCAATCGGTCGTGCACCAGCGCTGGCTCCAATAGCTTCATAGTCTGAACACAGCAAAAAAAGAGATTCAACCAGAGGCGTTACTAGCCAAAATGTTTGGAGGGACCAAGGAATTTACCGACTGGCTGGTAATTTTTACCGACTGTTTCCAAGAACAAAATTTTAATGATAAAAATCAAATGTTATGGCGAAAAATCGCAGCACTTCGCGCCGACTCGGTTATTTTTTACCGACTGGCCAACTACATTGGGGGGGGGGGGGGGGCGTCCCCCCCCGGTCGTGACACCCCTGGATACAAACTCCCCTGTTTTCTCGATGTGTGCAGACCGCATTTTAGCTAAACCCGAAAGTTCGTCTCGCATGCCACAAGCGTAGTGGCCGGCGTTATGAATTTGGCGTCCCGTTTGCGAAGCAAGGAAAGCATAGGTCGTGACGCTACTCCGTAGTGTTATTTTTCTCTGGTCCAAATACCTCAACGTACCCTACGATGGTAGGGCCACCTGCTGAGAAATCCCGAAATGCCACCATGCATACCTGCGAAACTAGTACTGGATTTGAACCCCGCAAAAGTTGGCTGAAAATGACCCCGCGGCAGGCCGAAACTGCGATGGTCCGATGGTCTGCAACATCGAGGTCCACGGCGCACCAGCGCTAGCTGCTGATCGTATCGGTTGGAGGAGGCTGACATTACTATTTATGCTGAGTGACGCCCGGTAGGAGGCATATAGCCCGATTTCGCAGAGAGCGAATTCGCCACGCCTGGCGATATTCGTCACAGCAGACGATGAAAAAACGCATCGTCAGGTAAAAAAAACTGCTACGACCAAAAATTCGCAACGCCAGGCAAATAATTTGAAATACAGAAAAAGATGGACGCGGAACAGCTAGTTAGTTTAGTTTCTAGTTACCCAGTCATCTACGATATTGGTTTCAAACACAATGAAATGAGAGAAACTGAATGGAAGGAAATAAAATTGTGGCGAATTCGCTCACCGTCAGTCATACCCTGCGATTTCGACTAAACGTCGCGAAATATATTTTTGCCTGCCAATTTTCAGACGCCCTCTGTATGAATCCTCAATATAACCAAGTCCAGAACACGCCAGTGATCCTCAGGAAGAACGAGAAAACAACGCACTAACGACTCAAAACTCAAATCCTGAGCGTGTTCCATCCTACTTACCGTAGTTACTACGCATGAGGTCACAAATTCTTCCTTTCTGTGGTCAAGGCTGGAACGATTTTTCGATTTTCCAGCAGAATATCATGCCACGGGCGAATCCGACCAATCACGTGACAGAGATCTGTAATTACTACGCTTACTACGTTCCCGAGCGTGGTAAGCAAATAGTTACTATTAGCTACTATTTCGAGTAGGCTGGAACGGTCAGCGTAGTAACATTTCGTGAGGTTGGAACGGATTTAGTAACTAATAGTTACTATTGGTACGAGGGTGGAACACGCTCCCTGTGTCAACCAATCACGGCGATCGCTGGGGGCTGCGGTGCCGCTTCCGGCTTTTCCGCTAGGTACACGGCGATTTTGCATCGGCGATGAGAGTTAAAAAGCATATGAAAAGCTGTGCCAAATAGCTTACGGTATGCCATCTAGGATTGTCGGCCTGGAACGTCGCAGTTCTTGGAGCCATCAGATGGCGAGAATATACCGCTTACTGGTTCGACCACTTTGACCTGCGTTTTGCGCACAACATGCATCACTTTACTATCATTCTGTGCTGTAAAATCTCAACTTTCAACGTCACAGATGTACTCCGCTTGAAGCAGCGGGAACGCAACTATCAACTGGCTTTCTTTCACAATACTATCTGTGAGCTAATACCTGTGAAAATAACTCGGCCTCGCAGCATACTCAGAGGTGTGACCAGGTTCTGTGACATGGCAAGCTCTCATTAGCGACGGCAAACTCAGCATTCGACTAATCATTTGTAACCCTAAACGATCCTCTATGCATAGTTCACACCTTCACAACAGAGTTGGCAAATGAAAATTTTCAGATTATGAATCAAAATAAAATATATTCCAGTACGAACATACAAACGAGGTAAATAAGTACAAATACTTGTGTCGATTTCTGCGCCCCCTTTGGCTACCCTATCTGCAGCCACCAGACTAGAAAATCTGTTTGTCTCGTCATTTGAAGGGTGGTCGACGAAGTGGAGGTGTGATCCACGAGCTGGCCATCTGTAGAGGTTACACTTTTATGGAGGTTGTGAGGCGATCGAAATTTTTTCCGCACGAGCGACTTACTGCGATGTGTGCTTCAAAAGGGACATGTTGATAGCTGTAAGTTAGACAACAACTACACAGGAGGAATATATTTTAGAATACCTTAAGGAACAACTTTGACTCAAGAATCGTTGTCAGTTATCACGGTCAGTGGAAATTACATTAAGTTAAATAACATCCAAAGAAGTATACCTCTACTGTACTCCCAACAATTACAAAACGGTGCACTATACTGAAACGACATAGTAGTGCTTCCGCTAGATTCGTCCAATAACAAGAGCCCATAATATGTTGTTCATGACCAAGTTATTCACACGGGGCGTCCTCTACTTATCCTTTAAAGTATATACAGGCACCTTAATGGTTGCACTTGAATCTAGAAATTAAAATAACATAACGATGAGCAATTTTAAAAATGTTGCTACAGTATCATAGTTAAAGCTTTCCGCAGCGCAGAATCGAGCGCCCATTTGACACAAATAACGCTTCGACTGACCACGTCACGACACTGTTCGATTTTCGCTCCGTCATTTGTATCAAAGGTAGCAGCCGCTCTCTTTGCTGCCGCATTCTTTTTCGTAAGTCGCGCTTGATTCTACGAAAAAGTTACTAAAAACTACTATACCAAAGCAATTTTTTAAAATATGAATATGAACAATGTGGATCTAGCAGCAAGGACACAGTATCACAAAATAAAAAAATAACAACGTCTGGGTCTACACCTTCCTGCACCCCTAGACAATTACACATTGTGCCTCAACCCCATCCAGTCAAACGCCTCACAGTTATTTCGCGCGGACAATATAAACAGGTTTCTGCCGACAGTGTACTCTTACTTATGCGGTCAACATGATCATACGAGAGGGGTTGCTTGGTTCGGTTCAGTGCCGTAGTAAGGAGGGGGGAGGGGTCGGTCGCCCCAGCTTGAATTCTTGCTTTCATTCTGATGGCACTTGCTCTTCGGCCAAGTGCCATATAGCGATCGCAATTTCTGTCCGCACGTCGGTCCGGCCACATAAGCTAGGACGATGAAACATAGCACACGTACCAAGGCTTGGAAAAAGCCATTTCCCGATCCGACCATCTGGGGGGGGGGGGGTAGTGAAGGGAGAAGTAATCCGAAAACTGAGATATGTGTAATTTTCGAACGGGCGAAACGGGAAACTTGATATCTGGAAAAAACGAAGTCTCAGACGACTCGGATCAATTCCAGACCGGATCCGGTGACTTTGGGGAAGTTGGAGGGGGGGGGGGGGACCGAAAATCTTGGGAAACGATTAGAGTGGAGGGATCGGGATGTAACTTGGTGGGAAGAACAAGCACAAGTCCTAGATACATTAGATGACCGGATTAAGGCACTGTGGGAGAGGGGGGCGGAATTCTGGTGATCCCTCGAGTTCGGTACTTCCTGATGACGATGGACGATGGAAATTGGCAGGCATATTAAAGACCTGAGCAGACTGATTTGAGAATAATCATTTCCCCGATCCGCCCATCGTGAGGCAGTGCAGGGATGGTGAACCCGGAATCTAGTGGCATGTATAACTTTTGAACGGGTCATGCTTAATTTTCTTTTCACTTGCATTCATGTTTGTCGTTCTTCTTCTTTGGCTGTGGAAATTCCTCGTCGTTTTATCCTGCGTTTCTGAGGCTAAAGGGATAGTGGAACGTGAACGGACAGGCAAACGGCCAACATGAGGGAAGGGCGGCAAGTTAGCCTTTGATTTAGGACTTCTGCTAATGTGTGTTTTTGCTAGAAACTAACGGCCAAAGAGGACAAAGAAACGCAGACCAAATATAAACAAGAAACGAAACTTCCAAAGTTAAAGGCAAACGGTAATAAAACGCTAATACTGACTGTCTTCCAGCAGTGAATGAAATGCGCTTCTCTCCTTGGGCCTATCTCAAAACTAAACCAGACAACACAAAAACGAACCCGTTACAGCTAAGGCAGCAGCTACTGTTACACAAAGTGCCGGAATGAAGAGCCTCACACTCATAGCTTCACTTGAGCCGCTTCCATCCCGCCTGGAGGTTTCAGGAATAATTCAACAGATTGAACTAGTCGAAGCTCTAGGTAGCGTGGGTATAGCGTGGCCCCCACCGGCGCAACCCCTGCAAGAGAAAAAACGGCTTATTGGTAGGGCGCTTTTGGAACTCTGCTACTAAATACGAGACACGAATTCCGCGTTCTGAGAACCCCACCTATTTCGGTATCTGTCACCCCCTCCTTGTGGTGACGGCAGGTTCTCACACGCGGCTCAGTTTGCCAATTTTGCTGCCCTGGAGCATCCTACTGAATGGTAGGCTTTCCCTAGGTTGATGTACCTATTTTTTGTCCCTTATGTTAGTGTTCTTGTTATTCATTGATAGTTGACCCTAGCTGGTCGTATTTTAGTATAAATAAAATTAAAAAGGGCATTCCCTTCCCTAAGATTAGAAAGAGCCTAGAGTTTGTTCTCGAAGGACAGTATTCTTCCGGCAAGTGATCGTCCGAAAGACGCTACACTGTAAAGTTTCTCCGAGTAAGGATTATACTTAACTGCAGTGTTTGCTACTGGGATTAATCTTATCTCTACTGGGATACGATTAATACGATTTAGAGATAATCTTTTCTCAGTAGAGACAAGATTAATCCCAGTAACAAATACTGCAAGATTTTTTTTCTTCTGTGAGACAAAAAGTTACATCACAACGACAAATCTTTCTACAAATAATCTTTCCACGATAAAAGGTCTCAGAAAAATCATTTTTCGAATATACCATTACCTTCCATGTGTAATTATCGTTTTTCTTGTTAGCCCTTGTCGACTCCATCCAGCCTTCCCTCTCGAGCAAGTAGCCCTACTGACAAAAATCTGAGGATAAAAGATCCTGAAAAGATACGCGCCGCGCTGAGGATAAAATACGCCCAGTGATACGTATCTTTATATCTTTTGTAACGTCACAGGAGTTTGTGCTGCCTAGGCCTTAAGCTAGGCTTATGCTGAGCTGGACTTGTAAACTGAGCTAGGCTAACCTAACATAAGCTAGAACTTCAAGAATATGCGGTGTCGCACAAATTATGCCGGAAAGATAAAATTTCCGAGTTTGTTCGAATTTTTTGTGGTGCACCACAGGGAACGAAACTCGGGCCGATTCTGTTTATTATTGTTTTTAATCAAGTTTTAATTGAAATTTCGAACCGTTATAAGTTCGCTGACGATTTGAGTGGTGTTGCTTTGAGGAATTTGAACCCATATTCTGTTGATTTATCTATTTCACAAACTTTCAGTATTTTAGCACATGACCTTAATGAGGTTAAATTAGCTGTCACCCGCCCAAAGAGTTTTAATATGCGAATGTCGTTTCTGGAGAGGAAATTGTCAGACCTTGAAGATGTTGGTCTTTGTGAACGGAACGTAGCGAAAATACTCGGCGTTACGATCGATGATAACCTAAGATGGCACTCTCATGTTGACCAGATCATTTACAAGAGTTCTTTACTCCTTCGTTCGTTTTCAGTTCTCCGCCGGTTTGCGTTGCCTAAAAAAATAATGAGGTCTATTTATTGTACTTATATCAGACCTAGTGCAGAATACTTATGTCCAGTTTGGCATCCCGGACTATCAGCATCACAATCTGATAAGTTGGAAGTGATCCAGAAAAGGGCTATTCGAATTATCCTTGGGAATTGCTATACGTCTTATGAAGAAGGCCTAAGGACTTCATCTCTGACGACCCTGAAGGAGCGAAGGCATAAGCTGACCATGGATTTTGGTTTGAAATGCCTCTGCTCAGAAAAAAATGGGAAGTGTGTGCGACTCGGTACAAGAGGGCAGACAAAGTCCTTGGGCCTTCAAAAACTTAAGCCCCCGCCAACGAAATCATCCGAGAGGTACCTGAATTCATTTGTCCCTTATTTTATTAAGCATTTTAACTCGACAAATCTTTGAATGTGTTGTATTATGATTGTAATCCGCTGTAATGTTGACAATCCGAGGCTAGCTGTATGCTATTGTGGAGAATTAAAACGATTCTTATTAATACCATACTGTCGTGACGTAAATCGTAACGTCACATGATGAAGACCTAACATAGAATTGACTGTCCCTAGGACGGTTTAAATGTAAACGCGACCCCTCTTAAGCAAATTAGCACTAGACAAATCCAGAAGAACAAGTTCATTCGATGAATCGATTATCTGCGGATGACGGACAAACGAAGTAACGGCTTTTTATCGGGTTTTCAAGCCTATTTAAAGGACTCGTCGTGAATACTATGCCAATGAAACCCACTTCCGTAACTGCATTAATTAATTTTTAAGCCCGGAGACCCAAATTTTCATGTTACATTCTAAGCCCGCTAACGACAGCTCACTAATCTTTGCTCTTGCCCCTATTCATTATTTTCCATGCGCATTATGCTCTTGATAAATTTTCGTGTATCAGGCTATTGATGCGTAAGACTGGTTATCTTAATTTTTCCGAGTTTTTTCTAGAGGTCAATGGGCATGGGGAGAGACTTAAAACAGCCAAAGTCGTAGATAATTTGTTGAAGAAAGAGACTAGCTTTGTAGTGTTCAAACAGTTTTAAATTCTGGAACATAAGCATAAAGGAGTGCGAGATGTGTTTTAAGTGAATAAGTGACGAGTAACTAGACTATCGGATCTCAGTCCTATTCGGTTAAACTTTAAAGTACAGGCATTGCTCTGTATTGTGCCCACTGAAATCTATTTAGCAGACAAAAATATGACCCAGAAAGAAGATTTTGAAATCTGAAGGAGCATGTAACCACACTGGACAGAGGGAAATCAAAAGAGAGTTCTCTGACGCAATCAAACTCCTCAAGGATTGTCTCCCTAGAGGTGTCCCCCTACTCAGTGTAACTATAAATCTCTGTGTCATGCCGGGTGAACCTGAACAGGCGGGCTAGCTATGGCTTTCCATATTTAGCAGTGGTATTTGTTCTTTTCTTCTAGTTTCAGATATGAATTTGTTGCTGACATACTAAACTTGAATCATTGGACAGATAATATTACCTTGGGCCTTTTGTTTGATACTCACAAATAATAACAAACCTTGTACCTATCTCTCACTTTGGTTCTAGGGACACAACAGAACATAAATGTCACCAGGTTTTGGGTGCCGAATTTAAGCCGAGTTCCGCATTCATCAGTATTGATGGTCTTTTTTTTTTAATCCCTCCTCCTCCTCTCAGTGACACAAGTGTGGGACCTACTCTTTCAAAATTAACTTGGAAAATCTTAACTTCTTTACTTCTTAACAAAATAAATAAAATATAATATTTTATTCTTTTACTTTTTACAGTTACCAAACTTAACCTACTGCATAAAATCAACGAAAAGCATTCAAACATTAATGTAGAAAACGAGTAGAAACAACAACACATGATCACAATAAAAACAAACCGACCAAACCTCCCAAATTTTTTTTTTTTCATTATTATCAAAATTTTAAATTCAAAATCCCAAACCCAAATCCCATATTCTTTTGAATGTGTTCCACTATTTCAGTATTTATGGTCTTCGGTCAGTGCGTCAAAGGCAAGACGTGAAAGTTGCACATTTCTGTTACATCATTTGATTTGATTCTAGCATAGTAAAAGGCCAGAGGGGAGCCAGTCCGGTAGTTAAACGTGCTTTAAACCGTTCTTGATATAGTATTTCATATCTCTAATTCCACACGTGACGACAACGAGAAGTAATATGAAACAATACGTCAAGGAAACGAGGCTCATTGGCATTTTCAGTCGTCAAAATGGCGAACCTCGAACTGGTGCTTCTCCTTGCTTTAGTTTCGTTCTTCCCAGAAGGTAAGGTGAAGCTGCAGATCTAGTTTTTTCCCGCCTCCATCTCTCTTTAGCGCCCGAATGCGACGCCGTAGTCCCGCAGAGATAGCGATAACACCAGCGAACCATTTAGATTACTGACTTCCTAGTTTCTAAGGTCCATAACATGTATGAGGGAGGTATATGAGATGGTAAATGTGTCTATTATGTAGCCTATACAGCTCCCGAAGAGATGGGATTCTTTTATGCCTTATTCTGATTGATGTAATAAAATCCATAAGGATTTTCCACGTCATCGTTTTTCGACTAGCTGGAGCAACCCAAGAAGATAGCGATTTGATTAGAGCTGAATAAGAGAAAACAGGATCGATTTGTAGTTTTCTTCATCACGTAATGCTCGCAGTATAAGCTGACGTGCATAGCTCTTATGCAGCTTGTTACACCAGTTTGAACGATGCTTTACGAAAGTCGGTGTTAAAGACTGTACTGTTCAGGCGAAAAGTAAGGTCAGGTACGTAATAGGCTACGTTCTTGACTTGATGGACATTTGGGACGCAATAAGTCAAAATATCAGGCAATCAGCACCCGTAGTTTCCGCGATTGTGCATTCAGTCATCCCTTTATTTCTCCAAGATAATTAGATCCGAAATGAACCAAGTTCACCAAAATCCTGGTTTTGTTCTCATCCACAGAAGATGAAGGCCTACTGAGTTTAAGCTCGAAATGGCAAATCTGATATATTCCATCCATGGCACAAAGACTTAATCTCCCAAATTTCGTCCGGATTCGTCTACTTCAGCAAAAAACAGTCTGATCGAGACAACTAATTCCCGTTGCCGTTTGTAAGCACTCGGAACCGAACCGAGGAAAGACTTTAAAATAGCTTAGTCCTAGACGCGGCAAGCGCTCTTGTCTGTTTCATCTCGTTTCATCACCTTTCTTCTTTAGGACAGAGCAGCGTCTTGGAGGTCCGCATCAATGACATCAACGGTCACGTACAAGCCATTGCGTCCAGGGCTGACGATATGATCTGCTTCTTCAACAATCGGAAGGCCGAAAATAAAGAGACTGCCGATGCCCTGCAATTCATAGCGACGAAGGCAGAAGATGTTCTGAATAGAGCCAAGGACGTCACAAGTATGATCCATTCTCTAGCTACGATGATGAACGGTCAGAAACAAATTCAGAGCCGAGCTGCAGCTGATACGCATCTATCTACTCTGACGGGAGCGGCGGCTGATTCTTTTTTTCATGACTGGTTAAATTCACGCCGCGAGAAGGAGACGATGGAGGAGAAAGTCGACAAGTTGATGAAACTCACCGAAGACCTTGTCGCCCAGAGAAAAAACGACAATTTAGCCTCTAGAGCAGATATGCTAGTTGAACCAGTCAAAATACAGACTAAGAAGGGATCAGATAATAATGTTGAACTTACGAACCATATCAATGGCTTGGACGACGCGACCAACTTTTCTCAAGAAAACCAAACGCTTTATAAGCTTGAAGAGCTATTCGAGGTTGTTAACAAGAAGTTGCAAAGAGTTCCAGAGGAGCAGTTGCCTTTTCTACTCTTACCAAATGGTGTTCAGAACAAGAAGATAAGTCCTGATTGGTTTACGTCGCTGAAAGGTAGGCAGAGAAGTGAACGAATTTCGTCCTCAAAGTTTAATCGAATAGGACTGAGACCCGACAGTCTGGTACACATCCTTTATTCACTTGAGTAGACCTGAAGACCCGATAAAAATGCGTTACTTCGTTTGTCCCGTCATCCACAGACACCTCTACGCTTGAAATATTTACCAGACAAGCCATTGTCGAAAACTAAAATAAAAAAGTTCGATTCCTTGCAACGCATATCTTAACATCATCGTCGACAGGCTCCACACATGTCACACTAGATATGCTGGCCTCTGTTGAAATTCAAATTCTCTGCGTCCAGACGAATTCCGGTTTGTCGGGCAAGCAGCGCACACTCTGAATGTTGTTACTAGAGCCCCGGATGAAACCAAAAAAATTTTTAAATCCCTTAGATGAGTCAAAATATTTCAGTGTATTCAAGTATCAGATGTAGAAACAAGACCAAAGGTGTCGATGGGATCCCAAAAATTCAATATTTGATCCAGACAATTGGGTCTTGTCTACGCCAGATCCAGTCTTCGCCAGACTCCTTGAACGTTTTTACTATTAAAATTCAGAAACAGATTAAGGCCAAAAAGCTAATCATCTGAGAAAACCAAGTTCAGATATGGATTCAGCATGTTTGTGTTTACCCCTATAAGTCATATCTGTTTGGACGAAAACTTCCTGCCTTACTTCTGCGAATTTCACAGTTTCGGCCGAATTCCGGAACTACCTGTCCGGCAAAAAATAGAAGCTAAAATCGAACTCAGCGTATCTTCTTTCCCCTATATCGAACATCTAATCAACTTCAAATTAAAATTTAACTTAAACAAATTTTCCGGTTCCAGCCGGATTCCGGGCGAACTATATGTCCGGGTACAAAATGACTGTCATACACGGATTCAGCATCTCTTCTTACCTCTAAATCGGATATCTAACCAACTACGAAGACTTTTAACAATTTTCCAGTTTTGGCCGGATTCCGGGCGAACTACTTTCCCGGGGAGAAAATGATTTTCACCATCATGTTCAGCATGTCTTGCTTCCCCTAAACCGAACATATAATGAACTTCAAATAAAACTTTTACTTTTAACAGATTTTCCGGTTTTGGCCGGATCCCGGGCTAACCACTTGTCCGGCGAGAAAATGGTTTTCACAATCGTGTTCACCATGTCTTTTTACCCCTAAATCAAACATCCAATCAACTTCAAATAAAACTTTTACTTTTAACAAACTTTCCGGTTTTGACCGGATTCCGGGCGAACTACTTGTCCGGCGAGAAAATGGTTTCCACCATCGTGTGCAGCATGTCTTCTTACCCCATAATCGACTGTCCCATTAGCTGTTTAAAAATATTTTGCTTACCCCTTAATTTAAACCCCTCCCCCATCCCTAAATATAGGACTACAAAGCCCATCTACGAACTCGACCTTACTCTTGGCCCAAGCAATCCTCACACCAAGTTTCATAAAAATATATCATTCCCTTCGAGAGTTATCGTGCTTACAGACGGACGGACAGACGGACAACTTTTGCGATGTCATGGGTATCCCTCCACTTACGTTTTGGGATCCAAATAAGCTGCCTTTTCAGTTAAACTTTAAGCTTGAACAGAATGTCAACCCTGCTCAACATCGTGTTATTCTGGCATATGCCACATTAGTTGCGTTTTTTTACTGTCTCAATTGTCCTACTTCGAGTTTTATGACTACTGAGATGAATCCAATTCTCCCTTTTTTCGTTTTTGTCAGAATCGAGAACGTGGAAAGCTTTCGCGATTCTGCAGAATCGAGAAGTTGCTTCGATAGTCAATTCTCAATTGTCCTTCTCTGTTCTCCTTCCGGATTGCTTAACGAAAGGTGGGTGTTCAACCCGTATAAAACGGTTTTAACGGGTAGCTAAATTAGTGTTTTTGTGAAAAGCGAGCATGGAGAATTGAGAAAAGCAAAAACGGTAATTTGGACGATAATTGAAGATTGAGAAGCGAGAACTGAAAATTCAGATAAAAACGCAACTGTTGCTAACTAGCAAACAACAATGACCATCTCACGCGCACGTCTTGGGGCGTCGTCCCTATCTACGGGCTATCGATTCTCGCATTCTAGGTACTTAGACGGGCTTCTTTGCTTCTCCTGTCTTTCAAACGACAGGAAAATTGGGAGTAGTAGGTGAAGACAATATTATTAACAGGGTTGATACATAACAGTAGTTGATACACCTCTTTATTCGACTCGTGTTTTCTTTCAGTAAATTATTCTGAAATTCCTTTAACATTTCTGCTCGAAATCCATCGCATTACAATAAGAAAATGTGTGTTCGTAAGGGTCATGATTAATCAATGAGCCGGCGAGAAAGATTGACGAGTTCACGTTAAGGATTGGTTTGGTTTCTGCAATTTGCGAGGGGTGATTTCTAGCGTAGGATTTAGCAAAAAAACGGTACAGTTGTTCACGCATCATTCCTCTCGATCGGTAATGGCTTCTCCCCGAGTTTCCGCCCCACCAATTAAATCCTTTAGCTTTATCTACTTTTAGGGACACTAAAATACGCAGTCGGGGATCTTCAACTCCTGCTCCCTCCCCAGGTGATAGGTGAAAGTGTACCACCGAAGATGTGCAACGTCGAGCCGTCTGCCACGGCTCTCGAAACAACAAATCCAAACACGTCCGAGCCACGATGCGAGAGCGGATGGGACCGCTTATGCTCTGGGTATTTCTGTCACTGCTACAAATTAGGAACAGTTTCACTGAATTGGGTAGAGGCTCGCAACTACTGCCAGAGCCATTCGGCTGAGCTCGCTTCGATTCACAGCAGTGCAGAACAGAAATTCCTCAAAGGCTATTTGAGCCCCAAGCTAGGTGCCTGGGTCGGCCTGAGCAAGGGCGGCACGAAGGAACCTTTCACATGGTCGGACAAAACACAAGTAAAGTTCACAAAGTGGTATCCAATGAAGCCTAGCAGAGGTAGTTGCACAATTATGGATCACACACTTTGGTCAGATTGGAACGACATTGACTGCCAGTACAGGAGCAGAAACATCGCATTGATCTGCAAAAAAGCGGCAACACAACAGACACCGGACGATTCACTCCCCACGCCACAGGAAACATCAGACGGTCCACTCTCTACACCGATGAAAAAGTACGGGCAGAGCTGTCAAGAAGGTTGGGATGAGCTTTGCACCGACTTAGCTTGCAACTGCTACCAACTAGGGCCGGACTGGATGGAGTGGGAAGGAGCTCGGGGTTTCTGCATTGGCCGCTATTCCAACCTCGCTTCGATTGAAAGTGCTGAAGAGCAGAAACTTCTTGAACACTACTTGACATCCAAATTGGGAGTGCGGATGATCAAAGTGTGGATCGGACTGAACAGAGTGAGGCCTGGAAGGGATTTTTACTGGTCTGATGGTTCACAGTTGAATTATCTGAGCTCCAAGATAAAGGGGATTGGAAACTGTGGAGTAATGGACCGAAACTATGCTTTTGATTGGGGTGTGAACGATTGCCGGCACCAGGATCTCAAGACTGCTGTGCTCTGCAAAAAAGCGGCAACGCTACAAATACCGGACGACCCAGCGGAGGCCCCACTTCCTACGTCACTGATAGCACATAGCAAACGCTGTCAGGAAGGTTGGGATCAACTCTGCACAACGTCAGCATGCTTCTGCTACCAACTAGGACCAGTCGGTATGGAATGGGAAGGGGCCCGAAACTTCTGCAAAAGCCAAACCGCGGACCTGGCTTTGATGGAAAGTGCTGAAGAGCACAAACTTCTCCAACAGTATATGGATGCAAAATTGGGTGTGCGGATTTCCGCGGTGTGGATTGCACTGACGAGTTATTTTTATTATCCTAACTGGGAAACGTCTACGACTGGAAACTGTGCTGTCATGGACCGATTTGATATGGGTGTAATCGATTGTTATTACAAGGGGTTTAACATCGCCGGGCTTTGCAAGAAAAAAGTATAGCCTCTGTTCGAAAACATTTTTGGAATACATATTCTACGTTTAAACTATTCTTTCAGCCCAAGTTGACTGCGAATCATAGTTAAATGCGTTAGACGGATACGTCAGCTGGTTTATTAGAGATTCCCACCCTTCTTGGCAAGGGTCCTCTTCAGGCGGAATCACAGTTTGAAGACAAACCTTGCCAAGAATGACCGAAATATCGTTAGAATAAAATCAGCTGACGTATTCGTTTAAGACAGTCAACTACAGTTTTGCTCCCCCCCCCCGAAAAATGTATCTCATCTTTGACACTGGAAAACGGATACGTCAGCTAGGTTTCATTATAGCTATATTTCGGCACTTCTTGGCAAGGGTTCTCTTCAGGACCATTGCCTCAATCTCGGTCTCAATCGCTTTATTGGACTGAATGGAAACAAAACAAAAAATACTGGCAAGCACGGTTTATTTTATGTCTTAGATAAAACGGCTAAGACTGGCCGAAATTTCCATCTGAAATATACGGCCGAAATATCCATCCGAAAACTGCGACGAAGTCGACCGGAATGGCAGACATGGTACTGATTCAGACGGGAGATTGGAGTCCATTGAGCACGGTCGCAGGGAAGAAGATTTTATCTCGGAAATTTCTAACTAAACCGGAACCTTTGTCGTCTCAATGCTTCCAAACTGGAGCAACACGGACTGGATTCCATCTCATCCTTACGCATAGCTTTTGGCTAAGTTTCTCGTTTCATAAGTTCCCGGATGACAAGTAAAGACCGATCGGACTAACTACCGGATGCACAAAACCGTCGACCCCAAGGCCTGACTACTTCTTTCCTAAATATCCGGTTTTCTCTGCATTCGGCTTGAACCAAGGAATGAAATACTTAAAACTTTCACTACAATAACAAATCCTGCTTCCTATTGGCTATTTTTTCAATGACACGTCATAACCGACCAATAGGACTTGAGACTCTGTTTTTGTATTCAAACTTTGAAGCCTTCAAGCTCTTACTTCCATGGAGACTCTTTTATTTATTTATTTATTTATTTTATTCAATAAAGGAGTAAGCCATTCGGCTTGTCGCATAATACAAGAAACATAAACACACTTCAAGTGGCAAAAAATAGATAAATACTAATACAACACAAAACAAAGAACATCCAGATTTAGAACATACACATGTTTTCATAAAACTTGGTCCCAACTATAGCGGTCTTAAAAGCTGGCAAGTTTTCCAATATTGACCACTTCCTCTGGTAAATTGTTCCGAAGCTTGGTAGTTAACAAAACTACACTGACCCACTTTTTTTGGACACGAGGCTGGTAAACCTTCAAAGAATTCTGCCTGGTAGCTAATGACTAAACTGGAAAAATTCTGAGGAATCAGTATTATCAATACCTTTAATTATACGAAACGTATTAATCAGATCTGTTCTATCACTCCGGAATTGCAACGATGGAAGATCAAGGCTTCTCAGTCTGCGTTCGTATGGTAAATATCGCAGATACGGTACAAATTTGGTCGCGCGTCTTTGAACCCTTTCGACCAGCTGCGAGTCAGACTTCCTCGTCGGATACCAGACCGATGGACAATATTCAACGATTGGACGATCATCGACTTTACAGGGTCATAAAACTCTTAAGGTTGAACTTTTTGAAACTCCGCTTAATACACAACAGATTGTCATTCGCGTTTCGCGAAATTTGGGAAACATGCTTTTGAAACTTTAACTGGTCGTCGAAGTAAATTCCCAGGTCCTTAACTGATTCAGCGGATGAAATGGCTTCCCCTCCAATGAAATACCGATAAGCGCTGGCATTACTCTTTGAGAGATAGTGCACTACATAGCATTTCTGCTTATTAATAAACACAGAATTCGATTTGCACCATTCATCAATAGCATTAAGATCTTCTTGAATAAGTGCTACATCAACTGCACAAGTCACACTCTTATATAACTTAACATCATCTGCAAACATTTTAATTGTCGAGTGACGAACTACTTCAGGCAGATCATTAATGAAAAGACAGAATAAAACGGGACCTAAATAACTGCCTTGGGGAACACCGCTCAAAACTGGACTTTCGGCTGAAGCTGCATCACCTACTTTAACCTGCTGAGAACGGCCAGACAGATAATCTGTTACCCAAGCTAGCGTTCTTGGTCCAAGACCATACGTTTTACACTTTTGTAGTAGCAATGGTATCGATATCTTATCGAATGCCTTACTAAAATCAATGTAAAGACAATCAAACGTTAAACCCAAATCAGCCATGTGCTGGAAATCTTGAATAACTTCAAGTATTTGGGTATTGCACGACCTACTCTTGCGAAAACCATGTTGCGCTGGGTTCCAAAGATTGTTTTTTTTCAAAATATTCTTGAATACGTTGAACAAGGACTTTTTCCATTACTCTCGAAAAAATAGAAGTGTTTGATATAGGACGATAATTCCCAAATTCTGACCTAGATCCTCCTTTGTGAAGAGGTTTAACAATAGCTTTTTTCCAGGCCTCCGGGCATTTACCACTGTTCAAGCAGAAGTTAATAAGGAAGGCAACTGGCTCAGCTAAACACGATGCTAACTCTCGAAGTAATACGTTGGAAACCCCAGCTATATCGGGCGCCTTATTCTTTGGGAGCTCCCGTAGAATTTTTAGTACCTGGTCTGTAGTAACATCCGAATCAATAAACGGGGTGGGGTCTCTGTACTATCAATGGGACACTCAAGCGACGATGTGGTGGTTCCACCATAACTGGACGAATTCACAAAAACAGACGAAAACATCTCATTAAATAAATCCGCCTTCTTTTGGTCGTCACTAACTGACTGATCACTATTTGGTACCTTAAATGATACTGACGATGGCGTTTGGTTTACTTTATCTCTATTTACATACTTCCAAAATCTTTTCGGACAACTTTTAACGCTACTGATAATGGATGATTCCAGTGACAGTCGATTTAAACGCAAAATTTGTGTTGCACGGTTTCGCACTCTTTTGTAAGAAGCCCATGAATCATCCTCATCAACACGCACATACTCTCTCCAATGTCTATTCTTCTCAGAAATAGCATCAAGTACGAACTTTGGCAGTCTACGTTTCTTTCTTACACCTTGTTTCACATAGTACCGGGGTATAAATCTTTCACAACCGTCCTTTAGGACCTCTTGTATATACTCAAATGCGAGGTCAACATCTACACAACTAGAAAGTTCATCAACCGAACACACAGAACGAAAGAAGTCTCTAAATTCCTCAAAACGACCTTTCGTGTAATCAAAATAACATTTAGAATCAGAGTTCACTTCTATATTCGTATTCAGAGTTATCGCTAGAACGACGTGGTCGCTCTTACCCAACGGTGGTAATGACTTTAAATCGGCAATATCATTCGGAGACTTGGTAATAGCCAGATCTATCACGGACGGAGTCATTCCACCACGAAAACGTGTTGGTTCACAAACATGCTGATATAAGAAACAATCATCCACTGTATGTAAGAGTTTCGAATCAAAGCTTTGAATAGAGAAAGTCGTGTAGTGAGAGAACCAGTCAATCGTTGGAGCATTAAAATCACCAACAATAACAACCTTTGAGTAAACTGAAGACAAGTAAGCCAGGTAAGTTAATAGACGTTCATCGTTATCTACACTTTCATCAGTTCTAGTTGGGCTCCGATAAACGCCGACAATTCTTACACTTGTGGACGAGCCAGGTAAAGTCACGTATATACTGAGCACTTCATTTATACTACTAGAAAACTCAAGATCAACTTCTGTGTATTTCAACCCAGAAACCGAAGAAACATAAATACACACTCCGCGTTTCGAAAGATCATTATGGACAATGTCATATCCATCAAGCTGACGAACATGTACCGCCGGATTAAGACAGTTTTTCGGAAGAATCTCAGTCACAACCAATAAATCCGGTTTTTGTAAATCAACCATGGCTTTTAATTCATCGAACTTGTTTGAAAGCCCGTCAGCATTCGTATACAGCACAGATAGGTTACGTTTCAATTTGGCTGATCGGGTCTGTCGTGGCGGAACGAAAGGTACTGTCATTCACAAGTTCGGGGCCATTTTTTCCACGCGTTATCTTCCACCCTGTTTCACCTGCATCCACTTTTGCAATCATTTCCTTTTTCAATGTGTCGTATTTCTTCTTTTCCTCTAGTTCTACTTTCGAGCGGTCATGTGATATTCTAAAATCTGGATAGCCAATCTTGATGGTTGCAAGATTTGTAATATATATGTAAGAGTTTCGAAGCAAAGCTTTGAATAGAGAAAGTCGTGTAGTGAGAGAACCAGTCAATCGTTGGAGCATTAAAATCACCAACAATAACAACCTTTGAGTAAACTGAAGACAAGTAAGCCAGGTAAGTTAATAGACGTTCATCGTTATCTACACTTTCATCAGTTCTAGTTGGGCTCCGATAAACGCCGACAATTCTTACACTTGTGGACGAGCCAGGTAAAGTCACGTATATACTGAGCACTTCATTTATACTACTAGAAAACTCAAGATCAACTTCTGTGTATTTCAACCCAGAAACCGAAGAAACATAAATACACACTCCGCGTTTCGAAAGATCATTATGGACAATGTCATATCCATCAAGCTGACGAACATGTACCGCCGGATTAAGACAGTTTTTCGGAAGAATCTCAGTCACAACCAATAAATCCGGTTTTTGTAAATCAACCATGGCTTTTAATTCATCGAACTTGTTTGAAAGCCCGTCAGCATTCGTATACAGCACAGATAGGTTACGTTTCAATTTGGCTGATCGGGTCTGTCGTGGCGGAACGAAAGGTACTGTCATTCACAAGTTCGGGGCCATTTTTTCCACGCGTTATCTTCCACCCTGTTTCACCTGCATCCACTTTTGCAATCATTTCCTTTTTCAATGTGTCGTATTTCTTCTTTTCCTCTAGTTCTACTTTCGAGCGGTCATGTGATATTCTAAAATCTGGATAGCCAATCTTGATGGTTGCAAGATTTGTTGCAAGGAAGATACACGCAATATCTCTATCAACAACCGCTTTGAATAGGAGTTTGATAGGCCTACAGTTGCCGGATTGAGGTCGGCCAAGACGTACTGAGAAAGGACACTTAGTAGGACAGCCAACAAGGAACTTGTCATTGATCTAGTTCAAGTCTGATTCGTTTTGCTGTTTTCTGTTTTTTGGGGTCGGATCCTCGGGCAAGCCAAACACAATGAGGTTCTTCTGTTTGGCAACCAAGTCCGATAGGTAACTGTCACTTAGCGCACCTTGAGCTGAGGCACCTGCAGCTTCGTCAAACTTCTTCTCGATTTTTTTGGATAAGTCTTTCTCCAAGTCCGCAAACTTATTTTTCCACAGTGTCTCTGAATGAAGTTGAACGTCTGACAGGGAGCATTTTTCTTTTAATTCAGCCTCTAAATCATCAACTTTGACTCGAATCGGAGTGAGCAATTGGTTAAACTTGTCCTCTAATGCCTTAAACGATGATTGTATTTCGGTCTGGATTATGTTCTTTAGTTCACCTGCTGTGAGTCCATTATCTGTCCTACCACCTTTCTGCTTACAGACAGGACAATAACACACGGACCCGAGTCGGCGCGACATCTTTGTAAAGAGTATATACTCTGGTTCCGTCATATCAATGCAGTCTGTACGAAACCAAGATTCGCACATTAGCGCGTGGCTATCCTCCTCTAAGTTTATTTCACAACTTGTACAAACATCATGTCCTTTTTCGGCGACAGTCTTAAACGTTTTTGTGCTTCACTTTTGCTCATCTCCGCGTAATAGATTTAGACTCGCCGACAACACTGCTCAGCCGCGGCGTTCAAAATTCGTTCGCCACGTGCTTCCGGTCAGACGAAAAATGGAAATCTGGCTCCTTGGCTGATCTGGATTTGGAGCTGGTACCAATTTGCAATGATAATTAGATGATATGATCGGTGTTTTTGAAGAAATCGTGCGATTTTGGTAGCTTGTGCCACCAAAAATCGAATAATTGTCTGATCGCAATGAAAAGCGTGTTGTTAACAGCGTTGCCACCCAATATATCAACAATGAAATTATGCGATTGAGGAATAGCCCAATTAAAATCTCCAGCAAGTCTCATGCTCAGAATGACGATCAAACGCCGATAATTTAATTTCAAAGTTGAATCCCAACGTTAAATTTTGTGTTAGCTCCCATGATGACGGTGTAGCAATATCCGTTTTCGTTGGGTAGGGTACAATCTCTCTATAGAGCTGTTCCTTTGTTGACCGGCCTGTCCGAAACAACCGCCACACTAGAGACACTAGAGGGGGGGGGATGCTCAAAATTCGGCTTGCCGAAGACTGGTGCGCACAACCGTTGAGAGAGGACTGCAGCATCCTACTGTAACCCTGACAAGGTCACAATCGTTAACTGCAAGCTTCTCTCATCGGGAAACTACATCCTTATTACATGTAAGTGCAATATTTTATTTTATAAGCCTACTCCACAGTCCTTGGAAGACCAATCAATCCCTAACCTAACTGTAGTGATAAGCTAATATGTGAGAAAAATCAAGCAAGGGACAAAAAAAAACACAGTTCCACTTACGCTTAGCATGCTCCAAGGTTTTGTGAATGACTCCCTGTAGCGATGTCTGCGTATTTTCCAATGAGGTTTTAATGTCCCAGTTGGTCTTTTGTGTCCAGACAAGAAATAAGGCAGCAAACAGGTCCCCGGTCCCAGTAAAAATCTGATCCACGCGCGGTATCGAGATCCGATAAACTTCTCTCAAACCAGCTTCTGAAAAATACGAAGGTCTGCTGAAACATTTTACGATGCGGACAGACGACCAGGTTCTCCGGCCAGATTCTCTGCATTTTCATCATGAGTCGAAACAAAATCTCAACTTTTCCATACTGAACTGATAATGGTGCCGAAAATCATGGCAGGAATTCTGGTTCACCACCGCACGAACCTGACCATTGCACTCTTGGAACAGTCACCACACTAATGGTCCTGAAATACCTCTCGAGTATTTACACTGATTTTGTCACTTCAATTCAATTTCAATTTATATTCAAAATTCCTTCACGGGCAAGCCGAACATTGGATTTTTCGTCATAAATATAGTAACATCAAAATCTTTGTCATAATTTTGTCATAAATAATAAACTTATATACAATTCGAATCACTGCAAGTGATCATTTACAATTAGCCTACACTTATATCAGAACTGAAAATCAAATAACTATAACATAAACAAGAGTTACGACGAATTATGCATTTCGACGAATGACGTCACATTTCACGTATGTCAGAACTAGGATTCAACAATTATAAAATAAGCACGAATTACGATGAATTATAGAAGAATTACGATGAGTTATACATTTCGCCCCGGTTGACTTACTTCCAACCGAGACCATGGTGACATAAATTGATGTCGCTTCAGCCCAAGCTGGCTGCGAATCACATTCGACACTACAAAAAGGATACGTCGGCTACATTTTTGTAGCCATATTTTGGCTCTTCTTGGCAAGGGTCCTCTGCAGGCTCAAGCTGGAAAATCACCAGCATTGACTCCAAACAATGAAGAAATTCACAAAATCAGATATTTAAACAAGAATCTATAGTTGTTTTCTACAAGTTCATTTTCCAGCTTGAGCCTGAAGAGGACCATTGCCAAGAAGGGCCGAAATATGGCTCCAATAAAATGTAGCGTTTCCGTTTTGCAGTGTCAAAGGCGACATAAAGATGTTCAACGGGATCAGAATTTATGATAAACAGTGTTCTTGGGGTCAGTGACAAGGTACACATGTCATAACAAGTCAGTTTCACAAATCAAAATGTATAATTACTCTTTTTGGGGTGAATTTCCGAATTAAAGTAGAATTTTGAATTGACTGAACTGATCATACGGAATTCATGCCAGTTCAAACTGACGAGCGGCAATCTTTGGCGATAAAAGAGTTTTTATTCTAAGCGCAGACACGGGAGGATAGACCAGCAGGCACATAACAGTTTGTGCACTGGAAGTTTTCAAACATAGGCTAAGTAATTTAGAATGTTTAGAATCATTCCAGAACCCTTAAAATGGAGATATCGCACCACAACTTCTCACCGTAAGCAGTAAAACAGCCTCTCAGTTCCAAGCAGTCCCTTGTCCTTTTGAGCGTGGCTTTGCCGGTTGTCCAATCTCGCACCAATACGTCATATAAATGAGCGTTCTGACTTGTGTACAACAAAACTAGGGTTGTAGTAGCTTTAAAGGACCCCTCGCACTATTTACCCTTCAACTTAAAAGTATTTTAAAATATTTGAATACTTTAAAACTAGGCTATGCTTTCAACAAATAACCCACGGTTTTGGCTGTTTTAAGCCTTTTCCGAGACCCATTGACTTATACAGGGAAACAACAACAGGGAAACAATTTACATAACCAGTTTTTCTGATGGAAAAACTTTTCGCAGACAACCGTCGACAGCGTGATACACAGCGAAGATAGCAAAACGCGGCGAGTGAGAAAATCAGCGTGGTATTTTTAGAGGGGTTAGAATGTACCGTACGAAATTGGGGTCTCCGGGTTTAGAAATATATGGAGTGATTATGGAAGTAGGTTGCGTTATTATTGTAGTCAAGACAGGTCCTTTAAGACGTTTCTTTTGTGTTTTCTTGACTACTATTTTTCTCCCACTAGCAACACAAAACACTTACTATTTACGTGACTAGCAAAGCTAATAAGCTCGTCGTCCGTTCCAAGGTTCGTACTCGATAAAACAACGACCTTTACGCCCTTCATATGTAGGTGGTCCATGACTTTTATAGCATCTTCATCACTATTAATCTTCATACCCGTCAACAACCTAAAATATAAGGTTACATGTCTTCGTTGTCGGGTTTTATATGCGGATCCACAATGTGCTCCCTCACCCCAGAACCAAAAAAATTACAGTAGGCTAAAGCTAAGTGCACCCACAGTCCGGTAAGATTCCGCACGCGAAACGCGCATACGAAATTCGCGTCACGATGCCCGACAGGTTTTTCAGATAAAACGAAATTCAGACGTGAAACTTGGCCCCAGGTTTGAAAAATCCACTGCTTAGCCTACAGTCAGATGATGCTGATTGATTGCCGAATGAATGAATGCAGCTGACATTAAATAGGTCGTATAAACAGTTGAAATTTCAAACACAGCTTCTAATTTTTCAATTCTCAGGGCACAATCTCGCATGCGTTTAAAATTCGCTCCGGTAAAAGTAGAATATTTTCTACTCAAATCGGAACGAAATTATCGGACCGAATCCGCATGCGATGCGTCAAAATTCCGGAGCGGAGAAGGAAATTCGCACCGGACTGCGAAATTCGGACTGTGTGTGCACGCTACTTAAAGATTAAAGTAAATACAGCGGTTTGCAATTATGGATTTTGGAGTTTATTTTTTAGCTTATAGTGTTTGTTTCGTTTTTATCTGTAGAAGTTCTTTATGTGTAGAGGTGGTGACTCGTAGAAAAAGGTTTATAACTGTATAAAAAAAACAAAAAAAAAAAACACCAGACCAATTCTCGCCGACTTGAAAGGATTCAGTTCGTGAAGACGACTAGAAAAAAGTCTAGCGGGACGAATTTCTTTCAAGGTGAAAGGAATTCCGGTCTAGCCGAAAGGAATCTCGTCGGTAGGTGGTGAAAAAAAAAACCCAGCAGTTATAGTACTGATGTCATAGATGCTACCAAAATTTTTTGGTTGGCCCGTGAATTTATTTTTTTTATCAGATTTTCTGGCTTGAAAAGTAGGTTTTTCCCTCTGCCTGTAAACATAATCTTGTCACCAAAACCGGATTCTCTTAGGATGTTAGGATTCTGTTCAAGTTTTCCTCTACTAGTAAACGCTACAGAAGGGTCACTGATGTTTCTGAACCAAACTGAATATTCACAGGCGAAATTTGCATCAGATTCCGGTACTGTTGCCCTGAAAATCTTCAAAGGGTTACATAACTGTCGTAGGCTAATTAAAACAAAAATTCACTCACATGAATCAAATTTAACACGTGGATGATTGTGCTAAAGGCCTTTTTCCGCGACACAATTGTGGGCCACACACTTCTGAGTGTTTGTCGTGGAAACACGATTGTGTGCCACACAGTCGAGCCACTAGTTGAAACTCGCGGAAACGCCGATTTGTCTATTTTTTTGGCGGTAATTTCAAATATCGGAAATAAAATAAAATTCATGTAGAATCTCAATAAATAGAACTCCAGGCTTATTTCCTTACCATTCTGTCCATAAAGTATCCTCAGTTTTAAGTCTATAGACTTGAAAAAGTAGTTAGATTTATTGTTTAGACACTATTTTGCTGCTTAATTTGAATTTCCCGCAAGAATCGAGCCACAAAATCGACAATCACCTCGCCAGTTGTTTGTCGAATTTGAGCCACAAAGCGAGCCACGAAAATCTTGTTGGTCGCGGAAACACACTTGTGGGCCGCAGAAAAGGTCGCGGAAACCCACTTTTCGAGCCACAATCGACCCACAAACTGTTTGTGGGAGCATGGAGAAACGCCTTAAATGTTATGACGAATGGTGGAATATTTATGTTATACGTAGAATGCATACACCTGATCCTTACAAGTCATAACACAAATATTGTCGGAACCTTAATACCAAATAACACAAGGATGCGCATCGATGTGTTGAATGTTATCAAATTGTGCTAAATGTTATGACAAATGCTTTAACATTTATGTTACATGTAGAATGCATAAACATAACTAAGAGTCATAACACAAATATTATCGGAGCCGTAATATCATTTAACACAAGGATGCGCATCTATATGTTGAATGTCATCAAATTTCTGACAGCTTAGCTGTACTAGTTTGATTTATGTATTTGCTCTGTTAGGCTCTTTTGAGATGCATCAGACACAAGTATTGTTTCCGGCAAGATCGTTGGTCAGGTATTGCCAATTTGTTCGTCTTTACCGATAAGGATAGAATAGAACGTCGTTCGTACATAAAGTCACCTAAAAAGGTTGCTGTTTAAAAACTTGACCAGCCAGTGAAGATGAGAGGGCGATTCTGGCGTTCTCAGGAACTCGCTTTCCAAAACGCAAAGCGAGAATTCACCGACCGCGAGAACTAACGGAAAGTCATTGCACCTTTACACCTTCTCACTCACTTGCCGTGATCACTTTCCACTCACGTAGTTGATCCACCTTCAAAAACGAGCGGAGCGCAAAAACAGATCTGGAAAGATTTATTCAAACAAAGTTTACAACGGATACGTCAGCTACGATTCTTCATCAGCGATATTTCGGCCCATCTTGATTACAGGTTTGTTTGCTTCCCCAACGTTGACCCGGAGGATTGACAGTCTGACGAGGACCCTTGCCAAGAAGGGCCGAAATATCGCTGATGAAGAATCGTAGCTGACGTATCCGTTGTAAACATTGTTTGAATAAATGTTTCAAAGTCAGCTTGGGCTCAAAGAATATTTAGACCTGGAAAGCGAAGCGAGTTTCAGCAGAAGGCGCGAAAACAGCCGGCGCATGAACTGGCGGAGCTTTCCATATCACCAGAATCACCCTAGCTTGTCTGTATCTGGCGTAGTAGCCGTGGAATACCCGACGGTGCGACAAGGCTCGTACGATTTTGCATCCAGTGCCGACGTTCAAAATAAAGGGCTAAGGAATGCTTACTCTGCTTCGAACTGGTTTGGCGTGAGTATATCAGCAACACTAATGACTTCACTGGCATAAATCGGCACCAATTCTGCAGGAACATACAATTTCTCGTTGTCTCCAAGGACTGGATCACACACTAAAAATAATACTGAATATAGTGCATGTACAAAGAAACTAAAGACGCGTTTTATTTATTTATTTCACTCTCATTACCAGTCTTGTTTCACCTTGTTGCACGTAGGAATTTCAGTGCGTGCGTACCTTGTTGCGTGCACTAATTTTCATTCTCCATAGTGCTGTCTAATGTATTTGTAGTTTAGTGTCATGGATTAAAGAACTTGAACCGACTATAATTTTGTTTAGTTATGTTCGAGTTGTGACGCATTAACCAAATAGCTCTGAAAACTGAAAAGTTTGAATTTTCACGGTTTCGCCCAAAATTATAGTGGTTACAAAAGTAACAGTGAAACAGTACTGACACGGAAGTCATTACTGCCGTAAATAAAAACGTCGCTCAAGAGCAAGAGAAACAGATAAATAGGCATAGAACGTCGCATTCAACATACATCACATCAACAAAGACGTCAGCTTGAGAGCCAAACTGAAAATACCAAGAGACGTGGCCATCTACAACTTCCTCCGAAGCATAGACCTAGATCATGTCATCTAAGCTACTGAAAACGCATCGCCCGACTGACAATCAAAAGACATCGGCCGTACAAGGGGCCTAACGCAAAAGGGGAGAAACGCAAAGACTCAAGATACATAAAAAATTCTCCACAGGCTGTTTCCATTGTATAGCAAAACTATAACGTCCATTATGACCAGAATCCAAACTGGATCTTCACAGTCAGGGCATTGGAAAATACTTGGCGAAGTATTACAATATTTTAATATATTTTTGTTCGTCTCGTTCGTCTCAACCGCAGTAGTTTTTGAGGTCCAAAACGTTAGTGACGGGATACATATGACTTTGTGTAGGTTGTCCGTCTGTTAACACAATCATTCTCGAAGGAGTTGAAATATTTTGTTCAAACTTTGTACAGAGATTCTTTGGATCAAAGTACAAGTCAGGTTTTTAGATGGGATTTGTAGCCCAATATTTAGGAGTCGGGGAGGGTGCTCAAATTAACAGTCGAAAAAAGTATTTTTAAAAGCAAATAAAATAGTCAATTTGGGGGTAGCCCAAGGAGAAGTGCTGAATCCATAGCCTATCTGAGACTTGTTTTCTTGGGCCGACAAATGGTTCCGGCGACGTTGAAACTGAAGTAGATTAGAGGTTCGGTATTGGGGTAAGGAGACATCCTGAATCCGTGTTTAAACTTTATTTTCTTGACGGACTAGTAGTAGTAGTACTATTAGTACTATTTGTCGGACGAGAAAATGAACTTCAGATATGGATTCAGCATCGAACCTCTAATCACTTCATATGAAACTTCAGTCTTTTATAATAATCTCCTGGTTGTGGCAGGATTCCAGGCGAATTATCTGTCGGGCGAGAAAATAAGTATCAGGTATGGATTCAGCGGGTCTTCTTCCCTCATTTAACTTACTTTTGTTGTCGCCCCTTAATCTGAACAACCTCCCCATCCTAAAATATAGGGCTAAAAGCCAATCAACGAACCTGACCTGTACTTTGGTCCAAATAACCCCTATACCAAGTCTGAACAAATAATCTCAAATCCTTCGTGAGTTATCGTTCTATCAGACGGACGGACGGACATATGTATCCCTCTACTTACGTTTTGGGTCCCAAAAACAGCGACCGCCAGGAACGCAGCTAATGATACAAATACTTTTAAGAAGACAAGTTTCCATTCTGGGTGATGCAGCGTTATCAAGCACAGGAAAACTTGAACAGAAAACGGTCTTCGTGACAGGACACGACAGGCTAATATTTAAACACAAAGAGAAAGACCTGTCTCTTCAAGCCAGAAAATCTGACAAAAATTACAGGCACAGATCAACTAGCCAAAAACAAACTGTACTGACGGCATTTATGACATCGGCATTGATGGATGCTGCTCTCAAAAGCTAGCTAGACTTTTCTTAGTCTGCTTCACCAACACCACCAACGGGCAACACAACTCCTATCATGTAGACCGGAATTCCTTTCAACTTGAAAAGGAATTCCTGTCTGCTAGACTTGTTTCTAGTAGTCATCACGAACGGGATACCTTCAAGCGGACCGGAATTCCTTTCAATTCGACTGGAATTCTTGTCCGTGTAATCGCTACATTAGCTGCCCTCAAAACTACTTAAAATACGTTAAAACTAACTATAAGTAGGCCTAGCTCAATCCAGTACTGAGATACCCACCATAGACTAGATTAGGATTCAGTTCCTTCAATTCCTTCACAACTGCTAAAACCTGATGTAGAAATGACTGGTTGGCAATGTATCCTGTTAGGAGGTGTGAGTAACATGACAAGAGGCTGTTTTCTCGAAGTCCAGCTATTAGGTCCTCTGCAAAATCGAAACCACATCAGACAAGGAAGGTGCAGAAAATAATACATACAGTAAAAGACATGAACTCAATACATTTCTGAAAGAAAAAACCATGTTTACCAAAAAAATTCCAAAGCGCTCCCATGCACAAAAAAGCACACAGACCTTTCATACCCAAACCTGGACTTCTTAACGCTAATCAAATCTTCATCTTACGCTTGATACAAACCCACCCTCCATTCTGGTTCAGAGTCAAGGAGCTGAACTGAAGCAGACGCATGGATAGCGCCACTGGCGCACCGGAAGTTAGAACATTAAAACATAGATAATAATAATAATAATCTGTATTTAAAGCCAGAGGCCATATACATGAACAGGTTATACACTGATTAAGCAACAAAATTAAACAAAATATAACAAAAATTCAACTTCTATTGTCACGAAACTTCACTCCTTCATCAATAAATCTACACACTTTGCATATTATCTGTGCCGATGTACAATCCAAGATGTCTGGAAGCCGCAAAATCCCCCCAAGCAAAGACACCCTTAAATCAGAAAGCTCGTGACACTTCAGCAAAAAGTGCTCCAAGTCATCATTCCCTTCATTACATAAAGGGCAGGGTGTCGATAAACTCGGTTCTCCATTTTTTCCTTTTAAAAAAATATAAGTTTTCTATGTACCGGTAGGCAATTCGCTCTCAACTGAATCCAATATCTGAGGTACTTATTAGGCAAATTTAATTTAAAATAATACTCCGCTCCAAAAATATATTTTACGGATTTATATAACCCTAGCGATTCTGATCTTTCAACCGCTCCCCGCCATTGCTGGCTCTCCTGGTCCTGTAAAATCTCATTCACCTTCTTAATTATTCCACTGTGATCTGTTGGTGGTCCAAGGCCATCATTCCACACAAATGATAGCCCTACTTCATCCAACAGTGCTTTAATCTGGAACGGCCAAGTTCTTTTCTTACCCATTTTAAGAAGCTCACTATACGCAGCCTTTACTAATCTAGTTTCTGGCATTCCAACTAACTTAAGCCAGAATCTAAGCATCTGGATTAGCCTACATTTTCTAACGGAAAATAATCCGAGGTCTCCTTTTAAAGCTTGGGAATGTGTTGTCTGGTGCAATCCATATACTCTTTCACTTTTCGAAAAGGTAACAGCAAGACCAATTTTTTAAAATTTAGAAGAAAGCTCTTTTCAATTCTGCATTTGCTTTCTACTGACGAGAAGCACGTCGTCGGCGTATGCAACACGTCTAGCTATTCCTTTAACGTATAGGGAAATTATATATTACATAGCTTATCATCTTTAAAAAAAAAAATAGTGCTGGATATGTCATCATACTTAAATGAATCAACCAAGAATTATATTAGTCAAATTTACAATTGACATATTGCCATGGTTTCCCAGAAATGTGTGATCTGAAGTGTCCCAATCTTGCCTGAAGGTGCTTCTAGTCGAGTGTCCAAAAACTTCAGGGTAGAAGTGTAAGAGAAGTTAGATCTCACATCACACACTACTTTTCAGATTTACTTCTTAAAGTTTAAACAAAAAGGGCTAAGACCCGACAGTCTAGTTATACATCAAATATTTAGGCTACTTAAATGGGCCTGAAACCCTATAAAAATGTTTTACTCCATTTGTCCACTGTCCACAGATAATGGATTTCATCAAATGGACTTAATCTTCGGGATTTGTGGTATCTCTATCAGCCTGTCCCTCTAAGTTTGAAATATTTACCAACTGCAAAGGTAAGCCTTTGCCGAAAAATAAGCCGGCACTTATCGTCTTTAATTCTGCATGTGCAGGCTTGTTTTCAAATTCAAAATCTCCTCATCTGGATGAATTTTAGGTTGTCGTGCAAGCAGAGCACATTCTGAATGTCATTACTAGAGCCTCAGATGAAAAAATGCAAAATCCCTTAGATAGTTGTCACTACTTGTCACAAAGGGTTAAACCTGCAATGTGTCAAAATGTTTCAGTGTATTCAAATATCGGATAAAAAAATAAGCTGCCTTTTCAGTGAAACCTTAAAGGACACATAAAGCTTAATACTCATGATATTAATTCACTTAATTCACTAGTATTTCCATCGATTCTCGTTCCCAAGATTCTACACTTCAGAAGTGTATCTTATCTCCTCTACTGGCATTACACTGGCTATCACACTTGCCAGGTTTGATATCATTATGTGACATATCAGGCTCATCATCACTGTTTGGGAGAAACAGCCAAAGCCTTCCGTAATTTTCTGTAAGAATTGTTCAGTTTTAAAGTAGTCAAGGATCTCAGAACATTTTAGCAGAATCACTATACAGTGCTAGGTATCCTTTAAGATTCTCTTCATCTTCACAAGTTTATAAAATTTTTACAGAAGTTCTTTTTAATTTCATACATCAGGATATTCAGGATTAGTGCCTCTGACAGAGATAAATATCTTATGAACCAACCAAAACTGAGCTATGTTATGCCAAACATTTCCAACAATTCATACAAAACAAAACCAGACAAAAGTTCAAAAGATCTACTGACCGAGATCTTTTGCATCCAGCACGGTGCCTTTCCATTTTCCGTATCCAGTATGGTTGGAAAACTGAACAGAGTTTACACAATCAACTTCAAAACCATGAACCTAGAAAATGTGAACTTTCAGGACTCAATGCCAATGCAGTATGGCTAAACTTCTTTGCACTTCTGTCTTATGCTGTGGTTTCTTTATTGACCTTATGATGTCAATGTCAGTCTTTTTTCTCTGACTTATGCTTTATTTGTTAAAAAAAAAATTTCGTGGGGAGGGGCACATTTTATTATATTAGTATAAAATTTTACTCATGTTCAACAAAACATGGAAAGATCAGAACTTCATTGGGTAGCAACTTTAGGGCAAGTTGGTTAAAATGGCGTATTTCCATCGCCAGCGCCTATCTCTCCAATGAGAATCTTGAATTTCGCGCCATGCCAAGAACGTAGGTCGGTTGGACAGAGCAAACCGACCAGCAAACGTAGCAAAAAAAACAGCTTATAAAAACTTAGGTCGGTTAACTGAAGGAAAGAAAACGACTTATAGAGGGAAATCTTGTAGGTTGGTTAACTAGATGATGGCAAAAAATGCAGCTACTGACTCAACACCCTCTCTACCTGTCCCTTCATAACTTTATTTGACGATTTGTGCTTCTGAAAGCACAAATTACAACTTTCATTTAAGCAAAACAATAAATCTACTGGCTATGCTACTGCAATCAGGAAATACATCCCTGCTCAGCGACTTGTGTTCCGCATACATACAGAAGAGGTACCCAATCACATGAATCATGAGCCTACAAAATCCATAGCATAAATGCAGATTACTTACCTGAAGAGGAAATGTTGCACTCCTATTTCCCACATAGCCTTGTACAACATGGCTCTGAATCGATAATACATGGGATTCTATGGACTCCATGGACTAGCCTTCTACAAAAAAAAACTCAAACCAAAGTAATCCTATTTTAGTCTGTTTTAAGTTTTTAGTTTTAATAGATCAGAGTTTTCGGAAGCAACTGAGCGACGACTTGAGTGTCGGAAAACAAAATTAGTAGAAAGTTAGTACCATTTTTTTTTTATTGATGACGAAAACTTTCTTGTAGCTTTTGCTGTGAAGTGGTTTCAGGAGGAACTAATGTGTGATAATCTGCTCATCCCATCGATTAGTTCCGTATCGCACCCCAAAATCACGTATTACCCATTGTGAATACCTTCTCCGAATTTCACATTTTGTTGTGATTCTGATTTTTTGCTATTTGACACAGGAGCTGTACACAGCAGGTCTTCCGATTCTTCTGAACATTTAGCTGGTCTAAAAGAACAAGCGTAATGGGAACGCTAAGTACTGATAAACAAGCCAACAAGATTGCTGTCTGCTCCGCTGTTTTTGCAGGGTTTGCTTATGTTGGATATTCAGTTGTGAGAAATGCCTTTACAGGCAGAGGAGTAGGTTTATCAAGCAGGAGGATGAAGGCAATAGAAGAAGGTGGGTTCTAAGTATTGAGGCTCTAGGTAAGAGTCTAGCAAATAAAAAATTGAAGTTTATATCTAGACATTTTTTTTTCTCTTTCTAAGAAAATAATAGCCTAACAGTAGCAGTGAACCTGCACGAACAGTTGTTGACTAAGACACTAAAACCAAATCATGCAAGTTATATTGCAAATTACTCGCCTAAACTCTTTAACTTGTAACCAGTTTCCCCAAATGCACCAGGGGCCAGTCTAGTACACTAGCCCTTTTTCAGTCACGGTGCTCAAACGTCTAGCACCATGCCTGAGTGCTAGACATTTGAGCACTGTACCTTGAAATTCATGCATGGTGCATGGATTTCAGCATACAGTGCACACATGAAAAAGCACAATTTCTAACCTTATTCAGAATATGTGTAGAAATTGTGGTTTTTCATGTGTGCACTGTATGCTGAAATCCATGCACCATGCATGAATTTCAAGGTACAGTGCTCAAACGTCTAGCACTCAGGCATGGTGCTAGACATTCGAGCACCGTGACTGAAAAAGGGCTAGTGTACTAGACTGTCAGGGGCATCGTGAGGGTGGGGTGGGGTCTGGTCTGTTGAGAAAAAAATCCGGTAAATTTTGACTTGGTGTGGCTTGTCCAGTTCAGCGGAACTTAAATAATTTTAGGGAATCTACCGGATCCTATGAGGATCTATCGGACTCCCAGAGGGTCTATGGGAAAAAGTTACTTCAGAGAATTTGTTGTAAAGGAAAATTCCGGTAAAATTCTGAAACCAGAAGCCTATCAAGAAGGTGTCAGGAAGCCCCTGAAATGCACCAACTGCTTATTAAAATATTTGTGATTGATTTCTCTTTTTCTTCTTTTAATTTTTGTGCTGCTCATTGAACTACATCTATCAGTTTGAAACTAAAAACACTATAGTCCATAGGTGACACAACATGAACAATACCAGAATTTTATTGTTTATTGGTAGATAGCGTTCAAACCAACAGATATCTCTATTCAACTTTCTTTATCTTGTTGCTAGATCTTTCAAACAATTTGTTGGAAGAAGAAGAATTTTTAGCATTCTAGGAATTACTTTGAAACACTCCTTTTTATGGCACTTGCAGCCTCTGGCTCAAGTGCCATATACCGATCACAATTCCGTCTGTTGGTCTGTCGGTTGGTCCGAGTTTTTTGTCACACTTTTTCGAGTTAGGGTACTTCCAGATGTGCTAGGACAATGAAACTTGGCAGGCATATCAGGGACCCGACCAAACTAACCTGGAAATTATCAGTTTTCCGATCCGACAATATGCGGGGGAGTGGGGGCGCTGGAAACTTGAAAATTTAGGGCATTTTGTCACACTTTTTCGAGTTAGGGTACTTCCAGTTGTGCTAGGACCATGAAACTTGGCAGGCATATCAGAGACCCGACCAAACAAACTTAAAAATAATCAGTTTTCCGATCCGACCATTTTTGGGGGGAGTGGAGGGCAGGGGATTCCGGGAAATTGAGAAGTGTATAACTTTTGAACGGGTGATCGGATTGTAATGAAACTCAATAACTGAATAGATTATATATCTGTGATAGCCCGTTTAAAGTCTTGACCGGATTCGGTAGCCAGGGGGGAGTTGGGGGGGGGGGAAGACCAGAAATTTCAAGAAACGGTTAGAATGGAGGGATCTGAGTGAAACTTGCTGGGAAGAACAAGCATGTGCTCTAGATAAATTCTTTAGACCATTGTACTGGATCCGGACACTTATGGGGGGGGGGGGTTCCCAGAATTCCGGTGATTGTGGTTTTGGGGATTTTCACCATGAAACTTGGCAGGCTTATCAGGGACCCGATCAAACTGACTTCAAAATAAAAATTTTGTCGATCTGATAATGGTGGGGGGAGTGGAGGGAGGGGAATCCGAAATTTCCAGTCATGCATAACTTTGGAATAGGTGACCGGATTCGAGTGAAATTTAAGGATTGAACAGAGGACATTTCTCCGGTGATCTTTTTCATATCCGGACCGGATCCGGCAATTATTGGGGGGGGGGGGGGAAATACGTGACCCGTTTAGAATGGAGAGATCGGGATGGAACTTTGTGGGAAGAACAAACAGATGCTCTAGGTAAATCATTTGCTGACGATGAAACTTCGCTGGAATATTGGAGATTCAACAACATTTGCTTAGAAATTGCTACTTCCCAAATCCGATTATTCCTTAAAGTACCAATCTTGACCGCAAAGTAAAAAAATACTTTTAAGCAATATATTCATTTTCATGATGCCCATCAGCCCATTAGCATTTTTGCCTCAAGGGTTTTGCTTACAAATGAAGTTCCAGCTCCCTTAGAGTGCCCATCTCAACCGCAAAGTCGAAACTTACTTTTGATCAATCAAAACATTATAACCCAAGCAAGTGCCATATGAGCTTACAGCTCTTTTTCACCGTGGGCACCGTGGAGGAGCTGGGGGGGGGGGGGGGACCAGAAATCTCGAGAAACGGTTAGAATGATGGTATCGGACTGAAACTTGCTGGGAAGAACAAACATCTGATCCATGTAAATCTTTTACATAATTTGACTGGATCCGGACACTTGAGGGGGGGGGGGAGGGGGTTTTCCGGAATTCCGTTTTTTGGGGATTTTCAGGATCAGATTCGAGTGAAATTTAATAATTAAACAGAGGACATTTTTCTCTGGTGATCTTTTTCATTTCCGGACCGAATCCGGCAATTATTGGGGGGAGGGCGGAAAATACTTGACCCGCTTAGACTGGTGTGATCTGGATCGAACTTCGTGGGAATGACAAACAGATGCTCTGGATTAATCTGGATTGGCTCCGGGTATTTTGGGTGGAGTTGGAGGGGGGGGGGGGGGTCTGGGATTCCGGTGATAGCTCGTTATGGTACTTCCAGATGTGCTAGGACGATGAAACTTCGCTGGAATATTGGAGATTCAACAACATTTGCTTAGAAATTGCTACTTCCCAAATCCGATTATTCCTTAAAGTACCAATCATGACCGCAAAGTAAAAAAATACTTTTAAGCAATATATTCATTTTCATGATGCCCATCAGCCCATTAGCATTTTTGCCTCAAGGGTTTTGCTTACAAATGAAGTTCCAGCTCCCTTAGAGTGCGCATCTCAACCGCAAAGTCGAAACTTACTTTTGATCAATCAAAACATTATAACCCATGCAAGTGCCATATGAGCTTACAGCTCTTTTTGAATTTACTTTGGTGCCAGACTACAGTTATTTCTTCAACGATGTCATGTTTGTTATTTTTGCTTTATATTTGACTGTTTTATAAGCAAGAAACAAAAACAAGAAAAATTAAGAGAGCTGTTTAATTACGTTAGGCATGCTTCTACTGTGTGCTTACATACCATTGAGCTCTGCCAGCTTTACTCCAGTCATACACAAATCGGCATAGCTCTTAACATTAGAGCATGACCTAATGTATGAGCACAGTCCTCATATGTTGGGGCACCGTGCCCATACCGTGCCCTGGAGCAAGGACATAGTACCCCCATGATAATCTTTAAATCCCACTAAAGGGATAAGGGAAACCAGAGGACAGCCCAACTCCCATCTCCGGAATAAGCCAAATTTCTCAGCTGTCAACATCACACGGACTCATTTCGAACAGAGCAACCATACCCAAGCCAAACAAATCAAACGAGGATCTGAAGAATGAGCTTTAAAAATGATCAACCTACCTCACTCTAGCCCACCTCATCTCAACAAGCCCCTACCCAAAAAACGTAAAGACAAGCCTCACTAGGTTGGCCTTCCTTAAACCACTAACGTCTAAAAAAGCTGTAATTTTCTCAGACTCCAAAGCAGCACTCCTCCTAATCAGGCAAGAGAGGGAAATCTACCATCAGATCGTCACTATTTTCCAAGAAAACAACATTTCATAGCCGCAGCAACAAAGAAGTAGAAGCAACTGAGGCCGAAAGGGATCCAGAGTGGAACCCAAGTGCCAGTCATTTGAAGGGAGGAAGGAATTTACTGTGAGCTAACATTAGAGCAGTGTTTCAAAAAATTGAGGATTTGTGTTTGACTGCTTTACCCCCAATCTTGAATTCAAATACAAGTAGGCTAATGAACTGAAAGAAAAAAAAAATGCTCCTCTAGCAGGATTGATAAATAAATTACTTACTTACTTACTTACACCCACAACCTTGGGCTTTAATTACCAATGATCTACCACTGAGCTACTGAGGTGCTTGTGACCTGTGAACATAGTTGGCAACAGGGGCATCACATATGGGGGGGGGGGGGCGCCCCCCCCCCCCGAATGTTGTCGGCCAGTCGGTAAAAACCAGACGAGTCGGCGCGAAGTCCGCGATTTTTCGTAAGAACAGTCGATGTTTTTCTTGGAAACAGTCGATTTTTCTTGAAAACAGTTGATTTTTCTTAAAAATAGTCGAATTTTTCTTAAATACAGTCGGTTTTTCTCAAGATCAGTCGATTTTTCCTTAAAACAGTCGTTTTTCCTGCAAAGACAGTCGGTAAAAATGACCAGCCAGTCGGTAAATACCTTGCCCCCCCCCCCCCCCAAACATTTTGGCTAGTGATGCCTCTGGTTGGCAAACCACTATAATCTCCAGACAGAAGCAGGCGTAGGAACAGTGATCCTGCTGGAGACAAGTTCGTCTAAACAGTTCACATCCCCATGTCACAGGATTGGCTAATACCTACACAAAGGTGGAATGTTCTACAAGGGAAAATTATCGTGACAAATAAACCAGGAGTAATTTTGAGTTAAATCCAGAAGTCTGGGACTCTCAAAGTTGGAGCCTCGTACACTGACCAGGGCACTAACAGCCACATTTTTTTCATGTCAAGGGCAGCATCTCCATCAGATCTCTGATTTTCTCCATGAGGCTTTGCCATTACGGCCCTGGTTTGGATTTCTCTTGTTGATCTGAATGCAACATTAATAGCCTAAGTAGTTGATTCAGTTTCAGTTTATCTCAAATATCAGCACATATCGTGGCTTGGGGCCAAATGGCGTGTTGAATACGTCAATATACATGAAGGCAAATCAGTAATGTGTGTCATAATATCAAGATAAATAATTCAAACTGAATATGGCCTAACACAAAAACATAGTATTGAAACACACAGAAGAATGACTAAACCTCTTTGTTGAAAATATGTACAAATTTAGGGATAAAACTATTACGGTACCGCTCCGTACGGTAGTAACGTGGTTCTAGCTTGGGTATTCGCTCCGCACACGCTCTTTGCGGACGCAAACGTTGAGGTTGGAAGAGAGGCGGCAGAAGCGAGCGGAAGGAGGGGTTCTGTAGGGACTTCATACCAAAATCTTTGCACAGCCTCGCCTGTCTATGATGGAGGGTCTCAAGTAAAATGATTTAAAAGAAAACAATAAAGAAAAGAAAACAAACAAAATTGATTCTGTTCGTAGCTCACATTTTGGGGTTGAAACATTCTGTATTAAGCATTTGGTTTGTTTACTTCTGCTGTGAGCAGCTGAGGATTTTGAGCTCTAGGCTATTTTAGTTTATAAATTTGTATGGCACTTGCTTTCCGGCCAAGTGCTATATACCGATCACTTTTCCGTTGGTCGGTCGGTCAGTCCGGTAATCGTGAGCTAGGGTACTTCCAGATGTGCTAGGACAATGAATCTTGGCAGGCATATTAGGGACCCGACCAAACTAACTTGGAAATAGTCACTTCCCCGATTTGACCATCGTGGGTGGAGTGGAGGGAGGGGGAATCCGGAATCTTGAGTTATGTGTGCCTAATTTTGGTGATCCCGAGTTATGGTACTTCCAGATGTGCCCCGGTGATCCCGAGTTATGGTACTTCCAGATGTGCTAGGACGATGAAACTTGGTATGATTATCAGGGACTTGACCATATTCAGTTAAGAAAGTCGTGGGGGGGGGGGGTGGAGGGAGGAGTAATCCGGAAACTTTTGAACGGGTGGTCGGATCTTGATGAAACTTGATTTTTGGAAAGAATTCGTATCTCAGAAGTCTCACTTCAAGTCAGGACCGCACGCGGTGACTTAGGGGGAGTTGGAGAGAGGAACCGAAAACTTTGTGGCCCGCTCAGAGTGGAGGGATCGGGATGAAACTTTGTGGAAACAAACAGAACGATCTTTAGACACATCTTTCACAGAGCCGGGTCAGATCCGGGCACTGTGGGGGGAGTTGAAGTCCGGAATACCGGTGATGGCGAGCGTTAAGGTACTTAAAAATGAAGCTTTGCTGGCACATTAAAGACCCGACGAGATTGATTTAGAAGTAGTCACTCCCAGATTCTACCATCCTAAGGGGAGGGGGGGGGGGGCAAAATAGAGGGAAGGAAAAATTCGAAAACTTGAGTGATGTATAACTTTCAAAACGGTGATCAGACCTTAATGGGAAGAGTGCATGCTCCTGATGTTTTTCATTCGTGCCTCAAGGGTTTTGCTTACAAATGAATATCTAGACCCCTTAAAGTGCGTATCTTAACCGCAAAGTGAAAAAAAATAGTTTGGGCAAAAAGATACTTTTTCATGATCTGCAAGGGCCCATGTTCATCTTTACCTCAAGGGGTTTAGCTTACAAATTAGTTCCTTAAAGTGGACTACTCATCTTAACCGCAAAGTTAAAAAAAGACTTTTGAGCAACAATACATTTGAATGATCCCCAAGGGCCCATGATCATTTCTGCCTCAAGGGTTTTGCTTACAAATGAATTTCTAGACCCCTTAAAGTGCGCATCATTACCGCAAAGTGCAAACAAAAACTTTAGAATAAACAATACATTTTCATGATCCCCAAGAGTCTATGAACATTTGTTCCTCAAGGGTTTTGTTTACAAAGGATTACAATAAACCACGAGTTGACAAATTCCCTCAGTCATCCTCTCCAAGTACCATATGAGCTTCTAGCTCTTGTTTAACCTGCTAAGAAGAACAAAACAGGAGAGCACAAAGATGGAAAATAGTAAATCTAGACTCATAGGCACTCAAGTCAGAGAGACTGTGCTCTCTCTCACTTGTAATTGTCGTGACAAACCAAGATTACAACAAGTTATAGAATATAACTATCTTATCTAGAATACTTTTGAAGAAAACACAATTTGATGTTCTTTCCAGAGCAAGACGAGAGGAATGGCAAAGAAAGGGTGTTTCTTCGGCGCTTGTCCCAGACAACCCAGACTGATGGAATGCTGGGACATTTGGAAATGTCCACATCAGGTGGAAGGATAGTAATAAGACCCATGTCAGTTCAGCAGAGAATTAAGGAGCTAAATGTCAGAGCTCATCAGTTCGCTGATGCAGTTCTGGCTATCCAGCATGTACCTACAAAGCATACCAGAAATGTACCAAGGAGCCTTCAGGTGAGGATTTCAGCTTCCTATCCTATAACCCATATAACCCATAGGGTTGAAAAAGGCGAGGAGAAAATTAGCAGACCTGCAGCACTACCTGAGCTTATGATAGCGGTGCATCCAACCAGTCAACATAAAATAACTTTTTGGGGAAGTAAACCATCTGTAAATATTCTAGAAAGTCTTAAAACTTACTAGTCTCACACCAGTACAGCTACTCAACATAAAGGAACACAGCCTTAGATTGTTTTAAAGAACTTAGGACCATCTGTCTAAACAGGACCATCCAAATCTGAACCGTCCGTTGCCAGTGACATGAAGCAAGCTTTCATGTTCAAGTAGCATGTATGTATCTGTGCATAGTCATAGCTGATGTCCTAGGAGGCTCAAAGAGCCAGTTACGAGGTTTCCATTGTCGAAATGAAAATAAGATCAAGATAAGCAGGTACTGATAGGTAGTACCGTCAAGCTGTGATGCCTTCGGGGAGTACATGATGTCCTGCAATCCCAGTACGTCACATTTGACTAGACATAACCTCTTTTTGTAGCTTCTCACTGTCAGAGGCGTCCCGAGCCTTTCTTCATTGGGGAGACTTTCTTCATTTCACCTGGTAAAATTGACCGAATCAGGACCTGATTCTACCGATTTTAGGTATCCCAAAACGCAAGTGGAGGGATACATATGACATCGCAAAAGTTGTCCGTCTGTCTGTCTTTCTGTGAGCACGATAACCCTCGAAGGGAATGAGATATTTTGTTGAAAATTGGTGTAAGGATTCTTTGGGTCAAGGCCAAAGGGTAAGGTCTTAAGTTCGTAGGTGGGCTTTGTAGCCCTACATTTAGGGGTGGGGGAGGGGTTCAAATTATGGGGTAAACAAAATATTTTTAAACAGCTAATGTGATAGCCGATTATGAGGTAAAAAGACATGCTGAGCACGATGGTGAAAACCATTCCGGCAAAAACGGGAAAGTTGGTTAAAAGTAAAACTTTCATTTGAAGTTGATTAAATGTCCGATTTAGGGATAAGAAGACATGCCGAACACTTATATGTGAAAAGCATTTTCTACCCGGACAACTAGTTCGCCCGGAATCCGGCCAAAACCGGAAAATTTGTTGAAAGCAAAAGTTTTATTTGAAGTTGAGTAGATGAGAGATTTAGGGGTAAGAAGAGATGCTGAGTCTGTATATGACAATCATTTTTTACCCAAACATATAATTCGTCCGGAATCCTGTTGTAACCTGATTTTTTTATGGCACTTGCCCTTCGGTCAAGCGCCATATAGCGATTGTAATTTCTGTCCGTCAGTCGGTCTGTCGGTCCCGGTTTTGCTAGTTCAAGCACTTCCAGATAAGCTAGGACGATGAAACTTGGCAGGCGTGTCAGGGGCCGGACCAGATTAAATTAGAAATAGTCGCTTCCCCGATCCGAACATCTGGGGGGGGGGGAGTGGAGGGAGGTGGAATCCGGAAAAAATAGGAAAAATGAGATATTTTTAGCTTACGAACGGGTGATCGGATCTTAATGAAACTTGAAATATGGAAGGACCTCGTGTCTCAGACGTTCCATTTTAAATCCAGACCGGATCCGCTCATTTTGGGGGAGATGGGGGGGGGGGGGGTCCGAATTTCTTGTGTTCCCGCGAGTTCGGCGCTTCCTGATGTGCTAGGACGACGAAAATTGGCAGGCATGTCAGGGACCCAACCAGATTAAATAGGAAATAGTCACTTCCCCGATCCGACCATCTGGCGGTGGGGGTGGGGGGGGGGTGGAGGGAGGGGGAAGCCAAAAATTTAGGTATTTTTAACTTGCGAACGGGTGATCAGATCTTGATGAAAGTTGATATTTAAGATGACCTCGTCTCTCAGACGTCCCACTTTGAATCCGGACCGGAGCCGATGACACTGGGGAGTAAGCATGGGCACTGTTCTGTTTTTTTCGAAAAACAGAAGAACAGAAAACAGGGCATTTTGAGAACAGAACAGAAACAGAAACAGGTGTCGTAGAAAACAGCTAACCTGTTCTGTTTCTGTTCTGTTTTTCTTTAAAAACAGAAAACAGCTGTTTTGTTGAAAAAAACAGCTGTTTAAACAGCTGTTTTCTGTTTTTCTCAAAGTACCTATAACAAACCGAGTTGCGTGTTTGTTTCAAGCGAATAAAGTTCCCCGTCTCAGTTCTAAGCAAGGTTGTGACTAGTCAAATAATTACAGGAGAAATAAAAGCGATACTGATACTAGCTGGATACTGTCTGAAAGAAGACATAATCTTCTCATGCGTTTTGGCCACCAAATTTTGAATTCTCAACACCACAGGACCATCCTTCCGGACTTTGTTACACCCTCTCATGGACCTAACACCCGAAGCAAGGACGACCCAAAAACCAAGCTTGTTGCCCCACCTACAAAATCTTCAGAAAGATACCTAAATTCATTCGTTCCGTATTTTACTAAACATAACTGTTCATGATTCATGTTCGTTTCTTATTTATTGTTTGTTAGTTTGAGTTTTATTTGTATTGTTAGCGAGTGTTTATTCCAATTCCCGCCCGTGTTAGCATAGGGCTATTAGGGTTGACGATAAAATTGATTGATTGACTGATAGATTTACAATGTTATTTTCTCGAGCGTCTTCTACGCTATGCGAATACATTGGTTTCGACCAAATAAAAACAGACCGAAAAGGCCGATTCACTGCAGGGCAGGACGGTTGCAGTGGGGAGGGGGGCTCCGTACATCATGTAACATGGGCCTGAAGAAGACCCTTGCCAAGAAGGACCGAAATATATCTCTAATAGATTTCGGCTGACGTATCCGTTTTGCACTGTCGAATATTTAGAAATATCTTTTCGTTATTATTTTTTTAATTTCTCGATTTAGGGGATTACATATGCGAACTATCAGAAAAGCCGATTCACTGGGCAGGACGGTTGCAGTGGGGAGGGGGGCTACATAACGCGGCTACATTTTGAAGATAAAACGATCATGGGGGATCACAAAATGTACAAAATGCACCGTTTGGTCAAAAATATTGCTTGCACTTTGTGGTTAAGTTGTACACTTTAAGGGGTTTAAAGTTTCACCAGATTCAAATCACTCTTTACAGAGCTATGCATGTCACTTGATTTACGGGAACTCACCTCCTCATCGTAATAATGGAATGCCAGACTTGAGGAAACGATCATAACAAAATCAACATAAGCTCAAGTCTGTTCTGCCTTCTAGCCAAGATTGGTCTTAAATCTACCCTCCGCCCCCCCCCCCCCCCCAAGTTTGGGAGGAACGACAGGCCTAAAGTAAAAAAATTAAAAACAGTCTTCGTAGCCTGACTCTTATTGAAGAAAAGTGAGTGAGATTACACGTTTTAGGGAGTTTCTGCCAGCTTTCTTGATCAGTTTTCAGAAACCTTTAGTTGGCTTACCTACGCAAGCTACTAACATATATTGAGGAACAGACAAAGGACTAAATATCCCCACTTCTTTCCTTGGTCAAATATTCCATGGGTTCCTGATGGTACAAAAGGGATACGTCAGGTGCATCTTATTAGCAGAGGCGTTACTAGCCAAAATGTTTTTGGGGGGGGGGGACGAGGCATTTACCGACTGGCTGGTCATTTTTACCGACTTTTTTTGCAGAAAAAACGACTGTTTTCAACAACAAAAATGAAATTTTTTTTTTTTAAATCGACCGATTTTCAGAAAAATCCACAGATTTTCAGAAAAACCGACTATTCTGACGAAAAGTCGACCAATTTTCAGAAAAATCGACTGTTTTCCTGAAAAAAAAAATCAACTGTTTTGACGACTCGGTTATTTTTTACCGACTTGCCGACAGCATTGGGAAGGGGGGGGCGTCCCCCCTCCCCCCCAGTCGTGACGCCCCTGCTTATTAGAGCTATATCTCAGCCCCTATATTCATTTTCCGTTTGGTTTAAGTTCATTTTTCCAGCTTGATCGGCTTGAGACCCTTGCCAAGAAGGGCCGAAATATAGCTCTAATAGAATGCAGCTGATGTATCCTTTTTGCACTGTCAGACATAATTTGCAGTCGTCTTGGGCTGAAGAAATATTTGGTTGCTGATAGTAATTTAGAAAACTGGTTGACCTTCTCCCGGTATGTTAAACTTTTCCCAGAAACAAAATTGTAATACAGCAGCTTCATGAAGAAAATTATTTTACAGCCTAATTCGAGACAATCTCTAAAACTGCAACTGCAGGCAGTGGTTCCAATCGAGGGGGGGGGGGGTATTTTACATGGGGAAGGACTGTATTTGATTTTTATTGGCACTACACAAAAAGCCTACTGATACACGCTTATGGAGCATGAGACATTCTAAGTTTTTGTTTTTGAGATCCCAAAACGTAAGTTGAGGGATACCCATGACATCGCAAAAGTTGTCCGTCTGTCCGTCCGTCCGTCCGTCCGTCTGTAAGAACGATAACTCTCGAAGGGAATGAGATATTTTGATGAAACTTGGTGTGAGGATTCGTTGGGTCGGCGGACCAGTCGAGTTCGTAAATGGGCTTTGTAGCCCTACATTTAGGGGTGGGGGAGGGGGTTCAAATTAAGGGGCAAACAAAATATTTTGAAACAGCTAATGTGATAGTCGATTATGGGGTAAGAAGACATGCTGAACACGATGGTGAAAACCATTTTGTAATCGGACAAGTAGTTCGCCCGGAATCCGGCCAAAACCGGAAAGTTTGTTAAAAGTAAAAGTTTTATTTGAAGTTGATTAGATGTTCGATTTAGAGGTAGAAAGACATTCTGAAGACGATGGTGAAAACCATTTTCTCGACGGACAAGTAGTTCGCCCGGAATCCGGCCCAAACCGGAAAGTTTGTTAAAATTAAAAGTATTATTTGGAGTTGATCAGATGTCCGATTTAGGGCAAGAAGACATGCTGAACTTTTATGTGAAAACAATTTTCTACCCGGACATGTAGTTCGCCCGGAATCTGGCCAAAACCGGAAAATTGTTAGAAGTTAAAGTTTTATTTCTAGCTGACTAGATAACCGATTTAGGGGTAAGAAGAGACGCTGAATCCGTGTGTGACAATCATATTTTACCCGGACATATAGTTCGACCGGAATCCGGCTGGAGTCGGAAAATTTGTTATAAGTTAAATTTTTATTTGAAGTTGATTAGATGCTCATTATTGGGGAAAGAAGATACCCTGAGTTCGTTTTTTAGTTTTCTTTTTTCGCCGGACAAGCAGTTCTAGAGTTCGGCCGAAACCGGGAAATTGGCAGAAGTGGCAGGAACTTTTCGTCAAAACAGATATGACTTATACGGGTAAACACACATGCTGAATCCATATCCGAACTTTGTTTTCTCAGATGATTAGCTATTTGGCCTTAATCTGTTTCTGAATTTTAATTGTTAGAATGTTCAAGGATTCTGGCGATGACTGGATCTGGCTAAGACAAGACCCAGTTGTCTGGATCAGATATTGAATTTTTGGGATCCCATCGAAAAGTTTGGTCTTGTTTACTAGGCTACGACAAAGACAGTAAAAGTTATTGTCTTTGGGCTACGATTCCTATGGCCGAAAATGTTACCGACCTACCGGTCTTTTCGCCTTAATGCCCCCTGGACGTGGATAAAACCCCATGAATGATGACTTGATTCAAAGACAGGGATGACTAAATAGAAACTCGGTTACCTGAAAATGGTATAAACTGTTAATATGTTAATAACAGATTCCGCGATAACTGTGTAATTTGGAAATAAGATAAATTTCATTTCAAATATTTCTATTTCAGACTCAAGAAACAGACTGCAGTCATGCCAAAATACAAATGCAGCGTTCTTTTCGGTGTGGGATGACTGAAAAATTACGTTAATTATTATTTCGAAGAGAAAAAAATTAGACGTAGATAGAAGAGACACTTTTGACCTACCTTTTTCTAAAAAATTCGTATAGTAATCTTGGTAAGCCTGATGTAAGAAAGCCATACAAGTTCACATTGGTCTGACATATTTTGAACTAAATGACCTGAGCGGCCTGAACCCTCATTGTTTGATCTAACCCAAAATGCAGTCGGCTGATTGTCCCCAGTCCCCAGAGTCTGATTTTGCCATGCATATGCCGCGTGCTATCGAACAAATACGATACGATCGAGAACAAGTGGATACGACAAGGAATCGTAGCCCGAGTCCCGCTTCTAGACGGCCACCACGACTAGCTTACGCTTGTCAGTGGAGTTCCCGCTCAAAAAAACAAAACAGAAACAGACGGAAAACAGGTAAAAAAAAAAAAAAAAACAGAAACAGGTGAAAACAGGCATCCAAAAAACAGAACAGAACAGAACAGGTAAATAAAAGAACAGGAGACCTGTTCTGTTTCTGTTTCTGTTTTTTAGCAAAAACAGAACAGAAAACAGGTACCCCCAAAACAGAACAGAACAGAACAGTGCCCATGCTTACTGGGGAGTTGGAGGAGGGAACCGGAAATCTTGAGAAACGCTTAGAGTGGAGGGATCGTCACGAAGTTTGGTGGGAAGAACAAGCACAATTCCTAGACACATCATTGACATAACCGGACCGGATCCGGGCATTGTAGGGGAGTTGGGGGGGGGGGGTCCAGATTTCTAGCGATACCACGAGTTCGGCATACTTCCTGATGTGCTAGGACGATGAACCTTGGCAGGTATGCCAGGGATCCGAACAGATTGACTCGAGAATAGTCGTTTCCCCGATCCGACCATCGTGGGGGGAGTGGATGGATGGGGAGTTCGGAATCTAGTGGAATGCATAACTTTTGAACGGGTGATCGGATTTGAATGAAACTTGTCAGGTGGAAAGAGGTATCGCCTCAAATGTTCAGTGTCAAGTCCGGGTCGGGTCCAGTACCTGTGGGGGGATGGGGTGGAAAACTCAAGAAACGCTTAAAGCAGAGGGATTGGGTCGGAACTTAATGGAGAGAACAAGCATAAGGCCTAGATGCGAAACTGACGGAGCCAGATGATTTCGAGGCTCTGTGGTGGGATTTGGAGGGGGTTTCCTGGAACTAGATGTGATTTCAACTAATATGTTTGATTTTTATGATGATCCGATCCCAGGTTCTCCACTTGGCGGTAGCTACCATTTTACGCTAGAATTAAACCCGCGCAATAGAGTCACTATTGAGTACACAACGACAGAAACCACAAGTCGACCAGTCACCGATGAGGGTATCCTAAAATTTGGCGAATGGATTTGTGAAGAAAAGTGTGAATCAGTTTCAGCTGCGAAGGATATGAATAGTAAAGCTAGTTTTCTACAGGAAATCCTACTAGCAAATTACCATGAGTGTCTTCCTGAGAAGAAGGTGGAGCGACATTCCTCTGACCGGCCTTATATTATGAAGGCCGTGAAAGACCTTATAGGAAAATTGACTGACAAGACTGACCAAGCAAAACGACTGAAAAATAAGATTCGCAAAATGACGAGGAATGCCGCAAAAAAACACTATGCTAATCAGACTGAAAAACTATTGAAGTCTGACCCTAGAAAATGGTATAATGGAGTGAAGAAAATGATGGGGAAGGTTCAGAAGGGACTTGATTTTAACCTTGATGAAAGTGACCAGGAAACGGCAAATAAATTAAATGCTCATCTTGCTGCTATAGTTCAAACTCTCCCTCCCCTCCCCGACGAAGAAATTTTCCCAAATCCCACCTGATTTTGATTTCCCTAAAATTAGTCAAGATGAAGTAACTAAAAAATTAAGAAGGCTTACGAGAACGAGTGTAACACCCGTAGATATTCCCGTTGAGTTGATTAAAGCTTTCCCTGAGAAAATTAGTAGTCCCCTTTCACATATTTTTAATAAAATGACAGAATCAGGTGAGTACCCGGCAGTTTGGAAAAATGGTTATGTGACACCTATTCCGAAGAAAGATTCCACTAATGATTTTACTGGTGTGCGTCCAATTACTATGACCGCTGTTTTTAGTAAAGTTTACAAACAGTTTCTTTCATCATGGTTAAAGAAACAATTTTGAGAAATGTTTGGTAACCTGCCAAAAACTTCAACAGCACTTAGCTTGCTAGATAGAATACTTAAGAATTTGGATAATCCAAATATATGGATTAATTTAATAGCTATAGACCTAAAAAAGCGTTTGATTTAATTGACCACAGCAAGCTCATTGCCAAACTCCTATATAAATTTAAAATTGAGCCGTTTCTGGTACGAATTGTTGCCCAATTTCTGTCAAACCGAACACAACAAACTAAGTACAAAACAGTATTTTCAGATATTGTACCTATTTTATGGCACTTGCAGCCTCTGGCTCAAGTGCCATATACCGATCACAATTCCGTCTGTCGGTCTGTCGGTCGGTCCGAGTTTTTTGTCCCACATATCCGAGTTAGGGTACTTCCAGATGTGCTAGGACAATGAAACTTGGCAGGCGTATCAGGGACCCGACCAAACTAACCTGGAAATAATCAGTTTCCCGATCCGACCATATGCGGGAGAGTGCGGGGCGCTGGAAACTTGAAAATTTAGGGCATTTTGTCACTTTTTTCCGAGTTAGGGTACTTCTAGATGAGCTAGGACAATGAAACTTGGCAGGAATATCAGGGACCCGACCAAACGAACCTGGAAATAATCAGTTTCCCGATCCGACCATATGCGAGGGAGTGGGGGCGCTCGAAACTTGAAAATTTAGGGCATTTTGTCACATTTTTTCGAGTTAGGGTACTTCCAGATGAGCTAGGACAATGAAACTTGGCAGGAATATCAGGGACCTGACCAAAGTAACCTGGAAATAATAAGTTTCCCGATCCGACCATATGCGGGGGAGTTGGGGCGCTGGAAACTTGAAAATTGTCGCATTTTGTCACACTTTTTCGAGTGAGGGTACTTCCAGATGAGCTAGGACAATGAAACTTGGCAGGGATATCAGGGACCCGACCAAACTAATCTGGAAATAATCAGTTTCCCGATCCGACCATATGCGGGGAAGTGGGGGCGCTGGAAACTTGAAAATTTAGGGCATTTTGTCACACTTTTTCGAGTTAGGGTACTTCCAGTTGTGCTAGGACCATGAAACTTGGCAGGCATATCAGAGACCCGACCAAACAAACTTAGAAATAATCAGTTTTCTGATCCGACCATTTTTTTTGGGGGGGGGGGGGTGGAGGGCAGGGGAATCCGGGAAATTGAGAAGTGTGTAACTTTCGAACGGATGATCGGATTGTAATGAAACTTCATAACTGAATAGAATATATATCTGTAATGTCCCGTTTAAAGTCTTGACCGGATTCGGTGGCAAGGGGGGAGTTGGGGGGGGGGGAGACCGGAAATTTCAAGAAACGGTTAGAATGGAGGGATCGGAGTGAAACTTGCTGGGAAGAACAAGCATCTGCTCTAGATAAGTCCTTTAGACCATTGTACTGGATCCGGACACTTATGGGGGGGGGGGGTCCCGGAATTCCGGTGATGGTGGTTTTGAGGATTTTCACGATGAAAATTGGCAGGCATATCAGGGACCCAATCAAACTGACTTCAAAATAATAAAATTGTCGATCAGATAATGGTGGGGGGAGTGGAGGGAGGGGAATCCGAAATTTTCAGTCATGCGTAATTTTGGAATGGGTGATCGGATTCGAGTGAAATTTAAGAATTGAACAGAGGACATTTCTCCGATGACTTTTTTCATATCCGGACCGGATCCGGCAACTATTGGGGGGGGGGGGAAGGAAAATACGTGACCCGTTTAGAATGGAGGGATCGGGATGGAAATTTGTGGGGAGAACAAACAGATGCTCTAGGTAAGTCATTTTCTGAATCGGATTGGCTACGTGCACCGCGGGGGAGCTGGGGGGGGGGGGGGACCGAAAATCTCGAGAAACGGTTAGAATGATGGTATCGGAGTGAAACTTGCTGGGAAGAACAAACATCTGGTCCATGTAAATCTTTTACATAATTTGACTGGATCCGGACACTTGAGGGGGGGAGGGGGAGGAGGGTTTTTTTCCCGGAATTCCGTTTTTTGGGGGATTTTCACGACGAAACTTGGAAGGCATATCAGGGACCCGGTCAAACTGACTTGGAATAAAAAAAAAATCCTCGATATGATAATCTTGGGGGGTGGGGGGGGGGGAGTTGAGGGAGGGGAATCTGGAGTATTGAGTCATGCGTAACTTTGGAACGGGTGATCGGATTCGAGTGAAATTTAATAATTAAACATAGGACATTTTTCTCTGGTGACCTTTTTCATTTCCGGACCGAATCCGGCAATTATTGGGGGAAGGGCGGAAAATACTCGACCCGCTTAGACTGGTGTGATCTGGATCGAACTTCGTGGGAATGACAAACAGATGCTCTGGATTAATCATTTACAGAACCGGATTGGCTCCGGTTATTGTGGGTGGAGTTGGAGGAGGGGGGGGGGTCTGGGATTCCGGTGATCGCGCGTTAAGGTACTTCCAGATGTGCTAGGACGATGAAACTTCGCTGGAATATTGGAGACTCAACAACATTTGCTTAGAAATTGCTACTTCCAAAATCCGATTATTCCTTAAAGTACCAATCTTGACCGCAAAGTAAAAAAAATACTTTTAAGCAATATATGCATTTTCGTGATGCCCATCAGCCCATTAGCAGTTTTGCCTCAAGGGTTTTGCTTACAAATGAAGTTCCAGCTCACTTAGAGTGCGCATCTCAACCGCAAAGTCGAAACTTACTTTGATCAATCAAATCATCTTGACCCATGCAAGTGCCATATGAGCTTACAGCTCTTGTTTTGCTTCGTACCGTCATTCTTTGAAATGTATAACTCATCGTAATTCTTGCTTATTTTATAATTGTTTGAATCCTAGTTCGGATATACGTGTAATGTGACGTCCTTCGCCGAAATGTTGATGTTATTATTTCTATGACGAAGAATCCAATGTTCGGCTTGCCCGTGAAGGAATTTTGAAAATAAATTGAGATTGAAATTTAAAAATTGAATTCCAGTAGTCGCGAGTTATTATAGTTCCAGATGTAATAAAACGACTAAACTTTGCAGGCATAATAATGACCCGACCTTATTGAATTAAGAACCTAACACAACATACCCACGGAAACTTCCGTTCCTAGATCCGAGCATTTTTGGGGGAGCGAGGGAAGGGAAATATGGAAATTGACTTATGCAAATTGCGAACGAGTGGTCTGATTCGAGTGAAAATTATTTGGTGATAAGAATAGATGACCTAGACATGTAAAACGTGCGTTCGAACTATATGCGACCACGCTTGGGGGTGTTGGGGGGGAGGGGGTACTTTTGACATGCACAAAAACCAAACGGATGGACCGAATGAGATGCAACTTCGACAGTGCCGAGTTTCTGCGGCCTAGATTTTTTAATTTGGCGTCCGGGCCGGATTTGGCCAAGGTAGGGGGGGGGGACCGGAAAGTTGCAGATATGCCATGCTCCGATTTCAGTAAAATCTGATGGACGGGAAGAGGGGATTAAGAGGTATGACCTTTATGTTCCCAAGTACCGGAAATTGTAGCAGGTCTAAGGATCAAACTAGTGGATTTACTGGGCTGAAACTTGGAAGTTTGAACTGTCATGTGCATTTGCTACAGATAATCCGAGACGATTCCGGAACTGCGCAGAATTGGGTTAAACTAAATATCCTATATTTCCGAACCGCATTTTTGTATGGCGGGTGTAGTTTGTGACGTTCTCATTTACTTTCTTGTACCGCCTACTCGTAACAAGTGCCATATGAGCTCTTGGCTCTTGCTTTATAAGTTAAAGTTTTGTTTGAGGTTGATTAGATGTTCTTTATAGAGATAAGGATATACGCTGAATTCGTTTCTGGATTTTCTCTTTTTGCTGGACAATTAGTTTGCTCGGAATTCAGCAGAAACCGGAAATTTGGCAGAAGTAAAGCAGGAAGTTTTGGTCAGTGTCGTCAAAATAGATCCGGCTTATAGAGGTATATCTGATCTTGGATTTTTCTGATGATTAGCCTGGCGAAGACTGGATCTGGCGAAGACAAGACCCAATTGTCTGGATCAAAATTTTAGATTTTTGGGATCCCATCGAAACCTTTGGTCTTGTTTTTTCTAAAAACAGCGAAATGCCTTCAAGAAGCTACTATGTTAAAACATGCGAAGTATGCATAGTATGTACAAAATCAAGTCTAAAGAGAAAATTTGGCTCGTTTTCACGCACTTCCACTTCTGTTTTCTCGGGGATACGCTGTCCCTAGTCTTTTTACTTTTGCGGGACGTGTAGTTTTGCCAACAGGACTTGAAAATGTCCCGACAAAAAACGCCGTTGCTGTAAAGTGACAACGTCGCTAACCGCTGTACCCAGGACCAGGGGCGTCAAGAATAGGGGGGGGGGGGGGAGGGGACGCCCCCCCCCCCCCCAATGCTGTCGGCCAGTCGGTAAAAAAATAACCGAATCGTCGCGAAGCGCCGCGATTTTTCGTCAAATAACAGTTAATTTTTCATGAAAACAGTCGCTTTTTTTTCGGAAAATTGGTCGATTTTTCGTCAAAATAGTCGGTTTTTCTAAAATCTCGATTTTTTTTCAAAACTGTCATTTTTTGTTGTTCAAAACAGTCGTTTTTTCTGCAGAAACAATCGGTAAAAATTACCAGCCATTCGGTAAATGCCTCGTCCCCCCCCCCCCCAAACACTTTGGCTAGTGACGCCTCTGCCCAGGATAAATTAAAGCGCCTTTTTCTGGCAACATTTAACTGCCTTCCATGCAAGTTCTAGCTTTTAGTGTGGTTCGAGCCCCTAAAATTCCAGGCCTCAAACACCAACGAAATGACTCACCCTTCTGCTGAATCGTGAAGACTGCGGAACGCACCACAGTCGAAATTTTGTAACACTGATGATCAAAGTGCCTTTTTGCGATCCCAAGACTGCCTATTAAACCACAGAGCTGCCTGGCAAAAAAGGGGCCGTCCAGGGCAAAAGTAGATACACATTACATTTATTCTGAATTTACAGCACACACAAATAGTCTAGTTTTCACGTCAAGAGACGTGCTTATTCCTGACGTACATCATTATAAGTTAAGGTTAAGTAATGAATGGCAACCAGCTGAAGCTACCGTTAAACGGTAAAGAACAAGAGTTAAATAAATGCCACTTAAATTACCGAACTCAGTAAGTGGGGTGAACCAGACAACGAATTCTTACTACCGAAAAAAAAAAAATAAGGCACAGATCGGGAGTGATATAATTACCGAATTTCGTAAAGGAATAAAGCTATTATAAATAAAGTTAGAACCATCTAAAACATCCAGAGTTGCCAAGTCTGGTACTGGTACTAGCACGGACTAAACAAAAATCCGGTGAATTACCGAATTCGGTCACGAATCCGAACCAAATGAAAAAAAACAACAAATGAATCTGGTTAATGACCGAATTATGAAATGGACTGACCGAATCCGATAGAACAGATACGGACGTGACAAGTCTGGTGATTTACCAAATTCGGCAACGAATGAGACCAAATAAACACGTTGAATCACCAAATTTACAAAGGGACGGACCGAATGTGGTGAAATCGATGCGGACTGGACGAAAGTTGGATGAATGACCAAATTCAATGTAGAATGGGAACCAATAAACACGTTACATCACCCAATTTGGAAATGTGGGGACAAAAGATTTTTATAAAACGGGCATCACGGCTTGGCTACGATGCCCGTTTCCACCCTCCGCTTGGGACGCCCCTACTCACTGTGCCGAAAGATGAGTTAACTCCCCTTTTATAGGTATCTCCATGGGGATCTCCAAGAGTTCTAAGTCCTGTGGACTTCCCCCTCTCAAACTGCAAGTCAAATGAAGATCTCACTGAATCTCCTAAGCAGCGGCGACTTTCCAGGAAGGTGGATTTCGGGTCAATGGAAAAACTAAAACCTGTGGAGGAAGACTCAGACTCAATTGATTCACCGAGTTTGTCTGAAGATATGTCCTCTGCTGGCAGGTATGTAGACT